>CM046882.1:161785059-163195619 GCA_025667525.1 Glebionis coronaria | reverse complement strand
ATATATATATATATATATATATATATATTATATATATATATATATATTATATATATATATATATATATATAATATATATATATATATATATATATATATATATATATATATATATATATATATATATATATATATATATATATATATATATATATATATATACTATATATATATATATATATATAAATATATATATATATATATATATATATATATATATATATATATTATATATATATATATATATATATATATATATATATATATATATATATATATATATATATATATTATATATATATATATATATATATATATATAATATATATATAGTATATATATATATACTATATATATATATATATATATATATATATATATATATATATATATATATATATATATATATATATATATATATATATATATATATATATATATATTAATATATATATATATATATATATATATATATATATATATATATATATATACTATATATATATATATATATATATATATATATATATATATATATATATATATATATATATATATATATATATATATATATATATATATATATATATATATATATATATATATATATATATATATATATATATATATATATATATATATATATATATATATATATATATATATATATATATATATATATATATATATATATATATATATATATATATATATCTTTACATTATATATAAGAGGAGGGATATGCCACATAAGCATGCTATAAATCCACGTCATCATCATTCGGGCGGTGATCATCAGTCGGGTCATGTCCTGTACACCAAAATCTTTCCCATCTTTGTATTCGTCTCCAAAACCTTAATCAGTAACCCTAATCGATTGCCACACCAATGGGATCAACAAATCAATCAGCAACCCCTTGCATCTATTACCTATCTCATCATACCAATTAAATCAATGAACAAGATGAAGATTTGGATTAAGGTTTTTGGTAAAAATATTGAATCTATAATTAATTTCAACAAAGTTTGTTAATTTTATTATTCAATTACATAATCTTTGTTCAAAAATTGTGTTCCAGGTTACAATAATGCACATGTATTCATCATCATCCTCAATAATGCATTCAGATGCGACATGTTTCCCGTGGTTTTTATGTGATTATCCTCAATGACAAGACATGTTTCCCGTTGTTTTTATGCAGTTTAGCATGATTTAGTAATGTTTTCTTATATTATCTATTTATGTACCTATATCGTAGGTTAATGGAATCCATCTTGATGATGGTTGGAACTTCTATTTTTGTAGCAAGTAAGAGCTTGCAGGTAACTGAAGTTTATATAAGCCTATGATTTTATCCATGATAGTTAAAATATTTGACTTACTTATCGCTTAGGATCTTGCTGTAAGAAACACTCCAACAGTTCACTACTTTAAACCGCATATGAGTAAATTTTGTAGCTAAAAGAAAAAGAAAATAAATACCTAATATTGTAATTCATATGATCATCTATACAATACCATGAACAAAAAATAGGATTTTCAGTTAAATGTACAAAAATTTTAATTGTGTTTGGGAAGGTCATATGCTCTAATGTTATACTTACCTTTTGAACCCATTCAAAATGTCTAAACATAATCCTCTGTTAATTTTCAAGTTTGGTTCAATTATTTTTAAGATATAACACATCCTAAATTGACCATAAATAGACGAAAATAGGTCAAAATTTCATCTTTAGTCTGTTGCAAACTTTGTTCATATAAGTTAAAGTATTTGCGTTGTTGAATTGAGAATTACTAAAATAATTCGGTTTTCTTTTATAAAATTGGTAAATTTATACTTAAATTAGAATATTCATTTGTACGGTACACTTCTCTATAATTGAATTATATGGTGTTATTTCAGGCGATGCAACGCAAGGCAGGCTAAAGTTTACCTGTGCGATTGTCACAATTTTGCTAAAGAATCAGAATATATTGAACAAGTTTTGATTGGAAAGGTCTCAATGGGCGCTCATGATGATTTGATAAAGGTGAAAGACGATGTATGCTCAAGTAGCACTATAAGCTTTGAATATGCAACGATAGTGTGTTTGGATATGCTTATGTTATTAGAAGTTTCAAAGTCAGGTAATCAGTTGTTCAAGTGTCTAAAACTGATATTAAAGGATTCAAGGGTAAATGAGCAATAAACAAACAGTTAACCGAACTAAGTTTCCATTGTCTTGATTCGAAGAAACCAACTTTATTTTGTTTAATGTTTTTTCCGCTATTATATTAATACGAGTAGCTTAAATTGTATCATCTTATTGCACTGGTCGCCCTTGATGATCTAGAGCAAGAAAGATTCAAAGTTTCATGACGCGATAAAGATAATGGTCTACACGTAAGTTTTTTTATAGCCTCTGTATTTTTGATTTTAATAAACATATTGAACACCACTTGAATATGAATACACGCTTCTCTTCTTAATAAGACTTTAAAGAATATCACAACTATTATCCAAATCAACGGGTTTTAAAAGATTTAGATTGGAATTTTAGCCAGTGGATTTTCGTCGTTTCTTTCAATTCATGATGACAAATAATACATATCGTCAATGATCTCATCCAATATTATCATTGGTAAATAATTATTGTAGCATTTACTTTTCGACGCACTAAAACGTTTGATGGATCAGAAAACACTAGAATACTACTTGACTCCAATAAAAGAGTGTTGAACCTTTAAACACACTGTAGTAGTGTAGTTGGGCTTCTTGGTTTAATTATATATTTTAGCATGCATTTGTTTGTTGAATTACTTATTAAATATGAATATGGTTAGCAAATATAATTGATATTATAACGTAGTAATTTTTAATAACAATAATATATTTACAATAGATTGGTGATGAGAGATGAAATCCATCAAACAACATATAGATCAGATGGTCTAATTCAAATGCAACATGTATTTTTATGTAAATAGATCTCTTTAAAATTCAGTTCTAATGACACATGTTTACAACCATTTGTTAGATGTAAGATTTTGCATGAGGATTTGTTGGCTGCTGGTCACATGTACATGATTCCACCAATGAGAACCCTCTGTCAGTGTGGTAATAAGTAAGAAACCCGGCGAGTGTTTACATGTGTATATGTCAATAATTCTATGGCTATGTCATGCTCACATGTATCGCTTAAACCTATGTAGGCAAGAGATAAGAAGAACCATCGAGTTCTTGAGATAGGATGTGGTTGGGCAACTTTAGCAATCGAGCTGGTGAAACTAACCGAGTGATCATACACTGGAATCACCTTATCTGAAGAGCAACTAAAATATGCAGAAAAGAAGGTTAAAGAAGCAGTCCTACAAGACCAAATCAGATTCCTACTATGCGACTATAGGCAAGTGGCGAAGATTTTCCCTATCATTTCAATAAAAAATTGTACATGACAATTGTGGTGTCAGACATGGTTAAGTATGTTTGTAGTGAATTGATAGAAGCTGTTGGGAATGAATACATGAGTTTTTTGGATGTTGGAATTGATATTCGCAGATGGCGTCCTTTTTGTGTTACAGCTATATTACTAAAAACTGAACACCCTTAAAAAATGGATTATAACGTGAAGGCTCCGCTGATAGTTACTATTTAGTTCACATATCAATATGAAGCAATTGATATTTAAGTATATACCTAAGGTCATCCATTATATCATGATTTAAACGCATATATAGTTATATTTGATGAGAAGTTGTTAGTTTTGTTATATCTATTGCATTAGTAGCGTCTGATTGACTTGCATGAATAATTCTTTTCGAATAAATTTATAACTTAATTGGACGATTAATGTACCAGAATGGTGATCCAGGAGGAAATTTTGTTTCGTAATGTATGTATTTTCTTCATGTTTGGGCACTGTAAGAAGCTCGATCCCAAGTGGAAGAAGGCAAAGAACTTGCAAGGAAAGGTGAACTGTGACAATGAGAAGGTAACTTTAGACTCAGATTCTTATATATAAACTGATATAATTATATATCCTTACTGTTAAACTATTGATGTTCGTTTGCAAGTCTTAATTTTTATTCAAGATGTTACCACACAAATGACTAGAAACATAAACACGGGCAAGTATACCCTTTCATGTATAGCATAGCTTAATGGTAAAGTCCAGTTCGTTCCACGGGATTGTTGTTATCACAATATTAAAACAATGACCTCTAGAGTGTCACAAGTTCTAAAGATATACTTAACAATTGGTATTAAAGGGTGCGTTTGACTAAGGTCATAACCATATGATAGAGAGGTAGCAAGGATGAAATATAAACACATCAACAATGTAAGACAACATACCGATTATTAGTCGTGCATGCAACATCTAATTGATATGACAAGAATCCGGCTAAAGACTTTGTCATACCAACATCATTAAGATAAGTTTATGCCTGATTTCGATAACTAAGGTAGTATATGAGATTATGCAAGAGTTAGTATATGTTTTAATCCATTAATCGTTACAAAAGTGATTAACAAGATTCATTTACTAGATGACATGAAACTCATCCATTCACATGAGTACTAGTCGATGATCATGGATGAATCCAACATATAACAATGGTCTTACATAGTAACACATAATACATGAGTATCCAAATCACACTTATATTCAAGAACCCAGGGAAAAAGTGCGCCACACAAAACTAATTGTGCGCCGCACTTTGCCCCAGCAAAGCTAATATTCACATCTAATCATAAGGCTATTAAAACTTAACCAAGTGCACATCACACTACTCCATAATAACAGTAAACAAGATCATTTCAAACATATGTAAATCAAATTAAAAGATTGACATGATTGAAATAAGAATTATACCACAAGATTATTTCAATAATTTCTTCCAAAGGATTTATAAGTTTCTGAACTTATTACAAATGGCTAGCAACACTTCTGAGTTTCTTGTTCCAGCACCAATACCATAAACCAACTAATGTTTACTAACTCTAGTGACTATGATCAAGGATTTGGAGAAATCCTTGATTAAAAGTTGGGAATGAGATATGATTATGCCTGGCCAAGGGTCCTATTTATACTTGAAAATTCGTAGGTTAGAAACCCTGGAAGTATATCAAAGGTTCCCCATAATAGCCATGCATAATTGCACTTAATTATGTAACTGCAGTAAAATGTGCGCCGCACTTGTTCATTTGTGCGCCGCACTTCATCAGGTGTAAATGTGCGCCGCACTTGTGAGTTTGTGCGCCGCACTTCTTGTTATTCTCTAAATTCAGGGTACTTTGAATGTATGCCACACTTTACTAATTGTGCGCCATACTTCTGCTCCTTTTCAGCATAATTTTTTCTTTAGCCCCTTTATTCTTTATTTCCTCGTTCTTTTCCTTCATGGTTTCTTTCTTAGCTACAATACACACAATAGCTTTTATTAGTATCAATTCAACACATAATTTATTTATTTACATAGCAAACAAGGACAAATGCATCATTACAAATATATATAAATGAGGCGTTATCACCTTCCCCCATACTTAACTTCTTGTTTGTCCTCAAGTAAGGAAAAATATATTTTTGATAAGTGTCGAAAGAATAGATAAAGCCAACAATCGAAAAACAAAGATAACGCCATAAAACACCTCACGAAGAAGATATTTTTATTTCACACACTCTCCTTATTATGGCTAGATTATCGCTAAATAACACGGTCATGAAAAGTAAATTACCATAGGCCTGTGTAAGGAACTAAACTAAACCAAATTTTGGCGTAAACACCAAGTAGAATATCAAAAGAGGTATTTTTCAAAAACTTTTATTACCACCGCATGTTTTAAAGAATAATACATCATCTTTTTCATGTTGTTGCTTTGCGAATAACTCGAAACTTTTTAGGCTTCCTTTTGCCTTTTATTTTATTTTATTTATTATTTTTTTTACCACAATCTTTATTTTGGGAGAACATGCTTTCCCCCATACTTATGATACACTATCATTTCGCAATATGGTTTCCAACAATATAACCATCTTAAAAACATCGGCAAAACTTTCAATTTTTTCTCTTTTATTTATTTTGCCTCTTTATCATTTAAAATACCTTTTATCATACAAGTATGATCCCACTATGGTCTCCTAAAGATTACCAAGCACAAGTTTAAGAATTAAACTAATCATCGACACACACAATTTAAAACGTAAGAATGCTTACGGAAAAGATCCTCGAAATTATAAATAAAGTATTGTGTAAATATCGTTATCAATTCCTAGTCAAAATAGCTTTACAATTATAAGAATTATCAATCCTTCGACAAATTTTTTTTATTAAAACTGTATAAAAATTTTAAAAATTCGCCTAGAAAGTGCGGTGCACTTTTTGAAATGTGCGGCGTACTTCTGGGTACAAAAAATTTCAGGAAACTAAATTTTTAAAAAACAAGCTTTTATTCGATCTTATTTTTACTCAATCACCCCCCATACTTATTATGAGCATTGTCCCTAATGCTAAACATAAGGAAAAAGTAAAAATTAGAGGGAAAATAAGAATAATACCCCCCCTTTTACTCCAAGTCGTGAGCGAAGCCGAGATCTTCAATCTTCCACTAAGTTCGCCTTACTCGCTTATTTTCTATAAATTAACACAAATAATATATACAAACATATTTCACATACTAAATTAAAAATAAAAATCCCACACACAAAGTATTAAGTTGTCCTAAATGCCAACAAAGGCATATTACAAAGCCCAAATAAAATGTTTTCAAATGTGACTAACACAAAAGTCACACACATACGAGGCTTTACATATCCTCTTCAGTTTCATCATTCCTTGGAGCTTGAGATGGGTAAATATGTGGTGGATAGGGTGGTGGTTGTTGGGTATAGTAGAATGGCTCGTGGTGATATCCGGGTGGTCCATAAGGTCCACTCATAGGAACATGATATTGTTCCGCCATCCTCTAAAAAACTGGAGCGTATCAATCCATACTATAACACTAGCGCTGCATCATAAACCCAAGTTGGTCTTTCCTAACCTCCATCCTTCCCATTCTATCACAAACATCTTGGAGTGAAGCACGAGGAGCTCTCGCCATACCTACACAAGGTGCTCTAACAGGCGAGTCTTCTCTCATCAACCTTCCATCCGCTCTAATCAAATCTCTCAAGGTAATTCGGTCAATGGTATCACAAACAATCGGTGGACTAAGACTACTCACAACTTGATCACTTAAAAGCCCCATTCTTCGAGCTAACCTAGTCACAAATTGTCCACAAACAATCATACTACCCGCTTGACTACCAGGACCTTTCCTTTTCATCCATTTTGCTATCACCCAAGCCACATTAGCATATTGCTCATGGTTCTTGCCCCTAAACATGCTCAATAACAAAAAATCATTCTTTTGTATTTTATCATATCTCGTGGTTCTTTGGAAAACGGCATAAGCAATCATCTTTTGAAGCACTCTCAAAAGTGGACTAGAAATTCTAGTGGCCGAGCTCCTAGATAAGCTCAATGGATCCTCATCCGGGAAAATTGATGCCCAAAATTCATTAGCATTAAAGTCTCCATGATCACGTTCTCCTCCTTGGAAATATACCTCAAATCCTTCCGCCTTTCGCTCCTCTCTATTATACAACTCCAAGTACTTAGCAAATTCTTTCAAAGTCAAAGAATGTCCCTTTCCACAAAGTCTAAAAGTCAAATTCTTTTTAGTCAACAACTCATCTCCTTCGGCATCTTCATCAAAATTAACAGTAGAGAAAAACTCGAGAACAAGCTCCGCATAGATTTTCTCCCTACAAGTAAAAGCACGAATCCAAGCATAGGATTCAAATAAGACTTCATTACCTCCAACCTCTATCACTACTATCCTAAGCATCTCCCTTATTTGAGCCTCACAACCAAGCTCGTTCAAAACTACAAAATCCACAATGCTAGGTGCAAAAATTTGTTCTGGCATTAAAAGACTAAGAGCATTGTTGTAGATGGTTTTGGTATCATCAGTACATCCAGGCCAGTTCAAAAATTGGTGATTCGGTGTTCCCATGAGTGCGGCACTCGCTGATTCGGTAGGCCTTCGCTTCTTTCCTCGGCTAGACGAGCCGGTTTCGTAATTTCCAGAACCCGTATTCTACAAAATTTTCATCACATACAAATATATATTAACATTAGATAAGCGTTAGGGGTCAACGGTGATCCTATGATCGTGTTCTGATCATTCTGTTTGTTTTCCAGACGAAAAGTGCGGCGCACAATTTGGAATGTCCATCGTACTTCCTGGGAAAATTTCATTAAAAGTGCGGCGCACAATATGTAAAGTGCGGCGCACATTCTGGGTATTACAGCATATGTCGGGGTAACACTAGTAGCTAACCAAATCCGCAAACTAAATGGTTACAAACTAATAACAATGGCTAGAATCAAACACTAACCCATTCCCAATTCATTCTAATCCACGACATTGCCTCATCTCCAAGGTTTTTCAAAATTCCTCTTTTTTATGTTTTTCAATTTTATCTTATTATAATATAATCGTTTCTTAATCTATTTCTACATTCCTAATTCCTAATTGAATTATGATTTGTTCTCCAATTACTAAGAACCCTAATTGAAAATTAATCAAAAATTAAAAACTAATTAATTGAAACAAACATGAATTAAATATAAAAACTTACCCTAGACATGATCTCGAATGTGAAATTGGAGCAAAGACTCAATTTTTTTTGGTGATGATTAAAAATCGTCAGGTGGTTTATGTGTGTTTTTTTAGTTTCTAATGAGAAAAACCGGGTATACAAAAAATCCGCCCAGAAGTGCGGCGCACTTTCTGAAATGTGCGGCGCACATTCTGTGCATCCAGACATGGTTTACTGTATTTTCATTTTTTAAAGTATACAAAACACAAAATTTAAAATAAAACCTCCAATTTCATTCGATAGAAATAAAAAACTTAGGGAGAACATTCCCTACTTCTAAGACTATCCTAAAACTTCTAGGACTCTTAGATATTACTTCATTTTATTTGATTATCTACATTGAAAAGGATAAAAATGCATAAAAATAACTTGGAGCCAATGATGCACTCCTCTTTTCTTTATTTCCTCTTAGTTGTAGCAGAAATTCAGAGGTGACATGATATCACTCTCCGTGTAACATCCTGAGACCTCTCTATTGGTGTCCTTTGTCTCGTACACTTTTTCGTACCTTTTTCCACATGGATCAACAATGACTATGGCAACATGACATTCACTATCTCCATCCCTAGCAATATTTTCAAATTCTCGCTTGTTACCCACTTGCCAATCTTTGTATTTCAATGATACGGGAAGTACTCCAAGCATCCCCACAATTTTCTTGTACACACAAATACCAAAGAAAGGGTTATGGTAGCTCATTTCACTTAGTGAAGCATCAAATAGTTCTTCCGGTTCCGTCCATGGTTACAAATGTGGACCATAAATCGGCATACCATTTTCATCTCTTTTCATGGTGTAGTACTTATCATCTTCATCATCACTATCATCATGTTCTTTCGCTTTTAGCACATTATATGTTTGATGGACAAACCCATCAAGCTAGTCATGATAGCTTTTGCAACATCTACCTTTGCACCAACGGTATGCAAAAACTTTCTTCCAAGCACTAGTTGAATATCTCGATCAATAGGAATATCGAGAAGCATAAAATCGGCTAGTATTGTGGTTGTTACTATTTGGCATAGAACTCCAAACAAACTCCCAAATCCCTCCGCGTAGGAGTGATCAAGCATTTTTATTCGATCAAACCTTGGTTTGACTCTTCCAACATCTAACATTTTGAAGATTCCAAGTGGCATGATATTAACATTCAAACCGGTGTCTACCAAAGCATTGTATGTAGTTTTACCTTCCAACCTTATAGGTAGGACAAAAGAACCCGGATCTTCTTTTTCTTTCATTACTTTGTTTTTACGGAGCATTTGGATTGCTACATCCTCATATTCCAAGGTTAATCCATCTTCAATCTTCAACTTATCAAGCAAGACCCCATCGACAATCATTTTATACTTATCACTGTATTTTAATGTTTCAATGATTGATCGATTCATGTTTAACAACATTACTCTTTCTTCAACGTCTTCCCTTAATTCTTCCATTGTTAGTTCTTCTCTAGTTAAGGGTTAATTAATGGTGAGAGAAGGTCCTTCACCATTATAGTTTAATTTGTAAGCATGAGCGGGCTGTTTTCCTTTGTTTCTTTTGCTTTTCCCCATATTACAAACAAATCTAGGAGTATCAACTCCCTCGTTTTCAATAGGTGCTAATTCATCAAAGTCGAGATTATCAAGTATCTCGTCAATTTCTTCTAAGTCCAAGCTTTCATGCACTTTTGGCCATAAGGTGAGTATGCCACAAGTGATATCAATTTGTGCATTGGCTTGGTTTAGGAAAGATCTTCCAAATATTGCACACAGTTCATAGTCATCTTCTTCCGGATTAACGAAGAAGTCGACGAAAAACAATTCGTCCTTGATCATAACAATGAGCTTCTTATCTATTTCTTTGTCCCCATTACGATGCGTTTTGTAGGTTAAGCCAAGCTCCACTACAAGTTCATTGCTAACAAAACTCTTCTCCATTTCCAAGTCAACTTACCCATCATAGGCAAATTTACCTTCCACATGACAAGGCATTGAATACTTTTCGCTAGGTGTCAAGTCTTCCAAACGATAAAAAGTTAGGACCTTTTGAATCCCACTATCGCCTGTGTCCCTATATTCAGATCCTGTCCATTCTCCATCCGATTCAATCTTATCATTTAGGCTAATATGCTCATCCACTCCCAAGCATAGCCTACCCAAGTTAGTGTTTGGATCCATCTTAAAACAACAACACATTAAGAGAAACATTAGTATGTTAGTGCCATAAAATCTAATTGACATTCATATCCTGTAGTCTTAAGGCAACTTATTAGTTTCGATGAAAATCTCTTTTTAATTGTGTTAGAAGCAAATTCTGCGTACTGCTTTTCCAGTTGTGCGGCGCACTTTTGAGATGTGCGGCGCACTTTTGCCCGATACAGAAAAGCCGGCGCACTTTGTGAAATGTGTGGCGCACTTTCTGCAAAAAAAAAATTGTTCATAACTGTATGATCTATATACCAATCAAACAATGTTATAAGACTTTTTTCATAATACTTCTTTAACAAGTAGTCAAAATAAGAAATAGTGACCAAATTTTATAAGATGTTCTCAAGTATTTTGTAAGAAATAACTATTTTTTTTATTTCCGCTTGTTTCCTCATTTTCTTGTATCTTAAAGTTGTTAAAAATTTCAAATACCACAAATCATGATAAATATCAAATAAGACATAACAAAGCAAATTATTCTACCAAAGAGTAAATTAAATAGAAAATAAAATTTTGAAAGAAAATATTTTTGGTTTTTCTTGAAATGCAATATTAACAAACACATAAGCTCAAAAAGCATAAACACACATAAAGCAATTCTCATGTTTTCAGCAGTAAGTGTTGAGAGTAAAAGGTTTTGGTGGTGTTTTGGGATTGTTTCTACCAACATTTTGCAAATTCGTATCAAATGTGCGGCGCACTTTTGGAAATGTGCGACACACTTTTTATCTTTTTCGTTAAAAACTTTTTCAGATTGCTAGAAATATGTACGGCGATTTATAATTTTTGTTTTACCAAGTATTTCAAAATGTTTCAAAATAAATAACTAATCAATCCCCGGTAGCGGCGCCAAAAACTTGATGTTCGTTTGCAAGTCTTAATTTTTATTCAAGATGTTACCACACAAATGACTAGAAACATAAACACGGGCAAGTATACCCTTTCATGTATAGCGTAGATTAATGGTAAAGTCCAGTTCGTTCCACGGGATTGTTGTTATCATAATATTAAAACAATTACCTCTAGAGTGTTACAAGTTCTAAAGATATACTTAACAATTGGTATTAAAGGGTGCGTTTGGCTAAGGTCATAACCATATGATAGAGAGGTAGCAAGGATAAAATATAAGCACATCAACAATGTAAGACAACATACCGATTATTAGTCGTGCATGCAATATCTAACTGATATGACAAGAATCCGGCTAAAGACTTTGTCATACCAACAACATTAAGATAAGTTTATGCTTGATTTCGATAAATAAGGTAGTATATGAGATTATGCAAGAGTTGGTATATGTTTTAATCCACTAATCGTTACAAAAGTGATTAACAAGATTCATTTACTAGATGACATGAAACTCATCCATTCACATGAGTACTAGTCGATGATCATGGATGAATCCAACATATAACAATGGTCTTACATAGTAACACATAATACATGAGTATCCAAATCACACTTATATTCAAGAACCCAGGGAAAAAGTGCGCCACACAAAACTAATTGTGCGTCGCACTTTGCCCCAGCAAAGCTAATATTCACATCTAATTATAAGGCTATTAAACCTTAACCAAGTGCACATCACACTATTCCATAATAACAGTAAACAAGATCATTTCAAACATATGTAAATCAAAGTAAAAGATTGACATAATTGAAATAATAATTATACCACAAGATTATTTAAATAATTGCTTCCAAAGGATTTATAAATTTTTGAACTTATTACAAATGGCTAGCAACACTTCCGAGTTTCTTGTTCCAACATCAATACCATAAACCAACTGAGGTTTACTAACTCTAGTGACTATGATCAAGGATTTGGAGAAATCCTTGATTGTTTCTCCTAAACAATGGAGAAAGTTGGGAATGAGATACGATTATGCCTGGCCAAGGGTCCTATTTATACTTGAAAATTCTTAGGTTAGTATATCAAAGGTTCCCCATAATAGGCATGCATAATTGCACTTAATTATGTAACAACAGTAAAATGTGCGACACACTTGTTCATTTGTGCGCCGCACTTCATCAAGTGTAAATGTGCGCCGCACTTGTGAGTTTGTGCGCCGCATTTCTTGTTATTCTCCAAATTCGGGGTACTTTGAATGTACGTCGCACTTTACTAATTGTGCGTCACACTTCTGCTCCTTTTCAACATAAATTCTTCTTTAGCCCCTTTATTATTTATTTCTTCATTCTTTTCCTTCATGGTTTCTATCTTAGCTATAATACAAACAACACCTTTTATTAATATCAATTCAACACATAATTTATTTATTTACATAGCAAACAAGGACAAATGCATCATTACAAATATGTATAAATGAGGCGTTATCAACTATGTTATTGCATATGTATAAAACATACTTTCGGATTGTGATTTCCAATCTTGAATGAGTAGGTATAAGGTGGAAGGTTTCCCCACTATTATGGTGTTTTGGCTGAGACAAAGAATCTCTACTCACTTATGAAGGAGCAACAATCACCTCATTAATCGAATCTTTTGGATAACACATGTCGCTCCTCCTGAGGTGACAAAGTTGACTAGCCGAATAAGTTATTTAAATCTTTAGTTAGTTTTGGAAATCCCTATTTTGTAACAACAGAAACAAATCCAAACACTATGTAGAGGCACAGATCTTGTAGCATCAGGAGCTGATAATGGCATAGTTCATTCGGGAAATAGAGAACGATGCTAAGGGTATTACGCCACTCTTTGAGCTACCATCTTTAAGTCCTAGGGGTTTTAGTTTACGACAAAATTTGTTTTTAGTACCATCTAATTGACTAAAAGTGTCAATCCTTTTAGCTCTGACATTGATAAATATGAATATACGTTGGTTACGTAAATTCTTTGACATTTGCTAAGTCAGGGAAGTTTTTGTTTGCGGGTGTTGGCAAGGTATTTTTTACCCTTCTCTTCTATTTATTTACTTTAAAAGATTATCGAATTCCGTTTAGGAGATAACTAAAATTGATGCTATTTCACTCAGGAACCCCGTTTAGGTCGATGGCTGCTACTGCTCGACATGATGTTGTATTTAACCCTTAACGTCTCTCAGTCTTGATCAGACTACACGTAAAAAAGAGGTGTATGTGCTTACTTATTAATACTGCTTTGTTGTACATTTATGTGAACTAATTCCCTCATTCTTGATCTGCACATTAGCCTAATATTAGTAAGGGGGTGTTTGGGATTACTTATTTTCTAATATATTTCTTATTTTTTTAACTATAAATATGCGAGTTGACAACTGGTGTCATATTATATAAACGTTTGCAGGTATCTTTTTGTACCATCTTTAGGACCACTCAGCTATTTAGGGGATTCTGCTGGAAAGGGGAGTTGGACCCTGATGATTGTTGGCTTGACTGCATGGTGTCATTTTCAATTTGTCGACAGACTACGTCGTAAATCCAAAATGTATTATTACTTGCAAATGTTTGGTTGAGACACTTTTCTTGAAAATAAAGAGTATGTTAAGTTGGCCTGTTAACTATCATATTTTTAACCATATATTTTAATTATCACCGCTTATTGATATTTAACTTGCTTTAAATAAGAAAATGATTTTTATAATCAACGTCTATGTTTTTAAATTAATAGTGTTGATGTGGGAAAATGGACCATTATCATTGTTGGGATATTGGAATGATGATGTGGAACTCGAGTAGGCTAAGGAAAAAAGCGAGGGTGTCGAGATAAAAAAAGCGACAAAGAAGACTGATTTTGGAAGAAAATAAGATACGGGGAAATAGGAAAACATTTTTTTATATACCCTTCTTCCTAAAATAAGTGTTCATGTTTGAATTTCGAAGTCTTTTTTCTTCAATATATAGGGATGCTTAGGATTGTTTATATGCTTAGAGAAAAGTCATAAGTACCTATAATAAGCAGATAAGTAGTTCTACTCAAATCCTTAAAACTACATATATGGTTGAAAAATAAACATATGAGCAAAATTCCAAACGCCGGTTAAAGTCTCTTGTAGGGGGCTATACAAATACTTCAGATCTTTTAGAAAAATATTGCATAACAGTTTGTGGGAATGCTTGGAAGCTCAATAGCTGATAATGTAATTGGAGCCTGCTCATGGAGGATCAGGAGCTGGTTCCACCTTTGTTACTACTGTCCAATCACAAATGAATTATTTGGCCGGTTCTTTATTTGGTGCAGAAGGAAAGGAGGATCAAAAGGGAGTCAAATTAATTTCACATGTTAATTCAAAATCGTATCCCTGAGTCCCGAAATGATTGTTTTATATGGTTTTCTGTATATGTATGAGACTATATTTATCAATGACTCTCTCCAACCGGTTGTCGTACACAAAGGACACAAAGAATATATATTTTATTAAAAGTACACATGTGAATGAAGAAAATGTAAGCGAACTGGTCGCTTGGCGATCTCCAGATTGTGAACCAAACCTTGCCACATGTCGCATTAAGAATGGCCAATCATTCTTTTGTTTCCATCTTTCTTATTTTTCTTAATACCCCATAACAATTGTATCACCCACCAAAAGTTAACACTCCTAATCAATATCTGGCTACCACCCTAACCACTGCAGTAACGCCACTGAACCATCATTGCCGTCCATATCAGTTGTCGCGGGATTAAAATGAAGAATGGTGTTGAAAATGGATATTGTGGCTTAGATAGAAGATGAAGATCTGGATATTTTTGCTTCAAACAAAAAGATGGGATGGATTATGTGTGAATGTGTGATTAGGTTTCCAAATGAGTGGAAATCAGGAGTGTACGTTAGCAACTGGATTTATTTTGGGCTACATATTTGTCATAGTTACGATAATTGGGCCTAACATTGTTAGTATAATTAAGAAAATATATGTTTTTTTATTTTTTATATATAAGTTAATATGAAATTTTAAATAATTTAATTAAAAAAATAAATTGTATGTTAGGTTGGATTGGGTTGGGTTGTTGATAAATGATAAAATAGTTGAGATTGTTTGTATGTATAGATTGTATAGGTGGAGGAGTAAGAAAATAATATTTTAATAAAAGATTGGGTTGGATGGGGTTGTGAATAAATATAGTCTGATAGATGCTTGGGATATTTGATCTTCATGGGCTTGGTTTGAATAATTTTAACCTTTCATTGTTGACGTTTTGGGTGAGTTATGAAATTCGGCTTCTTATATGAACATATAAATAGGTTTATTGCAAACTAATACTATATTTTTTTAATATTGACAGGATTTGTTATATTACTACTACCCAAGGCGGACGGGACAAGGTATTTTAGTTGATGCTTCTATTGTTGGAAAAAGATCAGGTAAGGTGTATACGTTTTTCTCACTTTAACTTTAGTAAATAAGCACTTTAGCTTAGAATGATAGTACAATATTGCCAAATTTGTAATTTCAAAGCAAACAAACTCCTAACCCTTTCATAAAAACAAAGATTATTATGGCCATTATATAGTTCCATTTGTAATTTCAAAGCAAACAAAGATTATTATGATAGTACAATAATGAAGGTTTAGAGGATACGTATCAGTCAACATAGGTACGTGTACTATAACACAATGTCATTTAAGACTAAGTAAAGGGTGTTTGGCAATGCGTGTTGAGAGTGATTACATGATACAAAATAATAAGAATATTATAATTAGATGAAAATAGCATTGCAGAAAATACTGTTTGAATGTGTGATTGCGTTTCTTTTGTTTATATTCGTTAATAATTGAATTATAATCATTAATATTTTCATTATAAGTCCAAGTGGAAGAAGTACGTACTCTAAGTCTTTTACCCGCTGGACCCATATGGCCTATATTTTTTAGTCAATTTCTTAGTTGAACCCACTTGCCATCGCTAATACTTATACACATATCTTACTGAATTGCATCAAGCTGAAAGTGATTAATCATGGTCGTTTGGTATTGGGAGAAATACCTGCTCGTGAGATAACTGTTCATATCGACGGACTTACTGACTTACATCTCTATAAGCAGAAAGTTATCAATCATGGTAGTTTGGTATTGGGCTTGAATACTTTGTTTCTGTTTTCAATATGCTCGAATACACAAACTTGGTTTCCTAACAAAATATAAGGTAAGATACTCTTGCACTGTTGTTCTTTGCTTCTATAAGGTTCATCTATCGTACATTGTATTTTGTTACTTATGGAAAACATGAAGTATGAGGGGTTGGGCTACAAAAATTTGAGAATATTATTAGACATTAGAAGCATCATATTACTTATATGAGAAAAGTAACATATACAAGTCATGTTCCTTAATAGTACCTTTCATTTGTAAATGCTTATAACTTTAATCAATTTGTGGCTAAATAAGTGGTATCGTGAGTAAAATTCGTCGAGTAAGTTAGGAGATGCATTTTACACTAAAACCTTTTAAGTACGGAGTAGTATCTATGTGATCATTTATCATTTGCAAACTAAGAAAATCAAAGTTAGAGCAAGTCGTTTTGGTGTCAAGTAATAATTTTATTTTGAAGATAATATCCCCTCGTCAAGAACTTATGCTTTATATGTTATTGTTTTCCCCTCGATTATTTGTCAGGGCTACAGTTTTCAATGGTGCGCATGAGGTGATTTAGCTCCAATTTCTATAGTTTAGAGGTATGTATTTTATATACTAACCGATTTTGTATGCACCTCATGTTCACAAGCTACTATCAAATGGATATGTACTTACTGGTGTCACTTGCTCTTAACCAACCAAGAATTTGAATTTTACATAGATGGAAGTTTCTGTATAAGCTTTTGTGAATCATTTAATAGGTAAGTTTGGAATATAATGATTTTTGCTTGTGAATAAACAACTAATAATGACTTTTGATATGCATATCAGATGTAGTGTTTGTCAATTTTAATCAGATAAGGATATAAAGTTTTTAATCCAAATAACATAATTATTTATTGTACAAAAAAGAAGCCCATTAACCAGACCGGGTCGTTCAGCACAAGTTCAACCCACAGAATAAACTTGGGTCACCCATCACTTGAAGTTTACCACCCATCACTTAAAGTCTTTGAATGACAAAGAACAAATAGCGGATCCCACAGACATCGCACTTGGATGCAATAAAACTTGACTTGAAAACCAAGAAGGTTGGAGGAATTATGGAGCAAAAGAAAAAAGCCACCTCATAAACGCTTGATGGATGGTAATTTAAAGATGACGAACTGGATTCTTTAAAAAGCGAGAATATGGTATGCCTTCCATTTTTTTTTGGTTGTAAACTTTAAGTATGCTGCTTCATAATAGAAATGAACACCATACATTTGACTATTCTTTTTTGTATTTCAAGGATTTGACCATAGCCTTAAAAAAGATGATTAATGAATTTCTAATCTTTTTACACTTGCTACAGCCTATAAGCGTTACTACTGCAAATTCATAATGGACAATGTTCCACCTTTTCAACCGTTACCGTATTCTCAAGCGATGTATAATTATGCATATCAGAGAATGTGGGTAAAGTTTCAGCAAGGCCACCAGAGAAAGAAGCAGCCACACGCATTTTCTTTGAAATGGATATCTAAAAAGGAACACTTATGTTTTATTAAGTGTACTTACCCCTTATTAAAGAGATTGCTCGAGTGACCCAAGGTATGATCGCTGAACCACCAAAGTGTCTATTAAGTCAGTTTCTCTCTTTTGACTAATATTCATGTTACTATTTTTTCATAGGAAAATACTATTACCTGCCTAATGCTTCAGATGCTGTTATTTCTGCTCCAACAAAGGATGGTTTATCAACTTTGAAGAACTCTCGAGTCAAAATAACATCTTTGTTGTATGAATATATGTACCACCAAAAGTGAGACAAATTGGATTCATTGTCGCATGACAATATTTTAAAGACCATATTCATATTTAACTTTCTACATGAATATCCAAATGCAAAACAATCTGGTGTTAAAGATCATATATATTTTGTTGGAAACTATTATTTTTAATCGTTGCTTAAAATCAATTAAAAGATGGTGTGAGCAACAATTAATAGGCTTCCAGCCTCTAAACTGAAGATGTTATTTAAAAGATGCTTAAAATCAATTAAAAGATGCTTAAAATCAATTATATTTTGTTGGAAACTATCACAAACTTGTACTCCGTATGTTGTTTACCAACAATTCAATCAACACACATAAGTGGACTTGATAAGTTTATTTATTATCGACACACACAATTGTGTGTTGGTTTGGGTCATGTGTTGGGTCAAACGATTAAAGGCAAAAACATAATTAAGTAAATTCAAATACACCTTTTGTGTAGTTCTCAATTTTTTCCTATTTGTGAAACAATTGATTTTATACAATAATACGATAGACTTTACAGTTTGTATAGTTTTTAATAAGATAGAATAAAATATTTTTCATAATTTTTGCCAATAAATAGTTAATTCAATGACATTATCATTAGAATGAATCAGAAAAAAAGGTTCCCATGTAAACGCTTTAATTAAATGACATTATGCTTCGTTTACAATTTTCATTTAAGTTCCAATTCTATATTACTACTTCAAAAACGAAGAAAGATATAAAAGAACCAACAAATAAAAATCTAATACATATACTGCAATTGAAGGACAACTGACTCAAACAAAAAATCTAATTTGTTTTTACGATCACACCTACACGATTTAAAAGAACCAACATATATATATTGATTAAATTTTATACCACCTACACATGTTTCTTTTCCTATTAAAACATAGTATGTTTTATAAATTATTAGCATAATACTCGCGTAATGCGGCGAAAGATATCCAATAAATATTTTTTGTCTCAAATTATAGTTAAAGTCGTAGAAAAAATAGAATTAAGATAACATAAACCTACTAAAAATAAAAAAAGATAAAAAAAGATTAAAAAAAGTAAAAAAAATATATCAAACTAAATGTTGAACTAAATAACACAAAAGTTTATAAAATATGATGAAATTATATTATAAAAAATAACTAAGTTTAAATGGTATTTCAATTTTAAAAAATGTGATTTTTAATAGATTGTTACAAACTATTATTACAAAAAGTTACAAAAGAAATGTATGGTTTAGATTGCATATATTTATGTCAATAGAGTGTTCTAAGGATGTTTTCACAAGAAAAAAACTTTAAAAGTTCGATTTTTTTTTGCATTTTTATAAATAGAAGTTTCAAATAATTTATAAAATAGCAAGATTTGTGTCTGTTTTAAGTATGTATACACATTGCATTAAGATCACATATCATATTATTTATTTAAATGAAAGAAGGTTGTTTCGATTAATCAAAACAACAAAGAAAAATCAACCAAATATCGTGTGTTTGATGAACCCAAAACAACACAAAACTTTAGAGTGAAATATGTTTAAGGAAGTGTCTATGTAATTAAGAAGATAGGTAGTATACATAAATAAAAAATATGGATTGACATATGGGCTAATTTGCTTAGCTAAACTAAAAAACAGACACAACAGAAAATCGATACAAATGACAAGCCCAAATATATTTGAACAAAGGTAAGAGAACAAACAAAAATACCAAATGAGAAAAACCCACTTTATATAACCGGGCATAATAAAGTAAGTTTCCAAAACAAATGAAAAATACACTAAAAATATATAATAAAAAAATAACATCATAAAAAACAAGTTAAAAAACTATAACAAAAGTAAATTAAAAACTAAATACAAAAAAAATTATAACTAAAAAAAACCAAAAATCCAATCTTAATAAGTTATGTGCATGTGCGGGTCAGGTTTAGCGAATGTGGATATTTTTTTTCCACCCTTAATTGAAACTAATACAAGTTATGCCGACGAATAAGGCATAAAAAAGCAATTATACTAAAAAATAAAATTATAAGCAAATATTTACCAAATAATAAAAAGTCAAATGACAATTAGAATTCATACCCGTCCATCAGACGGGTTTTGCCACTAGTATATATATATATATATATATATATATATATATATATATATATATATATATATATATATATATATATATATATATATATATATATACATACATATATATATATATATACACACACACACACACACACACATATATATATATATATATATATATATATATATATATATATATATATATATATATATATATATATATATATATATATATATATATATATATATATATATATATATATATATATATATATATATATATATATATATATATATATATATATATATATATATATATATATATATATATATATATATATATATATATATATATATATATATATATATATATATATATATATATATATATATATATATATATATATATATATATATATATATATATATACTAGCGTCATAACCGCCCAACGGGCGGGGTTGCTTTTTTTCTTGTTCGGTGGGTTCATTGTTGTGCGTTTTTAGTTTCTTTAATTTGTAATTTAACCCTTTAGTATAATTTAGTAGTAGTTTACGCTTAAGTAACGTTTATTTGTGGTCAACAGGCGGGATTGTTTTTTTCTTAATATGAACAAACCATTCAGGATGAACCCGTGACCCGATGACTCGATCGGGTTGACCCAATGATCGATCTCGTTACCCGATGACTTGACCGGGTTGACCTAGTGGTGAAACCGTAAACGAATATATTTCTATGATATGATTCTTAAATTTATGTTAAAAATAGATATTTTTAAAAGATTTAAAATTCAATCCGAATTTAAAAATATATATATCAGAAATTAATAAAAAAATTCCATGTCTAAACCTCACAAACACACATTAATGAAACAAAAACCTTTTACATTAAGCTAAACCTTAAAAAGAATACCAAATTTCAAAAAACGACGTTATGTTGTTTTCCTATACTGGGATGACGCAAGTTTAATAGTAGCAATTGTTATTTTGGGTCTTTAAATATATTTTTATCTGACGCAAGTTTTTGTGTTTAATTTTTATTATTCCATGGCAATTTTCACATGACTAAACCTTTACACTCGGATAATTATTGAGATGCGAAAATTAATTCAAAATTTAGAAATAAAAAAGTTTGAAACCTAAAAAGAAAACTAATAAAAATATTCGAAAGTTAAAAACACATAATAAAGTGGCTGTTTATTTGTGAAAATTTTTCATAATTTCCTGTTTCTAAATTTCTAGAGAAGGAAAAAGTTTTCATTTCTAGAGTAGAGTTGAAAATCTTGAATACCTGTTTAGATGATATTTTTCATTTTCTAAAAAAAATGAATAATGTTTAGAAGAAACTATTTTCAATCACTTTTCACGTTTTGGCTATTTTTTTTTTACATTTTCATATGTTTTTCCCGTCTTTTTTTTCACGTTTTCGTAAGTTCTTTTACATTTTCATCAACTTTTTTATGTTTTCATCAGCTTTTTTTATGTTCATCAGTATTATTACGTTTTCGTCCGATTTGTTTGGGTTTCATCAAGTTTTTACGTTCTCACCAGATTTTATACGTTTTCGTTTGATTTTTTAGGGTTTCATCAGCGTTTTTACGTTCTCGTCAGCGTTTTTACGTTTTCGTCAATGTTGTTACGTTTTCGTCAGCATTTTTATGTTTTCCTCAGTAATTTAATGTTTTTGTCAGTAATTTTACGTTTTCGTCAGTGTTTTTACGCTTTCCTCAGTATTTATAGGTTTTAGTCAGTATTTTTACGTTTTCGTCCAAATTTGTACGATTTCCTCAGTATTTTTATATTTTTTTCTGTATTTTTAAGTTTTCATCAGCGTTTGTACGTTTTGCTCAGATTTTTTTGCACATCTCAGAATAAAAAACGTAAAATACTGACAAAAACTTAAAAATACAGACGAAAACGTAAAAATACTGATGAAAAATGTAAAAGCGCTGATGAAAATGTAAAATATTAGAGTAACACGTAAAAAATCGGACGGAAACATAAAAAACCTTACTTAAACGTAAAAAATCGGATGAAAATACAAAAAAGCTCAACAAAACGTAAAAAATCGGGCGATAACGCAAAAATTCAGACAAAAACGTGGAAAATCAAACAAAAACGTAAACATACTGACAAAAACGTAAAAAATCGGAAGAAAAAAAGTAAAAGTCAGACGATAAGATAAAAATTTGGACTAAAACGTAAATAATCTGACGAAAGCGTAAAAAATCTGAAGAAAACGTAAAAATACTGACAAAAACGTAAAAATACTGAAGAAAACGTAAAAATTCGGACGAAAACGTAAAAATACTGACGAAAACGTAAAATTACTGATGAAAACGTAAAAATACTGTTAGAAATACGTTTTAACGTATATTAGAAGTATCGGTCACTCCACAATATGATTTATGTTGTAATAGCTCGTAGTTAACAATTAGTTAAATGTTACTTATTAAGTTAAGTAAGAACCGGTCCATGGGCTTGTCATGGACCGGCCCAAGCCCAATGTTTGCTTGGAGTATAAATACCCCTTTCCACCATGGAAAGGGGTTGGTTGTTGTTCATGTTTTCATATTAATAAAGACACATTTTCTCTCACTTTCTCTCTCTAGTTTCTCTCACTAGAAAACATCAACCCACTTCATAGATTCATAGGTTATCAATATTCTACATTTGGTATCAAGAGCTATGGGGTGATTTAAGGTAAGGATTGTGTTGCTTTTTTTAGTTTTTGAATCAATTAGTGATCTTTAGAAAAAATCAATCTTGAATCTTGTTGTTTTTGGTGTTTTTGTTATTGGGATTGATTGATAATGATTGGATTTAGCTTATTTTGGTAAAAATCATAAAACTTTTTGTGGTTTTTGATCAAAAAATCGGATTTAAAGCTGTTTTTCAAGTCTCGAACCATTTTTCCAGTTTATTCCGAATAGACATTCCGAATAGGAGCAATATTCAGAATAGCAGAATTTTCCGAATAGACTTTCCGGATAGAAGGGGTTTTCCGAATAGCAGTATTTTTTTCCGAATAGCAGTATTTTTCCGAATAGCAATTCTTTCCGAATAGCCAATATTTTCCGAATAGCCAAAAACTTTCCGAATAGCCAATATTTTTCCGAATAGCCAATATTTTTCCGAATAGCCAAAATTTTTCCGAATAGGAGAAATATTCCGAATAGCTTTCCGAATTGCCCATCATTCCGAATAGCAAGTTTTCCGAATAAGCCAATAGCCAGATATTCCGAATTGAAGAAATATTCCGCATAAGGGTTTTCCGCATAAGGGTTATTCAGCATAGGGGTTATTCCGAATAGGGCATTTTCAGAATAGGGTTATTCCGCATAGGGTTATTCAGTATAAGGGTTTTTCAGCATAGGGTTATTCCGAATAGGATTGATTCCGAATAGGATTTATTCTGAGTTAGGGTTATTCCGTATAAGCAAGTTCAAGGGGTATTTGAGTTTTTTTTCGACGATCTTTAGTGGATTTAATCTGGATTTCAACCTACACAACACAAATTCTCAACCTTTCTTCACTGCTCGATCAACCGATAATCTTTGAGTCTCTTAAGTGATCACAATGAATCCGAGTTCATTAATGCCTCAAATGACATCTCTTACGGATATCTCAATCATCACGGGAACTGATAGTCGCCCATCGATGCTTATTAAAGAGGTGTTTGAGGCATGGCAGGGCCGTATGATGCAATACTTGAAGGGCAAACCAACACACGGAAGGCTTATGGTCAAATCGATTTTGAATGGTCCACTCGACTATGGTACCATTGTGGCAAATAACGTGTCTCGACCAAGAGAATATGAAGAACTCACACCGGCACAACAACTCATTGCTGATGCTGATGAAAAGGCTCTACAGACACTTCTCCAAGCTCTTCCGCATGATATTTATCGCATGGTAAGTCAATATACGGTTGCCAAAGATTTATGGGAACGTCTAAAGGTGTTGCTACAAGGTACGTCTCTCACCAAACAGGAAAGGGAGTGTCAGCTGTATGATCTGTTTGATAGATTCACGTACAGCCCAGGGGAAACGCTACACGACTATTACTTCAGATTCACTACTCTAATGAATGATCTGAATGTATACAATCTCGTGATTGCTCCATTCCAGGTTAACACCAAGTTCTTGAATACTTTACCTCAAGCTGAATGGGGTGAGTATATTACCGATGTTAAGTTAACCCGGGATTTGCATAAGTGCAACTTAGATCAAATCTATGCTTTTCTTCAGCAGCATGAGAAACATGTGATCATGCACCGTTCTCCTCGAGGTATGTACCCTGATTCCTTAGCTTTGATGGCGAATCAACCAAGCTTGTCACACAACAACACACCTTGTATCTTGGGACATCAAGCCTATCATCCATCACCTTACATGACACCAACCTTCCCCCAATACTCGATTCTACCGCAACCACCCACCTCACATCAGCAACAATATCGGTTCAATGCACCTTCACCACAGTATGCTTCACAACTTTACCCAGCAAATATTGCACCGTATGCTCAGCCTTCATATTCTTCGTATCAAGAGAATGCAGCATATCCAACAAGCTACCCTGATCAAATGAGTATTCCTTCTAGTGATTATGCATCTCATCAAGACCAAGCAATGTATTGTGATGATGAGGAAGTCCCCATTCCTGTATTCCAACAAGGAGCTGACCCAGTTGAAGTGCTAACCACTATGTCTGCTTATCTCACAAGGACTTTAAGCAAACGAGGATACAGAGGATCAGCTCCTACCAACAATCAGTTGAGTAATTCATCCAATTCTCGCCAACAAGCTACTATTGAAAATGGCAGGGTAATGGTTCAGCCTATTCAACCATATCAGGGGAGACCTACCACATCAACTACCAATGCTCGCACGGTCAATCAGGCTCCAATGGTCAATCCTGCTCCACGGGCTAATTCCACAGGCAAGTTGAGAATGATTAGATGTTACAACTGCAAGGAAGAGGGTCACATGTCCAGGGATTGTAAGAAACCCAAGAGGAGAAGGGATGGACAATGGTTTGCTGAGAAGATCTATCTGGTAAATGCTCAGGCACAAGGAAGGGAACTTGATGAAGAGGAGCTTGCATTTCTTGCTGATCCAGGGATTGCTGAACAAGACGTTGTCACTACACAGAATGCAGCTTATCAAGCCGATGATCTTGAGGCGTATGACTCAGACTGTGATGACTTTCAATCTGCAAAGGCTGCTCTCATGGCAACTATCTCTAGCTTAGGGCCAGAAAAGAGATCTGAGGTACTTATTAATACCACCGATAATACCACTGATGCTAGTATTCAACCACATCAAGTTGTGCAAGAGAGTGCTGATTCGAATGAATCTTCGGTGATGAGTCTTTCAAATGAGGAGACAAACAATGATAGCAATATCAATGTGAGTCCCCAGACTTTGAGTGAATCACAACCGGGACCCATTTCGCATACGCCTACTCCTGCTCAACAAGATTTGGTCATGGTTCCTGCTACATTACTTAGCCAAATGAATGCTGCACTCTTAGAAACCTTAGCTAAGAATAAGAATTTGTCTGATGAGCTTACCTTAAGCAACGAGAAAGTTCAAACCTTAGAATTAGTGCCCTCTTCTAGTGTTCTAACTAATCTCGAATATGATCATTTTAGAAACAAACAAATGGGTCACTTGCAAGAAATCGAAACCTTAAGAGCAAATCTTTCTAAAGAACTTAGCGAAAAGGAGTTAGTGGTCACTAATTTTCAAAAACTTCAAACAGATTTTGAGTCACTCGAGTCTAAGAAGAATGAAATGGAGATTAATGCTGCTAATATGATTAGAAGTCTAGATTACTTGCTCTTAAGACAATACTCTGCTTCTCAACTAGTGCACTTATTTGATGCTTCATTTAGAGAATTTAACTTATCACGTCAAAAAGGCCTTCCCCCTAATCCAAGGTATGCAAAACAAGCTTTAAGACATAGTCCTAGACTTTATAATGCAACTCAATTAGGTTTGGCCTTAGACCCGATTGTTTTTCCTGATGATCGAACAAGTAAGGATCTAGTTGATGAGGATCGGTCATACAATTCTGCAAAATATCCCGAGTGTGATTATTTTAAATTGAATAAGGAGCTTGCTAAAACGGATTTTAGAATTCGCTTCCATATGGACAAAGATCTCATTACAGCACCAACCTACATGTTGAATGAAGAAAGCCCTAGTACATTTCCTACACTTGTCAACATGGAAGGTCCTAAGGAAATTCCAAAGGATCTTCTACCTGTTAGCACTGTATGGTTAAACTTGCAAGAGATTAATCAATACTTTACTAATTTTGACAAGGTCATTTTGGATTGTACGACTTCAAATGGCCTAAACGCCGGAGAATGGGCTTTCGAACACATGAACGAGGTGTTTAAAACTGAGATCAATCCATTTGTCGAAAGTCTAAAAGGAAGTTTTGCATCTCTTAAGGAAAATCTTGTGTTTGAAATTGGTGAAGTTCAAAAAGTGTTTTATGAAATGGACACCGCTTACGAACTACAACTAGTTGAAAAAGAAAAGATTTTAACCAAATATGACCGATTCTTGTCTGCAGTAATCTCGTGTGATGTGCTTACTACTGTAAATGTTAATTATTCGAATGAGCTTACATCCACTATGATTAATTGTGATGCTGTGAATATTTGTGATGATATTTGTGATGATGTTTGTGATCTTTCTGTAAATGTTGTTGATACTGTAAATGAGGTAGATAATCATTCTTGTCACGAATCTAACGCTGAGTTTTTAAAGCTACAAGATTCCTACAATTTACTTTCAAAACGCTTTAATCAACTAGAACAACATTGTATATCTTTAGAATTAAAACAACAAACTCAAAATGAGAATCTTTTGATATCAAATGGTTGTGAAAACGGTGTTGAGACGAGTGACAAGATGATTGCAATTGTTAAGACATTAGAGGAAGAGATAATGAGATTGAAGAGAGATGTGTCATCAAATGAAACACTCAAATTGGAACTAGAGGCTGCAGAGTCTAAAAACCAGGTCTTAGAAATTAGACTTTCGTCTGTTCTAGGGGAGATGGATCGGACAAGACAGGGACTATCCGCTCTTTATGGTACACTAGAAGAACGCTTCGCTTTTAATGCGGCACAGCAACAATCTTATGTTGAACAACTGAACCAAAAGTGCGAGGAAATCTCTGACTTGAACATCCTGCTCATTGACAAAAATATGGTTTTGGCCGAGTTAAAGGAGACACTTCTTCTCACCCGACAAGAAGTTGTTGATAACTTAGCTACCGACTCTGCACCGTCCACTAGTGCTCCAACAACCAAGTCAGTAGTGCTTTATAAGAACCCGCTTCATAAGAGAAACCCGGTTACCTATGATGATTATATGAGGAATGCCATTAAGCATGTAGATCTTGTTAGGGATATTTTAGACGATCTTTATGCCTTAGATCCCTCAAGTAGCTACTATTATTCGGCTCATGAATATATTAAGCGAGTTCAATATTGCTTAGCATATTTGCAATACATAGGTAAACCAGGCTCTGCACTACTTACTAATAGGCCCATTGCTGTAACTCCATTTAATAAGACTCCAGGAGCAAAACCGTCATTGGCACAATCAAGTAAGGCACCTTTAAAATCTGTTGCTAATATTCCCACTTTGCCTTCTACAGGATTAAAAGAGACTACTAAGGCTAAAGGATCGCCACTCAAGAAAGATAAGATCAAGCCCTCCACTAGTAGTGCCAAAAAGAAGGAAGTAGAAGCTCACAATAGGAATGTTAGTTCAGTTTTAAATAAAAAGAATCATGTTAAGACTAAAAGCTCTGCGCCTGTGCAGAAGCCAAAACCATTCGTGAATTCTAATTTGAATTGTTGGAATTGTAATGAATGTATGTTTTCCCAACGTCATGATTTGTGTCTTATTGATCATGTAAATGAAATGAATGCCATTAAGAATGGTCTTGAATGGAAGCCAACGGGTAGAACTCGTGCCCAAGTTGGCTGGCAATGGCATCCCACTGGTAGGACCTTTACATTAGATGGAAAAATGTGCCCTTTAACTAGGAATGCATCCATTGAGGTTAGGTCTGAGCGTCCTTTAGTTAGGAACACTCGCACTCAAGTATGGAAACAGCACCCTTTAATTAGGTCAGCCCCCACTATAGTGCCTATCAGTGAAGAAATACCTCAGGATTTAAGCCAACTAGAATCTACACCACCAATTAGGAAGAAGAAGGCTAGGAAATCTAAGAAACCTAGAGTTAGCAAATCTAAGATTATTAAATCTGTACCTGCTAATAACAAGGAACACTCAGATTCCGATACCTCTACATTGTCTTCGTGTGGTGATATTTTCAGGTGGTCCAAATCATCCTGTGGTATTTGGACTCCGGTTGTTCAAAACATATGACCAGAAATCGCTCGATTCTCCGAAATTTCGTCAGCAAGTTTCTTGGTACGGTTAAATTCGGGAATGATCATATAGCAAAGATAATGGGGTATGGTGAATATCAGATTGGAAACGTGACGATTTCAAGGGTATACTATGTAGAAGGTCTTGGTCATAATTTATTCTCAGTAGGACAGTTTTGTGATTCCAACCTTGAGGTTGCTTTTCGACAACACACTTGCTTCATCCGCAACTTGGAAGGAAAAGATTTGTTGAAGGGATCTCGTGGTGAAAATCTTTATACGTTGTCCCTACAAGACATGATGGCCGCCTCTCCAGTATGTCTTCTCTCTAAAGCATCTAAGACCAAGTCATGGTTATGGCATCGCAGATTATCTCATCTTAATTTTGATGCTATTAATCATCTGGCTAAAAACGAGTTAGTTCGTGGTCTTCCAAAGCTTAAATTTCACAAGGACCATTTATGTTCCGCGTGTTCAAGGGGGAAAAGTACCAAGAAATCATACAGGCCCAAAGCTGAAGACACCAATCAAGAAAAACTTCATCTTTTGCATATGGATCTTTGTGGGCCAATGAGAACTGAAAGTGTGAGCGGTAAGAAATTCATTCTGGTTATTGTGGATGATTTCTCCAGGTTTACATGGGTTAGATTTCTACGTACAAAGGATGAAGCACCGAAGGCTATCATCACTTTTCTGAAATTCATTCAGGTACGTTTGAATACTACTGTCCGCCGTATTCATACAGACAATGGAACAGAGTTCGTCAACCAGACTCTTCGTGATTACTATGAAGGAGTTGGTATTTCACATGAAACATCCGCCGCACGCACTCCACAACAAAACGGTGTCGTTGAAAGACGGAATCGTACACTTATGGAAGCTGCTAGGACTATGCTTATCTATGCGAACGCTCCATTGTTCTTGTGGGCAGAGGCTATATCTACTGCATGTTTCACCCAAAACCGTTCTATCATTCGGAAACGCCATGGAAAACACCTTATGAGCTTCTACATGACCGTAAACCCGATGTTTCATTTTTTCATGTGTTTGGTGCTCTTTGTTATCCAAACATTAATAGTGAGAACTTGGGTAAGCTTCAACCGAAAGCCGATATAGGTATTTTCATTGGTTACTCACCGTCCAAGAAAGCATACCGAATCTATAACCGTCGTCTTGGCAAGATTGTAGAAACTATGGACGCAGATTTCGACGAGCTGACAGCGATGGCTTCTGAGCAACACAGCTCTGAACCCGCACTTCATGAGATGGGAACCGGTGCTATTAGTTCCGGATTAGTTCCCAATAATCCTACTTCTACATCATTTTTACCACTATCAAGGCCCGAGTGGGATAAACTGTTTCAACCGTTGTTTGATGAATTCTTCGATCCCCCGACTGATGAAGTTCCAGCACCTGTAGTAATCGCTCCAATCCCTGAAGTGGTTGCTCAAGCTAATGAACCTTTATCTAATGCATCTACAATTCACATTGAACCGGATGCACCTTCACCAAGTGATTCTCAAACTACACCTGAATCGTCACCCCTACTTGTGCCTAATGATGTGGAAGAGGATTCTATTGATCACGACTTGGAATATGCTCACTTGCAAGAGCTTCCTTTCTTTGGTGTAGCGATCCCTGAAAACCCTTCAGCCGCGTCTACCTCAGAAGAAGCTCCTTCTATTGTTCACTCCAGACCACCTAGGATTGAAAACCATAGCACTAAATGGACAAAAGATCACCCAATTAGGAATGTCATTGGAGATCTAGATCGACCAGTCTCTACACGCCATCAATTACAAGAGAGTGCACTCTATTGCTACTTTGATGCATTTCTCTCCGAAGTTGAACCTAAAAATTGGCAGCAAGCTATGACTCAATCATCTTGGATTGAAGCTATGCAGGAGGAACTAAATGAATTCCAACGACTTGAAGTATGGGAATTGGTTCCTCTCCCTGACAAGGTTAACATCCTTACTTTGTTATGGGTTTATAAGGTTAAACTTGATGAGATGGGTGCGGTATTGAAGAATAAGGCTAGATTGGTCGCTAGAGGATATAAACAAGCCTTGGGTATAGACTTTGAAGAATCTTTTGCTCCTGTGGCTAGATTGGAGGCGATTAGACTATTCCTTGCGTATGCTGCTCATATGAACATGATCGTCTATCAAATGGATGTGAAGACGGCATTTTTGAACGGTGAACTACGGGAAGAAGTCTATGTTAGTCAGCCGGATGGGTTCGTCAGTACGGAGTTTCCTACTCATGTGTACAAGCTTAAGAAGGCTCTCTATGGGTTGAAACAAGCTCCACGCGCGTGGTATGATCTCCTGTCAACATATCTCATTTCGGAAGGCTTCTCCAAAGGCAAGGTGGACCCCACTCTATTCACTCTCAAGGAAGGCAACGCCATGATTCTGGTACAAATTTATGTTGATGATATAATATTTGCTGCCACTAACATAGAATTGTCAAATCGCTTTGAGAAGATAATGTCCACACGCTTTCAGATGTCGATGATGGGAAAAATTTCATTTTTCTTAGGATTACAGATTTCTCAAAATCCCAGAGGCATCTTTATTAATCAATTCAAATATGCTCTAGAATCTCTTAAGAAATATAACTTTGATAATTGTGACCCCGTGGACACTCCAATGGTGGAGAAATCCAAGTTAGATGAAGATAGGAATGGGACTATTGTCGATCCAAAACTTTACCGTGGGATGATTGGCACCCTTCTATATCTGACTGCTAGCAGGCCTGATTTGTAATTTGCTGTATGCATGTGTGCCCGGTATCAGGCTCGGCCTACCGAAAAGCACCTACATGTTGTGAAAAGGATCTTTCGGTATCTAAAAGGAACACTTCATCGTGGTCTATGGTATCCGAAAGATTCCTCTATTTCTTTAATATCATACGCAGATGCCGATCATGCTGGATGTCAAGACACGAGGCGTAGCACTTCTGGATCTGTGCAACTCCTTGGAGATAGATTGATCAGTTGGTCTTCAAAAAGGCAGAAAAGCGCTGCAATTTCTAACACGGAGGCTGAATACATCGCCATGTCCGGTTGTTGTGCTCAAGTCCTTTGGATGAGATCACAATTAACTGACTACGGTTTGGGATTCAACAAAATCCCGATGTATTGTGATAACAAGAGCGCCATTGCCCTTTGCTGCAACTATGTTCAACACTCCCGGGCCAAGCACATAGACATTCGCTACCATTTCATTAAGGAGCAGGTGGAGAACGGAGTGATCGAGCTGTATTTTGTCACTACTGAGTACCAGCTGGCGGATATGTTCACCAAAGCCTTAGATCGAGGACGAATCGAGTTTTTGATCGACAAGCTTGGCATGAAATCATTCACTCCAGCGACTCTCAAAGAGTTGGCAGAAGAATCAGCTGAATAGTCGTGGTAAACTATTCAGAGTATCCTTTGTTCGTGATCATGTATATTATCGTAAATATATAAACCACAAAAAGAAAATACAAAAATATAAAACCAACAAAACCATAAAAAATATAAAACCTAGAAAAACCATAAAAATTATAAAATCAAGAAAAACCAAAAATATTTTTCGTTTTAAAACGGGCATGTCTTTTAGTACGGTAATATTTACGGCCTTAGAAATGTCGATCAATATTGACACGGTGCCATAAATAGAGTCCGTATAAAAGTTGTACATTTTTAAAACATGCCCATTATGGCTTGTAGTTATTTCTGACTGCAACCCGGTTTTCATATTAAAGTCACGTATTTCCTTGGAAAACGTTGGCTCAGAACGGGAATTAATTTTCTCGGGCGTGATTTACAAGCCAAATCATGCAAAGGTATCAAGTGTACTTTACAACTTGGTCTAACACAAATTTGTGTACGTCTCAGTGCATTAATTTGTTAAAATAAGAGAAATCTTATTGACACCACGAATCAAACTTTTCAAAAACATCAATTGGGAAATGTTTTTCATCATCATGTGCCTCGTTAAACAATGACTACAGCTCTTTAAATAGAAAACGGGTCATCGTTTAAGGGGGAGAAAATGTTACATCATCTTTCACATCAAAAAGATCTTCAAAAGTTTTCAAGGAAACTCAAAAAGCTTAATGGTTAAATGGTTGGATTGCTTTGGCATTTGTCTTGTTGTTGCTTATAAGTTTGTCATGAATAGTTTTGTGCTTGTGTTAAGATAGGTTAATCACTAAGGCTCGGGAATTTAACATAAGATAGGGTCAAAATGACAAGTATTAACACTTGGTAAACAAAAGAATGTTGATTGAAGTAAAAAGAAAATGTGAGGGGTTAAATGTGACTATGTTTCAAACTTGTTAACATTTTGACCTAGTCAATCATCACCCCCCGTTTTTCTTCTTTCTCTCATTCCAATGTTCCCCTTTTTTTCTTGGCCGCCATTAACTCACAAGAACACAAACACACGAAATCAAATAAAACATTTCAAAATCTTTAATCTTCTAAGTTCAAGATCTTCAAAAAGGTATCTAATCGGCTTAAACATTCATTCAATTCAAGTTAATTATCTCTTCTTAATCAGAATCAATCAATTTAAGTTTCTGCTTCAATTAGGGTTAATTAAATTGGGGGTTTTGCCTGGGTTTTATTCGGAATAGAACAATTGAACTGCTATGGCTTTTAGAACACTTGAATCAAACGATTTCATGCTTAATTAGAAAATACATAAGTGTTGAAAACTTTCCGAGTAAGAATGACTTTCCGAATAAGGGATTTATTCAGAATAGAAAGTACTTTCCGCATGGAGAAATCTTTCCGCATAGAAAGGTTTTTCCGCATAGACAAATTTTTTCCGAATATGAGATGCTTGATTTATTCCGCATAGGCCCAATGTTCCGAATAGGGATTTTATTCCGCATAGGCCCAATGTTCCGAATAGGGATTTTATTCCGCATAGGCCCAATGTTCCGAATAGGGATTTTATTCCGCATAGGCCAAATGTTCCGAATAGGGATTTTATTCCGCATAGGCCAAACGTTCCGAATAGACTTTTTATTCAGAATAGGGATTTTATTCCGCATAGGCTAAATGTTCCGAATAGACTTTTTATTCAGAATAGGGATTTTATTCCGCATAGGCTAAATGTTCCGAATAGACTTTTTATTCAGAATAGGGATTTTATTCCGCATAGGCTAAATGTTCCGAATAGACTTTTTATTCAGAATAGGGATTTTATTCCGCATAGGCTAAATGTTCCGAATAGACTTATCATTCCGCATAGGATTTATATTCAGCATAGACCAAGTATTCCGAATTGAATGATTATTCCGCATGATAGATATTTGAATGGTTTACACGCTTAAGGGGTTAGGTCATATGTCCAATGCTTAAGTTTAAAGTCATAATGATATTCATATTTGTATGTATCAATCTTTGTGTTTTATCTTAAGCAGAGACGATGACTAACCCTACAGTACAACAAATACAAGACACCAGAGCCGCCGCCATTGCTGAAGCCAAGACTCTAAAGTTTATTCCAAACAACTTCCGTTTGAAGGAGGTATCTCATTCTACCCATAATGGATTTAAGGTAGGTACAACCATACTTGATAAATCTCATCTCAAGCATGCGCTAAGGAGAAGTGCTTCAGTGCCTTATGACTACCTTTACGAGTTCTGGGCTACCAAAGAGAGGACGTCGAACAAAATCACTTTTTCCTTGGACAACAAGCAGCAGACGCTTACTGTGTCAGACTTCAGGAAGATCTTTAGATTTCGACCGACACTCAAAGGTCTATCATACTCAGCCAACCCGACTAAGGACCAGATCATGGAGATGTTCACTGCCATTGGATGTCTTGACATACGAACCGCGTCTGAGTTTACTACTGCCAAAGTTGGTCAACCATGGAAAGCTATTTTTGGGATTCTAAGCCGATGTTTAACACCCAAAACAACTAGGTTTGATGCTGTTCGTCCACCAATCATCAAGATGTTTTATGGTATGTTTAAAGGTATGGGTATTGACTATGCATCACTGCTGTGGGAGGAGTTTATTTTTCAACTCTTCACAAACACGAAGGGTAAGGTTAAAAGTTACCAGTACCCTAGGTTTATTAAGTTGATCATACATTACTTTATGGAAAACGAGGCATCCATTAACAAGCGTGCAGGTAGTCGTCACCACACGATGGATGATGATGATTTGGTAGACTTAAGGCAGGAGACTCATTCGAATACGGTTATTCCTGGTCCCATTCCCAGTCATCTTCTGACCGATGAGATTATCGCATCTGATGATTACAAGAACTTGCTACAAGAAATTGAGAATCAACGAGCAAGCATTCTAGCAGGTGAAGACTCATCTACCACGGTTAAGAGCAAAGGTAAACGGAAGCAAACAGATTTACCTGAACCCAAAGCCAAAAAGAAGAAGACTGCAGTTAAGAAGGGAAAGGGTACGGCTGATGAGTTAGTTCTCCACGATGAAGAAGATATTGATGATCCTACTCTTAACAAGGCTGAGAGAAAAGCGATGAAGATAACTATGGAAAGGAGTAGGAAAGACACGGGAGGCAGTGGTTCGGGTGCACGGGTAAATATTGAAGAAGAGTACGTGGAACCAGATGATGTGTTTGAGTTTGGATCACCTGAAAAGTATTCTACTTCGAAGGAGACATCCACCCCCCTGTTTCAGCAAGTGTTGCAAAAAAGACTGGTGCTCCTACAATCATAGTGTCTACTCAACCTTTAGCAACTCAACTTCCACCAATACAACCCGTACCAACCAGACCGGTTTCAACACCATTTCTTCCACCACCAATAACACCCATCCTTAGTACCGTAGTTACAACCGAGCCTATTCCATCAACCCAGAGCAGCTCTGCAACGTCTACAATGGCTGCATTGGTAATGGCCGAAATGTTGGATAAACATACGGACAATCACAAAAGAGAGATGGATGAACTTCGCCAAGAGCTAAATAGACGAGTTCAAAGTGAAGAAGCATCTAGGAAAGCTCAAGAAGAGTTGATTGCTAAGTTCGCTGCAGATATGGAATTTACACGTAAAGCCCATGCAGAAGAACTTGCTCGGGTCAAAAAGGCTGAAGCTGATAGGCATCAAGCACGAATTACGAGACTTAAAGCTATTAAGGATGACTTTAAAGAGCAGAAAGAAGCTCTTGAAGCTTCTATTGAGCAGAGAGTGAAAGACTCCGTTGAATCCCTAATGCCTAAACTGCGTGATGAATTGAAGACACTCGCTGCTGACAACTTGATGATCAAGTCATCCAATCCTTCAGAAGCCGCCTACAAGATTGCTTATGACTTGACGGACTTTGAATTGAAAAAGATCCTCAAAGCTCGTATGAGGGAACTTGGATCGTTTGATAAATCTAGGATTCAACGGGCTCTCTTCAAATCCCTGAATGACGCTATCATGGAGGATGATAGGTTGTTCAAGACATTTGGAAGTGTGGTACCCTACCACATTCTCCCTGAGGAAGAAAGGGAAGAGAGTGAAGAAGAAGAGGGTACTGGTGGAGAAGAGGAAGAAGAAGAAGAAGAAGATAAGGATGATGATGATGATGAGGATGATGATGACAAGAATGATGATGATGATGAGGATGATGATGATAAGAATGATGATGATGATGAGGATGATGATGACGATGATGATGATGGCGATGATGGTGGTAATGGTAATGAGGAGAGTGTTAGGGGGAGCAACGGGGATGATGATGAGGATGATGATGGGGGTAAACAGCCTGAGAAAGGGGATAAGGTTGCCAGCTCAAAGAAACCTGCTAAGTCTGGCACCAAGTCCAAGAAAGATGCAACAGCAAAGGAAAAATCTACTTCCACGGAATCCAGACGATCCAAGTGGCGCCACGATGTGAATGCCACTACAGCGTCATCTATTCCTGGTACATTTATCGCTGCATCCATACCTGTTACCACTAACCCTGTTAGTTCTATTGTTGTTGTTCCTGTGATTGCAGAATCGGTAACCGAACCTGAAGCTGCACACCACTCACCCGTTCATGACACTGCCGACATGCCTGAATCAGAACAAGCAGATGTTCACGTCCACAATCTACTGTTCCAAGCACAAGGGACTGGGCAGACACGTTGGATATTGACGAGACTGCACCACCACAGGCTTGGATTACGGCAGCGGCGCAATATGATCCGATCACAGACGCTGACAAAGATGTCTTGTATCTCCGTATCCGCAGTCCGATTGACTTATGTGCATTTCTTGCTCATGAGTATAAGACTTCGGTTACTCCATCTTTGGTGAAGAAAGCACTGAAGGATAAGAGACTTCGTGCCAAAACCCGGTTGACCCAAATGGAGTTCGAGTATTATGCCGATGAGATCCTGAAAGCTCTGAACACCGTTCAACGGCCAGGTCTTCATGACTCAGAAAGAGCCCCACCTCCACTTGACCCTACTCAAGATAATCAGATTGCTCTCGACTTTTTCGTCACCAACGATCTTGTGTATCTTCTGAAGGGGTCCTCAAAGTACGCAACATCCCTGACCTTGCTGAAAGCTGCCAACCGGGGGACAATACCCTTTATCGAGGAAAAGGTAAACCGACTCTGGGTCCCAAAGGTAAATCATAATTATGATATGTATGCTGTCATAGGTGCATCACACTGGGACGAACGAGTTCGAAGGGCATACAGGGGCTGCTGTCTAGTCAACTCAGGGAGTAACGTTCGATCCGATATCCGCATCTCCAGCATCTTAGGGTTGAAAACTGAAGCCAAGAATGGCTACTATCATGTGACGGAGATTCGTTTGAAAAGGGAGGATGACAGAGAATACAAAATCCAGCAGGGAGATTTCTCTATCATTCGCCTTGAGGATATTGAAGATATGTTGCTTCTGATGACCCGAGATCAACTCACACATATTCCTCGTGAAGACCTCATTGCCTTGAATACAGCACTTCGTATGTTCACACGAAGCGTTGTTATCAAGAAAAGAGTTGAAGATCTTCAGTTGGGAGTCGAAAGCTATCAAAGGAAGCTCAACTTAACCCGTCCAGTCAATCAAGTTCTACCTCAACATGTAGAAAGATGTCCCTATACCGGCATCTCTGTTCCGAATTACGGCATTTTATACTTGAACAGTCGAGGTTTAATGAAGTTTATGAGGGTGGGTGAGCTTTACAAGTACAGTGATGGGACTCTTCTACAAGTTAGAGGAAAGTTGGAGCATCTGAACTCGGGTGGGACTTTGCCAGAGATGACCGAGGATTGGCATAAGGGTTATAGGCAGATGGCGAATTATGTGATCAAGAAGATCGATCAAAAGCTCCGTGAACGTAGATTGATGAGGAGCTTGGAAAGATTCGTGGGTGGTAGACCATATTTAGTGCACCACAAGCTACTGCAACGATCCATCTAATGGGTCGTATATTTCAGGTCCACTTTATATTGGTTTTCAATTGTGAATATGTATATTTGTGAATATTGTGCTTTAATGGCTTGATGTAGTGTTAAGGTATGATAATTTTTCAAGAATTTCTCACGAGATTCTAAATCTTTCAAAATATATCATACTAAAGCACTACAACTATCCCTTATTAATTTAAGGGGGAGCATGAACATGTTCTATGGCCAAACATCGATTTCATTTTTACCCAAAGACCGGTTAATCCATTCAATATCCCAAATATTAATGGTTAACATTTTGGATAAGGGGAGAAAATGGGATTAAGGAGATTTAAATGATACTTGGCTAAAAGATGAAAAAGACTTAACGATTATCCAACTTAATATGTGTAAATCACGTGTTAAGGGGGAGCATTTTTGATGAACAAAACACCTAAGGTACAAAACTTTTGATTTCAATATCACAAGTACCTTAAGTGATTTTTCAATGATTTTTCATGGTGGCAATTCCTTCCCAAAACACGCTTAATTCACGACGGATGTGGTGACAAAAGGGTGGTAGGAATAGGTTTAGTCCAATGATTCATCAGAGCCGATGGAATCTTCCCAAGGACAATTCCCGAGATAGAATTAGAAGTCCTAGGAAAGATGGAGAAAGAATGTGAACGTAGCTGAATGCCGACCAAGTACTTAAGCTAGCACTGGAACAATCACAACAAGGTGCTAGTGATGACGTATTGGTAAGCATTGAAGGGGTTGAAGAATGAAAAAGAATTGTAAAGATAAAGGGTGTAAAGAAAGAAGCCCTCCTTACAACTTTAGGCAGAAACCGGGTCAATACATATGCTATTGAGGTCATTTTTAATGATTCTCGGTATTGAAGAAAGACATCATGGACCCAGTGATGCAATGCACAACCCTTCCCAGCTAACTCAAATATCTCTCAAAAGGTATTTGTTTTAATCACACGGAGATCAACACGTTATCTATTGGTTTATTCACTCCGAATAGACTGGTATTGAAAAGGTGGCACTCCTCTCCAGCCATCGCTCACTAAATCAAAACGCACAATCGAGTCTAGAGCCAAGAGATCATCAAAAGTCTCATTAGGACACTTTCCATTTATTCCTTTCTTTCTCACACACTGTGAAAAGTAAGAGATTTTTTATGAGTCCTACGCAGTATTCCTGTAATATTGCCAGAACATCCGAGTAATACGCAAGTATTACAATGAAGATGGAAATCCTGCTTGAGCCAACATCAAACAAGCTCATGGTAGGTTACACGTGCGGTTCTTTTAGAACCAATCTTGTGAAAAACTGGAAAGAAACAGTGGTTTAATTCTTAATTAAACTTAAAATCGTTCCAGGCCTCTACGCATTATCATATGATCTTGCCAGAACACTCAGAGTGACACTTTATTGATCACAGTGACGAGTGGAAATCCTTCTAGTGTTAACATCAAACAGCACTTGGTAGGTGACGTGCAAGATTCTTTATGAATTGAGCTCGTGACAACTGGAAAGCAACGATGGTGAAAATCTTAATTGAAATTCACTTGTTCCAGGTTTCATGAATTGACGGCTTCAAATCACAAAGATAAATTATCCAAGTGATTCACTCTTTATGTTCGCAGTCAGCTTTGGACGGTCGAATAAAGAGAACGGGTTTACCCGCGAAATCCTGTCAGGAAGTTACTTAATTGAAACTATCCGTCACGGGTACGATATCTAATATCGTCCAACGGTCTTCACCGACCGGAGGTAAAATGCTACCGAATTAGAATAAAATGTTCAAAGCCATTTTATTCGTGTCGTTGCTGTGTACCTGTTAAAGACGGTGGCGTTGCTGTGTACCTGTTGAAGACGGTGGCGTTGCTGTGTACCAGTTAAAGACGGTGGTGTTGCGGTGTACATGTAGAAGTCTTTCCCACATGCTTATGTCTTTTGCAACAAAGTTCAGAAAAAATTCAAGAAAGTACAAGATGAAGTCTTCCGCTGTACCAAACTCTGAAGCTTTCGAGAATTCAACAAAAAGACGTAAGTGTGTGGAACATGAAGTCACGAGGAGGCAAAATTCACAAGAAAGGCAAAGATCGCACGTGAAAGGCCAAAGAACAATGCTCTCAAGCCAAAGCCAAAAAGATCAAACCAACATATTCACAACAAAAGAAAGAAAAGAAGAAAAGACTACGAGCTAAAGAACGAAGACTTAGTATAGTATGCTAGGTTTAGAACTTTGTAACGTGGAGTGACCTCCCTTAGGGGGAGATTGTTAGAAATACGTTTTAACGTATATTAGAAGTATCGGTCACTCCACAATATGATTTATGTTGTAATAGCTCGTAGTTAACAATTAGTTAAATGTTACTTATTAAGTTAAGTAAGAACCGGTCCATGGGCTTGTCATGGACCGGCCCAAGCCCAATGTTTGCTTGGAGTATAAATACCCCTTTCCACCATGGAAAGGGGTTGGTTGTTGTTCATGTTTTCATATTAATAAAGACACATTTTCTCTCACTTTCTCTCTCTAGTTTCTCTCACTAGAAAACATCAACCCACTTCATAGATTCATAGGTTATCAATATTCTACAAATACTAACGAAAATGGAATAAATCGAAGAAAAAAATTTAAAAACACTGAAGAAAAAGTAAATATACTGACGAAAACGTAAAGTTACATACGCAAACGTAAACAACTGACAAGAACGTGAAACACTAACCAAAACCTAAAAATAACTGTCGAAAACATAAAAAAATGGCGAAAACGTGAAAAATGAAGAAACGTAAAGAAAAACAAAAAAAACATGAGAAACTCTCGAAACGTAAAAATTTGAAAAAAACGCTAAAAAAGTGATAATTAAAAACTTGAAATTTATAAAGAAAACTAATAATATTATTTCGAAAATTATAAACAAAAAATAAAAGTATCCAATTTTAGTGAGTTTAAGTATATGGGTTAGTAACAATTAAACAAAAACCTTACTATAGCAAGTTGGTAAGTTTGATTACCCCTAAATGAAAGGTCCCTTGTTCAACTCTTGCAAATGACAAATTTTTTTAAAGCAAACGGAAATAATCAAAAATTGCGTTTCAAAAACGCAATTTTCAAAACAGCGTTTCCACTCAAAACTGCGTTTCGAAAACGCATGTTTCAAAACTGCGTTGTTTCGAAAACGCAATTTTCAGAACAGCGTTTCCAATGTGCAGTTTCAGAAAAGTTCTAAAACAGCGTTTCCAAAACGCAATTTTAAAAAAGTGCGATTTCAAATCACAAAAAGGTGGAAAATAGAGATTTTCTAGGAATTTCTCAAATCCTATTGGTTTAAAGATGTGACTGGGATATGACTGGATTAAAAAGTGTGGTTTCAAATCATAATTATACCTATATATAATATAAAGATATATATATATATATATATATATATATATATATATATATATATATATATATATATATATATATATATATATATATATATATATATATATATAGGGTGAGTTTCTTTTTAGAACTAAATAAATGTACAGAACTGCGAGAACCAGCTTTTAGCTCTTAAAATGCACATGTATTTTCATTGTATTAGTTTATCAAGTAGACATTCATGGATTTTCATCGTGTTATGTCGCTAAATACATGTATTTTAGGACCATGCACATGTATTTTGTTTCGCTTGTATCATAACTATCTTTGGGATGAATATTATAAAAACACATGTGCACTCTTCATATCGCTCATCATAATAGGATATATAACCAATAAAACAATTATTAAACGTTAATTTAAACATAACAAGAAAAATACATATGCATTGTTAAGAGTAAAAGGTGGTTCTCGTAGTTCTGTAAATTTATTTGGTTCTGAAAAGAACCTCACACTATATATATATATATATATATATATATATATATATATATATATATATATATATATATATATATATATATATATATATATATATATATATATATATATATATATATATATATATATATATATATATATATATATATATATATATATATATATATATATATATATATATATATATATATATATATATATATATATATATATATATATAATAGTGACTAAAAACCGAGGTCTTGAACCAGAAGATCATTCTATTAGTTTCCGTTGCGAAAATTATGTTTTTTTATTCATTTCATCTAACGACGTATGCAAAACATAGGCGATCACAGTGAAAATAGAAATTTAGAAAATTATAAGCCCAACCTACATTAAACGCAAAAATTTAATCAGGACGGGTGTGACCCATTATTGAAATCCTGGTTAGCATACTCATTTGACGCATCACGTTCTGCCTAAAAGACACAATCATAACAGAAATATGAGAAACAGTTCAATGCTACAATTTATTAGAGTGTTTATTTTACTAATTGTTATAGCTATGCTCTTCGACGGTTAGGAAGACCTCCTAAATCTATTAATGTTGTACCAAGACCGAGAGGAAGACCCCGTAAGTCCATGCCATGTAGGGGACTAGATGGATCATCTGAATGCAGGTCTACACTCACTAATATCCAAGGAGTAAATACAACATCTACTGATAAAACAACAAATGTTACGCCTTATATTTAGTATATACATTCATATAACCGTCCACAATAAACGACTACATCTCTATGTTATTTATTCTTTACACGAATGACACCAAGGCCCAGTAGAACATCACGGTATATGAATAAGACTCCAGTCCGTTTTGTGATAGGGATATATGTGGATTTAAGTTTTTCGTTATCCACTCTTTGATGCAGTAACCTGTATACTAAATAGCCTTATTGTATTAAATTCTTCTACATTAATAGGTAGTAATTTAAATTATAACTACACTTCCAACTCGCAAGTAACATCTTTAAACCCTACATATGCAAAGGAAACAGGCCAAACGGTAATATATTATCCAAAGTGTATTTTATTTCATAAAACCTTTTGAATCAAATTTTTATAATACTCAATGCCATAAATTGGGATACAAGTAAGCAAGTATAAAATATGCAACAAAATAGATTTTAGTTTATAAAATTCTACCTTGAGTTTCTCATTTTCGGTAGTAAGGTTCTCAACTATCTCCTTGCTTGAAATATCGTTGTCTGCACGAGCTTGCTCAATTTTTTTCTTTGCGGCCTCACGTTCTTTCTGCGCCAGTTCTTCCGTTTACTGGGATTGTTCCTGCATTTCTTTCAAAACTTGCTGGAATTTTATATTTTCTTCTCTTTTAGCTTCTTCCGAATCAGACTAAAAAAGTTGAAGCATATGAAAGGATATGAAACAACCTAAGCAAAAAAAGGACAGGACATCTCAAGGTCACTCATGATGCATCAGTTAATGTGAATATGCATATCAGTTTGTGTGTAACCGTTTGACATTGGAACTTATGTATTGGTTTATGTTTGTATTAGTTCATAATTTAATATGTTGTATGAGTTCTTGTAATATATTATCTTATACATACATATTTCTATCATTGTTTCATTGTAAGATATATGTTTAGATCCTTAGGTCAGTGGCCTCATAGTAGTAGCGAAAATAATTGTACACACCGGAACATACGATTGTAATGTGCAGCATATATAGGAATTGTGTGTGTTCGATATCTAAGTACATCAATTATTCAAGATCTATACACATAACAATATAAATAGGGATATATATTGACCGCTAACGTAAAAGACTTAAGGACGTTTAAATACCTCTACTTTTTTAAAAATTCCCAACTTGTTCAACCTTCAAGGGAGTTCCACATAAGAAGTTTCAGATTGTAGAGTCTTACATTCTTTTGTGATTATTATATCAGTGTATGTGCAGATTAGGAAACTTTGGAACAACACCAAAGCTATCGTACTTCTAGCTTGACTGAGTTTGAGACATAATCGAGCCTTGTTCTCGCTATGATAAAAAAGCGACCGTAAAAGATGAGTTACCAAGCCAGGTTTTGCATGTTATAGAATTTTATCAACAAAATAAATATAAATATATTCCTTTATTTTGTGGCACTAATGAATATACATATATTCCTTTTTCTCGGTATTGTAATTATATCACACACTTCATTAGCAAAACTTAAATTTGTTAGATTTTTGTACATACTATGGCCCAATTGTTTAGATAATAGGTCTTCGTTTTGTTTTAGGTCTACATATACTCATTAGATTATCAAATATCCTAAAGACGTGAACAAAAACTTTCTAATATGATGTGTGGAAGTCTCCCGATGTGATCTATAGGCCCCTGGCAAAGGAGGTGATTTTTTAGGCAATGTTGCCTTTGATCTTACCAGAAGCTGACGGAGAAATTGGGCCAGTAGCCTCCATTTCTAATGTTAGAGGCGTTGTCTTTGCAACTGGAACTGAAACTGAAACAACATGCTGTTCCTCGGCTATGGTGGATGACCCATTAACCCTTAAAAATCCTACTTATATACATTTCCTACTAAAAATTCATTTTTGGTGGACTCATTTACACAAACTGAAGATATAAAACAAACATTTTAAATTGTTGCTTATGCTAATAATATTAAAAACAAAAACACTTAAATGTTGTATTTAAAATCTTGCTTATACTACTAAAATTTTTTAGGATTTTGTGGAAGACTTGTGGAGTCATAATCAATATCTTCCCAAAAACAGCTGGAAACTCGAAAGTGGTACTTCTATATACTTAATTTATTTTCTATGTTTCCCTTCAACTTTCTTAATATTAATCGGCAATTTACTCTTCATGATTTCTGAAATTTGGTGTATCATCTGTTTTTGATCAATTCCAAGACCACATCTTCTATATGAAGCACAACTTGTAGTTGGAAAGTCCCATGATTTTGGACCCATCAGCTGTCCTGATCAACCAGATTCCACTGGGGAGCTTTCTGGAACCAGTTTCAGTAGACAAAAGCATGAGACATAATTAAAATTTCCCTAGAAGATACGAAGGCTCAACATATTTTCTGCTGGGAAAAGCGAGGTATTTTATACTTCGCAGTTCTTACATGATTATTGTGAACTTTTATTTGCATTTTAATGACCTCAAAACACGACTCTTGGCAACTTACGGGAGTATGTCGGCCCGTGAATTCAGTTTACAATACAACACCATGATCACACTTTCTCATAAGTGAGAAAAAAAGATAACGGTATCTGACTTTTCACCATGAGATTGATTCAGGGTTAACATATGAATAGATATTTCAAACTATAAGACAACTTTTTAATCAGTTGGTTCTGGAATTTTCTTCGCTTAAGTTCTGAATGTTTATTACTTGTTCAACATCCAGAATTTGGATTACTGACGGGATGCCATTTTAGTCATTTCCAGAACCATTACCCGCAGTCCAGAAGAAAAAGAAGAAGAAAGGAAGGATAATAGTTGGCTTAAACTAGAATGAATTAGTGGACCCTACACTTTTAGCCGACCTTGACAACTGCTTTTGTGAATTTCAAGGATTACAACTACACCACAAGATATGTGATCTAGAATCTGAAGCAGATTCCAATTCATCTCAGGTAAAGGAAAGACTTAAGTTCCCATTGATCTTATTACATGGATTTGGAGCTTCTTTGTTCTCTTGGAATGAAGTTATGAAGCGTTTGGCAAAAGTTTCTGGCTCAAAAGTTTTATCGTTTGATAGACCGGGCTTTGGATTGACAACAAGGGTAGATAATCCATCCAATTATGCTCCAACAAGTGGTGACCATAATACAAAGCCGATTAATCCATATTTTATGGCATTTTCTGTACTGGCAACTTTGTATTTCATCGATTTCTAGCAACATGATAACGTACAAACATATCAAGCTTTCCTGATGTGGTGATCCATTTGCTGAAAGGTGTTGATCCCAAACTTAGATCGATTAGCTTTGTGTATACGAGATTAGATCAAGTATAGCACGTAGAGAAACCTTTGTTATATGCTTTGTGAATCTAAGTGTTATGCGGAATTTAACACTTAAACAAGAACACAAGATGTAAACAAAACTTTCACTTTGATTATGAATGTCGAACTTGCTTACAATGAAAGATGTTTACGAATGAAAACTTATATAAAACTTATACTAAACATTAACCTAAAGGCCTTCTTTTATAGACTAAGAAGCCTTGTACAATAAGCTACGTATCATCTATTCTAGGTAAAGATAAACATAGAAAATACATTGTCGTTTCTATCCTTACTAGAAGTATTCTAGAACATAATAAACGTGTAGCTTATATCTTCCATCAGTGCTTGTCTTCAATCTGTCAACGCTTGACTTTAACTTGTCAACGCTTGAGCTGTCAGCGCTTACTTTGTTCTTGTCAACACTTGAGTTGTTCTTGTCAGCACTCAAGTGATCTGGCCTTAATTTATTCCCAACAATCCTCCCCTAAACTTGATATCCACTCTTATGATCAAGTTTCTGAATAATCATTAAGAACTTGGAGGAGTCTGACAAACCTTCTCATATTGGTAATAAATAAATCTGATTAAATTCTTTGCCACCTCACTTGTATAATCTATCTCCAACTGGGTGTCCTTCATCTTTTCCAAAACAGCCTTGGATATGAAATACTGAGCATCCACAAGTAGATACTCAGCAAACTTTGTAGAACTCAAATGGTATACACCAGCAACTGAATATAACCTCCATTGAAGACCACTGAGGTCATCTTCAAGATCCTTCCATATTTCAGGATCTTCCTCATTTGTCCCACACATTCTTTTAAATGTGGTCCAAAGTTTTATTCCATTAGCTGAAGTTGGTGCTTCAGCCTCATACTTGGTCTCTAGTAACCTCCAAAGGTCCACCAAGTCTTCTCTATCACAACTTGCAAATAAAGATATGAGAGTGGTAAAAGTGTGTACCTCCTTTCCAAATCTTCCAATCTTACAGAATCCACATTCATCCTCATCATAACTCACAATTGGATTCCTGGAATCTAATGGTAACACATGCACCATATCTGAAGCTTCTAATGGGGAGAGCTTGAGGCTCTTTCTGATGACTGCTTCACTTGGATATAGTGGATTCATATCTTTTGGAAACTCAAGTGTAAATCCCTTCTTCACTGGTCTGGGAACTATCATAGCTTTCTTGATTTCCATCTCTTCTGCAAGTTGCTCCTTTCTTTCATCTGAAAGAAGCCTGAAAGTGTTTTCTTCCTACACTTTCACCCAAATAGGATAAGCCCTATGTTCCAACTCATCAAATGTCAAAGACTTCAACTTCTGATGTGTGCATCCAACTCCATGACATCTGAGCAACATAAAGTAGAGCTTCCTTCTATCCCTTTTCAACTCAGAGAGAATATTGCTTGCCTTGTGCTTCAAAATCACCTTACAATCCTTCTGAACTCTAAGAAGAAGCTCCAAACCCCATATTTGATCTGAAATGGTCAAGTCTGGATTATCCATACAGCTTTCTTCCCAAGAATTGTACATCTGAACCACCTCTGGCATGTCAAAATCAACCTGCAATTTTAAATCTCTCAACTTTTCCCTAGCAAGCTCATCACCATACTCAAGCCTTTCTGGTTCTATAATCATCACACTTGAGTCTGAGCTAGCTCCATCACTTTCTTCTTCAGAAGTCACAACAAATGGTGACTTTTCCTTTTCACCTTGTTCCATCATTTGTTCAGCCAATCTTCTATCAAATTCAACTTGGGCTGCATTCTTTGGAACAATTTCTTCTACCAATTTACCCTTACCCTTATCTGATGGTGCAATGGTTGGTAAGGTAGATGGTAATACCTGAGTAGAAACTTCTTTGATGATAGATGATGACTGGAATACATCACCTTCATGTGCAGGTCTGTCAACGCCCAAATTTCCTCTATCAGCGCCCAAAATACTTCTATCAGCGTCCAAATTTGTCTTGTCAACGCTCAAATATTTTCCCTCAGCGCCTTGTGTAACCTCTCTCAACATAGCTGTAAATGATAAATTTAGATTGGTTGGAGAGATTAAGGACGTATCAAAACCTGTTTGTTCCTTCAAAGTTGTAAGAGCTTCAGCAACATCCATTGATTGACCATCTTGGCTGCTCTTATCACTCAGATTTCTTTGATCTTCCTCCCCTTTGGAAGACTCCTCCATACCCCTCCTAGCATGATCACTCTCCAAAACAACAATCCTCTCCCTCAATTGCTTGAGTTCAAGGCCTTGTAAGCTGACAATTTGTACTAAGTCTGCATTTAGCTTTTGCAAGCTAATGCAGACTGCCGTCAATTCCAAAAGAGTCATTGGTTCCAGACTGCCCTCTTCTGAAATGGGGATTTGACCTCCCAAGTCAGGTTCATTGGGCAAGGATGAGGACTTAATGATGGTGGGACTGCCTTGGCCAGCTTCTAAGCCAGAACCAATAGTCCCAGCCTCATCCAGGTCACCAGCCACACTTGTGGTGGTGGTTCTCTCTGCTTCATGGCTAGGACCACCAGAGGAGAACACTCCAGCAGTCCTTTGGCGTTTGATCAACCTATATTCAGGTGGTGTGGAAGATGGTGTGGAAGAATGGGTAGATGTGGGTTGGTTAAGGGGTGTTTGGGATTGTGATGGTTGTGTGTCAGCGTTAGAAATAGGCACATCAACGCCAACATTTGAAGTGTCAGCGTCAAAGGGTTCTTGGTCAATTTGCATTTGTGCAGGTGAAGGTAAAGGTTCAGGAATAGGTGCAAGTTGTGGTTGAGGGTCAATTTGAGGTTGGGGGTCTGGTTGGGGTTGTGCTGCTGCAATAACAGCAAGCATGGCTGGGGTTAAAGGTAAGTCTCTGTGAGGTGGTGAATCCATCTTGGTAAAATAGCTTTCTTTTGTTCAGGGATCTTATAAAAATCATTGTGATCCCTTGAACAATAACCTTGAGCATCAAAAACCATTTGTAGAAAACGGGGATAAGCTAAAGTCATTTTTGTCCCCTTATTTTTACACATCCCTTCAAAAATCATTTTAGAATAGTTATATTTTTGCCCTGTTGCAATGCACACAATAGCACTTGCAATGGATCTATTGATCTCATTGTGTGCAGTACATTTGGGACTCAAACATTGAAGGAGGATGTGGATGAGGTACTTCCAGGCTGGGGGAAATTCCTGCTTATGATACTTATTAAGAGTACCTTCATCAGGAATAGGATATCCCAAAGCCCTAAGCCCTTGTTCTATTTCATTTATGGGAAGGATGGTTATACCATCAGCATCATCAAGATGCAAGGCCTGTCGTACTAAGGCCTCAGTAACCACCCAAGACCTCCCATGAACATTAGAAGTCAATGTGGTCACTCCATTAACTGTTGAGGAACTGACAGTATTCTAAAACTGCTTAATGTGTGTGACTGGAATGAGTGGTGCATGAGAAAGAGCATACCTTAGTGGGGATGCGTTCAAATACGCCACCATTTGTGTGTATTGAGGAAACAAATCATTATCAGCAACAAGATAAGCAATCATGTTGTGTTGAGACTTGAACCCCAAATCCAATTCTGCTGAGTTAAACCTTGGTGCCATTGATGAAAGCTGTTAATTTGAAGTGTAGAAGATGAAGGTTGATAAGAGAAAAGTGTTAGACAAGAATTATAGATACCCTGTTTAAAAATAGGAGCCAAATTTATAGGAGATAAAGAATGCATGTGATTGGCCCAAAAACAGGCAAAGATTTTCAAAAACTAATCATGAAAATATTGAAAAAGTTATAAGTTATCTCATGCATTTAATGACAGTAACAACTCCTAAAATTACGGCTTGAAAATATGTCAAAAAGTAACAACTGGGTAGGTCCCATTGAGTGTCAACGGTCAAAAATAACCTATCAACGCCCAACGGCTATAATCTTGTCAACGTTCGCCTAAAGCCATGTCAGCGTCCAATTTGGTCACAACAACGCTTGGAAAAATCTTGTCAGCGTCCAAAAATAAAATTGTTTTAAAAAGTGAAAAATGACCTTAACAAGTAATTTATCCTAGAGAAGATAACCAAAAGCTGATAATTATCATAGGGCGGCAAGCACTGTCCAGTTATGCACACTTGCATAAGCAATATAGACATAACAGTCCTCTAGTGTCCCTTGCTAACCAAAATTCTTAACAACCAAGTTACCTTATAAAATCCTTGTTACTCCCAGGTAAATCCCATATCAAAATCATTCCCAAGTCTCCCAACAGACCACAACCAATTCTAGGCCAAAAATGTCTTGGCAGCATGCAAAGTTGATATACTATGCATGCTACAGTGCCTCATGGTTTAGTAAAACTAACCCATACTCACCTGTGGACACAATCTAGAATTGTGATAAGAGTATCATATGAATACCCAAAAATCCTAAAGGTTCCTAAAACCTCCCCTTAAACTATGATACAAAAAGTTTGCTAAAATCATACATGAACATAAAAATTTATGTCAAGATAGGAATGAAACATTCCAACCATCATCCATAAATAAAAACTTGTCCAAATGCTTCTCCTTTGATCCATAAGCAACTCTGTATCAAATGGTATACTGCTAACACCATCTGCACATTTAGATTGAAAACCACAAAACTAACATTGTTGCTGACAACGCCCCGATAACACACAACAGCGTTGAAGGAAGCTTTGTCAGCGTTAGACAATTATATTGCTGACAACGTTGCAAAAACACTTATCAGTGTTCAAGCAACCTTTGTCAGTGTTAGAAAAAGATAGTGAAAAATCTAAATCATCACAAAGACCAACAATAATAATGCATCATCCTGTACATACTTTTACAAAAAGAATCCAAAACACATATTAAGTGAGATTAACCATTCCAATACTTGTTACCAAGTATTGAAATCTTCCAGCATCAAAAGGTTTAGTTAATAAATCTGACACATTTTCCTCAGTGTCAACCCTATCTGGTTGTATTAAACCTTTCTCAAAGCAATCTCTTATAAAATGGTGTCTAATTTCTATGTGCTTAGTTTTAGAATGATGTACATGATTCTTAATGATGCATAAGGTGCTATTATTGTCAACAAATATCTTAGTATGCATAAAATTATACCCATAATCCAACAGCTGGTTCTGAATCCACAACACTTGACCACAACATGCTGCTGCAGCCACATACTCTGCTTCAGTTGTAGAGTTAGCCACCACTGTTTGTTTCTTGCATTGCCAAGATATTAACCTGCTCCCAAGAAACTGGCATCCACCAGTTGTGGATTTCCTATCAAACTTATCACCTCCATAATCACTATCTGAATATGCAATCAGCTCCAATGGTGAATCCTTTGGGTACCACAAACCAAGATTAGGGAAACATCTTAGGTACCTAAAGATCCTCTTCACAGCATAAAGGTGACATTCTTTGGGAGTCACTTGATGACGTGCACAAGCACATACAGCAAACATGATATCAGGTCTAGAAGCAGTAAGATACATCAAGGATCCAATCATGGATCTATAATGCCTGACATCAACATCTTTCCCATCTCCAATCTTTCCCCAAGGGTGTTCTCTATCCATAGGAGTAGAAGCCCTCTTTTCATGTGGAGAAAAGCCAAACTTCTTCAAGATCTCAGCAACATATTTGTCCTGGGAGATGAAGATACCATCTTCTTTCTGCTGAACTTGTAAACCAAGAAAGAAGTTCATCTCCCCATAGCACTCATCTTGAATTTGTCTGTCATAAGCTTGGAGAAATCCTCACTCATCTTTGGATCAGTAGACCCAAAAATGATATCATCAACATAGACCTGCACAAGCAACACATCTTTGCCTTTCTTCTTTGTAAATAGTGTCTGATCTATGGTGCCCCTCTTGAATCCATTATCCACTAAATATGTAGACAAGGTACCATACCATGCTCTAGGGGCTTGATGAAGGCCATACATAGCCTTTTTGACTCTATACACTTTATCTGGATGCTCTGGATCCTCAAAACCAGGAGGTTGCATGACATAAACTTCCTCAACAATGGTGCCATACAAGAATGCACTTTTGACATCCATTTGATAGACTGTGAAGCCCATGCAAGATGCATAGGCTAGAAAAATCCTAATAGCTTCAATTCTTGCAACTGGTGCAAAGACTTCCTCATATTCTATCCCCTCCTCTTGTGTATAACCTTGAGCCACTAACCTTGCCTTGTTTCTGACCACAATACCTCTTTCATCTCTCTTGTTCCCGAGAACCCATCTTGTCCCTATAGGTCTGACATATCTAGGACAATCAACCAGCTCCCAAACATCCTGAATTGCAAATTGGTGAAGCTCATCCTGCATTGCTTCCACCCAACTTGGTTCTTTGAGAGCATCAAATATCTTCTTGGGTTCTTCTTGTGACAGAAAACATGCAAACAAACATGCTTGCACAAGAGGGGTATCAACCTTCTTGTGTATATTGGCAATAAATCCACCAAGTCCTTGGTGAGATCTTCTTGTCTGAACTGGAGTCATAACATCACCAATGATCTGAGATGTGGGGTGATTCTTCATTGTGGAGGTGAGAACCCCTCCTTCAAAAAGTCTGGTGTCCTCAACCTCATGCTCAATGTTGCCAATATCTTCTTCATCAGACTCTCTTTGAGCAACAAGAATCTCTTCATGAACATTGGAAGGTCCACCTTGTTCAAAACTGGAAGAGAAAAGATGCCCATAAGTGTTGTCAACGTTTGAATCTTGGTTGTCAGCGTCTGGGCTGACAGCGCTTGAAATGTTGTTGTCAACGTCTGAAGTGGTCTTGTCAGCGCTAGATTTGCCTTTGTCAGCGCTTGAAGAACCATGCATGTTTGTATCTGGTGGTATTTGGAGACCACCATTATCTTGTCCAGCAGCAGCAGCAGCAAAAGCATCTGTCCAAATGGGAATTGTGACATATTCAAATGTAGGAGATGCCTTTTCTGCTTGTGATCCAACCTTCTCATGAACCTGTGTACCTGAAACATTAACAACTTGTTCCTCCACAACATTTGAAGTTACCTTCACAATGTCTGGATTAGTGACATACATATAATTTAAAGTTCTAGATAAGGGTTCCAAATCAAACAACCAATTAGGACCACTTTCAGGATCACTAGGTTTATTCTCTAAGAACCTAACATGTACTCTTTCAACAATTCGTTTGTCCTCTTTGAGATAAACCCTATAACCCTTGCTCTGGACTGAATACCCCATGAAGTAACCTTCATCACCTTTTGCACTAAATTTCCCTAAGGCATCACTAGTGTCCAAAACTACTACATGACAACCAAAAGGTCTAAGAAAACCAATATTAGGTTTTCTTCCCCAAAGTAACTCATAAGGTGTTTTGTTCTGAATTTTGTTAACCAATGCTCTATTTTGCACATAGCATGCTGTATTAACAGCCTCAGCCCAAAAGGCTACGGGAAAGTGAGCATCAGCCAACATTGTTCTAGCTGCTTCAATTAGGGTTCTATTTTTCCTTTCAGCAACCCCATTTTGTTGTGGGGTTCTAGCAATACTGAATTGCCTAGTAATTCCCTTCCTGGCACAAAAATCATCTAGCTTCTTGTTCCTAAATTCTCCACCATTATCACTCCTAAGCATCTTAACCTCATTGCCAGACCTTTTCTCAATTTGAGTGATGAATTCAATAAGAACATCAGCTGTGTCACTCTTCATAGCTAGAAAGAATGTCCAAGTAAACCTAGAAAAGTCATCAGTGACAACAAAACAATATGACTTGCCATTCAAACTTTCTATATTTGTTGGACCAAAGAGGTCCATGTGTAGCATATGAAGAGGTCTGGAACTAGTATGCACCTGCTTGGACTTGAATGAGACCTTGTGATGCTTGCCTTTAAGACATACAACACAAGAGTGGTCATTGTGGAAGGCCTTCTCAGGCAAACCATCAACTAAACCAAGCCTCACAAGTCTATTTATATTTTTAAAATTTATGTGCCCTAGTATCCTGTGCCACAAATTACTTTCATCTACTGAGGCCTTAACATAAAAACAAGACATATTTGTATTCACTTTAATCCCATTTAAATTCACATTATATATGTCCTTATGCCTAGGTGTTCTATACTCAATATACTTCTCATCAGGGATCTTAAAATCCTTGCTTAACACCAAACACTCAGTATCAGTGAAAAGAACCTTATTTTTGTTATCACACACTTGTGATACACTAAACAGATTATAATCCAGTTCTTTTACCAGGAAGACGTTCTCAAAACGTAGATTATTGGTGAGAAGGGTTCCTTTGCCTGTAATGGTGCCGTAGCCCCCTCCAAAGTATACCTTATCACCATCTTTAATAGGAGTGAAGTTCGTCAGATAGTTTTCCTTTCCTATCATGTGCCTTGAGCATCCACTATCCCAATATCCATAGTCATTGATCTGTCTTTGAATGCCCTACACATAAAGAAAACAAATTAGTTTTCTTTGGGAACCCAAGTCTCAGAAGACTTGGATTCATCTGGTTGTTCAATAAGAACAGACTTAGTTCTCACAACAACCCCATTCTCATCCCTTTTAGGATGAAATACCCAGTTAACCCCAATTGGTTTTGTAATGACCTTTGAAATGTAATTAAATCTATTGCAAGTCATTGAAATTCCATTATTATTAGGGTTTTGATCTTTCTTGGGTCTCCATGTTAAGCTTGAAGAAGCTTTTGACCCCTTACCTTGTGGCTGCAAATACTTAGGTCTGGTCACGTTTCTGTCAGCGTTGGATTTTGTCCTGTCAACGCTGAAATTACCCTTGTCAGCGTTGAACCTAGGGTTTGCTACAGGAACCCATTGCCTATTTGACCAGGTGTTTGTCTTTTGAAAAGGTCTTTGTCCATGAGTGTTAGACCTTCTAGAGAAGAATGGGGCAGGTCTAATCACTTGTGGACTTTGCTGCACACAAGGTTTGGGTCTGACAGCGTTTGAGTTCCTAACAACGTTGACTTTCTTCCTATCAGCGCTGAAATTTTTCCTATCAGCGCTGGCTTTGGGAGCGTTGACACACTTGTATGCCAAATGTGAAAAGCTACCACAAGTATAACAGGCTTTCTTAGACACACTCTTAGGTCTAGAAGAGAAGAAACCTGTTCCATGATTGTTAACTTGGCTCTTGGGTGACCTATTATTCCTATACATCTCTGCATATTTAATGGTAGGTCTTCTAACAGTGTTTGAGCCTAGGTCAACAGCTTTACCAGTAACTGGGTGAGTAACCTTAATGGGTGGTGATTCATTGGGACTTTCACATAGCAAACCTCCCTTAACAAACAAAGTAGGGTTAGCTTTCTTCCACTCATTTAGGTCAGTCAGTTTTTGTTGATACTCTTCAACTGGAGTGACAACTCTTGGTGGAGGAGAGAATTCCTCTTCTTGGCATTCTGGTATACCAGTCCAAGACAAATCCTTTCTAAGGACACCATAGAAGTCACCAGCTGGTGGTGGAACCAGAGAGTAATCATTCATCCCAATCCCAGTCATGTCCTTAGGATCCCTTTGTTTAGCTACACAGTCTCCTAGGGTTTGGGTGGCTCTATCAAATCTTTGAATCTTGAGGTCAACATTATCTTTATTCTTAATGGCTTCATCTAACTTAGCCTGTAGGTCTCTATTGACCTTTGTCATGATATTTCTAATATCCATACTACCCTCTAGCTCATGTTTTAAGATATTTATCGTATCTTTTAAATCAAATTCCATTTTCTTGTATTCAGAAACGGTTTTCTCAGTTTCAGTAAGAGCTAGTTAGTAATTGGACAATTTACACCTTTCAGTGCTCATATCATCTTTTAGTTTTAACACCTCTTTGTTAAGTCTAGCAGTGTTTAACCTACAACCTTTGCTACAAAAAGCATCATCATATACCTCATTATCGGATGAAGAGGAGGAGTGTGCCATGAGAGCATATTCAACATGCTCTTCTTCTTCAATATCAGCAATCAAGGCTTTGTCCTCTTCAGCATTCTTAGCCAGATAGCTCCAATCCCATCCAGTACCATCAATTCCTTGAACTGTAACCATGGCTTTGGAATCTTGAGCTTTAACAACCTGACTTGAGGGTTTACCAGCATCAGATCTTCTAGGAGATCTGCATTCCCTCATGAAGTGCCTCATACGATGACAGTTGTAGCATTCAACTTTGGATTTATCAAATCCAGCAGTGTCTTTAGCATTGAAGGTCATCTTCTTCTTGAACCTTCTATTCCACCTATTAGCTCTTATACTAGCAAGAGCCATGTTCCACTTGATGTCCATCTCTTCCAAGTGTTCATCACTTATCTGCTCAAGGTCCTCATATGTAATCACTGAACCATTGGGCAAGGAAGCAATATAAGCACACACAGTATCCAGATCCAAACCAGCAGGTTTAACTCTTGGGCAGTCATTCATGAATGTGTCAGCGTCTGAAAAGGAGACGTTGACAGGACTTGTTCCAGCGCTGACAAATGATGATCCAGTAACTGGATGCATAAAAGAGTCCTTCTGATTGAATTGACCTTCACTATGGGAGAAGAAGGCCATGTTGCTGGTGCTAGCTTTGCTTCCATGTGCTGAAAGAGTTTCATCTTCCAACAGTCTTAGTTTGTTGTAGATGTCATCAAACGAGGAGCTCTTGTAAGTATTATTGGCAAGAATAGATCTTGCCTCAATCTTCCATGCCTCACCAAGACTTTTAAGAAAGGTAGCATTGGTGTCAACATCACCAACTTGTGTCCCCATGAAGGACAACTTGCTTGTGATGTCAAGCAATCTGCTTCTCACACTACTCAGTTTCTCATTGGGCTGAGCTTTGAAGACAACATAATCATGCAGAAGTTGCTTTTTCTTTTCTTCCTTAGTGTCTGCATTACCACCATATGCAACTTCAATTGCTTCCCAAAGATCCTTAGCAGATTCATAGCCTCTATATTTGTGCTGGTTTTCTTGTCCCAAAGAGACTTTCAGAATATTTAGGGCTTTCATGTCAACCCTTTTCTTTGCAATATCTTCAGCACCTACAGCTCTACCATCTCCAGGTTTTTCTTTCTTATCCTCTTCAGGGCATCCTTCAACAGCTGATCTTTGAGTAATGGCATCCTGAATCTTTTGAGCCTTATTGAATGAGTTTCCATATTCAATAATCTCCCAGAGAGTGTAATCAAAGATCCCCAGATATTGTTCAAAGTTGAACTTCCATAAGTCAAAGTTGGTTGCATCAAGCATAGGAATCTTGATGTTTGGTAAGGGTGAAGTGGAGGTGGTTATTGCTTCAGACATGATGTTTTTAGGGTTTTGGTGTTCGTGTATCGTTCTGGTGTTCTTCAAAGATCAAAAGTTCCTCAACAAGCTCTGATACCACTTGTTGATCCCAAACTTAGATCGATTAGCTTTGTGTATACGAGATTAGATCAAGTATAGCACGTAGAGAAACCTTTGTTATATGCTTTGTGAATCTAAGTGTTATGTGGAATTTAACACTTAAACAAGAACACAAGATGTAAACAAAACTTTCACTTTGATTATGAATGTCGAACTTGCTTACAATGAAAGATGTTTACGAATGAAAACTTATATAAAACTTATACTAAACATTAACCTAAAGGCCTTCTTTTATAGACTAAGAAGCCTTGTACAATAAGCTACGTATCAACTATTCTAGGTAAAGATAAACATAGAAAATACATTGTCGTTTCTATCCTTACTAGAAGTATTCTAGAACATAATAAACGTGTAGCTTATATCTTCCATCAGTGCTTGTCTTCAATCTGTCAACGCTTGACTTTAACTTGTCAACGCTTGAGCTGTCAGCGCTCACTTTGTTCTTGTCAACGCTTGAGTTGTTCTTGTCAGCACTCAAGTGATCTGGCCTTAATTTATTCCCAACAAAAGGTGCATATAAAGCTCTGCTGGTATGGAGATTAGAGTTGCAAGGGTATTTCTAACAGATAAGTTATCTGGTAAATTTGGAAACATATATAGACATCAAGTGTTGCTATGTAATGTTGTTGAATATTTGCTTTAAGGATCTATCCTTGATGATATTTATAATGTTATGTTAGTATTCTTTATAAATAAGTATCGTGTACTTATTTTTCCATTTATATGACATCTTTTCATTTATATCAACGGTCTTACCTCTATTACCATGGTTTAGTATTATCTATGATAGTAGAATGATTTTTTCTTAGAGTTTTTGTCTGATCTTAACCTTCGACTTTATACACCCGTCTCAAATTTTTGGCTATTCGTATAATATCTTGATCATGTTGACATATGAAACCAGTTTCACATAGGCATGTACCTGTTTGCAGCAAAGAATATCATCAATTGAGGAGCTTCAGAATCAATTTCCTGTATCTTCATAACATATAACGCAATTGAGTCTTATCAAGTTAATCATTGATGGCTGAGAGAGAATCAGTGCTTATCTCTCTGCTTATCCTGCGCAGCAGAGCAATGCAGGTTATGAGTAAATATCTTAACTTATATACTGAAAAATATGTGTATACCTGAACTTACAAACTATTTGGTTAACAATAGGCGACAAGGAACACGCATATCGATGATGAAGGGATGCACAAGCTTTCAAGGGCTGAACGTCTTAGGGTACCGTATGTACCATGGTTCTGACCATTGATCAGTCTTGACACACAATCCAGCTTAGATATTACTTGTCTGCATGGAAAGGGATATTACTGGTGGAGAAGTAAGTAAATCTAGGTTCAATTTGGATCACAATTCGTTTTACGTGTAGAATTTGGTTGGTTTGTATATGTAAACGTATATGTTAATATGTTATTGCAAAGTCCCTTTCATTGTTGTTTTGTACTTCTGAAGGTGGCTGAAGATCATAGACACAATGTTTACGAATGCTCCAAATATCAAGTAACTTATGGTGCATTTATTTGATACTTTCTTCAAGGAGATGAAAACCAGAGGCGGACAAAGAAGGTAAAAAAAAGTAACTGTAGAGACCACTGAATCAAATCAAAATGAGTCCGAATCAAATCAAGAAGACGGGATTTAATCAGAGCAAGAAGTTGGAGAGTCAACTGAATCCGACTCTTAGAATAGCAAGCTTGAAAGTAACTATGTCCCCGACTCCGAGAAATCACAGGCTTAGAGAGTGACTGGGAATTTTGTTAGTGTCATTGTTGATGTGATTATTAACTCTGTTGCATAAGTATTAGTTTCCTGTTAAGGAAACAAAGTATACATGTAATAGCATTTCAAGGATATTGACACTTTAGCATCATGTTATTATTCGTGAGTGGGGCCTCTAGCAGTCTAGCAGTTCAAAAAAAAAGTACCCATTAGACCCTAAAGGATGCATGCGATAATCTGACTGAACTAAACACGCAAGTTCATCCAAGCTAGATGTAGGTTACCACGCAAGAGCCAAGCTATCAACTTATAGAAATGAACCACGTGGGTACCTAAGCTATTTATGTTTGAGCATGATGAATCAGGTTACGAGATTTGGACGAGAGGCACGGTCGAAAAGTTACAATGGGTTTGAACTTAACAAAAAATATAAGTACAATGTAACAAAAAATATAAGTACAACGTATAAGATTGAGAAGTTAGAAAAATAGATGCCAACTTTTTAAACTCGTATGGTCATGGTTAACCTTCGAGCGTCTTATATTTAAATGGGTAGGATAAATTCATGTGTGTTTGCAAAATAATATAGCAAATAAATGAAGTACAGGGAAAATTAGGTGTAACAACATATAATTTTTCTTTTATTCATGCAATATAAATTATGTTTTATACATAATGTAAAATCAAAACACAATTACCAAACACCCTACTCATATTTTGTTAACAAGTTTAAGACCAAAAATAATAAATATTGTTGAAATAATACATTTTTGTTAAATTTATAGTTACATAAATATACAATTAACAGCCAAAAACAATATATGAATAAACCTTCTATTTTATTCAAACAAATAAAATAACAACCGAACCAAAACAAAATTATTTTATGTCCAAAATATTTATGAACCAAACTCATCTTTATATGTCCATACATTCTTTCAAAATAAATCTTATGAACCAAACCCGTTCGTTAGGTAAGCCACGGCCAAATTATATCATAAAACCCGTCTTTTCGATGAGACAAAGCCAAAGAATACGAAAGGTTGGTTTCCTACTAAAAAACGATGGTCTGTTATTTTACCTATTTGGTTAACTAAAGATAACCCGAAATTAGATCTTATGTATTCTAATCGATAATAATACCTACCAACTCTTATAGAAAAAAAGTTATTGTATATTGTTTTTACCATAATCTTTCATAAGGAAGCGTTAAAGTAAAAAAAATATCTTAAACTAAAAAATGTAGGAGAGCATGACACCCTTGGAATGTGTTGACTTAAACTTCATCTACGGACTAAGTTATTTGTGGCATTTAGTAATTTAAACAAAGTTTTAAAGCTAAGCTAATTTTAGTAGAGAGTTAATTTTGTAACATTATATTGTCAAAATTGTTGATAGTTTCTCGTCCTCACAAAAAAACACATACTTGATGTCTTTCTCTCTTTAGCAGCTTTTAATTGATATTGGTTTTAAAATAATATCCTCACAAATTATGTTATTTGGACTTTATAAAATTTAAAATATTAAAAATATTTTATTTAAAATCAGATTAAATAAAGATAAAAAAATAGTATTTTTAACATACATTTAGCGTTACTTAAGAGTAAACTATAACTAATATATACTAAATGTTAAATTCAAAAAACAATAAACAAAAAATGCACAAACAATAAACCCTCCTTAACAACAACAAAAAACAACACCGCTTGTTAACATAGGCAGTTTTGGTATATCTGTTGGACTTTTAACAGGGCAATTATAATCACGCAAAGTTAACATTTTTTCCTTTGAATAGTGAAGTTTTATTTATTTTTTTATTTTTTTATTTTTTATTTATCTTTTTCAACACTTAAAATATTAATAATTTTTTATATAAATTTAAAATTAAATAAAAATAATTTCAACACAAATTTAACATTACTTAAGCGTAAGCTCAAACAAACATATACTAAACGTTAAACTAAAAAAAATGCACGAACCGTAAACCCACCGGAACAACAAAAAAAAAACGACCCCGCCCGTTCGGCGGGTTACGACGCTAGTATATATATAGATATATATATATATATATATATATATATATATATATATATATATATATATATATATATATATATATATATATATATATATATATATATATATATATATATATATATATATATATATATATATATATATATATATAGGGAAGATATCAAATAAAAATACCTTTTTTTTGTGAGAAAGATAAGAAGAATTCTCAGCCATTGATTTAAAATCAATGAATGAGATTAAACCATAATCCTAACTCACTAACTAACTAACAATTTACACATGATTTTAAAAAGTTCTTCAAAAATTCTGAAAAAATTCCAGTAGATCGGGTATGTTGGTGCAAAAACTTTTGTAAAAAAGGTTTTTTTAATTCGAAATTTTTTACATTTTTTAATGCAAAAAAAACGGATTTTTGATGCACAAAAACGATATTTTTAAGCTTTTTACTTTTTTTGTGCATCAAGAATTCATTTTTATGCCCAACTTCTTTTAGCTTTTTACTTTAGAATTTGATGCCACATCAAACTAAAACAACTTGAAAATTTTGTGCATGAAAAAAATTTTATACACCAAATTTCATCTTTTTGTGCATCAAATTTCGTTTTTTGTTTATTAAAAAAAGTAAATAACTCAAAATTTAAAAAACTTTCTTCACAACTTTTTAATGAACCAACATATCCTACATTGTGGAATTTTTTCAAAATTTTTTGAAAATGTTTTTAAAATTATGTTTAGATGGTTAGTTAGTTAATTAGTTAGAATATGGATTGATCTCATCAATTGATTTTAAATCAATGACTGAAAATCCTTCTTATCCTTCTCACCATAAAAAGACTTTTTATTTTAACTCTCCCTTATATATATATATATATATATATATATATATATATATATATATATATATATATATATATATATATATATATATATATATATATATATATATATATATATATATATATATATATATATATATATATATATATATATATATATATATATATATATATATATATATATATATATATATATATATATATATATATATATATATATATATATATATATATATATATATATATATATATAGTAGGGTTATTCTACAAAAATATTTAAAATAAAAAGGGTAAGAGAGAATATGGGAGTGACAAGTGTCCTCCAACCCTTTTTAGTCAAATTTTTGGTCAAGCCCTCCTAATAAAAAAGAAATCCGGTCAGGGGCATTTTCGTAAATTTCACGTTTTTTATTTCACCCAAAATTTCAAATAGGCATAACTTTCAAACGAAAAACTTTCATAAAAAACCGTTTGCACCGTAATTTGTAGAATTTAATCCTCTTTAAATTGATATAAATCTTGTCAAATTTCGTTCAACTTTTTTTCAAGAGATCAAATATATTTTGATTTTTTTGATTTTTTTTCAACTTCGACCAAATTCTGTCCACCATAACAAACGATTCACGTGCCACTTAAAAGATGAAAGTTTTAGTATTATGTTCAAGCTTTCTACAGCATTTTGAGTCACATAAAACCGACCTCGTATGAGAGAGATATCACACTTTAAAAATGGTGTTTTTTCCATATTTCAGGAACACAAAGTGTTTGATGAAATGCATAAGCAGAATTTTTAATGTAAAATTCGATGTAAGTACCTTAGGTTTTGTACAATGACGTTCCATTAATCATTTTATGCATGTAAGATCGAAAAAGATATCATTTTTAATGATTTTTTTTTACAAAAATGTACATATTTTAGTGAATCACAGTTATCTCTTTTAGTGAATCACAGTTATCTTTTTTAGTGAATCACAATTCTTTTTTATGAATCATATGTATCTTTTTTAGTGAATCACATAATCTGTTTTTAGTGAATCACATTTATCTTTTCAGTGAATCACAGTTATCTTTTTTGGTGAATTACAGTTATTTTTTTAGTGAATCACAGTTATCTTATTAGTAAGTTCAGTTTTTTTCTTTTGAATGTATGATGCAATGTGTTTCAACAACTTGCTTACAAAGTGTTTGACAAAAAGTCTCAACTAGAATTTAGAATTGTGACGTGGTTAAATCTAATATGTAATGCAGTAGGTTGTAATGATTTGTTCCTATAGATGACTTAGGTTTATTATATGTGTTATGCACTAAAAAGTGGTCAGAGATGTAGTAAGATTGTGTGTGGTAGAGTGGAACATGTACTAAGATGCATTACAGCTATTTCTACTGCATTACAGTTCAAATTTTAATGCACTGTAGTGCAGTAGGTCACTCACATTGTTCTTTCTACTACATTACAGTTTAAATTTCAATGCACTATAATGTAGTAGGTTACTTGCATTGTTCTTTCTACTACATTACAGTTTAAATTTTAATGCACTGTAATACAGTAGGTTACTTGCATTGTTCTTTCTACTACATTACAGTTTAATTTTAATGCACTGTAATGTAGTACGTTACTTACATTGTTCTTTCTACTGCGTTACAGATTAAATTTTAATGCACTGCAATGCAGTAGGTTACTTGCATTGTTCTTTCTACTACCTTACAGTTTAATTTTAATGCACTGTAATGTATTACGTTACTTGCATTGTTCTTTCTACTGCATTACAGTTTAAATTTTAATGCACTGTAATGCAGTAGGTTACATGGGTTGTTCATATGCATGATTTATTACATTACAGTCTTATTTCTACTGCATTATAATTTAAATTTTAATGCATTGTAATGCAGTAGGTTACTTGCAATGTTTTTCTACTGCATTACAGTTTAATTTTAATGCATTGTAATGGAGTAGGTTACTTACATTCTTCATATGCATGATTTACTGCATTGAAACTTTATTTCTACTACATTAAGGTTTAAATTCAAATGCATTTAATACAATAGGTTACTCGTGTTGTTCATATTGTGATTTGGTAAGAATTTAACTGTGATTTACTAAAACAATAACTGTGATGCATTAAAATATTGGTGCCGTAACTAAAAAAACTCTAGATTGTAAACTAGGTAAAAAAGTTATCTTTTTTATTATACATGCGCAAAATGATAAATATAATGTTATGATACAATAAATATTACACTTACATCTAATTCTACACTAAAATTTCAACTTATGCATTTCATCAAACACCTTGTGTGTAAGAAATATGATAAAAACGTCATTTTTAAAGTGTGATATCTCCCACATACGATTTTGGTTTTGTGTGATTTGAAATGCTGTGTATAGATTGGACATAAGACTACAACTTCTATATTTTAAGTGGCTCGTGATTCGGTTGTTATGGTGGGCAAAATTTGGGTCGAAATTAAAAAAAAATTCAAGAAAATCCAAACATATTTAATCTCTTGAAAAAAAAAAGTTGAACGAAATTTAACAAGATTTATATCAAATTAAAGATAATTAAATTCTAGAAATCATGGTGAAATCAGTTTGATGTAAAAGTTTTTCGTTTGAGAGTTATGTCCGTTTGAAATTCGAGGTGGTTTTTGAAAAAAAAAACATGAGTATTTACAATGTTGCCATTGACCGATTTTTTTTAATATTATGAGGGCTGCCCGAATTTTTGAATAAAAAGGGAGGGGGACACTTGTCACTCCCACATTTCTTCCTATCCTTTTTATTATAAGTTTTGTTTTATTTTACCCTAACTCTATATATATATATATATATATATATATATATATATATATATATATATATATATATATATATATATATATATATATATATATATATATATATATATATATATATATATATATATATATATATATATATATATATATATATATATATATATATATATATATATATATATATATATATATATATATATATATATATATATATATATATATATATATATATATATATATATATATATATATATATATATATATATATATATATATATATATATATATATATATATATATATATATATATATATATATATATAGGAAGGTTAATGTGAGAGCTTTTTTAAAGTTGTAAAAATGAGAACTAATCTAAAACACCAATAAAACATTGATACATAATCATATTACCAATAATACACCAAAATATACATTATTTATACAACATAACATTCTATTGAATAATAAACGACGACTTATTGTGTAACGTATTACTGATACACAATTAAAAATATGATACACATACATCAAAATCTCAACAAGATAATATCTTATACATAAAATGGTACATTTGATACACAACCACCACTAAATAACATGATACACGATACCAAGACATGATGCAAATCACACCTTAAATCAAGATGTATCACCTAGAATTCGTCAATTTTCAAAAGAAAGCCCATCAAATTATTAAAAAACTTAGTTTTAGTTAATCTCGTTTAAAAATTATTTAAAGTAGAGTGTCATTTGTGAGATTTTAGCAAGTTCTTATTTTTTCAACTTTAAAAAGTTCTCATTTGAACCGAAATATATATATATATATATATATATATATATATATATATATATATATATATATATATATATATATATATATATATATATATATATATATATATATATTAATTTGATCATCTTTAAAGATAGTTTTATTTTACACTTTTTATCCTCTTGATCTCTAACTAAACATTCTTTGATTATTTTTAACAGTATTTTAGTATAATTATTATTATAATGTTTTTATTTTATTATTTTTTTTAAATTGAATTGGTCATTTTATTGCGAATAAATCACATGTATATTATCAGAGAAAGAAAACGAAAATGGTAGAAGAAATAGTGATTGAACTAATCACTGTTTTCACTAGCCTGAATGATATAGTTGCTGATATTATAAATTTCACGCATGCATGATAGTAAAAAGATAGAAAAAGGTTTTACCTGTAGTATTAAATTACACTACAAGAATCGAAAGAACAGGTGACGCGGGTTTCCCCGACGATAGTTTGTCGTCAGGGAAAGCCGGTAATCTCTGGCGACTTCGTTGACATGGCATAAAGTCATGAAGACGTTTTTTTTTGTCAAAGTTTTTCTAGAGTATCCCTGGCGACATGTCGCCAGGGAATAGTTGACTAGCTTTAACCAAAATAGTCTACCAAAAGAAAAGGTGGGATAATTTCCCCCAAATTATCCCTGGCGACATGTCGTCGGGATAAGTAATCCAGAACAATTACACGTGATTAACGTTAATCATGTTGGCTAATAACTTGACCAACTCTTCCCAGGCGACATGTCGCCAGGGATAAAGTACCAATTCTTTACTTATTTAGCGAAAAGGTTGACGGATTTTTACCTGCCAAATTACCAATTCTTCCCCGGCGACATATCTCCAAGTATACATGCAACTTTAAAATTATTTAGCGAAAAGGTTGGCGGGCTTTTACCCGCCAAAGTATCCCTGGCAACATGTCGTCGGGATACCGACTATCAAAAATTATTGTTTGTTTTTTACTTATTATAAACTATCGACAAAAAATTATTATTTGTTTTTTACTTATTATTTGTTTTTTTACTTATTTATAGTATAATTATTATTCAAGAAAAAAACTATATAATTATTATTTTTAATATAAAATGTAACTATATAACTATTGATAAGTTGTCATTTTATTTTTATGACATTTATATAATACAAAATAAGACTTTTGTACAATAAATATTTATTTATTCAGAATATTATACATACCCCTTGTGTAAACACATGAGAGACTTACAAACAGACACGCCTAAACATAGTTTTATTCGACACGGACACTTAAACACGCGCTTAATTAAACATGTATATTACAACGATAATAGACTCATAAACACGAAAAAAACACATCACAAACTAGTTCAAACTAATGTTCCTCATGTCATCGTAAAGGTCGTAAAGTAGTGCAGCTGAATCCACTGTGTGCCTATCGCCATGGCGGTAAAGTTCTACTGTTTTCTCAAGTACCTTTATCTTTCCATTCAAGTGTACACAGTTTGCACACGTTGAAGAGCTTGGAGAAGAAATTGGAGTCATTGAAGGTCTCGTAGAAGAGCTTGAAGGAGAAATTGGAGACGTTGAAGGTCTTGGAGAAAAGCTCATTGAAGCTCCAAGAGAACTGACTAGTAGTCAGACTCGTTCGTCTTTTCATAAAAAGTTGCATCCATATGAAATTGGATGTTTCACTCGTGAATGTGGACATGCGTAGTATTGTCTACCAAGGTTTTCATCTTCCCACGATTCTCGTAGAACTAAATCTCCATGTCCACATGTACATGGAAAAGCTTCATGCTGCAACGTCTTCATAATAACAATGTGTTTGTGATCATAAGTGACTGTGTGATCTGCTAGTGGTAGTGTTGGTTGGAATGTGCGTGGTTATGAGTCGGTAGGTTATGATTGCACATTATATGTTCAATGGATGAGTCGGTATGTATTGATTACATGTTATATGTTCAATGGTAGATTCGATATGTATTGGTTACATATTAGATGTTCAATGGATGAGTCAGTATGTATTGGTTACACGTTATATGTTCAATAGTTGATTCAGTAGGTTATGGTTACACGTTAGATGTTTAATGGTTGAGTCAGTAGGTTATGGTTGTATGTTATATATTTAATGGATGAGTCAGTATGTATTGGTTAAAAGTTAGATGTTCAATGGTTGAGTCGGTAGGTTATGGTTGTACGTTAAATGTTCAATGTATGTTCTATGTTCAATGGATGAGTCGATGTATTGGTTACACGTTATGTGTTCAATGGTTGAGTCGGTATGTATTGGTTACACGTTAGATGTTTAATGGATGATTCGGTATGTATTAGTTACATGTTATATGATCAATAGTTGAGTGGGTAGGTTATGGTTGTACATTATATGTTCAATGGTTGAGTCGGTATGTATTGGTTACACATTAGATGTTCAATGGATGAGTCGGTATGTATTGGTTACATGTTATATGTTCAATAGTTGAGTCGCTAGATTATGGTTGTACGTTATATGTTCAATGGATGAGTCGGTATGTATTGGTTACATGTTAGATGTTCAATGGTTGAGTCGGTAGGTTATGGTTGTACGTTAGATGTTCAATGTATGTTATATGTTCAATGGATGAGTCGGTATGTATTGGTTACACGTTATATGTTCAATGGTTGAGTCGTTATGTTTTGGTTACACGTTAGATGTTAAATGGTTGAGCCGGTAGGTTATGGTTGTACGTTAAATGTTCAATGTACGTTATATGTTTAATGGATGAGTCGGTATGTATTGGTAATGGTTGAGTCGGTAGGTCATGGTTACACGTTAGATGTTCAAAGGTTGAGTCGGTAGGTTATGGTTGTACGTTAGATGTTCAATTTACGTTATATGTTCAATGGATAAGTCAGTATGTAACACCCCATTTTGATAAATGGAATGTCACGCGTGATTATGGCGTGTCATCAAAGCATATAAGGATAAATGTCTAAACATTACATGACCATAAAGGAAATACCGAAATCAAACATCGATAGTCCAAAAGTAGAACTCATCACACACAAACGTAAGTACTGCAAATGAAAGGACTAAACAATGTCCATGGAAATGAGTATCAAAGTATAGATAAATGCATAAAGTAAAGAAGGCTAGAAAGCTTCCAGTCCATATGCACGTACACTTAAAGTCTACGAGCGTCCCTAAGTACCTGCCGTTTTGGGAACATGAAAAGGAAAACGGCTGAGCAATACGCTCAGTGCACGGATGCACAAGTAAATCATGAATAATATAAGCATATAAGCATGAAACAGTGGAAGAAACTAAGTCCTGGATAACCCGGTTATATCTTAGTAAAACTGGTTTTATAGTTTGAAAAACCTTATGTTTATCTTGTAAAAACTGTTTAACATATTCTACCATTAACCAATATAGGTCATGAAATATCAACGTGCATGAATACTTGGAGGGGTGACCTCGTCATGCAAATTAGAGGGGCTGCCTCTAATTTAATATACTGGTTTTGGGTAGGAGGGATCAGCTCCTTGTGAAGGATGCAAGACACACACCACATTCACACTGAGTAATCTGCTGAAAACATGTATACTAGGATGCACCCATATGCCCCACCTAATAATATAATAAATGGCCAAAAGCTGAAAGGGACGCCACGAGCAATCACTCCGCCGTGGTGAAGTCATAACACTGGTGCCTCCAGTGTTATGGTTATGGTACCTCCATAACTAGGTGAAACTGGTCATGCATGTATATGGCTTTAGGTATTCTAATTAAACATAAGCAATCAAAACATATAAAACATATAAACAAAAACTAGGGAAAACAGTTGGCTGCATACGGGGAAATCCTAATAAGGAAATAATGTCCATACTGAAAGGGCGGAGAATCCGTACCTTATGTCCACCGAACGAAGAAGACGAACGGAAGAGAGTCCTACTTCGGTATCACTAATTCTACATAAATACATACGTGTATAAGTGATAGGTGTGTAAACACCCATCTTTTCTACCACTTAATTACAATAACAACCGGACCAAAACGTGTATTTTATGTCTTTTATGTCGGAATTATGCGCGGTTTGTGTTTTTGTTGTAATTTAGGACGAAATTGTGAAAAGTGGAGAAAACACGGGAATTCACGGGCATTCACGGCTTTTATTGAAGAAAAAGATGAAATACGGAGTCGAGAAGTTAAAAGTGGAAAAAGAACGGAAGTCCAAGACCAATTCTGAAGATTTATCGAAGAAAAAGTCAAAAGACGGAAGTTTATCAAAAGCCGAGAAACTCAAGTCTATTTTATTGAAGAAATTAAAGACGAGTTTAAAAGAAATCCCGAGCCACAAGTCATTAGAGTCCAAGTAAAGAAGATTAGAAGGAAAAAGGACTAATGGTGCAATTAATGAAGACTATATGCTTAAGGACCTAATGACGCAATTAAGAGAAAAGGAAGAAGGGGAGGAAGCTTCCTAATCCTCCCCTATAAATAGTTTAGATTGTTAATCATTTCATTTTGTTGGCTAATCGTGACAATTAGTCCTTCCACCTTTAATTACCTTGTCAATTTAAATACTTGTCATTTAATTACCTTGTCTTGCACCTTAATTACCATTTAATTCAAGTAAGTTTTTCTTTTTAATTCTTGTCAAGCTTTATCTTTATCTTGTTAATCTCATTCTTCCTTTCTTAGTCTTTGATTGTTATTGTTTATGTTTATGTTCTTGATTTTGATTAATTTATTTAAGTGGGATTTGATTATCTTGATCTTTATTGTTTGATTTGTTGTTTTGGATTGATTGTTTATGTTTATTAGATGTTTTATTATTAGTTTGGTTTAATCTTTTTGTTGATTTGGTTGAGTTTTTGTTTGATTCGTGCCTTTTTAGCCTTCCTTGTTCTTCGGATCTTATTACTGTTCTTCCCCTGAGATCGAGCCCAGAAACATTCCGAGTAAGCTTTTGTTTGGAGGACTATTCGGAATATTCTATATTCCGAATAGCGGCTTTATATTCAGATTAAGGGTTTTGATGTGAGGCTTATTCGGAATATTCTATATTCCGAATAGGGATTCCGCATAGAAGCTTGCATTCCGAATTGAGACTTTTATTCCGAATAGGTCTTGATATTCCGAATAGGCTGGATTTTCCGAATAGGTTGGATTTTCCGAATAGGCCAAATATTCCGAGTAGAACTTTATTCCGAATAGGGACAACTATTCCGAATAGAGGATTATTCCGCATAGGAGGTTTATTCAGCATAGGGTCAATCATTCCGAGTAGACAAATATTCCGAATAGGGCTAATCTTTCCGAATAGGTGACAGATATTCCGAATAGCATTTATTCCGAATAGGAGTTTATTCCGGATAGGGAAATCTTAGTTTTTAGTTTTCTGCCTTTTCATTTTAAGCTTTATTTTTCCCGCCTTTTTCTTAATTGCTTTTTAAGTTTATTTGCCTTAGTTTAAGATTTAGTTTTAGTTGCGCTTTAAGTTTGCCTTAGTTAGATTTAAGTTTGCGTTATTTACTTTATTGCCCTTTAATTTTAGTCGCGCTTTAAATACTTGCACTTAATCTTAATTAGAGTTAGATTTACTTTAAATTGCCCATTTACTTTTAAGTCTTTGCACCTTTAATTTTTAAACACTACAACGACACATCTTTGTTCCACCAAAGTTCAACTGAGTCACACATTAAACACAAGTTTTTCAATTCGAGGAGACTGGAACAACGAATATTTTTAACCTGAGTAAAACCTAGTTATCAAATGGCGCCGCTGCCGGCTCTTTTCGTAAAGATCAACAGTTTTTTGTGAGAGACACGTTGCTTTTTGGGATCCGTTCACTTGTGAACGTTATTTTTCTTGCATAAAAAATTCAAAAATCATAAAAATTAAAAATTGATAAAAAACCATAAAAATTAAAAATTTCAAAAATCTAAAAAGATTGTATCTTTATTGTGTATATATATTGTCTTTGCGTTTGGTTTCTTTTTCTTTTGCATTTTCAGGTGTATGCGTACTAGATCTTCTAATTATCAAGAGCCCGAGCCTCAAGAAGATTTAAGTATGGAAGGTGTTAACAACAATAATCAACCACCGCACCTCAATAATAACAACAATGCTCTTCCACAGCCCGATCTTCGGACCATGGAGGAACTTTGTCAACCAACAATGTTTGGACGAGGAGGACCGATTGCGCCGATGCAAATCAACGCTCCTGAGTTTTCGTTGAAGCACCACATGATTCAGCAAGTACAAACAAACCCATTTAGAGGACTGCCTGATGATGATGCCAACAAACACCTCGACAAGTTCATTACAATCACCCAAAGCATGAAGTTGGCCGGTGCCACAATGGATGAACTTCGCCTACAACTCTTCCCACACACTTTATTACATCATGCCGAGAAATGGTTTGATCGTCTCCCGAAGAATTCTATTCACACTTGGGATGACATGACTCAACGCTTTTTGTCGCGCTATTTTCCACCATCCATGGTCACAAGCCTTCGCAATCAGATCAGCGGTTTCATGCAAGGTCCCGATGAATCTCTTTTTGACGCTTGGGAGAGATATAATGTCTTGATCGACCGTTGTCCAAACCACAACATGCTTCCCGTCACATTGATTGATACTTTCTACAACGGTTTGACTTTTCGAGATCGTGATACGATCAATGCAGCCGCCGGTGGCACATTCATGAAAAGGAGACCCGAGGAGTGTAGAGAGTTAATTGAAAACATGACTACTCATCATAAGAACTGGGATTCCTCTGATTCTTCTAGAAACAAAACGAGAGTCAATGTTTATTCTACCTCAGCAAACCCTGAGATGACCGAACTCACCCGCATGATGGCCGAAATGAGCAAAAGTATTACGCTTCTCGCTTCAAACCAACAACAACAACAAGTTAAAGCGGTTGCTAATCCTTGTGAAACATGTGGCGGTCCTCACTCATACACCGATTGTCCTTCGACACAAGGAAATCCGGAAAATGTGTATGCAGCTTACGGTAATTATTCACCGGAAAATTACCAAGCTAGACAACAAGGGGATAGAAATCTGCTGAGCTACCGTTCCAACAACTACCTTTCACCCGGTTTTTCTCCTCAAAACCAAAATCCCGCCAACAACTACAATAGAAGCAACCAAATCCCACCTCGTGCTTCTAACCCTTATCAACCACCCACCCAAAAACACCCACCCATTAATCCCGATGTTGACACAATCATGAGAACTCAAGGTGAGCAAATCAAGAATCTACAGAGCCAAATAATCAATTTGAAAGGAGATATCTTGAAGCAAGGTAATGACATCAGAACCGAGGTTCGTGATAATCTTCAATCCTCTTTCATCACTCAAACAATTGAATTGAAAAATCTGTTGGCTAGTTTCTTGCCCGAAGCTCAACCTTCTTCTTCTTCGGGTTCTCTACCTTCAAACACCGTCACTAATCCGCGAGCTAATGTGAGTGCTATAACTACGCGTAGTGGAATTACCATTGTCAATCCACCTGATTCACCACCATCATCTACACCTCCTCCACCACCATATATCCCTACTCCTCTTACACTTAGTGATAGTACACCATTACCGTCTCCGCCTCGTCATGACGATGTATCTCGGAAGGACCCTTCAACATCACAACCTTCACCAACTACACCTTCACCTAACCCTTATCAACCTAGAATCCCATACCCTTCTCGCATAGGCAAGACCAATGATCTAACCAAGAATGACTTCCAAGTATCGAAATATGTGGATATGCTATCTAAAATGACCATCAACATTAGCCTTGTTGAAGCACTTTGCCACATGCCGAAATTTGTCAAAGCATTCAAGGAATTGCTTAGCAAGAAGGAGAAGCTGATTGAACTCGCCAACACACGCTTAAATGAAAACTGCTCTGCAGTTCTTCTTAGAGAACTTCCGAAAAAGCTTGGAGATCCCGGTCGTTTTTGCCTTGCGTGTTCAACAAAACTGAAGAATTTACTGCCCTTGCTGATCTCGGGGCTAGTATTAATTTGATGCCACTGAGTGTTTGGAAAACACTATCATTGCCCGACCTCATTCCAACAAAGATGACTCTCGAACTTGCAAACCGCACTCTCGCTTACCCCGTTGGTATAGCCGAAGACGTGTTTATCAAAGTTGGCACATTTACCTTCCCGGTCGATTTTGTCGTAGTTGATTATGAAATGGACCCTCGTATTCCTTTAATACTTGGTCGGCCATTCTTGCGAACCGGACGTGCTTTAATAGATGTGGCCGAAGGTGAGTTAATCCTACGAGTCGGGGATGATTCTAAAGTTTTTAAAATGGGGAAGCTTACAGGCAAATCCTTTGGAGGCCGAGAATCAGTGAATATGATAAATGTGCTCGATGACTTTACCGTCTATGATAATCCTTTATTCGAGTCTTCCACTGATAATCCACTCTTTGAAGATGATGTGGATGATTCTCTCCCTACTTTGGACGCTTCTCCCATTTATGATTCTCAACCGGTCTTCGATGCTTATGATGATGATTCTAGCTCAGACTTGGATGATTTTGATTGTACTTCTGAGTATCCCGAGCTACCCACTTTCGATGATTTCGATGAGGCTGATACTCTCTCGAGCGATTCTTCACTTAATGAAGATCCTCCATCACTCGATCCTACTTTGGACGATTACTCATTTGAGGAAGATTTCTTTGAATTTCTCAACACATACTTCCCTCATGAGAGTGATGCACCTCCTTTGGACTTTGAAGATTATCATCTTGATCCTACTTTGGATTTGAAGAGCATTTTGTCAAAGGAGAAGAAACCGGTCGACACCAAAATCCGTTGCACTTATGATTTAACACCTCTTTGTCTTCCTTCTGAGGACGAGGTTGTGCTTCTTTGCGGATCTTCTTCACACTCGGCTGAGCCTGAGTGCTATTTTCCCTTGAAGGAAAAAGTGTTCGACCCTGGTATTGAAGTCTTTAAGCCATCTCAGTATCCACCTGATGAAATAAAAGGAAAAATCTTTGGAAATTTTGAAGACATGCTTGCACCGCTTCCTACTTGCTTCCACCGTGCTCCATCGCTGCTTAAGGGAACCCTGCCACTTTTCTTTTGGCTTGCCTTGTTCGCCTTAAGCTTGTGCTTTTTGATGGATGAAAACTATGTCTTTGATCCTGGTGGATTTGTTTCATGCTACTTTTGTTGATGATCAAGGTCGAGTCAGGCTCACGACTCGGTTAACAAAAACCAAGCGCTTCTTGGGAGGCAACCCATGCATCTATCTTTTCGCTTTCTTTACCATAAGTGTAGGGGGGACCCTTTGGTTTGCTATTTCCTCTCCTCACTTCTTAATCAGGGATTCGAGCTTCAAACGATCCACTTTTGATGATTCTTGACGACCCGTGATTCCGTGTTCTACTTCTTCCCGGTTCTATCCTAAACTCTTTTCGATTCACTATTTTATATTTTCTCAATATTAAAACAGGAATCTCTTTAGTTGTCTTTTCCTTATCGAGATTTAAACAACGTGCACAATGTCCTAAGTGTAGGGGAGTTTACTCCCACATGCTTAAACATTGAGGACAATGTTTATCTTAAGTGTAGGGGGGACTTCTATCAAAGTTAAGTGGTCTTTTCCTTGTATTTGTCCTTATTTTAACCGGAAAATCAATTTTTCGACATTTTTCAAAATTTTTGATCTATTTTGGCCTATTAGTTTTTTTTCCTTTGTATAGTTAATTTCTTTCTTTGCTAGAATAAATGTTTAATAAGTGGTTTTAATTTTCAAACATTGTGAATCCTTTGACTTAATCCGAGTTTACTCTAGCTAGTATCCTTAACGTGTTTAAGTCAAGTTTTGCTAGGCTTTTATATAGGGAGCTATAAAACGCGAAAGTCTTAACTCTCACGGGTTAAGAACAAGAACTTTTCGCAAGTTCCTATAATTGATCCTAGAGAGTCGTTTATCAAGGGAACTTTAAGATGCGATTTCTAAACTCGAAAAAAGTCTAAGAATTTGCAAGATCCTATAGGCGACTCGAAAACCCAAAACTTTGATTTAATTGGCTAAGCATCCACGAGTCTCATTACTTGAGATTTTAAACTGTGGAGAACGAGAGATGATAGAGCCAATTATAAGTTCGGTATTCTTTCGTGAATTTATGTGAGTTAATTATAAGCCTATTCTCCCATCGCTTGCTAATAAATTTATCTGCTAATAAATAAGGTTGTACGATTGGAAAAGTTACTTAGCTTCTAGCCCCAGATCGTTTAAAAGTTGCTCGGTAATTACGAGAGTTCATAGCCAAGGCATAACTTATGAAGCGGGGCGCGAAGATTGGCGAGTCCGAAAAGGCCCTAACAAGGCATGAGGGCTATGTTTTGTTGCTAAAGATCCAAAAGTGATGTGAAGAATCATTTATCGAAAATCAATATGAAGGATCGAGACACACGACGAAAAGCAAAAACTCCCAAAAAGTCATGGAGAAGTGTATCCGAAAAGACCCTAACAAGGTATGAGGATAAATAGATCCAAGTCAATAAAGGAGGCGGATCGTTGTATATCAAAATCCAAAATAAAGATTAGAGAAAAATGAAGAAGTCGTGGTCCATACATGAAGAATCTCTCAAAAATTCCAAGTGAAGAAATTCCAATTATGAAGAGAAGACCATTATTTCATGAACGTCTCTCAAGATTTGAAGTATGAAGTCGCTGCCAAATATCGGCCCGAGAAAGGTCTCAAATCGCGAACCAAGTTATGCCAAGATATGAACTTTTTGATATCCCGAGAAGCGGTTTTAAAAGATTTGGTCCTTTAGCTAACTATTGATTAAATCGTGCACTTTATTTTCAGACTAAATAATTATCGAAATAAGTCAAACAATGCATCTTCGTGATCATTCAAGACAAATAATAAAATATAAGAGATACCCATAGGAATAAGGGAGTCTAAGTGAATAATTGGCCCACATGAGTTCGTGTTAGTTTACCAACTTATAATAACAATGATCTCGTTTTTAAGCTTGGTTTGGAGAAAGTGAAAAGTTGAGGATGATGATTATTCATGACATTTTCAAAACCCAAGGTATGCTTTTAATTTCTTTGCTTTGCATTTTTATAATTTTCTATCTCTTTTATAAAGGCTAACGTGGATTGATTATGATGAAAAGTGTAAACATGCTTTGTAACTAATGCATTGCATGAGGACATTGCAATGGTCAAGTGTAGGGAATTTGATAGGTGTGTAAACACCCATCTTTTCTACCACTTAATTACAATAACAACCGGACCAAAACGTGTATTTTATGTCTTTTATGTCGGAATTATGCGCGGTTTGTGTTTTTGTTGTAATTTAGGACGAAATTGTGAAAAGTGGAGAAAACACGGGAATTCACGGGCATTCACGGCTTTTATTGAAGAAAAAGATGAAAGACGGAGTCGAGAAGTCAAAAGTGGAAAAAGAACGGAAGTCCAAGACCAATTCTGAAGATTTATCGAAGAAAAAGTCAAAAGACGGAAGTTTATCAAAAGCCGAGAAACTCAAGTCTATTTTATTGAAGAAATTAAAGACGAGTTTAAAAGAAATCCCGAGCCACAAGTCATTAGAGTCCAAGTAAAGAAGATTAGAAGGAAAAAGGACTAATGGTGCAATTAATGAAGACTATAGGCTTAAGGACCTAATGACGCAATTAAGAGAAAAGGAAGAAGGGGAGGAAGCTTCCTAATCCTCCCCTATAAATAGTTTAGATTGTTAATCATTTCATTTTGTTGGCTAATCGTGACAATTAGTCCTTCCACCTTTAATTACCTTGTCAATTTAAATACTTGTCATTTAATTACCTTGTCTTGCACCTTAATTACCATTTAATTGAAGTAAGTTTTTCTTTTTAATTCTTGTCAAGCTTTATCTTTATCTTGTTAATCTCATTCTTCCTTTCTTAGTCTTTGATTGTTATTGTTTATGTTTATGTTCTTGATTTTGATTGATTTATTTAAGTGGGATTTGATTATCTTGATCTTTATTGTTTGATTTGTTGTTTTGGATTGATTGTTTATGTTTATTAGATGTTTTGTTATTAGTTTGGTTTAATCTTTTTGTTGATTTGGTTGAGTTTTTGTTTGATTCGTGCCTTTTTAGCCTTCCTTGTTCTTCGGATCTTATTACTGTTCTTCCCCTGAGATCGAGCCCAGAAACATTCCGAGTAAGCTTTTGTTTGGAGGACTATTCGGAATATTCTATATTCCGAATAGCGGCTTTATATTCAGAGTAAGGGTTTTGATGTGAGGCTTATTCGGAATATTCTATATTCCGAATAGGGATTCCGCATAGAAGCTTGCATTCCGAATTGAGACTTTTATTCCGAATAGGTCTTGATATTCCGAATAGGCTGGATTTTCCGAATAGGTTGGATTTTCCGAATAGGCCAAATATTCCGAGTAGAACTTTATTCCGAATAGGGACAGCTATTCCGAATAGAGGATTATTCCGCATAGGAGGTTTATTCCGCATAGGGTCAATCATTCCGAGTAGACAAATATTCCGAATAGGGCTAATCTTTCCGAATAGGTGACAGATATTCCGAATAGCATTTATTCCGAATAGGAGTTTATTCCGGATAGGGAAATCTTAGTTTTTAGTTTTCTGCCTTTTCATTTTAAGCTTTATTTTTCCCGCCTTTTTCTTAATTGCTCTTTAAGTTTATTTGCCTTAGTTTAAGATTTAGTTTTAGTTGCGTTTTAAGTTTGCCTTAGTTAGATTTAAGTTTACGTTATTTACTTTATTGCCCTTTAATTTTAGTCGCGCTTTAAATACTTGCACTTAATCTTAATTAGAGTTTGATTTACTTTAAATTGCCCATTTACTTTTAAGTCTTTGCACCTTTAATTTTTAAACACTACAACGAAACATCTTTGTTCCACCAAAGTTCAACTGAGTCACACATTAAACACAAGTTTTTCAATTCGAGGAGACTGGAACAACGAATATTTTTAACCTGAGTAAAACCTAGTTATCAATAAGTATCTGATTACTGAGTACGTAACTGGTTTTATATCATGTCTTAGCTTGTTTTATATGTTCATGTCATGTTTTACTGATTTAAACTTTATACTGTGTTTATTGTATATTCTGTCTATTCTGATTAAGTATTACTTGTATTTCATGTATTATTATACTTGTTGTGTAATAATAAGTAACTTTCTAAAAATAGCAGGTTTCCTAAAATAGAAAGTTTCCAAAAATAGAAAGTTACCAAAAATAGAAAGTTTCCAAAAATAGAAAGTTTCCAAAAATAGGAAGTTTCCAAAAATAGAAAGTTTCCAAAATAGAAAGTTTCCAAAAATAGAATTACTGCTTAAAATAGATAAGTTTCTAAAAGTAGAAAGTTTACATAAATAGATTAGCTGCCTTAAATAAATAAGTTTCTAAAAATAGAAAGTTTCCATAATTAGATATAAGCTGGATAATTAAGCTAATAATATAAGCTTAAGTGTTTACTGATTATTATTCTAAGTCTTGTAATTATATAGTATAGTTTATTAATTATTTCATGTAAATTAAATAAACTAAAGGTTAAAGTATTTAATTGAATATAACATGATTTTAATTAAATAAAGGTACAATACTTAGGTTAAAACATATATTATTTCCTATTAATAATATAACCTAAGTCATGTAAATTAATTAATTATAAGTCATGGTTTTAATAATTAATTAATTATATAGTCTAATTAAAGAAAAATACTTAGGTTAAAATTCATGAATTAATAACTAAATTAATAACCTAAGTCATGTAAATTAAATTAATCATGTTCATGCTTTTAATTAATTTATTTTAAGTCTTGTAAAAAAAATATAACTTGTAAAGATCATAAACCTAAAAAAAATGATTCATGAACCAGACCCGTGATTAAAACCCAACCGGACCCGTAACTATCACCATACCCCAACTAGGTCGGGGTTTGCCCTTGCCTTGCTGCTGCCGTGAGACCACCACCACCATACCGAGACCATATGGTCTCGATGGTGCGAAATAAGCCAAGCCGAGACCCACTTGGGGCTCGGTTAGGCGTCGGCCAAAACAAAAACACCCCTAAACCCATGATTTGATTTAACCCCATGATTAGAACATGTTTATATTACTTGTTTTTAATTAGTTTATTAAAAACATCATGATTTTATGTGATTTAAATAAATCAAAACATAAAAAGAAAAAGGTTAAAGGTTATACCGATTACGTGAAATCAAGAAGGATGAACACACACGATTCCTTGCAATAAATCAACACTAAAATCAACCCTAATCACCCTTTGTGGTGATGTAAACCCGGCGGCCAAAAGGAACCAAAAGGAAGAACTAGGGTTTTCTTGTTTTCTAAAATTTGTGATAAATGACACATGTTTTTCCTAAATTCCCTAGTTAGTAAATTTTAATGGGCTAAGCTCATGTTTTCTTGTGTAGCCGCGGGTATGGGGCCCCACATGGGGTAACCCGTACTTTTCTCGTGTCTAAAATAATAGTGTGTTCTCATGTTCGTGTTTTACGTGTTTTAATTAGTTATCGATCGTGACTTAATATATTTATTCATGTTCGTAATAAATATATATACATACGTAATATTAGCTCGTGATTAATTTACGTTCATGATTTCATGTTCGCATGTTCGTGATTATAATTATTATTGGAATAATTATCGTGTGTTCATACGTAATAAATACTTACCGTGTTATAACACTTACGTAATACTTGTGATTCTTGTTCATGAAACATAAACGTGCTATAAAAGGAAAGTTCTAATCATGTACGTACGATCTTAAGGGTACTATTCATGGTAAAAGCATGCGAGTTTTACATGGTATGTATTGGTTACACGTTATATGTTCAATGGTTGAGTCGATATGTACTGGTTACATGTTAGACGTTCAATGGATGAGTCGGTATGTATCGGTTACACGTTATATGTTCAATAGTTGAGTCGGTAGGTTATGGTTACACGTTAGATGTTGAATGGTTGAGTCAGTAGGTTATGGTTACACGTTTATGGTAGAGTCGGTAGCTTATGGTTGTACGTTAGATGTTCAATGTACGTTATATGTTCAATGTACGTTATATGTTCAATGGATGAGTCAGTATGTATTGGTTACACGTTATATGTTCAATGGTTGAGTCGGTATGTATTGGTTACACGTTAGATGTTCAATGGATGAGTCGGTATGTATTAGATACACGTTATATGTTCAATGGTTGAGTCGGTAGGTTATGGTTACACGTTAGATGTTCAATGGTTGAGTCTGTCGGTTAGGGTTGTACGTTATATGTTCAATGGATGAATCGGTATGTATTGGTTATACGTTAGATGTTCAATGGTTGAGTCGGTTGGTTATGGTTCCACGCTAGATGTTCAATGTACGTTATTTGTTCAATGTATGAGTCGGTATGTATTGGTTACACGTTATATGTTCAACGGTTGAGTCGGTAGGTTATGCTTACACGTTAGATGTTCAATGGATGAGCCGGTAGGTTATGGTTGTACGTTATATGTTCAATGGATGAGTCAGTATGTATTGGTTACACATTAGATGTTCAATGGTTGAGTCAGTAAGTTATGGTTGTACGTTAGATGTTCAATGTACGTTATATGTTTAATGGATATTAGAAATACGTTTTTACGTATTTAAAAAGATTCGGTCACTCCGACAATATATTAAGTAGTAGCTCGTAGTCTAGATTCTTTATATATATTAAACAAGGAAAAGCCCGGTCCATGTCTTGTATGGTCGGCCCAACAATGTAAGCCCAAACCCATCTTATGGGCTTGGTATATAAACCCTTCCTTTGATAGAGAGGGTGTGGTTCACTCATTTATTTCACATAGTAAAAGGAACCTTTATACTTTCTCTCTCTAAGTGTCTGTTCTCACCATCTTTCTATCTCTTTCTCTCTCTAGACTATAAGCATAGTTTTAAAATATCCTACAAATGGTATCAAGAGCCATGGGATGATTGTATTGTTTATGTGTTTGTGTTCTTGATTTTGTGTCTATTTTGATCCAAAATCAATTGATCTAATTTATTTTGTGTTTTTTATGGTTTATCCTTCATACAAATCATCTACATAGTTGTGGTAGAGATTTGGTATTGTTTTTTGGTTAAAAACACAAAAAGTTTGGGTGTTCGGATCATTTTTTGGCTTGAAATCATGTATTTGATATTTTAGATCCAAGATAACAGGAAGTCTGTTGCATAAATAATTCAACTTCAGAATATTCTTGTGATTATTGCAAAGTATCCACGAGGGTTTTTGTTTATTCCGAAGTGGTCTCTAGGGTTTTGTTATTGCGAAGATCTCAAGCAGAATTTGTGCATTCTGAAGTTGCTCATCTTCGGAATATTGAAGATATTGCGAAGTTACTCGTCCTTTGGGATTCCGAAGTTCACCACAGAATTTATTCCGAAGTAAAATTAATTTAGAAGTGATTTTATTCCGAAGTTCTTGTATTCCGAAGTTCAAATATTGCAAAGTCCTTTGTTTCCGAAGTTCTGTGATTCCGAAGTTCAAATATTGCGAAGTCCATTGGATTCCGAAGTACATTGAATTCGAAGTAGAGTTCCGAAGTACCTGAGATTGCGAAGTTGGTTTTTAGAAATTCCGAAGTTAATTTTCACAAGATTCTGAAGTGAGTTTTTGGATTGATTGCGAAGTGAAAATCCGAAGTAGTTCATTCTCTGGATTGCGAAGTTATATTCAGAAGTGGATTGCGAAGATAATTTTTGGATTCCGAAGTTACCAAGTGTTTAGTATTCCGAAGTCATCAAGGTAAGTTTTTCCGAAGATCATCAATATTCAGAAGTTCACATTTTTACACCTTAAAAATTTCGTGAGATTTTTTGTTTACCTTGGAATTTTGGTTTATTGAGAACATATTTTAGGGGATTTCAACATTGCTTCTTCTCTTCTACACACAAAAGCAAACACATTTACTTTCTCTCATTGTTCGATCCAAAGTTGTAAATCTTTTCTTATCGTAATGGAGTACACATCTCTTACGGATAAGTCCATCCTCTCGGGTACGAATAATCGTCCACCAATGTTGGTGAAGACTATGTACGAGGATTGGGCTTCCCTATGGAACTTTATATGTGGAATAAAGAGAACGAACATCTCATTTGGGCATCGGTGCTCAATGGACCATTGGTATATGGTAGTGTGACGGAAGGTACTGCTACTCGTCCTCGCACAACGGGTGAATTAACTAAAGATGATAAGATTCAAGATAAGTGTGAAAAACAAGCTAAAAACATCATTCTCTAAGCCCATCCTCTAGATGTCTATAAACTCATCAGTAAACATAAAGTTGCCAAAGAGTTATGGGATAGAATTCGTGTTCTAATGCAAGGCACCTTGTTAACTAAACAAGAACGAGAGTGTAAGCTATATGATACGTTTGATAAATTTGTCTATGTTCCCTGGGAGACTCTTAATGATTACTACTTGAGATTCACTTTATTATTGAATGAGCTCAACATTTATGGCATGGCAATTCTGACATTTCAGTTAAACACCAAGTATTTGAACACTCTTCATTCCGAATGGAGTAAGTACGTGACGACTGTTAAATTGGCTAAGGATTTGCATCAAACCAACGTGGATCAACTTCAAGCTTATCTTCAACAACATGAATGCCACGTGATCGAGGCTCGGTTGTCAACACCATAAGTTCGTGATCCACTTGCCATGTATGCTTCTCAACAAATGACTCCCCAACAAAACATGGCTTACATTTATCAACAACCATCATACTTGCAGCAGCCACCACAACACACCTATCAACAACCACATCAACCATCTTATCAACCACTAATGATGCCACAACAAGCATTTCCCACAAAGTGTTCTTCCACAGCCTTATCCACAACAAACAACACATCAGTCATCACCATCACAATCCATCACTTGTCCAATGGGTTATACTCCTCAGCAAGGATATTTTCCAATCGAAGCACCACAAGCACACGCCTTCTACTCCAATGAACTTCCACCACTTCAAGCTCCGGTCTTTACTCTAAATGATACACCTACTGATGTCTTAAACCATCTCACTACCTACTTGTCAAAACTTGTTGCAACTAGAGGATTTTCAGCAACGAATAATCAGCTCCGCACTTCTTCAAATCCTCGTCAACAAGCTACTATTCAAGACGGTCAAGTGACGGTGCAATTCATTCAGTAAAGGAAAAATTCATATGGACCCACCACAAGGACCGTAAACGCTCAAGGTGTGAATTCTCAAGCTAGTGGAAATGGAAGCTCCATTGGTCCTCAAAAGGTTGTGACTTGCTATAATTGTCGAGGACAAGGTCATATGGCTAGGCAATGCAGTCAGCCGAAAAGGAGAAGGGATGCAACGTGGTTTCGTGTGAAGATGTATTTGGTCGATGCTCAATATAAGGGAAAGATTATGGATTTATAGGAATTAGAATTTCTTGCAGACCCAGGGGAAGCTGATAATGAAGGCATTGTAGTCATCTCTACTTCTAATGCAGCATATCAAGCAGATGATCTTGATGCATATGACTCGGATTATGATGACATTCACACAACCTAAGCTGCTCTCGTTGCTAATCTCTCTCACTACGGTTCTGATGTCGTCAGTGAGGTACCAACACATCTAATACATCTCATACTGTTCATGACTATCCACATCATGTTGAGCATGAGAATGACAACCTCGAACAACATTTCGACAACTAGTAACTCAAATGATGTGGTATCCAATCCAACACATTTGAGTGAACCTCAACCAAATGCTACGACGGGTATGGAATATTATGATCAACATGATTTGGTTATGTTGCCTAAACATATTATTGATAACATGAATGTGGTCGTCCTACAAACTGTAGATATAAATTCCAATCTAACCGCTGAGCTTGTGCTGTATAAGGAAGAGGTCAAAGCTTTTGAAATGGTCCCTCAAGCAGAGAAAATAACTTATTCTGAATTTCACCAATTTCGTTTTGAAAAGATAGAACACTTAAATGAAATAGAATCATTAAGAGCTAGTCTTTCCAATGAATTAAAAGAAAAAGAGTCGGTTGTCAATGATTTTCAAAAACTTAAGACGGATTTCGAAACTCTCGAGTCTCAAAAGCTTGAATCGGAAATTAATGCTACCAAACTTCTTAAATTCAAGGAACAACAACTTTTAAAACAACACGCTTCCACAGAAAAGATTCATCTTTTAACTAAATCATATAAAGAACTAGAACTTAAGCGTCTTCAAGATTTACCACCTAATCCTGGTTATGAAAAACAAGCTCAGGAATATATTCCTAGTCTTTATGATGTGATCTTAATTGGCAAATCGAAAGAAGCACCTTATGTTCGTGATACCGAGGAGACAATGTCACTTGCGGAAGAAACTCGATCTAAAATGCTTCCAACATTCCATAAACTTGATTATGTTAAGCATAATAAAGATCAATTTGATAAAAAGACCCGTATTCGCTTACAAAAGGAATTAGCTCAATTATCAGCTTTTGTGCCCCAAAGTTTGTCAAAGGAAAACCTTCCTTGTACGTCTCCTACACTTGTCAAAAAGGATTTAACTAAGTTAGTTCCACCGGTAAGTAAGGTGTCAGATAGCTTAAATGCGGTGCACCAACACTTTGTCGATTTTGACAAGGTCATTAAGGAACGTATGACGGCCTCAGCCATAACGGAAGGTGAATGGAATTTTGAGCACACTAGAGCTGCGTTTCGAGACGGAATTTTTCCGTTTGTAAACAATATTAAAGCTTGTCTTAGCAATATTGATCAAGATTTGCTTTTGGAAATAGAAGAAGTTAGACGTGTTTTTAGTGAAATGAATGATGCTTATGAAAACGGTTTAATTGAAATAGAATGAATTTCACGCCAAAATGATCAGCTTCTGAAGCAAGTGATGTCGTTTGATATTTTTTCTGTCCGTGTGAGTAATCGTGTTGATAATGATTCTATTGTGCGTAATGTTGAATTTGTGGATAATGTGGTATATAGTACTTGTCACAAATCTGACGCTGAATTTTTAAAGCTTCAAGATTCTTATTCTTCGCTTTCAAAACGTTTTGAAGAGATTAAAAAACATTGTATTTCACTTGAATGTACACAACAATTTATTCAAGAGCTTTTTGAAACGTCATTCGAAGCTGTTAATATAGATGATTCAAATTTTCAACAAAATTTTCGATTGAGTTTACAATCAAAACATCGTCAGCCAAGTGACAAGGTTGCTAAATTATTGCTGATAGACATAGAGAAATCTAAGCAGATTAACAGTGTGAACGTACTTGAGGCCGCTGAGAATTTTAAACTTGATCTAGACAATTGAGTTTCCAAGATTTTGTCCAAAGTTGATAACTTAAAACAGAAAAATACACAACTCTTCGATTCAGTAAAGCCGCATGTGCTAATACCTTTGCACTGAATCAATCATTGATTGAACGATTGAATCGAAATTCGGTGGAATTATCTGATTTGAGGGAAAAAATTTGTGATAAAATTTGGCTTTGGCTGAGTTAAAGGAAACACTTCGTACCCTAAAGGGTAAGAATGTTGTGGATCACGCAGCCACCGTCTCAGCATTGTCCTCTAGTGCCATCAAAAGGAACCCTCATCGCCGTCACACCACTTAACAAGGGCCCTAGGACTAAACCATCTCAAACATTGGTCACTAAAGATAAGACAAAATCAAAATCAGCTTCTAATAATCTCGTGTTGCCTTCTACAGGAGTAAACACCACTACTAAGGTTCAAAGATCTAAGCTTACAAGAAACATGAAGAATGATAGGATCTTGCCCTCATCTAGTAGTCAAGTGAAGAAGAAAGTAGAAGCCCACCCTAGGAATGTTATTTCCGTTTTAAATAAAAAGAATCATGTAGCTAAACCTAAAGGCTCTGCGGTTGTGCAGTGTTCTAAGCCTATGGGGAATTTTAATTTGAAATGTTGAAATTGTAATGTATGTTTTCTAGTCGTCATGATTCTTGCCTTATTGACCATGTGAATGAGATGAATGCCCCTAAAAAAGATTTAGAATGGAAACCGGCTGGGAAAGTGTTAACATAAGTTGGCTGGATGTGGCGTCCCACTGGTAGGACTTTCACTATAGTAGGAAATGCGTGCCCTTTAACTAGGATCACTCCCACTACAGCGAAGAAAGCGTGCCCTTTAACTAGGAGTACCAAGGCTACCAAAACACAAGCGTGTCCTTTAACTAGGCACACCGACACTATTGAAGGAATCAAGTGCCCTTTAAATAGGTCTACTCTTACTGTAGTGCCCACTAAAAATCCAAAACCTCAGAAAGTTGGAACAATAAAACCTGTTATTGGTAAAACTCACATTAGAAAAATCTGGAAAACTAAGGTTAACACAAATGTTAGCAATTCTGATAATTTTGTATCTGTATCTGCTAACACCCTGGAACCAATAGTTTTCAATGCATTTTCTACTGTTGTTGATAAAAATAGGTGGTCCAAATTTTCTCTGGTATTTGGACTCTGGTTGCTCCAAGTATATGACCGGAGATTGCTCTCAGCTCAGAAATTTCGTCAACAAGTTTCTTGGTATGGTTCGATTCGGAAATGATCATATTGCAAAGATAATGGGCTATGGTGAATATCATATTGGGAATGTTATTATTTCAAGAGTGTATTATGTGGAAGGACTCGGTCACAACTTATTTATAGTGGGACAATTTTGTGATTCAAACCTTGAAGTAGCTTTTCGTGAGCATACCTGCTTCATTCGTAATTTGGAAGGGGTTGATTTATTGAAAGGTACTCGAGGGAATAATTTGTACACTTTGTCTCTACAAGATATGATGGCCGCTTCTCCCGTATGTCTTTTCTCCAAAGCATCGAAGACTAAGTCATGGTTATGGCATCGACGGTTATCTCATCTTAATTTTGACGCTATTAATCATTTGGCGAAAAACGAACTTGTTCGTGGTCTTCCTAAACTTTCATTCCACAATGATCATTTGTGTTCCATGTGTACAATGGGGAAAAGCACTAAGAAATCATACAAACCCAAGACTGAAGACACCAACCAAGAGAAACTTTATTTGTTGCATATGGATCTTTGTGGGCCAATGCGTGTTGAATGTCTTGGTGGTAAAAAGTACATCCTCGTCATGGTGGATGATTACTCTCGGTTTACATGGGTGAAATTTCTTGCAACGAAAGATGAGGCACCTAAAATCATCATCGACTTTCTTAAGATGATTCAAGTGCGTCTCAACACTACTGTCTGACGCATTCGTACAGATAATGGAACCGAATTTGTGAATCAAACCTTGCGTAAGTATTATGAAGAAGGTGGCATATCTCATGAAACATCCGTTGATCGCACTCCACAAAAAAACGGTGTCGTTGAAAGGCGAAATCGCACACTTATGGAAGCTGCTCGAACGATGTTAATTTACACAAAGGCTCCATTGTTTTTATGGGCAGAAGCAGTATCTACAGCAGTTTACACCCAAAACCGGCCACTAATTCAAAAACGCCATGGTAAAACACCGTATGAGCTTCTACATGGTAAAGTACCAGATTTATCATATCTTCATGTATTTGGTTCTCTTTGCTATCCAAATAATGATGGTGACAATTTGGGTAAACTTCAACCAAAGGCTGGTATTGGTATTTTCATTGGTTATGCACCCACAAAGAAAGCATATCGAATCTACAACCGTAATTCTCGTAAAATCCTTGAAACTATGAATGTTGATTTTGATGAGCTGACAACAATGGCTTCTGCGTAAAGCAGCTCTGAACCCGCACTTCATGAAATAGGACCCAGTAACATTAGTTCTGGTCTTGTCCCAAACAACCCCACTTCATCATCATTTACACCACCTTCTAGGAATGATTGGGATACATTGTTTCAACCGTTCTTTGATGAATTCTTCAGTCCTCCAAGTATTGTTGCTCCATAATTTGAAGTAATAGCTCCGGTTACCAAAGTTGTCGCTCCAGCAACCGAAGCACAATTAGATACGTCTACACTAACAATTGGGCAAGAGGAATCTTCAACGAGTAATTCTCAACCAACACATGTTTTAACTACCCATGTCATGCCTATTGATGATGAATAGGATGATGATGATCACGATTTGGAATTCGCTCAAATGCGTGAACTTCCATTCTTAATGTATGGGAACTTGTCCCATGCCCGGATCAAGTGCAGTTACTCACTTTGAAATTGGTTTACAAGGTGAAACTCGACGAGTTAGGCGGAATATTGAAGAACAAAGCTCGACTAGTAGCTCGTGGATACAAACAATTATTAGGCATCGACTTTATGGAATCCTTTGCACCTCTTGCCCGTTTGGAAGCTATTGAACTATTCCTTGCTTATGCAGCCCACATGAATATGATCGTCTATCAGATGGATGTGAAGACGACATTTCTTAATGGTAAAATCAAGGAAGAGGTCTATGTTCAACAGCCGGATGGTTTTGTGAATTCTAAATATCCTAATCACGTGTACAAGCTTAAGAAGGCTCTTTATGGTTTGAAGCAAGCTCCACGCGTGTGGTATGATTTATTGTCACAATTCTTCATTACGCAAGGCTTCGCTAAATGCAAGGTGGATCCCACGCTGTTCATTCGAAAACGAGGTAAAGATATGATTATGGTACAAATATATGTTGATGATATTATATTTGCTGCCTCGACCCAAACCTTATCGGATGAGTTTGGGACACTCATGTCTTCCAAGTTTAAGATGTCAATGATGGGCAAGGTATCATTCTTCTTAGGTATTCAGATATCTCAGAGTTCCAGAGGCATCTTTATCAATCAATCCAAGTATGCCCTTGAATCGCTTAAGAAATATAAGATGGAATCTTGCGACCCCGTGGATACTCCAATGGTGGAACGAACTAAGCTAGATGCAGATCCACATGGGATTGCCATTGATCCGACACTTTATCGTGGAATGATCCATACCCTTCTGTATATAACAGCTAGTCGACCTGATCTTCAATTTGCAATATGTATGTGTGCTCGGTATCAAACTAGGCCTACTGAGTTACACTAAAGAACTGTTAAACGGATCTTTCGGTACCTTAAAGGAACCATTAATCGGGGACTTTGGTAATCGAAGGACTCTTCGGTTGCACTCATGGCATATACAGATGCGGATTACGCGGGTTGTCAAGATACAATGCGTAGCACAAGTGGAACTTTGCAGCTACTAGGAGATCGACTAATCAGTTGGGCATCAAAAAGGCAGAAAAGCGCTGCAATTTCAAGTACGGAAGTAGAATACATAGCTATGTCCGGTTGTTGTGCTCAAATTCTTTGGATGAGACCGCAATTAACCGACTATGGTGTAGGTTTCAACAAAATTCCGATGTACTGCGACAACAAAAGTGCAATTGCCTTATGCTGCAACAATGTTCAATTCTCCCGGTCGAAGCATATTGACATTCGCTACCACTTTATCAAGGAGAAAGTGGAAAATGGAGTGATCGAGCTTTACTTTGTCCGATCTGAGTATCAATTGGCGGATACTTTCACGAATGCTTTAGATCGCGCTCGAATGGAATTTTTGGCCGACAAGCTAGGATTGAGAACTTTCTTGCACGAGACTCTAAAGGAATTGACAGATGAAGCGAAAGAATAGTGGTGGTAAACTATTCTCCGTATCCTTGGTGATCATCTGTATATATTGTTTATATTTTTTATCCACAAAAGCAAAATACAAAAATATAAAACCATATAAAAACCATAAAAATTGAAAAATTCAGAAAAATCCAAAAATATTTTTACTTTATTTTTTCAAAGGCATGTCTTTTGGGACGATAGTATTTACGGCCTTTGAAATGTTGATTAATATTGACACGGCGCCATAAATAGAGTTCTTACAAAAGTTGTAAATATTTAATAAAACATGCCTATATGGCTTGTAGTTATTTCAGACTGTAACTCGTTTTTCATATTAAAGTCAAGTATTTCTTATGAAAGCTTTGGCTCAACAACAGGAATTAATTTTCTCGGGCATGGTTTACTTTATAACTATGTAAGGGATTGTGTTTACGTTATAACATAATCTAACACGGATAAATGTACGCATCAATGCATTTATTTGTTAAAACAAGAGAAATCTTGTTTTTATGAAGATATCATCTCTACAATCACAGCAATCTATAATTGGTATCTACATACTCGATGATGCGACTACTCAAACGGCGACTACAACTCTTTCATTAGAACACGGGTCAACAGTTGAGGGGGAGCAATTGTCAAGCATTCAGAATCTTCGATGCCGAAAGTGCCAAGCTCACTACTTGGTGTCAAGACAACAATACCAATCGTACATGTGATGTCAAAAGATAACTTCAGACGTGACAAGGCGACCAACATTTGCTGACAAGAACCATTTGATCTTATCACATGATGTTCTCATCAGTCAGGTCCAACCTTGTCAATTTATTCTAATATGGTGAATCTATAATCATTTTACTAATCGGTATCATGAAGACAAAACGGACTTGCATTTTTCTTCCCAAAACCTTTGTTACAACTTCATTAAATCAACTGATATCAAAAATATCGGTTGGGTTAATATTTTTAATATGGGGGAGAAAATGTGATTTAATATGGGAAATGATTAATCAAAAATGGTTTGACTTAACGTCATAGCTCATCCCGACATATGCGAAATGTTTTCGAATATCGAGGCATATGTTAAGGGGGAGCAAAATGGATTTGCACATCTAAAATGGATTTCATGGTGATTTATACTTACCCTCAACTCATTTATTTCATGACGATGAAGATTGTGGTGACATAAGGATGGTAGGATAGGTTAAGTCCAATGATTCTTACAAAACCGTAGGAATCTTCCCAAGGACATTCCATAGCTAGAAATAGTAGTCCTTAGGAAAGATGGGGAAGATTGTGAATGTAGCTAAATGCCGACCAAGTACTTAAGTTAGCACTAGAACAATCACAACAAGGTGCTAGTTATGACGTATTGGTAAGCATTGAAGGGGTTGAAGAATGAAAAAGAATTGTAAAGATAAAGGGTCTAAAGAAAGAAGCCATCCTTACAACTTAGGCAGAAACCGGGTCAACTTAGTAACTATTGAGATCATTTTTAATGATGCTTGATATTGAAGATAGACATCATGGACCCAGTGATGCAGTGCACAACCCATCCAAGCTAACTTAGATATCTCTCAAAAGATATTTGTTTTAATCACACGGAGATCAACACGTTATCTATCGATTTATTCACTCCGAGTAAATTGGTATTGAAAAGGTGGCACTCATCTCCAGCCCCCGATCACTAATATCCAAAGTGCACGATCGAGTCTAGAGCCATTTGAGATCATCAAATATCTCATTAGGACACACTTCCATATTTACTTGCTTCTTCACACACTGTGAAAAGTAAGAAAGATATTAAGAGTCCTACGTAAAATTTTCATGATCTTGCCTGAACATCCGAGTAATACGTTAGAATTTACAATGAAGATGGAAATCCTTCTTGAGCGAACATCAAAAAGCTTTTGGTAGGTGACTTGTGCGATTCTTTATGAATCAAACTTGTGATAACTGGAAAGCAACAGTGGTTTAATTCTTAATTGAATTTAAACACGTTCCAGGCCTCTACGCAATATCTTAATGATCTTTCCAGAAAACTCAGAGTGACACTCTTAAGTGTTCACAGTGATGAGTGGAAATCCTTCTAGTGTTAACCTCAAATAGCACTTGGTTGGTAACTTGCAAGATTCTATATGAATAAAGCTCGTGACAACTGGAAAGCAACGATGGTGCGATTGTTTAGTGAATCAAACTTGTTCCAGGAATAAGAATTGACGGCTTCAATCATGCGGATAATTTTATCCAAATGATTCACTCTTTACGTTCGCAGTCAGCTTTAGACGGTCGAGTAAAGAGAACGGGTTTACCCGCGAAATCTTGTCAAGGAGATTTTTAATTAAATCTACCTGCCACAAGTACGATATTTAATATCGTCCAACGGTCTTCACCGACCGGAGGTAAAATGTTACCGAATTAGAATGAAATGTTCAAAGCCATTTCGTTCGTGTCTACTTATGTCACTACATTTGAAGACAGTAGCGTTGCGGAATCTAAGATGAAGTCGTCCCCGCATGCTTATACTTTTTGCACTTAATACTTCAACAAAATTCAAGAAAGCCTAAAAGTCAAGTCTTCCGCTGTATCAAACTCTGAAGCTTTCAAGAATTACAAAGGTATAAGTATGTGGGACATGAAGTCACGAAGAGGCGAAGATCACAAGTGATGCACAAGATCCAAGCAAGAGACAAATGCTCAAGATTGATATCAAAGATCACATCAACATATTCACCAGAAAATAAAAAGAAAAAAACACGAAGACTATGAGCTCAAGACAAAGCATAGTATGCTAGGTTTATCTTTATTGTATTGTAACTCGGGTAACCCCTTGTACTTTGGAGTGACCTCCCTTCGGGGGAGATTGTTAGAAAAACGTTTTTACATATTTATGAAGATTCGGTCACTCCGAAAATATATTAAGTAGTAGCTCGTAGTCTAGATTCTTTATATTTATTAAACAAGGAAAAGCCCGGTCCATGTCTTGTATGGCCGGCCCAACAATGTAAGCCCAAGCCCATCTTATGGGTTTGGTATATAAACCATCTCCTTTGATGGAGAGGGTGTGGTTCACTCATTTATTTCACATAGTAAAAGGTGTAACCTTTATTCTTTCTCTCTCTAAGTGTGTGTTCTCACCATCTTTCTATCTCTTTCTCTCACTAGAATATCAGCATAGATTTACAATATCCTACAATGGATGAGTCAGTTTGTATTGGTTACACGTTATATGTTCAATGGTTGAGTCGATATGTATTGGTTACACGTTAGATGTTCAATGGTTGAGTCGGTAGGTTATGGTTGTACGTTAGATGTTCAATGTACGTTATATGTTCAACGGATGAGTTGATATGCATTGGTACACGTTATATGTTTAATGTTTGAGTCGATATGTATTGGTTACACGCTAGATGTTCGATGGTTGAGTCGGTAGGTTATGGTTACACGTTAGATGCTCAATGGTTGAGTCAGTAGGTTATGGTTGTATGTTAGGTGTTAAATGTACATTATATGTTCAATGCATGAGTCGATATGTATTGGTTACACGTTATATGTTCAACGGTTGAGTCGAGATGTATTGGTTACACGTTAGATGTTCAATAGATGAGTCGGTATGTATTGGTTACACATTAGATTTTTAATGGTTTATCATGAATAAATAATTTTTTTTCAAACAACTTATTCTGATAGCTTATCAGGATAAGCTGTTTGAAAGCAACTTATTTTGATAAGCTTATCAGAATAAGCTATTTTTATTATTTGATACTAAAGGTCTACGAGATCTTTGGTCTATCCTACATGATTGATTAGATGGATTTGATAGAGGGATAGATTGATAAATATAAAAGAGATGAGAAGGGAGATGAGGGAGTAGAGAGAGAAAGGAGAGAAAAGAGAAGAGTAGAGAGAGAAAGTAAAGATTGAATATGAAATGTGAAAATGACCAACCCCTCCTAACATGCTAGGAGGGGATATATATAGCCCACCATACATGTGGGCTATATGGACTATACATTTACTATGTGGATCACGAGCCCATTACATAATTATCGTTGGAGCGACCGATCCTTCATAAATACGTAAAACATATTTCCAACAATCTCCCCCTAAGGGAGGTCGCTCCAAGAAACAAAGTTCTAAATAGTCTATATCTCATGATCTATGCTAACTAAGATGTGACCGAGACTTTATTGGGAAAAACGTATTTCCAACAATCTCCCCCTAAGGGAGGTCACATCTTTTTACAAAATCTTAAACCTAGCATCTATGCTTGAGTCTTCGATCTTGTTCTTGTGAATATGCTTGATGTGATCTTTGACTTTAGTCTTGAGCATGTTTCCTTGCCTTGACCTTGTGCATTCTTCACTTGTGATATTTGCCTCTTCGTGACTTCATGTTCCACATACTTATACTTTTAAATTCTTGAAAGCTTAAGAGTTTGATATAGCGGAAGACTTGACCTTCAGGCTTTCTTGAATTTGTTGAAGTACTAATTGTATGTAGTATAAGCATGTGGTGACGACTTCTTCTGGATTGTACACCGCAATGCCACTTTCTTGTTACGCTGCATAAGACAGTTAGCAACAAACAATATACACGGATGAAATGGCCTTGAACATTTCATTCTAATTCGGTAGCATTTTACCTCCGGTCGGTGAAGACCGTTGGACGATATTAAATATCGTACTTGTGGCAGGTAGTTTCAATAAATAACCTCCTTGACAAGATTTCGCGGGTAAACCCGTTCTCTTTACTCGACCGTCCAAAGCTGACTGCGAACGTAAAGAGTGAATCATTTGGATAATCTTATCCGCATGATTTGAAGCCGTCAATTCATGTTCCTGGAACAAGTGAAGTTCAATTAAGAACCGCACCGTCGTTGCTTTCCAGTTGTCACTAGCTTGATTCATATAGAAACTTGCAAGTTACCTACCAAGTGCTGTTTGATGTTAACACTAGAAGGATTTCCATTCGTTACTGTAAATACTTAATAGTATTACTCCGAATGTTCTGGCAAGATCACTAAGATATTGCGTAGAGGCCTGGAACGTGTTTAAATTCATTTAAGAATTAAACCACTGTTGCTTTCCAGTTATCACAAGTTTGATTCATAAAGAATCGCACAAGTCACCTACCATGAGCTTTTTGATATTCTCTCAAGAAGGATTTCCATCTTCATTGTAAATACTTTCGTATTACTCGGATGTTCAGGCAAGATCATGAAGATTTTGCGTAGGACTCTTAAGATCTTTCTTACTTTTCACAGTGTGTGAAGAAGCAAGGAAATATGAAAGTGTGTCCTAATGAGATATTTGATGATCTCAAATGGCTCTAGACTCAATCGTGCATTTTGGATTTTTAGTGATCGGAGGCTGGAGAGGAGTGCCACCATTTCAATACCAATTTATTCGGAATGAATAAATCAATAGATAATGTGTTGTCTCCGTGTGAATAAAACAAATATCTTTTGAGAGATATCTGAGTTAGCTGGGAAGGGTTGTGCATTGCATCACTGGGTCCATGATGTCTGTCTTCAATATTAAGAATCATTAAACAATGATCTTAATAGCATATGTATTGACCCGGTTTCTGCCTAAGATGTAAGGAGGGCTTCTTTCTTTACACCCTTTATCTTTACAATTCTTTTTCATTCTTCAACCCCTTCAATGCTTGCCAATACGTCATCACTAGCACCTTGTTGTGATTGTTCCAGTGCTAACTTAAGTACTTGGTCGGCATTCAGCTACGTTCACAATCTTTCTCCATCTTTCCTAAGGACTACTATTTCTAGCTATGGAATGTCCTTGGGAAGATTCCTCCGGTTCTAGAGGAATCATTGGACTCTAACCTATCCTACCATCCTTATGTCACCACAATCTTCACCGTCGTGAATAGAGATGTTTTGAGTAAGTGTATGTCACCATGAAATCCATTTTGAAGTGCAAATCCATTTTGCTCCCCCTTAACATATGCTACGATATTCGAAAACATTTCGCACATGTCGGGATGAGCTAACACATTAAGTCAAAGCATTTGTGATTAATCATTTCCCATATTAAATCATATTTTCTCCCCCATATTAAAAATATTAACCCAATCGATGTTTTTAATATCAACTGATTTAATAGCATTTTAAGAAAATTTGGGAAGAAAAATGCAAAGCCAATTATCTTCATGAGTTACACAAGCTCCCCCTCAAATTAATGAGGGTCTACTTGAAACGTAAATTAAATACCTTTTAAACACAAGTGTAAGGTATTTATCACGTGCAAAGATCATATATGATAATGAATTCACAATGTTAGCAATTTACGAGGTTGGACCTGAATGATGGAGAACATCATATGAAAGAAGCACATGGTTCTTGTTCACGAATGTTGGTCTTCCTCGTAACTTCTGAAGTTATCTCTTGACTCCATGTGTATGATTGATATCGTTGTCTTAACAACAATATGTGAACTTGGCACTCTCGGCATCAAGGATTCTGAATGCTGGACAATTGCTCCCCCTCAATTGTTGACCCGTGTTCTATTGAAAGAGCTGTAGTCACCGTTTGAGTAGTCGCATCATCGAGTATGTATGTGACAAATCTAACATTTTCAGGTAGTGAAATATTTTCTCGTATAATATTTTGAAACTTATTTTTGTGTTGGTTGACGAACTCACAATTTACGGATTTAAATTTGGGCTTACGTGCATAATTTGGCGTCTTTTACGACTAAACCGGAAACCTTAGGATTACGTATTTACGTTTTTGAACTCCGTTTTTGATGAGACAATTTTTATTGGATTCGTTTTGTGACGGTGATTCATAATTTATAAAAACGTTTTTCGTAAAACGACCCGAGGGCACGCAAATCGAGAAAACTAGAATCGAGAAATACCCGTAAACTAGTGAGATGGGACAAAACACTTTGTCCCACCCCACTAGCAATATGGGACGGCTACACTTGACACCACAACACTAATGTGGCATCAAGTTAGCTAATACTTACACAAGTGTAAGCAAATGCTTACACATTAAGCAACTTTCCCCACTTTACCACAAAACTAGAAAGTTGTTTCATTCCTACCATTTCTTCCATGCAAACCACTCTAAAAATCCTCTCAACACTCTCCTTTGTGCCGTCCCAAATAAGCTAACAAACACCATCATTGATCTTTTCTAGCCATAAACCACATGTTTACTAGTCCTATTAAGGTGTTCTCTTGAAGCCTTGATCATTTGGTGGCCATATTAACAACTTTGGAGGTGATTTGCTTGTGTCCTAGGGCTGATTTTCCAACCTATGTTCTTGATATTTGATGGTCTTGGAGATACTTGTTGTGTTCATCAAGTTCTTGCCTTCCTAAAACAAGAAATCCACTTGGATTGGTAAAGAAGATCATCCTCTACATTTTTCTCTTATTATTTTGTAAAGAACAAATGTATTTTCTTTCATTTTGTATATGTATATGATGTATATATGATGATAAAAATGTTGTGTGGGGATCAAGTGTTGATAAACATGCTTAAAAATGATGATAACTATAAGAAATGAAGCTAAAATCTTGATTAATTAGTTGGCTGTATAAAAACAGTAGATAACTAAAAGATGAACTGATAAAATTGCATGGTTTGATCCATTTACAGTAAGTAGATGATGTTATACACATGTGAGAGTTGGCCATGCAATGGAATCAAAATAATGAGTGAGATATGATCAAAACAAGTTAGGTGGTGTAATCTGAATAAGCAGTTTTGTAGGGACTGTTAAGGCAACTTAAACTCAAAATGGGCAGTAGCTATAACTAAGTTATATGTAGCACATATTATGAAGAACATGTCATCCAAAAATGAGCTTCTAAGTCATTGTAGAACTCTAGATATGGTAAAAATGGTGAATATGAAGTTAAAAATCAGATTTTGGAAATAATGTTTATTATTATTATATAAGCACTCACATTATAATGTATAAAATGTAAAAATATAAACCCACTAACTTATAAAACTTATTTATATAAATGTATAAAAGGTTAATTAAATGGGTAAATTATATAAATGGTGGTAAAATAATATTTATAAGTAATAAAAACTATAAACTTGATTTTTACGACTTTTTCGGCTATCACCGTAAAATTAACGTTTTTCGCCAAATAAAACTTAGACGACCAAACCCGTCTAATGTAAAGTTTATAAAAGTTGTATACTGATGTATAAGTAACTAATACAAGTAAAAACCGATAAAACCCAAACTATAAGAATTACGGACAATTACGAGCTAACTAAACCTATTGGACTAATAATTAGACTTAATAAGATAAATACTTGTAAAAAGAATTATTTGGGCTTAACCCATTTGGGCCCAACATGAAAAGATATATACTGATCATATAGGTATAAAATGGGTAAAAACAAGTAAAAGAACTTATAAAAGAATTAATGGACTTAAAATAGGTAAAATCGATAAAACTAGTGAACTAGTAAGACGTTACCAAAACGTAAACACTAAAATGAGTAAACAAGGATTTATAAACCCACTTGATCATCATCATATGTACAAAATCATCATATGTATATTGTTATTTTGATAAAAGTCATTGGACCGAGTCTAAGACCGATTATTATTTATATAAGTTTCCGTGACCGAAGCACGCCCGTAGCCGATAATCCGCCTTTCATTAACAACGTGAGTTCATAGCCTCGCACTCTTTTAAATGTTTTATAAAATGATTTGTAAACCCGCGAGGGAGATAACATGCTAGATTTTTATAAAAATAGAACACAAGTAGTCCCGATTGTATGCTTAATGATATGGACCCGAATGATGCTATGACCCTATATTCGAGACTAAAAGGATTATTAGTAGTTAGGTTATGTCACTTCAAGTCCCATTAGCATGAATTGTGAACTACCGGGATTTGGTAGACGCTTATGCATTTGATAGTACTATTTGGGGACGATCACCCCAGTTCGCGCCTTGACGGTTGATCCCCGTCGTACCACATTGATTGGTAAGCGAATTTATGTATGAGAAGATTCCATATCGTGATTTTTGTGACGACACGCTAACTTAGATGGGCAAATTGTTTGTCGGGTTCGCGGCCCGCTGTTTTCACAGTAAGGTAACAATGTCATGCGGCTAATAATAATCCTAATACAATATAAGACATAAATAATAAACGATAATGACGCTATTACGATGAATATATTACCTATCATGGTAATATAGAGACTACGGTCTCATGGACGGTTTCAAATGTATGCTTGATTTATATATTGCCTGACTAGCAATATGTGGACTTACTTCCGATATTATACTTGTGTTCTGATTTTAAATGAATGTAAATGATTGTTTTATATAACGGTTTTCATTAAACTCTATGAATTCACTCGGCATTCACTGATATGATTTTTGCATGTTTTCTATCTCAGGTGCTTGAAGGTAATCCGGATGGAGATCGACTCTGATGGCCCACACTTAATATTAAAAATGTTCATTCGATCTGTGTTTTGTAAACTTAATGACCTGTATAATTTGGGACCTGTTGTACACTTTTGAAACTTTTTATCGAATGAATGTTTGTTAAACCTTGTACAACCATTTTTATGTGTTGTCTATGATTGGAGTTATTGTGCTATCCCGTAACACTCTGAAAGACCCTTCCGCTGTACCGATACGAAAAATGAGAGTGTTACAGTTTGGTACCAGAGCTCTCGTTATAGAGAACAAAAGATTTTAAAAACCAAGGTTTTGAACAAAACTTTTCAAAATCTTTTGACAATGAACATTTGAGAAAATATTTGAAAAATCTTTTGACTATAACGGTGCCAGAGATCTCCGACGTTACCAACAAGCCCTATTGAGAAGATATATATTTTGATATATATAATTTAATTTATATATATGTATATATCGTGGTTTCATTATGTAATTGTTTAACTAGTATGTTATCCTAATACGAGATATATATATAAATGCAGATTGTCATGGCTGACCCTAATATTCCTGTAGAAAACCATGCTATTCCCGAACCTAATATAGAAAATGATCCTTATTTAGACTTAGTAGATTATGATATCGATGATGAGGAGGAACCATTTGAGGATCCCGAGCCCGAGTTAGGACTAGGAGATCAGATTGCCCCTCAGGTTGACTTAGTAGAGAATGTGGGTAATGAGAATGTGGAGATTGAGAATGTGGATATTGAGGACGTGGATATTGAGAATGCTGATATTGAGAACGATGATGAGATTGGGTTAGATGAGTTAGATGATGAGATTGACGACGAGGATGTCGAGGAGGACGTAGGTATAGATGTTGAGGTTGATGACGATGAGGAAGCTGAGCTTATTTATCCGTATGATGTTCCAGAGGGCGAGCCTTTGCCCCCACCAGTTTGTTTGTCTGATTCTGAGGATGAGTTACCTAGGGATGAAATGTCTGAATCGTCTGAATCTGATTCTGAATCAGAGGAGGATGAGGATGACGATGCACCTGACGGTACTGATGGTATTGATACTCGTAGACGTGAGATAGGAGAGTCGTCTAGTACTCGAGAGGCTACTCATATTGATGGTCTTGCACCATGGGCCTTGAGACGTGATCTAGATGCTTCCCGTGTTAAGAGTTGTGTGACAGAGGTTGGATTAGGTGTTGTTCAGACTCAGGTTGCTTATTTGGAGTCGAAGGCTAAGGTTGGCGAGAAAGAGCGGGAATTGCTTAGTTTGGATTTGAGTGATGTAGAACGTGGTTTGAATGAGGCTTTTAGGAGGTTATCAGTGTTGGAAAGTGGTGTGTATGCTGCTATGAAGAGAAAGGTGAATACTATGGAGATTCAGTTGAGTGTGGCTCGTGCGATGCGTGAGAAAGCCGAAAAGGAGTTGAATATATCCCACGGATGGAACAGTAGATTTTATGCCGATATGGTTGAAAGAGGAGTAATCCGTAAGCGCCCAGCTGAAGATGTGTCTAGTGATCGTCCGGCGAAGATTCAGAAGACGATGGATGATGGACCATCTGGCGGTTCTCAGTAGACCAGTCTGTGTTTAGTAGTGACCTTTATATGTTTTGTGTTTGTAGCTTTGACTGAACCGACTTGTTAGTAGTAGATTTGGCACGAATTTTGAGTGTATATAGTGCTAGAACTTTGATATGGATGTACTAAGACAATACTTTTGTTTCAGATCGAATGAAATATGTATCTTGTCTTGAATTCCATATTGTGCCTTATTTGTATCTTGATTTTGAATTCGATCCATATTATATGAATCCTTTGTTGGATGAATGCTTAATACCTTGAAATTGTGGAATTATAGAACTATGCCGCCCAAGAAGGCTGTGACTGAGGATGATGTACGTAGGATTATTACGGAGCAAGTTACCGCATCTATGACTGAATTTATGGCAAATGCTAGAAATGAAGCTGGCGGTAGTGGAGCTGGCGGTAGTGGAGCTGGCGGTAGTGGAGCTGGCGGTAGTGGAGCTGGCGGTAGTGGAATTGGCGGTACTAATGTGAATGTGAATGCTAATAATGTGAATGCTAATGCTGGAGGAAATATAGGAGGACTTGGAACTAATGCACCTGAAGTTGGTGGCTGTACTTATGTGACGTTCATGAAGTGTGAACCTCTACCTTTTAATGGAACTGAAGGTGCTGTAGGACTAAGCCAGTGGATTGAGAAGATTGAATCGGTGTTTAGGATTAGTAAGTGTAAGGAGGAAGATAAGGTGACTTTTGCTATGGCTACTCTTAAAGGTCGTGCGTTGACTTGGTGGAACGGGAGAATTGCTTTCATGGGTCTTGATGCTGCTAATGCTACTCCTTGGGCTGAAATTAAGAAGTGGATGATTTTGGAGTTTTGTCCTCGTAGTGTGATCATTAGGTTAGAACAGGAGTTGATTCATTTGAGAATGAAAGGTGTGGACATTGATAGTTACACGAATCGATTCCATGAGTTGGCCTTGCTATGTCCTCGATTGGTTGAACCCGAAGAGATCCGAATTGAGCAATATGTGAAAGGGTTGACCAGGAATATCCGGGGGGACGTAACATCATCGAAACCACTGACCATTGATGATGCTGTCGAATGGCTTACCAACTCATTGGACAGATAATTCAGGATAAGGAAGATGAAGCCCGTGTTGGTGAGAAAAGAAAGGGAGACGGTGATCGTGTAGATAGAGGTGATTATAGGAAGAATTTCAATCGCCGTCAGAACCAGAGAAAGGGGAATGCAAATGCTCTTACCAACAATGCACCGCGCAACGATGATAGATGTCCTAAGTGTGGCAACAAGAGGCATGCTGGCGACTGCTGGAAGTGTCGAAATTGCGGAAAGCTTGGACACAAGGTTGAAAGGTGTAAGAAGGGAACCATTTGCTTCAACTGTAATGAAGAAGGTCATAGGAAATCGGAATGCCCCAAGTTGAAAGCGATTGTACCTGGAAGAAACCCCCAGGGTGGTATCTACCAACTTGGAACAATTGAGGTGAAGAAAGAGGATCCGAATGTCGTTACCGGTACGTTTTTACTCAACAATCATTATGCTGTTGCTTTATTCGATTCGGGTGCCGATAAGAGCTTTGTATCCACTAAATTTAGTGCCCTTATTGATATTGAACCTGTTGAGATAAGTACCAGTTACGAGGTGGAATTGGCTGATGGTAAAATAGTAAAAACTAATAAGCTATTAGAAGGATGCTCTCTAAATCTCTTGAACCATTCCTTTCCGATTGATTTGATGTTGATAGAATTAGGTAGTTTTGATATTATTATTGGTATGGATTGGTTGTCGTTGAATAATGCTACTATTTTATGTGGAGAGAAGAAAGTTAAGATTCCTCTTAGGAATAGGACGTTAGTAATTGATGGTAGTCGAGGTGAATCCCGTTTGAAAATCGTTTCATGTATTAAAGCCCAAAAGTACATCAGGAACGGTTGTGAGTTATTCTTAGCTCAAGTGACCGGGAATAAGTCTAGGGAGAAACGATTGGAAGATGTACCTATTATTTGTGAATTTCCTGAGGTATTTCCTAAAGATTTACCCGGACTTCCACCGATAAGACAAGTAGAGTTTCGAATCGATTTAATTCCTGGTGCTGCACCGGTGGCACGTGCGCCTTACCGATTAGCCCCTTCTGAATTAAAGGAGTTATCTGAGCAACTTAAAGAGTTGTCTGATAAAGGTTTTATTCGACCGAGCTCGTCTCCTTGGGGAGCTCCAGTCTTGTTCGTTAAGAAGAAGGATGGATCTTTTCGTATGTGCATTGATTATAGGGAACTGAATAAGTTGACAATTAAAAATCGATATCCTTTACCTAGGATTGATGATTTGTTTGATCAACTGCAAGGATCTAGTGTGTATTCTAAGATAGATTTGCGGTCAGGATATCACCAACTTCGCGTCCGTGAAGAAGATATTCCTATAACTGCATTTAGAACTCGTTATGGACACTATGAATTTCAAGTAATGCCATTTGGGTTAACTAACGCACCTGCGGTTTTCATGGATTTAATGAATCGAGTGTGCAAGCCCTACTTGGATAAATTTGTGATTGTGTTTATTGACGATATTCTAATCTATTCTAAGAATGAAGATGAGCATAGAGAACATTTGAGGATTGTTTTGAAGTTGTTGAAGGATGAAAGGTTGTATGCTAAGTTTTCGAAGTGTGATTTCTGGTTAGATTCTGTGCAATTTCTTGGTCATGTGATTAACAGAGATGGAATTCATGTTGATCCTGCAAAGGTTGAAGCTATTAAGAATTGGTCTGCACCGACAACGCCAACGGAAGTGCGACAGTTCTTAGGATTGGCTGGCTATTATAGGCGATTCATTAAAGAATTTTCTTTGATAGCTAAACCCTTGACTAAGCTTACTCAGAAGAATAAACCTTTCGTTTGGGGAAGTGATGAAGATGGAGCATTTCAGACATTGAAGCAAAAATTATGTAGTGCACCAATCTAATCATTACCCGACGGGAGTGAAGATTTTGTAGTGTATTGTGATGCATCTCTTAGAGGTTATGGAGCTGTTTTGATGCAGCGAGAGAAAGTGATAGCTTATGCTTCTAGGCAATTAAGGAAGAGTGAGGAGAATTATACTACTCATGATCTTGAGTTAGGAGCTGTGGTCTTTGCTCTTAGGTTGTGGAGACATTATCTGTATGGCACCAAGTGTACGGTATTCACCGATCACAAAAGCCTACAGTATATTCTCGACCAAAAGGAATTGAACATGAGGCAACGAAGATGGATAGAGTTGTTAAGTGATTATGATTGTGATATAAAATATCACCCAGGAAAAGCCAATGTTGTTGCTGATGCATTGAGTAGGAAAGATAGAAAGCCTATCAGGGTGCGTTCTCTAGTCTTGACCGTGCACAATAATTTGCCTGAGCAAATTAGAAATGCGCAAATAGAAGCTTGTAAGAAGGAGAATTTTGTTAATGAAGGGTTCCGAGGAGAAGGAGATCCTTTAGAGGTTAGAGCTGATGGAGTGAAATGCTTAAGAGGTCGTATGTGGATACCTAAGTTTGGAGGCTTAAGAGATTTGATTATGTTAGAATCCCATAAATCTAAGTATTCCATTCATCCGGGATCTGATAAGATGTACCATGATTTGAAGAAGTTGTACTGGTGGCCGAATATGAAAGCTGACATAGCTATGTATGTTCTTCAATGCTTGACTTGTGCTAGAGTTAAAGCGGAACATCAAAAGCCATCAGGACTACTTCAACAACCAAAGATTCCTGAATGGAAGTGGGAGCAAATTACAATGGACTTTATCACCAAGCTTCCTAGAACATCATCTGGAAACAATTCGATTTGGGTTATTGTCGATAGACTGACCAAATCAGCACACTTCATTCCGGTTAAGGAGCAGTTCTCACTTGAGAAGCTGACTCGAATATACCTTGATAATGTTGTATGCAAGCATGGAGTGCCTGTATCGATCATTTCAGATCGAGATCCTAGATTCGCATCGAATTTTTGGAAATCTTTCCAAAGATCTTTGGGAACGAATCTCGATATGAGCACTGCTTATCACCCCCAGACTGATGGGCAGAGTGAAAGGACGATACAAACACTAGAAGATATGTTGAGAGCTTGTGTGTTAGACTTTGGTAAGAATTGGGATAAACATTTGTCGTTAGCAGAGTTTTCGTATAACAATAGTTACCATTCTAGTATTAAGGCTGCACCGTTTGAAGCTTTGTATGGTAGGAAGTGTAGATCTCCTGTATGTTGGAGTGAAGTTGGGGATACCCAGCTCACGGGACTGGAATTGATCCGGGAGACTACGGAGATGATAGTTCAGATTAAGAAGAGGTTGTTGACTGCCCGTAGTAGACAAAAAAGTTACGCGGATGTGCGACGGAAGCCAATGGAGTTTGAAGTGGGTGACCGAGTAATGTTGAAAGTATCGCCATGGAAAGGCGTTATAAGATTTGGAAAACGAGGAAAATTGAATCCCCGTTATATTGGACCCTTTAAGATTTTATCTAGAGTAGGTCCGGTGGCTTACAAACTAGAGTTACCCCCAGAACTTCATGGTGTTCACAACACATTCCATGTATCTAATCTGAAGAAATGTCTAGCAGTGAGTGATGAGAAAATTCCGTTAGGTAAGGTTCGAATAGATGGGAAGTTGCATTTTATCGAAGAGCCCGTAGAAGTTATGGACCGTGAGGTAAAGCAACTGAAACAAAGTCGGATACCTATTGTCAAGATCCGATGGATTTCAAAGCATGGACCGGAGTATACTTGGGAACGAGAGGATGAAATGTGGAAGAAATATCCGCACCTCTTCGATTTCAATAAGAAACGGACATCCAAATGAAATGGATCACGAGGACGTTGATCCCTTTTAGGAGGAAAAGCTGTGACAAATCTAACATTTTCAGGTAGTGAAATATTTTCTCGTATAATATTTTGTAACTTATTTTTGTGTTGGTTGACGAACTCACAATTTACGGATTTAAATTTGGGCTTACGTGCATAATTTGGCGTCTTTTACGACTAAACCGGAAACCTTAGGATTACGTATTTACGTTTTGAACTCCGTTTTTGATGAGACAATTTTTATTGGATTCGTTTTGTGATGGTGATTCATAATTTATAAAAATGTTTTTCGTAAAACGACCCGAGGGCACGCAAATCGAGAAAACTAGAATCGAGAAATACCCGTAAACTAGTGAGATGGGACAAAACACTTTGTCCCACCCCATTAGCAATATGGGACGGCTACACTTGACACCACAACACTAATGTGGCATCAAGTTAGCTAATACTTACACAAGTGTAAGCAAATGCTTACACATTAAGCAACTTTCCCCACTTTACCACAAAACTAGCAAGTTGTTTCATTCCTACCATTTCTTCCATGCAAACCACTCTAAAAATCCTCTCTACACTCTCCTTTGTGCCATCCCAAATAAGCTAACAAACACCATCATTGATCTTTTCTAGCCATAAACCACATGTTTACTAGTCCTATTAAGGTGTTCTCTTGAAGCCTTGATCATTTGGTGGCCATATTAACAACTTTGGAGGTGATTTGCTTGTGTCCTAGGGCTGATTTTCCAACCTATGTTCTTGATATTTGATGGTCTTGGAGATACTTGTTGTGTTCATCAAGTTCTTGCCTTCCTAAAACAAGAAATCCACTTGGATTGGTAAAGAAGATCATCCTCTACATTTTTCTCTTATTATTTTGTAAAGAACAAATGTATTTTCTTTCATTTTGTATATGTATATGATGTATATAGGATGATAAAAATGTTGTGTGGGGATCAAGTGTTGATAAACATGCTTAAAAATGATGATAACTATAAGAAATGAAGCTAAAATCTTGATTAATTAGTTGGCTGTATAAAAACAATAGATAACTAAACGATGAACTGATAAAATTGCATGGTTTGATCCATTTACAGTAAGTAGATGATGTTATACACATGTGAGAGTTGGCCATGCAATAGAATCAAAATAATGAGTGAGATATGATCAAAACAAGTTAGGTGGTGTAATCTGAATAAGCAGTTTTGTAGGGACTGTTAAGGCAACTTAAACTCAAAATGGGCAGTAGCTATAACTAAGTTATATGTAGCACATATTATGAAGAACATGTCATCCAAAAATGAGCTTCTAAGTCATTGTAGAACTCTAGATATGGTAAAAATGGTGAATATGAAGTTAAAAATCAGATTTTGGAAATAATGTTTATTATTATTATATAAGCACTCACATTATAATGTATAAAATGTAAAAATATAAACCCACTAACTTATAAAACTTATTTATATAAATGTATAAAAGGTTAATTAAATGGGTAAATTATATAAATGGTGGTAAAATAATATTTATAAGTAATAAAAACTATAAACTTGATTTTTACGACTTTTTCGGCTATCGCCGTAAAATTAACGTTTTTCGCCAAATAAAACTTAGACGACCAAACACGTCTAATGTAAAGTTTATAAAAGTTGTATACTGATGTATAAGTAACTAATACAAGTAAAAACCGATAAAACCCGAACTATAAGAATTACGGACATTTACGAGCTAACTAAACCTATTGGACTAATAATTAGACTTAATAAGATAAATACTTGTAAAAAGAATTATTTGGGCTTAACCCATTTGGGCCCAACATGAAAAGATATATATACTGATCATATAGGTATAAAATGGGTAAAAACAAGTAAAAGAACTTATAAAAGAATTAATGGACTTAAAATAGGTAAAATCGATAAAACTAGTGAACTAGTAAGACGTTACCAAAACGTAAACACTAAAATGAGTAAACAAGGATTTATAAACCCACTTGATCATCATCATATGTACAAAATCATCATATGTATATTGTTATTTTGATAAAAGTCATTGGACCGAGTCTAAGACCGATTATTATTTATATAGGTTTCCGTGACCGAAGCACGCCCGTAGCCGATAATCCGCCTTTCATTAACACCGTGAGTTCATAGCCTCGCACTCTTTTAAATGTTTTATAAAATGATTTGTAAACCCACGAGGGAGATAACATGCTAGATTTTTATAAAATAGAACACAAGTAGTCCCGATTGTATGCTTAATGATATGGACCCGAATGATGCTATGACCCTATATTCGAGACTAAAAGGATTATTAGTAGTTAGGTTATGTCACTTCAAGTCCCATTAGCATGAATTGTGAACTACCGGGATTTGGTAGACGCTTATGCATTTGATAGTACTATTTGGGGACGATCACCCCAGTTAGCGCCTTGACGGTTGATCCCCGTCGTACCACATTGATTGGTAAGCGAATTTATGTATGAGAAGATTCCATAGCGTGATTTTTGTGACGACACGCTAACTTAGATGGGCAAATTGTTTGTCAGGTTCGCGGCCCGCTGTTTTCACAGTAAGGTAACAATGTCATGCGGCTAATAATAATCCTAATACAATATAAGACATAAATAATAAACGATAATGACGCTATTACGATGAATATATTACCTATCATGGTAATATAGAGACTACGGTCTCATGGACGGTTTCAGATGTATGCTTGATTTATATATTGCCTGACTAGCAATATGTGGACTTACTTCCGATATTATACTTGTGTTCTGATTTTAAATGAATGTAAATGATTGTTTTATATAACGGTTTTCATTAAACTCTATGAATTCACTCAGCATTCGCTGATATGATTTTTGCATGTTTTCTATCTCAGGTGCTTGAAGGTAATCCGGATGGAGATCGACTCTGATGGCCCACACTTAATATTAAAAATGTTCATTCGATCTATGTTTTGTAAACTTAATGACCTGTATAATTTGGGACCTGTTGTACACTTTTGAAACTTTTTATCGAATGAATGTTTGTTAAACCTTGTACAACCATTTTTATGTGTTGTCTATGATTGGAGTTATTGTGCTATCCCGTAACACTCTGAAAGACCCTTCCGCTGTACCGATACGAAAAATGAGAGTGTTACAATGTAGATATCAATTGTAAGTTGCTACGGTTGGTGGAGATGATAACTTTGGATTCTGAAGTCAAAGCTTTCCGGTGAAATGCTTGACTTCAAAGTGAAAAGCGGGTTACTATCGGAAATAATAGCAAACCATAATGGAGCATGTTTTAAATCTTTTAAACTTCTGCTCGAACTTTATTTACAATCCCGTGTCATTATTGAATGACATTTCTAGGTTCGTAAATATTATCGATTCCAGAAGACATGCTCTTTTTATCAAAACGTTTTTGAACACACAATTTTGAAAGATTTAGAAAAACCTTTTGAGAAATTCTTGAAAAAGTGTGTTCAAAGTTTTGAAAACCAATTACTTGAGCTTAAGATTTGGAATATCTTAGGAAAGCTCAAGTCCGAGAAGTTGTAAACTTCTCGTTGTAAGGATAAGTTACCATCGGCGATAACCTTTCCTTTTATCTGAAGAACGAGTCCTAAGCTAACATTTACTTAGAAGTCGTTTTCATGAGCTTGAAAACTTTGACTGTTTTAACGGAAAGCTCATGACCGAGAAAGGTTAATTTCTCGTTATGAGGAAAAGTTCTCTTATTTAAAAGATACACTTTCCTTTCTGAGCTTAAAACTTCGAATGTTTTAATACAAGCTCATGACCGAGAAAGATGAATTTCTCGTTAAGAGGATAAGTTATCATAAAAAATAATCTTTCCTTTATTTTAAGTTCGAGTTACAGTCTGACATTTAACTGTAAGTCATAGTGCATGAGCTTAAAAACTTCGAATGTTTTTAATATTAGCTCATGCCCGAGAAAACTTAATTTCTCGTTGTTAGGATAAGTTTATCATCGGCGATAAACTTTCCTTTCTTTGAAGTTCGGGTCATCATATGATATTTAATGATGAGCCTTATACACGAGCTTAAAACCTTTGAATGGTTTTAGGATAAGCTCGTGGCCAAGAAAACTTAATTTCTTGTTAAGAGGGTAAGTTATCGTTGCGTAGATAAACTTCCCTGTCTCTGAAGTCCGGGTCATCGTCTGTCATTTAACGAGGAGCCATTATGCATGAGCTTAAAAACTTGGAATGTTTTTTTATATAAGCTCATGCCCGAGAAAAATTAATTTCTCGTTGTTAGGATAAGTTTACCATCGGCGATAAACTTTCCTTTCTTTAAAGATCGAGTTATAGTCTGTGATGTGACTATAAGTCCTAATGAGCTTAGCCATGAATCCCTTGAGACACTTGTTTTTCCGACATCTGCTTCTTCAACAACCAAACTCTAAGAGTGTCCTTAGTTGAACGGTATACAACGATTGGACCGCTTCGTTCTTTTGGAACATCAACTTTGGTACCTGCATTCTCATTAGGAGTTTGTATACTTTTGCATGGGTTAGAGATGTCTATTTTAGAAGCACCTGGGGGTTCACGGTTTTCTTTTCTTGTGTCAGAGGTGGCCTGAGGGGATGATTCACTTGTCTTAGTTGGCAAACGTTTCCTTTTATAGAAAACCTTAAGTTCAGGCTTAAGTGATGTATCATCCTTTGCAATTTCCTCCCTAGTAGTCTTCGTAGAATCAGAGATTATCCTATTTAAAGGGCACTCGTTTCTTACAAGAGTGAAAGTTCTACCAGTGGGGCGCCACATTTTACCAATGGGTTTGATTTTAGCGACCCACTGGGATTTAAGTCTAGCACGGGAGTTCACCTCATTAAGCAATTTTTTGATACAAGAGTCATGATTTGCCGTAAAGACACATTTTCTACATGTTTTACAAGTAGCATATTTAATGTCCGAGTAATTCCTAGATGATTGATCGATGCTCCTAGGAGACGTCATGCTACGGTTAGCAGTGTTTGGTAACCTAGAAGGCATCTGACTAGGTTGGACATTGCTATCTCTTACATGTGTCTTTTGAATAGTTTCCCTTTGAACAAAATCATGGCGCACATCAGTTGAACTAGTTCTAGACGTGTTCATTGAACTATTCTTAGAGAAACTAGGGGCAATCATGTGATTAGGTCTTACAAAAGCTGTTTTAGTCACATTGGGCCTAGATGGTTGAGTGACTGGTCTAGGAAAGTGAACCAAATCAACTTGGGAGGCAAACCGCGGTCTCGAGGATTGTGGTCGCTCGGATCTAAATGCAGTAGGTTGTCTGACAATCGGTTGTCTAACGAACTGATTTGTAGGCGGTTTCCCCAAGATTGATGGTTTTTCAAGCTTAGTGTCCACACTAGGTCCTCTATTTTTCCTTAACTCATTTTTCAACGCAGCTATAGCTAACACCTTTTCCTGAACTTGGGCTTTTAACGTTTCATTTTCTTTGAGCAATCTATCTTGGGATGCCAATTTAGACTCTAGAAACTGAATTTGTTTCAAAAGATTATCCTTTTCAGCTTTAGAATCTAAAACTTTTTGATCCAATTTTCTTTCAAGAACAACGTTTGACTTTTCAAGTTTTTCAAAGTATGTTTCAAATTTGTCCGTTTTCTTAGAAAATTCAAATTTGGCATCCTCAAGATCTTTTGATTGTTGAGCTACAATCGTTTCGAGCTCTCTAATCTTGGAATCAGAAGTAGTCAATGAAGCAGTTATAAGACAATTATCATGATGTTTAGCATTTTGAACACTTTCTCCCCCATTATGACTCACATCGGATGAATCAGAAGTGGTATTTCTATCACTCTTTTCCATCCGATGTTTGTCATAATTAGGTTCAAAATGCTCAATATGCGGCATGGCATCAGCATATACATCATAAACAACGTTACATTGTACCATGTTTGCCGGCTCTTCATCATAAACGGGTAAGGTGTCATCAAGAGAGATCTCGTGAACATTCCCTGACGTGCCACTGATATCATGTTGTTCTCCTGATTCCGTGCTCTTGCCATCGTTATGCTCAAAGTTGTCAACCGTCTGACCATTCTCCTCTTGCATCTGCGTCATTGATTCTTGTACTCCATTATCATACGCTTGCTGAAGTCGTGATCTTTCATAAATCGAAGACGAGACCGATGACATGAGTTTCAATATTGTATCACGGAAAACTCGAAGCTCGATATGTGTATCTCGAAGAAAAGATTGACAAATCACTGAACTTTCAGGCTTGATGATATTGAAATCGAGGAAATGCGTGAGTTGTGTCACAAGAGTCTTATATGCAAGTGCCGATGCAGAGTGATTGAAGTTGTCATTGTTGAGTTGCTCGGCGAGTTGGGTCAAAGTGTTGAATATTGAGTCGATGAATATATGACGATCTTGTCCAAAGATGGTCACAAATTCGCTCCCTCCTTGAATCCTCGAAAGAGTGACAAGATGAGACTGAAACATTTGAAATGAAGTAATGCCACTTTTTCTATCGTTGTCTTGTATTTGATGCGAATCTCCCTCTTGAATTTTCGATTTCAACGAATCCATTGAAAGTTTGATGACGAATAATTGTGGTCGTATTCGAAATTTACCAATTCGTGAAGAAACTTAGAAAATGGGAATTCACGGGATATGACAACACCAACAAAAGATCCGGAAATAACTCTTAAAAAATCCGCGTTTGATAAAAAAATCTCTTTTCTCGGCTGAAGTGTTTCTTGTCGGCTCAAACGTTGATAAAACCAACCGAAGATCAATACAAATAAAGGTCACTCTAAAAATAAAGTCCGTCAACTAATAAATCCAATCTACGGTAATTTTAATGAACGGCCCGTCAAATATTTTACCACAGTGGTTCTTTCGAAATACCCGCCTCACCAAGATGTACCAAAGATTAATAAACAAAATTAACCGCCCTTTTTTTTTAAATATGAAAAGATTACCTTTTAAAAAAAAATAAAAAAAAATAACTTTAACTTTTTAAAAAATGAAAAGATTATCTTAACTTTTAAAATAACCAAAAAAAATAATAAAAAAAATTAACTTATAAAATCAAAGACGAAACTCTATCTATGAGAAATACACGTTTTGATAAAATGAAACGTGTCCCAAAAACTTACCACCCACGTACACTCCTTAGGAATCTCCGTCTCACAACCCACTATTAATACACGTCTCCCAAAAATTATCTCATAATTTCCCTTCGTCACTCATTCGCTGCTAAACTCTCTCTTCTCCCAGATTAAATAACGCAAATCTCATCCACCAAAACTCATCTATGGCTTCTCAAAAACAAATATATCTCCGTCTCCTCTCAAACCTAATCCCCTTTGTTATCTCCGTCCCCTTTTTTCTCTCTCTCTCTCCTCAGCAAAGATAACAAGACACTCTTCCGTCTCTTTTGTTTCCTCTTCTCAAAACAAAAAAATCAATCCTGCTCCTATTCTTTACCCAAATCACACCTTCAACCTTCTGATATCCGAATCTCATGCATCAACAAACGCAACCCACGAACATACCTAAGATTTTTGGCTTCAAGATCTATCAAAATGGATCTCGGGTAGGTGTTTTAATTTGATTGCATGTTGTTGAGTCTGTCGTCTATCATCTGTTCGAGTCTTTCTTGTGATTTTCTTTGATTTAATCGAAACGAGATAAGATAATAACAGAAATTGTTATTAATCTTTTCTTCACTTAGAATATTAAAATTGGATGCTGTTTCAAGAAAAGATCAATGATGAAAAGATATGTCGTGTGTTTCGAGATGCATGCAAGTATAACCACGAAGCAAATCTGAGATCTTTTTGGTTTTGGAGTCGAGCGTCAGTCTAGGTGAAGTGTGAGGGAGTCAGTTTGGTGTCGTGTAAGAGTGAGTGGAGTTTAAATGTTTGAGATTGTGTTAGAAAATGGGTGAGTTTGTTTGTCGAGAGATGAGTGTTGGGGAGGGAGTCTTGATTCTTTGACAGGGTAATGGTTTGGGTAGGTTGAGTCTAAAATGGTTTGTGAAGCGAGTGTTGTGTCGTCGAGAGATGTTGTGTTCGAAGTCGTAGGTGGGTGAGGCTGTGAGGTTGTTGTTTGAGGGAGTCGAGTGACGTTGGACGAGATGTGAGTCGAGGGTGTTGAAGTCTAGAGTCTGGTGAGGGAGTCGTGGGTGAGGGGCGAGACGAGAGTTATGTGTGTTCGAGGGTCTTGTCAGTTATATGTGTGTTCGAGGGTGAGTGGGTCGAGTGATGTTGGTTGGAGTCCGAGTGTGAGTAAATCAAAAAAAGAAAAGGATTAAATCGAGTCTAAGAGTTTTTTGTTTGAGTCTGCCGTTATGTTTGAATCTTGTTCATTCGAAAGAATGTTCATTCGGAAGAATGTTCATTCGGAAGAATGTTCATTCGGAAGAATGTTCATTCGGAAGAATGTTCATTCGGAAGAATGTTCATTCGGAAGATTTCGTTCATTCGGAAGATTTCATTCATTCGGAAGATTTTGTTCATTCGGAAGATTTCGTTCATTCGGAAGATTTCGTTCATTCGGAACTTTTGTTCGTCCGGAAGATTTCGTTCATCCGGAACTTTTTTGTTCGTCCGGAACTTTCGTTCGTCCGGAACTTTCGTTCGTCTGGAACTTTTGTTCGTCCGGAAGTTTAAGAATGGAAGAACAGTTATGATGGGACAGTTTTGGACAGAAAGATGATAACCAAGATACTTTTGACAGTTGACCAAAAAAGAAAACCCAGATATGATAAAACTGATAAACTGATAAACGAAAATCAAGCCAGATATGATAAACTGATAAACATCGAATCTTTTATTAAAAAAGGTTATATAAAACTGATAAACGAAAACCCAGATATGATAAAAAGGTTGTATAAAAAATTATAATTAAAAAAAAAATTATATAAAAAACTGATTATAAAAAACTGATAAAAGAAAAACGAATAATAAAAAATTAAAATGGAAACTGATTATATAAAAAAAATTGATTTTTGAATAAAAAAATTTGTGATTTTTATATAAAATAAGTAAATCAAAGATTTAATTATGATTTAAAACATAAAAACACAAACTTTATATGAAAAATACAAACTTTTTAAGATTTAAGCGTGATTAAATCAAAATCCATCAAAATCAAACAAAAGAAAAAACAAGAATAAACCAATCAAACCTTGGCTCTTGATACCAATTGAAGGTCTACGAGATCTTTGGTCTATCCTACATGATTGATTAGATGGATTTGATAGAGGGATAGACTGATAAATATAAAAGAGATGAGAAGGGAGATGAGGGAGTAGAGAGAGAAAGGAGAGAAAAGAGAAGAGTAGAGAGAGAAAGTAAAGATTGAATATGAAATGTGAAAATGACCAGCCCCTCCTAACATGCTAGGAGGGGATATATATAGCCCACCCTACATGTGGGCTATATGGACTATACATTTACTAAGTGGATCACGAGCCCATTACATAATTATCGTTGGAGCGACCGATCCTTCATAAATACGTAAAACGTATTTCCAACATATACGAATGTTTTATTGTACTAAACCTTAGGAATGTTTTAGGATTTTTGCGATTAAACCTATAGGAAACCCGTCTGACGTTAATTTATTAGGAATTAACTTCGGAAAGTCCCCTGTTTAGGGCTGCTTTTTGAGTGTTTTGTCTCATTTAGGATTAGAATGCGTATAACTGGTTTACTATTTGAGATGATTTCGACAGTGTTTCTCCTTTACTCCTACGAATATGTCTTTAAACACATATTTGGGGAGTTGAGGGGAAATGTTGTGGAAATTTTCTCAAATACTAAATCGGTTATACACATTTATATATGAGACGAAACATTCAAAGGGTGGGTTAGGAATGCCTTCCATGGTTGCACTAGGTGAACAAAACATTTTGTATACTTGATAATTATATCTTTTATAAATATTATTATATAATTATATACTTTATAAATAATAAATATATGTTTTATAATTATTTTTTTTAATTTGATATAATACAAATTATAATTTATAAAATATATAATTATTTTTTTAAAAAAATCCTTGTTTTAACTAAATTGCATATAATAACTAAATGTATCGTTAAAACATAGTTATGGTACTCACTGATAAGGGTTGGACACGGTTAGAGCGTCATGAACCATAATTTATAATAGGTCTTGACAGATTCGTCAAGCATTGCAAGTCGTTTGTGAATAGTGTTGGGAACATAGCATGTCCATGCAAGTATTGTCGAACAATATTCTCGGTATATATCGGGTTTCTTTCAGACCATATTATGAGATACGGGTTTGACCAAGGTTATATACATGGATACACCATGGTGAACAGGCTCCTCCTCCACCTCCTCCACCCCCGCCACCACCGCCAGTAATAGATAACACAAGACAACCTTTGATTAGTGACATGACAACGTTACTTGATGATCTTAGCTATACTCCTGCGAACTATATTCCCCTGAATAACAGACCCAACTCAAATAACAGACTGAATCAAGCGAACGAGTTTGAAGAGTTATATGCTGGTGCCAATGAGGAGCTGTACCCTGGTTGTGAAGAAGCGACTCCATTAGAATTTATGACAAAGTTTACACATTTTATCGCCAAAGGTAAAAACATCGATACCGTATTCGATGAAATTCTAGAGTATTTGCAAATAATCTTTCCACCTAGCAAAGTATAGAAGCTCCCACCGTGATACTATGCAATAAAAAAGACATTTTAAATGATCAGGTTAGGGTACGACTCGATACATGCTTGTGAACACGATTGCTGATTATTTCGGGAAGGAAACAAAAATTTGGATTTCTGTCCGGTGTGTAATAAAAGTATATGAAAAGACAGTAACACCCCGGGGAAGAAAGTTCCTAAGAAGGTGTTGGGTTACTTTCCGATCATTCCTAGACTAAAACGTTTGTACAAGTCTAGTAAAACTGCAAAGGATATGATTTGGCATGCTACTGGAAAGTGTACGGAGCCCGATAAGATGTAACACCCGTGTGATGGTGCAGCCTGGAAGAAATTTGACGCCAAGTATACTGAGTTTTCATAAAAACCAATAAATGTTTGACTAGGGTTGGCTGCTGATGGTTTCAATCCATTCACCAACCTTAGTTAGACTTACAGCATGTGGCCGATGATATTGACAACATACAATCTACATCCGTGGTTGTGTTGAAAGAGAGTTCTTTAATACTGACGCTGTTAGATCCTGGCCCTAAATCCCCAGGAAAGGACATTGATGTTTACTTGAGACCTTTAATTGATGATCTACAACTTTTATAGAAGGGTGTCGATACTATAGACCAAGCTAAAGGCGAGACGTTCACCATGGGAGCGATGCTTATATAGACCATCAATGATTTTATGGCTCAAAGTAGTTTGTCTGGGTGGAGTGGGCAAGGCTACAAGGCTTTCCTACATGTGATGACGATACTCCATCTGTTCGTGTGGAAAACAAAATAGTTTATGTTGGCCACATAAGATTCTTATCATGGGGCCATAAATTGAGGTATTTACGTGACTTCAATGGTGAAACCGAACACACACCCCGTCCTAGAACATTTGAGATGAAATACATTCAGGCTCAGCATGCTACACTGAAACGTCTGCCAGGTAAACATCTGAAATACGGGGGTGTGAAGATAACATGGAATTTTTGTCTTGAGCCTAACTGGTCTAAACAGTCTATTTTTTACGAGATTGAGTATTGGCATGTTCTTTCACTAAGACACAATTTAGACATCATGCATATCGAAAATATGTGTTTGAGGCCATCCTGAACACTTTGTTGATGAATAATAAATCTAAAGACACCGCTAAGGCAAGACAATACTTGCAAAAGTTGGGCATTCGAAAAAGCTTGTGGCTCACCCAAAAAACAAACGAGAAGTGCCAGAAGCCTCAGGATTCGTATTCCTTCACATTAGAGAACATGAAATTTTTTTTCTCAGTACATCAAAGGAGTTAAACTACCAGATGGGTTCGGATCCAACTTCAAGCGCAAAGTGACCGATAACGATACCAATATAACGGGCCTAAAGTCACCTGACTGTAATATAATGATCCAACATTTCCTTCCTTTCGCACTTCAGGAATACTTGACTGATAAGATTGCAAGACCACTAATCGACCTATCTAACTTGTTTAAGCAACTCTGCTCTACAACATTAATAGAGGAGGACATGTTGAATGCTGTAAAAAAGGTGATTGACATTCTGTGCGATCTTGAGCTCATATATCCTCCTGATTTCTTTGACATTATGGTTCACTTGGTTATCCATTTACCTCTAGAGGCTATTGAAGGCGGACCTATCAGCCCTCGGTGGATGTTTCCATTTACCTCTAGAGGTTATGTACGAAATAAAGCTAAGCCAAAAGGTTCAATTGCGGAGGGATATGTTGCACAAGAAGCATTGACTTTCAGTTATCATTATTTTCGGGATGATGTTACCACTAAATTTAATCGTCTTGACCGTAATGTGGACCCCCCCCCCAATGTGTCAGTTTCATGTGTTTCGATCGGTATGTAACTTGATTGGGAAAAATTCGTTTATTCTGTTTCCTTACCAAGAGTTCAAGAAAGTGGAATGGTATGTACTAAACAACAGTCCTGAAATCGACAAGTACATTTCCGATTTCAAGAGGTACGCGTTTTTTATTTTATTTTGAAACTTCTTTTTCTTAACAATAACGACTTATTCTAATACCATGAACGTTTTTTAGTTTATATCCTCACAAAGACACGAAAAAAGAATTCCCCGCCTGGTTTAGGTCGAAGGTAAACTTAGACTTATTTTGTGTACTTAACTGTAAAAAATAATAGTATCATAAATGGTGTTCTCTATCTAATCCTTTATTCCTCATAGATCGGTCAACGCCACGTAGACAATGACAAAGACCAAGAGGTTAGCAGAACCAGCGAGTTATTCGCCTTGGCTTGTGGACCATCATCGACTCCAATCTCACTAAACTATTGTGTAGTCGACGGTGTGAGGTATGTCGTGCACAGCCGCGATGAACGTCGTACAACTCAAAATAGCGGCATTTGTGCGCCTGGTCCTGACAACACAATGTCTTATGGCCAGCTTTAATAGATCCTCGTGTTTAAGTATTTGTCGTTCACTGTTGTGTTGTTCCGAGTTAAGTGGTTTGTCACACGTAACGTATCACGTAAACAACATCTTATCTATAGAAACAACATGACACAACTCACCGACACAAGATGCGAGTAGTGGAAAGATCATCAATACATTCTCGCAACACAAGTCAAACAAGTGTTCTACATTGAAGATAAGAACAAACCCAACTGGAAGGTCGTTGAACATGTTAATCATAAATTTTTTCCAACGAGGGTGTCATCGTGTCAGATGTCATTCCTGATGTTATACATTTTGACAACTCATCTGATCTACCACTTTCCACTAATTTGAATGACTTGGGTGATGTGACCTTGCTTATAGATGGCCAATCAACAGAGGTTGATGCACCACCAAATATCATTGATGTTGCTGACGAAGACGATGGTATTACTGATGATGAAGACGTCCTTCATGATTTAAGTGATGAAGAACGTATCAATGATGATGATGTTGAACATATTTTATTCCAGTGAAGAAGAAGATTGACCTTTATTTATAACTTGCAAAAGACACTTATATGTTTGAATGAATGAATAAAATTGTTGTGGATTGTTTAAATGTCTATATTTATTTGGATGTGTTGTATTTGTATTTGTGCATGCTTATATTATTTTGTTCATGAATCTGTCTATGTTATGCTAATTGTACTTGTACATATGTCGTTATCAGAGTTGCCCGATCACACGGTGGTGACGGTGGCGGCGAGGATGATCCTCCTACGCCAAACTTCCGCATCGGTTGCTTGGCTATATTTTCCAACAAGGGTAATAATATTTGGATTATTGTAACACAATCATAAATTTGGTACATATATGTTGGTTGCCTTGAATTTTTATGACTTTATCAGTCACCTGATTTTTGCAGGTATAGGAAAAAGGAAACAAAATTTGGGCGGGAGAGGGCCGGTAGGTTGAATACTAGGGACATTAAAATAAATCTTGATTTGATGAAATTCATTGAGATTAATCGCGGCCCTGTCCCGATACGCTTTGATGTGCGCGTTTTAAATACATTCCGGCCTCTCGGTGACCATGCTCAACACTTATCTAGTTTAACCGGGGAGTCTATAAGGAGGTGTGTGTCTATGTACCACCCAAGTTGGAGTGCGATCCCAGAGGAGCAGAAGGCGAACGTTTGGGTTGAAATACAGGTCAGTTATCTCCTTATCCTTTTTATATTTATTACATTATTGTTTTTTTTTTATTTAATGACGCATATTTATCTAAATTTGTTTATTTATTTATATCATATAAATAAATAACAAATTTAAATAAATATATAAATTATATTTTATTTATTTATATCATATAAATAAATAAAAAATTTAAATAAATATATAAATTATATTTATAACTCTAACTTCGGGTTAGAGTTATAGATATAATTTATATATTTATTTAACTTATTTATGTATTTATATGATATAAATAAATAAGATATAATTTATATGTTCATCTAAATTTGTTTATTTATTTATGTCGTATGAATAAATAACAAATTTAAATAAATATATAAATTATATCTTATTTACTTATATCATATAAAAAAATAAAAAAATTAAATAAATATATAAATTATATCTATAACTCTAACTCTGTGTTTGTTTTGTTGTATATGATTGCAAAGTAAGTTTGATTTAAGCCCCCACAAGTTGGATAAGGACTAGATCCTCATACATTGCGGCATCAGATGCAACATTTGTACAACACCAACAAGTCTACCTTCAAGAAAAGGTATTGGATCCGAGACCCCGACACCGGGAGGCATGACTTGAACATGATCTGGAGGTCATGTCCCGAGAAGATTAGTGCTGAAGACTGGGAAAAACACATCACCTTTTCGAATGATAAAAAACCAACAAAGAGCCGAGACAAATTCGCAAAATCAGGCTAAGATGAAGACCCCGTCTCGGCAGGGATCCCGATCACTCGCTCGCCTTCAAGATGAAGTGGTAAGAAATACTATAATTAATTTACATACATATATGTCTTTGATTATATGTTTTGGTGTGTTGTGATTTTTAGTTTTTAATTTGTTGCATTATATATGCGTATGTATGTATGTACAGACGCAAGCTGTAACTGACCGGAAGCCCCCGTATCTCATTGATACATTCTTCATGACGCACACCAACAGCGCTGGAGAGTTTTATGTCAGACCACATTATTTGTAAGTATTTTTTATTTTAAATTATCTATTTATTATTATTTTTTGGATATACCTTGGTTTCCGACTATTCCTAGAGCGACTACCGATAAATAATGTAGCAACCCGACTAATAAAAAATATATTAACTATCTTCTGTTTTTGTCACTTCATTAGGTAGAGATGCTCGCTTTAGAGGCTACAAGCCTACATACCGACGTAGAGATGAACCGTATGGTCAGACGCGGTAAGCAGCGCGATCACATCCCTAGTGTCATTCAGGTAGTGTCGGGAAGTCTCCGGTCCGTCCGATATACTCCCCCACCCACCATCGACTACCGAATGAAGTTCATGTGGAATTTTTTTAGAAGCGACGATAGGTTCGCTGATGCGTTCGGACATTACCAACCGGGTGGTGCTAGTGGGAGTGGCGCGGGTGGCAGCGGAGTGGCGCGAGTGGTTTTAGCGGGAGTGTTAATGAGAATGATGACGAGAATAATAATACCAATGGTTAGTATTTCTTGTTTTTCCTACCTTAATTTGCATGTTGAATAATTGTAAACCCCGAATTGTAACTAGGAATCAGTGTATGTGTATATGCACCCAAGTTGTGATGTATTCGTATTGAGTTGATCGATCCGTTATATTTTATTGTGTTTTGGTACTAGCTTAGTTATGTTTTATATCGGATTGTATTCCCAGGTTTTGTTAAATTTTTTTCGAAAAAATTCTGGAAAAAATATGGAAATAGCCTGTTGTGCAGGCTGCATAAAAAAAACTTTGAACTTTCCTCAACGACATGTCGCCGGGGAAAATAAGAGCACGATTGACTTTATAAACAGTCAAGAATCATCCTTGGCGACATGTCGCCGGGGAAAATGAGAGGACGTTTGAATTTATTAAAAAGTCAAGTATAATCCCTGGCGACATGTTGTCAGGGAAAATGTGTTAGCACAGAAAGATCGTAACGTGGCCAGTTGACTTGTCGACGATGTCACCGGGGAAAAGTCAATATTAATTAACGTTTTTGTTAAGTGTGATTATTAATGCCAGTTTTCCCATGCAACATATGTCGCCGGGGATTCTTTCCCTTATGAGTGCCAACGAGGCAAATAATTCCCATGGTCAAGAGCAGCTGGACCCACTTAGTCGCCAGGGAAAACTTTCAAAGTCACCAGGGATACTTTCCCTTACGGGTGATTCCTGGCGACCATTCTCTGGCGACATTTAGTCGGGGATGGGTTTCCCTGGCGACATGTCGCCAGGGAAACACTCGGATTTTAGCTGGGGAGGGGTTGCATTTTTGTAGTGTTAGGCTATACGTAGTGGGTTGGTCGAGTAACTCGATCGATCGAGTGTCGTATTCAATCGAGCCACTGTAGCGACCGGGTTACTCGGTCTTGAACACCCAACCTTACCGTCTGCACGACCAAACACATAAGCCATTTTTAATATAAATTTTAAATACTTTACCGCTATAAATACCCAATTTATTTCATCATTTTTTTCACACTTTCTAACTAAAATTCAAAAAAATTATCATTCCATGTTTGACAAGAACTCTCAAAATTCGCTAGTTACTTCCCAAAACCCTAACAAAAGTGATTTGGTGATCCACTTTTTTCCAAACCCTAAAGTATTTTTTTGATCGATTTACTCTTTATTCCTTGATCTCTGACTCAGACTTGGATTAATACTTCTCGTATTCATCTACATATGCGCAAGGTTTCTGTTTTAAATAGTGTTTCGATTGATTTTTTTTATCACGGGACGGATGTTTCCCTACCATCTTGTAGGATTTTTTTTGTTTTTAATTACGATCATGCTTTGATGTATACCTAGAGTTTTCTATAACTGTATTTGATGTTATTGTCATAGCAATGATGTTATCACATATCATTTCCAAAGGCATAACCACCTGAACCATGGACGTAACATACTTGAGGCCAAAGGGGTTATGGCCCTCCCAAAAATTTTGCTTCTAAATACCAATTTTATACTATGTATGTATATAGAAAAAAATTACATTGCGCCCCCTCTCAGAAATTACAAGTCGTATGAAAACTATTTTTACATTTTTGTTTCTTTACCAAACAAGAAACAACCAAAAACCTCTCTATTACTCTTCTCAATCTCTCATTCTCCCAATCTTAAACTATTTTATGAGTTATCACGTGTTTTTTTGTCTTTCTTTATTGTACAATAAATTACGATTTTCGTCTCGCCCCCTGATAAAATGGCTCAAGTTCCATCTATGGCCTTGACCTTCAAATCATTACAAAACTTCAAAATGCATATTACCGGACATGTTACAAGAAACATGGCTATACATTCAGCCTTAGATGAAGATATGGCCAAAACATACTACTTCTACTCTTCTAGCAAACTAGTTTTTTTCCTTGATACACAACAAAACCAGTAACAAACTTTCTTGTCACCTTACATTTTGCTCAACTAGAGTCCACAAAGACTCTAATATAAAACTGTTTACCTTTTTCAAATATAATTCCTTTCCCATACTAGGTGAATCTTTTAAGTATCTCAAAACTCTACAAACAAGTTTGAAGTGTGACTGCAAAAGTGAATGCATAACCCGACGAAGACAATAAACTGCATAAGTCAAACCAAATCTTGTTAAAGTCAAGTATATTATATTTCCCACAAGTTTCTAATAGTTATTAATCCTAACTAAAAGCTGATCTTCCATTATAATTCTTAGTTTATTCTTACTTGACACATTAACAATTTCAATGTGTATTGCAAGGCTTGAGGCGGAGGCCGTCAAGGCAGGGCATTGCTCGTCGAGCCTAGCTAGCACCCTTGCCGAGCTTCGCTGTCTTCCGTTGCCACACTGACCTTCCATTTCACCGAGCCCTCATCGCTACATCGGCGAGGCTATAACGAGGTGAGAGAGAAATGTTTTTAGTTTTTTCTTTCTTTTTCTAGTTTTTTCTTTTTCTAGTTTTTTCTTTTATTTTTCTAGGTTTATATAGGTGTGTGTGGATTTTCGGTATGTGTGTGAGATGTTCAGAGTGTGTGTGGATTTTCAGTGTGTGTGTGTGTGTGTGTGTGTGGTGGGGGGGGACGAAGGAACAATTTTTTTATACCAGGGAGGTGTTGTGTACCAAGTAGTGTAGTATTTATAAATTTATTTGAACTGTATTTTCTATTTATATTTGCTAATTTTGACATATATAAAAATTTAGCCAAACATTATATGATATTTTGGTTTAGACTTTTTAAATTTTGCAATTTTTTTAAAAAAATTTAGTTTACGATTGTATTTTTATTTTCGAAATGTATTTTAATTTATGTATTTGTAATTTTAATTTGAATGAAATGAATTTTAGTTTGTGTGAAAATGAAAAAAATAAAAATAAAAGATAGTGGTGGGGCTAAAGTGGAGAAGGGTTGACTCTCCTTGAGTGAAGGGGTATTTTGGTTAGTTGTTTTATGTTGATGTGACACTGAAGTGGCAGCTGCGGGGAGAAAGTGGATAGGCAATGTTGCGCCGTGATACTTTTGCCTCTTAGATGCAAGCATTCAAACTCACCAAGCAATTCCAAAAGTATTTTCTTTGATTTAAACAAACACCAATTTCATTTTCACATATTTTATTTAATCCTTTCAGTTTCTTCAAGATTATTTCTAGAAACAACTATATCATCCACATAAACAAGAAGCATAACAATAATTATATTTTCAAACTTAATAAAAAAGTAACAATTATTCTTACTGATAGGTGTGAAAACACCCATCCATTTACCACTTATTTCTGGCTAAAACGAGACCAAAACACGTATTTAATATCATTTGTTTGGAATTATGCGTGGTTTTTGTGTTTATTGTGTTTTCAGAGTCAACCGGATGAATATTGAAGAAAACATGGGGTTGCACGGGTTTTATCGAAGAAAAAGACTCAAGACGAAGTCTATTGTCCAAGATATGCAAAAGATTTGAAGTCATTGTGCCTATTTGAAGATTTATCAAAGAATAGGGCCAAAGATGGAAGATTCATATATGTCGAAGAACTCGAGTCTATTAAACAAATGATTATAGGACGAGTTGGAATCATTCACCGACACTTCTCAAAATCCAAAGTCGGAAACGTTTAATTAAAGAAACGTAAAGACTAAAGAAGAAAGAAGAAGAGAAGCCCATGAACAAAGCCCATTCACAAGCCCACAAAGCAAACGCCTATAAATAGGCCTACACTTCACAACTTGGGGAGCTAGTTAGTTTTTCATTTTTTTCATTTTTCTCTAGTTTAGAGAGAGAAAGTTCTTAACTTTCTCTCACTAAGATTTTTCTTTTCTCCATTATTACCTTTCAAGTTTTAAGCTTTTTGTATTTTGGATTTCTCTAATCTAATTCAAGTTAAGCTTTTTGTTCCTTAATCTATTTCTACTTTTCTTTATTTACTTTGATCTTAATCCGAAAAGTTCATGTTTGATCCGAATGGTTCTCAATTCGTGTTGATTTTGGTGTTTCGTGATTAAGAGGTTGATCTTTATATTCCTGCATAAGCTCTCCTACGTTTAAGCTATAAGCTTTTGATGCTTATTAGCTTCTTTGTATTTTTGGCTTATTCATTTTTAAGCTTTGTTTTAAAAAGTTTTCTTATTTTATGTTCGGTTCATTAAGTCTCGGATATTAGTGTTTGTAAAAGTTAACTAATTTGTGCTTATTTACTTTTTTAGAAGTTTGAAAATGCTATTTGATTACTGCTTATTGGATTAAGCTTATTTTCTCTCTTGGACGCCTTATCCATCTCAGTAGGTTTTACTTGGTACGATCACCTGGCTACGATCGCTTTGAGTGCGATCTGTTCTTCTTTCCCTGGTACGATCCACGCCCACGATCACTTGTTGCGATCTGGGGTGCGATAGGGTCTCTTGTCCTTGCTTCGATCGCATTGAGTGCGATCAGTTGTTACGATCCGGAACCACGATCGCGTTGCGATCTGTTAGTACGATCGTCCCCTCCCATCGTACTAGAGAGTACGATCCATCCCTTTTGGTATCATCGCATTGAGTGCGATCGGATTACTGTTTGAGTACGATCCATTGTGTTATTTTGGGTACGATCGCGTTGCGATCTGAATTACTTCTTGAGTACGATCGCATTACGATCGGACTCAGGTTTGAGTTTTGTTTTTGCTTGATTTTCAAATCTAGTTTTTTCCCGCTCTTTTACTTAGTTTATTTCAAACTTGTTTTTGAGTTTTTAAATTGTGAAGTTTTAATTTCCAAGGTTGCACGCTGTTATTTGTAGTTTAATTTTAAGGCTTCTTAACGACAATTTTAATTACTTGCATCTAGTTTAAAAATTAGATAACCAAAAACCAAACCCCCTATTTGTAACCAAGAACAATCATTCCACTTTGAGCTGTGATCAATTTGAGAAGATTCCGAGAACTAATCTTGAACCATATAAAATCCAGTGTATCAAATGGCGCCGCTGCCGGCTCTTCTCGTTAAGATTAACAGTTTTTTGTGAGAACTTGGATTTTGGGATCCGTTCGCCGTGAACGTTACTTTTTCATAAAAACTTTCAAAAACCCTAAAAAATATAAAATTTTCAAAAATACAAAAAAATTAAAAAACCATAAAAACCAAAAATATTTCTTGTTTGCTTTGTTAGTTCTTTTTTGCAGGTGCATGCGTACACGATCAACGTCTTATCAAGAGCCCGAGCCTCTCGAAGACTTAGTGATAGGTGTGAAAACACCCATCCTTTTACCACTTAATTCTGGCTAAAACAAGACCAAAACACGTATTTAATATCATTTGTTTGGAATTATGCGTGGTTTTTGTGTTTATTGTGTTTTCAGAGTCAACCGGATGAATATTGAAGAAAACATGGGATTGCACGGGGTTTATCGAGGAAAAAGACTCAAGACGAAGTCTATTATCCAAGAGATGCAAAAGATTTGAAGTCATTGTGCCTATTTGAAGATTTATCGAAGAATAGAGCCAAAGATGGAAGATTCATATATGTCGAAGAACTCGAGTCTATTAAATAAAAGATTATAAGACGAGTTGGAATTATTCACCGACACTTCTCAAAATCCAAAGTCGGAAACGTTTATTTAAAGAGACGAGAAGACTAAAGAAGGAAGAAGAAAAGAAGCCCAAAACCAAGCCCTTTCACAACGCCCACAAGACTTGCCTATAAATAGGACTTTACTTCAAAAAATTTGCACTTAGTTTTTACACTTAGTCTTTAGGTAGTTTTTAGTTTTAGAGAGAGAAAGTTCTAAACTTTCTCTCACTAGATTTCATCTTTTCCTCTTTCAAGATCAAACTTTTGTATTATCTTTCATTAATCAAGTTCAAGTTTTTAGTTTTTAATCTTTAATCTCATCCTTCCTTTCTTTGATTTTGATTGATTTTGGTACAAATCTCGTATGATCCGTGTTGTTCATCAATGTTTTGTGCTTAAAAAGTTGATTTCTTTTATGTTTCCTTAAGTTTATACACAAATAAGCTTTGAGATCCTTATTCTTATTGGCTTATTTGTTGATTTAGCTTATTTACTTTTGAAAGTTTTTATAAAAAGTTCATCTTTTTATCATTTGATTTATGCTTTTGCTTATTTGAAGTTTAGATAAGTTGTTCTTAGTGCTTATTTGATCAGCTTATTGTTGGATTCGAGCTAGTTTTGGGAGTTAGCTTATTCCATAAGCTTATTTCCTTCGCTTTTCATTCGAATTTGCACCATTTTCGGAAAGGGCAAAGCCCTTTTCCGACCTGTCATTCCGACCGAGCACACCCCTTCATTCCGATCGCATGATCGGAAAAGGGTTTAGCAGATTCCGATCAGCATAGTTGCCATTATTCCGATTGTAGCTTAATTGGAACATTCCGATTGTTGCATTGTTTCGAGTATTCCGATTGCTTCATTTTGCCCACATTCCGATTTGCCCCATTTAAATACATTCCGATCTGAACCATTGTTTGCTTATTCCGATTAGTGCATGTTTTTGGTTATTCCGATTGAGACCCATTGTGTTATTCCGATTTGCATCATTTCTAGATATTCCGATCACTCGATCGGAATAATATTCCGATTTGCCCTTTTTCTAGATATTCCGATCTAAGCTATTTTGCTTTGTTCCGTTCTTACTTTCTTTTAGTACTTTTCAATTAAGTTCATATTTTTACAAAGTTTTCCAAGTGTTAGTTTTTTATTGAGTGTTCATTTATTTGTCCAATATAATCTTTAAGTTTTCAAGCATTTATTTTTAAACTTGCCTTTTTAGTTTAAACTGTCAAGTCTTTAATTTTACTCTTCGACACTTAATTTCTTGTCATTAGTTTAAAATAGATAAACAAACCAACCACTTTTTATTAACCAAGAACAAATCATTCCACTTAGAGCCGAGATCAATTCGAGAAGATACCGAGAGACATAATTGAACCCAGTGCAAAAACATGTATCAAATGGCGCCGCTGCCGGCTCTTCTCGTTAAGATCAAAAGTTTTTTGTGAGAACTTGGATTTTGGGATCCGTTCCCCGTGAACGTTACTTTTTCATAAAAATTTTCAAAAACCCTAAAAAATATAAAATTTTCAAAAATCCAAAAGATTAAAAAACATAAAAACCAAAAATATTTTTGCTTTGTTTTTGCCTTGTTAGTTCTTTTGCAGGTGTATGCGCACTCGATCAACGTCTTATCAAGAGCCCGAGCCTCTCGATAATTTAGACATGGCCGGTGTACAAAACAACAACATGAATAAAAACAACAATGATGAGCCTCTACCGGATAATCGCCCGATGATTGAACTTCTGCAAGCTCATGTAGATGGCAACACTGATCCAATTGTTATACCAGCGTTTGCAGCCAACAACTTTGATCTCAAATCAGGCTTTATCCAGATGGTCTCTGCTCAACCATTCTTGGGGCGTACCATTGATGACCCACATGACCACATCAAGAGATTCTTGCAACTCACCAATACGGTCAAATTCAATGGTGTTCCACAAGAGGTAATCCGTTTACAACTTTTTCCCTTTTCTTTAGAGGGACAAGCCCGACATTGGCTTGCTAAGGAACCTCCACAGAGTATTCTTTCGTGGACGGATTTGGAGACCAAGTTTATCAATTACTTTTTCCCACCCTCTCGTACTACCGCTTTGCGGAATGAAATTATCAACTTTGAACAAAAGTACGATGAGTCGTTTAGTGAATCTTGGGATCGTTTCAAAGATCTTTTAAGAAAATGCCCACAACATGGTTTTACCAAAGTGCACCAAATTAATACTTTTTATAATGGTTTAAGCATGAATGACCAAGATTCACTAAACAGTGCCTCGGGGGGTAATCTTTTGGCTAAGACTTCCAATGCTGCTTGGGATATCATTGAGAATAAGTCTCGTGTGCAAACAAAGAGTGTTCGGACCAATGTTGCTAGTGCTAGCACTAGTGACAGCGACAAGCGACTGGACAAAATCACTACGCTTCTTGAATCGCTTGTGACCCAAACCGCCACCAACACCAATAGCATCAACGCTAGAAACGCTAAAGACGCTCAAGTCAATGCTGTTAGCCAACCATGTGAAATCTGCGGGGGTCCTCACTCTTACACCACTTGTACTGCCACCCAAGACTACCCTGCTGAAAATGTGAATGCAGCTTATGGCACCTATCCTCAACCCGCTTATCAAGCCCGTCCTCAAGGTGACCGCAACCTGCTTAGCTACCGCTCCAACAGCTATCTCTCACCACCTGGTTTTAATCCTAACAACCCAAACCAACAACAAAACCTCAACCGCCCTCCTCAACAACAACAACAATCTCGTAGACCATACATACCACCTCACAAACAACAACAACCACCTCAACGAAACAACCAAGTTTACCAGCAACCTGCTTATCAACCACCCGCATACAATGCTCCTTCCAACCAAACCCCCGCATTACATCAAGACATTGGAACCTACATGAAGACTAACGATGTGCTCATGGACAATCTCCAACAGGAAGTGTGCAACTTGAAAGCAGACCTGGTGAAACAAGGGAACGATCTGAGAGCTGATATGAGAAACACTATGGATAGTCAAACGAATGACTTAAAAAACATGATGGCAAGTTTCTTCCACGGTAATCAACCCTATTCTTCGGGTACTCTTCCAAGTAACACCGTTGCGAATCCAAGAGGGGAGATGAAAGCAATCACCACTCGCAGTGGCAAAGGTACCAAGGAACCCGAGCTTCCTATACCTCCACCGGTGGTTGTGACTAAGGAGAACGAGTCACCTGCTCCTATTCCTCAACCTTCGACTTCCCCAATTTCCCCACCTCTTACTGCTACCCCTCCTCCACCCAAGGATGTGAGTGATCCTATTCTCCCAAAGCCTTCCTCTTCTTCCAATATACCTTATCCATCAAGGTTGAGGAAAGAGAAGCTCAAAAGCAAGGACGATATTCAGGTTTCGAACTTTCTTAAAATGTTCAAACAATTGAATTTCAATATCTCCTTCGCTGAGGCTCTCGCTCACATGCCTAAGTACGCTAAAATGTTTAAAGATCTTCTGAGTGACAAGGAGAAGCTTTTTGATATTGCTAACACCCAACTTAATGAGAATTGCTCTGCAGTGCTCTTAAGGAAATTGCCAACCAAGCTTGGTGATCCGGGTCGTTTCTTAATCCCTTGCAATTTCCCGGGAGTAGAGAATTGCATGGCCCTAGCCGATCTAGGTGCCAGTATTAATCTAATGCCTCTAAGTGTGTGGAAGCAATTATCTCTCCCTGAGCTAGTCCCCACCAAAATGACTATGGAATTAGCTAACCGTACGGTTGCTTATCCAGTGGGGATAGCCGAAGACATCTTTGTAGGAGTCGACAAATTCACTTTTCCTGCCGATTTCGTCGTCGTCGACTACGAGATGGACCGTCGTGTGCCATTAATTGTTGGTCGTCCATTCTTGAGGACCGGTCGCACTCTCATCGATGTTGAAGCCGGTGAGCTTATCATGAGAGTGGGTGACGATAAAATCGTCTTCAACATGGGAAAGTTGTCTAAACAACCTTATTCCAACGAGAGTGTTAATTGTATTGACGTTCTTGATGAGGCTTGTGAAGAACACTTCCAAAATGCTTGCAAAAGTATTCCTACTTCTCTTCCCAATGTTGAGACCGTTTCCTCTATTGATTCATCACTGTCTCTATTTGGAGAAAGTGATTTGTTTTGGAACAATCTTGAAGACACCATGGGAAATGTGAACTTAGCTAATCATGATTCTCCCACTGATGGGGATGAAGACATGCATTTCTTTGAAAACCTTCTCAACGAAGACAATCCTTCTCCTCCATCTCCCACGGTTACGGCTATCGATGCTCCGACTTTGAAAACGCCTCCCATCGAAAATCCTCCAGATTTAGAACTTAAGGAGTTGCCGCCTCATCTCGAATACGTGTTCCTTGAAGAAGAGAAGAAGTCGCCCGTCATTATCGCAAAGGACTTGAAAGATGAAGAGAAAACTCGCCTCATCGCCGTGCTTAAAGATCATAAGAAGGCAATTGCTTGGAAAATTTACGACATCCGCGGAATTGATCCGAACTTTTGTACTCACAAGATTCTCATGGAAGATGACTTCAAACCCACAATCCAAAGCCAAAGAAGGGTTAATCCTAAAATTCATGACGTCATCAAACAAGAGGTTATCAAATTTCTAGATGCCGGCTTGATTTACCCTATTTCGGATTCGCCGTGGGTAAGTCCCGTCCATTGTGTGCCCAAGAAGGGCGGAATAACCGTTGTTCCCAATGAACACAACGAGTTGATTCCCACTCGTCTCGTTACTGGGTGGAGAGTTTGTATCGATTATCGCAAGCTCAATGATGCCACGAGAAAAGACCACTTCCCTCTTCCCTTCATGGATCAAATGCTCGAGCGTCTTGCTGGTAATGACTATTACTGCTTCTTAGACGGCTTCTCCGGGTATTTTCAAATTCCCATCGATCCCTAGGACCAAGAAAAGACCACATTCACTTGTCCCTACGGAACATTTGCTTACAAACGCATGCCTTTTGGTTTATGTAATGCTCCTGGGACGTTCCAAAGGTGTATGATGGCTATATTCCATGACATGGTGGAAGACACTATGGAAGTATTCATCGATGATTTCTCGGTTTATGTCGATTCTTTCTCTGCTTGCCTTGGCAATTTAGAACGTATGCTGAAGCGATGTGAAGACACTCGCCTTGTTCTTAATTGGGAAAAATGCCATTTCATGGTAAAAGAGGGCATCGTGCTAGGACACAAAATCTCCAAAGCCGGTCTCGAAGTGGACCGTGCTAAAGTCGATGTTATCGCCAAGTTGCCTCCACCTTCAACCGTAAAAGGTGTGAGAAGTTTCCTGGGTCATGCGGGCTTCTACCGTCGATTCATCAAAGCTTTTTCTCAAATCGCTCGCCCGATGACCCACCTCTTGGAAAAAGATACTCCTTTTATCTTTTCCAAAGAGTGTCTTGAAGCCTTCAACTCGCTTAAGGATAAGCTAACTAAGGCACCTGTCTTGGTTACCCCTAATTGGGAGCTGCCTTTCGAGTTGATGTGCGATGCTAGTGACTTTGCTATTGGAGCGGTTCTGGGCCAAAGAGTGAACAAACACTTCCAACCGATCCATTACGCTAGCAAGACAATGACGGGGGCTCAATTGCATTACACGACAACCGAAAAAGAGCTTTTAGCTGTTTTCTATGCCTTTGAAAAGTTCCGCCCCTATCTTGTCCTTTCCACCACTATCGTTTACACCGATCATTCCGCGTTGAAGTACTTGTTGACAAATCAAGATTCCAAACCAAGACTTCTTCGCTGGGTTTTGCTACTCCAAGAATTTAAAATCGAAATTCGCGATAAAAAAGGAGCTGAAAACCTAGCCGCGGATCATCTCAGTAGACTTGAGGATCCTTACCAGGGGGATCATCCGAACAAAGAAATCAATGATTCTTTTCCCCTGGAGACCTTAATGTCTATCAACTCGACCGCTGATGAAACCCCGTGGTTTGCGGATATTGCAAACTATTTGGCGGGTGGAATTCTCATTGACGGGTTAACATCCCAAAAAAAGAAGAAGTTCTTTAACGATATTAAGACTTACTTTTGGGATGACCCGTATCTATTCAAACAATATGCTGATTTGATTATTCGCCGATGTGTTGATGGACCGGCAGCTTTGGAAATCCTTGATGCTTGCCACAAAGGACCCACCGGTGGTCACTTTGGTCCCAACTACACCGCCAAAAAAGTGTTTGATTCGGGATTTTATTGGCCCACCATCTATCGTGATGCTCACGAGATGGTTAAACGATGTGATGCTTGCCAAAAACAAGGCAAGATCACACATAAAGATGAGATGCCTCAAAATTTCATACAAGAATGTGAAATCTTTGATGTTTGGGGTATCGACTTTATGGGGCCATTCCCTTCCTCTAAAGGAAACAAATACATCCTTGTAGCCGTTGACTACGTTTCAAAGTGGGTTGAAGCCAAAGCTTTACCTACTAATGATGCAAGGGTGGTTTGTAACTTTTTGAAATCGCTGTTCGCTCGATTCGGCGTTCCTCGTGCTATTATCAGTGACCGCGAGACTCATTTTTGCAACGATCAATTTGCAAGAGTCATGGCTAAGTATGGTGTCAATCACCGTCTTTCCACCGCCTATCATCCCCAAACCAATGGGCAAGCCGAGATATCCAACCGTGGATTGAAGCGAATCTTGGAGCGTACTGTGGGAGAGAATCGTGTCGCGTGGGCCGATAAGTTAGATGATGCTCTGTGGGCTTTCCGTACTACTTATAAGACCCCGATCGGTTGTACACCTTATCGTCTTGTGTACGGGAAAGCATGCCACCTTCCCATCGAGCTGGAACATAAGGCGCACTAGGCCTTGAAGTGGGCTAACTTCGACATCAACAAAGCCGGTGATCATCGCAAGACTCAACTCAACAAGCTCAACGAACTGAGGAATGAAGCTTATGAGAACTCGTTGATCTACAAAGAGAAGACGAAGATCCTTCATGACGCAAAAATCAAGAACCGAGAGTTCCACGTTGGTGATCAAGTCTTACTTTTTAACTCTCGGTTGAAGATCTTCTCTGGCAAGTTGAAGAGCCGCTGGTTTGGTCCATTCACCGTCGCCAAAGTCTTTCCATACGGGACCATTGAGCTTTCTCAGCCAAATGGGCCCAATTTCAAGGTGAATGGCCAGCGTCTGAAGTTGTACTTTGGTGAGGACATCTCTCAGGAGATGATTCCATCCCTCACCACGTTCCCCATGAACTAATTTTGGGTCGAGTCAGGCTCGTGACTCGGTTATCAAAAACAAGCGCTCCTCGGGAGGCAGCCCGAGTATCTATCCTTTTATGTTTTAACCTCCTAAGTGTAGGGGGACCTGTATAGGTGTTTGTTTTTGTGTGGTGATGTGCTTACAGGGATGAATGCACTCTTGGAACCTTTGAAGAACCGTGCTCCCGTGTTATCCGAAATCCGGTTCTATCTCTCAACTATCGTGATTTAATTTTCTTCATACTCACATTTGAAATTGATCACTTTAGTCGTCTCTTCCTTAACTTGATTTAACCAACGTGCACAATGTCATAAGTGTAGGGGAGACTTTTCCCACATGCTTAAACATTGAGGACAATGTTTATCTTAAGTGTAGGGGGGACTTCTATCGAAGTTTTAAGTGGACTTTTCCATGAAAATGCCTTCATTTAACCGAAAAATCAACTTTTTCAGCATTTTTCAAATTTTTAATTAACTTTGGCCATGTAGTCGTAATTTTTAAAATTTTATCGTTGCTTTCGTATGTATATATCCCGCAATAAAGTCAAAAATATTAATAAACTGGTGTAGCTAGTTTAGAATTCTTTGACATATTAGGCCCGTTGCGATTATTTTGACTCAACTCGAATAGACTTATCTAAGTTTATTCTAGCTAGTATCCTTAACCATGTAGACCTTAATTGGTTTATTAGGCTAAGTATCCACGAGTCTCATTACTTGAGATTTTAAATTGTGGAGGACGAGAAATGATAGAGTCAATTATAAGTCGGTATTCTTGCGCAAGCTCACTTGGTGTAATTATTTGCCTATCCTCCCATCACTTGCTAATAATTTATCTGCAATAAGTAAGGTCGTACGATTTGAAAAGTTACTTAGCTTCTAGCACAAGATTGTTTAAAAGTTGCTCGGTAATGATAAGAGTTCATAGCCAAGGCATAACTTATGAAGCGGGGCGCGAAGATTGGCGAATCCGAAAAGGCCCTAACAAGGCATGAGGATTCCATTTTATTGCTGAAGATCCAAAAGTGATGTGAAAAGCATTATTCCCAAAATCAATATGAAGGATCAAGACTCACGACGAATCGCAATCAACTCCCATAAAGATCATGGAGAAGTCTATCCGAAAAGACCCTAACAAGGTATGAGGATAAATAGATCCAAGTCCGAAAAGGAGGCGGATCGTTGTATCTCAAAATCCCAATTAGAGATTGAAGAAATAATCATGAAGTCGTGGTCAACAAAGTTGGAGTACCCCTCAAAAGTCTCCAAGTGAAGAAACTCTATTAACGATGAGAAGACCATTATCTCAAGAACGTCTCTCAAGATATGAAGTATGAAGTACATGCCAAATATCGGCCCAAGAAAGGTCTCAAATCGCGAACCAAGTTATGCCAAGATATGAACTTTTTGATATCCCGAGCAGTTTTAAGAGATTTTGTCCTTTAGCCAACTATTGATCAAATCGTCCTACTTTGCTTTCAGCCTAATTAACTATCGAAATAAGTCCAAAAATGCATCTTCATGATCATTCTAAGACAAAAAAAAAATATAAGAGATACACCTAGGAATAAGGGAGTCTAAGCATTTAATTAAGCCATGTGTGTGAGTGTTTGAATTGCTAACTTATAATAACAATGATCTCGTTTTTAAGCTTAGTTTGGGGAACGTGAAACTTGAGGGTGATAAATCTTCGCAGCACCAAAGCCCTAATGTAAGTCCTTGATCTCTTTGCAGGTTATCTCCATCTTTTTGTTTACTTTAAAGTTTTAATTTCTCTTAGTACTTTCATTTTTGTTTAGTAGAATATTAATAAGGCCAAGGTTGATTAATTATGAGAAAAGTGTAAATGTGCTTTGTCACTAAGCATTGCATGAGGGCATGGCAATGGTTAAGTGTAGGGGATTTGATAGGTGTGAAAACACCCATCCTTTTACCACTTAATTCTGGCTAAAACAAGACCAAAACACGTATTTAATATCATTTGTTTGGAATTATGCGTGGTTTTTGTGTTTATTGTGTTTTCAGAGTCAACCGGATGAATATTGAAGAAAACATGGGATTGCACGGGTTTTATCGAGGAAAAAGACTCAAGACGAAGTCTATTATCCAAGAGATGCAAAAGATTTGAAGTCATTGTGCCTATTTGAAGATTTATCGAAGAATAGAGCCAAAGATGGAAGATTCATATATGTCGAAGAACTCGAGTCTATTAAATAAAAGATTATAAGACGAGTTGGAATTATTCACCGACACTTCTCAAAATCCAAAGTCGGAAACGTTTATTTAAAGAGACAAGAAGACTAAAGAAGGAAGAAGAAAAGAAGCCCAAAACCAAGCCCATTCACAACGCCCACAAGACTTGCCTATAAATAGGACTTTACTTCACAAAATTTGCACTTAGTTTTTACACTTAGTCTTTAGGTAGTTTTTAGTTTTAGAGAGAGAAAGTTCTAAACTTTCTCTCACTAGATTTCATCTTTTCCTCTTTCAAGATCAAACTTTTGTATTATCTTTCATTAATCAAGTTCAAGTTTTTAGTTTTTAATCTTTAATCTCATCCTTCCTTTCTTTGATTTTGATTGATTTTGGTATAAATCTCGTATGATCCGTGTTGTTCATCAATGATTTGTGCTTAAAAAGTTGATTTCTTTTATGTTTCCTTAAGTTTATACACAAATAAGCTTTGAGATCCTTGTTCTTATTGGCTTATTTGTTGATTTAACTTATTTACTTTTGAAAGTTTTTATAAAAAGTTCATCTTTTTATCATTTGATTTATGCTTTTGCTTATTTGAAGTTTAGATAAGTTGTTCTTAGTGCTTATTTGATCAGCTTATTGTTGGATTCGAGCTAGTTTTGGGAGTTAGCTTATTCCATAAGCTTATTTCCTTTGCTTTTCATTCGAATTTGCACCATTTTCGGAAAGTGCAAAGCCCTTTTCCGACCTGTCATTCCGACCGAGCACACCCCTTCATTTCGATCGCATGATCAGAAAAGGGTTTAGCAGATTCCGATCAGCATAGTTGCCATTATTCCGATTGTAGCTTAATTGGAACATTCCGATTGTTGCATTGTTTCGAGTATTCCGATTGCTTCATTTTGCCCACATTCCGATTTGCCCCATTTAAATACATTCCGATCTGAACCATTGGTTGCTTATTTCGATTAGTGCATGTTTTTGGTTATTCCGATTGAGACCCATTGTGTTATTCCGATTTGCATCATTTCTAGATATTCCGATCACTCGATCGGAATAATATTCCGATTTGCCCTTTTTCTAGATATTTCGATCTAAGCTATTTTGCTTTGTTCCGTTCTTACTTTCTTTTAGTACTTTTCAATTAAGTTCATATTTTTACAAAGTTTTCCAAGTGTTAGTTTTTTATTGAGTGTTCATTTATTTGTCCAATATAATCTTTAAGTTTTCAAGCATTTATTTTTAAACTTGCCTTTTTAGTTTAAACTGTCAAGTCTTTAATTTTACTCTTCGACACTTAATTTCTTGTCATTAGTTTAAAATAGATAAACAAACCAACCACTTTTTATTAACCAAAAACAAATCATTCCACTTAGAGCCGAGATCAATTCGAGAAGATACCGAGAGACATAATTGAACCCAGTGCAAAAACATGTATCACTTAGACATGGCCGGTGTACAAAACAACAACAATAACCCACCTCTCAACAACAATAATAACAACAATAACAATCCACCTCTCAACAAAAATAATAACAACAACAATGAACCTCTACCGGACAATCGCCCTATGATTGAACTGTTACAAGCACATGTGGAGGGCAACAATGATCCAATTGTCATACCCGCGATTGCAGCCAACAACTTTGAGCTCAAATCCGGCTTTATCCAGATGGTCTCTGCTCAACCATTCTTGGGGCGTACCATTGATGATCCTCATGACCACATCAAAAGATTCTTGCAACTCACGAATACGGTCAAATTCAATGGTGTTCCACAAGAGGTAATCCGTTTACAACTTTTTCCCTTTTCTTTAGAGGGACAAGCCCGACATTGGCTTGCAAAGGAACCGCCACAATGTATTCTGACGTGGACGGATTTGGAGACCAAGTTCATAAACTACTTTTTCCCACCCTCTCGTACTACCGCTTTGCGGAATGAAATTATTAATTTTGAACAAAAGTACGATGAGTCTTTTAGTGAATCTTGGGACCGTTTTAAAGATCTTTTAAGAAAGTGCCCACAACATGGTTTTACCAAAGTGCACCAAATTAATACTTTTTATAATGGTTTAAGCATGAATGACCAAGATTCACTAAATAGTGCCCCAGGGGGTAATATTTTGGTTAAGACTTCTAATGCCGCTTGGGATATCATTGAAAATAAGTCTCGTGTGCAAACCAAGAGTGAGCGGACCAATGCCGCTAGTGCTAGTACTAGTGACAACGATAAGCGATTTGACAAAATTACTACGCTTCTTGGATCGCTAGCCGCCCAAACCGCTAGCAACACCAACAGCATCAACGCTAAAAACGCTCAAGACGCTCAAGTCAATGTTGTTAGCCAACCATGTGAGATATGCGGGGGCCCTCACTCTTACACCACTTGTACCGCCACCCAAGACTATCCTTCTGAGAATGTTAATGCAGCATACGGTACTTATCCTCCGGCCGCTTATCAAGCTCGCCCTCAAGGTTACCGGAACTTGCTTAGCTACCGCTCAAACAACTTTCTTTCCCCACCCGGTTTTCCTCCTAACAACCCAAACCAACAACAAAACCTCAATCGCCCTCCTCAACAACAACAAAAACCTCGTGCACCATACCTACCACCTCACAAACAACCATATCCACCTCAAAGAAACAACCAAGTTTACCAACAACCTGCTTATCAACCACCCTCCTACAATGCTCCTCCCAACCAACCCACCGTATTACACCAAGATATTGGAACCTACATGAGGACTAATGATGTGATCGTGGACAATCTCCAGTGGGAAGTGCTCAACTTGAAAGCAAACATGGTGAAACAAGGGAACGATCTGCGAGCTGATATGAGAAACACTTTGGCAAGTCAAACGAATGACTTAAGGAACATGATGGCTAGTTTCTTCCAAGGTAATCAACCCTCTTCTTCGGGTAATCTTCCGAGTAACACCGTTGCGAATCCAAGAGGGGAGATGAAAGCAATCACCACTCGCAGTGGCAAAGGTACCAAGGAACCCGAGTTTCCTATACCTCCACCGGTGATTGTGACTAAGGAAAACGAGTCACCTGCTCCTATTCCTCATCCTTCTACTTCCCCAATTTCTCCACCTCTTACTTCTACCCCTCCTCCACCCAAGGATGTGAGTGATCCTATTCTCCCAAAGCCTTCCTCTTCTTCCGATATACCTTATCCCTCAAGGTTGAGGAAAGAGAAGCTCAAAAGCAAGGATGATATTCAAGTTTCGAACTTTCTCAAAATGTTTAAACAATTGAATTTCAACATCTCCTTCGCTGAGGCTCTCGCTCACATGCCCAAATATGCGAAAATGTTCAAAGATCTTCTTAGTGACAAGGAGAAGCTTCTTGATATTGCTAACACCCAACTTAATGAGAATTGCTCTGCAGTGCTCTTAAGGAAATTGCCAACCAAGCTTGGTGATCCGGGTCGTTTCTTAATCCCTTGCAACTTCCCGGGAGTAGAGAATTGCATGGCCCTAGCCGATCTAGGTGCCAGTATTAATTTAATGCCTCTAAGCGATTGGAAGCAATTATCTCTCCCTGAGCTAGTCCCCACCAAAATGACTTTGGAATTAGCTAACCGTACGGTTGCTTATCCAGTGGGGATAGCCGAAGACGTCTTTGTAGGAGTCGATAAATTCAGTTTTCCTGCCGATTTCATTGTCGTTGACTACGACATGGACCCTCGTGTGCCATTGATTGTTGGTCGTCTATTCTTGAGGACCGGTCCCACTCTCATCGATGTCGAAGCTGGTGAGCTTATCATGAGAGTGGGTGACGATAAAATCGTTTTCAACATGGGAAAGCTTTCTAAACAGCCTTATTCATACGAGAGTGTTAATTGTATTGACGTTCTTGATGAGGCTTGTGAAGAACACTTCAAAGATGCTTGTAAAAGTATTCCTACCTCTCTTCCCAATGTTGAGACCGTTTCCTCTATTGACTCATCACTATCTCTATTTGGAGAAAGTGATTTCCTTTGGAAAGATTTGGAAGCCACCATGGGAGATGTGAACTTAGAACATGACGGTTCTCCCACCAATTGGGATGAAGATCTTCCCTCATTGAGAACCTTCTCAAAGAAGACAACATTTCTCCACCATCTCCCAAGGTTATTGCTATCGATGCACCGACTTTGAATACGCCTCCCATCGAAAATCCTCCGGATTTAGAACTTAAGGAGTTGCCGCCCCACCTCGAGTACGTGTTCCTTGAAGATAAGAAGAAGTCGCCCGTCATCATTGCTAAGGACTTGAAAGAAGAAGAGAAATCTCGCCTCATCGCCGTGCTTAAAGATCATAAGAAGGCAATTGCTTGGAAAATTTCCGATATCCGCGGAATTGATCCGAACTTTTGTACTCACAATTCTCATGGAAGATGACTTTAAACCCGCAATCCAGAGCCAAAGAAGGGTTAATCCGTGCATTCACGACGTCATCAAACAAGAGGTTATCAAACTTCTTGATGCCGGCTTGATTTACCCTATTTCGGATTCGCCTTGGGTAAGTCCCGTCCATTGTGTGCCCAAGAAGGGCGGAATAACCGTTGTTCCCAATGAACACAACGAGTTGATTCCCACTCGTCTCGTTACTGGGTGGAGAGTTTGTATTGACTATCGCAAGCTCAATGATGCCACGAGAAAAGATCACTTTCCTCTTCCTTTCATGGATCAAATGCTCGAGCGTCTTGCGGGTAATGACTATTACTGCTTCTTAGACGGTTTCTCCGGGTATTTTCAAATTCCCATCGATCCCAAGGACCAAGAAAAGACCACATTCACTTGTCCCTACGGAACATTTGCTTACAAACGCATGCCTTTTGGTTTATGTAATGCTCATGGGACGTTCCAAAGGTGTATGATGGCTATCTTCCATGACATGGTTGAAGAAACTATGGAAGTATTCATGGATGATTTCTCGGTTTATGGCGATTCTTTCTCTGCTTGCCTTGCCAATTTAGAACGTATGCTTAAGCGGTGTGAAGACACTCGCCTTGTTCTTAATTGGGAAAAATGCCATTTCATGGTAAAAGAGGGCATCGTGCTAGGACACAAAATCTCCAAAGCCGGTCTTGAAGTGGACCGTGCTAAAGTCGATGTTATTTTTAAGTTGCCTCCACCTTCAACCGTGAAGGGTGTGAGAAGTTTCCTGGGTCATGCTGGCTTCTACCGTCGCTTTATCAAAGATTTTTCTAAAATCGCTCGCCCGATGACCCACCTCTTGGAAAAAGATACTCCTTTTATCTTTTCCAACGAGTGTATTGAAGCCTTCAACCTGCTTAAGGATAAGCTAACTAAGGCACCCGTCTTGGTTACCCCCAATTGGGAGCTTCCCTTTGAGTTGATGTGCGATGCTAGTGATTTTGCTATTGGAGTGGTTTTGGGCCAAAGAGTGAACAAACACTTCCAACCGATCCATTACGCTAGCAAGACAATGACAGGGGCTCAATTGCATTACACGACAACCGAAAAAGAGCTTTTAGCTGTTGTCTATGCTTTTGAAAAGTTCCGCCCCTATCTTGTCCTTTCCACCACAATCGTTTATACCGATCATTCCATGTTGAAGTACTTGTTGACTAAGCAAGATTCCAAACCAAGACTTCTTCGCTGAGTTTTGCTACTCCAAGAATTTAAAATCGAAATTCGCGATAAGAAAGGAGCTGAAAACCTAGCCGCGGATCATCTCAGTAGACTTGAGGATCCTTACCAAGGGGATCATCCAAACAAAGAGATCAATGACTCTTTTCCCCTGGAGACCTTAATGTCTATCAACTCGAATTCTGATGAAACCCCGTGGTTTGCGGACATTGCAAACTACTTGGCGGGTGGAATTCTCGTTGACGGGTTAACATCCCAACAAAAGAAGAAGTTCTTCAAAGACATTAAGACTTACTTTTGGGATGACCCGTATCTATTCAAACAATGTGCTGATTTGATTATTTGCTGATGTGTTGATGGATCGACAGCTTTAGAAATCCTTGACGCTTGCTACAAAGGACCCACCGGTGGTCACTTTGGTCCCAACTACACCGCCAAAAAAGTGTTTGACTCGGGATTTTATTGGCCCACCATTTATCGTTATGCTCACGAGATGGTTAAACGTTGTGATGCTTGCCAAAAACAAGGCAAGATCATAAATAAAGACGAGATGCCTCAGAATTGCATTCAAGAATGTGAAATCCTTGATGTTTGGGGTATCGACTTTATGGGGCCATTCACTTCCTCTAAAGGAAACAAATACATCCTTGTAGCCGTTGACAACGTTTCAAAGTGGGTTGAAGCCAAAGCTTTACCTACTAATGACGCAAGGGTGGTTTGTAACTTTTTGAAATCGCTATTCGCTAGATTCGGTGTGCCTCGTGCCATTATTAGTGATCGCGGGACTCATTTTTGCAATGATCAATTTGCTAGAGTCATGGCTAAGTATGGTGTAAATCATCGTCTTTCCACCGCCTACCACCCACAAACTAATGGCCAGGCTGAAATCTCTAACCGAGGATTAAAGCGAATTCTTGAACGAACCGTGGGAGAGCATCGTGCCTCATGGGCTGATAAACTTGATGATGCTTTGTGGGCTTTTCGTACCGCATACAAGACTCCGATTGGTTGTACACCATATCGTCTCGTGTACGGGAAAGCATGCCACCTCCACATTGAGTTAGAGCACAAGGCTTACTGGGCCTTAAAGTGGGCTAATTTTGATATCAACAAAGCCGGTGACCTACGCAAGATCCAACTCAATGAGCTCAATGAACTCCGTAATGAGGCTTATGAAAATTCTTTGACCTATAAGGAAAGGACTAAGCTCATTCACGACTCTAAGATTAAGAACCGAGAGTTCCAAGTTGGAGACAAAGTGTTACTCTTTAACTCTCGGTTGAAAATCTTTTCGGGCAAGCTGAAATCTCGTTGGTCCGGCCCATTCACCATTGCCCAAATTTTTCCATATGGTACTCTCGAGCTCGCTCAACCTAATGGACCTAATTTAAGGTGAATGGCCAACGAGTGAAGTTGTACTTTGGTGAGGACATCTCTCATGAGATGATTCCATCCCTCACCACGTTTCCCATGAACTAATTTTGGGTCGAGTCAGGCTCGTGACTCGGTTATCAAAAACAAGCGCTCCTCGGGAGGCAACCCGAGTATCTATCCTTTTCCGTTTTAACCTCCTAAGTGTAGGGGGACCTCTATAGGTTGCTTGTGTTTGTATGGTGATGTGATTACAGGGATGAATGCACTTTTGGAACCTTTAAAGAATAGTGCTCCCATGTTATCCGAAATCCGCTTCTATCTCTCAAATATCGTGATTCAATTTTCTTCATACTCACATTTGAAATTGATCACTTTAGTCGTCTCTTCCTTAGCTTGATTTAACCAACGTGCACAATGTCATAAGTGTAGGGGAGATTTTTCCCACATGCTTAAACATTGAGGACAATGTTTATATTAAGTGTAGGGGGACTTCTATCGAAGTTTTAAGTGGACATTTCCATGAAAATGCCTTCATTTAACCGGAAAATCATCTTTTTCAGCATTTTTCAATTTTTTAATTAACTATGGCCATTTAGTCGTAATTTTTAAATTTTTAACGTTGCTTTCATATGTATATATCCCGCAATAAGTCAAAAATATTAATAAAGTGGTGTAGCTAGTTTTGAAATCTTTGACATATTAGGCCCGTTGCGATTATTTTGACTCAACCCGAATAGACTTATCCAAGTTTATTCTAGCTAGTATCCTTAACCATGTAGACCTTAATTGGTTTATTAGGCTAAGCATCCACGAGTCTCATTACTTGAGATTTTAAATTGTGGAGAACGAGAAATGATAGAGTCAATTATAAGTCGGTATTCTTGCACAAGCTCACTTGGTGTAATTATTTACCTATTCTCCCATCACTTGCTAAAAAATTATCTGCAATAAGTAAGGTCGTACGATTTGAAAAGTTACTTAGCTTCTAGCCCAAGATCGTTTAAAAGTTGCTCGGTAATGATAAGAGTTCATAGCCAAGGCATAACTTATGAAGCGGGGCGCGAAGATTGGCGAGTCCGAAAAGGCCCTAACAAGGCATGAGGATTCAATCTTATTGCTAAAGATCCAAGGTGATGTGAAAAGCATTATTCCCAAAATCAATATGAAGGATCAAGACTCACGACGAAAAGCAATCAACTCCCATAAAGATCATGGAGAAGTCTATCCGAAAAGACCTTAACAAGGTATGAGGATAAATAGATCCAAGTCTGAAAAGGAGGCGGATCGTTGTATCTCAAAATCCCAATTAGAGATTGAAGAATAATCATGAAGTCGTGGTCAACAAAGTTGGAGTACCCCTCAAAAGTCTCCAAGTGAAGAAACTCTATTAACGATGAGAAGACCATTATCTCAAGAACGCCTCTCAAGATATGAAGTATGAAGTACATGCCAAATATCGGCCTGAGAAAGGTCTCAAATCGTGAACCGAGTTATGCCAAGATATGAACTTTTTGATATCCCGAGAAGCAGTTTTAAGAGATTTTGTCCTTTAGCTAACTATTGATCAAATCGTCCTACTTTGATTTTAGCCTAAATACACTATCAAAATAAGTCCAAAAATGCATCTTCATGATCATTCTAAGACAAAAATAAAATATAAGAGATACACCTAGGAATAAGGGAGTTTAAGCATATAATTAAGCCATGTGTGTAAGTGTTTGATTTACTAACTTATAATAATAATGATCTCGTTTTTAAGCTTAGTTTGGGGAACGTGAAACTTGAGGGTGATAAATCTTCGCAGCACCAAAGCCCTAATGTAAGTCCTTGATCTCTTTGCAAGTTATTTCCATATAGCTATTTTCAAGTGAAAATGGTTTTCTATCCTTTTATTTACTTTAAAGTTTGTAATTTCTCTTAGTACTTTAATTTTTGTTTAGTAATATTTTAATAAGGCCAAGGTTGATTGATTATGAGAAAAGTGTAAATTTGCTTTATCACTGAGCATTGCATGAGGGCATGGCAATGGTTAAGTGTAGGGGATTTGATAGGTGTGAAAACACCCATCCTTTTACCACTTATTTCTGGCTAAAATGAGACCAAAACACGTATTTAATATCATTTGTTTGGAATTATGCGTGGTTTTTGTGTTTATTGTGTTTTTAGAGTCAACCGAATGAATATTGAAGAAAACATGGGGTTGCACGGGTTTTATCGAAGAAAAAGACTCAAGACGAATTCTATTGTCCAAGAGATGCAAAAGATTTGAAGTCATTGTGCCTATTTGAAGATTTATCGAAGAATAGGGCCAAAGATGGAAGATTCATATATGTCGAAGAACTCGAGTCTATTAAACAAATGATTATAGGACGAGTTGGAATCATTCACCGACACTTCTCAAAATCCAAAGTCGGAAACTTTTATTTAAAGAAACGTAAAGACTAAAGAAGAAAGAAGAAGAGAAGCCCATGAACAAAGCCCATTCACAAGCCCATAAAGCAAACGCCTATAAATAGGCCTACACTTCACAACTTGGGGAGCTAGTTAGTTTTTCATTTTTTTCATTTTTCTCTAGTTTAGAGAGAGAAAGTTCTTAACTTTCTCTCACTAAGATTTTTCTTTTCTCCATTTTTACCTTTCAAGTTTTAAGCTTTTTGTATTTTGGATTTCTCTAATCTAATTCAAGTTAAGCTTTTTGTTCCTTAATCTATTTCTACTTTTCTTTATTTACTTTGATCTTAATCCGAAAAGTTCATGTTTGATCCGAATGGTTCTCAATTCGTGTTGATTTTGGTGTTTCGTGATTAAGAGGTTGATCTTTATATTCCTACATAAGCTCTCCTACATTTAAGCTATAAGCTTTTGATGCTTATTAGCTTCTTTGTATTTTCGGCTTAATCATTTTTAAGCTTTGTTTTAAAAAGTTTTCTTATTTTATGTTCGGTTCATTAAGTCTCGGATATTAGTGTTTGTAAAAGTTAACGAATTTGTGCTTATTTACTTTTTTAGAAGTTTGAAAATGCTATTTGATTACTGCTTATTGGATTAAGCTTATTTTCTCTCTTGGACGCCTTATCCATCTCAGTAGGTTTTACTTGGTACGATCACCTGGCTACGATCGCTTTGAGTGCGATATGTTCTTCTTTCCCTGGTACGATCCACGCCCACGATCACTTGTTGCGATCTGGGGTGCGATCAGGTCTCTTGTCCTTGCTTCCATCGCATTGAGTGCGATCAGTTGTTACGATCCGGAACCACGATCGCGTTGCGATCTGTTAGTACGATCGTCCCCTCCCATCGTACTGGAGAGTACGATCCATCCCTTTTGGTATCATCGCATTGAGTGCGATCGGATTACTGTTTGAGTACGATCCATTGTGTTATTTTGGGTACGATCGCGTTGCGATCTGAATTACTTCTTGAGTACGATCGCATTACGATCGGACTCAGGTCTGAGTTTTGTTTTTGCTTGATTTTCAAATCTAGTTTTTTTCCCGCTCTTTTACTTAGTTTATTTCAAACTTTTTTTTGAGTTTTTAAATTGTGAAGTTTTAATTTCCAAGGTTGCACGCTATTATTTGTAGTTTAATTTTAAGGCTTCTATTTTTACTTAACGACAATTTTAATTACTTGCATCTAGTTTAAAAATTAGATAACCAAAAACTAAACCCCCTATTTGTAACCAAGAACAATCATTCCACTTTGAGCTGTGATCAATTCGAGAAGATTCCGAGAACTAATCTTGAACCATATAAAATCCAGTGTATCACTTACTTTGTTCAAAACCATATACTTTTAAAACAGAAGTCAACTTCTCACTGCACCACATAGATGTCTGTTTTAACCCATATAAAGACTTAGTTAATTTGCAAACTATATTATGATCTTAATCAGAATATCCGTCAGACAACTTCATATAGACATCCTCTTCAAGCTCACCATATAAAAATCACAATTCATATCCAACTAAAACATAGGGAAACTATTAATAATTACTAAGCTTATAAGACACCTAACAATTACAATGTTAACTACATGATAGAATATCTCATCATACTCAATTCATTCTTTCTGATTATACCCTTTAACTGCCAACCTAGCCTCAAACCTTTCTACTTTTCAATCAGACATGTACTTGACTTTGAAACCCCACTTACACCTAATAACCTTCCTGTCATAAGGCATGAAACTGATTTCCTATATATGATTCATGTCTAAAGCTTCCATTTATATATTCATAACTATTAAGTGATAATAAAGCCCAAGCCCGGTTTGTGGGTTTTAGGATTAAGGTTTTGCCATTATAAATAATGGCCGTGAATAATATCATTGCTATGGGGTTTTATATTGTCTAACAAAGTTACACATCGAGGTTCAAATGGAGAAATTTTAGAGGAAACGGCTCAAGCTTACCTAAGAGCAATTGAAGAAGGCTGAGACTTCATAGAAACAGATATACTATCTAGCAAAGATGGCGTTCTTATGTGCTTCCATGATGTAACACTCGATGATACAACAGATGTTGCAGACCATAAGGAGTTTGCAGATCGAGTCAAGACCTATGAAGTTAAAGGAGCTAATAAAACTGGACTTTTTATATTTGATTTTACATTGAAAGAACTGAAAACTTTTAGAACAAAGATGAGGTTTGAGTTCCGTGATCAGCAATATAAGGGAAAGTATCCTCTCATTAAATTTGAAGAGTACATTCAAATTACAATCGACGCACCACGTGTCATAGGAATTTATCCAGAAAAAAAATCCTGTATTGATGAATCAACATGTAAAATGGTCAAAGGGGAAGAGATTTGAAGATGTTTTCGTGGAAACCCTTAAAATATAGATATAAAGGTTTGTATTTATCAAAGGAATGGCTGAGACAGCGTTTTATTCAGTCATTTGCACCATCGTCACTTGTTTACATCCACAACAAAACTGATCTACCAAAGATCTTCTTAATTGATGATGTGGATGTCACGACCCCAAGACACAAACCAAACATCTGCAGAAATCACTTCAAATTGTTACTTTGATTATATCAAGGAATACGTTGTCGGGATTGGTCCATGGAAAGATACTATTCTTCCTGTAAAAGATAACTACATCCTAACACCGACTGATCTTATTGCCTAAGCTCACACTCATGACTTACAGGTGCACCCATGCACATTTCGTAATGAAAATAAGTACTTGCATTTCAACTTCTGTGAAGACCCTTATATGGAATACGGTTACTGGATAAACACAAACTGGGCTTGGACTTTATATCACTTAATAATAACTTCTACCCATCTCTCTCCCACTTTCTCTCTAACCCTAGATCTAAACTTTTATCAGCCGCTACTTTCGGCCACCGGCTATATGCCGGTGGTCCGGATTACTCACCAACAAATTTAGCTTCAATCAACCCTTTATTTCAACTTCCAATTTTAAATCTCAAGTGATTTTCACAATTTAACCCAAACTTCTTCAGATCTGATATCTTTTCATCGATGGTGTGTCATATATCAAGCTTCTCGTGTAAATGCACATCTCCGTTTCCATTCTAATATCTCGTGAAACCACCACCCAGTCGGGTAGAGTCGTTGTTTCAGCTCACTGGCTAACTTCGGTACTCGGTATTCAAAATTCTGTTCAAACCGTTTTCATGTCGCCTGCAGGTGTTTTTCCCCTTTTATGTGGTCTTTGGGTTCGGTGAGTTTGGTTTTAGGATATTGTATTTTTCTGAGTTTTTTGTAGGGATGTTCATCATTTTCATCAACTATAGAGTCATGTTTTCCATCAAGCCAAGTCAAGGCAGCATTTGGTTCTTGTGGATACAAAGATTTGAAGGTCTTCAATATGGAAGATGATTGTGGTTATGTTCAACTGTCAAGTTTCCAACTAATCAATTGTTGTTTTTTTTTTCAATCTCAATATGTCAAGTTTGTATTTCATTTTGGGTTGCTTTTTTGAAACTTCCAGTGTATTCACTGAGATCACTTTTGGATCCTGTAACACTCTCAAATTTCGTATCGGGTCAGCGGAAGGGTCAGTAGAGTGTTACGGGATAGCACAATAACTCAAATCATAGACAACGCATAAAAATGGTTGTAGAAGGTTTAACATACATTCATTCGAATAAAAAAGTTTTAAGTTTACACAAGGTCCCCAAGTTTCACAGTCATAAAGTTTACAAAACATAGATCGAATGAATAATTTTATTATCTGGACCACCAGAGTCGATCTCCATACAAGTTACCTTCAAGAATCTGAGATAAAACAAGCGAAAATTATATCAACGAATGCCGAGTGAATTCATAGAGTTTAACAAAACCGTTATATAAAACAGTTATAGAAAGCAGAACACAAGTATAATATCAGAAGTGAGTCCTCGTATTGCTAGTCAGGAAATATATATATAAACCAAGTCATACATCTTAAACAGTCCACGAGACCGTAGTCTCAATATTATTGCTAATTTCATCGTATCATATTGGATATTTGGATTATATTGGATTATTACTAGCCGCATGACATTGCTACCTTACTACAACAAACAACGGGCCGCGAACCCGACAAACAATTTCCCATCTAAATTTGCGTGTCGTCACAAAAATTACGCTATGTAAATCTTCTCATACATAAATTCGCTTACCAATCAATGTGGCACGACGGGGATCAACCGTCAAGGCGCGAACTGGGGTGATCGTCCCCAAATAGTACTATTATATGCATAAGCGTTTACCAAATCCCGGTAGTTCACAATTCATTCTAATGGGACTTTAAGCGACATAACCTAACCAAAAATAATCCTTTTTATCTCATTCATTGGGTCATAACATCATTCGGGTCCATATCAATAATCCTACCATCGGGACTACTTGTGTTCTATTTTTATCAAAAACTAGCATGTTATCTCCCTCGCGGGTTTACAAAACATTTCATAAAACATTTAAAAGAGTGCGAGGCTATGAACTCACGTTGATTAGGAAAGGTGGGTTATCGGCGATGGTGCGCACTTCAATCACGGAAACCTAGACAAATAATACTCTGTCTTAGACTCTTGTCCAATGACTTTATAAAAATAATGGCTATGTATATATATGATGATATTATAAGTACGATGATGATCAAGTGGGATTTTATCTCTTCAACATTATAGTTGTGATGTGTTAGTAAATTTTAGACTAGTTATACTAGTTTTAACTTGTTTACATATTAAGGCCCAATACGCCCATTTAAAAGTCTAATACATTATATTAGTCTATTTATACTTTTATTACCAGGCCTATACTCATATGTTGGGCCCAAGTGGGTTAAACCCATGAGTAAGTCCATTAGTGTTTAGCCAAACTTGTTGGGCTAATGGTCCAATAAGGCTACTTTGGCCCGTTAAGGTCTATAAGTTATAAAGCTCGAGTTTATCGGTTTTTAGTTGTCAAATGTACTTACATATCAGTATATGAGTTATAAAAATGTAACATTAGACGGGTATGACCGTCTAAGTTTTATTTGGCGAAAACATTAATCTTTCAGTTTTAGCCGAAAAGACGTAAAACTTATATATAGTTTTATAACTTTAGAAAACATTTGAGTTTGTACTTTTTATAAAACTGCCATACTTATTTATCATAGTATACAACTCAATTTATAAATATTATCATTAGTTAGTGGGTTTTATATATGTATTTTATAATAATATTACTTGAGTGCTCATTTTATATTATATACTTTTATTTACAAATCTTATTATCAAAGTCACATTCACCATTTTTGCCATATCTTGAGTTCTACAAGGAGATAGAAGCTCAAATTTGGAGAGCACAAACTACATAATATGTGCTACAAATAATTCCTTATAGCTACGGCTCAAGCATCCTCTAAGTATTCCTAATAATTCGTCCAAAATAGACTATACAGATTTGTACGTCAATAGTATTTTGATCATATCTTGCTCATTTTAATGGTTTCATTGAGTGGCCAAATCACCACATATGTTTCATATATCTAAATGTATATTCAATAATCCAAGCCTTTTTACCAAGTTATCATATGGTTACTTACTGTTTTATACAGCCTATAAATTTAATCAAGATTTTAACATCTTTACATGTAGATTTTAGTCTTTTTAACCAAATCTATTAACACAAAATCTCCATATAATACTTTGATCATCATTTATCATCATATACATATACATTTATAAAGAAAATACAATATTACATTTACAAAATAACAAGATGATAGAAGAAATAATCTTGTTACCAACCAATATAGTGAAAGGTTAAGAACAAGACTTGGTTTTTGGTAACCAATCTTATGGAATATCAAGACCACCTTCAAGATCACCAAGTATATGCAACACCTTGAGAAAAATCAGCCATAGACTCCAAGGAAAACTTCTTTTTAGTTGTTAGGATCATCTCAAATCACCAAGTCTTCAAAGGGTTTTCATCTTATGCAAGTTAAATACAAGATTTATGGTAGAAATTTGATCAAATGTGGTGTTTGGTGGTGGTGTATGGGACGTCAATGGGGAGAGAGGAGAGAGAGTTTTGAGTGGTTTGCATGTAAGAAATGAGTGTAAATGGTTTGAGTTAGTTGTTTTAAGTGTTAAGTGGTTTTGGTTAGAAACTAAGGACAAATGTCCTTAGTTTTTATATAAACTTGACACATCTTTGATGTGTTGGTTAAGCTTTGGCCGCCCCTAGTGGGGGTGAGGAAAGTGTTAACTTGTTTCATCCCCACTAATTAATGGGTACTCCTCGATTCTAGTTTCCTCGATTTGCGTGCCCTCGGGTCGTTTTATGAAAAACGTTTTTATAAATTATGAATCCGGCACAAAACGAATCTAATAAAAATTGTCTCATAAAAACGGAGTTCAAAAACGTAAATACGTAAACCTAGGGTTTTCGGTTTAGTCGTAAAGGACGTTAAATTATGCACGTAAGCCCTAACTTCAACCCGTAAATTGTGAGTTCACATACCAACACAAAAATAAGTTTCAAAATAATATACGAGAAAATAATTTACTATCTGAAAATGTGAGATTGTCACAGCATTTCCTCCTAAAAGGGATCAACGTCCTCGTGATCCATTTCATTTTGATGTCCGTTTCTTATTGAAATCAAAGAGGTATGAGTATTTCTTCCATAATTCATCCTCTCGTTCCCAAGTAAATTCTGGTCCATGCTTTGAATTCCACCAGATCTTAACGATAGGTATCCGACTTTGCTTAAGTTGCTTTACTTACGATCCATAACTTCTACGAGTTCTTCGATAAAATGCAACTTCTCATCAATTCGAAACTTATCCAACGAGATTTTCTCATCACACACTGCTAAACATTTCTTCAGATTAGATACATGGAATGTGTTGTGAACACCAAGAAGTTCTTGGGGTAACTCTAATTTGTGAGCCACAGGACCTACTCTAGATAAAATCTTAAAGGGTCCAATATAGCGGGGATTCAATTTCCCTCGCTTTCCAAATCTTATGACGCCTTTCCATGGCGACACTTACAATATCACACGGTCACCCACTTCAAGCTCCATCGGTTTCCGCCGCACATCCGCGTAACTTTTCTGTCTACTTCGGGCAGTCAATAACCGATTCTTAATCTGAACTATCATCTCCGTAGTCTCCCGGATTAATTACGGTCCTGTGAGCTGGGTATCCCCGACTTCACTCCAACATACAGGAGATCTACACTCCCTACCATACAAAGCTTCAAACGGTGCAACCTTAATACTAACATGATAACTATTGTTATATGAAAATTCTGCTAAAGGCAAATGTTTATCCCAATTCTTACCAAAGTCTATCACACAAGCTCTCAACATATCTTCCAGTGTCTGTATCGTCCTTTCACTGTGCCCATCAGTTTGGGGGTGATAAGCAGTGCTCATGTCGAGATTCGTTCCCAAAGATCTTTAGAGGGATTTCCAAAAATTCGATGCGAATCTAGGATCTCGATCAAAAATAATCAATACAGGCACTCCATGCTTACATACAACATTCTCAAGATAAATACGAGTCAACTTCTCCAGTAAGAACTGCTCTTTAACAGGAATGAAGTGAGCTGATTTGGTCAGTCTATCGACAATGACCCAAATCGAGTTATTTCCAGAAGATGTTCTAGGAAGCTTAGTGATAAAGTCCATCGTGATTCACTCCCACTTCCATTCAGGAATTTCTGGTTGTTGAAGTAGTCCTGATGGCTTTTGATGTCCAGCTTTGACTCTTGCACAAGTCAAACATTGAAGAACATACATAGCAATATCAGCTTTCATATTCGGCCACCAGTATAACTTCTTCAAATCATGATACATTTTATCAGATCCAGGATGAATGGAATATTTAGATTTATGGGATTCCAACATGATTAAATCTCTTAAGCCTCCAAACTTAGGTATTCACATACGACCTCTATTTGTGCATTTCTAATTTGCTCGGGAAAATTATTGTGCACAGTCGGGATTAGAGAACGTACCCTGATAGGCTCTCTATCCTTTCTACTTAATGCACCGGCAACAACATTTGCTTTTCCCGGGTGATATTTTATATCACTATCATAATCACTTAACAGTTCTATCCATCTTCGTTGCCTCATGTTTAATTCCTTTTGATCGAGAATATACTGTAGGCTTTTATGATCGGTGAATACCGTACACTTGGTGCCATAAAAATAATGTCTCCACAACCTAAGAGCAAAGACTACAGCTCCTAACTCAAGATCATGAGTAGTATAATTCTCCTCATTTTTCCATAGTTGCCTAGAAGCATAAGCTATCACCTTTTCTCGCTGCATCAAGACAGCTCCATAACCTCTAAGAGGTGCATCACAAAATACTACAAAATCTTCACTTCCGTCGGGTAATGATAGAATTGGTGCACTACATAATTTTTTCTTAAATATATGAAATGCTCCATCTTCTTCACTTCCCCAAACGAAAGGTTTATTTTTCTGAGTAAGCTTAGTCAGGGGTTTAGCTATTAGAGAAAATTCTTTAATAAATCGTCTATAATAGACAGCCAATCCTAAGAATTGTCGCACCTCCATTGGCGTTGTCGGTGCAGACCAATTCTTAATGACTTCAACCTTTGCTGGATCAACATGAATTCCATCTTTGTTAATCACATGACCAAGAAATTGCACAGAGTTTAACCAAAAATCACATTTTGAAAATTTAGCATACAACTTTTCATCCTTTAACAACTCAAGATAATCCTTAAGTGTTCTCCATGTTCCTCTTTATTCTTAGAATAGATTAGAATATCGTCAATAAACACGATCACAAATTTATCCAAATAGGTTTTGCACACTCGATTCATTAGATCCATGAAGACCGCAGGTGCGTTAGTTAACCCAAATGGCATCACTAGGAATTCATAGTGTCCATAACGAGTTCTAAATGCAGTTATTGGAATATCTTCTTCACGGGCGCGAAGTTGGTGATATCCAGACCGCAAATCTATCTTAGAATACACACTAGAGCCTTGTAGTTGATCAAATAAATCATCAATCCTTGGTAAAGGATATCGATTTTTGATTGTCAACTTATTTAGCTCTCGGTAGTCGATGCACATACGGAAAGATCCATCCTTCTTCTTAACGAACAAGACTGGAGCTCCCCAAGGCGACGAGCTCGGTCGAATAAAACCTTATTAAGATAACTCCTTAAGTTGTTCGGATAATTCCGTTAATTCAGAAGGTGCTAATCGGTAAGGCGCACGTGCCACCGGTGCCGCACCAGGAATTAGATCGATTCGAAACTCGACTTGCCTTATCGGCGGAAGTCCGGGTAAATCCTTGGGAAATACCTCTGGAAAATCGCAGATAATAGGTACATCTTCTAATCGTTTCTCCTTATACTCATTCCCGGTCACTTGAGCTAAGAATAGCTCGCAACCGTTCCTGATGTACTTTTGGACTTTAATACATGAAACGATTTTCAAACGGGATTCACCTCGATTACCATCAATTACTAACGTTCTATTCCTAAGAGGAATCTTAACCTTCTTTTCTCCACATAAAATTGTAGCATTATTCAAGGATAACCAATCCATACCAATAATAATATCAAATCTACCTAGTTCTATCAACATCAAATCAATCGGAAAAGAATAGTTTAAGAGATTTAGAGAGCATCCTTTTAACAGCTTATTAGTTTTTACTAATTTACCGTCAGCCAAATCCACTTCGTAACTGGTATTTATCTCAACAGGTTCAATGTCAATAAGGGCACTAAATTTAGTGGATACAAATCTCCTATCAGCACCCGAATCAAATAAAGGAACAACATAATGATTGTTGAGTAAAAACGTACCAGTAACGACATTTGGATCCTATTTCTTAACCTCAACCGTTCCAAGTAGATAAGCACCACCCTGGGGGTTTCTTCCAGGTCCAATCCTTTTCAACTTGGGGCAATCCGATTTCTTATGACCCTCTTCATTACAGTTGAAGCAAATGACTCCCCTCTTACACTTTTCCACTTTGTGTCCTAGCTTTCCGCAATTTCGGCACTTCCAGCAGTCGCCAGCATGCCTCTTATTACCATACTTAGGACACTTTTCATCATTGCGCGCTGTTTTGTTAGTAAGAGCATTTGCATTCCCCCTTCTTTGGTTTTGACGACGATTTCAATTCTGCCTATTATCACCTCGACCTCCACGATCGCCTTCACCCTTTCTTTTCTCACCAGCATGTGCTTCATCCTCCTTGTCCTAAATTATTTGTCCAATGAGTTGGTAAGCCATTCGAACTGCGTCATCAATGGTCAATGGCTTTGATGATGTCACATCCCCTCAGATATTCTTGGTCAACCTTTTAATGTATTCTTCAATTCGGATCTCTTCGGGTTTCCCCAATCGAGGACATAGCAAGGCCAACTTATGGAATCGATTTGTGTATCTATCAATGTCCACACCTTTCATTCTCAAATGAATCAACTCTTGTTAGAACCGTATAATCACACTATGGGGACATAAATCCAGAGTCATCCACTTTTTAATTTTAGCCTAAGGAGTAGCATTAGCAACATCAATGCCCATGAAAGCAATTCTCCCATTCTACCAAGTCAATGCACGACCTCTAAGAGTAGCCATAGCAAAAGTCACTTTATCCTCATTCTTACACTTACTAATTAGAAACACCGACTCAATCTTCTCAATCCACTGGCTTAATCCTACAACACCTTCAGTTCCATTAAAAGGGAGTGGTTCACACTTCATGAACGTCACATAAGTACAACCACCGACTTCAGGTGCATTAGGTCCAAGTCCTCCTATATTTCCTCCAGCATTAGCATTCACATTATTAGCATTCACATTCACATTAGTACCACCAGTTCCACTACAGCGATCTCCACTACCGCCAGCTCCACTACCGCCAGCTCCACTACCGCCAGCTCCATTTCTAGCATTTGCCATAAATTTAGTAATAGATGCGGCAACTTGCTCCATAATGATCCTACGTACATCATCCTCAATCACAGCTTTCTTGGGCGGCATGGTTCTATAATTGCATAATTTCAAAATATATTAAGCATTCACTCAATAAGGGATTTATATAAGATGGATTGAATTCATAATCAAGATACAAATAAGGCACAATATGGAATTCAAGACAAAGATACACATTTCATTAGATTAGAAACAACCAAATTGTCTTAATTAACATTCTACATCAAATTTCCTAGCACTATACAGCCCAAAATTCGTGCCAGATCTACTAACCAATATGTCGGTCTAGTTAAAGTTACAAAAGATACAAAAGGTACTACTAAAGATAGACTGGTCTACTGTGAACTGCTAGAAGGTCCATCATCCATCGTCTTCGGTATCTTCCTCGGACGATCACAAGACACATCTTCAGCTGGGCGCTTACGAATCACTCCTTTCTCAACCATCTCAGTATAAAACCCACTGTTCCAACTAATAGATATATTCAACTCTTTCTCTGCCTTCTCACGCATTGCACGAGCCACACTCAACTGAATCTCCATCGTATTCACCTTTTTCTTCATTTCAGCATACTAACCACTTTCCAACACAGACAATCTCCTAAACGCCTCATTCAAACCACGCTCCACATCAGTCAAACCCAAATCAAGTAACTCTCGCTCTTTCTCACCAATCTTAGTATTTGACTCCAATAAAGCAACATGAGTCTGAACAACACCTAAACCAATCTCTGTCATACTACCTTGAACACGGGAAGCATCTAAATCACGTCTCAAGGCCCAAGGTGCAAGTCCTACAATATAAGTAGCATCTCGAACCCTCGACGACTCTCCTATCACATGCCTATGGGTAGCAATCCCATCAGTACCATCAGGTGCATCATCATCCTCATCATCCTCTGATTCAGACTCAAATTTAGACAATTCAGACAATTCATCTCTAAGTAACTCGAACTCAGAATCAGACCAGTCAACTGGAGGGGGTAAGGGCTCACCATCCTCTACATCATAAGGGAAAATAAGCTCAGCCTCATCATTATCAACCTCGTCATCTATACCTACCCCCTCCTCGACATCCTCTTCGTCATCCTCATTACCTACATTATCTATCCCAATCTAATCATCTTCCTCAATATTATAATCCACTAAGTCTAAATAAGGGTCATCATCTACGTTAGGATCAGGAATAACATGGTTCCCTATAGGAATATTAGGGTCAGCCATGACAATCTGCATTTATATAATATACCTCGTATTAGCATAAAAATAATTATTAACAATTACATACTGAATTCACGATATATATATATATATATATATAAATTAAATTATATATATCAAAATATATATCTTCTCAATAAGGCTTGTTGGTAACATCAGAGATTTTTGGCACCGTTATAGTCAAAAGATTTTTAAAACATTTTAAGAAAATGTTTATAGTTAAAAGATTTTGAAATGTTTAATTCAAAACCTTGGTTTTTAAAAATCTTTCGTTCTCAATAACGAGAGCTCTGGTACCAAACTGTAACACTCTCAAATTTCGTATCAGGTCAGCGGAAGGGTCAGTAGAGTGCTACGGGATAGCACAATAACTCAAATCATAGACAACGCATAAAAATGGTTGTACAAGGTTTAACATATATTCATTCAAATAAAAGTTTTAAGTTTACACAAGGTCCCCAAGTTTCACAGTCATAAAGTTTACAAAACATAGATCGAATGAATAATATTATTATGTGGGCCATCAGAGTCGATCTCCATCCAAGTTACCTTCAAGCACCTGAGATAAAACATGCGAAAACTATATCAGCGAATGCTGAGTGAATTCATAGAGTTTAACAAAACCGTTATATAAAATAGTTATAGAAAGCAGAACACAAGTATAATATCATAAGTGAGTCCTCGTATTGCTAGTCAGGCAATATATATATAAACAAGTCATACATCTTAAACCATCCATGAGACCGTAGTATCAATATTATTGTTAATTGCATCATATCATATTGGATATTTGGATTACATTGGATTATTACTAGCCGCAAGACATTGCTACCTTACTATAAAAAATAACGGGCCGCGAACCCGACAAACAGTTGCCCATCTAAATTAGCGTGTCGTCACAAAAATTACGCTATGTAAATCTTCTCATACATAAATTCGCTTACCAATCAATGTGGCACGACGGGGATCAACCGTCAAGGCGCGAACTAGGGTGATCTTCCCCAAATAGTAATATTTTATGCATAAGCGTCTACCAAATCCCGGTAGTTCAAAATTCATGCTAATAAGACTTTAAGTGACATAACCTAACCAATAATAATCCTTTTTATCTCATTCATTCGGTCATAACATCATTCAGGTCCATATCAATACGCATACTATCGGGACTACTTGTGTTCTATTTTTATCAAAAACTAGCATGTTATCTCCCTCGCGGGTTTACAAAACATTTCATAAAACATTTAAAAGAGTGCGAGGCTATGAACTCACGTTGATTAGGAAAGGCGGGTTATCGACGATGGTGCGCACTTCAATCACGGAAAGCTAGACAAATAATACTCGGTCTTAGAATCTTGTCCAATGACTTTATAAAAATAATGGCTATGTATATATATGGTGATATTATAAGTATGATGATGATCAAGTGGGATTTTATCTCTTCATTCAACATTATAGTTGTGATGTGTTAGTAAATTTTAGACTAGTTATACTAGTTTTAACTTGTTTACATATTAATGCCCAATAAGCCCATTTAAAAGTCCAATACATTATATTAGTCCATTTATAATTTTAGTACCAGGCCTATACTCATATGTTGGACCCAAGTGGATTAAGCCCATGAGTAAGTCCATTAGTGTTTAGCCAAACTAGTTGGGCTAATGGTCCAATAAGGCTACTTTGGCCTGTTAAGGTCTATAAGTTATAAAGCTCAGGTTTAGCGGTTTTTACTTGTCAAATGTACTTACATATCAGTATATGAGTTATAAAAATGTTACATTAGACGGGTCCGACTGTCTAAGTTTTATTTGGCGAAAACGTTAATCTTTCGGTTTTAGCCGAAAAGACGTAAAACTTATATATAGTTTTATAACTTTAGAAAACATTTGAGTTTGTACTTTTTATAAAAATGCCATAATTATTTATCATAGTATACAACTCATTTTATAAATATTATCATTAGTTAGTGGCTTTTATATATGTATTTTATAATAATATTACTTGAGTGCTCATTTTATATTATATACTTTTATTTACAAATCTGATTATCAAAGTCACTTTCACCATTTTTGCCATATCTTGGGTTCTACTAGGAGATAGAAGCTCAAATTTGGGCAGAACAAACTACGTAATATGTGCTACAAATAACTCCATTATAGCTACTGCTCAATCATCCTCTAAGTATACCTAATAATTCGTCTAAAACAGACTATACAGATTTGTACCTCAATAGTATTTTGATAATATCTTACTCATTTTAATGATTCCATTGAGTGACCAACTCACCACATATGTCAAAATCATATATCTAACTGTATATTCAATAATCCAAGCCTTTTTACCGAGTTATCATATGGTTACTCACTGTTTTATACAGCCTATAAATTTAATCAAGATTTTAACATCTTTACATGTAGATTTTAGTCTTTTTAACCAAATCTATTAACACAAAATCGCCACATAATACTTTGATCATCATTTATCATCATATACATATACATTTATAAATAAAATTCAAGATTACATTTACAAAATAATAAGATGATAGAGGAAATGATCTTGTTACCAACCAATATAGTTAAAGGTTAAGAACAAGACTTGGTTTTTGGTAACAAATCTTATGGAATATCAAGACCACCTTCAAGATCACCAAGTATATACAACACCTTGAGAAAAATCAGCCCTATACTCCAACGAAAACTTCTTTTTAGTTGTTAGGATCACCTTAAATCACCAAGTCTTCAAAGGGTTTTCATCTTATGAAAGTTAAACACAAGATTTATGGTAGAAATTTGATCAAATGTGGTGTTTGGTGGTGGTGTATGGGACGGAAATGGGGAGAGAGTAGAGAGAGTTTTGAGTGGTTTGCATGTAAGAAATGAGTGTAAATGGTTTGAGTTAGTTGTTTTAAGTGTTAAGTGGTTTTGGTTAGAAACTAAGGACAAGTGTCCTTAGTTTTTATATAAACTTGACACATCTTTGATGTGTTGGTTAAGCTTTGGCCGCTGATACAAGGCTTTTGGCCAGGTAAAAAGATTCGTTTTAAGTATGTCTCTTCGAATTGAAAAACGTTATTGTTTTATGTGTGACTCAGTTGAATTTTGGTGAAACAAAGATGTGTCGTTGTAGTTTTGGAAATAAAAGGTGCAAAACAATTAAAAATAAAGTGCAAGTATTTAAAAGCGCAACTAAAACTAAAGGGCAATAAAGTAAATAACGCAAACTTAAATCTAACTAAGACAAACTTAAAGTGCGAATAAAGCTAAAAATAAAAAGGCAGAAAACTAAAAACTAAGATTCCCCTATCCGGAATAAATCCCTATTCGGAATAAATGCTATTCGGAATAACTGTCACCTATTCGGAAAATAGCCCTATTCGGAATAATAGACCCTATGCGGAATAAAGTCCCTGTTCGGAAAAGCACCTCTATTCGGAATATTGTCACCTATTCGGAAAGTTAGGCCTATTCGGAAAGTTACCCTATGCGGAATCAAGGACTATTCGGAATAAAATCTTCTATTCGGAAAGCCAAGTCTATGCGGAAAAATCACCCCTATTCGGAATAAATCTCCTATGCTGAATAAAGTGCTATGCGGAATAAACGGTTTATGCGGAAAAATCCCTTATTCGGAAAGTCAATCCTATTCGGAATAACTGTCACTTATTCGGAATAATTAATATTCCGAATAAAGCACTAAGCCAAAACCCTTACTCGGAATAAATTATATTCCGCATAGACCACAAACTGACAAACCTTTATGCGGAATAAACTGGGCTCAAGTCTGGGAAAGAACAGTTACTGAAAAACGAAGAACAAGGAGAAAGAAAAGGTACGGATCTAAATAAAACTTAACCAAATCAAACACAAAATTAAATCAAACAAATTAATAAACAAATATAAAGCATAAACAACCAATCCAAATCAATAAATCAATCAATAAAGATCAAAATAATCAAAACCACTTTAATCAAATCAACCAAAAATTAAGAACATGAACATAAACAAATCAACACAAAGATTAAGAAAGGAAGAATGAGATTAACAAGATAAAAATAAAGCTTGACAAGAATTAAAAAGGAAAACTTACTTGAATTAAATGGTAATTAAGTGCAAGACAAGGTAATTAAATTGACAAGTATTTAAATGTGCAAGGTAATTAAAAATGGAAGAGCTAATTTGTCAAGTTAGCCAACAACAAGAAATGATTAACAATCCTAATCTATATATAGGGGAGGATTAGGAAGCTTCCTCCCCTCCTTCATTTCTTGTTAATTGCGGGGTTAAGTCCTTCCTTCATTTAATCTTCATTAATTGCGTCATTAGTCCTTTTCTTCTCATCTTTCTTTTAAGTTTGGACTTTAAGGACATGTGGCTCGGGATATCTTTTGAACTCGTCTTTAATTTCTTCAATAGAATAGACTTGAGTTTCTTGGCTTTTGATAAACTTCCGTCTTTTGACTTTTTCTTCGATAAATCTTCAGAATTGGTCTTGGACTTCCGTTCTTTTTCCACTCTTGACTTCTCGACTCCGTCTTTCATCTTTTTCTTCAATAAAAGTCGTGAATGCCCGTGAATTCCCGTGTTTTCTCCACTTTTCATAATCTCATCCTAAATTACAACAAAAACACAAACCACGCATAATTCCGACATAAAAGACATAAAATACACGTTTTGGTCCGGTTATTATTGTAATTAAGTGGTAGAAAAGATGGGTGTTTACACACCTATCAAATCCCCTACACTTGACCATTGCAATGTCCTCATGCAATGTATTAGTTACAAAGCGTGTTTACACTTTTCATCATAATCAATCCACGTTGGCCTTTATTAAAGAGATAGAAAATTATAAAAAATGCAAAGCAAAGAAATTAAAAGCATACCTTGGGTTTTGAAAATGTCATGAATAATCATGATCCTCAACTTTTCACTTTCTCCATACCAAGCTTAAAAACGAGATCATTGTTATTATAAGTTAGTAGACTATCACGAACTCATGTGGGCCAATTATTCACTTAGACTCCCTTATTCCTATGGGTATCTCTTATATTTTATTATTTGTCTTGAATGATCACGAAGATGCATTGTTTGACTTATTTCGATAATTATTTAGTCTGAAAATAAAGTGCACGATTTAATCAATAGTTAGCTAAAGGACCAAATCTTTTAAAACTGCTTCTCGGGATATCAGAAAGTTCATATCTTGGCATAACTTGGTTCGCGATTTGAGACCTTTCTCGGGCCGATATTTGGCAGCGACTTCATACTTCAAATCTTGAGAGACGTTCATGAAATAATGGTCTTCTCTTCATAATTGGAATTTCTTCACTTGGAATTTTTGAGAGATTCTTCATATATGGACCACGACTTCTTCATTTTTTTCTCCAATCTTTATTTTGGATTTTGATATACAACGATCCGCCTCCTTTATTGACTTGGATCTATTTATCCTCATACCTTGTTAGGGTCTTTTCGGATACACTTCTCCATGACTTTTGGGAGTTTTGCTTTACGTCGTGTGTCTCGATCCTTCATATTGATTTTCGATAAATGATTCTTCACATCACTTTTGGATCTTTAGCAACAAAATATAGCCCTCATGCCTTGTTAGGGCCTTTTCGGACTCGCCAATCTTCGCGCCCCGCTTCATAAGTTATGCCTTGGCTATGAACTCTCGTCATTACCGAGCAACTTTTAAACGATCTGGGGCTAGAAGCTAAGTAACTTTTCAAATCGTACAACCTTATTTATTAGCAGATAAATTTATTAGCAAGTGATGGGAGAATAGGCTTGTAATTAACTCACATAAATTCACGAAAGAATACCGAGTTATAACTGGCTCTATCATCTCTCGTTCTCCACAGTTTAAAATCTCAAGTAATGAGACTCGTGGATACTTAGCCTATTAAATCAAAGTTTTGGGTTTTCGAGTCGCCTATAGGATCTTGCAAATTCTTAGACTCTTTCAAGTTTAGAAGTCGCATCTTAAAGTTCCCTTGATAAACGACTCTCTAGGATCAATTATAGGAACTTGCGAAAAGTTCTTGTTCTTAACCCGTGAGAGTTAAGACTTTCGCGTTTTATAGCTCCCTATATAAAAGCCTAGCAAAACTTGACTTAAACATGTTAAGGATACTAGCTAGAGTAAACTCGAATTGAGTCAAAAGATTCACAACGTTTGAAAATTAAACCACTTATTAAACATTTATTCAAGCAAAGAAAGAAAATAGCTATACAAAAGGGAAAAACTAATAGGCCAAAATAGATCAAAAATTTTGAAAAATGTCGAAAAATTGATTTTCCGGTTAAAATGAGGACAAAAACAAGGAAAAGACCACTTAACTTCGATAGAAGTCCCCCTACACTTAAGATAAACATTGTCCTCAATGTTTAAGCATGGGGAAGTAAACTCCCCTACACTTAGGACATTGTGCACGTTGTTTAAATCTTGCTAAGGAAAAGACAACTAAAGAGATTCCTATTTTAATATTGAGAAAATATAAAATAGTGAATCGAAAAGAGTTTAGGATAGAACCGGGAAGAAGTAGAACACAGAATCACGGGTCGTCAAGAATCATCAAGAGTGGATCATTGAAGCTCGAATCCCTGATTAAGAAGTGAGGAGAGGAAATAGCAATCCAAAGGGGTCCCCCCTACACTTATGGTAAAGAAAGCGGAAAGATAGATGCATGGGTTGCCTCCCAAGAAGCGCTTGGTTTTTGTTAACCGAGTCGTGAGCCTGACTCGACCTTGATCATCAACGGAAGTAGCATGAAACAAATCCACCAGGATCAAAGACATAGTTTTCATCCATCAATAAGCAAGAACTTAAGGCGAACAAGGCAAGCCAAAAGAGAAGTGGCAGGGTTCCCATAAGTGATGGAGCATGGTGGGAGCAAATATGAAGCGGTGTAAGCATGTCTTCCAAATTTCCAAAGATTTTTCCTTTTATTTCATCAGGTGGATACTGAGATGGCTTAAAGACTTCAATACCGGGATCGAACACCTTTTCCTTCAGGGGAAAATAGCACTCCGGCTCAGCCGAGTGTGAAGAAGATCCGCAAAGAAGCACAACCTCGTCCTCAGAAGTGGGACAAAGAGGTGTCAAATCATAAGTGCAACGGAGTTTGGTGTCAACCGGTTTCTTCTCCTTGGACAAAATGCTCTTCAAATCCAAAGTAGGATCAAGACGATAATCTTCAAAGTCCAAAGGAGGTGCATCACTCTCATGAGGGAAGTATGTGTTGAGAAATTCAGAGAAATCTTCCTCGAATGAGTAATCGTCCAAAGTAGGATCGAGTGATGACGGAGGATCTTCAGCATGTGAAGAATCGCTCGAGAGAGTATCAGCCTCATCAAAATCATCGAATGTGGGTAGCTCGGGATACTCAGAAGTACAATCAAAGTCATCCGAATCTGAGCTAGAATCATCATCATCATAAGCATCAAAGACCGGTGTGAAGGCCTACTAATTCTAAGGATTTGGTAATGGATGGATTAGATCTATGGATTTGGTGGAATAGATGGGGAAGAAGGAGATTAGGTGTAGAGAGAGAAAGGAGAGGGAAGAAGAGTAGAGAGAGAAAGTGATTAGATAAATGATAAGTGTTAATGAATGAATGACCAACCCCCTCCTAACATGCTAGGAGGGGTATATATATAGCCCACCCTACATGTGGGCTATATGGACTATATACTTACAAAGTGGATCACGAGCCCATTACATAATTATCGTTGGAGCGACCGATCCTTCATAAATACGTAAAACGTATTTCCAACAATCTCCCCCTAAGGGAGGTCGCTCCAAGTTACAAAGTTCTAAATATTCTATAGCTCGTGATCTATGCTAATAATGATGTGACCGAGACTTTCTTTGGGAAAACACATTTCCAACAATCTCCCCCTAAGGGAGGTCACACCATTTTACAAAATCTTAAACCTAGCATACTATGCTTGAGTCTTCGATCTTGTTCTTGTGAATATGCTTGATGTGATCTTTGACTTTAGTCTTGAGCATGTTTCCTTGCCTTGACCTTGTGCATTCATCACTTGTGAAATTTGCCTCTTTGTGACTTCATGTTCCACATACTTATATCTTTAAATTCTTGAAAGCTTCAGAGTTTGATACAGCGGAAGACTTGACCTTCAGACTTTCTTGAATTTGTTGAAGTACTAAATGTATGTAGTATAAGCATGTGGTGACGACTTCTTCTGGATTATACACCGCAATGCCACCTTCTTGTTACGCTGCATAAGACAGTTAGCAACAAACCATATACACGGATGAAATGGCCTTGAACATTTCATTCTAATTCGGTAGCATTTTACCTCCGGTCGGTGAAGACCGTTGGACGATATTAAATATCGTACTTGTGGCAGGTAGTTTCAATAAAGAACCTCCTTGACAAGATTTCGCGGGTAAACCCGTTCTCTTTACTCGACCGTCCAAAGCTGACTGCGAACGTAAAGAGTGAATCATTTGGATAATACTATCCGCATGATTTGAAGCCGTCAATTCATGTTCCTGGAACAAGTGAAGTTCAATTAAGAACCGCACCATCGTTGCTTTCCAGTTGTCACTAGCTTGATTCATAAAGAATCTTGCAAGTTACCTACCAAGTGCTGTTTGATGTTAACACTAGAAGGATTTCCACTCGTCACTGTGATCAATAAAGAGTCACTCTGAGTGTTCTGGCAAGATCATATGATAATGCGTAGAGGCCTGGAACGTGTTTAAATTCATTTAAGAATTAAACCACTGTTGCTTTCCAGTTATCACAAGTTTGATTCATAAAGAATCGCACAAGTCACCTACCATGAGCTTTTTGATATTCGCTCAAGAAGGATTTCCATCTTCATTGTAAATACTTTCGTATTACTCGGATGTTCAGGCAAGATCATGAAGATTTTGCGTAGGACTCTTAAGACTTTCTTACTTTTCACAGTGTGTGAAGAAGCAAGTAAATATGAAAGTGTGTCCTAATGAGATATTTGATGATCTCAAATGGCTCTAGACTCGATCGTGCATTTTGGATTTTCAGTGATCGGAGGCTGGAGAGGAGTGCCACCTTTTCAATACCAATTTATTCGGAGTGAATAAACCAGTAGATAATGTGTTGATCTCCGTGTGATTAAAACAAATACCTTTTGAGAGATATTTGAGTTAGCTGGGAAGGGTTGTGCATTGCATCACTGGGTCCATGATGTCTTTCTTCAATACCGAGAATCATTAGCAAAAATGACCTCAATAGCATATGTATTGACCCGGTTTCTGCCTAAAGTTGTAAGGAGGGCTTCTTTCTTTACACCCTTTATCTTTACAATTCTTTTTCATTCTTCAACCCCTTCAATGCTTACCAATACGTCATCACTAGCACCTTGTTGTGATTGTTCCAGTGCTAGCTTAAGTACTTGGTCGGCATTCAGCTACGTTCACATTCTTTCTCCATCTTTCCTAGGACTTCTAATTCTATCTAAGGAATTGTCCTTGGGAAGATTCCTCCGGTTCTAGAGAAATCATTGGACTTTAACCTATCCTACCATCCTTATGTCACCACAATCTTCATCGTCGTGAAATAATTGGGTTGCGGGTAAGTATAAATCACCATGAAATCCATTTTGAAGTGCAAATCCATTTTGCTCCCCCTTAACATATGCTACGATATTCGAAAACATTTCGCACATGTCGGGATGAGCTAACACGTTAAGTCAAACCATTTATGATTGATCATATCCCATATTAAATCACATTTTCTCCCCCATATTAAAAATATTAACCCAATCGATGTTTTTAATATCAATTGATTTAATAGCATTTTAAGAAAATTTGGGAAGAAAAATGCAAATCCAATTATCTTCATGATTTTAACAAGCTCCCCCTCAAATTAATGAGGGTATACTTGAAACGTAAATTAAATACCTTTTAAACACAAGTGTAAGGTATTTAACACGTGCAAGGATCAATATATGATGAGGAATTCACAATATTAGCAATGTACGAGGTTGGACCTGAATAATGGAGAACAGCATATGAAAGAAGCACATGGTTCTTGTTCACGAATGTTGGTCACCTCGTCACGTCCCCGAAAAAATTAATTCCCGTTGTTGAGTCAAAGCTTTCCGGTGAAATGCTTGACTTGAGTATGAAAAGCGGGTTGCTATCTGAAATAATAGCAAACCATTTTGAGCATGTTTTAAAAGTTTGAACTTCTGCTCGAACTTTATTTACAACCCCGTGTCATTATTGAATGACATTTCTAGGTTCGTAAATATTATCGATTCCAGAAGACATGCTCGTTTTATCAAAACATTTTTGAACACACAATTTTGAAAGATTTAGAAAAACCTTTTGAGAAATTCTCGAAAAATTGTGTTCAAAGTTTTGAAAAAAAACAATTACTTGAGCTTAAGATGTTGAATATCTTATAAAAACGAGCTCAAGTCCGAGAAGTTGTAAACTTCCCGTTGTTAAGGATAAGTTTATCATCGGCGATAAACTTTCCTTTTATCTGAAGAACGAGTCCTAAGCTGACATTTACTTAGAAGTCGTGTACACGAGCTTAAAACCTTTGAATGGTTTTAAATGTAAGCTCGTGTCCGAGAAAATTTACTTTCTCGTTGTAAGGATAAGTTTATCATCGGCGATAAACTTTCCTTTATTTGAAGCACGGGTTACCATCTGATATTTAATGATAAACCATAATGCATGAGCTTAAAAACTTGGAATGTTTTTGATATAAGCTCATGCCCGAGAAAAATGAATTTCTCGTTTTTAGGATAAGTCATCATCGGGATGAACTTTCCTTTCTTTGAGGATCGAGTTACAGTCTGTTATGTGACTGTAAGTCCTTGTGCAGCTTAACCATGAATCCCCTGAGACATTTGTTTCTCTGATATCTGCTTCTTCAGAAACCAAACTCTAAGAGTGTCCTTAGTTGAACGGTATACAATGATTGGACCGCTTCGTTCTTTTGAAACATCAACTTTGGTACCTGCAATCTCATTAGGAGTTTGTATACTTTTGCATGGGTTAGAGATATCTATTTTGGAAGCACGTGGGGGTTCACAGTTGGCTTTACTTGTGTCAGAGGTGGCCTGAGGGGATGATTCACTTGTCTTATTTGGCAAACGTTTCCTTTTATAGAAAATCTTAAGTTCAGGCTTAAGTGATGTATCATCCTTTGCAATTTCCTCCCTAGTAGTCTTCGTAGAATCAGAGGCTATCCTAGTTAAAGGGCACTCGTTTCCTACAAGAGTGAAAGTTCTACCAGTGGGGCGCCACATCTTACCAAAGGGTTTGATTTTAGCTACCCACTGGGATTTAAGTCTAGCACGGGAGTTCACCTCATTCAGCAATTTTTTGATACAAGCATCATGATTTGCCGTAAAGACACATTTTCTACATGTTTTACAAGTAGCATATTTAATGTCCGAGTAAGATCTAGAATCCTTAGATGATTGATTGATGCTCCTAGGATTGGACATGCTACGGTTAGCAGTGTTGGGTACACTAGAAGGCATCTGACTGGGTTTGGAATTCCTATCTCTTACATGTGTCTTTTGCTTAGCTTCCCTAAGATCAGGTTCATGGCAAACGTCATTTGAACTAGTTCTAGACGTGGTCTTGATATTTTTAGGGAAACTAGAGGCAATCATATGATTTGGTCTTGCTAAAGCTGGAGTGATCACATTGGGCCTAGTTGCTGGAGTGACAGTTCTAGAAATATGACCCAAATCAACTTGGGAGGCAAACCGCGGTCTCGAGGATTGTGATCGCTCGGATCCAAATGCAGTAGGTTGTCTGACAGTCGGTTGTCTGACGAACTGATTTGTAGGCGGTTTCCCCAAGATTGATGGTTTCTCAAGCTTAGTGTCCACACTAGGTCCGTTACTTTTCCTTAACTCGTTTTTCAACGCAGCTATAGCAAAAACCTTTTCCTGTACTTGGGCCTTTAAAGTCTCATTTTCTTTGAGCACGATATCTTGGGATGCCAACTTAGATTCAAGCAGTTGAATTTGTTTCAAAAGATTATCCTTTTCAGCTTTAGAATCTAAAACAGTTTGATCCAATTTTCTTTCAAGAACAACGTTTGATTTTTCAAGTTTTTCAAAGTATGTTTCAAATTTGACCGTTTTCTTAGAAAATTCAAGTTTGGCATCCTCAAAATCTTTTGATTGCCGAGCTACGATCGTTTCGAGCTCTTTAATCTTGGAATCAGAAGCAGACAATGAATCATTTATAATACACTTTTCATGATGTACTATAGCATTCTGAACAATCTCTCCCCCATTATGACTTACATCGGATGAATCAGAAGTGGTATTTCTATCACTCTTTTCCATCCCATGTTTGTCATAATTAGGTTCAGAATGCTCAATATGCGACATGTCATCAGCATAGTCATCATAAACAACATTAGATTGTACCATATTTGCAGGCTCTTCGTCATAAACGGGTAAGGTGTCATCAAGAGAGATCGCGTGAACATTCCCTGACGTACCACTGGTATCATGTTGTACTCCTGATTCTGTGCTCTGGCCATCGTTAGGCTCCAAGTTGTCAACCGTATGACCAGTTTCCTCTTGCATCGAAAAGTCTTGCACTCCATTATCATACCCTTGCTGAAGTCGAGATCTTTCATAAATTGAAGACGAGACCGATGACATGAGTTTCAAAATCGTATCACGGAAAACTCGAAGCTCGGTATGTGTATCTCGAAGAAATGATTGGCAAATCACTGAGCTTTCAGGCTTGATGATATTGAATTGGAGGAAAGGCGTGAGTTGTGTCACAAGAGCCTTATAAGCAAGTGACGATGCAGATTGAGTAAAGTTGTCACGGTTGAGTTGCTCGGCGAGTTCGGTCAAAGTGGTGAACATTGAGTCGATGAATACATGACGATCTTGTCCAAAGATTGTCACAAATTCGCTCCCTCCTTGAATCCCCGAAAGAGTGACAAGATGAGACTGGAGTAGTTGAAAGGAGGTGATGCCACTTTTCTTAACTTCGTTTTGCCTTAAATATAACTCTCCCTTTTTACATGTCGAATCGAACGAATCCATTAAAGATCGATTAAAACGAAAGACCCGTAAATAATACGTAAAATTCCTCAATGGATGGTATAAATGAAGCTCGTCACTTTGACTCGTCACGTTTGTCTCTAAATCCGGCCACAATAACTTTTAACCCGACAAATAGTTTTCCACGTTATGCCTCGACACGAGTTGCCAAAAATTAATAAACAAAATATACTAAACCAAAAAATATAAAAGTGACAAAAAAAAATAAAAAAAAATTTAATTTAACAAAAACATAAAAAATAAAAAAATAAAAATAAAAAATGTGATATTTTAAAATGGAAAATAAAATTAGAAAAATAGAAAAATAAAAAATAAAAAATAACTTTTAAAAAATAACTATGGATTAAAAAGAAGAGAAAATTTTGGAATAGTAAAAAAATAAAAAAAATCCAACCCTTGTTTACACCGTCAATTAAAAAAAACGTGTCCCAAGGATTTCTCCTTCTCAATGCACACGTGGCCCAATAAAATTGTTTCCACCGCCCCACTTACTTGTTTAAACCGCCAGTTAATATATACCGATTAAATTCTCTCTCTCTCCTAAACTCACACACACAATCACAGCCTCGTCTCTCTCTGCGTTTTTCTCTCTCTCCCACAAATCTCAACTCAACAATGGTGATTCCATATCAAAACCTCCGCCCCATTTAAATAATAAGAAAACAAATATTCATCAAACCTTGTTAAATCCGCCCACTCTTAATATCTGACACAAATCTCACCCTCGTCTCATCAGATTCTTTCTTCTCGCTCGTCGAACTCGATGAACCTTGCTTGCTGTCGCACATAAGGATATACAATTAATCCGTGTTGGAATGGGAATCAAAACCCTTTTTTGATTTCGTTTGACCGAGATCCAGGTGTGAAGAAAAAAGTCTTTCAAGATCGTATCTTGTTTCTCCGCCGTCAACCTAATCACCACGAAAACACAGCGACTAACAACCGTCTTTTACATCCTTTTCCGAACGAGAAGACAAGAGCCAAGATTCGGCTTCAAGATCCTTTATGGGGTCTCGGGTAGGTGCTTTTAATTTATTTATGTTAAATATGGTTTGAGTCTTTCTCTCTACTGTAGTGTCCTTCTCGTCGGGTGTCGGTTTGGTAGGTCTTGGTTCGAAAGTTGTTGAGGGGTGTGTGGGTGTGACGAGGGTGTTTTGGAGTTTGGGGTGAGCGAGGGATGTGTCTATATGACAGTCGAAAGTGAGGGTCTGTGAAAGGTGTGAGAGTGACGAGGTTGTCGGATGTGGGTGTGGTGTTAGAGTCGAGGGGTGTAACGAGAGTCAAGTGGGTGTTGGTGAGATGGTTAAGAGAGTCGTGTCTGGGGAATGTGGGAGGGTTGCGAGATCGAGTCGGGTGGGTAATACGAGTCTTTGTTGGAAAAGAGTTTGTGATGTTAATGTTTTGGTGAGTCTGGGAATGTTTTGACGAGGGAGAGAGTGATGGATTTGAATGAGAGGTGTCGAGAGGTGTCGAAGGTGTCGAGAGGTGTGATGGGTGTTTGGTGGAGTCGAGAGATTGTGGGAGGGTTTTGAGTCTTGTTTGATGGAGTCTGTTTGTTGGGTGGGTTTGAGGATTGAGTCAAAAGTCACTGTTTTAGAAAAGCCTATTCGGAACTTTGTCTATGCGGAACTTTGTCTATGCGGAACTTTTGTGTCATGCGGAACTTTGTGTCATGCGGAACTTTGTGTCATGCGGAACTTTTTGTCAATTCGGAAAAAATGTGTCTATTCGGAAAATATGAGTCAATTCGGAAAGTTTTGTTTATTCGGAAAAAACGACCATTCGGAAAAACTGAAATCAGACCACGGGATGGATCAAACCTGACTGATGACACTTGACAGATTTGGACTAAAAATTTTGGATCAAAAACTGATAACTATGGACTGATGACATTTGACAAATTTTGGACTGAGTGGACAATTTTTGGACAATAGACAGATTTGACAGATTTGGACAATAGACAGATTTGATAGACTTGATTATTAAAAAAAATTTAATAAAAAATAGATGATTTAAAAATCGATAAAACTGATAATAAAAAACTGATAAAAAAAATAATAAAAAAATTGATAAAAAACCTACGTAACAAAATAATACTGATAAAAAATAAAAAATTGATAAAAAATTTATAAAAATTGATAAAAAGTTGATAGAATGATGAAAAAATTGATAAAAAATTAGAAAAGAAGGGATTTTTACCACCAAATCAAAAGATAAAAAAATACAAATCCTAAGATTTAACCATGGCTCTTGATACCAATTGAAGGCCTACTAATTCTAAGGATTTGGTAATGGATGGATTAGATCTATGGATTTGGTGGAATAGATGGGGAAGAAGGAGATTAGGTGTAGAGAGAGAAAGGAGAGGGAAGAAGAGTAGAGAGAGAAAGTGATTAGATAAATGATAAGTGTTAATGAATGAATGACCAACCCCCTCCTAACATGCTAGGAGGGGTATATATATAGCCCACCCTACATGTGGGCTATATGGACTATATACTTACAAAGTGGATCACGAGCCCATTACATAATTATCGTTGGAGCGACCGATCCTTCATAAATACGTAAAACGTATTTCCAACACGGTGGAGAATCAAAAATGGGTGAAGCGTCCAAAGTAGAGTGAGAATCATCCACATCATCAGTAAAAAGTGGATTATCAGTGGAAGACTCGAATAGAGGATTGTCATAGACGGTAAAGTCATCGAGCACATTTATCATATTCACTGATTCTCGGCCTCCAAAAGATTTGCCTGTAAGCTTCCCCATTCTAAAAATTTTAGAATCATCCCCGACTCGTAAGATTAACTCACCTTCGGCCACATCTATTAAAGCACGTCCGGTTCTTAAGAATGGCCGACCAAGTATTAAAGGAATACGAGGGTCCATTTCATAATCAACTACGACAAAGTCGACCGGGAAAGTAAATGTGCCAACTTTAATAAACACGTCTTCGGCTATACCAACGGGGTAAGCGAGAGTGCGGTTAGCAAGTTCGAGAGTCATCTTTGTTGGAATGAGATCGGGCAATGATAGTGTTTTCCAAACACTGAGTGGCATCAAATTAATACTAGCCCCGAGATCAGCAAGGGCAGTAAATTCTTCAGTTTTGTTGAATACGCAAGACAACACAAAACAACCGGGATCTCCAAGCTTTTCCGGAAGTTCTTTAAGAATAACTGCAGAGCAGTTTTCATTTAATCGTGTGTTGGCGAGTTCAAGCAGCTTCTCCTTCTTGCTAAGCAAGTCCTTGAATGCTTTGACGAATTTCGGCATGTGGCAAAGTGCTTCAACAAGGCTAATGTTGATGGTCATTTTAGATAGCATATCCACATATTTCATTACATTACAGTCATTCTTGGTTAGCTCGTTGGTCTTGCCTATGCGAGAAGGGTATGGGATTCTGGGTTGATAAGGATTGGGTGGAGGTGTAGTTGGTGAAGGTTGTGATGTTGAAGGGTCCTTCCGAGATACATCGTTATGACGAGGCGGAGACGGTAATGGTGCACTATTACTAGGTGTAGGAGGAGTCGGGATACATGGTGGTGGAGGAGGTGTAGATGATGGTGGTGAATCAGGTGGATTGACAATGGTAATTCCACTACGCGTAGTTATAGCACTCACATTAGCTCGCGGATTAGTGACGGTGTTGGAAGGTAGAGAACCCGAAGAAGAAGAAGGTTGAGCTTCAGGCAAGAAACTAGCCAACAGATTCTTTAATTCAGTTGTTTGAGTGATGAAAGAGGATTGAAGATTATCACGAACCTCAGTTCTGATGTCATTACCTTGCTTCAAGATATCTCCTTTCAGATTAATTATTTGGCTCTGTAGATTCTTGATTTGCTCACCTTGAGTTCTCATGATTGTGTCAACATCGGGATTAATGGGTGGGTGATGTTGGGTGGGTGGTTGATAAGGGTTAGAAGCACGAGGTGGGAGTTGGTTGCTTCTATTGTAGTTGTTGGCGGGGTTTTGGTTTTGAGGAGAAAAACCGGGTGAAAGGTAGTTGTTGGAACGGTAGCTCAGCAGATATCGATCCCCTTGTTGTCTAGCTTGGTAATTTTCCGGTGAATAATTACCGTAAGCTGCATACACATTTTCCGGATTTCCTTGTGTCGAAGGACAATCGGTGTATGAGTGAGGACCGCCACATGTTTCACAAGGATTAGCAACCGCTTTAACTTGTTGTTGTTGTTGATTTGAAGCGAGAAGCGTAATACTTTTGCTCATTTCAGCCATCATGCGGGTGAGTTCGGTCATCTCAGGGTTTGCTGAGGTAGAGGAAACATTGACTCTCGTGTTGTTTCTAGAAGAAGCAGAGGAATCCCAGTTCTTATGATGAGTAGTCATGTTTTCAATTAACTCTCTACACTCCTCGGGTCTCCTTTTCATGAATGTGCCACCGGCGGCTGCATTAATCGTATCACGATCTCGAAAAGTCAATCCGTTGTAGAAAGTATCGATCAAGGTGACCGGAAGCATGTTGTGGTTTGGGCAACGGTCGATCAAGACATTATATCTCTCCCATGCATCAAAAAGAGATTCATCGGGATCTTGCATGAAACCGCTGATCTGATTGCGAAGGCTTGTGACCATGGATGGTGGAAAGTAGCGCGAAAGAAAGCGTTGAGTCATGTCATCCCAAGTGTGAATAGAATTCTTCGGGAGACGATCAAACCATTTCTCGGCATGATGCGATAAAGTATGCGGGAAGAGTTGTAGGCGGAGAACATCCATTGTGGCACCAGGCAACTTCATGCTTTGGGTGATTGTAATGAACTTGTCGAGGTGTTTGTTGGCATCATCATCAGGCAATCCTCTAAATGGGTTTGTTTGTACTTGCTGAATCATGTGGTGCTTCAACGAAAACTCAGGAGCGTTGATTTGCATCGGCGCAATCGGTCCTCCTCGTCCAAACATTGTTGGTTGACAAAGTTCCTCCATGGTCCGAAGATCGGGCTGTGGAGGAGCATTGTTGTTATTATTATTATTATTGAGGTGCGGTAGTTGATTATTGTTGTTAACACCTGCCATATCTAAATCTTCTTGAGGCTCGGGCTCTTGATAATTAGAAGATCTAGTACGCATACACCTGAAAATGCAAAAGAAAACAAAACCAAACACAAAGACAATATATATACACAAGAAAGATAAAATCTTTTTGGATTTTTGAAATTTTCAATTTTTATGGTTTTTATGAATTTTTTTAATTTTTATATGATTTTTGAATTTTTTATGCAAGAAAAATAACGCTCACAAGTGAACGGGTCCCAAAAAGCAACGTGTCTCTCACAAAAAACTGTTGATCTTTACGAAAAGAGCCGGCAGCGGCGCCATTTGATACAAGGCTTTTGGCCAGGTAAAAAGATTCGTTTTAAGTATGTCTCTTCGAATTGAAAAACGTTATTGTTTTATGTGTGACTCAGTTGAATTTTGGTGAAACAAAGATGTGTCGTTGTAGTTTTGGAAATAAAAGGTGCAAAACAATTAAAAATAAAGTGCAAGTATTTAAAAGCGCAACTAAAACTAAAGGGCAATAAAGTAAATAACGCAAACTTAAATCTAACTAAGACAAACTTAAAGTGCGAATAAAGCTAAAAATAAAAAGGCAGAAAACTAAAAACTAAGATTCCCCTATCCGGAATAAATCCCTATTCGGAATAAATGCTATTCGGAATAACTGTCACCTATTCGGAAAATAGCCCTATTCGGAATAATAGACCCTATGCGGAATAAAGTCCCTGTTCGGAAAAGCACCTCTATTCGGAATATTGTCACCTATTCGGAAAGTTAGGCCTATTCGGAAAGTTACCCTATGCGGAATCAAGGACTATTCGGAATAAAATCTTCTATTCGGAAAGCCAAGTCTATGCGGAAAATCACCCCTATTCGGAATAAATCTCCTATGCTGAATAAAGTGCTATGCGGAATAAACGGTTTATGCGGAAAAATCCCTTATTCGGAAAGTCAATCCTATTCGGAATAACTGTCACTTATTCGGAATAATTAATATTCCGAATAAAGCACTAAGCCAAAACCCTTACTCGGAATAAATTATATTCCGCATAGACCACAAACTGACAAACCTTTATGCGGAATAAACTGGGCTCAAGTCTGGGAAAGAACAGTTACTGAAAAACGAAGAACAAGGAGAAAGAAAAGGTACGGATCTAAATAAAACTTAACCAAATCAAACACAAAATTAAATCAAACAAATTAATAAACAAATATAAAGCATAAACAACCAATCCAAATCAATAAATTAATCAATAAAGATCAAAATAATCAAAACCACTTTAATCAAATCAACCAAAAATTAAGAACATGAACATAAACAAATCAACACAAAGATTAAGAAAGGAAGAATGAGATTAACAAGATAAAAATAAAGCTTGACAAGAATTAAAAAGGAAAACTTACTTGAATTAAATGGTAATTAAGTGCAAGACAAGGTAATTAAATTGACAAGTATTTAAATGTGCAAGGTAATTAAAAATGGAAGAGCTAATTTGTCAAGTTAGCCAACAACAAGAAATGATTAACAATCCTAATCTATATATAGGGGAGGATTAGGAAGCTTCCTCCCCTCCTTCATTTCTTGTTAATTGCGGGGTTAAGTCCTTCCTTCATTTAATCTTCATTAATTGCGTCATTAGTCCTTTTCTTCTCATCTTTCTTTTAAGTTTGGACTTTAAGGACATGTGGCTCGGGATATCTTTTGAACTCGTCTTTAATTTCTTCAATAGAATAGACTTGAGTTTCTTGGCTTTTGATAAACTTCCGTCTTTTGACTTTTTCTTCGATAAATCTTCAGAATTGGTCTTGGACTTCCGTTCTTTTTCCACTCTTGACTTCTCGACTCCGTCTTTCATCTTTTTCTTCAATAAAAGTCGTGAATGCCCGTGAATTCCCGTGTTTTCTCCACTTTTCATAATTTCATCCTAAATTACAACAAAAACACAAACCACGCATAATTCCGACATAAAAGACATAAAATACACGTTTTGGTCCGGTTATTATTGTAATTAAGTGGTAGAAAAGATGGGTGTTTAGACACCTATCAGCCGCCCCTAGTGGGGGTGAGGCAAGTGTTAACTTGTTTCATCCTCACTAATTTACGGGTACTCCTTTATTCTAGTTCCCTCGATTTGCATGCCCTCGGGTCGTTTTACGAAAAACGTTTTTATAAATTATGAATCAACGACACAAAACGAACCTAATAAAAATTGTCTCATAAAAAACAAAGTTCAAAAACGTAAATACGTAAACCTAGGGTTTCCGGTTTAGTCGTAAAGGACGTTAAATTATGCACGTAATCCCTAACTTCAGCCCGTAAATTGTGAGTTCACATACCAACACAAAAATAAGTTTCAAAATAATATACGAGAAAATAATTTACTACCTGAAAATGTTAGATTGTCAATGATCTCTTATCAATATTAATCATTTTTTGCCAAAAAAGAACTTATACGCATCTATGATCAATATCAGTCTCAACATAAGCATTTGGTTCAACAATTTTATCCAAACTAATAGTGAAAAAATAATTTTCCTTACTAAGATTAGAGTAACTGACAGACTTATCTATATTATACTTCACTTTATTATCAAGAACAAAATCTCTATGTTTCTTACGGAAAGCAGTCTTCCTCCTAGACCTCTTAGGTATGCTATCATAGCTAACTCTCTTATTTAAAACATGTTACCAAAAACACCTAAAATCCTCATCCCCACACTCATATTCTAGTCCTCAGATATGATATTTAAATTATCGCTCTTATCCTTAGTATAAGTGTTGGGCCAATGAAAGTTCTAACTATGGCCCAGTCTAGATTTGATTTAAATTAGACTAAGTATTACAAGTTGCTATGAGAGTCCAGCGATAGAGACCAGACCAGCTGAAGGCAAAGCCTCATCTGGTACACCAGAAACATTCATGTAAAAGAAAACGTCAAAGAAGTCGAAGATTATCCGAAGTCATACTCACCAGCTCTCTTATGGATAAGCTGGTATGTAAAAGGAATGTAATGTTGTTCGAGGACCTCTAAGTTGACAATGCTTAGAGGTCACTCAAAGACCATTTGAAGATCAAGCAAGCAGAGACTTGCCTTATCCTTTTATAGTTTAGGCAGAAGAATCTCTAAAGCACTTTGGGCAGGACAAAGTGAAGATTCAAGATAAAAGAGCCTAGTACGACCTAGTGGGAAAAGTGAACAGTTGGTAGAACTATTCGCAGAAAGTTAGTTAAAGGCATGTCCAAGAATGGACATGCATTTAATGAAGTGTACTACTTCCATTCAAAAGCTGACACGTGCCAAATACTCCCACTAAGGAAGCAACCTCATACCACTATAAATAGAATTAGAAAAGTGGAGAAAATCATCACTTGTATTTATTGATAATACGTTTGTCCTTTTCTCCCTGTTGAACCTCTGGAGTCCTTTGCTGTCTACCAGCAACTCTCTGGTTCACTTGTAAACTTGAATCTCGAATCAAGTTTACTTGTTCAAAGGGTTTGTTCTTTATTGTCATTCAACAAGTGTGATCCATAACACTTTGTAATACTTTGTTTATAAGTAATAAAGCATTACGCGTTTGAAAAGAAAATCTTTAAGTGTTATCGTGTATTCAAGTTAGAGTAATACAATAGGCGTATTTTGAGACGTTCAATTAGTATTAGAGCAGTTTGATTTATAAGACTTTTATAAACTTATTTTTAAAATCAAAATCCTAATGCCTGATACTATGCCTCCTATAACACCACATTTTGGCAAAACTAGCCAATCGAATGATACGACCATTCCAGCCACGACATCAACTACTACCACACCCACACCAGTTGTATGTGTGAGTACTAATGATGATGACCTACCTCAACTCCTTGATGTTAGAGGTGGATCTCACGTGTCTAATGTTCTTGCATTCAATGAAGAGGATTTTTCCACTTGGAAAAGTGAATTCCTCATTTACCTAAATGGCCTTGAACCATTTCTTATCAAAATTTTTGAAGATAGCCCTTATGTTCCTGTGGCTGCTACCTCTACCCTGAGAGAACCCTTAAGAAACCTGTTAAACAATGGACTCCAGTGGATATACGTCTAGCAAACCAGGACAAGAGACTAAAAAGTATCATAGTCTTTTGTCAAAAACATAATGAAGTCCATCATTAAGTGCGCCTCTACTAAAGAGATGTGGACGATAGTTCTTGGGTATGAAGGTCCAGAGGAAACTAAGGAGACAAAGATCCAAGCCCTTAGACTTAAGTTTAATGCCTTCAAAGCTCCGGATAATGAAACAGTTAGTCAAACCTACATCAGACTTAATATTTTACTCAATGATCTTGGAAATAATGATGTTGTCTTACCTAAAGCTGAAGTTAATGCCACTTTTTCAGTAGTATTCCTAGGAAATGGTTAAGTTTAAACCAAACCCTAAGAGGTAACAATGCTATTAAGAATGACCCTCTGGCTCAACTTTTTGGAAGATACAATTATGAAGAAGGCCTAATTGATTCTATTTACAAATCTGAAACAAATAGGTTTACCACTCAGATCACAGGATCAAAAGCTCTTGTTGCTAATCATTGTTTTCAAGACAGCGACTCTGATGTGGAAGAAGCCACCAGAAGCAGTCAAGAGTTCCTTGATGAACTGAATGCTGAGTTTCATGACAGAGCTCTTCTATCTGATCAAAAGAGATACTAAAAAAGATCTGGCAGAGTTAGAGTCGCCAAAGCAGACAAATCCAAAGTAATATTCTTTACTTGAAGAAAGGCTATTCACTTTCAAAAGCCTCTCAATCATCAAGTTCAATGGAAAAAAAAAAGTTCTCTCCGTCTCCATTCAAAGAAGCCTCTCAATCAGAGTCAGAGGGAAGACTACAAAGTCAAATACAAAGCGCTGAAAGTTGAGCTGATGAAGCTAAATCAAAAGGTTGATGAAACAACCAAGAAAAAGGAAAGCAAAAAGACAGAGAAAAAAGGACTGATAGCTGCCTCATTTGACTGGGATGATGAACCTCTCACCTTTGAGGATGAAACAACCACCAATGTCCAGCTTTCATGGCCATTGCTGATGAAGAACCTGCTGTTGGAAAAAGTGAAGCGAGATCTGGTCAGTGGGTTGATATCACCATGAAAAAGGTACAAAAATTACTCACCATGGCTGAACGTCAGGACAAAGACCATGTCCTTGACTACACCTTGATTGACCTTCATTTTGTTGAAGAACAGAGAAAGAACCTGTTAAATAAATTTCATGCCTTAAAACAGGAATTAAATCTGAGTTAATCTGAAGTGACCAACCTCAAACCATTTGTTGCATACTCCTCTCAACTTCAAAGTGAAGTAAGTCGTCTCTCATATGACAATGCGTCTCTGCCCGATGAAAACAGGGAACTAAATCATGTTCTTGAAAAATGGGCTAAGGTTCAATTTACTGTTTAGGACATTGTCTCTGAATGTATCCTTGAAAATGTTGTCCAAGCCATTGGGGGGAAGGGAAGGTTTAAACATCACAAACCTGTGTCCAAAGTAAACTTTGTCCCTTAAGATGAATCATCTTCTAAACCACCAATGTGGACAATAATGAATTTGAAGAAGAACATGAGGAACTTAGCCCCCTATCTGCCTTACCCACACTTGCAGGGGCTAGTCCTTTAGATTCCATTCTTGGTCCCATTCCAGCCACCAAAGCCTCTAAAAATTCCACTAATGTCAAACCATTAGCCAAAGTTACCGAAAAACCCTATAAAAAGGTGTTTATGGCCAAGGAATCCAAGGAGACCAAAATTGTTCTTCACTCAGAGGAGCTGTCTCGAACCAAGGAACTTCTTCTCACTCTTATGGAATAAGTTAAAGGATTGAAAGAACAAATCAAAACTTTATCTGACAACTCCTTCACCAGTTCCCATGGTGAAGGAACCAGCAGCAGTCCACCTAAGGTAACATTTGTGTTCAGACCTTGCAAACATTGTGGGTTAAAAATCATCTTTCTGATAATTTCTTAAAGAAACCAAGATGTATCACATGTGAGTCTACAAAACATACCTCTAGAGAACATGAGGAGATCATCATTGTCTAAAAGGCCAGAATCAAATAAGATCTCAAACTCCTCATAAGTCCTCATAAGTCCTCATAAGTCCTCTAGATGACCTGAACCCAGACCCAGAGCCTTTCCCCATAGACTCAGACCATCTCCTCCTTGCAAGTACTGTGGATTCCATGATCATCACTCTGATGAGTGTGAACACTATCTTGGATGTGACATCTGTGGTAGTATGATTCATGAAACCAGAGATTGCAACCAAAGAGGGGGAGAAAGGACCCAAAGAAGATAGACCCACAGTAAAGTGGGTTCATAATTGAAACTAATAAGGTTTCATTATATCTATGAATGAATATCTGAAGAAATATGTGTCGTATCCGGATAGTGGTTGCTCCAAGCACATGACAGGGGTTAAACAGTATCTGCATAGATATAAAAGGGAGTCTGGTCCCAAGGTAGTCTTTGGAGATGACTCCTTAGTGGCTACTAAAGGATATGGCTTAGTGGATTGATCACATTCACAAGGGTCGCTTATTTCAATGGGCAGAAGCACAACTTGATCAGCATTAGCCAACTGTGTGACGCTAGATTCAAAGTTTTGTTCAACAAGATCCAAGTAACAATCTTCAATAGAAATGATGATGTTGTTCTGATTGCACCAAGAAGAAGGGATGCGTATATTATTGACATGACATCATGTCTAGAGGGAAGCAACACTTGTCTCTTTGCCAAAGCCTCTGATAGTGAAAACTGGCTCAGGCTCAAGTGACTATCCCACCTAAACTTCAAACATTAACAAACTGGCCAAGCATTATCTGGTTGATGGTATTCCTTCTTTAACCTTTTCCAAAGACAGGCCTTGTTCAACCTTTGAAAAAGGAAAACACCATAAAGCTTCCTTCAAAACAAAACAATCATTCTCCATTGACAAGTGCCTCCATCTGCTGCACATGGACTTGTTTGTACCAGTCAAACCTCAATCCCTAAATCACAACAAGTACACACTTGTCATTGTTGATAAGTTCTCTTCACTTGGGTATTATTCCATCAAAAGAAGAGTGAAGCTTCTGATCGCATCATGTCGTTTATAAGAGAAATTGAAAACTTTAATGACTGCAAAGCCAAGGCCATCAGAAGTGACAATAGCACTGAGTTCAAGAATCATGCCATGGAAGCCTTTTGTGATGAAAAGGGTATATCACAAAACTTCTCCACCCCAGGAACTCCAGAACAAAACGGGGTCGCTGAGAGGAGGAACAAAACTCACGTTGAGGTAGCCAGAACTATGCTCAGCGAATCCAAACTTCCTAAACAATTTTAGGGTGAAGCTGTATACATAGCGTGTTACACTTAGAACAGATCTATCATTGTGAAAAGACATGGAAAAACCTCGTATGAAGTATACAGAAAAAGGGCCCCTAACTTTAGCTACTTTCATGTCTTTGGTTTCCCTGTCTTCATTCACAACTACAAGGATCATCTGGGTAAATTTGATGAAAATTCGGATGATGGTTTCTTTCTAGGTTACTCTCCAACATCTAGAGATTTCATAGTGTTCAGCATTCGCAGACAAGAGCTTGAAGAATCAATCCATATTACCTTCAATGAATCTCACGCTGTTATCTCCCAGCACAACTCTGAATCTGGTGATATTGATTTCAATGAAGTTAAATTATACCCAGAAAATGATTTCTCAATCCCAAAGATTTCATTTGAACCTGCTCACAAGGATTTTCCCTATGTTCATGCATTTTGTAGAAACTAGAAGGGGGGGGAGGGGTTGAATAGTTTCTCTTGTTCTAATTAAAAAAAAATTCAATTAGGTTTGTCCCAAAACTAACTTTTACTTGAAAACTAGTTTCTTAATTGTTAGGTTCAGTTCTAATGCATTAGCAATATCTAGTGACAAAGAAATACAATGTAAGAATGAAAGCATAAGTAAAGAGTAAGGAAAGAAACAACCTAAGGTACGACACCAAGATTTATAGTGGTTCGACAACAAAGCTCTCTCTGCGTTCCTATTCCACTCCTCGAGTACACCTTACTCGAGATTTCCACTATATCCGCTAGCTCCCTTCTTGACTGAGAAAACCTTGCAACGTCGCTTACATTATTTTCTGACACTAATCCAAATGTCGAGACCTAATCTTAGATAGTACTAATCTACACACGTCGCCTACTTCACCATTTTCCGACACAAGGCTGATGTCGAGTTCTAATCGAAAGCTAGAAACAATCTGTAACACCCAAAAAATTGGTCAATGAAAGCGTTAAATCTCGGGGGGGAAAGTTTATGGACTTATACTTAATAGTCGTGTGATAGGATCGAACTCAAGATTACGGGATTACAGTCAATACGTAAAGAGTTAATTTATTTAATAAATATATTTATTATATTTATTAAATTAAACTGAGATGTAACTTTAACGACCGTTAAGAGTTAAGTATTAACGAGCGTTATGAAATAAATAGGAAGAAGAAAAGAAAGTTCTGGAACACCCCACAAGGGGGTGTTCGACCGTCGGTTATGGGACAAGGGGGAAGGAAAACTTCCCTTTTACTTGTTTTTACTTGGGCTACAAGAATTCCTAGGCCTATATAAACAACCCCTCACCCTCATAATTCTTCACTCCTTCCCTTCCTCTCTCTTTGGTCGATCACAACAAGAAACCAAAAATGGGTTTCGGTTGGTTTTCTTGTTCTTTCGGTTTTTCTTATAATCTAGTCCTAGCCCCTCTCTAGGATTTTTGGGTAGATTTTCCACAAGCGTAGAAGCTCGGTTTACACGTGCTAGAATCACGGTTAGCTTGTTGTATTACATGTGTACAAGAACATACTATAGTATTAGTTTAGACTATATCTTTGTGGTGTTCATTATAAACCCTAATTGATGATTCGTTCTTTATCTTGTGGATTTGCTTTAGTTAAAAGGTACATAACCCTAATTCGATTAATTATAATTGTGTTATTATGATCTTGTTAAATCACTACCGCTATATGTGTTCTTTGATCTCATTTAGGGTTTTGTGTAATTGTTATGAACTATATAAACCTTTAGTGGCATCGAGAGCCGTTTTAACATGATATAATTATCGAAAATCTAAAGTTTTTAACTAATAATTGTTTTGAGTTAAAACCACATGTTTTTTTAGGTTTTATTAAAAATTAGGGTCTGGCCGAATTTTATAAAAAAAGAATTATTTTTGAAACCCTAAATTACATGTTTTATAATTTTAGATTAAATTGCATGATTAATTGTGATGTCATGTAAATTAAAGGTTACGATCCGTAGAGATTTAATTGTTAAGATTTGAGGGTGGATCCATGATAAACGTGCATGTTTTCATGGATCATAAAATTATATGTGTATATGATTTTATGGGCTATTTGCTTTATTTGATTCAATAAATCTTGAATTAGGGAAGACTTTTATATGAATATAAAAACCTAGATTTGATGATTATTGAATAAATCGTTTGCATGTGGCTATTTAATTTATTTATCGCACATATAAATTGTTATTATGTGTTTATGATTTAGTTTCTTTTACTTGTTTATGTTAAAATTGTTCGAATTGTTGTAAACAAAGGTTTTTTAAAGAAAAAATATGGAGTAAATCATATTACAATTAAGATTTGTTTGAGATCTAAATTACACAAAATTACGTTGATTGGTGAATTGCAATAATAATCTAACGGCCTACTCCTTTTGAAAAACTATAAAGTGGGTGTAACGCACCGCTGGTCATGTACCCGGTTAAGGAAGGAGGTGTTAAGCCGTTAATTGCTGACCAAATTCCCGGCTCGCCTGTGCGTCAAATTCAAATTACCTACAATTATTATTTGCGTTATACCTAAAGGTTGATTTACCGCAAATTCACATCCGAAATCACAATGAATAAGGTTATTGCTTGGTGCTTTAGCCGTAAGTACGTTGTGAATAGTTGTGGGTAAATTCTTTTATTGGTTAAACCAATACCTCAACATAATATATGTAGAGATTTAGTCTCGTGAAAAAGTTTACTAAATGTTTTATTAAACTTATGCTAGGGAGTTGTATGCATGCTTCTCCATACATTGATTTTTACATCAAATTTATACCCTTAAAATTTAAGTCGAATGCTATCTAATTGACAAACACTTGAAATCACTATGTCGTCATTTGAGATTTTTGGATGATGTTGTGATGGAGAGAAAACTTTCATAGAATGAGAATTCCTATGATGGTTTTACGTTATTCAGATTAGACGACTTAATTAAGTTACTCAGTGAGATCTGGAAACTTAAGGCATTCAGAAGGGATGAAACATGTTTACAATTCAAAACATTTTTTTGGCAATGTAAATCCCTTAAATATCTGGAAATTGAAAATTGTTTGTCAATTGAATTTTTCAACAAGTCACTATCTTGAGTACATTCATTACTAGCAGATCAACTAATTTAATGGATCTATGTCAATATATGTTCTAGGATTCAAGGAAAATACTATGGTTTATATACCGGGGTAATTTTAATTTCTTGAAAGTATTTAATTATCGAAAATACTAATATTTGAACTTATTTATGTAGAAATGGCTCAACCCGACAATAACACTATAAGTTCTGCGTTCAAAACGTTTTTTATCGTCCTGAACTTACTGTCCCTAACTTCAATGATTGGTACCACTCACTAAGAATTGTCTTGAGAGTAGCGGGTACTATTGATATCTTGACCACTCCTTATCCGGAGGATCTTGCTGAAGGAGCTTCTGAAGCGCAAAGGCTTGAACATGCTGCTAATGTTAAGAAGCACTCGGAGGTGGCTTGCTTAATGCTTGGGAAATTGGCCCCTCCACTTCAAAATAAGTATGAGCTATTTTCGCCTAAGCGTATGATTGATGAGCTGAAGGCTATGTTCGAGAAGCCACAAGCTGTGGAGATCTACGACTTAGTAGATGCTTTGCATAGCCGCAAGCAAACTCCTGGAAAGTTTGTTAGTGCACATTACATGGAGATGAGGGATTATATGGAACATCTCATTGTACTAGGACAACCCTATGATCATAATATGGATATCAACTTGATCATTATGTTCCTTAACAAGGACTTCAATGATTTTGTTAGAAACTATAATATGCATTGCACGGGGAAGACATTTAATGATTTGCATGCAATGCTCTTTGACTACGAAAAGGGGTTAAAGGACAAGACATCTACCTCTACTCCTCCTGTACTAACAATACAAAAGGGTAGAGTGAGTAAGACAAAACCGCAAGGGAACAAGAAGAAAGGCAAAGGAAAGGGTGATAAGGGCAAGCAAGTTGTCACTTATTCGAAACCTAAGCATAACTTTTTCAAGAAGAATCAATCTCATAAGGATGAGACTTGTCACCATTGCAAGGCAAGTGGTCACTGGAAGAGGAATTGCTCTCTTTACCACGAAGATTTGTGAGAAATAAAGAAGAAGTCTGAGCAGAGCGCTGCAGCTTAAGTACTTTATTTATGATTGAATTATTTAATTTGACATACAAATTAAATTCTTGGGTATATGATACGGGATGCGGTATTAACATTTATAATACGTTACAGTGATTTAATCTGGAAAGGAAGCTATCCTATGGGGAACAATTTTGCAAGTGGGCAATGGTGCACAAGCAGTCGTTGAAGCTATAGAAACATTTAATTTAGTTTTACCTTCGGGTTTAGTACTGATTTTAAATGATTGTCATTATGTACCTATAATTGTTAGGGGTGTTATTTCCTTTTCTTGTTTGTTGAATACTGGATTCGTTCACACTATTGATAATAATGGAATTTCTATTTGGAAAGATGGAATTTTCTATTTTAATGCAATTTCTGTGAATGGTGTATTTAAAATTGACATGCATGAAGATGAATCCAAGTATAATAATAATTCTGTTTTTAGCATGAATAAGAAGAGAAAGTTTGACAAGAACTCTTCTTATTTTTGGCATTATAGACTTGCCCATATTTGAAAGACTCGTACACAAAAGTGTTGGGAATAAAATTGACTCAGTTTACTAGCCGCTGACAAGAGATGTGTAGCCGCTGACAAAGTGTTATCAAGCCCGTGACAGCTTAGGCCCAGACAAGAGAAATTAAGCCGCTGTCAAGATTTATGAAGTCAACACGTTTTTATATGTTAGGAAGATATACATGTATATTGTATTTTTTATGTTTATCTCAATATATCTTCCTAGAATAGTTGACACGTTTTTTTATTGTACAAGGCTCCTTATGCCTATAAAGGGAGGCCTTTAGGTTAGGGTTTGATATACGTTTTCTACTCTTTCATTGTACGCAAGTTTTATCAATCGAAGTGAAAGATTGGTTTATATTGTGTTTAACATTGTTCTTTTTCTAAGTATTACTTCTGCATAACACTTGGATTGTTGTTAACATAAAGTTTCTCTACGTGTTAATCTTGACTCAATCTCGTTAACACAAAGCTAATCGATCTAAGTTTGGGATCAACAACTGGTATCAGAGCTTGTTGAGGAACTTTGATCAAAAGAACCCTAAAACCCTAATATCATCTAAGCATCATGTCCACCTCAGCCGTATCACAATCATCAAATCACAATCTCAAAATTCCCATACTTGATCCTGATAACTTTGAACTTTGTAAATTCAACTTTGAGCAATATATGCAAGTTGATAACTATGTTATTTGGGAAGTTATTGAGTATGGCAATCAATTCAATAAGGAAGCAAAGATTCAAGCTGCTATAGAAACACGAGGAGCAGCTCAACAAACTGGGGATGATCTCAAACCAAAGCCTGAAGATGGAAGAACTGTTTCTGCTACTGAAGTGGCAGATAGAAGGAATGATATGAAAGCTTTAAGCACACTCAAACTTGCTCTTGGTCCTAAGGAGCAACATAAATTCAGGAAGTATGAGTCTGCCAAGGAGCTTTGGGAAGCTCTTGAAACCATATATGGTTGTAACGAGGAAACCCTTAAACAAAGGAAGAAGCAGTCAATGATTGAGTATACTGTTTTTAAAGCTCGTCCTAATGAGAAGCTAAGTGAGGTAAGAAGTCGTCTTCAAGACATCACTAGCAAGCTGGCTTTCATGGGAACAGAACTTGAGGAGTAAGATATCACAGCCACCTTTCTTGGAGGTCTTGGTGATGCATAGGAGATTCATGAAAAATCTATCATTGCCACCAAGGCTTACAGGAACGCCTCCTTTGATGATATCTATAATCAATTAAGGAGCATAGAACCTGAAGCCATTCTCAAACAAGGAAGCAATTCAACATCTGGAAGTGTGGCATTCATCTCTCACAATGACTCACAAACCGCTGACAATGTTTCACATGTCAACATTGATGAGATGGCATTTATACATGATCTCATCGTCCTTTTCGGGTTTTAAATGCATAAAATGTCATAATTATACCATATATATGCTTGTATTTGTTTACTTGTGTGTTTTAGGTATGGATATCGTGAAAAAGACAAAAGATCACAAGAAACAAGGAAAAACGAACACGAGAAACGAAGCCGTACAAAGAACCGGGCCCTAGTTATGGATTTCTCAAAGAAAAACCCATGAAGTTTTGAAGATGTATAAGATTGATCCCTCATTTATGAAGAAATGACACTTAATACCCTTGTATATTCATAATTACAAGTTTGGTCCCTTAAGTTTGTCAAAATTACAAAAAGGTCCTTCCACTTTGAAGAATTGGCAAGTTTAGTCCCTCAACAATTCTAAATTGTCAATAATGGTCCCTCATGAAGTCAAAGATACATTGAAGACCTTCAAAGATGAGAAATGTCCAAGATTAGTCCTCAAACTATGCAAAAATGGCAAAAACAAACCTTGAAACCCTTTTACCAAAGTTTTGTGGCCAAAGTATAAAGTTGGAAACTTTATTAACAAAGGAAATGAGTTATCAAGGCTGAAAAACACGTTTTACCATGTTTACCAAAACACAAGGGCCAAAGGTGTGCATATGAAACATTCAAACAAAGAATTGCGCCAAACACTTTCCACTTCACAAAAAATGGATCAAAGCTAGTTACTATTCACTTTTCACCCCCAGTTACCATCTCACTTAAAACAAAGGGTTAATTCCAATTACAACTGGCACACGTTTGATTCACACACCCTAAAACCCATCCCACACCAAAAACACTCAACCCCACTCACCAAAGGACCCCACCCATTCATACGTCAACCAATCATAATCCAACTTCCTCTACAAGGAATGCCACGTGGCCAAATCAACAGCTCACACTCCTTGCTTGGATACAAAGCTAAAATAAACGATTTGGATGCATTTAAACAGCTCATTAACAAAATTCGTCTAGAAGATTCAAGGGGCATTTTAGGGACTTTGTAGCTATAGTTTTCATTGTAATCTCAGCCCTTTTGGCCTATATAAGGACTCCTCAACCTGTGAGAGAGCCTTGTTCCAGTTTTACTCTTTAAACATTGTAATTCCTTTTTAAAATTTATAAAAGTTGGTATTTTAATAAAAATGTAATTCCTTTTTATGTTTTTGAAAGTTGGTGTTATTTAAGGGTAATTCTGAGTTCCATTTGATGTTATAAAAGTGCTTAGATCTTGTGGTTTAAGTAAGTTTATGTTTGGTAAGGATTTCAAAGTTGAAAAAACCTTGAAATCAGTCATCTGTTTTGGTTATTTATCTTGTACTAACCCTTATCCAAAAGCTATAAGCCCTTGCAAGCTTGTTGACACCAAGCTAGTGAAGGTTTATCAACCTTTGGGATAGGTTGTTTGCTGCTTGTGTTGAAGAAATCAAGCCCTTGAGGTTCTGCTTTGAACCATCAACCAAGGCACATCTCATCTCCTTTGTTCAAGGACCTTGGTCACTCTCTAGTTGTTGAGAGTGGTCCAAGGAGCATAGCTGATCCCTCTAGGAGGTTGTGGGGGATATGTATAACCTCTTTTTAAGTTTCCTCTAAATTTTTTTATGTTTATGTCTAATATGTACTTTGCCATGTGATTTGTTGCTCTGGTGTTTGTGCTTTGTGTTTTATTGTTTGTTTCTGTTAGTTGTCATCTAGTTGAGCTAATTGAACCATAAAATCAGTAGGTTGTTTGATTAAATAAAAAGTTTGTTTAAAAAAGGACTAAAACAAGGATGTTTGGGATTTTGGGATCATAAGGCCTTGTGGCCTTGTCCCCTTGGTTCTTAGGGTTTGGGAAGTCTAAACAAGTCATATGCAATAGGTTTGGGTCACTGGTTAAGTATCAAGAGGTTTGGAAAATGGATTTCAAGTTTTGGAAAATCTGATAAAATTGGTTTGAATTTGGTCAAACACATCAGATCCAATAAATTCTTTGTTTGTTGAATCTAAGGTCTGAAATCTGGTTTGGGAAGAGTTTAGGTGACAAGCTATCTATGCAGTATCTGTTTGTTGAATTTGGTAGCTTATTGTGGGTGCTAGAGCTTATCAAAGTTGGCTGAAGTGGTCATTTGCATCTTCAAAGTGACCACCTCTATTTTGCCTTGCATTTTGTTATCAAGTGTATGACCTTCTTGTTTGTTGCTTGGAACTTGTTTTTGTGCTGCTTGTGAGTAATTTTGGCTATTTGGTTTGCTTTGTTGCTGGCTTATAAGCTAACTGGCTTATTAAGCCTTATTTGCCAAAATCTGTTGTCATTTTGTCAACTGACCACTTGATTCACAAGGACTCTACCTTAAGTTCTTCACAAAAATTGCTTAAAACAAGCCTATAAATAATCCTTGAGCTTTTGGTTAATTTTGGAGGACTTTGACTTTTGGTCAAATAAGCACATTTTGGCTTATTTTTGAGAATGCTTATTGGTACATGCAACAACTTGGCTTTTGTAATAGGTGTCATTTTTCTCAGCTTAATATCAAATCTGGAAGGTTACAAGTCATTTGGTTAAGCTTTTGTGTTGGAAATACGTTTTTACGTATTTAGGAAGATTCGGTCACTCCGACAATATACTAAGTAGTAGCTCGTAGTCTAGACACCGTTATTTAACAAACAAGCCCAAGCCTAGCCTACAACATGTGTAGGCCGGCCCAAACATGTAAGCTCAAGCCCATTACAAGGCTTGGGTATATAAACCCTCTCCTTTGATAGAGAGGGTGAGTGGTTATTCATTTTTCACCTAGTAAACATTTGTTTTCTCTCTCTAGAATTGTGTGTAATCCACCATCTCTCTATCTCTTTCTCTCTCTAAAACATAAGCAAGATTTACATTTCTACAAATGGTATCAAGAGCTTGGGATGAAATATCGGTTGGTACTTGTGTTGTTTATGCTTTCATATGCATAACGTGTGGTTTTGATTGTTTCTTACCGAATCATCAAAATTTTTTCGTGTTTGTTTGTGTTCTAAAGTCGAATACAGTCTTTAATCGTGTTGTAGTATCTTGGGTATCTTGGTTTTTGGCTAAAACTCAAGTTTTTTGGATCGAAAGTTGCAAAATTTCTAGTTTCTCACCATTCCAAAATTCTTGCAAGGTTTCCATCAGAAAGTACAACGTGAGGGTGGTTTGATCGCAATAACCTATTGGTTCCACTTTGCGATCATTGGATTTAAACACCTTATTCCGACGTGACATTCCGATCTGGCATTGCGATCTGGGATTCCGACGGCTTTAAGGATTCTTGTGTCGTCACTATGTCCATTTTATTTTAGCAACATTCCGATCTGGACATTCTGATAGTGGCATTCCTATCTGGACATTCCGATAGTGGCATTCCGATCTGGACATTCCGATAGTGACATTCCGATCTGGACATTCCGATAGTGACATTCCGATCTGGACATTCAGATAGTGTGACATTCCGATTTGAACTTTCCGATAGTGACATTCCGATCTGGACATTCCGATCTAGCCATTCCGATACCAGCAACATTCCGACAATCCAAAAATTATTCCTTAAAAGTGTGTAATTTTGACTTGGAATTTTTGTTTTTTCGAGAACATATTTTAGAGGATTTTAACATTGTTTCTCGACTTTAACACACCACAACACACCACAACACAAAAACACTTAAACCTTATTTCATTGTTCGATCAACTTTGTAAATCTTAACTTATCAAAATGGAGTACACATCTCTTACGGATAAGTCCATCCTCTCGGATACGGATAATCGTCCACCAATGTTGGAGAAGTCTATGTACGAGGATTGGACTTCCCGAATGGAACTTTATATGTTGAACAAGGAGAACGGACATCTTATTTGGGCATCAGTTCTCAATGGACCATTAGATTATGGTACAGTGACGGAAGGTACAACTACTCGTCCTCGCACAACGGGTGAATTGACTGGAGATATGAAGATTCAAGATAATTGTGATAAGTATGATACAAACATCATTCTCCAAGCCCTTCCTCCAGATGTCTACAAACTCGTCAGCAAACATAAAGTTGCCAAAGAGTTATGGGATAGAATTCGGGTTCTAATGCAAGGCACCTCGTTAACTAAACAAGAACGAGAGTGTAAGCTTTATGATACTTTTGATAAGTTTGCCTATGTGCCAGGGGAGACTCTCAATGATTACTATCTAAGATTTACCCTATTGTTGAATGAGCTTAATATCTATGGCATGGCAATTCCTACCTTTCAATTGAACACCAAGTATTTGAACAATCTTCCTCCAGAATGGAAAAAATACGTGACGGATGTTAAATTGGCTAAGGACTTGCATAACACCAATGTCGATCAACTTCAAGCTTTTCTTCAACAACACGAATGCCATGTGATCGAGGCTCGGATGTCTACACCTCAAGTTCATGATCCACTTGCAATGTATGCTTCTCAACAAAACATGGCTTATACTTATCAGCAACCATCATACTTGCAGCAGACACCACCACACAACTATCAGCAACCACATCAACCATCTTATCAACCACCGATGATGCCACAACAAGCATTTCAACCAAGTGTTCATCAACAATCCTTTCTACAGCAACCACCATATCAGACATCACCATCACAAGCCAACACCTCTCCAATGGGCTATACTCCTCAGCAAGGATATTTTCCAATAGAAGCACTACCAGCACAAGCTTTCTACTCTAATGAACTTCCACCAATCCAAGCACCGGTCTTTACTCCAAATGATACGCCAGCTGATGTACTAAACCATCTCACCGCCTACTTGTCAAAACTTGTTGCAACTAGAGGATTTACACCAACAAACAATCAGCTCCGCACCTCTTCAAATCCTCGACAACAAGCTACTGTTCAAGATGGTCAAGTAACAGTGCAACCTATTCAGGGAAGGCAAAATTCCTATGGACCTCCTACAAGGACTGTGAATGCTCAAGCTGTGAATTCTCAAGCTAATGGAAATGGAAGCCCCATTGGTCCTAAAAAGGTTGTGACTTGCTACAATTGTCGAGGACAAGGTCATATGGCTAGGGAATGCACTCAGCCGAAAAGGAGAAGGGATGATGCATGGTTTCGTGAGAACATGTATTTGGTTGATGCTCAGTCTAAGGGGAAGATTTTGGATTCAAAGGAGTTAGCATTTCTTGCAGACCTAGGGGCAGCAGATACTGAAGGCATTGCAGTCGTTTCCACTTCTAATGCAGCTTATCAAGCAGATGATCTTGACGCATATGATTCGGATTGTGATGACATTCACTCAGCCTAAGCTGCTCTCGTTGCTAATCTCTCTCACTATGGTTCTGATGTCGTCAGTGAGGTACCAACCACATCTAATAATATTGATGATAACCAACATCAAGTTGGGCATGAAATTGACAACCTCGAACAGCATTCAGGGACTAGTAACTCAAATGATGTGGTACCCAATCCTACACATTTGAGTGAACCTCAACCAAATGCTACGACGGGTATGGAATATTATGCTCAATATGATTTGGTCATGGTGCCTAAACATATTATTGATCAACTGCATATGGCCCTCAAACAATCCGTAGATACGAATTCCACCCTAACTGCTGAGCTTGCGTTGCATAAAGAAAAGGTCAAAGCTTTTGAAATGGTCCCTCAAGCAGAGAAAATAACATGTTCTGAATTTGACCAGTTTCGTTTTGAAAAGATTGAACACTTGAAAGAAATAGAATCATTAAAAGCTAATCTTTCTAATGAATTAAAAGCAAAAGAGTCGGTTGTTAATGATTTTCAGAAACTTAAAATGTATTTCGAAACTCTCGAGTCTAAAAAGTTTGAATCGGAAATTAATGCTACCAAACTTCTTAAATTCAAAGAACAACAGCTTTTAAAATAATACGCTTCCACAGAAAAGGTTCATCTTTTAACTAAATCATTTAAAGAACTTGAACTTAAGCGTCTTCAAGATTTACCACCTAATCCCGATTATGCAAAACAAGCTCAGGAACATATTCCCGGTCTTTATGATATGACCATAATTGGAAAATCGAAAGAAGCACCTTTTGTTCGTTGTTCTGAAGAGACACAGTCACTTGCGGATGAAACCCATTCTAAAATGCTTTCAAAATTCCATACAATTAATTATGATAAGTATAACAAAGATCAATTGTCTAAAAAGACCCGCATTCGCTTACAAAAGGAATTAGCTGAATTGACAGTTCTTGTGCCCCAAAGTTTGTCAAATGAAAACCCTCCTAGTACGTCTCCTACACTTGTCAAAACGGATTTAACGAAGTTAATTCCACCGGTAAGTAAGGCGTCCGTTAACTTAAATGCGGTTCACGAACACTTAGCCGATTTTGACAAGGTCATTTTGGAACGTACGACGGCTTCGGCCATAACGGAAGGTGAATGGAATTTTGAGCACACCAGAGCTGCGTTTCGAGACGAAATTGTTCCATTTGTAAAGAATGTTAAAGCTTGTCTTAGTACTCTTGATCAAGATTTGCTTTTGGAAATAGAAGAAGTTAGACGTGTTTTCAATGAAATGGATGATGCTTATGAAAACAGTTTACTTGAAATAGAACGGGTTTCACGCCAAAATGATCAGCTTCTGAAGCAAGTGATGTCTCATGATATAGTTTCTGTCTGTGTGAATAAAAGTGTTGATAATGATTCTATTGTGCATAATGTTGAATCTGTGGATAATGTGGTAGATAGTAATTGTCACGAATCTGACGCTGAATTTTTAAAGCTTCAAGATTCATATTCTTCGCTTTCAAAACGTTTTGATGAGATTCAAACACATTTTATTTCGCTTGAATGCAAGCAACAATTTATTCAAGAAATCTTTAAAACGTCATTCGAAGGTGTTAATATCGATGATGCAAACTTTGAAAAGAATTTTCGATTGAATTTACAATCAAAACAGCGCCAGCCAAGTGACAAAGTTGCTAAATCTTTGCCGATAGACATAGAGAAATCTAAGGAGCTTAACTGTGTGAACGTACTTGAGGCCGCTGAGAATTTTAAACTTGATCTAGAAATCGAGTTTCCAAGATTTTGTCCAAAGTTGATAACTTAAAACAGAAAGATACACGACTCTTCGATTCAGTAAAGTCCGCATGTGCTAATACCACTGCACAGAATCAATCCTTGATTGAACAATTGAATCGAAAGTCGGTGGAAATATCTGATTTGAGGGAACAAATTTGTGATAAAAATCTGGTCTTGGCTGAGTTAAAGGAAACACTTCATACTCTAAAAGGTAAGAATGTTGTGGATAATGCAGCCACTATCTCATCATCGTCCTCTAGTGCAATCAAAAGGAACCTTATAGCCGTCACACCATTTAATAAGGGCCCTAGAACTAAACCATCTCAAACTTTGGTCACTAAAGATAAGGCGGAATTAAAACCAGCTTCTAATATTCCCGTGTTTCCTTCTACAGGAGTAAGCACCACTACTAAGGCTCAAAGATCTAAGCTTAAGAGAAACAAGAAGAATGGTAGGATCTTGCCCCCATCTAGTAGTCAAGTGAAGAAGAAAGTAAAAGCCCATCCTAGGAATGTTATTTCTGTTTTGAATAAAAAGAATCATGTAGCTAAACCTAAAGGCTCTGCGGTTGTGCAGCGTTCTAAGCCTAGTGTGAATTCTAATTTGAAATGTTGGAATTGCAATGAATGTATGTTTTCTAGTCGTCATGATTCTTGCCTAATTGACCATGTGAATGAGATGCATGCCCGGAAAAATGGATTAGAATGGAAACCGACTGGGAAAGTTTTAACCCAAGTTGGTTGGATGTGGCGCCCCACTGGTAGAAATTTCACTATAGTAGGAAATATGTGCCCTTTAACTAGGATCACTCCCACTGAAGTGAAGAAAGAGTGCCCTTTAACTAGGAGTACCAAGGCTACCAAAACACAAGCGTGTCCTTTAACTAGGAACACCGACACTACTATAGGAACCAAGTGCCCTTTAAATAGGTCTACTCCCACTGTAGTGCCCGCGAATAATCCAAAACCTAAGAAAATTGGAACAGTAAAACCTGTTATTGCTAAAACTCACATTAGAAAATGCAGGAAATCTAAAGGTCTCATAAATGCTAGCAATTCTGATAATCTTATATCTCTATCTGCTAACACTCCGGAACCAATAGTTTCCAATGCATTGTCTACTGTTGTTATTGAAAACAGGTGGTCCAAATTATTCTCTGGTATTGGGACTCTGGTTACTCCAAGCATATGACCGGAGATCGCTCTCAGCTCAGAAATTTCGTCAGCAAGTTTCTTGGTACGGTTCGATTTGGAAATGATCATATTGCAAAGATAATGGGTTACGGTGAATATCATATTGGGAATGTTATAATTTCGAGAGTGTATTATGTGGAAGGTCTCGGTCACAACTTATTTTCTGTGGGACAATTTTGTGATGCAAACCTAGAAGTTGCTTTTCGAGAGCATACCTGCTTCATTCGTAATTTGGAAGGGGTTGATTTACTGAAAGGTACTCGAGGGAATAATTTTGTATACTTTGTCTCTACAAGACATGATGGCCGCTTCTCCCGTATGTCTTTTCTCCAAAGCATCGAAGACTAAGTCATGGTTATGGCATCGACGGTTATCTCATCTTAACTTTGACTCTATTAATCACTTGGCGAAAAACGAACTTGTTCGTGGTCTTCCTAAACTATCATTTCACAAGGATCATTTGTGTTCCGCGTGTACAATGGGGAAAAGCACTAAGAAGTCATACAAACCCAAGAATGAAGACACCAACCAAGAGAAACTTTATCTTTTGCATATGGATCTTTGTGGGCCAATGCGTGTTGAAAGTCTTAGTGGCAAAAAGTACATCCTCGTCATTGTCGATGATTACTCTCGGTTTACATGGGTGAAATTTCTTAAAGAAAAAAATGAGACACCTAAATTCATCATCGGATTTCTCAAGATGATTCAAGTGCGTCTCAACACTACTTTTTGACGCATTCGTACAGATAATGGAACCGAATTTGTGAATCAAATTTTACGTGGTTATTATGAAGAAGTTGGCATTTCTCATGAAACATCCGTTGCTCGCACTCCACAACAAAACGGTGTCATTGAAAGGCGAAATCGCACACTAATACAAGGCTTTTGGCCCGGTAAAAATTATTATCGTTCTAGTGTTCTCTTCGAATTGAAAAACTTGTGTTTAATGTGTGACTCGGTTATCTTTTGGTGGAACAAAAATATGTCGTTGGAGTGTTTAAAATAAAAGGTGCAGAACAATTAAAGTAAATAAAGTACTTAAAAGTAAATCTAAATCTAATAAAGTAAAGGTGCAGGTAATTAAGAGCTTGACGGAAATTAAAGTGCGACTAAATGAAAATAACGCAAACTTAAATCTAACTAAGGCAAACTTAAAACGCAGCTAAAACTAAATCTTAAACTAAGGCAAATAAACTTAAAGTGCGACTAAGTAAAAAGGCATGAAAATTAAAGCTCGAAATTAAATGCTAAAATGAAAGAAACTGAAAATAATAAGTCCCTATCCGGAATAAAACCCCTATTCGGAATACTGTCACTATGCGGAAAAAGGTGCGTATTCGGAATAGCTCCCTATTCGGAAAACAAAACCCTATTCGGAATAATCCTCCTATTCGGAATAATACCTCTATCCGGAATATCTGTCCCTATTCGGAATAAAGTTCTACTCGGAATATTTGGCCTATTCGGAAAATCTAGTCTATTCGGAATACTAATTCTATTCGGAATAAAAGTCCCTATTCGGAAAAATAGCCCTATGCGGAAAATCCTATTCGGAATAAATGGTCTATGCTGAAAACCTCCCCTATTCGGAATACTGGATATTCCGAATAGCAATTTCTTCAAAACCTCTATGCGGAATAATTCAATATTCCGAATAAGCAATTTCTTCAAAACCCCTATGCGAAATAAGACACCTATTCGGAATAATGAATATTCCGAATAAAGCACTAATCCCAAAAATCCTTACTCGGAATATTCGCAGAGCTCGAATCTGGGAGAGATCAGAAACCAAAGGCCGAAGAACAAGGAAAGTAAAAATAGCTCGGATCTAACAAAAACTAAGCTAAATCAAACACAAGATTAAATCAAACAAGCAAATAAACAACTATTAAGCATAAACAATCAATCCAAATCAATCAAACTCACAAAACTTAATCAAAATAATCAAAACCCACTTAAATAAATCAACAAAAATTAAGAACATGAACATAAAAAAATCAACACAAAGATTAAAGAAAGGTAGAATGAGATTAACAAGGTAAAGATAAAGCTTAACAAGAATTAAAAGAAAAACTTACTTGAAATTAAATGGTAATTAAGTGCAAGACAAGGTAATTAAATTGGACAAGTAATTAAAGGTGCAAGGTAATTAAAAATGGAAGAGATAGTTTGTCAAGCTATCCAACAACAACAAATGATTAACAACTAATGCTATTTATAGGGGAGGATTAAGGAAGCTTCCTCCCCTCCTTCATTTCTTGTTAATTGCGGGATTAAGTCCCTCCTTCATTTAATCTTCATTAATTGCGTCATTAGTCATTTTCTTCTAATCTTTCTTTTAAATTTGGACTTTAAGGACTTGTGGCTCGGGATATCTTTTGAACTCGTCTTTAATTTCTTCAATAAAATAGACTTGAGTTTCTCGGCTTTTGATAAACTTCCGTCTTTTGACTTTTTCTTCAATAAATCTTCAGAATTGGTCTTGGACTTCCGTTCTTTTTCCACTCTTGACTTCTCGACTCCGTCTTTCATCCTTTTCTTCAATAAAAGTCAGTAAATGCCCGTGAATGTCCGTGTTTTCTCCACTTTTCACCTTTTCATCCTAAATCACAACAAAAACACAAACCACGCATAATTCTGACATAAAAGACATAAAATACACGTTTTGGTCCGATTATTATTGTAATTAAGTGGTAGAAAAGATGGGTGTTTACACACCTATCAAATCCCCTACACTTGACCATTGCAATGTCCTCATGCAATGTATTAGTTACAAAGCAAATTTACACTTTTCATCATAATCAATCCACGTTGGCCTTTATTAAAGAGATAGAAAATTAAAAACATATAAAATAAAGAAATCAAAAGTATACCTTGGGTTTTGAAAATGTTATGAATAATCATCATCCTCAAGTTTTCACTTACTCCAAACCAAGCTTAAAAACGAGATCATTGTTATTATAAGTTAGTAGACTAACACGAACTCATGTGCGCCAATTATTCACTTAGACTCCCTTATTCCTAGGGGTATCTCTTATATTTTATTGTTGTCTTGAATGATCACGAGGATGCATTTTTGACTTATTTAGATAGTTATTTAGTCTGAAAATAAAGTGAACGATTTAATCAATAGTTAGCTAAAGGACCAAATCTTTTAAAACTGCTTCTCGGGACCTCATAAAGTTCATATCTTGGCATAACTCGCTTCGCGATTTGAGACCTTTCTCGGACCGATATTTGGCAGCGACTTCATACTTCAAATCTTGAGAGACGTTCATGAAATAATGGTCTTCTCTTCATATAGGAATTTCTTCACTTGAAGTTTTGAGAGATTCATACTTGGACCACGACTTCTTCATTTTTCTCCAATCTTTATTTTGGACTTTGATATACAACGATCCGCCTCCTTTTATGACTTGGATCTATTTATCCTCATACCTTGTTAGGGTCTTTTCGGATACACTTCTCCATGACTTTTGGGGAGTATTTGCTTTTCGTCGTGTGTCTCGATCCTTCATATTGATTTTCGATAAATGATTCTTCACATCACTTTGGATCTTTAGCAACAAAACATAGCCCTCATGCCTTGTTAGGGCCTTTTCGGACTCGCCAATCTTCGCGTCCCGCTTCAATAAGTTATGCCTTGGCTATGAACTCTAATCTATACCGAGCAACTTTTAAACGATATGGGGCTAGAAGCTAAGTAACTTTTCAAATCGTACAACCTTATTTATTAGCAGATAAATTTATTAGCAAGCGATGGGAGAATAGGCTTATAATTAACTCACATAAATTCACGAAAGAATACCGAACTTATAATTGGCTCTATCATCTCTCGTTCTCCACAGTTTAAAATCTCAAGTAATGAGATTCGTGGATACTTAGCCTATTAAATCAAAGTTTTGGGTTTTCGAGTCGCCTATAGGATCTTGAAAATTCTTGGACTTTTTCAAGCTTAGAAATCGCATCTTAAAGTTCCCTTGATAAACGACTCTTTAGGATCAATTATAGGAACTTGCGAAAAGTTCTTGTTCTTAACCCGTGAGAGTTAAGACTTTCGCGTTTTATAGCTCCCTATATAAAAGCCTAGCAAAACTTGACTTAAACACGTTAAGGACACTAGCTAGAGTAAACTCGGATTGAGTCAAAAGATTCACAACGTTTGAAAATTAAAACCACTTATTAAACATTTATTCTAATGAGGAAAGAAAATAACTATACAAAAGGGAAAAACTAATAGGCCAAAATAGATCAAAAATTTTGAAAAATGTCGAAAAATTGATTTTCCGGTTAAAATGAGGACAAATACAAGGAAAAGACCACTTAACTTCGATAGAAGTCCCCCCTACACTTAAGATAAACATTGTCCTCAATGTTTAAGAATGTGGGAGTAAACTCCCCTACACTTAGGACATTGTGCACATTGTTTAAATCTCGCTAAGGGAAAGACAACTAAAGAGATTCCTATTTTAATATTGAGAAAATATAAAATAGTGAATCAAAAAGAGTTTAGGATAGAACCGGGATAAAGTAGAACACGGAATCACGGGTCGTCAAGAATCATCAAGAGTGGATCATTGAAGCTCGAATCCCTGATTAAGAAGTAAGGAGAGGAAATAGCAATCCAAAGGGTCCCCCCTACACTTATGATAAAGAAAGCGGAAAGATAGATACATGGGTTGCCTCCCAAGAAGCGCTTGGTTTTTGTTTACCGAGTCGTTAGCCTGACTCGACCTTGATCATCAACAGAAGTAGCATGAAACAAATCCACCAGGATCAAAGACATAGTTTTCATCCATCAATAAGCAAAAGCTTAAGGCGAACAAGGCAAGCCAAAAGAGAAGTGGCAGGGTTCCCTTAAGCAGTGATGGAGCATGGTGGGAGCAAGTATGGGGAGGTGCAAGCAAGTCTTCAAGATTTCCAAAGATTTTTCCTTTTATTTCATCAGGTGGATACTGAGATGGCTTAAAGACGTCAATACCGGGGTCGAACACCTTTTCCTTTAAGGGAAAATAGCACTTAGGCTCAGCCGAGTGTGAAGAAGATCCGCAAAGAAGCACAACCTCGTCCTCAGAAGGGGGACAAAGAGGTGTCAAATCATATGTGCAACGGATTTCGGTGTCGACCGGTTTCTTCTCCTTTGACAGAATGTTCTTCAAATCCAAAGTAGGATTAAGACGATAATCTTCAAAGTCATAAGGAGGAGCATCACTCTCATGAGGGAAGTAAGTGTTGAGAAATTCAGAGAAATCTTCCTCAAATGAATAATCGTCCAAAGTAGGATCGAGTGATGGCGGAGGCTCTTCAGCATGTGAAGAATCGCTCGAGAGAGTATCGGCCTCATCAAAATCATCGAAAGTGGGCAGCTCGGGATACTCAGAAGTACAATCAAAATCATCCGAATCTGAGCTAGGATCATCATCATCATAAGCATCAAAGACCGGTGGCGAATCATAAATGGGAGAAGCGTCCAAAGTAGGGAGAGAATCATCCACATCATCTTCAAAAAGTGGATTATCAGTGGAAGACTCGAATAAAGGATTATCGAAGACGGTAAAGTCATCGAGCACATTTATCAAATTCACTGATTCTCGGCCTCCAAAGGATTTTCCTGTAAGCTTCCCCATTTTAAAAACTTTTGAATCATCCCCGACTCGTAAGATTAACTCACCTTCGGCCACATCTATTAAAGCACGTCCGGTCTCAAGAATGGCCGACCAAGTATTAAAGGAATACGAGGGTCCATTTCATAATCAACTACAACAAAATCGACCGGGAAAGTAAATGTGCCAACTTTGATAAACACGTCTTCGGCTATACCAACGGGGTAAGCGAGAGTGCGATTTGCAAGTTCGAGAGTCATCTTTGTTGGAATGAGGTCGGGTAATGATAGTGTTTTCCAAACACTGAGTGGCATAAGATTAATACTAGCCCCGAGATCAGCAAGGGCAGTAAATTCTTCAGTTTTGTTGAACACGCAAGGCAACACAAAACGACCTAGATCTCCAAGCTTTTCTGGAAGTTCTCTAAGAAGGACTGCAGAGCAGTTTTCATTTAAGCGTGTGTTGGCGAGTTGAATCAGCTTCTCCCTCTTGCTAAGCAATTCCTTGAATGCTTTGACAAATTTCGGCATGTGGCAAAGTGCTTCAAAAAGGCTAATGTTGATGGTCATTTTAGATAGCATATCCACATATTTCGATACTTGGCAGTCATTCTTGGTTAGATCATTGGTCTTGCCTATGCGAGAAGGGTATGGGATTCTAGGTTGATAAGGGTTAGGTGAAGGTGTAGTTGGTGAAGGTTGTGATGTTGAAGGGTCCTTCCGAGATACATCGTCATGATGAGGCGGAGATGGTAATGGTGCACTACGACTAGGTGTAGGAGGATTAGGGATATATGGTGGTGGAGGAGGTGTAGATGATGGTGGTGAGTCAGGTGGATTGACAATGGTAATTCCACTACGCGTAGTTATAGCACTCACATTAGCTCGCGGATTAGTGACGGTGTTTGAAGGTAGAGAACCCGAAGAAGAAGAAGGTTGAGCTTCGGGCAAGAAACTAGCCAACAGATTCTTCAATTCAGTTGTTTGAGTGATGAAAGAGGATTGAAGATTATTACGAACCTCGGTTCTGATGTCATTACCTTGCTTCAAGGTATCTCCTTTCAAATTGATTATTTGGCTCTGTAGATTCCTGATTTGCTCACCTTGAGTTCTCATTATGGTGTCAACATCGGGGTTAATGGGTGGGTGTTGTTGGGTGGGTTGTTGATAAGGGTTAGAAGCACTAGGTGGGATTTGGTTGCTTCTATTGTAGTTGTTGGCGAGATTTTGGTTTTGAGGAGAAAAACCGGGTGAAAGGTAGTTGTTGGAACGGTAGCTCAGCAGATTTCTATCCCCTTGTTGTCTAGCTTGGTAATTTTCCGGTGAATAATTACCGTAAGCAGCATACACATTTTCCGGATTTCCTTGTGTCGAAGGACAATCGGTGTATGAGTGAGGACCGCCACATGTTTCACAAGGATTAGCAACTGCTTTAACTTGTTGTTGTTGTTGGTTTGAAGCGAGAAGCGTAATACTTTTGCTCATTTCAGCCATCATGCGGGTGAGTTCGGTCATCTCAGGGTTTGCTGAGGTAGAAGAAACATTGACTCTCGGGTTGTTCCTTGAAGAAGCAGAGGAATCCCAGTTCTTATGATGAGTAGTCATGTTTTCAATTAACTCTCTACACTCCTCGGGTCTCCTTTTCATGAATGTGCCACCGGCGGCTGCATTGATCGTATCACGATCTCGAAAAGTCAAACCGTTGTAGAAAGTGTCTATCAATGTGACGGGAAGCATGTTGTGGTTTGGACAACGGTCGATCAAGACATTATATCTCTCCCAAGCGTCAAAAAGAGATTCATCGGGATCTTGCATGAAACCGCTGATCTGATTGCGAAGGCTCGTGACCATGGATGGTGGAAAGTAGCGCGAAAGAAAGCGTTGAGTCATATCATCCCAAGTGTGAATAGAATTATTCGGGAGACGATCAAACCATTTCTCGGCATGATGTAATAGAGTGTGTGGAAAGAGTTGTAGGCGAAGTTCATCCATTGTGGCACCGGCCAACTTCATGCTTTGGGTGATTGTAATGAACTTGTCGAGGTGTTTGTTGGCATCATCATCACGCAATCCTCTAAATGGGTTTGTTTGTACTTGCTGAATCATGTGGTGCTTCAACGAAAACTCAGGAGCGTTGATTTGCATCAGCGCAATCGGTCCTCCTCGTCCAAACATTGTTGGTTGACAAAGTTCCTCCATGGTCCGAAGATCGGGCTGTGGAAGAGCATTGTTGTTATTATTATTATTGAGGTGCGGTGGCATGTTGTTGTTAACACCTGCCATATCTAAATCTTCTTGAGGCTCGGGCTCTTGATAATTAGAAGATCTAGTACGCATACACCTGAAAATGCAAAAGAAAACAAAACCAAACACAAAAACAATATATATACACAATAAAGATAAAATCTTTTTGGATTTTTGAAATTTTTAATTTTTATGGTTTTTTTTATCAATTTTCTAATTTTTATGATTTTTTGAAATTTTTATGCAAGAAAAATAACGTTCACAAGTGAACGGATCCCAAAAAGCAACGTGTCTCTCACGGAAAACTGTTGATCTTTACGTAAAGAGCCGGCAGCGGCGCCATTTAATACAAGGCTTTTGGCCCGGTAAAAATTATTATCGTTCTAGTGTTCTCTTCGAATTGAAAAACTTGTGTTTAATGTGTGACTCAATTATCTTTTGGTGGAACAAAAATGTGTCGTTGTAGTGTTTAAAATAAAAGGTGCAGAACAATTAAAGTAAATAAAGTACTTAAAAGTAAATCTAAATCTAATAAAGTAAAGGTGCTGGTAATTAAAAGCTTGACGGAAATTAAAGTGCGACTAAATGAAAATAACGCAAACTTAAATCTAACTAAGGCAAACTTAAAACGCAGCTAAAACTAAATCTTAAACTAAGGCAAATAAACTTAAAGTGCGACTAAGTAAAAAGGCATGAAAATTAAAGCTCAAAATTAAATGCTAAAATGAAAGAAACTGAAAATAATAAGTCCCTATCCGGAATAAAACCCCTATTCGGAATACTGTCACTATGCGGAAAAAGGTGCTTATTCGGAATAGCTCCCTATTCGGAAAACAAAACCCTATTCGGAATAATCCTCCTATTCGGAATAATACCTCTATCCGGAATATCTGTCCCTATTCGGAATAAAGTTCTACTCGGAATATTTGGCCTATTCGGAAAATCCAGTCTATTCGGAATACTAATTCTATTCGGAATAAAAGTCCCTATTCGGAAAAATAGCCCTATGCGGAAAATCCTATTCGGAATAAATGGTCTATGCTGAAAACCTCCCCTATTCGGAATACTGGATATTCCGAATAGCAATTTCTTCAAAACCTCTATGCGGAACAATTCAATATTTCGAATAAGCAATTTCTTCAAAACCCCTATGCGGAATAAGACACCTATTCGGAATAATGAATACTCCGAATAAAGCACTAATCCCAAAAATCCTTACTCGGAATATTCGCAGAGCTCGAATCTGGGAGAGATCAGAAACCAAAGGCCGAAGAACAAGGAAAGTAAAAATAGCTCGGATCTAACAAAAACTAAGCTAAATCAAACACAAGATTAAATCAAACAAGCAAATAAACAACTATTAAGCATAAACAATCAATCCAAATCAATCAAACTCACAAAACTTAATCAAAATAATCAAAACCCACTTAAATAAATCAACAAAAATTAAGAACATGAACATAAACAAATCAACACAAAGATTAAAGAAAGGTAGAATGAGATTAACAAGGTAAAGATAAAGCTTAACAAGAATTAAAAGAAAAACTTACTTGAAATTAAATGGTAATTAAGTGCAAGACAAGGTAATTAAATTGGACAAGTAATTAAAGGTGCAAGGTAATTAAAAATGGAAGAGATAGTTTGTCAAGCTATCCAACAACAACAAATGATTAACAACTAATGCTATTTATAGGGGAGGATTAAGGAAGCTTCCTCCCCTCCTTCATTTCTTGTTAATTGCGGGATTAAGTCCCTCCTTCATTTAATCTTCATTAATTGCGTCATTAGTCCTTTTCTTCTAATCTTTCTTTTAAATTTGGACTTTAAGGACTTGTGGCTCGGGATATCTTTTGAACTCGTCTTTAATTTCTTCAATAAAATAGACTTGAGTTTCTCGGCTTTTGATAAACTTCCGTCTTTTGACTTTTTCTTCGATAAATCTTCAGAATTGGTCTTGGACTTCCGTTCTTTTTCCACTCTTGACTTCTCGACTCCGTCTTTCATCCTTTTCTTCAATAAAAGTCAGTAAATGCCTGTGAATGTCCGTGTTTTCTCCACTTTTCACCTTTTCATCCTAAATCACAACAAAAACACAAACCACGCATAATTCTGACATAAAAGACATAAAATACACGTTTTGGTCCGGTTATTATTGTAATTAAGTGGTAGAAAAGATGGGTGTTTACACACCTATCACACACTTATGGAAGCTGCTCGAACGATGTTAATTTACGCAAAGGCTCCATTGTTTTTATGGGCAGAAGCAGTATCTACCGCAGTGTACACCCAAAACCGGTCACTAATTCGTAAACGCCATGGTAAAACACCTTATGAGCTTCTACATGGAAAAGTACCAGATTTATCATATCTTTATGTATTTGGTTCTCTTTGCTATCCAAATAATGATGGTGACAATTTGGGAAAACTTCAACCAAAGGCTGATATTGGTATTTTCATTGGTTACGCACCCGCAAAGAAGGCATACCGAATCTACAACCGTAACTCTCGCAAGATCCTTGAAACTATGAATGTTGATTTTGATGAGCTGACAGCAATGGCTTCTGAGCAAAGCAGCCCTGAACCTACACTTCATGAAATGAGACCCAGTAACATTAGTTCTGGTCTTGTCCCAAACAACCCTACTTCATCATCATTTACACCACCTTCTAGGACTGAATGGGATACGTTGTTTCAACCGTTCTTTGATGAATTCTTTACTCCTCCAAGTATCGTTGCTCCAGAACCTGAAGTAATAGCTCCGGTAACCGAAGTTGTCGCTCCAGCAACCGTTGCACAATCAGATACATCTGCACCTACAATTGGTCAAGATATACCTTCAACAAGTAATTCACAACCTACACCCGAATCAACTACCCATGTCATGCCTATTGATGATGAAGAGGATGATGATGATCATGATTTGGAATTCGCTCAAATGCGAGAACTTCCATTCTTTGGTGTACCAATTCCTGGCCCTAATCAAGCCGGGTCGTCCACCTCAGAGGAAGCTCCTTCTACGGTCTACTCCAATCCACGGATTCGTGAACATGACAGCAAGTGGACAAAGGATCATCCTATAGATTCTATTATTGGTTACCCTAATCGTCCGGTATCCACACGAAGTCAGTTACAAGAAAATGCAATGTTTTGTCATTTTGATGCTTTCCTCACTGAAGTTGAACCTAAGACATGGCAACAAGCTTTTACTCAATCCTGTTGGATAGAAGCTATGCAAGAAGAACTTAATGAGTTTATACGTCTTGAAGTATGGGAACTTGTCCCATGCCCGGATCAAGTGCAGTTACTCACTTTGAAATGGGTTTACAAGGTGAAACTCGATGAGTTAGGCGGAATATTGAAGAACAAAGCTCGACTAGTAGCTCGTGGATACAAGCAATTATTGGGCATCGACTTTATGGAATCCTTTGCACCTGTTGCCCGTTTGGAAGCTATTAGACTATTCCTCGCTTATGCAGCCCACATGAATATGATCGTCTATCAGATGGATGTGAAGACGGCATTTCTTAATGGTGAAATCAAGGAAGAGGTCTATGTTCAACAGCCGGATGGTTTTGTGAATCCTAAATATCCTAATCATGTGTACAAGCTTAAGAAGGCTCTCTATGGGTTGAAGCAAGCTCCTCGCGCATGGTATGATCTACTGTCACAATTCATCATTTCGCAAGGCTTCGCTAAAGGCAAGGTGGATCCCACGTTGTTCATTCAGAAACGAGGTAAAGATATGATTATGGTACAAATATATGTTGATGATATTATATTTGCTGCCTCGACCCAAACCTTATCGGATGAGTTTGGGACACTCATGTCTTCCAAGTTTAAGATGTCAATGATGGGCAAGGTATCATTCTTCTTAGGTCTTCAGATATCTCAGAGTCCCAGAGGCATCTTTATCAATCAATCCAAGTATGCCCTTGAATCGCTAAAGAAGTATAAGATGGAATCTTGCGACCATGTGGATACTCCAATGGTGGAACGGACAAAGCTTGATGCAGATCCACATGGAGTTGCCGTTGATCTGACACTTTATCGAGGAATGATCAGTACTCTTCTGTATATCACATCTAGTCGACCTGATCTTCAATTTGCTATATGTATCTGTGCTCGGTATCAAACTAGGCCTACTGAGTTAGACTTAGCTACTGTGAAACGGATCTTTCGATATCTTAAAGGAACCATTAATCGGGGACTTTGGTATTCGAAGGACTCTTCGATTGCACTTATGGCATATGCAGATGCGGATTACGCGGGTTGTCAAGATTAAAGGCGTAGCACGAGTGGAACTTTGCAACTACTAGGAGATCGACTAATCAGTTGGGCATCGAAAAGGCAGAAAAGCGCTGCAATTTCAAGTACGGAAGAAGAATACATAGCTATGTCCGGTTGCTGTGCTCAAATTCTTTGGATGAGATCGCAATTAACCGACTATGGTCTAGGTTTCAACAAGATTCCGATGTACTGCGACAACAAAAGTGCAATTGCCTTATGCTGCAACAATGTTCAATTCTCCCGGTCGAAGCATATTGACATTCGCCACCACTTTATCAAGGAGCAAGTGGAAAATGGAGTAATCGAGCTTTACTTTGTCCGATCTGAGTATCAATTGGCGGATATTTTCACGAAGGCTTTAGATCGCGCTCGAATTGAATTTTTGGCCGACAAGCTAGGAATGAGAACCTTCTCGCCTGAGACTCTAAAGGAACTGGCAGATGAAGCGAAAGAATAGTGATGGTAAACTATTCTCCGTATCCTTGGTGATCATCTGTATATATTGTTTATATTTTTATCCACAAAAGCAAAATACAAAAATATAAAACCATATAAAAACCATAAAAACTGAAAAATCTAGAAAAATCCAAAAATATTTTTACTTTATTTTTCAAAGGCATGTCTTTTGGTACGATAATATTTACGGCCTTAGAAATGTCGATTAATATTGACACGGCGCCATAAATAGAGTTCGTACAAAAGTTGTAAATATTTCATAAAACATGCCAATATGGCTTGTAGTTATTTCTGACTGCAACCCATTTTTCATATTAAAGTCAAGTATTTCTTATGAAAGCTTTGTCTCTCAACGGGAATTAATTTTCTCGGGCAAGGTTTACTTTAAAACCCTGTAAGGGATCTAGTTTACTTTATAACTTGGTCTAACACAAATATATGTACGTTTCAGTGCATTTATTTGTTAAAACAAGAGAAGTCTTGTTTTTATGAAGCTATCATCTCTACAACCATAGCAATCTACAATTGGTATCTACATACTCGACGATGCGACTACTCAACCGACGACTACAACTCTTTCAATAGAATACGGGTCAACAATTGAGGGGGAGCAATTGTCAAGCATTCAGAATCTTCGATGCCGAAAGTGCCAAGTTCACAAGTTGGTGTCAAAAATACAATACCAATCGTACATGTGGTGTCAAGAGATGACTTCAGACGTGACGAGGTGACCACCATATGTTGACAAGAACCATCTGATCTTATCATATGATGTTCTCATCAATCAGGTCCAACCTTGTCAATTCTTTTTAAATATGGTGAATATGTGATCATGTTACCAATCAGTATCATATTTCATACATTTGGAATCATGAAGATTAAACGGACTTGCATTTTTCTTCCCAAAACCTTTGTTAAAACTTCATTAAATCAATTGATATTAAAAACATCGATTGGGTTAATATTTTTAATATGGGGGAGAAAATGTGATTTAATATGGGATATTATCACAAATGGTTTGACTTAATGTGCTGGCTCATCCCGACATGTGCGAAATGTTTTCGAATATCGTGGCATTTGTTAAGGGGGAGCGAAATGGATTTGCTATATCAAAATGGATTTTCATGGTGACGTATACTTACCCAAAACCCATTTATTTCACGACGATGAAGATTGTGGTGACATAAGGATGGTAGGATATGTTAAGTCCAATGATTCTTCTAGAACCGGAGGAATCTTCCCAAGGACACTCCATAGCTAGAAATAGTAGTCCTTAGGAAAGATGGAGAAAGATTATGAACGTAGCTGAATGCCGTCCAAGTACTTAAGTTAGCACTGGAACAATCACAACAAGGTGCTAGTGATGACGTATTGGTAAGCATTGAAGGGGTTGAAGAATGAAAAAGAATTGTAAAGGTAAAGGGTGTAAAGAAAGAAGCCCTCCTTACAACTTAGGCAGAAACCGGGTCAACACATATGCTATTGAGATCATTTTAATGATGCTCGATATTGAAGATAGACATCATGGACCTAGTTATGCAATGCACAACCCATCCGAGCTAACTCAGATATCTCTCAAAAGGTATTTGTTTTAATCACACGGATACAACGCATTATCTATTGATTTATTCACTCCGAATAAATTGGTATTGGAAAGGTGGCACTCCTCTCCAGCCTCCGATCACTAAAATCCAAAATGCACGATCGAGTCTAGAGCCATTTGAGATCATCAAATATCTCATTAGGACACACTTCCATAATTCCTTGCTCAAACACTGTGAATAGTAAGAAAGATTTTAAGAGTCCTACGCAAAATCTTCATGATCTTACATGAACATCCGAGTAATACAAAAGTATTTACAATGAAGATGGAAATCCTGGAGCGAATATCAAAAAGCTCATGGTAGGTGACTTGTGCGATTCTCTATGAATCAAACTTGTGATAACTGGAAAGCAACAATGGTTTAATTCTTAAATGAATTTAAACACGTTCAGGCCTCTACGCAATATCTTAGTGATCTTGCCAGAACACCCAGAGTGATACCTTAGTGTTCACAGTGATGAGTGGAAATCCTTCTAGTGTTAACCTCAAACAGCACTTGGTAGGTAACTTGCAAGATTCTATACGAATCAAGCTTGTGACAACTGGAAAGCAACGATGGTGCGGTTCTTAATTGAATTTCACTTGTTCCAGGAACATGAATTGACGGCTTCAATCATGCGGATAATTTTATCCAAATGATTCACTCTTTACGTTCGCAGTCAGCTTTGGACGGTCGAGTAAAGAGAACGGGTTTACCCGCGAAATCTTGTCAAGGAGATTTTAATTAAATCTACAAGCCACAAGTACGATATTTTATATCGTCCAACGGTCTTCACCGACCGGAGGTAAAATGCTATCGAATTAGAATGAAATGTTCAAAGCCATTTCGTTCGTGTCTACTTATGTTGCGGCATTTGAAGATGGTGGCGTTGCGGAATCCAAGAAGAAGTCGTCCCCGCATGCTTATACTTTATGCACTTAATATCTCATGTAATTCAAGAAAGCCTAAAAGTTAAGTCTTCTGCTGTATCGAACTCTGAAGCTTTCAAGAATTACGAAGGTATAAGTATGTGGGACATGGCGTCACGAAGAGGCAAATATCACAAGTGATGGATGCACGAGATCTAGGCAAGAGATTAATGCTCAAGATTGATATCAAAGATCACATCAGCATGTTCACCAGAAAATAAAAAGAAAAAGAAAGATGAAGACTACGAGCTCAAGACAAGCATAGTATGCTAGGTTTATCTTATTATTGTAACTAGGGTAACACCCTTGTTTGGAGTGACCTCCCTTAGGGGGAGATTGTTGGAAATACGTTTTTACGTATTTAGGAAGATTCGGTCACCCCGAAAATATACTAAGTAGTAGCTCGTAGTCTAGACATCGTTATTTAACAAACAAGCCCAAGCCTAGCCTACAACATGTGTAGGCCGGCCCAAACATGTAAGCCCAAGCCCATTACAAGGCTTGGGTATATAAACCCTCTCCTTTGATGGAGAGGGTGAGTGGTTATTCATTTTCACCTAGTAAACATTTGCTTTCTCTCTCTAGAATTGTGTGTAATCTACCATCTCTCTATCTCTTTCTCTCTCTAAAACATAAGCAAGATTTACATTTCTACTTTTGCTAGAAAACTAGCTTATTTGGCTTTTTCAGCCAGCTTATTTGCTCCTACAGCTTATTCTACTTGGCCTTTTGTGAATTTTATGACTGATTATTCTTAGTTAAGCTATTTGTGAGGTTTTGCAAAAAGAATCAGCTTTTGAAACATCCTAGAACTCTAACCCGACTATTTTGTCTTTTAGTGAAATTCTACTTTGCTTATTTCTGGCTTATTGAGTGTGCTTTTTCAAACTTTCTTTTCACAGATCTCTTAGGCATCTCAAAAGAAGGTTGTGTGTTTAATCTGAGCTTATGGCATTGGCTTATTGCTTAATGGGCTTATTGGCCCAATAAGAATAAGCTGTTGACCTTTTAAGCGGTGATAAGCTCAAAACCAGCGTTTGGGCCTTCAGACTTTTGTGTTTAGAATTAAACTTTGAGTTAGATAGGGTTTTTCAGGTCATTTGGGCTAAGTTTGACTTTTTGGGCCCATTTAGCCCATTAAGGTTGACTATTTTGGTTTTTAGCCCATTTGGGGGCCCATTAGGGGTATTCTAGTCATTTCACTTTCATTTTCTGTTTATTTAGGTTAAAATAAACTAGTTTGCAAGTTTTTAGAACTTTTTATAATTTTTGGATTTTTAATATTATTTTATTATTAAATTTCAATTTTTACATTTTTTGCACTTTTTATATTTTTCTTACGTTTAATAAATTAAAATAGGCTTTTTGCAACTCTTAGATTAATTTTATCATCAATTTTCTAATTTCTAGAATTATTTTAAGTTTTTAATAGTTTTTAATCATTTAATATAGTTTTAATAAGTTTAAAAAATTATAAAAATAGTTTTTAGTCTTATTTGGTCATTTTAAAGGTTTACAAAGTGAAAAATCTTTCTTTGGGCTTTTTAATAATTAGTTTGATTTTTAGGGCTTTAATTAGCATTTAAAAATTAATATTTAATTAATTAAAAGGGTTGAAAAAGTGTTGCTCATTTGTAAACTCTTAGTTTATTTAATTTGATTTTTAGTAATTTTTTGGGAATTTTTAGAATTTATTTTTATTTTAGCTCTTTTTACGGTTTTAATTTTAGTCTTTGTATTAATAATTTTCACGTCTTCGTCATTCTAATTTCTCATCCCCTTCTTTCAACTATTAATCTCAAATATCATTGCATTTTAGTCACACACATATACCTCCTTGGGAAACGAACTTGTTTGGGTTATTAGTACACGGTTTTCCTAAACCGTCGTATTTAATACTTTCCCTATTTACGCTCTTTTCCTAAAGAGTAGTAAAACACTACAACCATTTTGGCGCCGCTGCCAGGGAGGTGTGTCGTGATTAATTTGTCATTTTGTTTTTAATATTAAATATAAATAGTATTTGTATTAGTAGAACTCTACTAATACGTATTATCGGTTTTTCGTTTTTCTTGTGAAATTATTATTACTATATTGTATTAAGTATCACAACAAATACAAAATATCTCCAAAAGTGTGAAAGCACAACCTTAATTAGGATTTGATCTCCTAATTATTGTATTCGAATCTCAAACAAAAAGAAAAAGGCAAAAATAGATAAATACTTTCGTGAAACTCGATTTTGAAAAATACAAACTATAAGGTGGGTATAAGGCGGGTATTATAAAATATACCCTAAGGAAAAAGGCTCTTAAGTGCTTCGCGCCGCCTCGTTTCCCTACTTGCTTGTGAGTATTTTAAGATTGAAGGCTAATCGAGGGTTTTGTCGCCCAAAGTATTATTACGTATCATATATATTTGCTTGGTTTCTTTGTGATTAAACCTTCTTGGACAATTTGGTTTTCACCAAAGTTCTAAAGTCATTCGAAGGCGTTCACTCCACGTGATCGTTTTCATTCTTTTGAGGCTTCTATAATCAAGAGTTTGATTCGAGGAGAGATTTGGTAGATTGTTGTCTACGAAGATACACAAAATCCAAAAAAATTAAGAACAATCAAAAACACAAAAAAAAAAATTGAATATTCACAAAACACCCAAAAAGAATCTTCTTTGCTCACCTCCCATTCTTCGTCAAGTTTATGCTAACTGGTAATCAAGCAAAACAAGCTCGTAAACGTCGTCAAAGTTAAGGAAATCAAGAGCCTTTGATTGAAGAACAAACTCCAATTGTCGAACCCTTGTAGAATCAATAGTCGCCATGGCTAATCGTACTATGATGGAGTTGCTTCAAGCACCCACCAAGGGTTTTGGAGAAGCTATTGTGATTCCCGCTATCCTTGCGGATAATTTTGAAATTAAGACGGGTTTAATGTCGATGTTGCAAGCAAATAAGTTTAGAGGTCATGAGAAAGACAACCCGCATTACCACATAAGTAATTTTAATCGTCTCACCGCAACAAGCAAGTTTAAGGATGTTCCACATGACGCCATTAAGATGATGTTGTTTCCATACTCGTTAGATGGACCCGCTAAAATTTGGCTCGAGAAAGAACCGCCAAATTCGATTTTGACATGGGGTGATCTCGTCTCTAAGTTTGTGAACCAATTTTTTACACCATCTAAAACAACACATTTGAAAAATGAAATTTCAAGGTTTACACAACGTAATAATGAAAGTTTTTCAATGGGATGGGAACGATTTAAGGAAATGTTACATGAATGTCCACACCATGATTTTTCGGAATTGCATAAAATAGATACTTTTTATAATGGGCTTAATGATAATGAACGAGATTATTTGAATGCCGCCGCGGGTGGTAATATTTTGTGCAAAACGACCGATGAAGTTTTAAAGATTATCGAGAATAGATCTAAGTTTTATAACCCTCGTAACACACCGAGTGTTGCCAATATGGGTTCGTCATCATCGTCATCGTCTCGTAACATGAATGCCTTACATGATGAAGCTAATGAGGAAAATCGGTTTTTCGATAGATTTGCAAATCTTATGACTCATTGGAAAGCACAAGATGCTTTGAATTCCGCATCGGTTAAAGCGGTTGAAAAGAGTTGTTTATCTTGTGGTGGAGCTCATGATCTTTCCGAGTGCATTACTGTCGGTGGTAACACTTCGAGTGCTTACGTAGCAACGGGAACTTACAACCAAAACGGCCAAGGTTCCCGCCCAGATCAAGCTCCACCAAATCAAAATGCTAATAACTATCGAAACAACAATCAAAATGGTTGTTATCAAGGCAATTCACGTAATTATAACAAAGGGAATTATCAAAATGGGAATGGACAAGTTTCAAATCAAAACCAAAACCGTGATTTTCAAAATACTACACAAGGTTTTCAAAATGCTCACACTAAAAATCTTATTGGAGAATTTTTGGATTATGCAAAAGCAAATGATGCTAAGTTTCATAACATGCAACGTGAGATGATTAGCTTAAGATCCGAGTTGAAAAACGAGCTTAAAAACGAACTTGCAAATGAACTTAAGACTCATGCTAATACAATGGAAGGAAACGTTCAACGTCTTCAACAAAATCAACAAAAGATGGAACAAGGACAACATGAGATTAAGCAAGAATTGTTAAAAGCGGATGCTAGGCAATCAAAATTTGAAGACCGACTGGCAAAAATGTTTGAAGCAATCATGTGTAAACCCTCTTCCTCGGGTGGTCTTCCTAGTGATACCATTGCAAACCCGAAGGGAGAAATGAAGGTTATTATTACACGTAGTGGTAAAACTTTCAAGGAACCAATCTCTCGTCCAAGTACTTCTACGGAGAAGGAAATCGAGAAAGAGCCCGAGGTGATGGTCGAAAAGGAGCATATCACAAGCCCACGAAGTACCGCTCATACCACACCTACGGTTGAACCAATACCAATCATGGAACCCGAGATTCCAAGGCCGTTGCCTAATGTCCAACCCACACCACCCTTACCTTACCCTTCGAGACGAAACAAAGAGAAATTATAAGAACGTAACAAATAACAAATCGAGCTTTTTGTAAGAATGTTTCAACAAGTTCATTTTGATGTAAGCTTAGCTGACGCGTTGTTATATATGCCTTGTTTCGCTTCCACTTTTAAATGTATGATGAATGATAAGGAAAAGCTTTTAAAGCTTGCTAATTGTTCTTCGGTTTATCTTAACTGCATACCAGAAAAAGTTGGTGACCCCGGAAAATTTCTCATTCCTTGTGATATACAAGATATGAATGAATGCCTCGCCTTTTCCGATCTTGGTGCGAGCATTAATTTGATGCCATTTTCCATTTGGAAATCGCTTTCGCTTCCGGCTCTTACTCCTTCGAACATGTCTATCGAGATGGCCGATCATTCTACGATTTTAGCATGTGGAGTAGCCGAGGATGTTTTCGTGAAAGTGGGGAAATTCTACTATCCCGTTGATTTTATAGTAGTTGACATCCCCACGGATCCTCAAGTTCCTCTAATTTTAGGTCGTCCATTTTTAGACACCTCGAGATCGCTTATCGATGTTCATGCAAGAACTATTACTTTGAGATTCAACGAAGAGGAACTTGTTATAAACGCTACTCAAAACTCAAAATCTTCTCATGTTTATGCAATCGCTACCATCAGTTACATTGACTTAGTTGATGTGGTTTGCGATGAGTTTTCACAAGAAGTGTTAGGTTTTTCCGATAGCTCGTCAAGTGGCAATCCCACTATTTTGGATCCGATTCTTGGTGGCAATCCCACTATTTTGGATCCGATTCTTGCTAATTCTACACCAAATCTCACTCCATTCCAAGGAGGCGATTTTAATTCAAATGAAATCGACAATGAAGATGAGGTGATTATTAGTGATGATACTTCTATTCCACCATTTCTTCCGCCGATGGAAGTTATGAGTGTTGAGCAAAAATCTTCGATCGAGGAACCGCCTATCCTTGAATTGAAAGATCTTCCATCTCACCTTGAATACGCATTCTTGGAAGGTGATGACAAGTTGCCGGTTATTATTGCAAAAGGTCTTGCTAATGATGAAAAAACCGCACTCTTGAAAGTTCTTAAAGCTCATAAAGGGGCAATTGCGTGGAAAATTTCCGACATTAAGGGTATTGACCCAAAATTCTGTACTCACAATATTTTAATGGAGGAGGACTACAAACCCGCAATTCAAAGTCAAAGAAGGGTAAACCCCAAAATTCACGATGTCATCAAAAAGGAAGTCTTAAAACCTCTTGACGCGGGAATGATTTATCCTATCTCCGATAGCCCATGGGTGAGCCCAATCCATTGTGTCCCTAAAAAGGGAGGAATGACCGTTGTGCATAATGAAAACAATGAGTTAATTCCCACTCGTGTTGTGTCCGGTTGGAGGGTGTGTATTGACTACCGAAAGTTAAATGACGCCACTCGTAAACACCACTTTCGTTTGACCTTCATGGATCAAATGTTGGAGCGACTCGCGGGAAATGAATTCTATTGCTTTTTAGATGGTTTTTCTGGTTACTTTCAAATCCATATCGACCCTCGTGATCAAGAGAAGACTACGTTTACGTGTCCTTATGGAACGTTTCTTATCGTAGGATGCCTTTAGGACTTTGCAATGCACCGGGTACGTTTCAACGGTGTATGATGGCTATTTTTCACGATATGATCGAGAAGTCGATGGAAGTGTTTATGGATGACTTTTCGGTGTTTGGCAATTCGTTCACATCGTGTTTATTTAATCTAGAGCAAATGTTAAAACGTTGTGAAGAAACCAATCTTGTGCTTAATTGGGAAAAATGTCATTTTATGTGTAAACAAGGAATCGTCTTAGGACATAAGGTCTCGAAAGCGAGGATTGAGGTCGATAAAGCTAAGGTAGACGTCATCGCCAAGTTACCTCATCCCAAAACCGTTAAAGGAGTTAGGAGTTTCCTAGACCACGCGGGTTTTTATCGTCGTTTCATCAAAGACTTTTCGAAAATCTCTCGACCTATGACACACCTTCTCGAGAAGGAAGCTCCTTTTAATTTCAATGAGGATTGTGTTAGAGCTTTCGAAACTCTCAAAATGAAACTTACCGAATCTCCCATTCTTGTTGCTCCTAATAGGGAATTACCCTTTGAAATCATGTGAGATGCAAGTGATTATGCTATAGGAGCCGTCTTAGGGCAACGTTATGAAAAGCATTTCCGTCCTATCCATTATGCTAGTAAGACAATGACGGAGGCTCAATTAAAGTACACCACAACGGAAAAGGAATTCCTTGCCGTGGTCTATGCTTTTGAGAAATTCCGACCTTATCTCGTCTTAACTAAAAGCATCGTGTATACCAACCATTCAGCTATCAAGTATCTCTTAGCTAAGCAAGATGCTAAGCCGAGATTGCTTCGTTGGATGCTCCTCCTCCAAGAATTTGATGTCACCGTGCTTGACAAAAAAGGAGCCGAGAATCTATCAGCCGATCATATCTCTCGTCTAGAAGATCCTCACTAAGATGTTTTCGAGAACAAGGAAATCACCGAAACATTTCCTCTCGAGACTCTCGGTGTAGTGAATTCTGAAGACACCACCCCATGGTTTTCCGACATTTCAAATTACCATGCGGACAATTTCATAATCATGGGTATGACGACACAACAAAAGTGAAAATTCTTTTGTGACGTCAAGTTCTATTTTTGGGACGACCCTTATCTCTTTCGGGTTTGTGCGGATCAACTCGTTCGACGTTGTGTTTTTGGTGCGGAAGCTTCTAATATCCTTAGAGCTTGTCACGAGGGACCCACAGGTGGTCACCATGGTGCTAATCTCACGGCTAAGAAAGTGTTCGATGCCAGCTTCTTTTGGCCTTCTATCTATCATGATGCACACGCACTTGTGAAGTCGTGTGATTCGTGCCAACGTCAAGGAAAATCGTCTCAACGTGATGAAATGCCACAAAATATAATTCAAGTGTGTGAGATTTTCGGCATTTGGGGCATAGACTTGATGGGGCTGTTCCCATCGTCTCATGGTAACAAGTATATCCTCATCGCCGTCTACTACCTTTCTAAGTTGGTTGAAGCTAAGGCTTTACCTACTAATGATGCTCGTGTGGTAGTGAATTTTTTAAGCAACTATTCCCTAGGTTTGGAACCCCTCGTGCTATTATAAGCGATCGTGGAACCCATTTTTGTAATGACCAATTCGAGAAGGTCTTAAATAAATATGGAGTTACTCATCGTCTTTCTACGGCTTATCACTCGCAAACAAGTGGGCAAGTCGAGGTTTCAAACCGAGCTTTGAAGAGGATTTTAGAGAGGTCGATTGGAGAAAACCGTGCTTCATGGTCCGACAAACTCGATGACGCTTTATGGGCCTTTAGGACCGCTTATAAGACACCTATCGGTTGTACTCCTTATAAGTTAGTCTATGAGAAGAATTGTCATTTGCCCACTGAATTGGAGCATAAGGCATATTGGGCCCTTAAGCATGCTAATTTTGATTTAAAGACCGCGGGGGATCACCGGAAAATACAGTTGAATGAATTGGATGAACTAAGAGATAATGCTTATGAAAATTCATTGATTTTGAAAGAAAAGACTAAAAAGTTTCATGATGCAAAGATTAAAAGCCGGGTTTTTAACGTTGGTGATCAAGTGTTACTTTATAACTCTAGATTAAAGATATTTTCCGGCAAAATTGAAATCTCGTTGGTCGTGTCCTTTCACCATTACACAAGTGTTTCCTTATGGGACCATCGAGCTAGCTCAAAATGATGGTCCTAACTTCAAGGTGAATGGACATAGGCTTAAGCACTACTTTGGTGGGGAAGTTCCTTCATTGGATGACCTCGACCAAGTCACCTTCCCCAATGATAATTAGCATTGAGGGGATCGAGTCGAGCTCATGAATCGGTAATCAAAAACGAGGTGCTTCGTGGGGGAGATCCCATGCTTATCTTTTTATGCTTTCTAATAAATAATGAGAGGGGATTTATGTCCTTCCAACTCTTTGTCTCTTGGTTGTTTGTGAATGTGTTATCTAGATCATCATCATCACAACGATTGAGGACTCTCGTGTTCGTTTACGTGAGCCTCGATCGTTTGCTTGAAGAATTTTTTCACGAATCCATGACATATCCTTTATTGTTCTAACAATTATCTTTTAGCATACTTAATAAACGGCTTTAGATATATTGTTGATCACCCTTTCCATGCTAGATCCTAAGCATTCGACTCTTCGTCTCTAGTATGGGGGTGCTACACCTTTAGACTCGAAACATTGAGGACAATGTTTAATTTTAGTATAGGGGGTGAATAGATACTTGCTTTGCTACGCCCTCACGTGTTCCAACTTTCAATGTTTTGTTTTGTTTTGTTGCTAATAATGCTAAAAATGGCCAAATATTAAAATTTTTCTTGGTTTTGATAAGTGTTTTTAAGACACAAATGTATATTTTCTGATGGGTAGAATAAGAGATAATTTTTGACTTGATGGGCATTTAGAGCGCTTTACATTCCTTAACCCGCTCGAATCAAGTTTTGCTAGGCTTTTATATAGGGAAATTTAAAACGCGAAAGTCTTTGCTCATTCGGGTTAAGAACAAGAACTTTTCACAAGTTCCTATAATTTATCCTAGAAAGTCACTTATCAAGGGAACTATAAAATGCATTCTCTAAACTTGAAAAAGTCCAAGAAAGTGCAAGATCCTATAGGTGGCTTGAAAACCCAAAACTTCGATTTGATATAGTCTTAATGAAAGCTAATCCAAATTTGGATTAATTTTGACTTGCATGGCTAAGTATTCACGAGTCTCTTTAATTAGATGTCTTTAGATAGTGAATAACGAGAAATGATAGAGTTAGACAAGTGATCATGCTAAACGTAGAACATGAAAATGGTCTTTCAAAAACTCATATGTTTTTAATTGTGGCTTTTTCTCCCATAAGATCAATGAATTAGGAATAAAAATAATTGTAATAAGTAAGGTTGTACGATTTGAAAAGTTAGTTAGCTTCTAGCAAAAGATCGTTTAAAAGTTGCTCGGGGTTGAATAGAGTTCATAGCCAAGGCATACCTTATTGAAGTGGGATGCGAAGATTGGTGAAGACCCAAAAAGTCCCTAACAAGGCATGAGGAGCTCTATATTGTTGCTAAAGATCCAAGATGATGTGAAGTATCATTATTCCTAAATCAATATGAAGGATCAAGACACACGACGAAAAGCAATTACTCCCCTAAAGATCATGGAGAAAGTCTATCCAAAAAGACCCTTACAAGGTATGAGGATAAATATATCCAAGCTGAAAAGGAGGCGGATCGTTGTATATCAAAATCCAAAATAAAGATTGAAGAAAAATGATGAATTCGTGGTCCAAGTATGAAGAATCTCTCAAAAACGTCAAAGTGAAGAAATTCCAAAATATGAAGAGAAGACCATAATTTCAAGAACGTCTTCCCGAGATTTGAAGTATGAAGTACATGCCAAATATCGGTCCGAGAAAGTTCTCAAATCGTGAAACGAGTTATGCCAAGATATGAACTTAAGGAGATACACGAGAAGCCGTTTTAAAAGATTTTGTCCTTCGGCTAACTATCGATTAAATCGTGCTACTTTACTTTCGGACTAATAAATACTCAAATAAGTCAATATGAATCACTTGTGATCCATGACAAATGTTAAAAAATTCTAGAAACCCATTTCCTTTCATAATAACTAGGATTGCGGGGAGAAAAAGTATTACATAATTTGGACGTATGAGTAGTGTTAGTTTTGTGACTTGTACCAACAATGATCTCGTTTTTCACTTAGCATGGAATGTATGACAATCAAGTATGACAAAATTTACTCCCTGGGACATTTACTTGTTTCTATTCATTAGCCGTAAAAGTCACACACGTGATGAAAATCATACATTATTTCTTTACACATCTTGATAGTATTGTTGCAAGTCTTTTACTTTTCAATATAGGGTAATAAAATTGAATTTTGGAGATGCTTAGATACTTTATTCTAGCATTGCGTGAGGGCACGAAAATGGCTTAGTATGGGGGAGTGATTAGATGGCATTTATACATGATCTCATCGTCCTTTTCGGGTTTTAAATGCATAAAATGTCAGAATTATACCATATATATGCTTGTATTTGTTTACTTGTGTGTTTTAGGTATGGATATCGTGAAAAAGACAAAAGATCACAAGAAACAAGGAAAAACGAACACGAGAAACGAAGCCGTACAAAGAACCGGGCCCTAGTTATGGATTTCTCAAAGAAAAACCCTTGAAGTTTTGAAGATGTACAAGATTGATCCCTCATTTATGAAGAAATGACACTTAATACCCTTGTATATTCATAATTACAAGTTTGGTCCCTTAAGTTTGTCAAAATTACAAAAAGGTCCTTCAACTTTGAAGAATTGGCAAGTTTAGTCCCTCAACAATTCTAAATTGTCAATAATGGTCCCTCATGAAGTCAAAGATACATTGAAGGCCTTCAAAGATGAGAAATGTCCAAAATCAGTCCTCAAACTATCCAAAAATGGCAAAAACAACCCTTGAAACCCTTTTACCAAAGTTTTGTGGCCAAAGTATAAAGTTGGAAACTTTATTAACAAAGGAAATGAGTTATCAAGGCTGAAAAACACGTTTTACCATGTTTACCAAAACACAAGGGCATATGAATCATTCAAACAAAGAATTGCGCCAAACACTTTCCACTCCACAAAAAACGGATCAAAACTAGTTACTATTCACCTTTCACCCCCAGTTACCATCTCACTTAAAACAAAGGGTTAATTCCAACTACCCTGGCACACGTTTGATTCACACACCCTAAAACCTATCCCACACCAAAAACACTCAATCCCACTCACCAAAGGACCCCACCCATTCATACGTCAACCAATCATAATCCAACTTCCTCTACAAGGAATGACACGTGGCCAAATCAACAGCCCACACTCCTTGCTTGGATACAAAGCTAAAATAAACGATTTGGATGCTTTTAAATAGCTCATCAACAAAATTCGTCTAGAAGATTCAAGGGGCATTTTAGGGACTTTGTAGCTATAGTTTTCATTGTAATCTCAGCCCTTTTGGCCTATATAAGGACTCCTCAACCTGTGAGAGAGCCTTGTTCCAGTTTTACTCTTTAAACATTGTAATTCCTTTTTAAAATTTATAAAAGTTGGTATTTTAAGAAAAATGTAATTCCTTTTTATGTTTTTGAAAGTTGGTGTTGTTTAAGGGTAATTCTGAGTTCCATTTGATGTTATAAAGGTGCTTAGATCTTGTGGTTTAAGTACGTTTATGTTTGGTAAGGATTTCAAAGTTGAAAAAACCTTGAAATCAGTCATCTGTTTTGGTTATTTATCTTGTACTAACCCTTATCCAAAAGCTATAAGCCCTTGCAAGCTTGTTGACACCAAGCTAGTGAAGGTTTATCAACCTTTGGATAGGTTGTTTGCTGCTTGTCTTGAAGAAATCAAACCCTTGAGGTTCTGCTTTGAACCATCAACCAAGGCACATCTCATCTCCTTTGTTCAAGGACCTTTGTCACTCTCTAGTTGTTGAGAGTGGTCCAAGGAGCATAGCTGATCCCTCTAGGAAGTTGTGGGGAATAGGTATAACCTCTTTTTAAGTTTCCTCTAAATTTTTTTATGTTTATGTCTGATATGTACTTTGCCATGTGATTTGTTGCTCTGGTGTTTGTGCTTTGTGTTTTATAGTTGGTTTCTGTTAGTTATCATCTAGTTGAGCTAATTGAACCATAAAATCAGTAGGTTGTTTGATTAAATAAAAAGTTTGTTTGAAAAAGGACTAAAACAAGGTTGTTTGGGATTTTGGGATCATAAGGCCTTGTGGCCTTGTGCCCTTGGTTCTTAGGGTTTGGGGAGTCTAAACAAGTTATATGCAATATGTTTGGGTCACTGGTTAAGTATCAAGAGGTTTGGAAAAGGGATTTCAAGTTTTGGAAAAATCTAATAAAATTGGTTTGAATTTGTTCAAACACATTAGATCTAATAAATTCTTTGTTTGTTGAATCTATGGTCTAAAATCTGGTTTAGGAAGAGTTTAGGTGATAAGCTATCTGTGTAGTATCTGTTTGTTGAATTTGGTGGCTTATTGTGGGTGCTAGAGCTTATCAAAGTTGGTTGAAGTCGTCATTTGCATCAGCAAAGTGACCACCTCTATTTTGCCTTGCATTTTGTTATCTAGTGTATGCCCTACTTGTTTGTTGCTTGGAACTTGTTTTTGTGCTGCTTGTGAGTAATTTTGGCTATTTGGTTTGCTTTGTTGCTGGCTTATAAGCTAACTGGCTTATTAAGACTTAATTGCCAAAATCTGTTGTCATTTGGCCAAATGACCACTTGATTCACAAGGACTCTACCTTGAGTTCTTCACAAAATTGCTTAAAACAAGCCTATAAACAATCCCCGAGCTTTTGGTTAATTTTTGAGGACTTTGACTTTTGGTCAAATAAGCACATTTTGGCTTATTTTTTAGAACTGCTTATGTGTACATGCAACAACTTGGCTTTTGTAATAGGTGTCATTTTTCTCAGCTTAATATCAAATCTGGAAGGTTACAAGTCATTCGGTTAAGCTTTTGCTAGAAAACTAGCTTATTTGGCTTTTTCAGCCAGCTTATTTGCTCCTGCAGCTTATTCTACTTGGCTTTTTGTGACTTTTATGATTGATTATTCTTAGTTAAGCTATTTGTGAGCTTTTGCAAAAAGAATCAGCTTCTGAAACATCCTAGAACTCTAACCCGACTATTTTGTCTTTTAGTGAAATTCTACTTTGCTTATTTCTGGCTTATTGAGTGTGCTTTTTCAAAATTTATTTTCATAGATCTCTTAGGCATCTCAAAAGAAGGTTGTGTGTCTAATCTGAGCTTATGGCATTGGCTTATTATTTAATGGGCTTATTGGCCCAATAAGAATAAGCTATTGACCTTTTAAGCTGTGATAAGCTCAAAACTAGCTTTTGGGCCTGCAGAATTTTGTGTTTAGAATTAAATTTTGAGTCAGATAGGGCTTTTTCAGGTCATTTGGGCCAAGTTTGACTTTTTGGGCCCATTTAGCCCATTAAGGTTGACTGTTTTGGTTTTTAGCCCATTTGGGGGCCCATTAGGGGTATTCTGGTCATTTCACTTTCATTTTCTGTTTACTTAGGTTAAAATAAACTAGTTTGAAAGTTTTTAGAATTTTTTTAGAATTTTTGGATTTTTAATATTATTTTATTATTAAATTTCCATTTTCACATTTTTTGCACTTTTTATATTTTTCTTAGGTTTAATACATTAAAATAGGATTTTTGCAACTCTTACATTAATTTTATCATCATTTTTCTAATTTATAGAATTATTTTAAGTTTCTAATAGTTTTTAATCATTTTAAATAGTTTTAATTAGTTTAAAAATTTATAAAAATAGTTTTTAGTCTTATTTGGTCATTTTAAAGGTTTACAAAGTGAAAAATCTTTCTTTGGGTTTAATTAGCATTTAAAAGTTAATATTTAATTAATTAAAAGGTTTGAAAAAGTTTTGCTCATTTGTAAACTCTTAGTTTATTTAATTTGATTTTTGGTAATTTTTTGGGAATTTTTAGAATTTATTTTTATTTTAGCTCTTTTTACGGTTTTAATTTTAGTCGTCGTAGTAATAATTTTCACGTCTTCGTCATTCTAATTTCTCATCCCCTTCTTTCAAGTATTAATCTCAAATATAATTTCATTTTAGTCACACACATATACCTCCTTGAGAAACGAACTTGTTTGGGTCATTAGTACACGGTTTTCCTAAACCATCGTATTTAATACTTTCCCTATTTACGCTCTTTTCCTAAAGAGTAGTAAAACACTACAACCAAGCATCTTGAATGTTCATCCAGTCATTGGATCAACATATGTCGGTGGCTTAACTTCAGCCGCTGACACCTACAATGTTGGTTCCCCAAGTCTCAAACCAGCTGGTATTGACTTGGATACTGTGTGTGCATACATTGCTGCCTTGCCCAATGGTTCTCTAGTTACTTATGAGGATCTTGAGCAAATCAGTGATGCTGATCTTGAAGAGATGGACATTAAGTGGAGTATGGCACTTGCTAGCATAAGGGCCAATAGATGGAACAAAAGGTTTGGAAGGAGGATGACTTTCAATGGCAAGGAAACTACTGGATTTAATAAATCCAAGGTTGAATGCTATAACTGCCATAGGATGGGACACTTCATTAAGGAATGCAAATCCCCACGTAGAACTGATGCTAGAAACAACTCAAGCCAAATCATCAAGGTTGAAGATGCTGGATCAAAGGCTATGGTAGCCATGCATGGGATTGATGGACTTGGATGGGATTGGAGTTTCATGGCTGATGAAGTGGAACAGAATCAAGCTTTGATAGCTAACAAGGAAGAAAAGCATGTGCAATATGCTCTCATGGCCAATTCTTCCTCTCCATCAGATAATGAGGTATATGATGATGCCTTTTGCAGCAAGGGTTGTAGGTTAAACACTAAAAAGTTTTAAAAAAGAAGTTTTAAAATATAAATTAGATGTTTTTGATGTAGAAATCAGACTAGCAAACTATAAAAGGGGACTTGCTCAATCAGATGGGATGGTTGAGGAGTATAAGAAAATGGAATTTGACCTTAAAGATCAAATTAATGTTTTAACCAAAGATCTGAAAGTTAGTAATGAAGCTAGGGATTCTTTGATGAAATCTAGAACAGACGTACAACTTAAGTTAGATGAATCCATCATGTCTAAAGAAAACGTAGGGTTAAAAATTGAAAAGTTTGAAAAAGCTAGCCAAACCCTAGAAAAGTATGTAACTGAGCAAAGACAGCATGTGGACATGTCTGGGATTGGGATGAAAGAGTATGCTGCTATCCCACCACCTGCTGAAAACTTTTATGGTGTCCTTAAAAAGGATCTCTCTTGGACTGGCATACCTGAACTACAAGAAGAGGAATTTATTCCTCCACCACGTGTGCTTAGTCCAATTGAGGAACATAGGAAAAAGGTGACTTACCTAGAACAATGGAAAGCAGCCAACCCTTTTCTATTTGTTAAGGGTGGTCTGCTTAATGATTGTTGGAAATATGTTTTTACGTATTTAGAAAGGATCGGTCACTCCAATGATATTGGGCTCGTGATCCAATATAGTCCATATAGCCCACATGTAGGGTGGGCTATATATATACCCCCTCCTAGCATGTTAGGAGGGGTTGGTCATTCACATTTCACACACTTAATCTAATCTTTCTTTATTCTCTCCAACCTCTCTCTACATTCTCTCTCTACATATTCATCTATCTCTCTCGCTCTTTAAATCATTCCAACACAAGGATAATCCAAGGATTACGAGGACCTACAAATGGTATCAAGAGCCTTGGTTTGATTGGTTTGTTCTTGTGTTCTTGATTTTTAGTGGATTTGATCTAAATTACCCACGTCCAAATTTTTTTTGTGTTTTTTTTATGGTTTGATCTTCATCAAAATCATCTACATATTCGTGTTAGTGATTTGGGTTACTTGGATCGCTCAAAAACGCAAAATTTTTGAGTGTTTGGATTCACTTTTGGCTTCAAGATTCGTATTTCTTAAAGTACATACGAATTCCTTGTTTTTCTCCAAAATTCGTAACATTTGGTATAATTTCGCAATTGTGGAATTGCGAAATTGTCTAGAATCGCGAAATCCTGCAAGTCTGCCTATTGCGAAATGTTTGCAAAGTTGCGGAATTAGTATATTGCGGATTTAGTGCCATTTGCGGAATCATTGAATAAATCCGCAATAAACCATTGCGGAATCTTAATCAATACTGTGGAATTGTCACTTAATTGCGGATTTAGAAGTTGCGAAATCTTGGCTTAATTCCGGATTTGTTGTATTGTGAAATGTTGTGCTTTAAGTGTATTGCGGAATTATCTTAGCATTGCGAATTCTATTCCTAATTATTGCGGAATCTTAGATTTATGACCATTGCAGATTCTTGTTTTTTTTTGCATTGCGAAATTGTGGTAATTGGGTATTGCGGAATTGAAACTTACTTCCGATTGCGGAATTGTGTCTCTTGAGGATTGCGGAATTAAATCATGAGAAATTATTGAATTTTTTCAAGATTTAGGAAAAACATGATTTAGAAAATTTCGTTCATGTATAATTTTGCCTTGGAGATTTTGGGTTTCTCGAGAACACCTATTTAGAGGATTTAATCATTTTTCTTCAATACTCAAGGGATTTAATCGACGACAACAAACACAATACCTTTCTTTCACTGATCGATCGACAAGTAATCTGTATCTTCATATATCATCGATTTTCAATGGAATTGTGTAATTCAACATCTCAAGAGGGAGATTTGCATCTCATGCAAAACACAGCTAGAGAAAGTGGTATAACGTTCTTTCGACTACTCCAGTCTCATCTAGTGACCATTTCTTGGTTTCAAGGAGGAAGCGAATTTCTGACACTCTTCGGTCAAGATCGTTATATATTCATCGATTTACTATTCCTCAACTTGAACCAACTAGCTGAGCAACTTCACAAAGCAGACTTTAATCACTCTGCATCAACATCTGCATATCAAGCTCTAGTGACACAACTTACGCACTTCTTCAATTCAACATCATTAAGCCTGACAATTCAGGGATATGTCAGTCATTTCTTCAGTACACACAAACGAAGGTTAAAGAGTTCCGTGGTACATTGTTGAAATTAATGACATCGGTCTCGTCTTCGATTTATGAAAGATCCCGACTTCAGCAAGCGTATGATAATGGAGTGCAAGAATCTACGATGCAGATGCAAGAGGAGAAAGATCATACGGTTGACAACTTGGAGCCTAAAGATTTCAAGAGCAAGGATTCGGGAGGAAAGCATGATACAAGCAGCATGTCAGGGATTGATGACACCATACCCGCATATGACGAAGAGTCTACAAATACGGTACAAAGGAATGTGGTATATGATGTCTATACCGATGAACTACCGCATGTTGCGCATTCCGAACCTAATTATGACAAACATGGGATGGAAAAGGGTGATAGTTTTACCACTTCAGATTCATCCGATGTGAGTCAAAATGGGGGAGAAATTGTTCAGAATGCTATGGTACATCATGATAAATGCTTTACGACTGCTTCACTAACCGATTCTGATTCCAAGATTAAAGATCTTGAAACGATTTTAGCTCAGCAATCTAAAGCTCTTGAGGATGCCAAAATTGAATTTTCGAAGAAAATGGATAAATTTGAAAAGTATTTTGAAAAACTTGAAAATTCAAACGTTATTCTAGAAAGAAAATTAAATAAAAAAATTCAAGATTCTAATGCTAAAAAAGATAATTTTGTGAAACAAATTACTTTACTAGAATCTAAGTTGGCATCCCAAGATAAATTGCTTAAAGATAATGAGAATTTAAAGGCCTAGGTTCAGGAAAAGGTTTTTGCTATAGCTGCGTTGAAAAACGAATTAAGGAAAACTAAAGGAACTAGTGTGGACACTAAGCTTGAAAAACCATCAATCTTGGGGAAACCGCCTCAAATTCAGTCTGTTAGACAACCGAATGCATTTAGATCCGAGCGATCAAAATCCTCGAGACCGCGGTTTGACTCCCAAGTTGATATGGTTCATCTTTCTAGACCAGTCACTCTACTATCTAGGCCCATTGTGACTAAAACAGCTTCTACAAGACCTAATCACATGATTGCCTCTAGTCTCCCTAGACATAGTCTAAAGAACACATCTCAAACTCGTTCAAATGACGTTCGCCATACATTTGGTGTAAGGTAAGCTAAGCTAAAGACACAAGTAAGAGATAGAAATTTCAAACCTAGTCAGATGCCTTCTAGTTTACCCAACACTGCTGACCGTAGCATGTCACTTCCTAGGAGCATCAATCAATCATCTAGGAAATCTAGATCTTACTCAGACATTAAATATGCTACTTGTAAAACATGTAGGAAATGTGTCTTTAAAGCCAATCATGATTCTTGTATCAAAAAATTACTTAATGAGGTGAACTCCCGTGCTAGACTTAAATCCCAGTGGATTGCTAAAATCAAACCCATTGGTAAAATGTGGCGCCCTACTGGTAGAACTTTCACTCTTGTAGCAAACGAGTGCCCTTTAACTAGGATAGTCTCTCATTCTACTAAGTCTACTAGGGAGGAAATTGAAAAGGAGGATACATCACTTAAGCCTGAACTTAAGGTTTTCTATAAAAGGAAACGTTTACCAACTAAGACAAGTGAATCATCTCCTCCGGTCACCTCTAGCACAAGAAAAGAAAACTGTGAACCCCCACTTGCTTCTAAGATAGATATCGTTAACCCACATAAAAGCATACAAACTCCTAATGAGATTGCAGGTACCAAAGTCCACGTTCAACAAGAACACAACGTTCCGATCTTTACATATCGTTCAACTAAGGACACTCTTAGAGTTTGGTTACTGAAGAAGCTGATATCAAAGAAACAAGTGTCTTAGGGGATTCGCAGTTAAACATCATGTACAAGGACTTATAGTCACATTACAGACTATAACTTGATCTTCAAAGAAAGGAAGGTTTATCGCCGATGATAAACTTATCCTTACAACGAGAAATTAATTTTTCTCGGGCATGAGCTTATATTAAAAACATTCGAAGTTTTTAAAGCTCATGCACAATGACTTACAGTTAAATATCAGACTGTAACTCAGACTCAATTTTAGGAAAGCTTATCTTTAAAGATAGCTTATCCTCATAACGGGAAATTAAATTTTCTCGGTCATGAGCTTGTATTAAAACATTCCAAGTTTTAAGCTCAGAAAGGAAAGTGTATCTTTTAAATAAGAGAACTTTACCTCATAACGAGAAACTCATCTTTCTCGGTCATGAGCTTTACGTTAAAACATTCAAAGTTTTTCAAGCTCATGAAAACGACTTCTAAGTAAATGTCAGCTTAGGACTCGTTCTTCAGTTAAAAGGAAAGTTTATCGCCGATGATAAACTTATCCTCACAACGGGAAGTTTAAAACTTCTCTGACTTGAGCTCGTTTAGTAAGATATTCAACATCTTAAGCTCAAGTAACTGGTTTTCAAAACTTTGAACATAATTTTTCGAGAATTTCTCAAAAGGTTTTTTCTAAATCTTTTAAAATTGTGTGTTCAAAAATGTTTTGATAAAAAGAGCATGTCTTCTGGAATCGATAATATTTACGATACTAGAAATGTCATTCTATAATGACACGGGGTTGTAAATAAAGTTCGAGCAGAAGTTCAAATGCTTTAAAACATGCTCAAAATGGTTTGCTATTATTTCAGATAGTAACCCGTTTTTCATTCTCAAGTCAAGCATTTCACCGGAAAGCTTTGACTCAACAACGGGAATTAATTTTCTCGGGCATGGTTTATTTTATAACCGTTTAAGGGATTGTGTTTACTGAATAACACAATCTAACACGAATATATGTACGATTCAGTGCATTTATTTGTTAAAACAAGAGAAGTCTTGTTTTTATGAAGTTACAATCTCCACCAACCGTAGCAATTTACAATTGATATCTACATACTCGACGATGCGACTACTCAAACGGCGACTACAGCTCTTTCAATAGAACACGGGTCAACAATTGAGGGGGAGCAATTGTCCAGCAATCAGAATCTTTGACGCTAAAAGTGCCAAGTTCACATGTTGGTGTCAAGACAAAGATATCAATCGTACACATGGAGTAAAGAGATAACTTCAGACATGATGAGGCGACCAACATTCGTGAACAAGAACCATGTGCTTCTTTCATATGATGTTCTCCATCATTCAGGTCCAACCTCATAAATTGCTAATCTTGTGAATACATTATCATATATGATCTTTGCACGTGATAAATACCTTACACTTGTGGTTAAAAGGTATTTAATTTACATTTCAAGTACACCCTCATTAATTTGAGGGGGAGCTTGTGTAATTCATGAAGATAATTGGATTTGCATTTTTCTTCCCAAATTTTCTTAAAATGCTATTAAATTAATTGATATTAAAAACATCGAGTGGGTTAATATTTTTAATATGGGGGAAAAATGTGATTTAATATGGGAATTTATCAAAAATGGTTTGACTTAACGTGATGGCTCATCCCGACATGTGCAAAATGTTTTCGAATATCGTGGCATATGTTAAGGGGGAGAAAAATGGATTTGCATATAAAAAATGGATTTCATGGTGATTTATACCTACTCAAAACCTATTTATTTCACGACGATGAAGATTGTGGTGACATAAGGATGGTAGGATAGGTTAAGTCCTATGATTCTTCCAGAACCGGAGGAATCTTCCCAAGGACATTCCATAGCTAGAAATAGTAGTCCTTAGGAAAGTGGGAGAAAGATTGTGAACGCAGCTGAATGCCGACCAAGTACTTAAGTTAGCACTGGAACAATCACAACAAGGTGCTAGTTATGACGTATTGGTAAGCTTTGAAGGTGTTGAAGAATGAAAAAGAATTGTAAAGATAAAGGGTGTAAAGAAAGAAGCCCTCCTTACAACTTTAGGCAGAAACCGGGTCAATACATATGCTATTGAGATCATTTTAATGATTCTTGATTTTGAAGACAGACATCATGGACCCAGTGATGCAATGCACAACCCATCCCAGCTAACTCAGATATCTCTCTAAAGGTATTTGTTTTAATCACACGGAGACAACACGTTATCTATCGATTTATTCACTCCAAATAAATTGGTATTGAAAAGGTGGCACTCCTCTCCAGCCTCCAATCACTAAAATCCAAAATGCACGATCGAGTCTAGAGCCATTTGAGATCATCAAATATCTCATTAGGACACACTTCCATATTTCCTTTCTTCTTCACACACTGTGAAAAGTAAGATTTTAAGAGTCCTACGCAAAATCTTCATGATCTTGCCTGAACATCCGAGTAATACGAAAGTATTTACAATGAACATGGAAATCCTTCTTGAGCGAATATCAAAAAGCTCATGGTAGGTGATTTGTGCGATTCTTTATGAATCAAACCTGTGATAACTGGAAAGCAACAGTGGTTTAATTCTTAACTGAATTTAAACACGTTCCAGGCCTCTACGCAATATCTTATTCATCTTGCCAGAACACTCAGAGTGATACCTCAGTGTTCACAGTGATGAGTGGAAATCCTTCTAGTGTTAACCTCAAACAGCACTTGGTAGGTAACTTGCAAGATACTGTAAGAATCAAGCTCGTGACAACTGGAAGCAACGATGGTGCGGTTCTTAATTGAATTTCACTTGTTCCAGGAACATGAATTGACGGCTTCAAATCATGTGGATATTATTATCCAAATGATTCACTCTTTAAGTTCGCAGTCAGCTTTGGACGGTCGAATAAAGAGAACGAGTTTACCCGCGAAATCCTGTCAGGAAGTTACTTAATTGAAACTATCCGTCACGGGTACGATATTTTATATCATCCAACGGTCTTCACCGACCGGAGGTAAAATGCTACCGAATTAGAATGAAATGTTCAAAGCCATTTCGTTTGTGTCTACTTATGTTGCGGCATTTGAAGACGGTGGCGTTGCGGGATCCAAGAAGAAGCCGTCCCCGCATGCTTATACTATATGCACTTAATACTTCAACAAATTCAAGAAAGTCTAAAAGTCAAGTCTTCTGCTGTATCAAACTCTGAAGCTTTCAAGAATTTATAAAAGTATAAGTATGTGGAACATGAAGTCACGAAGAGGCAAGTATCATAAGTGTTGAATGCACAAAGTCAAGGCAAGGAAACATGCTCAAGACTAAAGTCAAAGATCTCATCATCATATTCACAAGAACAAGATCGAAGACTCAAGCATAGTATGCTAGGTTTAAGATTTTGTAAAATGGTGTGACCTCCCTTTGGGGGAGATTGTTGGAAATACGTTTCCAAGGAAAGTCTCGGTCACATCATTGTTAGCATAGATCACGAGCTATAGACTAGTTAGGACATTGTAACTTGGAGTGACCTCCCTTTGGGGGAGATTGTTGGAAATACGTTTTTACGTATTTAGAAAGGATCGGTCACTCCAATGATATTGGGCTCGTGATCCAATATAGTCCATATAGCCCATATGTAGGGTGGGCTATATATATACCCCCTTCTAGCATGTTAGGAGGGGTTGGTCATTCACTTTTCACACACTTAATCTAATCTTTCTTTATTCTCTCCAACCTCTCTCTACATTCTCTCTCTACATCTTCATCTATCTCTCTATCTCTTTAGATAATCACAACACAAGGATAATCCAAGGATTACGAGGACCTACAATGATGAACCAATCGAAACAAAACCCATTGTTGTGACAAACCCCACCACTGGTAAAACTATTGATCTTCGCTCAACACCAAAAAGTAAACCTAGTGTCAAGTATGCTGAAATGTATAGAAAACCTAGGCCACCTCAAAGCCAAGTGAGTGTTAATGGGACAGGGTTTTATCAGTCCAAGCCTAAATTTATGTCTTAAAAGGCTTGTTACACATGTGGGTGCTTCTCACATTTGGCCTATAACTGTGTCAGTTGATACAATTCACCCGCTGATAATAGGTCAACCATGGTCAAACCTAGATCTTTTATACAAACAAGTCCTCAGGCCACTAGACCAGCTCCTTTCTTTTCTAGAGGGACTAATACCCATGGACAAAGACCCTTTCAAAAGACAAATACTTGGTCTAACAGATAATGGGTTCCTGTAGCTAACCCTTGTTTACCCGCTGACAAGAACAATTCAGCCGCTGACTAGACCAAATCAATCGCTAACAAATCTAGGTTTGGTATGAAAATGCCACAACTAGCTTCTGTTAGACCTCATGTTAGACCAAGTAATAGGTATTTAAAACCTAAGGGACAAAGGTCTAAAGCATCATCCAGTTTAACATGTAGACTTAAACAATATCAAAACCCTAACTCAAATGGAATTTCTATGACCTGTAACAGATTTAAATTTCTTGAAAAGGTCATCACTAAAACCATTGGGGTAAATTGAGTGTTTAGGGCACAAAGGAATGAACAAGGGGTTGTTACAAGGAATAAATCAATTCTTGTTGAACAACCAGATGAATCCAAGTCTGCAAAGGCTTAGGTTCCCAAAGAAAAATAATTTGTTTTCTTCATGTGTAGGGTATTCACAAGAAGGTCAATGATTTTAGATATTAGGACAGTGGATGCTCAAGGCACATGCCAGGAAAGGAAGATTACCTTACCGATTTCACTCCTATTAAAGATGGTGATAAGGTGTATTTTGGTAGCAGTTATGGCAACATTTCTGGCAAAGGCACACTCATCACCAATAATTTGAGGTTTGAGGAAGTCTTCCTGGTAAAAGAACTTGATTATAATCTGTTTAGTGTGTCACAAGTATGTGACAACAAGAATAAGGTTCTTTTTACTAATACTGAGTGATTAGTGTTAAGTAAAGACTTTGAGATTCCAGCTAACAAGTTCATAGAGTTTAGAACACCTAGACATAATGATGTCTATAATGTGAATCAAAATGGTACTAAAATGAATAACAACTTCTCTTGTCTTTATGCTAAGGCCTCAGTGGATGAGAGTAAGTTATGGCACAGAAGGTTAGGGCATATTAACTTCAAAAACATGAATAGACTTGTGAGACATGATCTTGTAAGAGGATTGCCCTCAAAAGCATTCTATAATGATCATAATTGTGTTGCATGTCTTAAAGGCAAGCAGCATAAGGCCTCATTTAAGTCTAAGATTGTGCATACTAGTTCTAAACCACTTCACTTATTACACATGGATATGCTTGGCACAACCATTATAGAAAGTCTTAATTGTAAATCTTATTGTTTTGTTATCATTGATGATTATTCTAGGTTTACTTGGACCTTCTTTTTGGCATTAAAGAGTGATAATGCTAAGACTTTAATCAATTTCATTACACATATTGAAAAGAAAATAGGTAATGAGGTTAAAATTCTTAGAAGTGATAATGGTGGTGAATTTAGGAACAGCCTTCTAGATACCTTTTGTGTCAATAAGGGAATCTCTAGGGAGTTTAGCATAGCTAGAACTCCACAGTAGAATGGTGTAGATGAAAGAAGGAATAGAACTCTCATTGAAGCAGCTAGAACCATGTTAGCAGATGCAAATCTACCCATTGCTTTTTGGGCTGAGGCTGTGAACACTGCTTGCTATGTTAAGAATAGGGTCTTAGTAAATAAGTTTCATAATAAGACTCCCTATGAATTACTTTGGAATAGGATGCCTAATATAGACTTCTCTAGGCCTTTTGGATGTCATTTAGTGATTTAGAATACTAGTGATACCCTAGGCAAATCTCATTCTAAAGGTGATGAGGGAATTTTTATGGGATATTCCACAAATAGCAAGGGGTATAGGGTTTATAACAAGAAGTCTAAGATTCTAACAAAAAATATTCATGTTGACTTATTGGAGAATAAACCAAGTGATCCTGAGTCTGGACCTAATTGGCTATTTGATTTAGAGCAATTATCAAGGTCCATGAATTATATGCCTATGACTAATCCAGTTGTCTTGGAAGCACCTATTGTTGACAATGCAGGTATACAGGTTGATAAAGAAGAAGGATCACATGTAGTTAAACCCACTCCCATGTTTGATTATGTCACAATACCTATATCGATTGACGATTTTATGCAAGCATATGCTGCTGCTGGAAAGGAGGAAGAAAAGCAACAAGAGAAACCAGTTGATGAATGAATGCATGCATCTTCATCCGCTGACAAAGCCAATTCAGACGATGACACATGGGATTCAGCCGCTGAGAATCTGTTTGGCAATTTATTCTCTTCCTCCAACAGAAATAATTTTGAACACATTGAAGATCCCATACCCAATGAAGATGTCAGTGGCCTAGTTCCAGCCGCTGACAACATATCTCCAAGTTCAAGTGGGCATGGGAGTAGCAATGAAGATGATATTGGCAATATGGAGTCCACTGTTCATAACAACTCATTATTTGGGGGAGGAATATTGACAAAGGTGGCCAAAAATGATCCTCCCACCCAAATAATTGGAGATATTTTGACTCCTGTTCAAACAAGGAGAACTAAGAAGACTCAAGGTGGATTCATTGATAACTTACACAACAAGGAAGATACGCCTTTTGTTCAAGAATGTTTGTTTGCCTGTTTGCTCTCTCATTAGAACCAAAGAAGATTTTTCATGCTCTTAAAGAAGAAAGCTGGGTTGAAGCAATGCAGGATAAGCTTCATCAGTTTGCTATTCAAGATGTTTGGGAGCTAGTAGATTGTCCTAGGTATGTCAGGCCTATTAGGACAAGATGGGTTCTAAGAATCAAGAAGGATGAGAGAGGCATTGTTATTAGAAACAAGACACGATTGGTTTCTCAGAGATATACACAGGAAGAGGTTATTGATTATAAAGAGGTTTTTGCACCTGTTTCTATAACTGAGGCAATAAGGATTTTCCTAGCCTATGCTTCCTGCATGGGTTTCAAAGTCTACCAAATGGACGTGAAGAGTACATTTTTGTATGGCACAATCAAAGAAGAAGTCTATGTCATGCAGCCTCCTAGTTTTGAAGATTATGAGCATCCAGATAAAGTTTATAGAGTAAAGAAGGCAATATATGGCCTTCATCAGGCCCATAGAGATTGGTATAGAACACTTTCCACCTACTTGGTGGATAATGGCTTCAAGAGGGGTACCATAGACCAGACTTTGTTTACAAAGAAGGAAGGGAAGGACTTTATTCTTGTTCAGGTTTATGTAGATGACATCATCCTTAGTTCATCTAACCAAAGAATGATTGATGAATTCTCTATACTTATGACAAATAAGTTTAAGATGAGTACTATGGGAGAGATGACCTTCTTTCTTGGTCTACAAGTTCAGCAGAAAGAGGATGGTATCTTCATCTCTCAAGATAAGTATGTGGCTGAGATTTTGAAGAAATTTGGTTTTTCACCGCATGAAAAACGGGCTAGCACTCCCATGGACAAGGAACACCCATGGGGAAAGGTTGGAGATGGTAAAGAGGTGGATGTCAGGCTTTATAGATCAATGATTGGTTCATTGATGTATCTTACAACTTCAAGATCTAATATCATGTTTGTAGTATGTGCATGTGCACGTCATCAAGTAACTCCCAAGGAATGTCACCTTCATGCAGTTAAAAGGATTTTTATGTACCTTATATGCTTTCCCAAATTAGGATTTTGGTATCCTAGAGAGTCTCCTTTGGAACTTATTGGCTATTCAGATAGTGATTATGGAGGTGATAATCATGATAGAAAATCCACAACTGGTGGATGTTAATTTCTTGGGAGCAGGCTTATATCTTTGCAATGCAAGAAGCAAACCGTGGTAGCCAATTTCAACAACTGAGACTGAGTATGTAGCAGTTGCTGCATGTTGTGGGCAAGTGCTATGGATTCAAAATCAGCTTTTGGATTATAGGTACAAATTTATGCATACTAAGATCTTTGTAGATAATAATAGTAAATTGTGCATAATTAAGAATCCTGTACATCATTCTAAAACAAAACATATAGAAATCAGGCATCATTTTATAAGGGATTGTTTTGAAAAAGGTTTAATACATCCAGATAGAGTAGACACAGAGAATAATCTGACTGATCTTTTAACTAAACCTTTTGATATTAGGAGGTTCTAGTACTTGGTAACAAGTATTGGAATGATCAATCCATAAAATATGTGGTTTTTGAAATAGATGTAAAGTATGTACAGGATGTGTGCTATTATTTATCTTTGTAAAAATTTGGATTTTACACATTGTTTTTCTATTCGCTGACACAATGCATTCTATCCGCTGACATAGTGGAAAGAAGCCGCTGACAGCTTATATGGTAGTTTTGTGGTTTTTCATCTAACATTGCAGGTATCTAGGAAATTATACATTGGATATAGAGTTTCTTGTGGGCTCAAGGAGTGTGGAAACAAGGTTTATTTATGATGGTTGAGATTTTTACACCTCTATCTTGAAATAAATATTTTTGTCAGATTTATTTTTATAAAGTATACTCTTCATAGTTTAAGGGGAGGTTTAGGATAACCTCTAGGGTTTTAGGTATTCTTAGAATACTCTTATCACAATTCTAGATTGTGTCCACTGGTGAGTAGGGGTTTAAAGTTATGATGCCATCTTTTTATAAAAGTGGTGGAATTTTTTATCCTTGAGGCACTGTAGCATGCATGTAGTTTATTTTACATGCATGCTGCCAAGACATTTTGACTTAGAATTGGGATGGTTGGTTTGGGAGTCCTTGGTTACATTATAATGGGATTACCTGGGAGTTACAAAGATATTTATGTGCTATCTTAGTTCTTAAGGATGATGTGTTGAGCAAGGGATACTTGAGGACACTCATATCTATCTTGTATAAGCAAGTGTCTGTGATTGGACAGTGCTTGCAAAAAATCTGTTTCTTTGGGGATAAGATACCTCTCTTAGGATTAATAATCTTTGTTAGGTCTTTTATTTTTAATTTTCTTTTATTATTGACCTTTCTGATTAATAAAAATTTATCCGTTGATAAATCATATTTCACCCCCAGACAAAGCCTATTTCATCAGCTGGCATATATAGCTGTTGCCGCTGACAAATTTTCGAACGTTGAAAAATACTGGGTCCTACCCAGTTGTAACTTTTATGATATTTTTGAGCCGTAATTCTTTGGGAGTGGTTATTTTGTTTAATTGCTATGAGATAAGTTGTAAAATTTCAAAGATTTCCATAATTACTTTTGAGAAATTTTCTCAGTTACCTCATTTTTCAACCAATCACATCTCTTCTATTTTCACTATATATATGGCTCACCATATTGTGTAACAGGGAAACTTGCTTATTTGTTTTTTCTTTTCACTATTAGCCTTTACCTTCACTTAAAGCTTTTATCTTTTCATCTATGGCGCCAAAGTTTAACTCCAAGAATGTTTTATTGGAATTCAAAGACCAACACAACATGATTGCTTATTTGAGGTCAGACACTGCTAATCCTCAATACACTCAGATGATGAAGTATTTGTTGGCTTCTCCACTCAGGTATGCTTTAACTCATGCTCCTATCATCCCTGTCATACACATCTAACAGTTTTGGAACACTGCCAGTTCTACAACAGTTGATGAAGTGACTAGAATAGAAGGTATCATCCATGGGAAATAATGGGTGGCCACAGAGGACTTGGTTCACCAAGCTCTGCATCTTAATGATGCTGATGGTATGATCCTCCTTCCCAAGGAAGAGCTACATGAGGGACTTCGAGGCTTGGGATATAGACTACCCCCATAGTGAAAACTTAATAAATATGCTAAAGGTCAATATCCCCCAGCCTGGAAGTTTTTGATACATGTCCTTTTACAATGTCTTAGTCCCAAATGCTCCTCATTCAATGAAATCAACCAATCTATTGGGAGTGCTCTTGTATGTTTGGCAACTGGGAAACTTTTTAGTTTTTCTAAAATGATTTTCAAGGGCATGTTACAAAACAAGGGTAGCAAGATGACTCTTGCTTACCCTAGATTTTTACAAATGATTTTTGATTTACAAGGTGACTGTGGTAGGGATCATGAGAACTATTATGAGATCCGTACCCAAAAGAAAAAGATTTTGCTTACCCTGAACACTGAACCTTATGCTCCTATTCCCTTGACCCTACCTATGCTGGCTGTTATTCAAGCAACCTTGCAATCACCTGCCCCAGAACCTCAACCAGATCCTCTACCAGCACCCACACATGAAGAAAAACCACCCTCACCTCATTCCCAACCCGCACATGAACCAGAACCTGCAGCCGCTGACATTTCTTTTTCAACCGATGACACTTCAGTCATAGCCCCTGACACCACTCAAGCATACCCCAACACATCATCAGACCCACCACCACCTCAATTTCATCTAACCAAAATACAAAGGACCACTGGAGCGTTCTCCTTTGGTGGTCCTAGCCATGAAGCGGAGAGAACCACCACCACAAGTGTGGTTAGTGATATGGAGATGGCTGGCCCTAATTGTGACACCCCCAAATCAGGTTTGCAGCGGAATAGTAATTGGGTGTCACGTTGCGGATCACAGAACAAATGGCATACAAAGCTTTGATCATAATTACATGATTTTAAATACAATTGATACAAATATGGTTTTAGTACAATCAGTTGAAAGGTTAAATATCAGTTGTTATAAATATCCAAGTGAAAACAGATCCCCCGATTATCATGATGCTCCTAAATGATGCTCAGTCCATGCTCAAATAACCCAGCTTAATTTCCTGAGAAAAACATGCTTAAAACAGTAAACATAAAGTTGGTGAATTCATAGAGTTTTGTAAAATCATAGTTTAGGACTGTAATACATAGTGTTGCACAAGGTTTGATATAAAAATCAAGTGTAGGATCTCAAATATCCCATATAGTATTTCATAAGGTTTTATAAAAATCAAGTTCAGATATATCAGTATGTTCCATATATTAACGTACCAAATAATAAAAGGTCAAGTTTGGAACCGCAAACATCACATACATAGTATCGCACAAAGCCAAATACTATAAGGTAATTACATTCCCATATTTCCTGAAACTGAGACTTGACAACTAAGTCCTCGACAAATGAGGACCCTTCGCCTTATCAAAAGGCACCCACAAAAGTAATAAGTTCTGATATATGAAACATCTGTTGTCCTGGCCGAGGCACAGTGAGCATGACTCACCCAGATGGGGACGGTCAATCCCAAATAGATCTATTTATAACATTCAGGCAATTCAAAAATTCTAACAGTTTCAGATGCACGGGTCATGCGGGTTCATCTACAATAGGCAAATATAATTAAGGGTAACAGTTTAGTTTGTGTTTCCTCGATCAACAGTTTATTAAGTATAATTGTGGGGCCACGATCTCACGATATAAAAATCATATAGTCAAAACAAGTTATAGCATGTCTCCCCCTCGCGGGTTAGTAAAAACATAAATAGTAGTGAAAGGCGAGGCTATGAACTCAAATGAATAGCGGTGTCCGGATAAAATCACAGATAGTCCAGATAGTATGCTCACGATACAGTTAATTACCTAAGTAATTTAAATGATCTCAGTATATGCATATACAATAGATAGATGCGTCCAGATAATTAAAGTGCATGCTTATACTTGTTTTAAATATCTTGCCGTTTATTACTCGATCCGTATGTATTTATTTATACATAATAATATACATAGTGAGTCCTTCAAGTTTCTATGATTCTCATTAAAAACCCTAAAGTTTATTTAATGTATAAAACTCTAGTTAAATTGCACCAAGGTCCTCAAGTTTAATAATTACCAAATAAGCCCCTAGGTTATAAGTTTAAGGACATGACGGTTTTAGTCCTTGTGGTATTCGGCTTATATTTAGGTTAGTACAAGTTTCATAAATGCCCCCTAGGGCTTCATTTAAGTTTCGGCTTATGCCAAAACAGCCCCTAGGGTTTGTCTAGGGTTTATTAAACTTTGCATGTTTGGCAAAAGGGGTCCTTAGGGTTACTACTATGATTTGGCAAAAAGGCAAAAGGGGTCCCTAGGTTCATATTATGTTACACAAATTACCATAACTTAGTAATAATTCCATTTAAGTCCTCCCATTATGTTTGAAGCCACGAATGGTATTAAAATACCACCCTAGACTCTCGGCAAATTACAACATTAGTCCTTATGTTTATCTTTTTGGAAAAGTGAGTTTCTATAAGTATTCATTTAGATCCCTAAACTTAAGAAAGTTACAAAATTAACCCGAAAGTATTATATTCAACATTTTTAATCCGAAACATCATGGATTTACTATTTTAACCCAAAACTTCATAGATCTATCATTTTATTCCAAAACCTTTATAGATCTCATTTTTAAATCCAAAAGTTTGTGAAATCATATTTTTCACACTATAAGTTTTATAAAACATTATTTAATAAATATGAAGTTTATTTTAGGCAAGCTTATTATAGTGGGCTTAAAAGCTAAATCCTATAAGGCATAATAGTGATCTTATAATTCTAAGGCAACTAGTATTATAGATCTAATGTTTCTACGCTTGTTTAAACAATACAAAGTTAACCAATATTAAAGCATAGTAGTAAACCTCACGTCTAATATTTGTATAGTTAGGTTTTTCATAGCTTTTCTAGTTTAACTAGTTCATAGTGTTATGTTCATCATGTTTATCAAGATCTTACATCATTTTAAGTCACAAAATATTTTAAGCCGTGACCTATATTAGGTTTAGGGTGTTATGTTTTTGTTTCAACATTAAGTTTTACTAGTAATAATCATGTATATGTTTATGTGTATGAAAAGTAAGTATATTGAAAGATAGGTTTTAAGTTACTTACTTGTTTAGGTAGATCTATGAATGAATAGGAGAATGAGTAGGAATGAAAGCTTGGTTTCAACAATGGTGACTCCTTATAACCAAAATGTAGCCATGGCCTTCAATGAGGTTTTTAGGGTGTTCTTGTTGTCTTGAAGATCAAGGTGGTTGTAGAAGTTGACAATGATTAGCATTTATGTTGTATGAGGCATGATTTAAGGTTAGTAAATGTGGTATTAATGGAGTTTTTGGTGAATTTTGGTGATGTACAAAATAAAGCCGTGGGTTTTGGAGTGTGGGTGAGGAATTGGAAAAATATTTGATGTTACTAAGCTTGTCACATCCGAATATATGAAGAGAGAGAGGGATTTGATGTATCTAGTTAGTGTACTTATGTATATTTGGAGATACATGGTAGATATCATAAGATCTTGCAAGTATTAGGCACATGTTCATTTCCTTTTCAAGATGGCATTGTTGCCGTGTGGTATTAGGGTCAAAGGGAGACAAAATTGACAATGTATAGTATTTGTGTATGGTGACATAGTGTTGTGTAAGTATGGCATATTATGCATGTGTAAGAAAGTATATCAAGTTGTATGGTTCCTTGTAAGTATAGTATGCATTTCTTGAGTTATAGGTATTTTTGTTGAAGCTTTAGGTAATTTAGTGAAAGTATATAATGAATATATCATTATAATATTTTACTTGAAGAAAGTAATTAAATGACAATGATAAAATAATGTACATTGTTTTTAAAGTGTTAGGTGTTTATTTCCATTATAAAATATATGTAAATATACACATATAGAAATAAATCCAAGTACTTAATAATTTAATTAAGTAAAGTTAAAGTCTATCTCAAAATATGTACTGAGGTGATGAATCTATTATTCATTCAGGTAAAAGTGTGTATAAGTAAAAATACTTCACTATTTTTATATACTAAAATCATGATTTTTGTACGAAATAAGTCTTGTGATGATATATTGTAAAGGTGGTCCGTAAAAATATTATATGATGAATGATAATAATGAGGAAGCCGGTGACGTGTTAAAAACCCAAATTTTGGGGTTTTACAGCACCTACCCGTTATTTTAGCTTTGTCCTCAAAGCTTAAGATGAAGTTACTCGTCCGGGGATCAAGTGAGGACACTTTTTCTTGAACGTGTAATCTTGTGAACTCAAGTTTAGACTCATAGGTGATATTTTAGAAGGTAGTTATTGATCGTATGCTTCCGATGAGTACATTCTAATAAACAAAGTAACTTGTCTTTTATGTTTTGATAATTTACACATTTGGTCCTTCTATTTTTGTAATGTGACCCTTAAGGCACAATTAGTTTTTCCAATGAAAATAACTTAGGGCTCAAAATAAGTTTCAAAAGTGGCAAAATCAACCTCTAGGGTTTTTAATCCGTGTTAAATCAACTAGGGATTCTTTCAAGTTTGTTAATGTCTACGTTTAGCCCTTAGAGTTCTAAAACTTTCGTCTTAATATTCTAGGGCTTATAATATGTTACACAAATGGCAAAGTAAGTCCCCGATAGTTCTAAAATTCAAGTTTAGCCCAAAAGAATTAGTAAAAGGTTCATTAAATCATATTCGAGTTCTAATAAGTTTACAAAGTTGGATAAAATAGGACAAGTTCATTTTAAGTCTTGGTTTTTATTTAAATGGTCTTCCCGATATACTTCTAGCCTGTGGAAAGCAAACATTAGTTTGACTCCAAAGCTTCGTTCAGTGAAATGGCTAAGATTATTGTTGATAGTGATTGGGTAGGAAGTTGCAAAGAATCTGCTTCATTTGTGGCTGAGCTGGGGCATAAGTTACGTAGAAAAGAAGTAATTCAAATGATGGAAATCAAAGAAGAGACCAAGAATAAGGAAGTGTGCATCCCTGGTGAGATACTAAAAGGGTCATGCATCTACTGTTGGTGGTTCAAAATTTGCACAATTTCGACTTCTAAAAGGAGGAAGTCATACATTTCAAGGCTCGTTAGACAATGGTATTGTCGAACTAATTGGACCCGAAGAGGAAGAAGATTGTCCAAAAGTATGAGACATCAATTATCTCTTTCTGGAGGTGACAAACATAACCTTACAATATACACCCATTGTGAGTTGGGCATGTCTTTGGGTTTGTTTTCCTCGTCGATTTGAGAAGTGCGAGCTTAGAAGATAAGGTATCCTCTTACCAAGTATTTCTGGGCTTCGATACAATAAATGACTAAGTCTAGTGTCGATAAAGTCTGTGTTACCGTCGCCTCGAATGATCGAGGTTTCATTTCCTCATGGCAGATGAACCAACTTTATTTTCTGTGACACCCCAAAGGGGTCAATTGAAACGGAAGTGGGCACCCCCAAATGGGGTCGAATGCAGCGAAAGTGGTATTTGGGTTAAGGATAAGCCAAAAGTAAAAAGCACAATGCTTTGATCTAAAAGAGATGAACACGAATCTTCCTATGTTTCTAGGTGAGGATGTAATGACATCAGATATAAGTTATCTTAAGGATAAGATATTACTGGAGGAAATCGCGAGTCAAAAAGGATTACATTCTATAACTGGATAAATAAAATAACATCAATTATGAGTCATGTCGAATATATTTAACCTCATGTGATTATAGATTTCTATTTACATTGATAAGCGTCCTCATCCACGTAAGGTAAAATTTATAACTCCATTCGGTGACCTATGATTCCTTTATTCAAACGAAAAAGCGCCCTAATTCGTTTCAATAAGGATTTCATAGCCCACCTTACCTAAATATTTCCGACAAGGCTTATTATTTAGAATAAATATAATATCTAAGATAATAGATATTATTAAGATACTTTACAGCCCGTTTGCTTATAACCTTCGTCTTCAGACGTCCCATAACATCTTAATACGAAATTATAAATAAACTTCTGGTCCGGTGGCTTAAGATTTCACTCTTAGACGTCCCATAATGTCTTGAGAAGAAATCGTCATTAACTTAGGATCAAGAGACTCAGGTCCCATATGTATAATATAGGATCATAAGTATCTTGATTTTGAGTTCCACCGCATCATTTAAAGATGCAAACTTATCCAAATAATACCACGTGAAAATACTAAAAGCAAACGTGTATAAGTCGTTAATAAGTCGTGTTCCGTAAATATACGTACAAAGTTATAAGCGAGAGAAAAATAAATGTTGACGCGCGATAACGTGCGCAAGAATACGTATCATAAGTATAGACATTGTGTCATATAGTTCCTTCTAGTAAGGTATATATACCTATATACACATAATAGCAAGTTCAAACATCTAATAAAAGGTAGTACACGGGATAATGCTCCCTAGTCTGTTTTTAAATATTCCAGTATGTACGGTTGTTGTAAATCCGTTCCTATTATGTGGCCAGTCAGTTTTCCAAGTAGTCAAAATAGACTAACCGGTTTATAGTTATCAATTAATTATAAGAAATAATTAGCGCATATGAAATGATTAGCGTATAAGCTTAAGCTTGATACACAATCAATCATGGAGGATTTTTAAAAATCTTAGTATAAGATTTTCAGGATTTATTTGGATTTCATTATAATACCAACTTGTTTTTAGGCAATTCATTTATGTTACTGTATTTTAGTTAAATACATCGTTGTACAAGTATTAATAACTTCCCTTTAAATTTGTTATTAATAACATCATTTAAGTAAAAGTATTTTACTTACCATTGTTGTATTTTACTTTTATAATCTACGCACCTTAAATTTCATAATATTTATGAACAGCTGTAAAAGTAATAACACTTTATTACTTTTAATTTACTGTCCCCAAAGTTTTTGCAAGTTAAATAATAACCCTTTGTTTACAAGTTTTAGAAAATGATGGTTCTAGTCCATTTAGTTTAGGATTCGCTCAAGTTTTAATACATTAAATGAAATAAGGGGTCTAGGGTTTGCTTAAGTTTCAGTTATTAGCAACACAAGCCCCTCCAGATTTTATTAGATGTACACTTTCTGGTTCTTAACATTTTTAGTCCTTGTAATTACTGTTTTATCATGACAAGTTTCAATGTCACGGTTTTAATCCATGAGTTTAATGAATTGACATTTTTAGTCCAAAAGTTTTTATAAGATATATTTTTGGTATAAAAACTTTGTTTAAGTATAATATCACTAATTAGGCTTATTAAATATGCTAAAAAGGGCTAATGGGCTTCCCAAACCCTTATTGAGCTTACAAGATACATTAACAATTTTTGTGAGCTAAGGATTTCTTAATGGGCCTAATGGGCTTCCTAATGGGCCTAAACATATTTTAGTCAATTAATAATATTTAACCATTTATCTAGGTGTGAAGTTTATGAAACCTTACAATCTTATTACTAGTTTGTAAAGATTAAGTTTAGATCTCTAAATAGAGAGTAAAAACGTACGGTATGTTTTACTTCCGGGTTTAAATGAAATCCAAGTTGGTTACAAGTTTGTATATTGATTATAAGCTTTACAGTATTTCAAGATAAAGTCCAATCTTGTTTTATGTTTACATTTAATTTACGAGGTCCCAAAAATTAAGATTTAGGGTTTATTATATGTTCACAAGTTTATTACAAGTTCAAAAATGAATCAAATAGCCCAAGCTATATTTCTTTTTCATGTGTGTTCATTATGAAATCTTGGTTTATTACTTTAAAAGTAAATTTTAAAATCCATACATAAGATCTAGGTTTCTACAAGTTTGTTATAAGTTTAACAGGATTTAATCAAGATCTCAAAAAATAATAAAATTTTAGATTTTTCCCAAGATATATAAAAGTCTAGTTAAGTTTACCAAAGACGTGGTAAGGATTTTAAAAGATACATTAAGATTTCTAAAAAATAAATCTAATTTAAATTTTTCCAAAATTTAATTAAGTTCTTCCATTACACAATTATCCAAGAAAAGATTTCCAAAATCCTTTTATTATTATTATTTTTTTTGCTAAGTTATATATAAAAATCTATTCCAAATTTTTCAAGATTTTCCAAAATTTCTTTAGATTTTTGAAGATTTATGAAAATCTATTTAGATTTTCCAAGATTCCCAAAATCCTTTTTAGATTTTTCCAAGATTTATAAAATCTATTTTATATTTTTTTCCAAGATCTATAAAATCTATTTTAGATTTTCCAAGATTTATAGAATTTAGTTAGATTTTCTAAAATTTATAAAATCTAGTTCGATTTTCTACAGATACGGTAAGATTTTTAAAGGTACATTAGAATTCTCCAAAGATTTGTAAAATCTGGTTAGATTTTTCCAAAGATTTCATAAAATCTAATTGGATTTTCAATTATTTCCACGATCTTATTTAGATTCCCATTTAGATATTTCCAATGGTTTATTATGTATTAGGTTGTTTGTGGTTATAATGCATTGTTCGGGCCATCATACTTCAGAAGCCATTCTATAAACGTTTGAGGAGCAAGGGCACTTTAAATCGTAAACCCAACCACTCAGTCAAAACGTAATATCGAGATGGAACATCTTTAGTATAAAGCTCCCTACTAACATGACATGTTTGTAAGTTTCATTAAATACGTCAAGTATTTTAACATTTTAATATCTTCATAAAGATATTAAACAGTCGTAATACATAAAGTACGTAAATGGTTAGCATCTAGTACTACCATAAATATAAATACATAGGATAATGAATTGCATTTAAATCATATAGTCATGCATGCTCTCTGTGCTAAATGCTCTCTAAGTATGTCCCCGTCAAAAATCCAGTTTTTGAAATCTAAGTTTTTGAAAATTTTGTCCGGCTATAGTTCAGTTATTAAAATAGAAAAACAATTTTATTTTCGATCTGATTCTCTATAACCATTGCTCTGATACCATTCTGTGACACCCCCAAATCAGGTTTGCAGTGGAATAGTAATTGTGTGTCACGTTGCGGATCACATAACAAATGGCATACAAAGCTTTGATCATAATTACATGATTTCAAATACAATTGATACAAATATGGTTTTAGTACAATCAGTTGAAAGGTTAAATATCAGTTGTTACAAATATCCCAGTGAAAACAGATCCCCCTATTATCATAATGCTCCTAAATGATGCTCAGTCCATGCTCAAATAATCCAGCTTAATTTCCTGAGAAAAACATGCTTAAAAAAGTCAACATAAAGTTGGTGAATTCATCGAGTTTTGTAAAATCATAGCTTAGGACTGTAAATTGTCCCACATAGTGTTGCACAAGATTTGATATAAAAATCAAGTGTAGGATCTCAAATATCCTATATAGTATTTCATAAGGTTTGATAAAAATCAAGTTCAGATATATCAGTATGTTCCATGTATTAATGTACCAAATAATAAAAGGTCAAGTTTGAAACCGCAAACATCACATACATAGTATCGCCCAAAGCCAAATACTATAAGGTAATTACATTCCCATATTGCCCGAAACTGAGACTTGACAGTTAAGTCCTCGACAAATGAGGACCCTTCGCCTTATCAAAAGGCACCCATAAAAGTAATAAGTTCTGACATGTGAAACTTATGTTGTCCTGGCCGAGGCACAGTGAGCATGACTCACCCAGATGGGGACGGTCAATCCCAAATAGATCTATTTATAACATTCAGGCAATTCAAAAATTCTAACAGTTTCAGATGCACGGGTCATGCGGGTTCATCTACAATAGGCAAATGTAATTAAGGGTAACAGTTTAGTTTGCGTTTCCTCGATCAACAGTTTATTAAGTATAATTGTGGGGCCACGATCTCACGATATAAAAATCATATAGTCAAAACAACTTATAGCATGTCTCCCTCTCGCGGGTTAGTAAAAACATAAATAGTAGTGAAAGGCGAGGCTATGAACTCACCTGAATAGCGGTGTCCGGATAAAATCACAGATAGTCCAGATAGTATACTTACGATACAGTTAATTACCTAAGTAATTTAAATGATCTCAGTATATGCATATACAATGCATAGATGCGTCTAGATAATTAAAGTGCATGCTTATACTTGTTTTAAATATCTTGTCGTTTATTACTCGATCCGTATGTATTTATTTATACATAATAATATACATAGTGAGTCCTTCAAGTTTCTACGATTCTCATTAAAAACCCTAAAGTTTATTTAATGTATAACACTTTAGTTAAATTGCACCAAGGTCCTCAAGTTTAATATTTACCAAATAAGCCCCTAGGTTATAAGTTTAAGGAAATGACGGTTTTAGTCCTTGTGGTATTCGGCTTATATTTAGGTTAGTACAAGTTTCATAAATGCCCCCTAGGGCTTCATTTAAGTTTTGGCTTATGCCAAAACAGCCCCTAGGGTTTGTCTAGGGTTTATTAAACTTTGCAAGTTTGGCAAAAGGGGTCCCTAGGGTTACTACTATGTTTCGGCAAAAAGGCAAAAGGGGTCCCTAGGTTCCTATTATGTTACACAAATTACCCTAACTTAGTAATAATTCAATTTAAGTCCTCCCATTATGTTTGAAGCCACGAATGGTATTAAAATACCACCCTAGACTCTCGGCAAATTACAACATTAGTCCTTTTGTTTATCTTTTTGGAAAAGTGAGTTTCTATAAGTATTCATTAGATCCCTAAACTTAAGAAAGTTACAAAATTAACTCGAAAGTATTATATTCAACATTTTTAATCCGAAACGTCATGGATTTACTATTTTAACCCAAAACTTAATAGATCTATCATTTTATTCCAAAACCTTTATAGATCTCATTTTTAAATCCAAAAGTTTGTGAAATCATATTTTTCACACTATAAGTTTTATAAAACATTATTTAATAAAAATGAAGTTTATTTTAGGCAAGCTTATTATAGTGGGCTTAAAAGCTAAATCCTATAAGGCATAAATAGTGATCTTATAATTCTAAGGCAACTAGTATTATAGATCTAGTGTTTCTAGGCTTGTTTAAACAATACAAAGTTAACCAATATTAAAGCATAGTAGTAAACCTCACGTCTAATATTTGTATAGTTAGGTTTTTCATAGCTTTTCTAGTTTAACTAGTTCATAGTGTTATGTTCATCATGTTTATCAAGATCTTACATCAATTTAAGTCACAAAATATTTTAAGTTGTGACCTATATTAGGTTTAGGGTGTTATGTTTTTGTTTCAACATTAAGTTTTATTAGTAATAATCATGTATATGTTTATGTGTATGAAAAGTAAGTATATTGAAAGATAGGTTTTAAGTTACTTACTTGTTTAGGTAGATCTAGGAATGAATAGGAGAATGAGTAGGAATGAAATCTTGGTTTCAACAATGGTGACTCCTTATAACCAAAATGTAGTCGTGGCCTTCAATGAGGTTTTTAGGGTGTTCTTGTTGTCTTGAAGATCAAGGTGGTTTTAGAAGTTGACAATGATTAGCATTTATGTTGTATGAGGCATGATTTAAGGTTAGTAAATGAGGTATTAATGGAGTTTTTGGTGAATTTTGGTGATGTACAAAATAAAGCCGTGGGTTTTGGAGTGTGGGTGAGGACTTGGAAAAATATTTGATGTTGCTAAGCTTGTCACATCCGAATATATGAAGAGAGAGAGAGGGATTTGATGTATCTAGTTAGTGTACTTATGTATCTTTGGAGATACATGGTAGATATCATAAGATCTTGCAAGTATTAGGCACATGTTCATTTCCTTTTCAAGATGGCATTGTTGCCGTGTGGTATTAAGGTCAAAGGGAGACAAAATTGACAATGTATAGTATTTGTGTATGGTGACATAGTGTTGTGTAAGTATGGCATAGTATGCATGTGTAAGAAAGTATAGCAAGTTGTATGGTTCCTTGTAAGTATAGTATGCATTTCTTGAGTTATAGGTATTTTTGTTGAAGCTTTAGGTAATTTAGTCAAAGTATATAATGAATATATCATTATAATATTTTACTTGAAGAAAGTAATTAAATGACATTGTTAAAATAATGTACATTGTTTTTAAAGTGTTAGGTGTTTATTTCCATTATAAAATATATGTAAATATATACATATAGAAATAAATCTAAGTACTTAATAATTTAATTAAGTAAAGTTATAGTCTATCTCAAAATATGTACTGAGGTGATGAATCTATTATTCATTCAGGTAAAAGTGTGTATATAAAATTAAGTTAAAATATTTCACTATTTTTATATACTAAAATCATGATTTTTGTACGAAATAAGTCTTGTGATGATATATTGTAAAGGTGGTCCGTAAAAATATTATATGATGAATGATAATAATGAGGAAGCCGGTGACGTGTTAAAAGCCCAAATATTGGGTTTTACACTACTGAACCTATTACAGGTCAAGTCAGGTCCATTGTAGCTAAGACCATCACCATGCCCCATGATTCCACTATTGGAATTCAGTTCCCACATGTGTATGAGAGCAGTATGCAACCACTCACTAACTTGGAATTAACGATACTCTGCATGAGCTTGCAAAAGCAAAATGCAGAGTTTGTATAGAAATTAACCGCTCAAGACCTTGAACTCTGTACGTTGAGGGAAAGGATTGTTGTATTGGAAGAAAGGAAAGAGGATTCTTCCAAAGGGGAGGAAGAATCACCAACTGGACCCTTTATTGCCAGTGATAGAAGTTCAAAAGAAGGATCATTTGGTGAAACAGAGATAGCTGCTGCTTTAACATGTATGAAGAATCAAGAAGGAGGGTTTGATTCGTCTAAGGTGCCTCTGGTGACACCCACACAACTGTCATTTATGGAATTGATGAAGCAACAAGAATATGTATCAGCCGCTTACAAAACAAAATTAGCCCTAAACACTTCAATTGCAGCCGCTGACACATTAAAAGGTGTATCCCAACCACCTTTGCTGATTAAGGATGTTGCATCACAGGTATCCGTATCCACTCTACCTTTTATAGATCCAATGGATAAATGGAAAGGTAAAATGGTAGAGTTAGAAGTTCCCAAGAATGCTGCATAGGTTGAATTTGATGCTATGATAGCCCAACAGTTGGGTGAACAAGAAAGACGAATGACATAGAGGGAAAGAGAGAGATCGAAGCTCAGATTGGATCTGAATCTGAGAGTGATGAAAAAGTTGATTCTGGTGATAAAAAAGAAGAGAGTGATCATGGTTCTAATATTTTGGAAGAACTAGAAAAATTGGAGTATAGAGAGGATGAGCTGACTAGGGAAAAGCTCAGCGAGTTGAAGAAACGGGTAGATTTTGATATGGCTCATGTGTCTACCATGTATTTCAAATAGGAATAATCCTGTATAGAGAATCCAGACATTACATTGTTAGAGCGGATTTGGGGTCTAGAGATTTTATTGAGAGTCCAAAATGATTGCAAAGTTATTTTGGAGCACAGGGCAATCAAGGTACTTTCAATGAACAAGACTGCTAGAAGGGAGTTGTATAATATGCTTCTTAGATGTCACTAGACTGGGTGGACATACACAAAGCTTATGAAGCTATCTTTTGATCAGTTAGAGTGTTTGGCTTATTGAAGAGATGGCATTTATACATGATCTCATCGTTCTTTTCAGGCTGTAAATGCATAAAATGTCATAAAAATACCATATATATGATTGTGTTTGTTTACTTGTGTATTTTAGGTATGGATATCGTGAAAAAGACAAAAGATCACAAGAAACAAGGAAAAACAAACACGAGAAACGAAGCCGCACAATGAACCGGGCCCTAGTTATGATTTTTTCAAAGAAAAGACCTTGAAGTATTGAAGATATTCAAGAATGATCCCTCATCAAAGAAGAAACGACACTTAAAACCCTTGTATATTAATAATTACAAGTTTGGTCCCTAAAGTTTGTCAAATTTACAAAAAGGTCCCTCAACTTTGAAAGATTGGCAAGTTTAGTCCCTCAAGATTGAAGGTTTGTCAACAATGGTCCTTCATAACGTCAAAAATACTTAGAAGACCTTCAAAGATCAAGAATGTACAAGATCAGCCCTTGAAATATCAAGAAATGTTCAAAACAAGTCCTTGAAATCCTTGATACAAAGTTTTGTGGCCAAAGTGTGAAAATGTAAACTTTATTAACAAAGGAAATACGTTTTGTTGGCTGAAATACTTTGTTTACAACATTTATCAAAAGAAAAGGAACAAAAGTGGGCGTTTGAAACATTCAAAAAGGAAATTACGCCAAACAACTTACCACTCCACAATAAACGGATCAAATGTATTAATATTCACCATCATCCCCAGATTTTACCTCACATAAACCAAGGGGTAAAACCCAATTACCTACACCCACGTGTGATTCAACCTCACACAAAACCTTCCCCACTTAACATCACATGTCCCATCACCATGGACCCCACTCCCAATTCCCTTTCAACCAATCAGTGAACAACTTCACCTCCAAGACATCCCACGTGGCAAGATCAAGGCTTTTTACTCAATACTTGGTCCCAAAGACAAAAATGAACGCCCAATATCATTTTGGACAACTCATCACTCAAAGACGTTCAAGGGAATTTCTGGAAATCATTAGCTAGGGTTTATGCATTCTAGAATAGTCCATTAGCTCTATAAAAGGAGACCTTAGCCTGTGAGTGTCCCTTTGTTCCATTTTCTAGCTTTCTACTTGTAATTCCTTTCATATCAATATATGTTTGTGTATTTTGCATTTATGCAATTGTAATTCCTTTATATTGAATGAAGTTGGTATTAGTTGCTTGAATCTGTGTTCCACAATCATATTGAAGTTGTTTTGTTGGTTATTGTTTCATACGTTTGATTTTGTTAAGGTTTCGAAGTTTTTCAAAAAGTGTTTTGAAAGCAGTTTGATCCAAGGATTTAAGGATTTACCAGTTGAAGCCCTTGGATTCTAGGTGTTTAGATCCACTCATTGGCTACCTAAGACCTTAGTTCTTGAGTGGTTGGCTTGGATTTTCATTGGAAAATTTTTTAGAAGTGTTTGAAAGGTGGTTAATACCCCTGCTGTTTTGATATACCCCTGTTTGCTTATTACTTGTACTAACCCCTAACCAAAAGCCTTAAGCTCTTTGAAGCTTGATCACACCAAGCTTGTGAAGGGTTTTAAGCCTTTGGATAGGCTGTTTCCTCTCTTGTGTTGAAAATCCATTGATACAAGGTCTTGGTTCTGCTTTGAACCATCACCAGACCTTTCCTTTTGTTCAAGGACCTTGGTCACTCTCTAGTTGTTGAGAGTGGTCCAAGGAGCATTGCTGAATCCTTCTAGGAAGTTGTGGAGGATAGGTGCACCTTCTATTTCCTTTTCTCTTTTGCAAATTTTGGTTGAAATCTGCTATGATTAAGTGCTACGTGATTTTTGAGTTCTAGTGTTTGGATTGTTAGTTTTATTCTTAACATCTTTTAGTTGTCATCTAGTAGACCTCTAGGATCCATAAAATCAGTAGGTTACTTGTGGAAATAACAAGTTTGTTTGAAAAAGGGCTAAAACAAGTATGTTTGGGATTTTGGAATCAAAAGGCCTTGTGGCCTTGTGCCCTTGGTTCTTAGGGTTTTTCTACTCTAAACAAGTCATTTGTCATCTGTTTTGGTCATTGATTAAGTCTCATAAGGTTTGGAAAAGAGTTTGCAAGTTTTGGAAAAATCTGCTATAATTGGTTTGAAATTGGTCAAACACATCAGAAGCTATAAAATCTTTGTTTGTTGGATTCAGAGTTCGATTTTTGGTTTGGGAAGAGTTTTTGTGGTTAGCTATCTGTGCTATATCTGCTTGTTAACTTTGGTGGCTTATTGAGTGAGCCAGGGCTTATAGAAGTTGGAAGAAGTGGTCAATTGCGTCAACAAAGTGACCACCTCTATTTTGCCTTGCAATCGTTTATCTAGTGTTTGCCCTGCTAATCTTTTGCTTGTTACTTGTTATTTTGCTGCTTGTGAACTTGGTTTGATATTTGGATTGCCTGTTTGAGTGCTGATAAGCTAACTGGCTTATTGGCTATATTTGTACCAAATCTAAAATCAATTTGGCTAACTGGCCTCTTTGATTCGAAGGATTCAGCCTTGATTCCTTCACAAAAGTTGCTCAAAACAAGCTCATAAACAAGTCCTTGCAATTTGGTAAACTTTGACTTTTGGTCAAATAAGCTCTATTTGGCTTATTTTTCAGTTCTGCTTATTGGTACATGCAACAACTTAGTTTTTATGATAGGTGTCATTTTTCTTAGCTTATTATCACTTCAGAGAGGTTTCAGCTCAATTGGTTAAGGTTTTGCTAGAAAATAGCTTATTTGGATTTTTCAGTGTGCTTATTTGCTTCTACATCTTATTTCACTTGGCTTTTTGGTGTTTTAATTGTTGATTATTCTTAGTTAAGCTATTCTTGAGCTTTTGTAAAAAGAATCAGCTTTTGAAACCCTCTAGAACTCAAACCCGACTATTTTTCGTTTTGTAAAAAAGTAATTTGCTTATTTCTGGTTTATTTGTTGAGCTTTTTTCAAAATTTCTTTTTACAAACAACTTTATAATCACAAAAGAAGAATGTGTGTTGAATTGGAGCTTATGGCATCAGCTTATAGCTTATTGGGCTTATTGGCCCAATAAGAATAAGCTGTGTGTTATTTAAGCTATGATAAGCACATTTTCAGCTTTTGGGCCTTTAGAGTTTTTTGCTTAAAGTTGAATTTTGAGTCGGACTGGTGATTTTGGGCTTAATTGGTTAAGTCTGAATTTTAATAGGTTAAGAAGCCCATTAAGTGGATTGTTTTGGTTTTTAGCCCATTTGGGGGCCCAATAGGGGTATTTTGGTAATTTCACTTTCATTATCTGATTATTTAGGTTAAAATAAACTAGTTTGCAAGTTTCTAGAATTTTTAATAAATTTTGGATTTTTAATATTATTTTAATATTTTATTTTTAGTTTAATTCATTTTAAATAGTTTTAATAGTTTTAAAAATGTGATAAAATAATTTTTAGTTTAATTAAGTCATTTCAGAGTTTTACAAATTGAAAATTCTTTATTTGGGCTTTTTATAAATTTATTTGATTTTTAGGGCTTTAATTGGCATTAAAAATTAAATATTAATTAAATAAAAGGTTTAGAAAAGTTTTGATCATGTTTAAACCCTAATTGGATTTTTAGTGATTTTTGGTAATTTTTTGGGAATTTTTAGTGCAAGTTTTTATTTTGTCTATTTTTACGGTTTTACGTTTTGTCGTCGTAGTATAATTTGCTCGTATCCGTCATTCCCTTTTCTCAACTTTTCTTTCTCAATATTAATCCAAAATCATACAAGTTTTTCACACACAATAAACCTCCTTAGGAAACGAACTTTTGGGTCATTAACATTTGATTTTCATTAATCATTTGTTTAATACTTACCGCATTTACGCCTTTTTCCTAAAGGTCGTATTTTACCTACAATCACTTATCCTATTTGGGAATATGTTTGTGAAGCTAATACATACAGGTTGCTTTTTGTTGAGAGACTGGAAGAAATTGAAGAGGAGTTGAAAATAAAGAAAGCATCTATTGCTCTTAGGCCTGTGAAGAAGGGAGTCAAGTTTCAGTTCCCTGAGTTTAGCTCTTTTGACCCAAGATTCAACGAGGGACTATTGAAGAAGAAAATGGAGCTTTCAAGATTGGAAGCTAGAGATCTTGCTGCAGTGATTCCACTTGATTTCAAGAATCCTATTGTAAAATGTGAGGAAGATCCTACAACAGGTTTGTGGGTGATCACAAGGTATGGGGACAAGACTCATATGTTTACATCTTTTGTGTCCCTGTTTGGCAGTATTGATTGAGAAGATTTGGAGGCTCTTTGAAGTCTGTTGAAGGAGAAGTATGAGGTTGAAGCACCTACTTCTTAGAATGGAATAAAGATATGGACAACATTCAAAAGAATGTTTGACCATGATGAAGCATCCAGTATGGCTGTATTTGGATGATCTTAGCACTTTGGAGTGGCGCTTGTTTTCAGCTATTGGTATATTTCATCTCCGCACAACAAAGTTTTCAGAATTCTTGCTTGTTGATAGGAAGTATCCATGGTCTCAAGAAGTTTTGAAGAAGATGATGAGTATCAAGCTTAAAGTAGACTACACAAGTGATATAGCAATTGATTTAATGAGATTTCTCATTTCTCAATTGTCAGATTAGATTTTATTTGTTAGTATCCTCTTCATGTTTTGTTTTATTTAGAAACTTGATGCTTATGGGTAATATCAAGTTTAAGGGAGGATTGTTGGGAATAACATTGACTAAGTATACTAGCCGCTGACAAGAGATGTGTAGCCGCTGACAAAGTGTTATCAAGCCCCTGACAGCTTAGGCCCGGACAAGAGGAATTAAGCCGTTGTCAAGATTATGAAGTCAACGCTTTTATATGTTAGGAAGATATGCATGTATATTGTATTTTCTATGTTTATCTCAATATCTCTTCCTAGAATAGTTGACACGTTTTCTTATTGTACAAGGCTCATTATGCCTATAAAAAGGAGACCTTTAGGTTAGGGTTTGATATACGTTTTCTACTCTTTCATTGTACGCAAGTTTTATCAATCGAAATGAAAGTTTGGTTTATATTGTGTTTAGCATTGTTCTTTGTTCTAAGTGTTAATTCTGCATAACACTTAGATTGTTGTTAACACAAAGTTTCTTTACGTTTTAATCTTGATTCAATCTCGTTAACACAAAGCTAATCGATCTAAGTTTGGGATCAACAAAAAGCTTCAACGTGAAGGTCTTTTGGAAAATATCAATGATGCATCATTTGATAAATGTGAGTCTTGTATCTCTAGAAAGATGACCAAGAAACCTTTTAATAATAATACTAAAAGGGTTACTGATCTACTTGGTATAATACATACTGATGTGTGTGGACCACTTAGACATGTGTCAAGGAAAGGTTCTAGCTACTTCTTAACATTTACGGATGATTATAGCCGTTATGGTTATGTTTATTTACTTAAGCATATACATGTGGTATTTGAAACATTCCGAGTGTTTAAAGCAGAAGCGGAATTGCGACTAAGAAGATTAAAGCTCTTCGTTCTGATAGAGGTGGTGAATATTTAAGTCAAGAGTTTAAAGATTATCTAAGTGAGAATGGAATTGTTCAACATCTTACTTCTCCCTATACTCCACAACAAAATGGTGTATCCGAAAGGAGAAATCGTACACTATTAGATATGGTGCGATCTATGTTTAATCTTACAACTTTACCAGTATCCTTTTGGAATTATGCCTTAGAATCTATGGTTCACATTTTAAATATCGTTCCCACGAAGAAGGTGAATAAGAGACCATATGAACTATGGCATTGTAAGAAGCCATATTTGTCTTATTTAAAGGTATGGGGTTGCGAGGCGTATGCGAAACGTGACTCGGGTGTAAAACTCCAACAACGATCTATGAAATGTATCTTTGTAGGATACCCTAAGGAAACTATGGGTTACTACTTTTATTATCCACCTAAGAACAAACTGATTGTTGCTAGGTATGGATACTTCTTGAAAGTGATCTTGTAAATAAAGAATTCAGTAGGAGAAATTATGTGACAATCCGTCAATTTATGGTTGATATTTTATTCTCAAGTGTTATTTAAAAACATTATTTTAATGTTATATTATGAACTCACTTATTTTTGGGAAGAAATTTGGATTTACGTCTTGAAGTAGCATCGACTACGTCTAAACCGGAGGATTCTACGTTACGTGCTTACGTTTACATACACCGTTTTTGGTGACAGTCCGACATTTCAGGAAATAAATTTATCCGTGAATATTATTTTGAGATTTTAAATTTGTGTTGGTTTATAAACTCACAAATTTACGAGAAGAGATTAGGACTTACGATTATAATTTAACTTCCTTTACGACTAAACCGGAAACCTTAGGATTACGTATTTACGTTTTCGAACTCCGTTTTTGATGAGACGATTTTTATTAGATTCGTTTTGTGCCGTTGATTCATAATTTATAAAAACGTTTTTCGTAAAACGACCCGAGGGCACGCAAATCGAGGAAACTAGAATCGAGGAATACTCGTAAATTAGTGGGGATGAGACAAGATAACTCTTGCCCCACCCCCCCTACATGTGGCTTCCATATTAAGCTTATGGAAGCTAAGTTGTCAAGCTTACACCAAGACTAAGGACACTTGTCCTTAGCCTTCCACCAAAACCACCAAAGTTACAAAACAAGTAACTTAAACCATTTTCCTCATTTTTACACATGCAAAACCACAAAACCACTCCTTTCTCTCTCAAATTCCGTCCCAAATTCATCAAGAACAACCCTCATTTGATCAATTTTAACCATGAATTCATGTGTTATTCACACATATGATGAAGCCCTTTTGAAGCTCTATAGATTGGTGGTGATTTTAACATCCAAAGAGAAGTTTGCAAGATGAAGTAGGGCTGATTTTCAAAGACCAACATCTCCCTTGGTGATCTGTAAGATTTCATACAAGAGTTCATAAGATTTGGTGACCCAAAACCAAGTCTTGATCCTTCAAACTACTTAATCTTGGTGGTATAAAGATTATTCTTCCTATCCTCATGTTATTTTGATTATGTAATCTTGTAATTTCTTTATTTATGTATATGTATATGATGATGAATGATGATTAAAAATATTATGTGGGGATTTGGTGTTGATAGATTTGATAAATATGGTTAAAAAGATGGAAAACCACATGTTAAATGGTTAAAATTTTGTTAAAATATGAAGGCTGTATAAAAACAGTAAGTAACCAAAAGCTAAACTGATAAAATGGCATAGTGGAATCAATTTACAGTAAGTATTAGGTGTTATACACATGTGAGAGTTGGCCATACAATAGAATCATTAGGATGAGTGAGATATGATCAAAACAAGTTTAGAATGCAAATCTGAGTTCACTGTTTTGGACGATTTTTAGAAAATACTTAGAGGCTGATTCAACAGTCGCTATAGAAGAGTTAAATGGAGAAAATATCATTTAGTTTATGTCATAAGAAGTTGAGCTTCAATCTCCATATAGAACTCTAGATATGGCAGTTTTGGTGAACATGAAAATAAAAATCAGATTTTAGGAAATTAAAGTATAATAGTATTATATAAGCACTCAAATAAAAATAGTATAAAATGTGAATTAAGACCCACTAACTTATATAATACATTTATATAAATATGTATAAGGATAAATAAATGGACATTTTATAAAAATGGTAGTTTGATATGTTTTATAAGTTATAAAACTATAAACATGATTTTTACGACTTTTTCGGCTATTACCGTAAAATTAACGTTTTTGCTAAATAAAACTTAGACGGTTGGACCCGTCTAATGTAAACTTTTATAAACTCATATATTGATATATAAACATATATAACAAGTAAAAACCAATAAAACCCGAACTATAAAACATACGGACATTAACGGGCTAAGTTAACGTTATTGGACTAATAATACAACAAAATAGACTAAAACACTTATAAACTTATTTATTGGGCTTAACCCATTTAGGCCCAACATGTAAAGTATAAATACTAATAATACAAGTATGAAATGGATTAATATAAGTTAATGAACTTATAATAGGGTTATTGGACCTAAAACACGTAAATAGGTAAAACTAGTAAACTAGTATGAAGTTACCAATACATAAACACTAAAATGAGTAAAAGAGAATATGTAAACCCACTTGATCATCATATATATAAAATCATCATATGTATACATAATTGTTATTTTTATAAAGTCAATGGACAAGAGTCTAAGACAAGTATTATTTGTCTAGGTTTCCATGATTGAAGCACGTACCGTACGTCCGAATTGCCGATAACCCGCTTTCTCACATCAACGTGAGTTCATAGCCTCGCACTCTTTTAAATGTTTTTATGAAATGTTTTATAAACCCGCGAGGGAGATAAAATGTTAGTTTTTATAAAATAGGACACTAGTTGTCCCGATTGTCTGTTTTTTGATTTGGACCCGAATGATTGTATGACCCGATGAATGATTATATGACCCGATAGATGAAATAAAATGGATTATTAAAGTTAGGTTATGTCACTAAAAGTCCCCTTACCATGAATTGTGAACTACCGGGATTTGGTAGACGCTTATGCATATAATAGTACTATTTGGGGACGATCACCCCAGTTCGCGCCTTGACAGTTGATCCTGTCGTGCCACGTTGATTGGTAAGCGAATTTATGTATGAGAAGATTACACAAGCGTGATTATTGTGACGACACGCTAATTTAGATGGGCAAATTGAGTATCAGGTTAGCTACCCGTTGTTGGTTATAGTAAGGTAACAATGTCATGCGGCTTATAATAATCCAAAAATAACGAAATACTGCTTTATGCATTGAATTACGATATATTGCCTGACTAGCAATACAGGATCTTATTATTGATATTATGTTCGTGTTTTGGTTTTATATAACCATATCCATATAACGGTTTTTATTTAACTTTATACAACGTTATAAAATGTATTGTATGATGTTTTTACGACATTGGTTCGTACATTGGTTTTGAAGGCAACAACATATATTATGATTTTTGATAAGGATTTGTATAAAATGACTTCGGCTATTTTATGGCCTATTACAAAGATTTGTACAAAATGGTTTTCGGTAATAATTATATACCGATGATATATTGATGGTTTTATTAAACTCTATGAATTCACTCGGCGTTATCGCTGACCTTTTCTTTTAACATGTTTTATCTCAGGTACTTAAAGGTAATTCTCGGAAAGAAAACAAAGAATTCATGGCCCGCACTTAAATAACAATTTCCATTCAAATCTTTTGTAAAACCAGTATGAAATACAATGACTTGGGACCTATGTAAATTTGATATTTATGAATGGAAATGCTTTATTATTAAACGACGCGATTTTTAAGCGTTGTCTATGATGTGAGTAATGTGCTATCCCGTAACACCAACGAGTCTTCTGCTGTATTGAATTGTATAAATTTGGGGGTGTTACAAATTATGATCTTGAAGAGAGTCATATAGATACATTACCTTCTAAAAAAACTAGCTAAATAATTCCTATAGACCCAGAAAGTCTGGCGGTTCCACCAGAATTAGTTCCTCTACGTAGATCCGAAAGGATTAAAAATGCAAATAGAAATATATGTTTTAATATAGAGGATGTCGATGAAGTAGGGGATCTTGGAGAACCTGCTAATTATAAATCCGCCATGCTTGATCCTGAGAAGGATAAATGGATGTTTGCTATGGATGAGGAAATGAAATCCATGAAAGTTACTGATGTTTGGATTCTTGTAGATCACCACCAAATGCTAAAGCAGTGAGACATAAGTGGATATACAAGATGAAAACCGACATGGACAGAAAAATACAATCCTATAAATCTTGTTTAGTAGCTAAAGGTTTTACTCAAACTTTTGGCATAGACTACAAGGAGACACTTTAGCCTGTAGCAGACTTAAGAGCTATTAGGATTCTCATAGCTATAGCAGCATACTATGACTATGAGATATGGCAAATGGATGTTAAAACTGCGTCCTTGAACAGTCGTTTAGATGAAGACATCCATATGCAACAACCGGAAGGGTATGTTGATCCTAAGAATCCAAGACACGTGTGTAAACTTCAAAGATCTATTTATGGTTTGAGGCAAGCATCACGTCAATGGAATAAACAATTTGATGAAGAAATCAAAAAGTTTGGATTATTCAAAATCGTGATGAGCCATGTGTATATCGTAAAGCTAGTGGGAGTGATGTAGTATTTCTAGTCCTATATGTTGATGACATATTAATCATGGGAAGTAACATTCCAAGACTTAAAGCTGTTAAGGATTATCTTGGTAAATGTTTTTCTATGAAGGATTTAAGAGAAGCTGCATACATTCTAGGAATTAAGATCTATCGAGATAGGAAAAGACAGTTAATTGGTCTTAGTCAAGATGCTTGTATAGATAAGATATTGAAGAAATATAATATGTATAATTCCGAAAAAGGTTTTCAAGCTATGCAAGTTAAGCATAATCTGAATCATGAGATGGATGCATCAACTCCTGAAGAGGAGGCATACATGCAGAAGGTGCCTTACGCTTCCGTGTAGGATCTATTGTGGATGATGTAAGATGCACACGGCATGATGTGGCGTTTTCTCAGAACTTGGTCAGTCGATACCAACAGAATCCAAGGAAGCTCCACTAGACTGCTATTAAACATATTCTAAAGTATTTGAGGAGTACGAAAGATTTGTTTTTGGTATTTGGATGGAAACCAGACACATAACTGAATGTGACAGGTTTCTGTGATGCGTCCCGGCAATGTGATAAAGACGATACGAAGTCTCAGGCGGGTTACGTGTTTGTTATCAATGGAGGAGCAACTGACTGGAAGAGCAAGAAACAGACAACGATTGCAATGCATTCTACTCAATCTGAGTACACGGCTGCTTCAGAAGCTGCAAAGGAAGCTGTTTGAGTTAGGAAGTTTATTGGAGATCTTGGAGTGATGCCTTCAATTAAAGAACCTATTGATATATATTGCGACAATTCTGTTGCAATAATATTCGCCAATGATTCTGGTGTCATGAAAGGCGCCAGACACTTTAAGCATAGAAATCACTACGTCCGAGAACAAGTAGAAGCTCGTGAAATCAAATTAATTTAAGTTTACATAGATGATAATGTAATTGATCCTTTGACTAAGGCTTTGCCTAGACCAAAGGTAGTTAAGCATGCCAAGGCTATTGGGCTTCAATTAGCTAGCGAACTCATGCAATAAATCTGTGATTAGTATTTGAATAAGGATGTTAAGACATTATTATTTAATAAAATAAAGATTGGGTTTCGTTTATTCTTATTACTAAATTTTGTATCCTATTTTACATGTTTTAATCCGTGAAAAAATTGTTATGCTAAATGTCCGTTGTCGATTAATAATATAGGAATATTATTAAATTAAGACAATTCAAAATTACGATAGAGTATATTTGAAAGTATATTGATCGATTTTGGATGATATTCAATGAATCGAATAATGGACTTATCCCAACTATATGATTTTACTTTATGGATCTTTGTAATCAAGTAAATCATAAATAGTTATCCTTAGACATGAGATACCAGAAAACTGTTTTGAATCTAGTGCATTTTTTTGGAATAATCCAAAGCTAAACGTAACTGTAGCTATAAGGATTATTTTCAAAAGTGTTGCAAGATTCATTGGTTTTGCTTGTAGTCAATATCGGATTTATTTCCTCCAATTTCGTTTTGGGGTTTTAATACAGCTGGGCCCCTCATGGGATTAGTAAGATGTTTGTGTGACCACGCCCAAATTTGTTTTGCTAATCTTGCTTAATCTGTGAACAAGAACAAAATGGTTAATGAAAGGAATGACTAAGATCCGTATCCTTATTAACATTGTATTAGGAATAAAAGGATAATAATAATGATGAATCATTAAAAGGTTTTATCCAGGAGACCTACCTGGAGTTGTACTAGAGACATTGCTAGTGTAACTAGACGATAGTCAATGTAATCATGATATTCAAAATATGTCCAAGTGGGAGCTGAAAGTATATGGACTTATATTTAATAGTCGGGTGATAGGATCGAACTCGAGATTACGGGATTGCACTCATTACGTAAAGAGAAGCTATAACTTTAACGACCATTAAATAATTAAGAGTTAAGTATTAACGAGCAATGTGGAATAAATAGGAAGAAGAAAAAAAGGTTCCAGAACACCCCACAAGGGGGTGTTCGACCGTCGGTTATGGGACAAGGGGGAAGGAAAACTTTCCTTTTACTTGTTTTTATTTGGGCTACAAGAATTCCTAGGCCTATATAAACAACCCCTCACCCTCAGAATTCTTCACTCCTTCCCTTCCCCTCTCTTTAGTCGATCGCAACAAGAAACCACAAAAGGGGTTTCAGTTGGTTTTCTCGTTCTTTTGGTTTTGCTTATAATCTAGTACTAGCCCCTCTCTAGGGTTGTTGGGTAAATTTTCCAAAAGTGTAGAAGCTCGGTTTACACGTGCTAGAATCACGGTTAGCTCGTTGTATTACGTGTGTACAAGAACATAATATAGTCTTACTTTAGACTATATCTTGGTGGTGTTCGTTATAAACCCTAATTGGTGATTAGTTATTTATCTTCTGGATTTGATTTAGTTAAAAGGTACGTAATCCTAATTCGATTAATTATAATTGTGTTATTATGATCTTGTTAAATCGCTTCTGCTATATGTGTGCTTTGATCTCGTTTAGGGTTTTATGTAATTGTTATGAACTATATAAACCTTCAGGGGGTTGTTACATCATAATAACAAAGTACAAGGTGCAAGAGAACGACTCTAAATGAGACGTTTTGAAATGAATTTACCTCGTTACATTTATTTGAAATAACAGAGTTTACAAGTCATAAGTTTCAAATGTAAAGTAGCGAAAATTTATAAGTTTGAAATGGATAACGAGATAAATGTTCAATGCATAAGATAAACCTTCCAAGATAATTCAACTAAGCATGTGACTCCACATACTTCAAATAGCACGCAAGATCAAATTCCTGAGATAAATGCTTAAAGTGTCAACACAATGGTTGGTGAGTTCATAGGTTTAATTCAAAAGCATGATAAAAGAGGGACCGAGATATTGTGTTTGTGTGTGTGAGATGTGATTGTGTATGTGTGTTTTTGTTGCATAAAACACATGTTTGCGATGCCAGGAGAGGGTAATTTGGCATGGGTGAGGGGACCAATTTGATCGGCAAATAGGGTGAAAGCATAGGACGTACTATAACAAAGTAGTAGGGATGACTGTTGAGAATTGAATTTCAAAACTGGTAAACCGAATGTTTTAGTGGGAAAAGTTGGATGGGATCCAATGTTGCATCTAAATTCTTATATGTGTTGGTATAAGGAAATGATGGGGTTATGGGTATTTTCAAAGGATTTTATCATTCTGTGCATGGTGTGATTACATATACGTTAGGTCGAAGTTTACTATTCTTTCCGAAGGGGCCGTTCATTTAGCAATAATAATACGTTGACGATTACTTAACGATATAATTAACGTGAATAACATTCGAATACGGATGAACACCAGACATATAAATATAAATTATGACACTGTAGTTTACGTAAGTCGTGTGACACGTAAATAAATTGGTTATAGCACGAATTGAGTAAATAATTATATGAAGGTCATGAGTTTTAAGTATGGTCACTTGTTACCATTTTAAGTAACTAGTTAACTTAAGTTATAAAAAGTATCATGAGTGGATACTCGATTGACATATGATTTTAATTTAGAATGGTAAATGTTTAAGAATTTTAGTGTACAAGGATGAATTTGGGGTATTTTAGATTTTTACATTGCGTCGAATAATTAGGTCGATTCTAATTATTTACACAGAAAATAGAATGATAAATAAAGACTCGCTAAAATAGTTAATAAAACTAAGGGTAAAAGTTAAATAATACCAACCTTCTATTAGAACTGTGCCGACTTTAAACACTTACTTTTTTTATCTCGTGACTTTAACAACCAACTTTCAAATTTGTTCCGACTATACGAATATTATCATAAAATGTCCGTATTACCCTTATCTTCTTTCACATAATTACATTGTTCCCACATATATCATATTCTTTGCTTCTCTCGCTTTTATTTCTGCTTCTCTCTTTAAAAAAATCATTTTTGATGACATGTGTTTGTCTTGTATATCTTTACACCACACGAATCTCATGTCTTTAAGAATTGAACTATTTACCTTGAAAACACGACAAATGTAACCCCATCCATTTACTACTGTATTTGTGATCCACTAAGCATCTTTTAATGAAAATAACTGAATCAAGAATAATATTCGACACATCATGTGGCTTCATTGCAATCTTTCCATGAATTATGTTGTTTCGTTGCTTGCTATACAAAACAGGATGTAGTTGCCACTAATAAACGACCCACGTTACTAGTAATTTTATTGTTTCAGGAAATGGGTAGCAACCTCTTCTAACATCGTTCCATATGGGTGTGATACATTAGAGAAATCAGATTTTATTCGTTCACCAAAGAACTTACAATGTATACCTTTTTAGTAAAATAAATAGATCATACACTATAGATATACCAGATGGTTATTTTTGTTATTTTGATTTATTGATGTGGTCTTTCTCAATGTCTTTACCAATGATATAAAAATTGAAATTATTAGATCTATAAATAAAGTAGGTTTAAATCTTTTTGTTTATGTTTCATCAAGTGAAAATGCATATAGATCTGGTAATTTCTTGTTACTCATTGAGAATTGTTTTTTTAATAAGACAAACGGTATTTTAGTCATTTAAAAGGGTAATATAGTCATTTCATGCTTATATTGGTGTAGTCGGAATGAATTTGAAGGTACAATGGTAAAGTCACGAGATTAATTAGTAAGTGTTTAAAGTCGGCACACTTCAATAAGTGCGATGGTATTTTATAGCTTTTGCCCTAAAATTAATAATAAAAATTATTAGGAAAATAATTATTCGTACAGTATTAATTTGCCTAAATACGTAGACAACATTAAATTGCAGATAATTCGCGCAACGCGGCACAACTAAATCTTACACAGATAATGCACACGTGTTGGAAATACAGTTTCAGATACGTCTAAATATTGATTGTAAATTATTACGCAACCAATAGTGACACACTCGTAGTGTTCACATCAACGCAGACTGAGCACAGTCTAAGAAAAATACACGCCAACACACATTATTTCACAAAATAAGGGAACACTTCCCAGATAAATAGCAATTTAGCATATAGTTGACTAAATAAAAAGTCTAGGGGGGAAAACTGTAATTTTAGAAAGTCTGAAAATTACCGTGTGTTACAGTCTCCCATCGTTAAATAAAGCTTTGTCCTCAAAGCTTAGAGTGTATTATCCACGCGAGAATCAGTAAATAACTATGTGTACTTAACACGAGATCGACGTTGACGCTCCTAGTTGAATTTAGGACCACACCTAAAATTCCACCTCACATTGACAATTGGCACGCGGTTTTACTTCAGACGTTTGACATTGTGGTCCATAGTTTCAACAGACTCCTTGACAAAATTCAAATTGTCATCGACTTGGATATCGTCCAACGACACGACAAGTGTTTCATCAGATGGACACTTATTCAAACACGAATAAATTAAAAACTTTCCATTTATATAATATAACACGTGTCGCGAACATTAGATTACAAGTATTACGTAATATATAAATGCACGATAAATATTATTGCATAATATTTAAATCACGAACATTAAAATACGAACGTACACGAATAATTTTAAACACGAAAAATGATTGGTTTGTTTTTTGGGCTTGTCTACCCGCGGCAACAACAAGAGGAAGGGAGGGCCCGACCCATTTTTGGATTTAACTAGTAAAAATAAACTACAGAGTTTTCATAATACGTAATTTTAAAAAACGAAGAAAACCCTAGCCTCCTTTTGGTTTTGATCTGCGGCAACTACACCACAAGGACGATTCATTCTCTGTTTTTTATCTTTGATTTGTACGTGTTTGTGTTCGTGTCTCAATTCTACATTCATTCACGCTAACGGTATAATCAAAACCTTAACCTTTTCATTCTTTAATTTAATTATGTTCATGTGTGTGTTTAGATATTTAAAAACATAAATAAAACATGTTATGGAATAATTAAAAACAAGATTCAGGGTTCGTTTAGTTTGGTTTTGGGTTCGGCGCACCAACCGAGAGCTTAAGGCTCTCGGTGCCCCTTTTTGATCACAGTCAAGACCCCCCTCTTAGGGGCTCGGCGTTGGTTTGGTTCGGGCAGCAGGGAAAACCAATTCCCCCAGGGGGAGACCATGGTGCGGCAGTGGCTACGCATGCGAGGCCAGGAGGAACCATCGGCTTAAGCCGGTGGGAACTTTGGTCTGACGGCGGGACGCTGCGGCGCATCAGCAGCCTTGGCTGCCGCCAACGGCTATGCAGCCACTGGCCGCCACCACAGTCGCGACTGTTGGTGGTGGTTGGTTCTTGGGTTTTGTTTCTCGAGTTTCGGGCTCGGGATATTTTTACTAAACATTATTTTGTTAAGTTATTTAATTAAATTAATTTTCATGACTACTGAATTAATTTAATTAAAAATCATGACTTAGGTTAAATTATTAAAATTTAATAATACATGTATTAACCTAAGTATTTTTATTTAGACATTGTTTATTATTTAATTATTTTACTTAATTACATGAACTAATAATTAATTAATTGATCCATGACTTAGGTTATTGTATTTAACTAAATAAAAAATGTATAACCTAAGTATTTTCTTAGACTTAATTAAAAACACATGACATAATTTAATTAAATGTTATAAGGTAAAGTTTATTAATATATCATGACATATTGTTAATTATTAAACCATGCATTTCATTAATAATTAATAATCACTTTAACCTATAATAATATTTAATAAACTTTACTAATAATATATCATGACTTATAACTTATCACTAATAAGTTCTAGCTTATATTTTTAGACTTATTAATCTAGCTTATCTCTATTTATGGAAACTTTCTATTTTCAGTAAACTTACTATTATTAGAAACTTTTTATTTTTAGAAACTTACTATTTTTGGAAACATTCTATTTTTGGAAACTTTCTACTTTTGTAAACTTTTTATTTTTGGAAACTTACTATTTTTGGAAACCTGCTATTTTTAGAAATTTACTTATTATTACACTACGAGTATAATAATACAAGAATACATGAAAATACATAATCAGAATACATGTAAAACATGATCAAATACAAGATAACATTTAAAACAGTAAAATATAACAAGAACATATAAAATAAGCTAAGAACATACATAACTAGTGTCATACTCAGTAATCAGACAACTCATACATGTCCCTTATTATGTAGCACTAGTGAGGTCGGAGTAGGACTTTTCATCCTTTCATCTTTCTGCGTTCACTGGACATAAGGTACGGATATTCCATTCTTCAGTATGGACACTCTCTTTCCTTATTAGGATTCCCCGTTTACAGCCATCTATTTCCCATGTATTGTTTTATATGTTTTGATTGCTTATGTTTAGTTTTAAATTCCTAATCCATATACATGCATGCCATGTAATCTAGTTATGGAGGTACCTTCACCATAACACTAGAGGCACCAGTGTTATGACTTCCCCATGGCGGAGTGATTGCTCGTGACGTCTCTTTACAGTTTTGGCCATTTATTTATATTATCATGTGGGGCGTACGGGTGCATCCTAGTTACATGTTTTACAGGATTTTCATGGTGAATGTGGTGTGTGCCTTGCATCCTTCACTAGGAGTTGAACCCTCCTACCTAGACTAATTTAATTAGAGGCATCCCTTCTAATTGCATGATGAGGTCACCCCTCTTTGTATTCATGCACGAAGAACCTCATGACCTATATGGGATATTGGCTAATTAAAATACAATTTTCATATAAAAACATAAGTATTTTTAAAATATAAAACCAGTTTATAAACATGTTACAAGTTATCTAGGACTTATACATTTCCGCTGCTATTAGTCTTATTATTCTTATGTCATTTCATACTATGTTATACATCCGTTCACTGGGCGTTTTTCTCATCTGTTTCCTTTTCATGTTCCCAAACGGCAGGTACTTAGGGACGCACTTAGGACCTTGAGAGTATGTGCATACGGATGGAATCTATCTAGCCTTAATTACTTTATGCATTTCCATACATTACATTACTTTATTCCTTTTGGACATTGTTTAGTCCTTTCCTTTCAGTACTTATATTCATGTGTGTGAGCTTATGTTGGACTATCGCCGTTTATTTCCGGTATTTCCTTTTATGGTCATTTAATGTTTTGACATTTACCTTGCATGCTTTGATGACACGCCATAATTATCCTGTGATATTCCATTTATCAAAATGGGGTGTTACAATTATGGTATCAGAGCCAAGGACCTGTAGACTCTAAAAACTTGACCTGTAACTAGTGGGTAGTCATCAGTGTCTTCCTAATACTGACAGTTTATTTTCATACATTTGTTTCATGTATCATTGTTGTAGGAATTTTGACTAAGAAATAGTTGGTACAGGACTGGCCATATTTAGTCGCATGTGCTTTTATTCGAATTATTTTGCTTGGTGAACCGACCCATATGCGTTCACGTTAGATCATATCATTTTGTTTTGATGAACCGACCCATAGGCGTTCATCCTTGTCATGTCAATTTTGTTTTGGTGGACCGACCCATAGGCGTTCACCCAAACTCATGTCATTTTTGTTGGCTATGCCTTCATAGACTTTTTCATACATAATTTTTTTTTCATGTTTATATTATGTTCTATTTAGATTAATCATTACATTTTGGTTTTATATTGTCAGATGGTTCTCACACGTGAGCATGAACAACTAAATGCAGCAGTCCAAGCTGCTCTTCAAGCTCTGCTTCCTCAACTCAGGAATGAGATTCGGGACGAGGTGCAAGCCAACCACAATCAGCACCCTCACCAGAATCAGAATCCTCCTCCTCCACCTTCAGCTACCCTGATCACAGGGCTGGAAAGGTTCAATAAGCAGCGACGTAAATCAATCAAGCAGACTGACAGTCTATCTGAGGCTGAGAGCTGGATCGCTCACATTGAGAAGATTTTTGACGCCATGGGGTGCGACCCTATCTTTAAGGCGAGGTTAGCTTGTTACAAGTTCGAGGGAGACGTGTTATCAAGGTGGAAGGCACTCAAGCAGTCGAATGGAGGGGACGACAGGGTTACTGGCTTGACTTGGGAACAATTTAAGGAGTTGGTTATGGGTCAGTTCCTTCCGAAAGCTGAGTGGGATCGAATCAAGAGGGATTATCATGGAATACGACAGAGAGCTGGAGAGAATAATATGGAATTTATGTAGAGGTTCCTTCGACTTGTTGGATTCCTTGGCGCAATAGCCGGGACTGCAGAAGAGAAGGCGTATCACTTTCGCTGGGCTCTTCGTACTTTTATCACCAACAATCTGGTGTGTGCTATGTTTAATACTTTGGCGCAGGTGGTAGATGCAGCTCGCAAGCTAGAGATGCTGCAGGAGAGAGATGAGTTTGGAGAAGCAGAAAGACCTGATAAGAGGTATATTTTCGTCATCAAACAGTGATCATTTCAATCAATTCAGTATTGTCCATTTATATCATTCTCTATACATTTGCATCTTTCTGGCAGAAGACTGGGGACCGGTCCTAACCGGCCACTCAGCAGCACCATCCTAAGGGAAACGGTCAGACTCAGGACCGTTCTGCATCAGATAGGTGTGGCGGTAATGACAATTATCGTAACAACACCAACAACTCTAACAACAGCAGGTCCCTATATTATTTAATTCTATGTTATGTTGCTTTATGATTCAAAATTCTTACACTTCAGTCTCTAATACCGGGAACACTGGCAACGGACGGGATTAGGACCGCAGAGGTTCACAACCCAATCGTGCAGCTTCATATGGTATTGCATCTTAAAATATCTCCTTAATCCTGTTGTACCCAATAATCACGTCTCACGCATACTTTCTGAAACAGGCTCCCAACCAGCTAGGATACATGTTGGAAGGTACACTCACCCTCTTTGCACCACGTGCAACCGTAGACACCTAGGGCCGTGCCGCCGTGCTAGCGGTGCTTGCTTCAAATGTGGCCAACCAGGCTACCAAATGAAGGATTCCCGAAAGGGTGAGACGGAGGGTAATTCTGGGCATGCTGACTCCAAGCCACCTCCGACTACTGGACGTGTGTACACTACCACGCGTGACCAAGCAAACAAGTCCTCAAGTACCATAGCTGGAATATTGTTTATGTATGGTCAAGCTGCTTACGTTTTTTTTGACACGGGTGCGACTCACTCGGTCATATCCACTGCTTATGCTAAATGTGTTAGGATATCCCCTATGCCACTAGAAAATGTCTTTGTTGTACCCATATTAATTCACTTCACGATGGTTGATTTATAAAAATAAAGAAGAAAGATAGATGATTTCTAGAGAGCGAAAGTAGAGAGAGAAAAGAGAGAGAAGTGTGTGAAACTTTAGGAATATTAGATTAAGAAAATGAAATCACCAACCCTCCTAACATACTAGGAGGGTGCTTATATAGTCCACCCACATACGGGCTTTCTATTAGATTATATTTGTTTTGGGTCGGGCTTGAATAAAATGCTTAGTACCTTAAAAAAGGCCTTTTAAGCTAGCCATCAAGCCCGTAATGTCACGACTATTTTAACTAACTATTACAACGTTCTAATAAATGTTACAATATAAACCTATGACCGAACATTCTAGTTTGACTCAATATTTTGAGGCTAACAATATCCCCCAATGTGAGGTCATTCCTCTTCGATATTTGGAGATTACGAATCTGGTCATAAATGAGTCTTGAACGTGTAATAATAGTCTTGTTCCTTCATGCTATGATCTTTGAGCCTTTGCCATTGTCTTTCAACTTTATCTTTAACCTTGAGATCTTCAAATTATCCTTGACTTGTCTTTGCCATCTTGCGATCTTGTGTCTTCATCCACATGCTCATACTTCGCACCATCTTGAAAGATTTCTAATAATCTCCTTTGAATGGAGGTAATTCCTCTACATTAATTGTTAAGGAAGATTTTGATCATCAGAGTTACGAAAGTCTTTAGCTTTCTTGATTGTTGAATGTCTTTGGGCATGATTATGTGGTTTTGAATCTTTGACTTTGCTGAGTACACTGTAACGCCACTTTCTCGAGACAAAACTTAGATACGGACTGAATGGCTTTGACATTCGTCCTAAATCGGTAGCGTTTTACCTTCGGTCGGTGAAGACCGTTACACGATATTAAATATCGTACCTGTGATTAGGTAGATTCAATTAAGAACCTCCTTGACAGGGTTTCACGGCGGTACTAGCCGTTCTCTTTACTCGACCGTCTCAAAGCAAGACTGCGAACATAAAGAGTGAATCAATTGGATAATTATCCGCTTGATTAAAGTCGTCAATTAAAATTCCTGGAACAAGTTTGATTCATTAAGAATCATACCCTTGTTGCTTTCCAGTTGACACAAGCTTGGTTCATAAGAATCTCGCAAGTTACATACCGTAGCGCTGTTTAATGTTGACGCTAGATGGATTTCCATTCTTCACTGTGAATATTAATAAATATCACTCTGAATGTTCTGGCAAGACCATAAAGATATTGCGTAGAAACCTGAAACGATTTTGAATCAATTCAGAATCAAACCACTGTTGCTTTTCAGTTTACACATGTTTAATTCTAATAGAATCTTACATATGACCTACCACAGTGCTGCTTGATATTAACACTGGAAGGATTTCCCCTCATCATTTTGAATACTAAGTAGTATCACTCTGAATGTTCTAGCAATATCACAAGGATATAGTGTAGGACTCTCTTTATCGTCATTTCGTGTGTCCTAATAATAAGTGTGAAAACACTTATCCTTTTACCACTTAATTATAATAATAACCAAGCCAAAACGTGTATTTAGTGTCACAAAATGCTAGAATTATACGTGGTTTGTGTTTTTATTATGTTTTAGGACCAAAATGTGAAAAGGGAAGAAAACACGGGCTTTCACGGGTTTTATCGAAGAAAAAGACAAAAGACAAAGTCAAAAGATCAAAAGTGCAAAAAGAGCGGAAGTGAAAGGCCTATTCTGAAGATTTATCAAAGAAAAAGTCTAAAGACGGAAGTTTAACGAAGTAAAAGAACCAAGTCTAATTAATGAAGAAATTAGAAGACGAGTTCATTTTATTTATCGACAAATCCTGAGACAAAGTCGTGAATGACGAGTTTATTGTCAAAGACGAAAGACGAGAAGACAAAAGAAAAGAAAGAAAGAAGAAAGCATAAGCATCCCCTCCTATAAATACCCTCCTAATGACACATTAGGAGGTGTTAGCTAATTTGACAAATTAGTTCTCCATTTTTATTAATTGTCTTTTAATACTTGTTATTTATTTTTCAAGTTAATTCAAGTAAGTCTTTAATTTGTGTTGTTGAATCTTAATCTTTAATCAAGCTTTTCATTATTCTCATTCTACCTTTCTTGTTTTGTTTAATCTTTATGCTTATTTGCTTATTGTTATGCTTAATTGATTGTTCTTTATGTTTTTATGTGTTTGATTGTGTTAGCTTATTGATCTTATAGCTTTTAGTGTGATTTTCTTAATTTTAATTAAGTGTTTTTAAAAGTTATTTTATAAAAAGTTGATTTTAAATATTTTGATTATTTAGTGTTTTTAAAAGTTTTTAAATTTTGACCTATTTTCTTTTTCTTAAACTTGATTTGGTTAAGTTTTTAGATAAGTGCTTATTGGTTTTTGCTTGTTTTAGCTTATTTGCATCTTTAAGTTACCCGGATTACTAAACCCAAGTAACCCGAATTAGATCTAGCTTTCATTTATTCCGACTTATATGCAGCTTAATTTTCCCGAATTACATAGCAATCACTTATCCCGAACAAGATAAGAATTTGGCATATTCCAGATTAACTCCTAAACACGTATTCCGAATTAGTAGTGGAAATGATGGATTCCGGATTACGTCCAGTAACGGATTTCAGATTGTGTATTGAATCTACATTCCGAATTAGTTGAAGATCACAGATTCCGGATTAGGTTGGGAACACAGATTCCTAATTGTGCTAAGAAACTACATTCCGACTTGTGTGTTTAATTGCATTCCGAATTACGTGTAGAACTTCATTCCGGATTAGGTCCAAATCTAGGATTCCGAACTGCGTGACAAATTTGGATTCTGAATTAGGTTCCCTATGTGCATTCCGAACTAGGTTAAGATTCCACTTATTCCGACTTAGGTATTGGTTCTTGTTTTCAGTATTTGTTTTTAATCTTTACTTTTCCCGCCAATTGTATAAAGTGTTATATTAATTGTTTTTATCTTAGATTTATTTCAAGTTTGCATTTTTATTAATTTCTCGTCATTTATTTTTAAAGCTTTAATTTTTCGTCATTTAAGTTTCAATCATTTATAGTTTTATTTACTTTGCCATTTATTTAAAATTTTGCATTTTCATTTTACTCAACGACAAAACAAACCATTTCTTTTATCCTCCAAAGACGACTGAGTCACACTTTCAACTGTATTCAATTCGATTACACCAATTTAAGAACTTTTTAACGAGTAAAAAATCAGTTATTAAAATGGCGCCGTTGCTGGCTCTTTTTGTGAAGATTAACGGTTTTCTGTGAGAGACGCGTTGGATTTTGGGATCCGTTCACTCGTGAACGTTATTTTTGGTGTCGAAAATTTTTTCAAAAATCCTAAAAATAAAAAAATTTCAAAAATACAAAAACATTAAAAAAAAAGCATAAAAAGCATTTCTTTTTCAAAAAGTTTTGCACCAAAAAGATTTTATTTTTACGTTACCCATTATTTTTCTATTTCTTTGCTATCTTTTTCTTTTGCAGGTGTATGCGTACTAGATCTTCGTCTTATTCTGAGCCCGACACTCTTGAAGACTTAGATATGGTCGGTGTGCATAATCATAACAACCAACCTCACTCCAATTTGAATAATAACAACCATGTTCCTCAACCCGACCTTCGTACGATGGAGGAGCTTTGTCAACCAACAATGAATGGACATGGAGGACCGATTGCGCCGATGCAAATCACGGCTCCTGAATTTTCGTTAAGCATCACATGATCCAACAAGTTCAAAATACTTGTCCATTTCGCGGATTACCGGATGATGATGCCAACAAACACCTCAACAAATTCATTACCGTCACTCAAAGCATGAAATTTCCCGGTGTTACCATGGATTTTCTTCGCCTTCATCTATTTCCACACACTTTATCCCACCATGCCAAAAAATGGTTTGATCGTCCTCCTAAGAATTCAATTCATACATGGGACGAAATGACTCAAAGATTTTTGTCGCGCTACTTTCCACCATCCATGGTAACGAGCCTTCGAAATCAAATCAGTGGTTTCACACAAGAACCCGATGAGTCACTTTTCGATGCTTGGGAACGTTATAATGTTTTGATCGATCGTTGTCCTAATCATAATATGCTCCCCGTCACCTTAATTGATACTTTCTACAACGGTTTAACTTTTCGTGATCGTGATACGATTAATGCTGCCGTCGGTGGTACATTATGAAAAGAAGACCTGAGGAGTGTAGAGAGCTTATAGAAAACATGACCACTTATCACAAAAATTGGGATTCATCCGCATCCTTAAGAAATATTTCGAGAGTCAATGTTTCTTCTACTTCTTCCAGCCCTGAGATGACCGAAGTCACCCGCATGATAGCTGAAATGAACAAAAATATCCAACTCATGGCTACGAATCAACTACAACAAGTTAAAGCTATTGCACTTTCTTGTGAGACTTGCGGCGGTCCTCATTCATACACTGATTGTCCTTCTACTTATGACAATCCGGAAAACGTGTATGCGGCTAATGGTAACTATCCACGAAAGGCTATCAAGCCCGACTTCAAGGTGATCGTAACTTGCTAAGTTATCGTTCCAACAACTTTATTTCACCCGGTTTTTCTCCTCAAAACCACAACCCAAACAACTTCAATAGAAGCAATCCAAACCAACCTCGAGCTTCTAATCCATATCACCCACCCGCTCCCCAAGTTCCACCCATCACTCCACCCACGACATATAATCAAGATGTGGAAACTTTCATGAGGACCCAAGGAGAAGTGGTTAAGAATCTTCAAAGCCAAATCATTAACTTGAAAGGTGATATCACTAAACAAGGGAATGATATTCGAATCGAGCTTAGAAATGATATGCAAACTTCTTTAAGCAATCAAACGAGTGATTTGAGGAATATGATGGCTAGTTTCTTCCAAAGTAATCAACCCTCTACTTCGGGCTCTCTTCCTTCGAATACCGTGACCAACCCAAGAGCGAATGTGAGTGCTATTACTACACGCAGTGGAACTCAAATAGGACCATCTACCCCTCCCCCAATTCTCCATCTACACCTCCTCCACCCCCATTTATTCCTCCTACTTCCATGCCTAGTACTAGTTCTACATTACCATCTCCACCTCTTACGAAAGAAGTACCAAAGACAAAAACTTCATCATCCCTACCTTCTACATCTAAATCTATACCTACCACACCTTCACCTTCAACACCTACACCACCTAAACCCAATATCCCTTATCCTTATCGTTTAGACAAGTGTAAATTGCTCACTAAAGAGGATGCTCAAGTTACTTCCTTTTTGAAGATGATTACACAAATGAACTTTAACATTAGCCTCGTTGAAGCACTTGTCCAAATGCCGAAATTTGTGAAAGAATTGCTTAGTAAGAAGGAGAAGATGGTCGAGTTTGTTAATACTCGATTGAAAGAGAATTGTTCTGCAGTCCTTCTTAAAGAACTTCCGGAAAAACTTGGAGATCTCGGTCGTTTTGTGCTACCATGTACTTTTAACCAAACCGAAGAATTTATTGCCTTAGCCGGTCTCGGGGAAAGTATAAATTTGATGCCATTAAGTGTTTGGAAAAAGTTATCATTACCCGATCTTACACCAACAAAGATGACTCTTGAGCTAGAAAATCGAACTCTCGCTTACCCGTTGGTATTGCCGAAGATGTGTTTGTTAAAGTTGGTGCCTTCACTTTTTCGGTCGATTTTGTTGTTGTTGACTATGAAATGGACCCTCGTATTCCGTTAGTACTTGGATGGCCATTTTTTAGAACCAGAAAAGCTTTAGTCGATGTTGCCGAAGGTGAACTCATTCTAAGGGTCGGGAATGATCAACAAATTTTTAAGATGGGGAAGATTACAAAGAAATCAAATGGAAGAGAATCGGCGAATATGATTGATGTGCTTCAAGACGAGCTTGATACAACTTTTTTGGAAGGAACAAAGATTGATGATTTTATCGTCTACAACAATCCTCTTTTCGAGCCTATCTATGATAATCCACTTTTTCAAGAAAATGTGGAAGATTCTGAAGATCCTCTTCCCAATTTGGATGCCCCACCAATATATGATGCTCCACCAATCTATGATGATGATTCTAGTTCCGATATGGATGATTATGATGATTTTTCTTCCGAGTATAAAGACATGCCAACTTATGATGACTTTGATGATGTTGATACTCTTTCGAGTGATTCTTCAAATGATATGTCTCCTAATGATGATTATTGATAGGTGTGAAAACACCCATCTTTTTACCACTTAATTATAATAATAACCAAGCCAAAACATGTATTTTATGTTATAAATGTCAGAATTATGCGTGGTTTGTGTTTTTATTGTGTTTTAGGACCAAAAGATGAAAAAGGAAGAAAACACGGGATTTCACGGGCTTTTATCGAAGAAAACGAGAAAAGACGAAGTCAAAAGATCAAGAGTGCAAAAAGAACGGAAGTCCAAGGCCTATTCTGAAGATTTATTGAAGAAAAAGTCTAAAGACGGAAGTTTAATGAAGTCGAAGAACTCAAGTCTAATTATTGAAGAAATTATAAGACAAGTTCAATTTATATCGTCAAATCCCCGAGACGACGTCGAGAAAGACAAATAATTAAAAGACGCGAACGAGAAAGAAAAAGAAAGAAGGAAGCAACACATGCACTCCTCACTTCCTATATATACCCTCCTAATGACACATTAGGAGGGTGTTAGTCATTTAGGAGTAGTTAGATTAGTTTAGGAGTAGGTAATTTTCTCTCTCTAATTTTTTCACTTTCTCTCTCTAGTTTTTCTTTCAAGTTTTAATCTTTAATCTTTAATCTTGTACTTTTGAATATTTAATCTTAATCTTATTTCAAGCTTTTTACAATCTTTCTCATTCTACATTTCTTGATCTTTTGCTTATCTTTAATCCGAAAGTTTTATACTTTTTGCTTAATTTTGATGTTTGATTAAAAAGTTCATCTTTTTTTGTTTCCATCTAGGCTTGTATACGATTTAAGCTATAAGTTTGACAATCTTATTGGCTTATTTTGTATGTAGCTTATTTGTTTTAAAGTTTTCTTAAAAGTTTATCTTTTTAAAGTTTATTTTATAAAGTTATTTATTTTGTGTCTTGAAAGTCTTCAAATTTGTGTCTTATTTTATCCGTATTATTATTGATTTGGTAAAGTTTTGATTTGTGCTTATTCAAGTTAGCTTATTGGTTTTGCTTATTACGAATTTCAGTCCATCGGAATGAGGTATTAGGATTCCGGCAGCTTGTTACGATCGTAAAAACCACAAGGGTTTCTACATTGCGATCGGTATTGTGATACTCCCCCTTATTCGGATCTAGGATTCGGATCTGGAATTCGGATATGGGATTCGGATCTAGGATTCGGATCTGGGATTCGGATCTGGGATTCGGATCCAGGATTCGGATCTGGGATTCGGATCTGGGATTCGGATCTGGGATTCGGATCTGGGATTCGGATCTAGGATTCGGATCTAGGATTTGGATCTGGGATTCGGATCTGGGATTCGGATCCAAGATTCGGATCCGGGATTCAGATCTGGGATTCAGATCTAGGATTCGGATCTAGGATTCGGATCTGGGATTCGGATCTGGGATTCGGATCTGGGATTCGGATCTGGGATTCGGATCTGGGATTCGGATCTGGGATTCGGATCTGGGATTCGGATATGGGATTCAGATCTGGGATTCGGATCTGGGATTTGGATCTGGGATTCCGATCTGGGATTCGGATCTGGGACAAAATTTTATATTTCCCGCCATTTTCTCAAACTTTATTTTAAATTGTTTTTATTTTAGTTTTATTTTAAGATTGCATTTTATTTAAGTGTTTTTCTAGTAATTTTCTAGCTTAATTTTTCACCTTGTTTTACTTTTATTATTTGTACCTGTCTTTAATTTTCTTTTAAATACTTTCCGCATTTACTTTTTAATTAGTTATAGATAATCAAATTTCTTTTTGTTAACCAAAAACGACTGAGTCACACTTTAAACTGGTAATCAATTCGATTAGACACCGAGAAAACGAACTTTTTCATCTAGCAAAATCTTAATATTAAAATGGCGCCGCTGCCGGCTCTTTTCTTGAAGATTAACGGTTTTTTGTGAGAGACGCGTTGGCTTTTGGGATCCGTTCACTTGTGAACGTTATTTTTCGTGTCAAAAATTTTCAAAAATCCCAAAAACATTTGAAAAATCATAAAAAGCATTTCTTTTTCAAAGTTTTTGCACCAAAAATATTCTTCTTGCTCATCTATTTTTCTTTATGGATTCTTATGTCCATTACGTCGGATGTGGGAGACGATTGTACGGGAATGACTCTTGTCAATGGTGTACATGTGAGCGGTGCGGAAACGATATCGACAACACACAATTCGGATTTTGTCCTTTGTGCAACTCGACTAATTCGTCCTTTTTGAACCCACCTCCTGTTCCCTCGTGCATCTATTGTGGAAGCGATTCTCATTGGCATGTTTCGTGCCCGGTTCAATACCCGTATGGTCACCGGCAAGAACCGGGGTACAATTATGACAATGATACTAGCTATCTACAAGACGCACCCAGTCTTCTCCTTACCCGTTTTGCAACAACTGTGGGGGTCCTCACGATACTTCTTATTGTCAACCAATGAATTATTATGAGCAAAATCCGTCTCCTCAATTTTCATCACCAATGTATTATTATGAACCAAATCCGTGTTCTAATTCTTCTCAACCGATGAACTACTATGAGCCACACCCATGCTATAATTCAGGTTTTCAACATTTTGAGCCCCCACATCACACCCTCAATCATCAATCCTCTCAGCAAATTAATCTTGACCCACAACGCACTACTTTGAATGCCAAAATACACTCCATCATTATGCAACTTCAAGAAGCCGTTGCTCTAACAAAAGAAGCATGGGCGGAGGAAAAGCGACTGCAACTAGAGCAAGTATCTAATCTTAGTGATTATACCCCTCATCTTGTGCGTCAATACTATTATGATGATGATGACGATGATGCTGTATGCACTTTCAACACATCTTCTGAAGTTACTGCTCCTACTGTCGATGTTCCTACTGCGTCTAAGGATCTAGATTCGTTGAATGAGCTTAGTGATGTTGGTCTCGACAAAGTATTGGATGATGATGTTTGTGACTTACCTGCTATGGAGCTTCAGGACGACATTGCTCTTACGGAAGAGGTCGATCCTAGTGATGACGATTCTTCTCTCCGCTATGAGAATTTCACTTTTGAAATTTCTCAATCTCCACCGGGAGATGCGGGCGATGACGATTTATTCTCTCCGGCTTATGAGAAGTTCACCGATGAACATGATCTTGTGGATGAGGTAGAAGACGTGCTTCCTCGCGATAGATTACGGAAAGTTCACCTTCTTATTGCTCAAATCAAAGAGTTGACTTCTCCTCCTCCCTCCGAGTCTTTGCCTCCATCTATTCCTCCCGTTGAAGATAATGAACCATTGCTGGAAGAAATCGACATTCACTCCATGCCCCCAGGTATTGATGACGATGACATGGAGGGGGATATTATTTCTGATAATTTGCTGCAGGAAGGTATTGTCCCAAGTCCCCCTCCCGAGCACCTTTCATCCTCCCCTTTAGCCACTATTACGGAGGATGAGTGCTTTGACCCGGGAGGTGACATTGATTATGCTATCAATGATAACATTACAGCTTTGCCGAATGCTCAGCCTCCATTGTCTTTAGGGGATGACAATGTGCTTACTTTACCCACACCACCTCCCGTGGATCTTGATTTCACATACTTTACGTATGTTGAAAGGACCTTTCTCCCATTCAAGACTTATCCCCCCGCCTCTCCTTTGTTAATGTCCTCCGGGAACGAGGACAAGGTCTTTGATCCCGGTATTGCATTCGAGGCTTCCCCATGGACCATTTAATTCGGGGACGAGTTAGGCTCGTGACTCGGTTAATATAAACAAGCGCTTCTCGGGAGGCAACCCGATTATTTATCTATCTTTATCTGTTTTTATAATAAGTGTAGGGGGAGACCCTTGTATGTGTTTGTTGTCTTCTTTCTTATCATGTGCAGGGATTAGAGCTTTCAAAGATCCATTCTTGATGAATTTTGACGACCCGTGATTCCGTGTACCCGTCTTCCAGGTTCTATCCTATACTCTTTTGATTCTCTATTTTATATTTTCCAATATTAAAATAGGAATCACTTTAGTTGTCTCTTCCTTAGAAAGATTTAAACAACGTGCACAATGTCCTAAGTGTAGGGGAGTTTACTCCCACATGCTTAAACATTGAGGACAATGTTTATATTAAGTGTAGGGGGGACTTCTATCGAAGTTAAGTGGTCTTTTCCTTGCATTTGTCCTCATTTTAACAGAAAAATTGATTTTTCGATATTTTTCAAAATTTTTGATCTATTTTGGCCTAGTAGTTTTTCCTTTGTTATTGTTATTTACTTTCTTTGCTAGAATAAATTTTTAATAAAGTGGTTTTAATTTTTCAAAGTCGTGAATATTTTGACTCAACCCGAGTTTACATATCTAAGTTTACTCTAGCTAGTATCCTTAACGTGTTTAAGTCAAGTTTTGCTAGGCTTTTATATAGGGAACTTTAAAATGCGAAAGTCTTAACTCTTACGGGTTAAGAACAAGAACTTTTCGCAAGTTCCTATAATTGATCCTAGAGAGTCGTTTATCAAGGGAACTTTAAAATGCGAATTCTAAACTTGAAAAAGTCAAAGAGTTTGCAAGATCCTATAGATGACTCGAAAACCCAAAACTTTGATTTAATTGGCTAAGCATCCACGAGTCTCATTCCTTGAGATTCTAAATTGTGGAGAACGAGAGATGATAGAGTCAATTATAAGATTGGTATTCTTTCGTGAATTTATGTGAGTTGATTATAAGCCTATTCTCCCATCGCTTGTTAATAAATTTATCTGCAATAAATAAGGTTGTACGATTTGAAAAGTTACTTAGCTTCTAGCACAGGATCGTTTAAAAGTTGCTCGGAATTAATTAGAGTTCATAGCCAATTCATAACTTATTGAAGCGGGATGCGAAGATTGGCGTGTCCGAAAAGGCCCTAACAAGGCATGAGGGCTACATTTTGTTGCTAAAGATCCAAAAGTGATGTGAAGAATCATTTATCGAAAATCAATATGAAGGATCGAGACACAAGACGAAAAGCAAATACTCCCCAAAAGATCATGGAGAAGTCTATCCAAAAAGGCCCTAACAAGGTATGAGGATAAATAGATCCAAGTCCTAAAAGGAGGCGGATCGTTGTATATCAAAGTCCAAAATAAAGATTGGAGAAAAATGAAGAAGTCGTGGTCCAAATATGAAGAATCTCTCAAAAAGTTCAAGTGAAGAAATTCCTATTATGAAGAGAAGACCATTATTTCATGAACGTCTCTCAATATTCGAAGTATGAAGTCGCTGCCAAATATCGGTCCGAGAAAGGTCTCAAATCGTGAAGCGAGTTATGCCAATATATGAACTTTATGAGGTCCCGAGAAGCAGTTTTAAAAGATTTTGTCTTTTAGCTAACTATTGATTAAATCGTCATACTTTATTTTCAACCTAAATAACTATCGAAATAAGTCAACAATGCATCCTCGTGATCATTCAAGACAATAATAAAATATAAGAGATACACCTAGGAGTAAGGGAGTCTAAGTGAATAACTGGGCCACATAAATTTGTGTTAGTTTGCTAACTTATAATAACAATGATCTCGTTTTTAAGCTTGGTATGGGGAACGTAAAACTTGAGGGTGATAATCATTCATGACATTCCAAAACCCTAAGGTAAGTTTTTGATCTTTTTACTTGTTTCCTTCCTTTAAATATTTTGTCTCTTTAATAAAGGCCAATGTGGATTGATTGTGATGGAAAATGTAACACTTGCTTTATAACTAATGCATTGCATGAGGACATTACAATGGTCGAGTGTAGGGGATTTGATAGGTGTGAAAACACCCATCTTTTTACCACTTAATTATAATAATAACCAAGCCAAAACATGCATTTTATGTCATAAATGTCAGAATTATGCGTGGTTTGTGTTTTTATTGTGTTTTAGGACCAAAAGATGAAAAAGGAAGAAAACACGGGCTTTCACGGGCTTTTATCGAAGAAAACGAGAAAAGACGAAGTCAAAAGATCAAGAGTGCAAAAAGAACGGAAGTCCAAGGCCTATTCTGAAGATTTATCGAAGAAAAAGTCTAAAGACGGAAGTTTAATGAAGTCGAAGAACTCAAGTCTAATTATTGAAGAAATTATAAGACAAGTTCAATTTATATCGTCAAATCCCGAGACGACGTCGAGAAAGACAAAGAATTAAAAGACGGGAACGAGAAAGAAAAAGAAAGAAGGAAGCAACACATGCACTCCTCACTTCCTATATATACCCTCCTAATGACACATTAGGAGGGTGTTAGTCATTTAGGAGTAGTTAGATTAGTTTAGGAGTAGGTAATTTTCTCTCTCTAATTTTTTCACTTTCTCTCTCTAGTTTTTCTTTCAAGTTTTAATCTTTAATCTTTAATCTTGTACTTTTGAATATTTAATCTTAATCTTATTTCAAGCTTTTTATAATCTTTCTCATTCTACATTTCTTGATCTTTTGCTTATCTTTAATCCGAAAGTTTTATACTTTTTGCTTAATTTTGATGTTTGATTAAAAATTTCATCTTTTTTTGTTTCCATCTAGGCTTGCATACGATTTAAGCTATAAGTTTGACAATCTTATTGGCTTATTTTGTATGTAGCTTATTTGTTTTAAAGTTTTCTTAAAAGTTTATCTTTTTAAAGTTTATTTTATAAAATTATTTATTTTGTGTCTTGAAAGTCTTCAAATTTGTGTCTTATTTTATCCGTATTATTATTGATTTGGTAAAGTTTTGATTTGTGCTTATTCAAGTTAGCTTATTGGTTTTGCTTATTGCGAATTTCAGTCCATCGGAATGAGGTATTAGGATTCCGGCAGCTTGTTACGATCGCAAAAACCACAAGGGTTTTTACATTGCGATCGGTATTGTGATACTCCCCCTTATTCGGATCTAGGATTCGGATCTGGGATTCGGATCTGGGATTCGGATCTAGGATTCGGATCTGGGATTCAGATATGGGATTCGGATCTAGGATTCGGATCTGGGATCCGGATCTGGGATTCGGATCTGGGATTCGGATCCGGGATTCGGATATGGGATTCAGATCTGGGATTCAGATCTAGGATTCCGATCTGGGATTCCGATCTGGTATTCGGATCTGGGATTTGGATCTAGGATTCGGATCTGGGATTCGGATCTGGGATTCGGATCTGGGATTCGGATCTGGGATTCGGATCTGGGATTCCGATCTGGGATTCGGATCTGGGATTCAGATCTGGGATTCGGATCTGGGATTCGGATCTGGGATTCGGATCTGGGATTCAGATCTGGGATTCGGATCTGGGATTCGGATCTGGGATTCCGATCTGGGATTCGGATCTGGGATTCAGATCTGGGATTCCGATCTGGGATTCGGATCTGGGACAAAATTTTATATTTCCCGCCATTTTCTCAAACTTTATTTTAAATTGTTTTTATATTAGTTTTATTTTAAGATTACATTTTATTTAAGTGTTTTTCTAGTAATTTTCTAGCTTAATTTTTCACCTTGTTTTACTTTTATTATTTGTACCTGTCTTTAATTTTCTTTTAAATACTTTCCGCATTTACTTTTTAATTAGTTATAGATAATCAAATTTCTTTTTGTTAACCAAAAACGACTGAGTCACACTTTAAACTGGTAATCAATTCGATTAGACACCGAGAAAACGAACTTTTTCAACTAGCAAAATCTTAATATTAATTATGCTCATATTTTTTATGAAGATACTCCGCCAACAATGCTTTATCCTACTTTGGATAATTACTCATTTGAGGAAGATTTTGCCACTTTTCTCAATACATACTTTTCCAATGAGAATGATTCTCCTCCTTTGAACTTTGATTATGGTCTTTATCCTCCTTCAGATATTAAGAAACCCGTTGCAAAGGAGAAGAAACCGGAAGACACCGACATCCGCAGTACTTATGTTTTGACACCTCTCTATCCACCTTCGTCGGATGAGATTGTGTGATTTATGAGCGGATCTTCTTCAAATTCTACTAAGCCTGAGTCTTATTTTCCCCTAAAGGAAAAGGTGTTCCATCCGGGTATCACAATTTTTAAGCCATCTCAGTATCCATCTGATGAAATAAAAGGAAAGACTTTTGGAAATAATGGAGATATGCTTGCACTTCATCATACTTTCTACCACCGTTCTCAAAAACTGCTTAAGGGAACCTGGCCTACTCTTCTTTGGCTTATCTTGTTCACCTTAAGTTTGTGCTATTTGATGGACGAGAACCATGTATTTGATCCCGGTGGATGTTCTTCAAGCTTCTTACCATTGTAATCAAGGTCGAGTCAGGCTCACGACTCGGTGAACAAAAACAAGCGCTTTTCGGGAGGCAACCCGATTATCTATCCTTTTTGTCCGTTTTATAATAAGCGTAGGGGGAGACCCTCGTATGTGTTTGTTGTTTTCTTTCTTATGATGTGCAGGGATTCGAGCTTTCAAAGTTCCGTTCTTGATGACTTTTGACGACCCGTGATTCCGTGTACAAGTCTTCCCGGTTCTATCCTAAACTCTTTTAATTCACTATTTTATATTATTCAATATTAAAATAGGAATTACTTTAGTCGTCTCTTCCTTAGCAAGATTTAAACAAAGTGCACAATGTCCTAAGTGTAGGGGAGTTTACTCCCACATGCTTAAACATTGAGGACAATGTTTATATCAAGTGTAGGGGGACTTCTATCGAAGTTAAGTGGGCTTTTCCATTATTTTGCCCTCATTTTAACCGGAAAATTTGATTTTTCGACATTTTTCAAAATTTTTAATCTATTTTGGCCTATTAGTATTTTCCTTTGTTATCGTTATTTTCTTTCATTAGAATAAATTTTAATAAAATGATTTTGATAAGTTTAGATGTCTTTTATATATTAGGCCCGTCATGAATCTTTTGACTCAACCCGAGTTTACTTACACAAGTTTACTCTAGCTAGTATCCTTAACGTGTTTAAGTCAAGTTTTGCTAGTCTTTTATATAGGGAACTTTAAACGCGAAAGTCTTAACTCTTACGGGTTAAGAACAAGAACTTTTCGCAAGTTCCTATAATTGATCCTTGAAAGTCGTTTATCAAGGGAACTTTAAAATGCGAATTCTAAAACTTGAAAAAGTCTAAGAAGTTGCAAGATCCTATAGATGACTTGAAAACCCAAAACTGTGATTTAATAGGCTAAGCATCCACGAGTCTCATTCCTTGAGATTTTAATTTGTGGAGAACGAGAGATGATAGAGTCAATTATAAGTTTGGTATTCTTTCATGAATTTATGTGAGTTAATTATGAGCTTTTTCTCCCATCGCTTGTTAATAAATATAGTTGCAATAAGTAAGGTTGTACGATTTGAAAAGTTACTTAGCTTCTAGCACAAGATCGTTAAAAAGTTGCTCGGTATTAATTAGAGTTCATAGCCAAGGCATAACTTATTGAAGCGGGATGCGAAGATTGGCGAGTCCGAAAAGGCCCTAACAAGGAATGAGGCTACATTTTGTTGCTAAAGATCCAAAGTGATGTGAACAATCATTTATCAAAAATCAATATGAAGGATCGAGACACACGACGAAAAGCAAAAACTCCCCTAAAGATCATGGAGAAGTCTATCCGAAAAGACCCTAGCAAGGTATGAGGATAAATAGATCCAAGTCCTAAAAGGAGGCGAATTGTTGTATATCAAAATCCCAAATAAAGATTGGAAAAAAATGAAGAAGTCGTGGTCCAAGTATGAAGAATCTCTCAAAAACTTCAAGTGAAGAAATTCTTATTATGAAGAGAAGACCATTATTTCAAGACCGTCTCTCAAGATTTGAAGTATGAAGTCAATGCCAAATATCGGTTCGATTAAGGTCTCAAATCGTGAAGCGAGTTATGCCAAGATATGAACTTTATGAGGTCCCGAGAAGCAGTTTTAAAAGATTTTGTCCTTTAGCTAACTATTTATTAAATCGCCCTACTTTATTTTTGGCCTAAATAAGCTATCGAAATAAATCAACAATGCATCCTCGTGATCATTCAAGACAACAATAAAATATAAGAGATACACCTAGGAATAAGGGAGTCTAAGTGAATAATTGGGCCACATGAGTTTGTGTTAGAGTGCTAACTTATAATAACAATGGTCTCGTTTTTAAGCTTGGTTTGGGGAACGTGAAACTTGAGGGTGATAAACATTCATGACAACCAAAGCCCTAATGTAAGTCTTCGATTTCTTTTCTTGTTTTCTTCCTTCAAATATTTTCTAATTTTCTATCTCTTTAAGTTTCCATAATGTATTATGTTTAAAAAAGTCCAAGGTGGGTTAATTATGATGGAAAATGTAAATTTTTCTTTGTAACTAATGCATTGCATGAGGGCATTGCAATGGTCAAGTGTAGGGGATTTAATAAGTGTGAAAACACTTATCCTGTAGGATCGATGTTTTCTAAGGATTAGGCATTGTGTGATTTACCTATTGAGATGGAAGGGAAATGGGAAGAACTTAGAGAGAGAAAGAAGAGAGAGAAAGGAGAGAATGATAAGAAAGATGGAAATGTGATTGAGTGTTCAACAACAACCCCTCCTAACATGCTAGGAGGGGGGTTTATATAGCCCACCCTACATGTGGGCTATATGGGCTATATTGGATCACGAGCCCAATATCATTGGAATGACCGATCCTTTCTAAATATGTAAAAACGTATTTCCAACAATCTCCCCCAAAGGGAGGTCACTCCAAGTTACAATGTCCTAAATAGTCTATTGCTCGTGATCTATGCTAATAATGATGTGACCGAGACTTTCCTTGGAAAAACGTATTTCCAACAATCTCCCCCAAAGGGAGGTCACACCATTTTACAAAATCTTAAAACTAGCATACTATGCTTGAGTCTTCGATCTTGTTCTTGTGAATATGATTGATGTGATCTTTGACTTCAGCCTTGAGCATGTTTCCTTGCCTTGATCTTGTGCATTCATCACTTGTGATATTTGCCTCCTTGTGACTTCATGTTCCACATACTTATACCTTTATAATTCTTGAAAGCTTCAGAGTTTGATACAGCAGAAGACTTGACCTTCAGACTTTCTTGAATTCGTTGAAGTATTGAGTGTATGCAGTATAAGCATGTGGTGACGACTTCTTCTGGATTGTACACCGCCATGCCACCTTCTTGTTATGCTGCATAAGACAGTTAGCAATAAACCATATACACGGATGAAATGGCCTTGAACATTTCATTCTAATTTGGTAGCATTTTACCTCCGGTCGGTGAAGACCGTTGGACGATATTAAATATCGTACTTGTGGCAGGTAGTTTCAATAAAGAACCTCCTTGACAAGATTTCGCGGGTAAACCCGTTCTCTTTACTCGACCGCCCAAAGCTGACCGCGAACGTAAAGAGTGAATCATTTGGATAATAATATCCGCATGATTTGAAGCCGTCAATTCATGTTCCTGGAACAAGTGAAATTCAATTAAGAACCGCACCATCGTTGCTTTCCAGTTGTCACGAGCTTGATTCGTATAGAATCTTGCAAGTTACCTACCAAGTGCTGTTTGAGGTTAACACTAGAAGGATTTCCACTCATCACTGTGAATACTAAGGTATCACTCTGAGTGTTCTGGCAAGATCACTGAGATATTGCATAGAGGCCAGGAACGTGTTTAAATTCATTTAAGAATTAAACCACTGTTGCTTTCTAGTTATCACAAGTTTGATTCATAAAGAATCGCACAAGTCACCTACCATGAGCTTTTTGATGTTCGCTCAAGAAGGATTTCCATCTTCATTGAAAATATTTTCGTATTACTCAGATGTTCAGGCAAGATCATGAAGATTTTGCGTAGGACTCTTAAGATCTTTCTTACTTTTCACAGTGTGTGAAGAAGCAAGGAAATATGAAAGTGTGTCCTAATGAGATATTTGATGATCTCAAATGGCTCTAGACTCGATCGTGCATTTTGGATTTTTAGTGATCGGAGGCTGGAGAGGAGTGCCACCATTTCAATACCAATTTATTCGGAGTGAATAAATCAATAGATAATGTGTTGTCTCCGTGTGATTAAAACAAATATCTTTTAAGAGATATCTGAGTTAGCTGGGATGGGTTGTGCCTTGCATGACTGGGTCCATGATGTCTGTCTTCAATATCAAGAATCATTAAACAATGATCTTAATAGCATATGTATTGACCCGGTTTCTGCCTAAGTTGTAACGAGGGCTTATTTCTTTACACCCTTTATCTTTACAATTCTTTTTCATTCTTCAACCCCTTCAACGCTTACCAATACGTCATCACTAGCACCTTGTTGTGATTGTTCCAGTGCTAACTTAAGTACTTGGTCGGCATTCAGCTACGTTCACAATCTTTCTCCATCTTTCCTAATGACTACTATTTCTAGCTGTGGGATGTCCTTGGGAAGATACCTCCGGTTCTAGAGGAATCATTGGACTTTAACCTATCCTACCATCCTTATGTCACCACAATCTTCACCGTCGTGAATAGAAATGTTTTGGGTAAGTGTATGTCACCATGAAATCCATTTTGAAGTGCAAATCCATTTTGCTCCCGCTTAACATATGCCACGATATCCGAAAACATTTCGCACATGTCGTGATGAGCTAGCATGTTAAGTCAAACCATTTTTGATTAATCATATCCCATATTAAATAACATTTTCTCCCCCATATTAAAAATATTAACCCAATCGATGTTTTTAATATCAATTGATTTAATAGCATTTTAAGAAAAATTTGGGAAGAAAAATGCAAATCCAATTATCTTCATGAATTACACAAGCTCCCCCACAAATTAATGAGGGAGTACTTGAAACGTAAATTAAATACCTTTTAAACACAAGTGTAAGGTATTTATCACGTGCAAAGATCATATATGAGAATGTATTCACAAGATTAACAATTTACGAGGTTGGACCTGAATGATGGAGAACATCATATGAAAGATTCACATGGTTCTTGTTCACGAATGTTGGTCACCTTGTCATGTCTGAAGTTATCTCTTGACTCCATGTGTAGGATTGATATCGTTGTCTTGACACCAATATGTGAACTTGGCACTCTCGGCATCAAGGATTCTGAATGCTGGACAATTGCTCCCCCTCAATTATTGACCCGTGTTCTATTGAAAGAGCTGTAGTCATCGTTTGAGTAGTCGCATCGTCGAGTATGTAGATATCAATTTTAAGTTGCTACGGTTGGTGGAGATGATAACTTCATAAAAACAAGACTTCTCTTGTTTTAACAAATAAATGCACTGAATCGTACATAAATTCGTGTTAGATTGTGTTATAAAGTAAACACAATCCCTTACATGGTTGTAAAGTAAACCATGCCCGAGAAAATTAATTCCCGTTGTTGAGTCAAAGCTTTCCAGTGAAATGCTTGACTTTAAAATGAAAAGCGGGTTACTATCAGAAATAATAGCAAGCCATTTTGAGCATGTTTTAAAACATTTGAACTTCTGCTCGAACTTTATTTACAACCCCGTGTCATTATTGAATGACATTTCTAGTATCTTAAATATTATCGATTCCAGAAGACATGCTCTTTTTATCAAAAACATTTTGAACACACAATTTTGAAAGATTTAGAAAAACCTTTTTAGAAATTCTCGAAAAATTATGTTCAAAGTTTTGAAAACCAATTACTTGAGCTTAAGATGTTGAATATCTTACAAAACGAGCTCAAGTCCGAGAAGGTGTAAACTTCCCATTGTTAAGGATAAGTTTACCATCGGCGATAAACTTTCCTTTTAACTGAAGAACGAGTTCTAAGCTGACATTTACTTAGAATTTGTGTTCATGAGCTTGAAAACTTTGAATGTTTTAATGTAAAGCTCATGACCGAGAAAGGTGAATTTCTCGTTGTTAAGAAAAGTTCTCTTAGTGAAAAGATACACTTTTCTTTATGAACTTAAAACTTGGAATGTTTTAATACAAGCTCATGATCGAGAAAATTTAATTTCCCGTTACGAGGATTAGCTATCTTTAAAGATAAGCTCTTCTAAAATTGAAGTCCGAGTTACATTCTGATATTTAACGGTAAGTCATTGTGCATGAGCTTAAAAACTTCGAATGTTTTTAATATAAGCTCATGCCCGAGAAAAATTAATTTCTCGTTGTGAGGATAAGTTTATCATCAGCGATAAACTTTCCTTAATTTGAAGATCGGGTCATCATCTGACATTTAATGAAGAGCCTTATACACGAGCTTAAAACCTTTGAATGGTTTTAGGATAAGCTCGTGTCCAAGAAAACTTAATTTCTCGTTAAACGGGTAAGTTATCGTTGCGTAGATAAACTTCCCTGTCTCTGAAGTCCAAGTCATCGTCTGTCATTTAAGGAGGAGCCATTTACACGAGCTTAAAACCTTTGAATAGTTTAAATGTAAGCTCGTGTCCGAGAAAATTTAATTTCTCGTTTTGAGGGTAAGTTATCGTTGCGTAGATAAACTTCCCTTTCTCTGAAGTCCGGGTCACAGACTGTAATTTGAATGTGAGCCATCGTGCATGAGCTTAAAAACTTGGAATGTTTTTGATATAATCTCATGCCCGAGAAAAATTAATTTCTCGTTGTTAGGATAAGTTTATCGTCGGCGATAAACTTTCCTTTCTTTGATGAACGAGTTACAGTCTGTGATGTGAATATAAATCCTTTACACGAGCTTAAAACCCTTGAATAGTTTTAAATGTAAGCTCGTGTCCGAGAAAATTTAATTTCTCGTTTTGAGGTTAAGTCATCATCGGGATGAACTTTCATGTCTTTTGAGAGCGAGTTACAGTCTGTTATGTGACTGTAAGTCCTTTATGCACTGTAAGTTTAACTGGAAATCCCCTGAGACACTTGTTTCTTAGATATCAGCTTCTTTAGCAACCAAACTCTGAGAGTGTCCTTAATTGAATGGTATACAATGATTGGACCGCTTCGTTCTTTTGGACCATCCTCTTTGGTACCTGCATTTTCATTAGGAATTTGCTTGCTTGGATAAGGGTTAGCGATATCTATCTTAGAAGCAAGTGGGGGTTCACAGTTGGCCTTACTTGTGCCAGAGGTGTTCTGAGGAGATGATTCACTTGTCTTAGCTGGTAAACGTTTCCTTTTATAGAAAACCTTAAGTTCAGGCTTAGGTGATGCATCCTCCTTTTCAATTTCCTCCCTAGTAGTCTTAATAGAATCGGAGACTATCCTAGTTAAAGGGCACTCGTTTTCTACAAGGGTGAAAGTTCTACCAGTGGGGCGCCCATTTTACCAATGGGTTTGATTTTGGCAACCCACTGGGATTTAAGTCTAGCACGGGAGTTCACCTCATTAAGTAGTTTCTTGATACAAGAATCATGATTTGCCGTAATGACACATTTTCTACATGTTTTACAAGTAGCATATTTAATGTCCGAGTAAGATCTAGAATTCCTAGATGATTGATTGATGCTCCTAGGATGTGACATGCTACGGTTAGCAATGTTGGGTAAACTAGAAGGCATCTGACTAGGTTTGAAATTCCTATCTCTTACTTGTGTCTTTTGCTTAGCTTCCCTTAGACTAAAAGTATGGCGAACGTCATTTGAACTAGTTCCAGACGTATTCTTTGGACTACGTCTAGGGAAATTAGAGGCAATCATGTGATTAGGTCTTGCAAAAGCTGTTTTAGTCACATTGGGCCTAGATGGTGGAGTTACTGTTCTAGAAAGATGAACCATATCAACCTGGTAGGTAAACCGCGGTCTCGAGGATTGTGATCGCTCGGATCTAAATGCAGTAGGTTGTCTGACATTCGGTTGTCTGACGAACTGATTTGTAGGCGGTTTCCCCAAGATTGATGGTTTTTCAAGCTTAGTGTCCACACTAGGTCCTTTAGTTTTTCGCAAATCATTTTTCAACGCATCTATAGCAAAGACCTTTTCCTGTACTTGAGCCTTTAAGGTCTCATTTTCTTTGAACAATTCATCTTGGGATGCCAACTTAAATTCAAGCAACTTAATTTGTTTCAAAAGATTATCCTTTTCAGCTTTAGAATCTAGAACTGTTTGATCCAATTTTCGTTCAAGAACAACGTTTGACTTTTCAAGTTTTTCAAAATATGTTTCAAATTTCTCCGTTTTCTTCGAAAATTCATTTTTGGCATCCTCAAGCTCTTTTGATTGCTGAGCTAAAATCATTTCAAGCTCTTTAATCCTAGAAGCAGAATTGGTTAACGTAGCAGTCATAAAGCACTTATCATGATGTTTAGCATTTTGAACACTTTCTCCCCCATTATGACTCACATCGGATGAATTAGAAGTGGTATTTCTATCACTCTTTTCCATCCCATGTTTGTCATAGTTAGGTTCAGAATGCTCAATATGCGGTATTTCATCAGCATATACATCATCAACATTACATTGTACCATGTCCGCAGGCTCTTCGTCATTAACGGGTAAGGTGTCATCAAAAGAGATCTCGTGAACATTGCCTGACGTGCCACTGGTATCATGTTGTCCTCCTGATTCCGTGCTCTTGCCATCGTTATGCTCCAAGTTTTCAACCGTATTACCATTCTCCTCTTGTATCTGCATCATAGATTCTTGCACTCCATTATCATACACTTGGTGAAGTCTGGATCTTTCATAAATCGAAGACGAAACCGATGTCATAAATTTCAACAGTTTATCACGGAAATCTTTAACATCGTTCTGTGTGTATTGAAGAAATGACTGACATATCCCTGAATTGTCAGACTTGATGATATTGAATTGGAGGAAAGGCGTGAGTTGTGTCACAAGAGCCTGATATGCAGTTTCTGATGCAGAGTGATTAAAGTCTTCTTTGTGAAGTTGCTCAGCTAGGTGATTCAAGTTGAGAAATAGTGACTCGATGAATGTATATTGATGTTGACCAAAGAGTGTCACAAATTCGCTTCCTCCTTGAACCCATGCAATAGTCCTAAGATGTGACTGAAGTAGTCGAACTGAAGTGATACCACTTTCTCTAGCTTTGTCTTGCAAAAAATGCAATTCTCCCTCTTGAAACGTCGAATTTAACGAATCCATTGAGAGTTCGAAGACAAATTTGATGAAATATGATGTGAAGGATTACTGATCGATAACAATCCGTCTTCAAATCCAAATATTAATATCCGATAAAATACGTAGTCACAAACAAAAATTCAAATGTAGCCAATTTTCTCGGTCTCGGCAAAAGAATTTTGTGACTTTGTCTCGATATTTGTCTTCAAATCTTGTCACCTTTGTCTCGTCACTTTTTTGTTATATTGTCATTTATAAACCCCGATAATTACCCAACAATAACTTAATATGACAAATTCAAAATTGTATATGAAACACAATTTTAAAAAATCAACCGTTAAAACTATGAGAAGACCAATACTAGTTTAAAATAATTTATACCTAAAAATTAGGAATAAATTTCCTCAAGAACCTAAACACCTTTTAAACCTAAACAAATTATATATACCTAAAAACAAAGACGTGGCTAACCAAAATCAACACGCTATTAAAAACGTAAAATCAGAAAGTAACCTAAAATCAAAAGTTATTGCAAGAAAGTAACGTCTATTGGTATTCTTTCTCACACGCTATTAAAAACGTGGCAGTCAAAGATACTCCTTTTCAAAGACGTGGCAATCAAAGCATCTAACCCCACAGATTCTCGTTATATCCGCCCCACTATATATATTCTTAATACTAATCTCAAAAAAAAAACAAAACCAAAAACAGATTAAATAATCGCCTCCTCACTTTTCAATCTCAAAACTAAATCTGATGAAACCAATTAGTTAAATCTCATCATTCGCAGCCATCATCATCATGTTGGATTATCTAAGGATTAGTAGATTCTGTGTTTTTCTATTCTCAGTAGATGTAGATCTTAATGCTACCAATCTCAGAATCTACCAGTCAAACTTTTGATGCTTTTGAAATGTGAGAAAAAAAGGACTTCGTCTTCAAGATCAATTTATAATTGATCTCAGGTAGGTATTATATTCGGTTTGATCAATGATAGTTGAATACTGAGATCTTTTTGTCTTGAGGGTCTTTTGTTGAAGAGAGTGTCGTGAAAAATAAGTGTTTTTGGTTGTAGTTTTCGTCTCTGAATCTTGAGTTGTGTGTAGAGACTGATGTGGGTCTGTGGGTTTTGGTAGAGTCTAGGTGTGGATTTATGTCTGTTTCGGTGTTGTCGAGGTGTTTTGGGTCGTGGGTCACAGTTTGTGAAAGAGTTTGTGAGGTTTGTTTGGATGCGGAGTCGTGAAGTCGAGTGTGACGAGAGTGAAAGAGGTTGAGTCGAGAGTCGAGGGGGTTGTTGTGGTGAGGGGTGTGTTTGTGTTTGTGTGAGGCTGAGAGGTTTTTTGGTGAGGGATTCGAGTGGGTGTAGGTTTGTATTGAGACGTGTATAATGGTGTTTTAGATGAGACGAGGGTGAGGGTGAGGAAAAATGGGTGAATTTGTTTTGAGATGAGTCTGGTCTGTGTCGATTGATTAGAGAGGAGTGTTTGTGTTCGAGGGTCAGTGTCCTATCTTTGGTCAAAAAGTTTGAGTCGAGTCAAAACTTTGGTCAATCGTAGTCTAAAAGGTTCTATCGCAATGTCTTAAGAGAAATTCCATCGCAATATAGTCCAACCCATCGCAATATTTATACTACAACCCATCGCAATATTTGATATTTTCCATCGCAATGTTCAGAAACCAAGTCCATCGCAATATCAGCAAACATCCATCGCAATACTCAAAGTATTTCCATCGCAGTGTGTCTATAAAAATTTGGGCAGAGTTTCGTCTCTATGGTCCTTAAATCCGTCGCAATCACGATCGCAAAAGGCTATCGGAATCACGTCGGAATAACGGAATCTGAAAAGTGATCACAAAGTAGAACCACTTGGTTATTGCGATCGAAATGTCGAAGTATCGGAATAAGGCAGCTTACTTATCGGAATAGGACAAAAAAATGAAAGCATCGGAATAATCGTCGGAATGTAGAAACCCTTGTCCGACACACAAAGACAAAAACAATATATAAAAGAAAATATCGGAAAAAGGAAACACAAAAAAAACAGTGAAGACAGAACTTGATAAATTAAGTATTAATAAAAAGTTGGTAACTTTTATACTTTTGAAACAGTCAACTGATTCTTTTGTGAATTTAAAAAATAAATAAAAACTGATACAGTTTAATAACTTGTTTAGAAAGTATGAGACTTTTGAGACCAAAACTGATACTAAACGAAGAAAAACGAGAAAGATTTTAGAAAGAATTTTTTTTTATGACCAAATCAATAGATTAAAAAACGCCAATCCGAAGAATCAACCATGCTCTTGATACCAATTGTAGAACAATGATAATCTTTGTGAAACAAGGGGGTTGATGTTTTTCTAGAGAGAGAAAGTTAGAGAGAAAAGTGAAAGAAACTTGTATATTGAAATGAAAGAAAATAAACAACAACTTCGATCAAACACAAAAATAATTTGAAGATTTCGGCAAAAACAAACCAACACTCTACGATATGTTTAGAAAACAATACGCAACACAAAAACAAACCTATATCTCATCCCATGCTCTTGATACCAATTGTAGGATCGATGTTTTCTAAGGATTAGGCATTGTGTGATTTACCTATTGAGATGGAAGGGAAATGGGAAGAACTTAGAAAGAGAAAGAAGAGAGAGAAAGGAGAGAATGATAAGAAAGATGGAAATGTGATTGAGTGTTCAACAACAACCCCTTCTAACATGCTAGGAGGGGGGTTTATATAGCCCACCCTACATGTGGGCTATATGGGCTATATTGGATCACGAGCCCAATATCATTGGAGTGACCGATCCTTTCTAAATACGTAAAAACGTATTTCCAACATATCCTTTTACCACTTAATTATAATAATAACCAAGCCAAAATGTGTATTTAGTGTCGTAAATATTGGAATTATGCGTGGTTTGTGTTTTTATTATGTTTTAAGACCAAAATGTGAAAAGGGAAGAAAACACGGGCTTTCACGGGCTTTTATCGAAGAAAAAGACAAAAGACGATGTCAAAAGATCAAGAGTGCAAAAAGAACGGAAGTCAAAGGCCTATTCTGAAGATTTATCGAAGAAAAAGTCTAAAGACGGAAGTTTAACGAAGTAAAAGAACCAAGTCTAATTAAGGAATAAATTAGAAGACGAGTTCATTTTATTTATCGATAAATCCCAAGACAAAGTCGTGAATGACGAGTTTATTGTCAAAGACGAAAGACGAGAAGACAAAAGAAAAGAAAGAAAGTAGAAAGCATAAACATCCCCTCCTATAAATACCCTCCTAATGACACATTAGGAGGTGTTAGCTAATTTGACAAATTAGTTCTCCATTTTTATTAATTGTCTTTTAATACTTGTCATTTATTTTTCAAGTTAATTCAAGTAAGTCTTTAATTTGTGTTGTTGAATCTTAATCTTTAATCAAGCTTTTCATTATTCTCATTCTACCTTTCTTGTTTTGTTTAATCTTTATGCTTATTTGCTTATTGTTATGCTTAATTGATTGTTCTTTATGTGTTTATGTGTTTGATTGTGTTAGCTTATTGATCTTATAGCTTTAAGTGTGATTTTCTTAATTTTAATGAAGTGTTTTTAAAAGTTATTTTATAAAAAGTTGATTTTAAATATTTTGATTATTTAGTGTTTTAAAAGTTTTTAAATTTTGGCCTATTTGATTTTTCTTACAGTTGATTTAGTTAAGTTTTTAGATAAGTGCTTATTGGTTTTTGCTTGTTTTTGCTTATTTGCATCTTTAAGTTACCCGGATTAGTAAACCCTAGTAACCCGAATTAGATCTAGCTTTCATTTATTCCGACTTATATGCAGCTTAATTTTACCGAATTACATAGCAATCACTTATCCCGAATTAGATAGGAATTTGGCATATTCCGGATTAACTCCTAAACACGTATTCCGAGTTAGTAGTGGAAATGATGGATTCCGGATTACGTCCAGTAACGGATTCCGAATTGTGTATTGAATCTACATTGCGAATTAGTTGAAGATCACAGATTCCGGATTAGGTTGGGAACACAGATTCAGAATTGTGCTAAGAAACTACATTCCGACTTGTGTGTTTAATTGCATTCCGAATTACGTGTAGAACTTCATTCCGGATTAGGTCCAAATCTATGATTCCGAACTGCGTGACAAATTTGGATTCTGAATTAGGTTCCCTATGTGCATTCCGAACTAGGTTAAGATTCCACTTATTCCAACTTAGGTTTTGGTTCTTGTTTTCAGTATTTATTTTTAATCTTTACTTTTCCCGCCAATTTTATTAAGTGTTATTTTAATTATTTTTATCTTAGATTTATTTCAAGTTTGCATTTTTATTAATTTCTCTTCAATTATTTTTAAAGCTTTAACTTCTCGTCATTTAAGTTTTAATCATTTATAGTTTTATTTACTTTGTCATTTATTTAAAAGTTTGCATTTTCATTTACTCAACAACAAAACAAACCATTTCTTTTATCCACCAAAGACGACTGAGTCACACTTTCAACTGTAATCAATTAGATTAGACATACTTCAAAGAACAATATTTTCCAGTTATTACCTAACGAGATTTTATAGATCTCTTGGCTCTAGACTCGATTTGTGCACTTTTAGTGGTCGGAGGCTCGAGCAGATGCCACCTATTCAATATCAACTATCTCGGAGTGAGAAAGTCAATAGAAGTCATGTTGATCTCCGTGAAAATAATACAAACTTCTTTTGAGAGAAGCTTGAGTCAGCTGGGAAAGGGTTGTGCATTACATCACTGGGTCCATGATGTGTTGTCTTCATGATGTGTTGATCCGGTTTCTGCCTAAGTTGTATGGAGGGCTAATTTCTTTACACCCTTTATCCTTACATTTCTTTTTCATTCTTCAACACCTTCAATGCTTACCAAGACATCATTACTAGCACCTTGTTGTGATTGTTCCAGTGCTAGCATCAGTACTTAGTCGGCATTAAGCTACGTTCACATTCTATTCCATCTTTCCTAAGGACTTCTAATAATCTATTGGATTGTCCCTGGGAAGATTCCTCCGGTTCTGGTTGAATCATAGGACTTAAACCTAACCACCCTTTGGACACTAATAACGTCATGGATTAAAGATGTTGTGGGTATTTGATCGTAACCATATGTGCTTGAGTCTTTAGATCACATTTTAATCACATTTTCACCCCCTATCTCTAATATATAAACTCGTTTGATATTAGAGATACCAAATTTGATTAAAATATATTGTGAAAAATAATCTTGAAAAACTTTCAGGAGAAAAATGTGTCAAACTTAACATGAGTTTGGAACGCTCCCCCTCAAAAATTGATCCAATTGAATTGTCATTGTGAGGATGTGATCCACATTTCGTTTTTTGTGGATGGGAGGTGTTGAACACACAATTTTTGAAAGATTTTAAATAATCATTGAGAAATTCTTGAAAAAATTGTGTTCAACGCCTTTTGAAAAACTTTATTTCTTTTTGGCGAAAAGGTTTTTCTAAAGCATAAGCTTGAGTTCATACACTTTGAATGTCTTGACAAATCCACTCAAGTGTAAGAAGATTTAACTTCTTTTGCTGAGGGTAAGCGCACTAAATCGTACACTCCCCCATGAATATAGATCCGGGTTGCAATCTGAAAGTGATTACAAGCCATTGTGTTGAGCTCAAAACGTTGAATGTTTTGTGACAAGCTCAACCCAAGATAGATCGCTCTACCCGTGGTTGGAAAAATTGTCCAAAATAGACATTTTCCTTTATTAAAAATAGAAATGACATGTTTTGAAAAATATTTACAACTTTCATTCGAGCTTTATGTACACACCCGTGTCGTTATTGAGCGAAATTTCTAGGTACGTCCATATTATCGATACTGAAAGACATGTCGAGAAGAATATTTTTGGGTTTTCAAAGATTTTGAATTTTGTATTTTTCTTTTTTATTAATATTTACATGTAGATGTTTGATAGATGAATCAAGCGGGCTTCTTTGCCAGAATCTCCAGTTCTGTTGGAGTCAAGCATCTCATACCAATTTGCCTAACTAGATACGCAAACCTCTCTTTCGAAAGAGAATTTGTAAACAAGTCAGCTAATTGGTAATCAGTTCCAACAAAGTATAGTTCAACGATACCCCTTTCAACTTGTTACTTAATGAAGTGATATCTGACATCAATGTGCTTCGTCCGGGAATGTTGTACCGGATTGCAGGAGATGGCTATGGCAGACTTTGAGTCATAGTACATAGGTACTTTATCAAAGTGGAAGCCATAATCTGTGAGTTGTGTTCTCATCCAAAGAACTTGAGCATAACACGCAGATAGAGACACATACTTCACTTCGGCTGATGACAGTGACGTATAATCCTGCTTCTTGGAAGACCATCCTACGAGCTTATCTTGACCTAGAAATTGTGCACCACCAGAAGTAATTTTTCGTGTATCAAGACACCCTGCATGATCAAAATCTGAATAGGCCGTTAGAAAGAAACCGGTTTCCCTCGGATACCAGAGTCCCATGTGAATGGTATTCTTAAGGTTTCGAAAGATCCGTTTAACCTCCTTGAGGTGCTTTTCAGTAGGTCGTGCTTGATATCGTGCACAATAACACGTAGCACGAGATATATCTGGTCGGCTTGCTGTTAAGTACATGAGGGAGCCGATCATGGAACGATATCTCGTTTGATCTATGACATCTCCCTCCAAATCAGCATCTAGGGATGTGGTTGATAATGGTGTCCCAACGGGGTCACATGAGGTCATACCATGCTTTTTTATTATCTCTTGACAATACTTAGCTTGGTTAATAAAGATACCACTTGGGGATTGGTGAACTTGAATTCCTAGAAAGAATTTTAGTTTGCCCATCATTGACATTTCAAATTTGCTGTGCATTACTTTTTCAAACCATTTTGAAAGTTTTGGATTTGTAGACACGAAAATAATGTCATCAACATAAATCTACACAAGCAAAATGTCATCCCCATATTTATAAGTGAACAAAGTTAGATCAATGGAACCTTTTGAGAAACCTTCGGATACCATAAATTTTGAGAGCTCGTCATACCACGCCCTTGGAGCTTGCTTGAGTCCATAAAGTGCTTTGTGGAGACGATATACCTTGTAAGGATAATAAGGATTGACGAATCTTTTCGGCTGTGTGACATAGACTTCTTCCTTCAAAAGGACCGTTAAGAAACGCCATCTTTACGTCCATTTGATAAACAATGAATCCCTTATGTGCAGCATAAGGAAAGAAAATCCTGACCGCTTCCATACGAGCTACTGGTGCAAATGATTCTTCAAAATCAGTACCCTCTTTTTGTCCATACCCTTTAGCCACTAGCCTAGATTTATTCTTGATGATCGTGTTTTCTTCATCTACCTTGTTTTTCAAGATCAATTGAATATTTAATGGTGTTACATCGTATGGTCTGTCAACAAGTTCCTAGACTTTAAGTCTTTCAAATTGTTGAAGTTCATCTATCATCGATTCAATCCAAGCGTGATCTGCCAAGGCTTCTTTGATATTTGTTTGTTCAGCTGTACTCACGGCGAGTGCGAATATACAAACATCACCATCGGTTTCAAGTTTTCCTTTTGTACGAACGGGTTGTGAAGGGTTTCCAATTACTTGAACCAAAGGATGATCTCGGGTCCAATGATGAGTTGAAGGATGTCGTTGATAGAACGTATGCATATTTGATGGATCAACATGGCGAGTAGAAGACTCTCTAGTTTCGTATACCCGTGTACCAAATGGGTTGATAAATTTGTCTTCATCATTTAATGCATTGTTTGCTTGATTTGTGTTCTCTAGAGCAATGTCAGTAGTTGTTGATGTTGTAGGAGCGGTTGTTGATGTGATATTCTGAGGAGATAAATCTGCAGCAACCCGTGTTGAAGTAGATAAAGTTGTATCCTTTTGTTGAGGATGATCGGTTTCATCATTCTTATCACGAGTGACAGCGGAACACTTCGATACAACATGTTTCTTACCCGTGAAATATTCATCATAGATTGGTCCATATAACATTTCCAACTCTTCAATTGTCGTGTTGACTGTAATATCTGCTCTTGGAACATTTCTTTGAACCAGCTTTGAACTTAACGGTTCATTGTTGTGGTCTTGAGTTCCGAGTTGCGTGCAGTTGTGAATGGAAGTCGTTTTTCGTTGTGGACCGGGACTTAAACTGTTTTGTTCCAGTGCCATTTCTTACAATTCATCAAATCTGATATGAATAGTCTCTACTAGCAATTTTGTTCTCTTGTTGTAAACTTTATATCCCTTAGACAGAGTTGCATATCCCACTAGAATACATGCATCACCTTTCTCTTTCATCTTATCCAAATTTTCACCATCTCGTATTGAGTTAAGGTTTTCGATCATGAATTATGTGATATGGTGTCTTTTCTTGTCTTGGGATAATTAAGGATCGGTTTTGTGTGTAGCATTTGGTTGACACGACTTCGGCCCAAAAGAATAGTGGAAGTTTTGAAGCGGATAATAATGTTCGAGCAGCTTCAAGTAAAGTACGGTTTCGTCTTTCAACAATGCCGTTTTGTTTGGGTGTTCGAGCAATAGATGTTTCATGTTCAATTCCTTCGGCTTCAAAATAATTCCTAAGAGTTGAATTCAAAAATTCTGTTCCTCTGTCAGTACGTACCACTTTCACTTGAGCTTGAAGACCACATTGTATCAGTTTAAGGAACTTGATGAGAACTTCGGGTGTTTCATCCTTGGATCTCAATAAGTGATTCCATTTGTACCTTGAGTAGTCATCGACAATTACCATAATGTATTTCTTCCCATTGATAGTTTGAACACACATGGGACCACACAGATCGATATGAAGAAGATCTAACCGTCCTTTAGAGCTTGGTGTAATCTTTGTCTTGAAGCTACTTCGTTTAGCTTTACAAAGCTCACAAGAAGAACAAAGATGATCTTTGATGAATTTCAAGCTTGGAATGTCTCTCACAATATCTTTCTTGGAAAGCAAGTGGATGGTATCAAAGTTGAGATGGGATAGACGTTGATGCCATAACCATGCCTGAGATGTTGAGGCTTTAGCCATGAAGCAAATTATAGTTGTAGAAGTTGTGTCTTTAAGTGAGATTGTGTAAAGATCTGTACCCCGTGAACCAGTGAGTAAATCATTCCCATCATAATCACGAACAAAACATGTATTCTTTCTAAATGCAACTTCCAAATCTGCATCACAGAATTGACCAACCGAGAAAAGATTGTGATTGAGCCCTTCGACATAGTATACCCTTTTTATCATGATATTCCCTTGAACCAAATCTCCATATCATAGGATTGGTGCAAACTGATCATTTCCAAATTGGACTGTACCCAGGAACTTCTCCACGAAGTTAATTAGAAGCTTGAGATTTCCCGTTATGTGCTTCGTGCATCCAGAGTCAAGTATGAAGAGAATTATTTTTATCACATGTAGAAGAATTAGAACACGATGGAGCATTTGCTAAATTGGATACCACGTTAGTCGTGATTTCAGAATCATTAGTGTCCGTGGCAACATTTAAAGTCATACTAACAGTCGTTGACACATTTTCTGTCCTAACTTTAGGCATCCATTGATATCCTGGAGGACATTCATTAGCAAACCACCATTTCTAAGACTTGCTAGCAGACTCATATAATTCCCTAATTCTGCTTCTAGGGTTCTTAGTGGTGGAGTCTGATACAATACTTTTCTTAGGGGGGGGGGGGGGTAGAACCAGAATCGTTCACTTTGTGTTTGGGTTTACTAGCACTAATAGGCATCGCAACTTGCTTCTTAGTTCTAGTATCTACACCTTTGACATTATTCATAGCACACATAGATTGATTAGCATTAGCACATTTTGCACATTTGACACAAACAAATTTAACATTCAAAGCATTCAAATCATTCAAAGCATTCAAATCATTCAAATCATCATCACATAAGATTACAGACGTTTTATTCTTAGAAACATTCAAATTCCTAGGGTGTTCTTCTACTTCCTTCATCTTCCCTTGACTTTTGTGTTTCCAAACCTTATCATTCACTTGAGTGCTCTTAAGCTGAGGCCGGCTAACACTAGCTACAGAGACTACTCTTGTAGTAGAAGACAGACGTGCATTAGTGTTTCTAGAAGTCTGAGGCTATTGACTAACTTTGTTTGTGGTTTTAGTGGTCATTCTATTCATCCCTTGTTTAATCACATTATTATGCTTAATGCTTGGTGCTAGAGTATTCCTTATGGGTTGATTTTGTGGTAACCTTTCCTTTCCATCCATCTTGGTGGGCAAACACAGGTTTTGCAAACGAGGAATTTGAGAAAGCGGATGGTTTTCCCAAGATAGAGGATCTATTCCCTTTATAGGTATTGGGTTGTCTAACAACAGGTTTCTTAAGGCTAGATTCCACAACTTTCCCACCCATCTTAGCAACGAGTTTCTTGAAATCTGCGATTGCTATGTATTTTTCTTGTAACTGAGCTTTCAAATCCGAAATATCAAGACTTTTTTCGTTTAGTAATCGACATGACTCAAATAATTTTACTTCCAAAGGTGTATCATTTGAAAAGCTTCTAACTTTGTTTTGCAAAGCAAGTTCAAGTGAATGACAATGTTTTTGAAGATAATCAAATCTATGTTGAAGTAACAAAAACTCTTTTTGGTCAACTTTCTTCGAAAGCTCAGTTTCAAGACGTTCACACTCTTTGACTTGATCAAGATATTTGCATGCAACATCATAATATTTATCAATATCAGCACAAGATGTAACATAAACACACATAATATCTTTTGAGAGGCATTCTTGCAAGAGTAGATCATATGATATAGAAAATTCGTCTCTTTCAGGTTGATGGTCGTTCACTTCTTGTTCAAGAGATTCCACATATTTCAAATCATAAAACATTTCTTGCTTAATTAATGTTTCAAATTCCAAAAAATGTTTTTGCGTTCTTTTCGCAAGCGGAATCAAAATACTTTTCACAAGCACAGTTATATGGTGAGGAATTTCTTTGTTGCCTTTCAAACGTTCACGTTCTCCAGTCGTCGTCAACAACCTTTTTGAAATTTTCGATGTTTTGTTTAAGAAAACTAAGTGTTTGCTTACTCTTGCTTACAGAAACTTTATATGGCAAGTACTTAATAAATTTTGAAACATCAGTTTTCTTAATGTCAAAAATTTGTCTCCATTTAATTCTTATTTGTTCACATTCGTAAAATATTTGCTCACGAGACTTCTGTTTTTGTGGTTTGAAAATTTCATAGAGACTATTTTCATAAGCATAATTATATGGTTTCACAAAGTTTTTATTCACTGGTGATCTACTATGTTCTTCAAAAATTAATGCCTCATCACTATCTGGCCTAGAAATTAGACAATCAATGTCGGTCCATTGGGACTCCTCAAGATATAGGCACGGGTTCTCAGATTGAGCTTGCTCGAGGTACTTAGGACTAGCAAAACTAGCGTTAACCTTGAAAAACGAACGAGGTGCCAACATTCGCATGGTTTGAATAGATTTTTTTGTTTTATAAACAATTTTCTTATAAAAATCAATTTGAACTTCAAGTTCCACGATTTTGTCAGTTTCTTTAGCTTGTTTAATTTTGAAATCTTTTTTCAAGTTATCAACCTATTCTGTTTTCGTAGTGACTAGTTTAGTTTTATCCTCTTGAAGAAAATCAATCTTTTGAGCTAACTCATTCACTTTGGTGGTAGCAAGATACGTTTTGTGTCGTTCCGTACTTAAAGAGGTGTTATAATTACGTTTCTCTTGTTCCAAAAGCTTAAGAGTTTCGTTGTATTTAGTTTCAAAAACATCCTTTATAGAAGTAACAACACCCCTTTGTACCTTGCAAGCTCTTTGTCTTTTTGAATAAGCTCAGCTCTGCAGCTTGCAAGAAGCTCACTAGATCTTATGACTGCAGCTTTGCTTTCTTCAAAATTTTGAGTGAGCGTAGCGTTTGCCTTTTTAATTGCTTTTGACTCTTTCTAGTTTCTTTGACATCTTTTTGTAAAGAAGCAATTAAGTTAGCAAGCGCAATACGTTCCTCATCATCATCATACTCATTTGCATGTTGATCATCCTCAGGCTCATTATTGCATATGTCTGATGAATTGGGTGTGGTATTGCTATCAACCGTTTCCATCATACATGAGTCATTAATGGCTTTGGGTAGCTCACAATGCTCATGAATATTACCAAACACATTATATTCCTCTTCAGTGTGTACCTTATCGATTGGCTCAGTATCAAACATAGGACCATTGTCATCTTCAGTGACGTTGAGAACTTCTTCAACCTTTACCATGTACGAGTAATGTGCTTCAGGTTCTTGGTCGGAGGCTTCATCATCAGTATCATCAAGCATTGCTCCTTTCTCAACCGATAATTTAACCCCAGCTTCCATCTTCTTGCATAGCATCATCTTTTCTTTATGATAACTAGATTCCCTAACTCGTTTAGGCTTTCTACATTCCTTTTCCATATGCCCATAACCTTGACAATTAAAGCACTGAAACCCACTTTGCTGAACCACTTGAGTGCCAACAGTTTCCTATTCCCAACAACAGTCGCAATCCTTTGAGTATCATACTTAGCAGTTTGTCGATCATACCTTGCATAACCCTCAACATGAGTTGGATTACGTCGATCATACCTAGGAGGAATTTCATCACGTTGACGTGTGTCATACCTTTGAGCATGCATCAACCGTTGAGTAAATATCATCCCCAATCCCACTTAGAATCAGATAGATTGCTTCCTTCTCTACATCAATCCAAGCACGGTTCTCTTTGGAAGTATTCTCATATGTTTCCTTAATAGTCTGCTCAGCGGCACCTGGCGTCGAGTCGGTTGCTAGAGTTGTAGGAATGGTGATTGTAGTGGGAGTATATGATCCGTCAGTGATACAACGGCGAAGAACATCACCATTGGGTTTTGTGTCAAGATATCGAATAAATCGTGATTGCCATTGTGCATATCGACTGGACACAAGCATTGGTGGTCTCTCTTTATTGCCCGCGACCATGATGTTGTTGTTTGTCACACGATACTCTGTAGTAGAATCCATGTCGATTATCTTTGAAATGTAGAAGTGAATACGGATCTTAAGTAGATGTGTTGTGATTGTTGTTGTGAGAAAATATGTTAAAATCCCCCAAAAAATGTTCCTGATAAACCAAAAATTCCAAGACAAACAAAAACACACGATCAAAAATTTTTTAAGTGTAAAAATGTGAACTTTGGAATGTACCCAAAAATCTACTTCTGAATAATTAAGTATATCAACTTCTGAATCTTGAAAATGGTTATCTTCGGAATGATGAATATTTTTGTCTTCGGAATCCCAATTTCCGTAAACAACTTCCGAATCCCAATTTCCTTAAACAACTTCGGAATCCCAATTTCCTTAAACAACTTCGGAATCCCAATTTCCTTAAACAACTTGGGAATCCCAATTTTGCGTGGACTTCGGAATAAATGTGAACTATCTTCACAATATTATTCCTTATTAACTTCGGAATTTTTTTTCTTAGGTACTTTGGAATATTACAGATTTTGACTTCGGAATGTATAGTACAAAATAATCTTCGGAATAATTTTTGGTTAAGTTAACTTTGGGAAAAATGCACTTCGCAATACCGAAACCCTAATGACCACTTCGGAATAACCCAATAATTCCAAAAAAGACAAAAAAAATAATTCCGTAACTTACTTCTTGCATGTCTTCGAACAAAAATACCACCAAAATCAATCCAAACGCCCCAAAATCTCGCGATTTTAACCACATCAACTAACCAAAATCCCTACCACGCCTATGTAAGAAATTTATATGAAGATTTTGAGCCCGAAAACACTAAAAAATTCAATTCGAAATAACTTATAGATCAAATCACACGAATCAAATTTAAAACCAAACAACCAATCACTAATCTACCTTGTGGCTATTAATACCAATTGGTGTACCCATATTAATTTACTTCACCATGGTTGATTTATTGAAATAAAGAAGAAAGATAGATGATTTCTAGACAGAGAAAGTAGAGAGAGAAAAGAGAGAGAAGTGTGTGAAACTTTAGGAATATTAGATTAAGAAAATGAAATCACCAACCCTCCTAACATGCTAGGAGGGTGCTTATATAGTCCACCCACATGCGGGCTTTCTATTGGACTATATTTGTTTTGGGCTGGGCTTGAATAAAATGCTTAGTACCTTAAAAGAGGCCTTTTAAGATAGCCATTAAGCCCGTAATGTCACGACTATCTAAACTAACTATTACAATGTTCTAATAAATGTTACAATATAAACCTATGATCGAACATTCTTGTTTGACTCAATATTTTGAGGCTAACAGTCTTAAACATTTCCACGCCCCTGAGAGACTCTACACATGGGTACAGAGATCTTCCCCTTAAGTTTGAAGGCAAAATTCGTTCAGTTGACGCACTTCCATTGGACATGTGCGAATTCGACATGATATTAGGCATGGACTGGTTATCCAAACACCACGCCACCATAGATTTCCATTTATATCGGGTTATTTTCAGTGATGTCAACGCGCCAGAGTACATTCACAATGGTTTCATACCAGGAAAGTCTATACAGATCATTTCAGCCTTACAAGTGCCTGCCTTACTGTCACATGGCTGTGAGGGTTTCTTAGTTGTTGTTTATGATATTGAGGTTGAATCTCCATCCATTCAGTATCAGCCTACCGTGTCAGAATTTCCCAACGTGTTTCCTAAAGAACTTCCGGGCATACCACCTGCTCATGAAGTAGTGTTTAATATTGAGCTTATTCCGGGAGATGAGCCAATCTCCAAGGCTCCTTACCGTATGGATCCCATTGAGATTAAGGAGTTAAAGGAACAGCTGCAGAAACTTTTGGAGTGAGGTTTCATCCGCCCTAGTGTATCTCCATAGGGTGTACCGGTGTTGTTCCTGCAGAAGAAAGATGGTAGTATGCGACTATGCATTGATTACCGTGAGATTAATAAGATCACCATCAGAAACCGATATCCTTTGCCACACATTGATGATCTGTTTGACCAACTGCAAGGCGCCAAACATTTCTCTAAAATCGATCGGAGGTCTTGCTACCATCAGCTACGGGTGAAAGAGCAGGATATCTCTAAGACTGCTTTCCGTACACGCTATGGACATTACGAATATGTAGTCATGCCTTTTAGACTTACCAATGCTCCAGCAGTCTTCATGGATCTGATGAACCGTGTCTTCCATGAGTTTCTGGAAAAGTTTGTCATCATCTTCATTGATGATATTCTGATTTTCTCTAAATCTAAGGAGGAACACGAAGACCATCTTAGTACAGTATTACAGATACTTCGCTAGAAGCAGCTGTATGCCAAGTTCTCCAAATGCGAATTCTGGTTGAGCAAAGTGGCGTCTCTGGGCCACATCGTATCCGCAGAGGGAATAACCATGGATCCTAGAAAGTTTGAGGCTGTTACCAAGTGGCCAAAACCGACGTCGACGACTAAAGTTCGTAGTTTTCTAGGCTTAGCTTGTTATTACCATAGGTTCGTGGAGAACTTTTCCCGACTAGCACTGCCTTTGACCAAACTGATGCGCAAAGGGGAGAAATTCGTCTGGACTGAAGAAAAAGAGAAAAGCTTTGAAGAACTAAAGTAGAAGTTAGTATATGCACCTATTCTTACTCTCCCATCTGGTACAGGTGGATTTGAGATCTATAGTGATGCTTCAGGGAAGGGTCTTGGTTGTGTTTTCATTCAACATGGGAAAGTGATTGCATACGTATCACGACAGTTTATGCCTTATGAGGAGAAATATCCTACCCATGACTTGGAGCTTGCAGCAGTTGTGTTTGTACTGAAGATTTGGAGGCATTACTTGTATGGCGAATCATGTGATATCTTCACAGATCACAAGAGCCTGAAATATATCTTCACCTAGCGTGAACTGAACATGAGGCAAAGAAGGTAGTTAGAGCTGTTGAAGGATTATGACATTAATCTGCAATATCATCCTGACAAGGCGAATGTAGTGATAGATGCTCTTAGTAGGAAGTCGGACATGATCAACGACATTAAGATAGAGGATGAAATCATACGTGACTTGGAACGACTTGACACCGAGTTTATGGTACGTGGACAACATGGCTAATTGGCTAATTTTTGAGTTAAGCCTGACTTACTCTCTAGGATCAAGGAAGCTCAGAAGGATGATGGAGAAATCTGGGCGATTATTCAGAACTTTGACCAGCAGACGGAGTTTCGGGTAGATGACGATGGTATCTTATGGCAGGGCACTAGACTATGTGTTCTTGATTATCTTACACTCAGGGAGGCTTTGCTGATTGAAGCTCATAACTCCCCATTCTCTATTCATCCTGGTTCCACCAAGATGTACCACAACATCAAGCAGCATTTCTGGTAGAGTGGTATGAAGCAGGACGTTGCTATCTTTGTCTCCAAATGTCTTACCTGCTAGCAGATTAAGATTGAGCATAAACTATCTAGTGGGTTGCTACAACCATTAGACATTCCAGAGTGGAAGTGGGACAAGATCTCTATGGAATTTGTCACCGGACTTCCTCAGACCAAGAGGAAACATGATGCCGTCTGGGTTATAGTTGATCGACTGACCAAACCAGCTCATTTTTTACCAATCCGCAAGGATGATTTAATTAGCAATTTAGCTGACCTCTATCAGAAGGAGATCATGAGACTAGATGGTACTCCATCCAGTATCATCTCTGATAGAGATCCTCGTTTTACTTCGCGATTCTGTAAGAGTCTGTAGAAAGCTTGGGGAACCAGACTTAAGCTTAGCACGGCTTTTCATCCTCAGACAGACGGACAGTCGGAGCGTACCATTCAAACACTAGAAGACATGCTTCGAGCTTGTGCTTTAGAATGGACATGAAGTTGGGAGGACTATATCTGCTTGGTAGAGTTTGCATACAACAATAGTTGGCACGCCAGCATCAAGTGTGTGTCGTTTGAGATGTTGTATGGCAGGAAGTGTCGCGCCCTAATCTGCTGGGATCAGGTTGGTGAGCGAATTCTTGAGGGTCCGGAGATGATAGAGATGACCAACGAGAAGGTTGTTGTCGCTAAGGCGAAACTGCAAGAAGCCCGTGCACGTCAAAAGAGTTATGCTGACAAGCATCGTAGGGATTTGCATTTCAACGTGGGAGATCATGTGTGACAAATCTAACATTTTCAGGTAGTGAAATATTTTCTCGTATAATATTTTGAAACTTATTTTTGTGTTGGTTGACGAACTCACAATTTACGGATTTAAATTTGGGCTTACGTGCATAATTTGGCGTCTTTTACGACTAAACCGGAAACCTTAGGATTACGTATTTACGTTTTTGAACTCCGTTTTTTATGAGACAATTTTTATTGGATTCGTTTTGTGACGGTGATTCATAATTTATAAAAACGTTTTTCGTAAAACGACCCGAGGGCACGCAAATCGAGAAAACTAGAATCGAGAAATACTCGTAAACTAGTGAGATGGGACAAAACACTTTGCCCCACCCCACTAGCTTATATGGGACGGCAATATGACACCACCACACTTAGGTGGCATCAAGTCTTAGCTAGTTACACAAGTGTAAGCTTGTGCTTACACTTTAAGCCAACTCATTTACCACTAAACAAAAACTAGCAAGTAGTTTCATTCTTACCATTTCCTACATGCAATCCACTCTAAAACTCTCTCAACTCTCCTATCCTTGCCGTCCACTATAAGCCTACAAACACCCTCATTGATCTTTTCTAGCCACAAACCACATGTTTACTAGTCCTATTAAGGTGTTTCCTTGAAGCCTTGATCATTTGGTGGCCATATAAACAACTTTGGAGGTGATTTGCTTGTGTCCTAGGGCTGATTTTCCAACATATGATCTTGATATTTGATGGTCTTGGAGATACTTGTTGTGTTCATCAAGTTCTTGCCTTCCTAAAATAAGAAATCCACTTGGATTGGTAAAGAAGATCATCCTCTACATTTTTCTCTTATTATTTTGTAAAGAACAAATGTATTTCCTTTCATTTTGTATATGTATATGATGTATATATGATGATAAAAATGTTGTGTGGGGATCAAGTGTTGATAAACATGCTTAAAAATGATGATAACCATAAGAAATGAAGCTAAAATCATGACTAATTAGTTGGCTGTATAAAAACAGTAGATAACTAAATGATGAACTGATAAAATTGCATGGTTTGATCTATTTACAGTAAGTAGATGATGTTATACACATGTGAGAGTTGGCCATGCAATGGAATCAACATAATGAGTGAGATATGATCAAAACAAGTTAGGTGGTACAATCTGAATAAGCAGTTTTGTAGGGACTGTTAAGGCAACTTAGACTCAAAATGGGCAGTAGCTATAACTAAGTTATATGTAGCACATATTATGAAGAAGTTGTCATCCAAAAATGAGCTTCTAAGTCATTGTAGAACTCTAGATATGATAAAAATGGTGAATATGAAGTTAAAAATCAGATTTTGGAAATAATGTTTATTATTATTATATAAGCACTCACATTATAACTTATAAAATGTAAAATATAAACCCACTAACTTATAGAACTTATTTATATAAATGTATAAAAGGTTAATTAAATGGGTAAATTATATAAAGGGTGGTAAAAATAATATTTATAAGTAATAAAAACTATAAACTTGATTTTTACGATTTTTTCGGCTATCGCCGTAAAATTAACGTTTTTCGCCAAATAAAACTTAGACGACCAAACCCGTCTAATGTAAAGTTTATAAAAGTTGTATACTGATGTATAAGTAACTAATACAAGTAAAAATCGATAAAACCCGAACTATAAGAATTATGGACATTTACGAGCTAAATAAACGTATTGGACTAATAATTGGACTTAATAAGATAAAAACTTGTAAAAAGAATTATTTGGGCTTAACCCATTTGGGCCCAACATGAAAGATATATATACTGATCATATAGGTATAAAATGGGTAAACACAAGTAAAAGAACTTATGAAAGACTTAATGAACTTAAAATAGGTAAAATCGGTAAAACTAGTGAACTAGTAAGACGATACTAAAACGTAAACGCTAAAATGAGTAAATGAGGATTTATAAACCCACTTGATCATCATCATATGTACAAAATCATCATATGTATATTGTTATTTTGATAAAAGTCATTGGACCGAGTCTAAGACCGATTATTATTTATATAGGTTTCCGTGACCGAAGCACGCCCGTAGCCGATAATCCGCCTTTCCTTAACAACGTGAGTTCATAGCCTCGCACTCTTTTAAATGTTTTATAAAATGATTTGTAAACCCGCGAGGGAGATAACATGCTAGATTTTTATAAAAATAGAACACAAGTAGTCCCGATTGTATGCTAAATGATATGGACCCGAATGATGCTATGACCCTATATTCGAGACTAAAAGGATTATTAGTAGTTAAGTTATGTCACTTGAAGTCCCATTAGCATGAATTGTGAACTACCGGGATTTGGTAGACGCTTATGCATTTGATAGTACTATTTGGGGACGATCACCCCAGTTCGCGCGTTGACGGTTGATCCCCGTCGTACCACATTGATTGGTAAGCGAATTTATGTATGAGAAGATTCCATAGCGTGATTTTTGTGACGACACGCTAACTTAGATGGGCAAATTGTTTGTCGGGTTCGCGGCCCGCTGTTTTCACAGTAAGGTAACAATGTCATGCGGCTAATAATAATCCTAATTCAAATAAAAATGTATCCTATATATGATAACGACGCTATTAACGATGAATATATTACCTATCATGGTAATATAGAGACTACGGTCTCATGGACGGTTTAAGATGTATGCTTGATATATATTGCCTGACTAGCAATATGTGGACTTACTTCCGATATTATACTTGTGTTCTGATTTTAAATGAATGTAAATGATTGTTTTATATAACGGTTTTCATTAAACTCTATGAATTCACTCGACATTCGCTGATATGATTTTTGCATGTTTTCTATCTCAGGTGCTTGAAGGTAATCCGGATGGAGATCGACTCTGATGGCCCACACTTAATATTAAAAATGTTCATTCGATCTGTGTTTTGTAAACTTAATGACCTGTATAATTTGGGACCTGTTGTACGCTTTTGAAACTTTTTATCGAATGAATGTTTGTTAAACCTTGTACAACCATTTTTATGTGTTGTCTATGATTGGAGTTATTGTGCTATCCCGTAACACTCTGAAAGACCCTTCCGCTGTACCGATACGAAAAATGAGAGTGTTACATCATGTCTTTCTCAAGGTATCACCGGGGCGCGGAGTTAGGCATTTTGGAATCAAGGGGAAACTCAGTCCTTAATTCATCGGACCGTTTGATATACTCGAATGTGTTAGTGAAGTATAGTATCGTTTGGCGTTACCTCCGCAGCTATCTCACGTCCATAACGTTTTCCATGTGTCCTTAATTAGAGGATACAACTATCATCCCCTACATATGGTTTAATGTCCACTCGAGCAGATTCGTGAGGATCTTACTTTCATTGAGGAGCCCGAACAAGTTCTTGATCGTCAAGAGTGAGTCATGAGGAAGAAGACGATTCCATACGTCAAAATCTTTTGGAGGGACCAATCCAAGCAGTAAGCCACTTGGGAGACGGAAGAGTAGATCCGGACTTCTTACCCTTATTTCCAGTTATGATTCGGGTATGTTTCTCTTACAGTTTACGTTATCTATAAATACCATGAACATTGCACTACGTAAAACACGAAAAAATTAAAAATTTTCCATTTATATAATATAACACGTGTCGCGAACATTAAATTACAAGTATTACATAATATATAAATGCACGATAAATATTATTGCATAATATTTAAATCACGAACATTAAAATACGAACGTACACGAGTAATTTTAAACACGAAAAACATTTGGTTTGGTGTTTTGGGCTTGTCTACCCGCGGCAACAACAAGAGGAAGGGAGGGCCCGACCCATTTTTGGATTTAACTAGTAAAAATAAACTACAGAGTTTTTATAATACAAAATTTTAGAAAAAAAGAAGAAAACACTAGCCTCCTTTTGGTTTTGATCCGCGGCAACCACACCACAAGGACGATTCATTGTCTAATTTTGATCTTTGATATGTACGTGTTTGTGTTCTTGTCTCGATTCTACATTCATTCACGCTAACGGTATAATCAAAACCTTAAACTTTTCCTTCTTTAATTTAATTATGTTGATGTGTGTGTTTAGATCTTTAAAAACATAAATAAAACATGTTATGGAATAATTAAAAACAAGATTAAGGGTTCGTTTGGTTTTGTTTTGGGTTTGGTGCACCAACCGAGAGCTTAAAGCTCTCGGTGCCCCTTTTTAATCACAGCCGAGACCCCCCTCTTAGGGGCTCGGTGTTGGTTTGGTTCGGGCAGCAGGGAAAACCAAGGCCCCAAGGGGAGACCTTGGTCAGGCAGTAGCTACGCAGGCGAGGCTAGGGGAACCACCGGCTTAAGCCGGTGGGAACTTTGGTCTAACAGTGGGACGCCGCGGCGCAGCAGCAGCCATGGCTGCCGGCGACGGTTGTGCAGCCACTGACAGCCACCACAGCTGTAGTTGTTTTTGGTGGTTAGTGCTCGGGTTTTGTTTCTCGGGTTTCGGGCTCGGGATATTTTTATTAAACATTATTCTGTTAAGTTATTTAATTAAGTTAATATTCATGACTACTTAATTAATTTAATTAAAAACCATGACTTAGGTTAAATTATTAAAATTTAATAATACATGTATTAACCTAAGTATTTTTATTTAGACATTGTTTATTAATTAATTATTTTACTTAATTACATGAACTAATAATTAATTAATTTATCCATGACTTAGGTTAATTTATTTAACTAAATAAAACATGTATAACCTAACTATTTTATTAGACTTAATTAAATTAAACATGACATAATTTAGTTAAATGTTATAAGGTAAAGTTTATTAATATATCATGACATATTGTTAATTATTAAACCATGTATTTCATTAATAATTATTATCACTTTAATCTATAGTATTATTTAATACTCCCTCCTTCCCACTTTAATTGTCCTCATTTGACTTTCTGAAGTCTTATTATTTCAACTTTGATCTTAAATATTTTTTTTGTATTATATAATACTTGATGTAAAATATATGAATGAATTGATTTTTAAATGTATTTTCAGTAATATCATTATCATCAAGTATTATATAACACAAACAAAATTATTAAAGATCAAAGTTGAAGAAGTAAGAATTCAAAAAGTCAAATGAGGACAATAATAGTGGGACGAAGGTAATAAACTTTATTAATAATCTATCATGACTTATAACTTATGACTAATAAGCACTAGCTTATATTTTTAGATTTATTAATCCAACTTATTTCTATTTATGGAAACTTTCTATTTCAGGAAACTTACTATTTTAAGAAACTTTCTATTTTTATAAACTTACTATTTTTGGAATCTTTCTATTGTTAGAAACTTTCTATTTTTAGAAACTTTCTATTTTGGAAACCTGCTATTTTTAGAAAGTTACTTATTATTACACTCAGTAATCACAACTCATACATGTCCCTAAATACATAACATTTAAAACATGATTAAATACATGATAACATTTAAAACAGTAAAACATAACAAGAACATATAAAATAAGCTAAGAACATACAGAACCAGTGAGATACTCAGTAATCAGACAACTCATACATGTCCCTTATTTATGTAGCACTAGTGAGGTCGGAGTAGGACTTTTCATCCTTTCATCTTTCCTCGTTCACTGGACATAAGGTACAGAATTTCCGTCCTTCAGTGTGGACACTCTCTTTCCTTATTAGGATTCCCCGTTTGTTACCAACTGTTTTCCGCAAATATTGTTTTATATGTTTTGATTGCTTATGTTTCGTTTTAAATGCCTAAGCCATATACATACATGTCATGTCATCTAGTTATAGAGGTACCATAACTATAACACTAGAGGCACCAGTGTTATGACTTCCCCACGGCGGAGTGATTGCTAGTGGCGTCCCTTTACGGTTTTGGCCATTTATTTATATTATCATGTGGGGCGTATGGGTACATCCTAGTTACATGTTTTTACAGGATTTTCATGGTGAATGTGGTGTGTGTCTTGCATCCTTCTCAAGGAGTTAATCCCTCCTACCCCGACTAATTTAATTAGAGGCATCTCCTCTAATTGCATGATGAGGTTACCCCTCTATGTATTCATGCACGGTGAACCTCGTGACCTATATGGGCTATTGGCTAATTAAAATACAGTTTTTATATAAAAACATAAGTCTTTTCAAACTATAAAACCAGTTTATAAACATGTTACAGGTTATCTAGGACTTATACATTTCCGCTGCTATTAGTCTTATTATGCTTATGTCATTTCATACTATGTTATATATCCGTTCACTGGGCGTTTTGCTCAGCCGTTTCCTTTTCATATTCCCAAACGACAGGTACTCAGGGACGCACTTAGGACCTTGAGAGTATGTGCATACCGATGGAAGCTATGTAACCTACATTACTTTATGCATTTCCATACATTACATTTCTTTATTCCTTTTGGACATTGTTTAGTCCTTTCCTTTCAGTACTTATATTCATGTGTGTGAGCTTATGTTGGACTACCAATGTTTGTTTTTGGTATTTCCTTTTATGATCATTTAATATTTAGACATTTACCTTGCATGCTTTGATTACACCCCATAATTATCCTGTGATATTCCATTTATCAAAATGGGGTGTTACATGTAATGTGCACCTGACTGAGTGCTTGCGGCAATAATACAAGAGATTTTGTATGTAAAAAGATCCGTTATTCCAGTCTTTTCAAATTGATTACCAATTGAATGTGCGACTCAGTCGTTCTTGGTGGAAAATAAAGAGGTGAGATTATCTATTTTAAACTAAAATAAAAATGTAAATGTCGTTGCGTAAAAATGAAAGCTTTAAAAGTTAAAAATAAATAATTAAAAACTTGAAAGTAAATTTAAAACTTAAATCTTTATAAAAATAAAAACTTAAACCCGTCGGAATGCCCTTGATCGGAATCCCATCAGAATGTGTCAAAAGAAATTCTGTCGGAATAATGATAAAGTATCGGAATAATGTACAAGAAAAACTATCGGAATCACTACTATCGGAAAACACTCTATCGGAATGTATAAAAAGAAAACTATCGGAATAATCCGTCGGAATGACGGTCGGAATACTGATAAATACTACCGTCGGAATCTCGATCGGAATAATGATCGGAATTCCCAAAACCCTTTTGCGATACAAGGATCAGAATAATCTGTCAGAAAGTAAAACCCTAATCCGATGGCGGCGTCGGAATAATGGTCGGAAAGGGTTAACCCTTTTCCGACAGTTTGAAATTCGTAATAAGCGAAGTTAATAAGCACCGTTTTAATAAGCACAATTCAACACTTAACCAAATTAATAATGAGAGAACCAAATAAGCACGAATAAGAAACTTTCAAAACTTTTAATAAGCAAATCTTTTGAAACAAACCTTAAAAAGATGAAACTTTTAAGAAAACTTAAAAGTAAATAAGCTAAATACAAAATAAGCCAATAAGCATGATAAGCTCAAATCTCAAATCATATAAAAACTTAGATATGAACAAAAAGATAAACTTTTTAATCACATAAACATCAAGATGAAACAAGATCAAAGATTATTTCGGATCAAAGATAAATAGAAAGCAAGAAAGGTAGAAGAAGATGAAGATTAAAACAAGATTAAGCTCTAAAAAGTAAAGATTAGATTAAACAAGAAAGAAAATAAAAGATGAAGTTTTCCTAGTGAGAGAAAGTTAAACACTTTCTCTCTCTAAAAATTTAAACTACAAAATAAAAATGAAGACTAAAATGAACTAACTAATACCCTCCTAATGACACATTAGGAGGGTATATATAGGAGGTGGGGAGGTGCATGTGTTGCTTCCTTTTTCTTGTCTTTTAATTTCTCGTCTTTCTCGACTTTATCTCAGGATTAGTCTAGTGATAAAACGAACTCGTCTTATACTTTTCGTCTTTAATTAGACTGGGTTCTTCGACCTCATTAAACTTCCGTCTTTAGACTTTTTCTTCGATAAATCTTCAGAATAGGCCTTGGAATTTCGTTCTTTTTGCACTCTTGATCTTTTGACTTCGTCTTTTCTCGTTTTCTTCGATAAAAGCTCGTGATAGCCCGTGTTTTCTCCCTTTTTCAAAATTTTATCCTGAAACACAAAAAAAAAACACAAACCAAGCATAATTCTGACTTTTATGACATAAAATACACGTTTTGGTCTTGTTATTATTGGAAATAAGTGGTAAAAGGATAAGTGTTTTCACACTTATTAAATCCCCTACACTTGATCATTGCAATGCCCTCATGCAATGCATTAATTTCAAAGCACAAATTACATTTCTCATCATAATTAACCCACCTTGGCCTTTATTAAATACTAAACATTAAGGAAAGTAAAAAAGATAGAAATATATACAAAACAAGTAAAGGAATCAAAGACGGGGTTTGGTTGCCATGAATGTTTATCACCCTCAACTTTTACGTTCCCTAAACCAAGCTTATAAACGAGATCATTGTTATTATAAGTTAGTAAACTAACACGAACTCATGTGGCCCAATTATTCACTTAAACTGCCTTATTCCTAGGTGTATCTCGTATATTTTATGATTGTCTTGAATGATCACGAGGATGCATTGTTTGACTTATTTCTATAGTTTATTTAGGCCGAAAATAAAGTGGGACGATTTAATCAATAGTTAGCTAAAAGACAAAATCTTTTAAAACTGCTTCTCGGGACCTCTTAAAGTTCATATCTTGGCAGAACTTGCTTCACGATTTAAGACCTTTCTCGGACCGATATTTGGCAGCGACTTCATACTTCGAATCTTGAGAGACATTCTTGAAATTATGGTCTTCTCTTCATAATAGGAATTTCTTCACTTGAAGTTTTTGTGAGATTCTTCATACTTGGACCACGACTTCTTCATTTTTCTCCAATCTTTATTTTGGACTTTGATATACAACGATACGCCTCCTTTTAGGACTTGGATCTATTTATCCTCATACCTTGCTAGGGTCTTTTCGGATAGACTTCTCCATGATGTTTTGGGGAGTATTTGCTTTTTGTCGTGTGTCTCGATCCTTCATATTGATTTTTGATAAATGATTCTTCACATCACTTTTGATCTTTAGCAACAAAATGTAGCCCTCATGCCTTGTTAGGGCCTTTTCGGACTCGCGAATCTTCGCATCCCGCTTCAATAAGTTATGCCTTGGCTAGGAACTCTAATTAATACCGAGCAACTTTTAAATGATCTTGGGCTAGAAGCTATGTAACTTTTCAAATCGTTCAACCTTATTTATTGCAATTAAATTTATTAGCAAGCGCTGGGAGAATAAGCTCATATTTAACTCACATAATTTCATGAAAGAATACCAAACTTATAATTGACTATATCATCTCTCGTTCTCCACAATTTAAAATCTCAAGGAATGAGACTCGTGGATGCTTAGCCTCAAAGTTTTGGGTTTTCAAGTCATCTATAGGATCTTGCAACTTCTTAGACTTTTTCAAGTTTAGAATTCGCATTTTAAAGTTCCCTTGATAAACAACTTTTTAGGATCACTTATAGGAACTTGCAAAAAGTTCTTGTTCTTAACCCGTAAGAGTTAAGACTTTCGCTTTTAAAGTTCCCTATATAAAAGCCTAGCAAAACTTGACTTAAACACGTTAAGGATACTAGCTAGAGTAAACTTGGATAAGTAAACTCGGGTTGAGTCAAAAGATTCATGACGTTTGAAAAATTAAAACCAATTTATTAAAAATTTTATTCTAGCAAAGAAAATAAATAACGATAACAAAGGAAAATAATACTAAACTACTAGGCCAAAATAGATTAAAAATTTTGAAAAATGTCACAAAATCAAATTTTCCGGTTAAAATGAGGACAAGTTCATGAAAAAGCCCACTTACTTCGATAGAAGCCCCCCTACACTTGATATAAACATTGTCCTCAATGTTTAAGCATGTGGGAGTAAACTCCCCTACACTTATGACATTGTGCATGTTGTTTAAATCTTGCTAAGGAACAGACAACTATAGTGATTTCAATGTAAACATATAAAATATGAAATATTGAATCACGACAGTTTAGGATATAAACGGGAAGACGGGTACACGGGATCACGGTCGTCAAATGTCATCAAAAGTGGATCGTTGAAGCTTTAATCCCTGCACATCATAAGAAACAAGACAACAAACACCTACGGGGCTCCCCCTACACTTATTATGAAAACGGTAAAGGATAGATCAACGGGTTGCCTCCCGAGAAGCGCTTGTTTTGGTTAACTGAGTCACGAGCCTGACTCGACCCAGAACTAATTCAAGGGAAACGTGGTGAGGGATGGAATCATCTGATGAGAGATATCCTCACCAAAGTACAACTTCACACGCTGGCCATTCACTTTAAAATTAGGCCGATTTGGTTGGGAAAGTTCAATGGTGCCATAGGGGAAGACTTTGGCGATGGTGAATGGACCAGACCAACGGCTCTTCAGCTTGCAACCGAGAGTTAAAGAGTAAAACTTGATCACCGATGTGAAACTCTTGGTTCTTAATCCTTGCATCATGAATGATCTTGGTTTTCTCCTTGTAGATCAATGAATTCTCATAAGCTTCATTCCTCAGTTCATTTAGCTCGTTGAGTTGAATCTTCCGAAGATCACCGGCTTTGTTGATATCAAAATTGGCCCGCTTCAAGGCTCAGTACACCTTATGTTCCAACTCAATAAGGAGGTGGCATGCCTTCCCGTACACAAGACGATATGGAGTGCAACCAATCGGCGTCTTACATGCGGTACGGAAAGCGCACAAAGCATCATCTAACTTATCGGCCCACGAGGCTCGATGCTCTCCCACAGTCCGCTCTAAAATTCTTTTCAGTCCACGGTTAGATATCTCGGCTTGACCATTTGTTTGGGGATGATAAGTAGTGGAAAGACGGTGATTGACACCGTACTTAGCCATGACTCGAGCAAATTGATCATTGCAAAAATGAGTCCCACGGTCATTGATGATAGCACGAGGAACACCGAATCGAGCAAAAAGCTGCTTCAGAAAGTTCACAACCACCCTCGCATCGTTAGTAGGTAAAGCTTTTGCTTCAACCCATTTAGAGACGTAGTCAACGGCTACGAGGATGTACTTGTTCCCTTTAGATGATGGAAATGGCCCCATAAAGTCGATGCCCCACACGTCAAAGATTTCACATTCTTGGATGAAATTTTGAGGATCTCATCTTTATGTGTGATCTTGCCTTGTCTTTGGCAAGCATCACAACGCTTAACCATTTCATGAGCGTCATGATAAATGGTGGGCCAATAAAATCCAGAGTCGAAAACTTTCTTTGGTATGTAGTTAGGACCAAAGTGACCACCGGCGGGTCCTTTGTGGCAAGCTTCTAGGATTAGTAACGCTGCCGGCCCATCAACACACCTACGAATGACAAGATCCGCAATTTGCTGGAAAAGGTAAGGGTCGTCCCAATAATAGTGTTTAATGTCCTTGAAGAACTTTTTCTTTTGTTGGGACGTTAACCCTTCCATAAGAATGCCACCCGCCAAATAGTTTGCAATGTCCACAAACCATGGGATTTCATCAAGATTGGAGTTAATAGACATCAAGGCCTCAAGGGGAAAAGAGTCATTAATCTCTTGATTTGGGAGCTCCCCTTGATAAGGATCCTCGAGTATACTAAGATGATCTGCGGCTAGATTTTCCGCTCCCTTTTTATCATGAATTTCAATTTTAAATTCTTGTAGGAGAAAAACCCAACGAAGAAGTCTTAGCTTGGAATCTTGTTTAGTTAACAAGTACTTCAACGCGGAATGGTCGATATAGACAATGGTGGTGGAAAGGACAAGATAGGGGCGGAATTTTTCAAAAGCATACACTACAGCTAAAAGCTCTTTTTTGGTAGTGGTATAATGCAATTGAGACCCCGTCATTGTCTTGCTAGCATAATGGATTGGTTGGAAGTGTTTTTTCACTCTTTGTCCCAAAACCGCTCCAATAGCAAAATCGTTAGCATCACACATCAATTCAAAAGGTAACTCCCAATTAGGGGTAGTTAATTTATCCTTAAGAAGATTGAAAGAGTTAATACACTCTTTAGAAAAGATAAAAGGAGTATCTTTTTCCAAGAGGTGGGTCATCGGGCGAGCGATCTTAGAAAAATCTTGAATGAAACGACGATAGAAGCCCGCATGACCAAGGAAACTTCTCACACCCTTCACGGTTGAAGGTGGAGGTAATTTAGCAATCACTTCAACTTTAGAACGGTCAACTTCAAGACCGGCTTTGGAGATTTTATGACCATGAACAATACCTTCTTTTACCATGAAATGGTATTTTTCCCAATTAAGAACGAGACGAGTGTCTTCACACCGTTTGAGCATACGTTATAAATTGGCAAGGCAAGTAGAGAAAGAATCACCATAGACCGAGAAATCATCCATGAAGACTTCCATAGTTTCTTCAACCATGTCATGGAATATAGCCATCATACACCTTTGGAAAGTACCAGGAGCATTGCATAAGCCGAAAGGCATTTTTTGTAAGCAAATGCTCCATAAGGACAAGTGAATGTGGTTTTCTCTTGGTCTATAGGATCGATGGGAATTTGAAAATACCCGGAGAAACCGTCTAAGAAGCAATAATAGTCATTACCCGCTAAATGCTCGAGCATTTGATCCATGAAAGGAAGAGGAAAATGATCCTTGCGAGTGGCATCATTGAGCTTGCGATAGTCTATCCAAACTCGCCAACCCGTGACAAGTCGAGTAGGAATCAACTCGTTGTTTTCATTGGGAACAATGGTTATTCCGCCTTTCTTAGGCACACAATGGACGGGACTAACCCATGGCAAATCCGAAATAGGGTAAATCATTCCAGCATCTAGAAGTTTGATAACCTCTTTCTTGATGATGCCATGAATTCTAGGATTAACCCTTCTTTGGCTTTGGATTGCGGGTTTAAAGTCATCTTCCATGAGAATTTTATGAGTACAAAAGTTCAGATCAATCCGCGCATATCAGAAATTTTCCAAGCAATTGCTTTCATATGATTCTTCAGCACGTCGATAAGTCGAGATTTTTCTTCTTCTTTCAAGTCCTTTGCGATGATGATGGGTAACTTCTTATTTTCTTCAAGGAACACGTATTCGAGATGAGATGGTAAATCCTTAAGCTATAAATCCGTAGGATTTTCGATCGAAGGCGTAGTCAAATTCGGATCATCGATAGAGATTTCTTTAGGAGAGGATGGAGAAATATGGTCCTCATTGAGAAGTTTCTCAATGGTACGAATGTATTCTTCCCAATTAGTGGGAGAATCGTCATATTGTAAGTCCACATCCCCTAAAGTTGCTTCAAATTCTTTCAAAAGGAAATCACTTTCTCCACATGGAGTAAGTGAGGGAGCAATAGAGGCAACGGTCTCAACAATGGGTAGAGAAGAAGAACCACTTTTACAAGCGTCTTTGAAATGCTCTTCACAAGCCTCATCAAGAACATCAATGAAATTAACGCTCTCGTGTTCATAAGGTTGCTTAGAAAGTTTACCCATGTTGAAGACGATTTTATCGTCACCAACTCTCGTGATTAATTCGCCCGCGGCTACATCAATGAGAGTGCGACCGGTCCTCAAGAATGGACGTCCAACGATTAATGGAACACGGGGATCCATCTCGTAGTCAACGACCACAAAATCCGCCGGAAAGGTGAATTTATCGACACCGACGAAGACATCTTCGGCTATCCCCACTGGATAAGCAACCGTACGGTTAGCTAATTCCAATGTCATTCGTGTGGGGATTAGATCGGGTAGAGATAATTGTTTCCAAACACATAATGGCATTAAGTTTATACTAGCACCTAGATCGGCTAGGGCCATACAATTCGCTACCCCGGGGAAGTTGCAAGGAATGAGAAAACGACCCGGATCACCAAGTTTGGTAGATAATTTCCATAAGAGCACTGCGGAGAAATTCTCATTAAGTTGGGTTTAAGCGATATCAAGGATTTTCTCCTTATCACTTAGAAGATCTTTAAACATTTTAACATATTTCGGCATGTGAGCGAGAGCCTCGGCAAAGGAGATGTTGAAATTTAGTTGTTTAAACATTTTAAGAAAGTTAGAAACCTGAATATCATCCTTGTTCTTACACTTCTCTTTCCTAAACCTTGAGGACTAAGGGATATTGGGTTGAGATGAAGGCTTTGGAATGGAATTCTCACTCACATCCTTGGGTGGTGGAGGGGTGGAAGTAGAAGGTGGAGGAATTGGAGAGGGGGGCTCATTTTCCTTTGTCACAATCACCGGTGTAGGAATCTCGGGTTCCTTTAAACTTTTTCCACTTCGGGTGGTGATTGCTTTCATCTCCCCACTTGGATTAGCAACGGTGTTACTCGTAAGAGAACCCGAACTAGAGGCTTGATTACTTGGGAAAAAACTAGCCATCATATCTCTTAAGTCATTCGTTTGACTACTCAAAGAGTTTCTCATATCGGCTCGAAGATCATTTCCTTGTTTCGCCATATCTCCTTTCAAGTTGATGATTTGTCGCTGAAGATTTTGCACCATCGCGTCATTAGTCCTCATGTAAGTTTCAACCTCGTGATTAAATGCGGTGGGTTGGTTGGGAGGAAGAGCATGGTAGGCAGGTGGTTGATAAGCGGGTTGTTGGTAAACTTGGTTGTTTCCTTGAGGTGGATATGGGTTTCTTTGGGTTTGATATTGATTGGGAGCTCGAGTTTGGTTTTGATTGTTGCGATTGAGGTTGTTTTGGTTTTGAGGAGGAAAATCGGGTGGTGAAAGGAAGTTGTTTGAACGATAATTGAGCAAATTGCGGTCACCTTGAGGACGTGCTTGATAGCCTCCCGTAGAAAAGTTACCGTTAGCGGCATACACATTTTTTGGATTGTCATGAGTCGAAGGACAATCGGTGTATGAATGAGATCCCCCACATATTTCACATGACTGACTCAAAGCATTAACTTGCGCATTGATGTTTTTGGCATTGTTAGTGGTTTGTAGAGCAAGTCCTTCAACAATCGAAGTAAGCTTATCAATTCTCTTGTCGGCGTCACTAGTACTAGCACTAGCCACATTAGCCCAACACTATTAGTTTGTACTCTAGACTTATTCTCAATAATGTCCCACGCGACATTAGAAGACTTAACCAAAATGTTACCCCCTGAGGCACTATTTAGTAAATCTTGGTCATTCATGCTTACACCATTGTAAAAAGTATTAATTTGATGCACTTTTGTAAAACCATGTTGTGGACACTTTCTTAAAAGTTCCTTAAAACGGTCCCAAGATTCACTAAATGTCTCATCGTACTTTTGTTCAAAGTTAATGATTTTATTTCGTAAAGCAGTAGTACGTGAGGGTGGGAAAAGTAGTTGATGAATTTGGTCTCTAAATCCGACCACGTAAGAATAATTTTTATGCTTTTTATGATTTTTTAAATGTTTTTGGGATTTTTGAATTTTTTTATTTTTTTGAATTTTTGAAAATTTTTGGCAAGAAAATAACGTTCAAGAGTGAAAGGATCCCAAAATCAAACGCGTCTCTCACAAAAAACCGTTAATCTTCACGAAAACAGCCGGCATCGGCGCCATTTAATACAAGAGATTTTGTATGTAAAAAGATTCGTTGTTCCAGTCTTTTCGAATTGATTACCAGTTGAAAGTGCGACTCAGTCGTTCTTGGCGGAAAATAAAGAGGTGAGGTTATCTATTTTAAACTAAAATAAAAATGTAAATGTCGTTGCGTAAAAATGAAAGCTTTAAAAGTAAAACTAAAAATTATGAGTTAAAAATAAATAATAAAAAACTTGAAAGTAAATTTGAAACTTAAAACTTTATAAAAATAAAAACTTAAACCCGTCGGAATGCCCTTGATCGGAATCCCATCGGAATGTGTCAAAAGAAATTCTGTCGGAATAATGATTAAAGTATCGGAATAATGCAAAAGAAAAACTATCGGATTCACTACTATCGGAAAACACTCTATCAGAATGTATAAAAAGAAAACTATCGGAATAATCCGTCGGAAAGATGGTCGGAATACTGATAAATACTACCGTCGGAATCTCGATCGGAATAATGATCGGAATTCCAAAACCCTTTTTCGATACAAGGATCGGAATAATCCGTCGGAAAGTAAAACCCTAATCCGATGGCGACGTCGGAATAATGGTTGGAAAGGGCAAACCCTTTTCCGACAGTTTGAAATTCGTAATAAGCAAAGTTAATAAGCACTGTTTTAATAAGCACAATTCAACATTTAACCAAATTAATAATGAGAGAACCAAATAAGCATGAATAAGAAACTTTTGAAACTTTAAATAAGCAAATCTTTTGAAACAAACCTTAAAAAGATGAAACTTTTAAGAAAACTTAAAAGTAAATAAGCTAAATACAAAATAAGCCAATAAGCATGATAAGCTCAAAGCTCAAATCATATAAAAACTTAGATATGAACAAAAAGATAAACTTTTTAATCACATAAACATCAAGATGAAACAAGATCAAAGATTATTTCGGATCAAAGATTAATAAAAAGCAAGAAAGGTAGAAGAAGATGAAGATTAAAACAAGATTAAACTCTAAAAAGTAAAGATTAGATTAAACAAGAAAGAAAATAAAAGATGAAGTTTTCCTAGTGAGAAAAAGTTAAACACTTTCTCTCTCAAAAAAATTAAACTACAAAAGAAAAATGAAGACTAAAATGAACTAACACACACCCTCCTAATGACACATTAGGAGGGTATATATAGGAGGTGGGGAGGTGCATGTGTTTCTTCCTTTTTCTTTTCTTTTAATTTCTCGTCTTTCTCGGCTTTGTCTCGGGATTAGTCGAGTGATAAAACGAACTCGTCTTATACTTTTCTTCTTTAATTAGACTGGGTTCTTCGACCTCATTAAACTTTCGTCTTTAGACTTTTTCTTCGATAAATCTTCAGAATAGGCCTTGGACTTCCGTTCTTTTTGCACTCTTGATCTTTTGACTTCGTCTTTTCTCGTTTTCTTCGATAAAAGCTCGATAGCCCGTGTTTTCTCCCTTTTTCATATTTTTATCCTGAAACACAATAAAAACACAAACCACGCATAATTCAGACTTTTACGACATAAAATACACGTTTTGGTCTTGTTATTATTGGAAATAAGTGGTAAAAGGATTAGTGTTTTCACACTTATTAGGAAACTCCAACCTATTGACCACAGTTCCAACCTTTGCTAGGATCTTGAAGAGTCTATTGTAACGAAGGCTCACTACCCTCGTTCGCCAAAACATATCATATCCTCCCAAGGTAATACTCTTCATATAACTTCACCTCCACCATTTGTTGCTAAGTGAGACACAAATGATGTTCTCATTAGAATAATCATGACGCGGCATTGGGCAACTAATTGATATCGTCAAAACTTGTAAAATATACTGATGTGAAGTCGATGTTGAACTAACAGTTCGATAAGAAAATGGTGTAGCGTCGAATGATGAGGTCGGCTCTATATGACGCGGTTGCATAAAAGTACATTCGGTTATAGAATATCCATGTCTTGCACAACTAAAGTACACACACACAAAATTCTGCTTTTTGAAATTAGAAGAAGTGAAATTTTTTGACAAAATATTTATGGTGACTACTACGAGCATAGTATGGTCCTTCCCAAATTATACATAGGTGATCAGGCTTTGTATAATTGAGAACTAACGACGCGATGCTCCTTTTCGTCAAATAATCCTATGTGTCTCGGAATCAAATGGTATATACTATACCGGTTTATAAGATACTAACCAAAACATTTACGAAAAAAATTTTGTAAAGGGAGGACAAAGTGGTTTAAAATCTTCTAACAAGTGGTATTTAGCAAGTTGGACTAGAAAAGTCTAGTGAAATAGTTGACAAGATAACGAGTTATTTATGAAGTAATGGCAAAATGATGCATAGAATAGGCAATGGTTAATAAGGTGATGTCAAGACATAGAAAAATAATTCATGAAATTGTATGAAATAATAATAAAAAATCGCACGAGATAATGGAGAAATAATTCAAAATGTGGTAAGATTTTAAAAAGGATAAATTAACTGAACCTTCAAACATATTCATTAATAGAGATTCAAATTTAAAACGTACAAACTAGACGATGAGACTTAAAAGTTTATACAATACTTAAAAGAAAACAAGGCATGAAGACTTCTACTAGGTCTCACAAGGTAAGGAAATGCAATAAAACAATATGAGTCGAGTTCGAAAGGCTGAGTCCCAAAGTGAAATTTTACGAGGTGACGAGTTGAAATCGCGTTCGAACAAATCGACATGTTTCTAGATAACGAGTCATAAAATGAAATAAGTTTTTTTAATTAACGGACTGGGGTTTAAACCCAGAGTCAGATAGTAAAATAGTAAGTGGAATTGAAAAACTGTGTCGAGTTTCGATGAAACAAATTTATGTAAATTCTTGTGAGGGATATCTTAGTGACCATCGTAACAGTTACAATGTCATCACATTAAAGGAGATCATTGTTTCACTTACAATGTCTAACGAAAGTTCCAACGTTTATATAAATAATCTTCATATAAAATGATGTGAGATACGCGTAAGGAGTAGTAAACGCAAGTATAGGGCAAAGCAAAACTATACATGCACAAAGTAGTCGTGGCAAAGTATATAACACATAAAGTAGATAAGCATATATGATTTATGTAATATGTATAATATAAATAATAATATATGTAATAGTGTATATATGATAATATATATATATATATATATAATATAATAGAGCATAAAGCACATAATCACATATCGGTTATAGTCTATGCCTAAGATGCAAACCTAGTTCTTTATAACCAAGGCTCTGATACCAATCTGTAACACCCTAAAAATTGGTCAACGAAAGCGGTTAAGCTCAGGGGTTGTTAAGTCATAATAACAAAGTACAAGGTGCAAGAGAACGACTCTAAATGAGACGTTTTGCAAAGAATTTACCTCGTTACATTTATTTGAAATAACAGAGTTTACAAGTCATAAGTTTCAAATGTAAAGTAACAAAAATTTATAAGTTTGAATTAGATAACGAGATAAATGTTCAATGCATAAGATAAATCTTCGAAGATCCTTCAACTAAGCATGAGACTCCAGATACTTCAAATAGCACGCAAGATCAAATACCTGAGATAAATGCTTAAAGTGTCAACACAATGGTTGGTGAGTTCATAGGTTTAATTCAAAAGCATCGAATACCTGAGATAATTGCTTAAAGCGTCGAATAATTAGGTCGATACTAATTATTTTCACAGAAAATAGAACGATAAATAAAGACTCACTAAAATAGTTATTAAAACTAATTATAACAATAATTATGAAAATAATTGTTCGTACAATATTAATTCGCCTAAATACGTAGAAAGCATTAAATTACAGATAATTCGCGCAACGCGGCATAGCTAAATCTTACACAGATAATGCATATGTGTTGGAAATAAAGTTTCAGATACGTCTAAATATTGATCGTATATTATTACGCAACCAATAGTGACACAATCGCAGTGTTCACAACAACGCAGACTGAGGACACTCTAAGCAAAATACACGCCAGCACACGATATTTCACAAAGTAAGGGAACACTTCCTAAATAAATAGCAATTTAGACATAGTTGACCAAATAAAAAGTCTAGAGGGAAAAACTGTAATTTTAGAAAGTCTGAAAATTACCGTATGTTACACAACCTTCGTCACCCATCTTCTTTTTCGACACATGGCTGGATGTCGAGTTCGAATCCAAAGCTAGAACCAATCTTCACAACTCTTCACAACTCTTCACTTTCAAGTTTAGTGAGAACTTACAAGACACATACACACATCACTTTGTAATTTAGTAAGAACTAACACACAACACTTTTCATAACTCAAAAACACATATCCAAATATACACATGTAACTTGGATCTACATAAGACAAATCCAAGTATACACATATACAATAGATTTATACAAGACTAATCCAAGTATTCACAAATACATTGGATCAACAAAGCACTCATCCAAGTATACACAAATACATTGGATCTACACAAGACTCAATTAAAAAAACTGATGAACATGACTAGATCTAACAAAGGATGATCTTCATCAAAGCTTCATCTTTAATCACATCACATATGTGTGAGTGATCTTCTCGTTGGACAAGTAAACAAGGAGATCAAAAGGATAATTATAAGTAAACATACTTAACACATTAAGTGATCATTTACTAATGATTAGGATATAGAAAGAAGATAAGGGCTGAAAGAATGTCCAAAAAGGTTCTTCGAAATTGAAGATTTGATCCATTATTTATAGGAGACACAAAATAACGGCTCTTTCAGCGCGATTCAATATCTAGCTTGCGGTTCAATATCAATAAAGAACCAAATAGCTATTTAGGGAACCGCCCTACGCTACTTTGTGTCTTTTGGTGGGGAAATTTTATCTGATGTAGATTTTACCTTCAAAGGATATTTCTTGGCATTTGGAATATACCATATTCAAACTTTAATTTTCCATTTTAATAAAACATTTTCTTAAAAATAAAGTTTATAAAAATCTTTTTTCACATTTGTCAAAATGTGAGTTTTAAGGTTAATCACTTTCTATGATCACTAAACATGATTAAGATATGTTTGTGTGAGACTTAAATGATTATTACCTTGATGATAGTGTTTGTTAAATAATTCTTCGTTCGGTTGTCTTTGACGATAACTGTCTTTATACTTTGTCGTGATCAAAACTAAGAAAGATTAGTTAACATTAATAATGTTTTTAGGCATTGGTTGCATTAACAATCTCCCCCTTTTTAATTACGACAAACTATAAACTCATTTATGTAAAAAAAAAATTCGAATTATTTACGAGTTTATCACTATCATTTCTCCACTTTTGTCGAAGCAAAAAGGTTAGCACAAGTATTTGAAGTTGAGAAGAATCGACTTTTCTAGTAGCTCCCCCTTGGTGCTTACTCCCCCTAGCCTGGGGCACCAGGTGATCGAGCTATGGTGACAAGCTACATACAAAGGTTAGTAGAAATAAAAGAAATACCAATGTATATATACTATAGTCACTACTTACTAAGTAACTTGAGAGGGAGGAAGAAAATAAATCTCAAATTAGAAGTAAGTATTTGTTTCCAAATAGAGTATTTTGACAAGATCAATTCACAACTGGTGGAATAAAGGTAGAAAAGAAACATCCATACTAATTTTAATGATAATATGTCAAAGGGTTAAAACTTAGAATTGTTGGAATCACCCAAAAACAATTGTTAATCTTAACCACCCACTCTCAACAATATACGTGATAAAGAATTTGCAAAACAAGAAATAACACATATATCAATCATATTACAAAAATATGAATGAGCATACATGTAACACCCCCAAATTTATACAACTCAATACAGCGGAAGACTCGTTGGTGTTACGGGATAGCACATTACTCACATCATAGACAACGCATAAAAATCGCATCGTTTAATAATAAATCATTTCCATTCATAAACATCAAAGTTACATCGGTCCCAAGTCATTATTTTTCGTACAAAGTTTTACAAAGTATTTGAATGGAAAATATTGTTTAAGTGCGGGCCATGAATTCTTGTCGTCTTCCCGAGAATTACCTTCAAGTACCTGAGATAAAACATGTTAAAAGAAAAGGGTCAGCGATAACGCCGAGTGAATTCATAGAGTTTAATAAAATCCATCAATATAATATCAGTATAAGATTATTACTGAAAATCATTTTTGTACAAATCATTTTAATAGGCCATAAAATAGCCAAAATCATTTTATACAAATCTTTATCAAAATCATAGTATAGGCATTCGCCTTAAAAATCATTATACGAGCCAATGTCGTAAAAACGTCATACAATACGTCTTATAACATTGTATGAAAATAAAAACCGTTATATGAATATGGTTATGAAAACGAAAATACAAACATAATATCAATAGTATGACCCTGTATTGCTAGTCAGGCAATACATCGTAATTCGGAGCCTCTAGTAATATTTCGGTGATTGGATTATTATAAGCCGCATGACATTGTTACCTTACTAAACCAACAAAGGGTAGCTAACCCGATACCAATTTTTGCCCATCTAAAGTAGCGTGTCGTCACAAAGGTCACGCTATGGAAATCTTCTCATACATTAATTCGCTTACCAATCAATGTGGCACGACGGGGATCAACCGTCAAGGCGCGAACTGGGGTGATCGTCCCCAAATAGTACTATTAAGTGCATAAGCGTCTACCAACTCCCGATAGTTCACAATTCATGCTAATGGGACTTTTAGTGACATAACCTAACTTTAATAATCCATTTGATTTCATCTATCGGGTCCATTAATCATTTATCGGGTCATACAATCGGGTCATTCAATCATTCGGGTCCAAAATCAATAAACAAACAATCGGGACAAATGGTGTCCAAACTTTTATAAAAACTAACATGTTATCTCCCTCGCGGGTTTATAAAGCATTTATAAAACATTTAAAAGAGTGCGAGGCTATGAACTCACGTTGATGTGGGAAGGCGGGTTATCGGCAATTCGGACGTACGGTACGCGCTTCAATCACGGAAACCTAGACAAATAATACTGGTCTTAGACTTATGTCCAATGACTTTATAAAAATAACAATCATGTATACATATGATGATTATATATATATGATGATCAAGTGGGTTTACATATTCTCGTTTACTCATTTTAGAGTTATGTGTTGATAACTTTTATACTAGTTTTCTCGTTTTACCTATTTACGTTTTTAGGTCCAATAAGCCTATTATAAGTTTTTAACTTGTATTAATCCTTTTTGTACTTATATTATCAGTACATACACTTTCAAGTTGGGCCCAAATGAGTTAAGCCCAATAAGTTCTTTTTATGGGTGTTTATCTTATGTAGTCCAATTATTAACCCAAGTATTAGTCCAATATGTTTACTTAGCTCGTTAATGTCCGTATGCCCTAAAGTTCGGGTTTTATCGGTTTTTACTTGTTATACATGTCTATATATCAGTATATAAGTTTTATAAAGTTTACATTAGACGGGTCCAACCATCTAAGTTTTATTTAACAAAAACGTTAATTTTACGGCAATAGCCGAAAAAGTCGTAAAAATCATATTTATAGTTTTTATTACTTATAAACATTATTTCACCACCATTTATATAATTTATCCATTTGATTAACCTTTTATATATATTTATATAAATAAGTTTTATAAGTTAGTGAGTTTTTATTTTACATTTTATATATTAAAATGTGAGTGCTTATATAATAGTATTATTCTTTAATTTCCAAAAATCTGATTTTTAACTTTATCTTCACCAAAACTTCCATATCTTGAGTTCTACATGGAGATAGAAGCTCAAATTTTTATCACATAAACTAAATGATATGTGCTACATTTAACTCTACTATAGCTACTGTTGAATCATCCTTTAAGTATTTTCTAAAAATCGTCCAAAACAGTAACTTCAGATTTATACCCTAAACTTGTTTTGATCATATCTCACTCATTATTTTGATTCCATTGCATGGCCAATTCTCACATATGTACAAGACCAATAGCTTACTTTAAATCTATTCCACTTCATCATTTTATCAGTTTATGACTTACTTCTTTACTGTTTTATACAGCCATCAAATTTAACCAAGATTTTAACCTTGTTTCTTATGGTTTTTCACCTTTTTATCCATGATTATCAACAAAAAATCCCCACATAACATTTTTATCATCATATAATCATCATAAATATATACAATAGGAAATAAAATACATGTTTACATAATCAAAATAACAAGAAGTTGAGGATGACAATCTTTATACCACCAACTTGATGTAGGTTATGAGTTTGGCATGGTTTTGGATGGAGAAACTTATGATGCACCAAGACCACCTTCATGACCACCATTCTTCATAGAAACCTTGTGGAAAATCAGCCCTAATACTCCATGGAAACTCCTCCTTTGATGTTATAACTTACACCAATCTTCATCTTTTTGGATGGAGATTAACATATGTTAATTATAACATATGTTTATGGTTAAATTTTTGTATGAGATGGGTGTTTTGTGGATCATTTGGGACGGCATAGGTGAGTGAGAGAGAGAGTTGAGTGGTTTTTGCATGTAAGATATGAGAGAAATGAATACAAGTTGCTAGTTTAGTGGTATGGTAAGCTTACTTTGTAAGCAACTTAGGACAAGTGTTAGCTTCTTTAGTGAAAACTTGCCACCTTCACATTTGGCCGTCCATATTGAGTGGGGGGTGGGGCAAAAATGGTTTTGTCTCATCCCCATTTATTTACGGATACTCCTCGATTCTAGTTTCCTCGATTTGCGTGCCCTCGGGTCGTTTTACGAAAAACGTTTTTATAAATTATGAATCAACGTCACAAAACGAATCTAATAAAAATTGTTTCATCAAAAAACGGAGTTCGAAAACGTAAATACGTAATCCTAAGGTTTCCGGTTTAGTCGTAAAGGACGTTAAAATAAAATCGTAAGTCCTAATCTCTTCTCGTAAATTTGTGAGTTTATGAACCAACACAAATTTAAAACTCCAAAATAATATTCATGGACAAATTTATTTTCTGAAATGTCGGACTGTCACCAAAGACGGCGTATGTAAACGTAAGCACGTAACGTTGAATCCTCCGGTTTAAACGTATTCGACGCTACTTCAAGACGTAAATCCAAATTTCTTCCCAAAAATATGTGAGTTCATATTATAACATTAAAAATAATGTTTTTAAATAATAATCGAGAATAAAATATCAACCATAAATTGACGGATTGTCACAGCATTTACCCCTAAACAAGATCTTTGTCCTCAAAGATCATCTTACTACTCGCTTCTTATAGATTTAAAGCCATGTGGGTATTTCCTCCACATTCGGTCTTTTCTCACAAGTGCAATTCATTACAATACGCGAGTTTCATCAAACATAACTACGGGAATAAGATCAGGCTTAATGTTGACTTATTTTCCCTATCCATGATGTTCACGGGTTTTTGATGAATGCAACTTTTCGCCGATCTAAGCTCTACTAAGAATAATCAGATTCTCATTTGATAGATATTCCATCAAGTTCGATATACGAAACATAATTCACGCAGTCTTTCAAGTCCTAGGGTAGATCCAGCTTATATGCCTTTCAAACCAATCTTTTTACATCATCTCTATGGTCCCATACAACGGGGACTTATATCCCATGATTTGTCAGATCATGAATTCATTTTTCCAAGTTTAAAAATTATGGCATAACTTCGCTACCCATTTGGCACTTCAAGATCTACATTTCACATTCACATAACCTCCTGCCCACTATCGGCAGTTAATAATCAAATCCTAATTTCAACAATCATTTCAGATCTCGCGGGTCGGGTATTTTGCAAGGTTCGGTTTGCCATCATAGGAAACCTTAAACCTAAAAGACATGTCCAACTCACAATAGGTGTATGTCGGATGTCTTCATCTCAACTCTTGCTTACAGATGCTCTAATATTTAGATCCTATCAAGATTCGATCTCAATCCTAACACGATGATTATCAATGCTAATCTCTCCAAAGGAAAACGATTATATGGTTTATCACCAAAGGTCAATTATTCAAGCATAAAACAACACTTCTAGTGTTTTGTATCATTACTTTACCTCGTCCCTTCGATTTGGGGTGGTGCATAGTACTCTCATCAAGGTTCGTTCTCAATGATTTCTGAGCAAATCTCTGGAAATTCGATGCGAAGCGAGGATCTTGATAAAGATGTTCGATACAGGCACACTATGTTTACATAACTTTTTTTGCATTTATCATTAACGGGAATGATATTAGCAGATTTGGTTAGTCTGTCGACGATGACCCAAATCGAATCAAATTCAGATGATGACCTTTGCAATAGCTAGACATTTACCAATGTATGAGGCGATGTCTGCCTTCATAATTGCCATTAGTACAACTTTTTCAGACAAAGATACTTTTAGTCAAAAATGACATACATATAATACTTATACTTACAAGATTTCCAATTTGACTACATCTCACAATCTTCCATATTTAGGCAACCATAAACGGCCCTTTAAAACATTTAATGCCATCGGCTTCTCAATCTTAATGATTCATATTAGTCGCGAACCGCTTTTATTATCTATATTATCCTTTTTACAAACATCGTTTATTTTTATATTGTTCGGCACTTTATTTTGCACCTTCATTATTAAGGAACATGTCCTAATTGGTTCTTTATATTTTATACATAATGTGTCAGTATCTACATTCACTTTCTTGATGAAATAAATATCACAACCGTATTTATTAAAAATTCTCTCTTCATATCTTTTATGTTTTAGTTTCGTCTCAACTATCATTTTTATCAATTTTCTCAATCCAGCGTCTAAAGCGTCGATAATTATTATATGTAAATTAACAAAAATTATTTAATTTTTCATGAAACGTAACGTTAAAAGTTTAAATTTCTTAGTTCGACCAATTATATAAAATGTTCAAAATAAATTTGGATTTAATTAACAAGATTTTTGTTGATTTATCGAAAATATTTTATAAGATTCGTAAATGTTCGAAAAAAAAACCATTGTTTATACTTTGGTCAAAGTTTTCTTAGTTTGAAAAGCAAAAATTATCTTTTCAGATTTCAAATCATGTTTTAAATGGTTTTACTCAATCCTTCTTAAGTTGTCTTAAGGTATACACAAACATTTACCCCTAAACTGAAGTTTAGTTAAATGGTTTGTGTATAAGGGAATAATCCCTTAAAATCCTTTGTTAAAACATTTGTCAAAATATATTCGCACTTTCTTTTTAGTAAAAAAAGTCTTAAAAGGGTTCTTAATTTTTGAAGAGTCTATATGCATACATCTTACCATTATTAATCCAACGGTCATTTTATGTAAAGGATTAAGTTTTTAATCCCTAAGCGTTAATGGTTCTAATCTTTGAAAAGTCAATATAGCTTCCATTATCTATTAATCACACGGTTAAATCATGTAAAGAATTAAGTCTTAAGTCTTATGTTAAATACTTAAGGTACATGTTTTCATTGTTCGGCCAATTCAGGGCAATCTATAAATAATTATTAACTCATTCTTATACTTATAAACAAACAAATGGTCCTTAATGATTACGAGCATGAATTTATCAAATTACAGCCTACACACGAGATTCACCAAATTTATGAATACTACATGTGCATCGGTCAATCCAAACGACATCACGTGAAACTTATAATGTTCATCACAAGTTCTGGATGTAATGATTGGAATAGATAATCTTTTTCGCAGATGCGAAGTTGATGATAACCATGCCGTGAATCAGATCTTTAAAACATATGCTAAAACCTTGTAAATGATCGAACAAATCTTCCATTTCGAGTTATGGATATCGTTTTCGATTGTCAATTTACTCAGTTCACAGTAATCTATAAATATAAGGAATGATAACACCATAGCTCTTCATGATGACAGGCTTGGTATAATAAAATCTTTCTCCGACGACTTTCTCAGTTGTACGGTAATTCCTTTAATTTAGATGGTGCTGACGTACAGTGCACAAGCCGCAAGTGCAGCACCGGGAATAAAATCAGTACCAAATTCAATCTTGCCTTAATGGCAAAAGTCGAGGTAATTCATCAACAAATACTTCTTAAAGTTTCAGATAAGATAAATATCTTTTAATAAATTCATATTAGGCTCTTCTAGGTTATAATATCTATGACTAATTCACAACCATTCATGGTATACTTTTAAGTCTAAAAGCAGGATACAGTCACCTATCGGGGATTATTTAAATCACTTTTGATAATAAACATCTTATCATTTAGGGGAATTCTACTCGAGTTCCCATCAATTAAGACAATGTCGTCATGTCATAATCAATCAATCCATTCTACTGGCACTGTCAACTTTCCAGTTTTTATTGCCGTCGATAAGATGTGAACTTCTCAAAAGTCTAATAATAACTCATAATCCTTCACAATTCAAGGATATCTGGAGACATAACTAACCTTAAAACAGTAAGGTCAACGCATAATTTACGCGAGAGAATTTCAAATCAGATATAGACGAAAACATTTAACGAATATGAATATATCCCATGTTTTCATAATTTGAGTACGCATTCGAAAGCTCCTCGGATCGTTACCCAGGTCATTCCAATGAAATCAAATCAAAAGAAATGATAGGAATGTCGATACATCCGGTCGGGTATCAACACTCGGTAATCAGATACTTTTCCTAAGAATCTCACTACGGGAGAATTAGACAAGAACGGAATATCAATTTGTCAAATAAGACAAATTCCACAGATGAGTAAATTCAACTCAGAAGAATAGATTCTACAGGCACATATGTAGGTGTCCCTACTAATATGTCTCTATTTTGCACTTCTTGCAGATCTCATAAATTTTAATCTTTCACAATCTTCAAAGAAAATGTAGTGTTTATTCATTAGTTTTATGGTGACTACTAATCAGTCTTGCATGGTCCATTCCAAATTGTATGTAGGCGCGCAACTATATACAATTTCAAGATTAACGATGCAATACTCAGTTCGTCAAAATTTTATCATCATGTTTATAATAAAAACATTTTCATGCTTAATTCTTAAATAAGAATCAAAATAAATTTACAAAGATTTTTCCTTGTTATGAAAACAACTAAGTTTTCCAGGGTGTTTTATGAACAACTTTATTTTGATAACAATCACTTATAAATCTCACTTTGAATAATCCTTATAGTGATGAAAACCAAAATTTTTCTCAAGGGATACTGTTTTATCTTATAAAAACAATGTGTGATCTGCAAAAGAGTGATGAAGAGTTGTTCACCAAGAACTAACTACAATAGGATAGGAAATGAGCTTTAGCCAAATAATCAGGAGGTTCATGACCTCGATGGCACTCAGGAATACAAAGAGATTAATCCACAACGTAACTCGATTCAAGATGAGTTCTTGTTCAATGGTTGCACCACTATTGCGAACATTAGGATGAAGCAATAAAAGATAGATAACATCAATACATGTAGAATTTAGCAATCAAATGTAGTCTTTTCATTAATCACAAACAAGTCAAATTGTACCGTAGCACAATACGTGTTACTATGTCATACAATTCTCAGAACTCATCCTACCAACTGATGTCACAGTTAAGTTAGGGATTATTTTTAAAAGATACCACAATGAATACTAATCTACAAGAGTCATTAGGTGTTCCACATGTCCCGAAAGATCCATCGGTCCCAATGAAGAAGAAGATTTCTTCAATTTATTTCTTGGACACTGGGTATCCTTATTAGTGGACAATGGCCTAGGAACAGCCCTTAACACAAACTAACAATCAATTAAAACCTTATAATTCAATTACAAAACTTAACGACTTCCATTAATAATCTCATATTCCATACGGATTAAATTTTACTTTATTCAAGTTTCAACCACTTTTATACTCAATTCGATATCCTACCTCATATTCCAATACTTTCAACTTTATTCTTAGGCCTTGTAAAGGCAATACAATCTCAATATGAATCAACACTTAATTTCCAATCCTATTAGCTCTTACAACAACAATTATCAAATGAGTCATTAATATGAAATGACTTGATCATTCAACTTAGACTTCTCGGAAAGGTATTAGTGTCATGAGGCTTTTGGGTAATGGTTCCAATGACAGCCTCAAGTGCAACATTCACCCTTTCGATTTCAAATTTAAGAATTGGGTGACAACGACTCAGATGACATCTTTCTAGGTGGTAATGATTTGTCAAACTCCACTCTATAAGAAAGATCGTCATGACATCGATATCAGTTTTAATCTCGCCAATTCTTTTTCAATATCACAATAAACTAATATCTACACTTCTACGAATATCAACCATTTGTTGGGATCATAAATATCCACAACTTGGTTTAGATCTAGGATAGCTAGAATTCCTACGAGAATAGCTTCAATTGATTTGCTAGGGAAGTTAGGGTTACTTGTGACAATCGACGTCGTATAAATACCTCGTATAAATATCAAAATAATCATCAAACAATCATGTAATCAAATTACATCATATATATATATATATATAATCCAAGTTATATATATACTAAATAACACTTCTCAGTCTTGGCCTTGTCGGTAACTCGGGAATTCTTCGGCACCGTTATAGTCAAAAGATTTTTAGACATTTTAGGAAAATGTTTATAGTTAAAAGATTTTGAAAAGTTTTATTCAAAACCTTCGTTTTAAAAATCTTTCGTTCTCTATAACGAGAGCTCTGGTACCAAACTGTAACACCCCCAAATTTATACAACTCAATACAGCGGAAGACTCGTTGGTGTTACGGGATAGCACATTACTCACATCATAGACAACGCATAAAAATCGCGTCGTTTAATAATAAATCATTTCCATTCATAAACATCAAAGTTACATCGGTCCCAAGTCATTATTTTTCGTACAAAGTTTTACAAAGTATTTGAATGGAAAATATTGTTTAAGTGCGGGCCATGAATTCTTGTCGTCTTCCCGAGAATTACCTTCAAGTACCTGAGATAAAACATGTTAAAAGAAAAGGGTCAGCGATAACGCCGAGTGAATTCATAGAGTTTAATAAAATCCATCAATATAATATCAGTATAAGATTATTACTGAAAATCGTTTTTGTACAAATCATTTTAATAGGCCATAAAATAGCCAAAATCATTTTATACAAATCTTTATCAAAATCATAGTATAGGCATTCGCCTTAAAAATCATTATACGAGCCAATGTCGTAAAAACGTCATACAATACGTCTTATAACGTTGTATGAAAATAAAAACCGTTATATGAATATCTCTACTACTTATAATGTAAATTTGACAAAACCTTGAATGTTGAAAATTAATGTAATTTAGGAGTTGTTGAAAATTAGTTAATTTAAGAAATGTCAAAAAATTTAATGTGCTCAAACATATAATGTTGAAAAGCTATTTAAGGAAAATACTTAATGTATACACTAATAACTCTGAAAGTAAGACTTTGTTAAACTTATCAAAGAAGCTACATAAAGTTACATCAAACGTTTTCACTTCTAACCTACCTCTATATATACAAACTTACGGGCCTTCATATTCATCCAAAAAATCACATTGCCAATATCATTCAGAAATCCCAGCCGTCATAACTATATGATAACTGTGAGTATTTCATCCCAGCCGTCATAACTATATGATAACTGTGAGTATTTCATCTTTGATAAGTAATCATAAAAAGATATTGCTTTTTCAACTAAAATGAATAAGTATTACTATGTCTTTTATGAATCGGGTTATTAATCTTCTATGTTGATATAATTTTGTATGATTAATAGCTATTGTTGAGCAGTGTCACTATTATTCATATAACCTTTGCATGCACACGTTTGTGTCTCTCATCATATACCATTTTAACAGGTCGGGCATCATCATATATCGAAATTGTGGCAGATAAAGTTAACTGTGTGTTATCATATGAGTGACAACATCAAACTCAAATAAAAAGGTAACTATTCTTTTCTTATTTTGTAGTTGAAAATCATTATATTCTCATACTGTAAATAAATTTTAATCATTTGTATATATTGTTTTCATCATCTGATCTACAGGCACTTAGATGCAAAAGAAAAACTATACATAAAATCCTATCGTAATGTGTTTTTATTAACTTTTAAGTTTATTAACATTTCTAATCTTGTTTTTCAGGTGGAAAAACCTTCAACATAGAATTCTTGGTTAAGAAGGTCAGCATGGTTGGCGATATCACACCGCTAGCGTTCGTTACAAGTGTGTCTAAGGTAAAGAACGCCAAGTTATTGACGCCGACGACACTCCCGTGACCACAATTTCACCGACGACTCCAGGACACTCAGACTTATGAAATTTACAAAAGACCATTTAGGATATTCGTATATATTGATTGGTTTGGCTCATTATAACTTATGTTGTTGATTGGTTTTTACTTTTATTTTTATATCATTTAAATTAATGTTTCGGAGTTAATATTTGAATTTGGAGAATACATATATGTTTATATGTCGTTGGTTCATTGAAGTAATAGTACTATTTTCATTTTATATTATTGATCCAACTTAGAGAACATCTATTCTTTAATTGACGATTTGACATTGTGAGCGTTTCCTTTTTTACCTGAGTTCCTCCTTAACCCTTTGAAAAATCTTTTTTTTACGAGTGTTATTAACTTTGTTGTAGAAGTGAAGAAAACATTAAGTCAATATGTGTGTATAATTTTCATACACCAACTTTGTGTATTTTTGGTTCATACATCTTGGAGATCTTGAGAGACATACTTGTTATTTATGTCTGCTTCCCATAAAATCACTTATAATGACTACAAATATTCGTATTGTCAAATGTATTAGTTTAGGTCTTAATTGATGAATGAATTTTTTAGTTTTGTTTAAACTATTTTTATGTAAAATGATTTTTTTTTAATTTGGAACGTGTACTCTTGTAACGACGTCGAGGGTCCTGGGATAAACGTGTACACATGAAATGAAAATGAATCACGATCTTCGTTTGGGAATTCGATTAAACCGTATTGAACTCAAAGCCACATCGGAATTTAAAGAGCATGTATCATAGTCGTATTTGAAAATTATGAATGAAGTTTCATTCATCCTGCCTTATTGTCTAAATAACAACATCAATAAAATTGGTTTGAAGTTTTTTTTTGTGCTGAAAAAAAACATACAACTTGGTTAATAACTTAATATAGTATGTAAGAACAAGTAGTTTCCAAAATCCTAGGTAAGAGTTATTAAACATTTTTAACAATTTATCGGCAAAGAGGTATATAACGAGTTGTTAAGTCAAAATGGTTTGAGTTAAAGCCATATGTTTGATTGTTGCAACTTATGAACAAAATCGTTACCAACTCAATCAGAGTACAATTTATATCGCATGTTAATCGACAATCTATTGATTTTTCGAATTACATATAAAATCCTTATATGATATATCGATGATTCTCATATCTAAGGTTAAAATTGTTGTATTTGTCCTTACTTTTGAATTTTGATAAATAATAAATAAATACGGTAAAAAGTAAACTCATACATGCGTTGACATGGGTTGTCAGTGATTGCGCTAAATGGGATAGAGATATTTTTCCAATTTTCTAGACAACTGTTTGATACTATCTCTTTTTAGAATGAATTTTCTTTAATAGAGGAATAAATTTTGCTTTTTAGTAGAAGTAGAATAAAAGTAAATTTAAAAATCAACTTCATTCTAAAATCATGACAATTTGAAAGAAAATTGTGTGTGAAAATGTATTATTGTGAGTTTCTTTGTTTTTGGAAGTTGTTCACCTCACTTATAAAGCTTTTAATGATTTAAAGTTGAAGAATGAACTCTTTTATCATTGTTTACATTTTGGAACTTCTACGGCTGTTATTAATTATGAGAATGACTTGAAACTTGTTAGGTTACTAAGATCACTTTGAATCATGAAAGGCTGTAAAATATATGTTGGCCTTTCTTGGAATTATCGAGTAATATGATGTGAAAAATCAAAATTAGTTTTAAGTTTTGGCATAACAATGCATGAAACCTGCAAGTGTGGCTTACTAATGAGAAATATTAGGATCAGTTTGTTATTTTTGCTAGATCAAAAATAGAAGTCATGTGGAATAATGCAAGACAAATGAAGGTCGATCCTGTTTACAAATGCTCTTAAAATATAGATTTTCTCTCTTACTTTTTGTCCATCCTTCTATGGTAAAATGTTGATTATGTTGGATTTCTTTGTTCTAAGTTCAGTGTTTTCCATTTGGGTTATTGATTGTCTAGCCGTTTCAAATGAACTAATTTCGTTCAGGTACTTTCTGATTAAGTAATGTTAGATACTTCTGATACTTGGTTAAGCTCATCGTTAATGGTAAACTATAGGTTTTTTTAGTGTTGAAGATAACTTATACATGAACATTATAAATTGGTTGTTTTATGCTATTTATGTATAGTGTATTTTATTGGCTATGTACAAGTGTGATACACATATTAACTTGATTAGGTAGTTTATTTTTAAAGGAAAAATGCTTCATATAGTTAAAAGACTTCGGTTCTGAAAGAAATTAACAATCATGTCTCTTAAATAGCTTTAATTTCCGCTAATTTGATTACCTATCTACGCAATTAAACTTCGCTAATTCAATTAAACTCCCCTTCATGATGCTACCTTTTTTGTTGGGGAATTTGTCACTTAATGGACCAAGGTTTTCAGTTAGAGCCACACGAAATGTCGAGTCGTAATGCTAATAACATGATATTGTAAGTTAAATAGTTAACTTTTAATATTTTTAATGAGTTGATCAAGAGACGATTTGAAACAGAATGGTAGTAGGGTGAAAGTATTACTAAGTTAACTATTTATCATTGATATTATATAGTTTTCTTTAGTAGATGATAATGGCTTAACTTTTAATATTACTAAGTTAACTATTTATCATTGATCAAATATATGCTTAACATGATATTGTATAGTTTTCTTTAGTAGATGATAATGGCGAAGTTCACTTTTCTTCACTTTAACTATCATTACAACTGAACACTACAATGTCTTCCAACACGCATGGAGAAGGTGAGATATACAATGTGTTACCCCTATGCGAAAGTAGAGATAATGCCTCCGGACGACCTCTAATCTTTTTGATATTTTGGTACTTTTATATTTTATTTTGAGCGTTACATGAAAAATATACTACAATATTGTATATCGTTAATTATCTATCGCTAGGAGTTTCCGCCGCTATGCGCAGGTACTCGTCTAGTGGTTATGAAAACCAAAATACAAACATAATATCAATAGTATGACCCTGTATTGCTAGTCAGGCAATACATCGTAATTCGGAGCGTCTAGTAATATTTCGGTGATTGGATTATTATAAGCCGCATGACATTGTTACCTTACTAAACCAACAACGGGTAGCTAAACCGATACCAATTTTTGCCCATCTAAAGTAGCGTGTCGTCACAAAGGTCACGCTATGGAAATCTTCTCATACATTAATTCGCTTACCAATCAATGTGGCACGACGGGGATCAACCGTCAAGGCGCGAACTGGGGTGATCGTCCCCAAATAGTACTATTAAATGCATAAGCGTCTACCAACTCCCGGTAGTTCACAATTCATGCTAATGGGACTTTTAGTGACATAACCTAACTTTAATAATCCATTTGATTTCATCTATCGGGTCCATTAATCATTTATCGGGTCATACAATCGGGTCATTCAATCATTCGGGTCCAAAATCAATAAACAAACAATCGGGACAAATTGTGTCCAAACTTTTATAAAAACTAACATGTTATCTCCCTCGCGGGTTTATAAAGCATTTATAAAACATTTAAAAGAGTGTGAGGCTATGAACTCACGTTGATGTGGGAAGGCGGGTTATAGGCAATTCGGACGTACGGTACGCGCTTCAATCACGGAAACCTAGACAAATAATACTCGTCTTAGACTTATGTCCAATGACTTTATAAAAATAACAATCATGTATACATATGATGATTATATATATATGATGATCAAGTGGGTTTACATATTCTCGTTTACTCATTTTAGAGTTATGTGTTGATAACTTTTATACTAGTTTTCTGGTTTTACCTATTTACGTGTTTTAGGTCCAATAAGCCTATTATAAGTTTTTAACTTGTATTAATCCTTTTTGTAATTATATTATCAGTACATACACTTTCAAGTTGGGCCCAAATGGGTTAAGCCCAATAAGTTCTTTTTATGGGTGTTTATCTTATGTAGTCCAATTATTAACCCAAGTATTAGTCCAATATGTTTACTTAGCTCGTTAATGTCCGTATGCCCTAAAGTTCGGGTTTTATCGGTTTTTACTTGTTATACATGTCTATATATCAGTATATAAGTTTTATAAAGTTTACATTACACGGGTCCAACCATCTAAGTTTTATTTAACAAAAACGTTAATTTTACAGCAATAGCCGAAAAAGTCGTAAAAATCATATTTATAGTTTTTATTACTTATAAACATTATTTCACCACCATTTATATAATTTATCCATTTGATTAACCTTTTATATATATTTATATAAATAAGTTTTATAAGTTAGTGGGTTTTTATTTTACATTTTATATATTAAAATGTGAGTGCTTATATAATAGTATTATTCTTTAATTTCCAAAAATCTGATTTTTAACTTCATCTTCACCAAAACTGCCATATCTTGAGTTCTACATGGAGATAGAAGCTCAAATTTTTATCACATACACTACATGATATGTGCTACATTTAACTCTTCTATAGCTACTGTTGAATCATCCTTTAAGTATTTTCTAAAAATCGTCCAAAACAGTAACTTCAGATTTATACCCTAAACTTGTTTTGATCATATCTCACTCATTATTTTGATTCCATTGCATGGCCAACTCTCACATATGTACAAGACCCATAGCTTACTGTAAATCTATTCCACTTCATCATTTTATCAGTTTATGACTTACTTCTTTACTGTTTTATACAGCCATCAAATTTAACCAAGATTTTAACCTTTTTTCTTATGGTTTTTCACCTTTTTATCCATGATTATCAACAACAAATCCCCACATAACATTTTTATCATCATATAATCATCATAAATATATACAATAGGAAATAAAATACATGTTTACATAATCAAAATAACAAGAAGTTGAGGAGGACAATCTTTATACCACCAACTTGATGTAGGTTATGAGTTTGGCATGGTTTTGGATGGAGAAACTTATGATGCACCAAGACCACCTTCATGACCACCATTCTTCATAGAAACCTTGTGGAAAATCAGCCCTAATACTCCATGGAAACTCCTCCTTTGATGTTATAACTTACACCAATCTTCATCTTTTTGGATGGAGATTAACATATGTTAATTATAACATATGTTTATGGTTAAATTTTTGTATGAGATGGGTGTTTTGTGGATCATTTGGGACGGCATAGGTGAGTGAGAGAGAGAGTTGAGTGGTTTTTGCATGTAAGATATGAGAGAAATGAATACAAGTTGCTAGTTTAGTGGTATGGTAAGCTTACTTTGTAAGCAACTTAGGACAAGTGTTAGCTTCTTTAGTGAAAACTTGCCACCTTCACATTTGGCCGTCCATATTGAGTGGGGGGTGGGGCAAAAATGGTTTTGTCTCATCCCCATTTATTTACGGGTACTCCTCGATTCTAGTTTCCTCGATTTGCGTGCCCTCGGGTCGTTTTACGAAAAACGTTTTTATAAATTATGAATCAACGTCACAAAACGAATCTAATAAAAATTGTTTCATCAAAAACGGAGTTCGAAAACGTAAATACGTAATCCTAAGGTTTCCGGTTTAGTCGTAAAGGACGTTAAAATAAAATCGTAAGTCCTAATCTCTTCTCGTAAATTTGTGAGTTTATGAACCAACACAAATTTAAAACTCCAAAATAATATTCATGGACAAATTTATTTTTTGAAATGTCCGACTGTCACCAAAGACGGCGTATGTAAACGTAAGCACGTAACGTTGAATCCTCCGGCTTAAACGTATTCGACGCTACTTCAAGACGTAAATCCAAATTTCTTCCCAAAAATATGTGAGTTCATATTATAACATTAAAAATAATGTTTTTAAATAATAATCGAGAATAAAATATCAACCATAAATTGACGGATTGTCACAATACAAGGATAATATTCATACACAAATTATGAATATTAAGACAACAAATATTGAAAATAAACAAGATAGGCATAAACTATTCTAGTAGAGGTAGTCCTCCAAGATTGCTTAGGTTTTGTTTTGAATTAAACAATTAGAACACAAAGTGTGCTTTAATTGGTAATATAAGACGATGAGGCATCATTCGAGGATTTGCTCGTAGGAACAAATACTTTAAGAGGAGGTCGAGTGAGAAGAAACTCAAGAAAATTTTACTTGTCATAAACATGAGCAAGTTCAATTTGTTGAAATCGACAACACGCACACGAGCTTCCATGATGCAAAACAAAGTCGTTTGATGGGGGAGGACCATCAAAATAAGAAGGTGGTGTTGGAGAAGTAGATTGAGGATAAGAGAGGTTTTCACAATACCTAGTGAGGTTAGAGAAAGAAGAAAGGTCACTGAGATGAGGTATGTTGCAAGGATTAAGTGGTGGTGGAAGAGCTTCTCTTTCTCCGGTAACTAGATTGAAACAGAAAGTATCATTCTAATACTCAATAGGAGAGAAAGAAGAAGTCTTGCAAGGTATGGGAGAAGAGGGATCATGATGATCCTTGTTCTTCTTGATCCAAACGGGTCGAACCGAGATTTTTGGTTTCTTAGAAAGCTTAGAAAAAGAAGCTTTGGGTTGAGAAGGTTGTGACAAAGATATATCAAGGTTAAGATTAGAAGAAAAAGACATTGTGAGGGATGAGAAAGAGAACTCCCAAAATGAGAAGATTTAAAGAAAATAGAAAAGGCAAAGAATAGAAAGAAAACAAAAATGTTTCAAGGAATTTTTAACTAAAATAGACAAACAAAGAATCTTGAAAAAGACCGAGGTCAAATAAGAAAGACCAAAGACAAGCCATAATGTGGCTTGTTGTTTGCGGTTCTTTAAAAGGACCTGTAGTTCAATATATATATATTGAGCCGCACGACATTTATTAAGCCGCCTACAGTGGACACAAAAATCTGATTTTAGAAAGTTTTAAAAAAATACTAGACTTTTGCAAAATTAAGCAATTCTTGGATTTTTACCTCTAATAGCATTAGGTTAAGCTATGGTTGCAAAAAGGACAACATACTCACAAAGAGTATCTTAACAAAGGGTGACAAATATTTAGATGACATTTGATCCAATTTTAGTCAAGTTTTAGAGGTTATAATAGATTAAGGTTCAATTTTAATATTATTGAAGTTGATTAATGTGACAACACAAATGTTATAACACATAACAAAGATAATCAATTAAAACATCTCCAAGATAAACTCATGAAGGAAACCAAGCAAAAGAAAAGAAAAACAACTAACTACTACAATAGCTAGTTAATCTAATTCTTGATTAAGCAATCTTCTTTGGCTTGTTTTCTTGAAAAGATAATTTTAAAAATATTCATCTCCTAGGAAGAGGAGGATTGGTGAACAGAAATAGCAAGAAACTTTGGAAACTTATGTGAGCCTCAATCATCTCCCTCCTAAGGATATCAATGAGGTTGAAATTATTTAAGAAACATGGACAATTAGTCACATTAGTCATAAAGTAATCAAATAAGTGTGGATCACCCATGAGGTTAGAGAGACGAACACCCAAAAGTGGAGTGTTAGGAGGAGGAGGAGGTGGGATGGTGTCCAATGGTGATATGGGTGAATTTGACGGAGTGAAATGTGATGTTGGAAAAGGCTCAACAAATTCATTCTCAAAGGGAATGCTTTGAAGAGGTTGGGGGTTCACATCCAGGAGAGGACTAGGAGTGAAAGGTGAGGACAACTCATTCATTCTTGATTGGAATGAAGAAGAGGTAGAACCATGGGAACGGTTAGCACTATGAGTTGAACTACTATTGTATGGATCAAGGGTGGTGAGGGTGATGAAGAGATGAGAATCAGGGACATCTCATTTTTGGATGTAAGAAAAGATGTAGCACATTATTTAGGTAGCTTAATCTTAATCTTAAGGTTTCTTTTGGCTGTTCAGTGTTTGGAAGAGTTTGAGGATCTTTAGGACACTAATATACGGATTTTAGTGTATATTTATCTTTTAAATTAGTTGTTATCATTCCTCGGCTCGACTTGAATTGATATCAAATTGTTCAAATACCACAATGCATAAAAGATCAAAGTAAAATTCTGGGAATTTAACCACAAGTAAAAAATCTCGCAATAAAGGTAGAAGGAAAAATCTTGCAAAGTAACAATCTCGGAATAAAACTAATAGTCAAAACCTCAGAATAAAAATCTCAAAATAAAACTAACAAGAAAAATCTCGGAATATAAAAATGAGGAAAGATCTCGAAATGTTTAAATCGTTGAATGTCTAAGTTTCACAAAAATCTCAGAATAACATTTGAAGATAAAGATTTCGCAATATTGAAAACTTATTCTGGAATATAAAGATCTCGGAATAATTGTTCTACTATGAAGATTCAGAAATAAAACTTGGGAAAGATTTCAGAATACAATTTCTAAAAGATCTCGCAATAAAACTTTCTAAAAGATCTCGCAATAAAATCTCCAAAAGATATCGGAATAACAGGCAATCTCGAAATATGTAACTTGCAGATAAACTCAAACAAAACTAAACTCCTAATCATTTTCTACTTGGTTATAGGCTAGTGCAATGTTTTCAGACCCGGGTCGACCCGGCCGGGTCAACCGGTTGAACCGGTTCCGGCCGAAAAAACGGGTCATATTGACCCGGGTTTCATATTTTCGAAACCCGGCTTGACCCGGCGGGTTTAGGGTGACCCGGGCAACCCGGTTCTCAAGACCCGGCCGGGTTTCGAATTTTTCGGGTTTTTTTAATTTTTTTTTAAATTTTACGTATTTGCGACGAAATTTAATTTTTACATATTATATTGGTTGGTAAACAATTTATATTTTCAATATACGTAAGTTTTTATGGTTTTTATAAGTATAATTTTGTTAATTATTAAAAATAAAATTTTTTTTTTTTAGAAAACCGGGTTAACCCGGGTTGACCCGGGTCGACCCGGACCCGGCAACTCGACCGGGTCGATTTAAGACCCGGGTTAAAACATTGGGCTAGTGTGTTACTGAGTTTAAGTTATGCTAATACTGCAAATAAGGTGTCCAAAGTATCCTAACCTCAACTATAGCACAACTTCTACAAAGCACTTAATCCAAACACACCTTAAGCTAGCTGTTAAGAAATTTTTATAAAGGAAATGAGAGTTCTGATTTACTTATGGCTAAAACATAAAATAAGCTAGCTAAAACAGATCACAAGAACTAGGAATAAGCAGAGAAACAAGCATTAAGCATATAGAACATGTAACTGCATGATAAATCCTAAATTTGTGCATAAAACTAAAAAAGATGATAAACTTTCTTCTAAGCCACCATTGATGGAGATGAAAGCTCAAAACACATCATCTAAACCTACTGGTCATGAATCAACCACAACACCACCACTAACCTCTTGAATTCGATGAATTCAAATTTGATTGATAGAATTCCCTCCAAAAAATTGAACAACAACCAAACTGAATAAAATTTGATCAAAATAGCTTCTATAGCTTGTATTCAAGCTATACAACATCAAATGCCCATAATAACGAGAAAAACAGGAGGAAGCATTGTAAAAGACGATGAACAGTGTAAATGGCGAATTTCGATTAAATTGATGTGAATTGAGTTTAGGAAGGAAGTAAAGGATTACATGAGCTAAACTAAGTACAAATTAAGCTAATATGAACTTAAATGGCGTAAAGATTAAGCTAGAATTATACTGTGACTATTGTGTGAAAAAATGAAGTGCGGATTGCTATTTAAAGGTTGTTGGAGGAGCGTGGGGTGGTTGCTGGGGTTTTCTAAGTTGACATGTATGTCAGTGAAGGCAGGGAAACATCCAATTAAAGCTCTCCACGTCTAATTAGGGTTCTTCGTTTGTTTGGAAATTGGGGTTTTGTGATTCAGGCAACAGTAGGCTAATTGGTTGCCACCATTAGCTTCTTCTCTCCAAGACGAGCATTTTTTATGTATAACTCGAAGCGTGAAACCCTCTGGTTCGTCATCTAGACTGTGATGAAGAGGGTTGTGATGTGTCAATCTTTGAGTGGTTGATAGTTAGTCACACGGATCACTATCCATAAGATAGTGTGATCCGTGTGACACTCTTTCTCGTAATCGTATTGGTCCACGTGGCTAGGGCTAATGAAACTTATGCAGATTTGTAGAACTGGCCTTGTTCTTTGTATCTTCAACTCTTTCACCTTTTTCTTCATAAAAACTTCATAATTAGCCCTTGTACTTTCATTCTTTTGGCACTTTTGATCCTTTTCTTCATTCTTTGTCTTTTTCTTCGATAAACTCCTGTGAAATACGTGTTTTCTACGATTTTGTCCTTTTGTACCTATTTTAACAACAAACACAAACCCACGCGTATTTCCAAATTTTACGGTATTTAATTCACATTTATGCTTTGGTTTTTCCTTGTTTTTAGTGGTAAAAGGGTAAGTGTTTTCACACTTATCAGACACCATGGTTGTGTGTCAAGGTTTAGAAGAAGGCTTAGAGGATTAAGAAGAAGAATAACCAAGAGAGGTTTAAGAAGAAGATGGGATGATCCAAACTAGTAATGTGTTAAAAAATCATTTTGCTGAATAATGAAATTTGCTATGCTTAATTGGGAAAGAGCTGGTTTTTAGCAAAAGTTTTATCCATGTTTACAAAGATTTAGAGAAAACAGTGTAAAGCATAGATTCCTTCGAAGTTGCAACCCGCGGTTCCCAAAATAAATGTGCGGTCGGATATCACTAAGAAACCTCCCATATTTAAAGAACCGCCGATAGAAACCCTCGAAAATGGGACTTCCGACATTTTTCACAAGCCCATATTTTAGTCATATTTTTAACAAGCCAAAATAGATTACCAACGAAAATCTAGATAGCTAACTAACACATATTTGCACAAAGTCATGTGAATCGAAATTTCGACAACATGAGGCACATTAGGATTAAAATAGTAATCAATCCAAACACAAAGTATTATTTATGAAAAACCAACGTCTAATGCTAGAAATAAAACAAGTCTAAGGAAATGAAATGTTTAACATTAAACTAAATTAAAACCCGTGTCAATCAAATGACGTCTTCACCGTTAGCTTCAAAGAATCATCACTTCTTTTTCTTGCCAAGATTCTTGAGCATACTCCCTATAGCCTTGAAGGCACCCCTTGACTCCGTACGATGATCGTACAACTCCTCTCGAGTTTGAAGGTTAGACCGATAGACATCCTCAAGACCGAAGCTTGAGGAAGTTGACTCGATGAAGAACTAGGATGACGAATAATTTGGTCTAACCCATCCATGTAAGTGTTCAAAGATGGGGTGGAGTCACTCGTAGAACCGACATTGGTACTAGTTCCCGCACCATCACCATCACTTAATGATGAGGAACTTTCCTCGTTTTCGGTTTCTTGATGATCACTTTTAAAAGTCCCTCGATCACTCCTAATCATTCTTGGACGTATCTTTTGTATTGGATATATCACACGATTAACTGGCACATAGTTAGAGAGACCGAGATTGGGATAGTCATGATCAACCCTTTTCATAAGGCAAGTGAGGAGCATGGCATAAGGAATGTTAGCTTTTGATTTCGAAAGGACGTAACTAATCTGTCGAGCGATGAAGTATGCAATTGTAATTGGTGGAGGTGCATATGAAACTCATCATGTTAGCCATACAAGCCAGAATATGATCACGGTTTCCACCATGACAAAATACATTCTCCCTAATGATATCGACCCAAGAGACCACACACTCATTAAGAGCGCTAACGAGTATCTCACGGCGTTTCAAAGCACGCTTCTTATTATGGATACTACGGACAACTTCTTAATCACGACCTTTGGTGATGAGGTCAAGTATGAGTTCTAAGTCCGGCATTTTGGTGTCATATGGAGGCTTGTCGATACACACTTCCAAGGAATCAATTTTCCATGACTCCGTGAACCGACATTGACCTTCATATGGCTAAGTGCCTTATCGAAATCCTCGAGAGAGTAAGTGATGAGTCGACCATTAATGGCGAACCTAACAAACATTCCATCTTCATTATATAGAAAGGAATATGTTTTAAAGAACTCTAGGAGAAATTAGGGATAAATAAGCTCGTCGATGTCTAGCAAGCAATCAAAATTAATTTCACTAAACATGTATCTAGTATAATCATATCCCTCAATGTCCCTATATACAACTCTACCCTCATGAAAGTAACATTTTTGAAGTAAACGAACGGTATTACCAAGGGCTACGAATTGACACGACTCGACGTGATTAGGCATATAACTCTCAGTTTTGTGGTGGTCTTGTTGATAAACCGAAGGCATGTTTAAGCACCTATATAACATACAAAAAAATATGTCCACAATCACTCTTATGTTATATAATGAATAAAAATAAAAATCATAAGAATGTGTTTAATCAATTATTTGACTAACCAAAAGAATAATCCTTAATATTCTTGTGTCTATAATGTACTAATTTCATCTTTGACTAGTACATATGAACTATGTAATATCAAACATGAACTTGAACATTGGTTTTTAAAATCTGTTTTTAGGTAAGTATTAACAATGCAATTAATAATGTGTTCAAGGGTTCATATCAATTCCATCATTCAACCAAAGTAATAAAATTAAGATTTGTTCTATAAGTGGGTTTTAGTGAAATCGCAAGGAATTCAAACCTAAGGAATACAACTATGTCAACCCACATTACTAATTAGGTTCTAATTTGATTTTAATTTAAAAATCCCCAATTATGAAAGTAAGAACCCTAGAACAAATTTATTGAAATTGAGTGAAGATACTTATAATATATTGATGTTAGATGAAGGATAAGTGAAACCCTTGTCTTGAAACCAATTAATTTGAGTGATTTGAAGCTTTTAAACACTTATCAATGGTGATTTTGTGAAGAACCCGTCGCCACCAAGAAGAAAGAAAAGAGGGGGTTTTAAAAAATGATATTTTAATAAAAACCTGTTTATTTTATCCTCAGTGGGCGTTAGTTCATTATTGATATGGAACTGCACGTTTAAACCATGACAATTAACGAGCCGCTCATAGAGGACCGTTTTTAACCAAGAGAATGAAAGAAATTCTCAAAACCAAGTTTTTCTAAAATACTTAAAATATATATCAAGCCTTTTGGAAATCATTGGACCACTCCGAGACTAGGTTATAATGCCTTAATGAAGGATTACGAGTTAAATCGAGACCAAAAAAGACCGAATTTGACCAAAACAGAAAAACGACTACTCGTAAGAAAAGACAAAGAAGGAGAAACCAAGAGGAGTGAGACAAGGCTTAGTTCAATGCTCAAGATATGAGTGACAATCTTGAAGTTGTAGAATGAAGAGCTTGTATCATTTATAGTGGTTTAAGACGTGCCTTTCTAGCGTAAGGTTAAACGACTTTGGTAATGAACCATACCAAGAAATTTTGTTATATATAGTAAGATCACTTTCAAGCAATTGTCTTAAACTTTTACAAAATATGAGCAAGAGTATAGATTCACTTTCTCTCCCACGAGGTCGGACAAATATCATTGCTTAGGATTACAATGACAATATCCCCAGAATATTTCAATTCCAAATGTGTTATATCCTAACTACAACTTATGATGTAGTTTGGTATCTCAAAGGATTAATTAATCATCTTAGAAACGAGATCAATTGCACATATTACACATGATATAGGGCCTACTAACCGTATAAATTGCAAACAATAAAAATCATGCTTGATACTTTAAGCTACTACTAACTCACACTACAACACCTAAGTGAGTCAAGTATCCAAGATCATGAAGGTTTGAGAGGCTGAGAGAATAAAATCACATACCACAAACAAATGTCAAGGAAATGATGCCAAGAACAATCACACAGTCAAGTAATGATCAATAGAATGCTCAATAGGGCGTGTGGAAGGGCGAAAACGTACCTTAGCCGCAAGGTGCATCCCAAGTCTTCAAAGGACTAATGCAACACCCAAACCTGACCAAAGTGCATAATAAGTCTTCAAGGACTAGTATCACTTACACCAATCTTGATATCATCATCCTATGATGTTGGAGATCAAAAGGAGATGAGTCTTCTACAAGTGAAGTAACTCAATCCACAATCAAGTTAAATATTAGTCTTCATGAGTACCTACACAAAGAAAGATACAAACTAGTAGATACATTTCAAGAGTAAATCTAAAATGCATATAAGCTACTAATCAATATAGGATGCTATATTACCAATTAAGAGTTATATTTTTATTGAAAAAAAAGTTTTGACCAAAGAGAAACATTAGTACAACGAACCCTTCTAATTTGAGGACAATAGATCGATCCAAGCTTTAAAGCACAATATACTTCAAAGATCTTGAGTGACCATCGCTCTGATACCAATTGTAGAAACTAGAAGGGGGGGGGGGTTGAATAGTTTCTCTTGTTTAAGGTCCTAATTAAAATTCTTTCAATTAGGTTTGTCCCCAAATTACCTTTTACTTGAAAACTAGTTTCATAGTTGTTAGGTTCAATTCTAATGCATTATCAATACCCAGTGACAGTGAAATGCAATGTAAGAATGAAAGTATAAGTAAAGAGTAAGGAAAGAAACAACCTAAGGTACGACACCAATATTTATAGTGGTTCGACAAATAAGCTCTCTCTTCGTTCCTATTCCACTCCTCGAGTACACCTTACTCGAGGTTTCCACTATATCTACAAGCTCCCTTCTTGGAGGAGAAAACCTTAAAAGATCGTTAACATTATTTTCCGACACTAAGCTAAATGCCGAGACCTAATCTTAGATAGGACCAATCTACACACGTCGCCTACTTCACCATTTTCTGATACAAGGCTAGATGTCGAGTTCTAATCGAAAGCTAGAACCAATCTTCGACGCCCATCTTCTTTTATGACACAAGGCTAGATGTCGAGTTCTAATCCAAATCTAGAACCAATCTTCACAACTCTTTGATGAGACTATAATTATACATAGTCTCATCGTCCAAATCGGGCTTAAAATGGTTAAAATATCATCAAAATACCCAAATATAAGCTTTGTGTTTGTTCATTGTGTATTTTAGGTACGGATATCGTGAAATCAACAAAAGATCACAAGAAACAAGAAAAAACGAACACGAGAAACGAAGCTGCGCAAAGAACCGGACCCGAGTATGGATTTTCCAAAAATACCCTTAAAGTTTGAAGATTTGTCAAGATTGGTCCCTCAATTTTGAAGACTTGTCACAAATGACCCTCCATTATTCATTTGTACAAGATTTATCCTTGGAGATTGAAGACATGTCATGACAAGCCCTTGAAGCATGGACAAATTACACATATAACCCTTGGAAATAACTTTTCAAAAGTTATTATGGCAAAAGTGCAAAAACAAAAACTTTGTTATAAAGGGAAATACATTGTGGTTGTTTAAAACATTGAATGACAAACGTTTGGGCGCCTAGGGATCATTTTCGCCAAGACATTAAACTTCACCCACCCAATCATCTTTTGCCACTTCACCAAAACCGCCACGCCACCCCCACTATCACTAATTTATTTAAATTAGTATTAACAAATCATAAACCGGGAAACATTTTCCCTAATCTTTCACACAGCTTAATTACCCTAGAACCCTAATCTTCAATTGAACCTTAAAACAAAGCACTTTTGTTTTTGACTTCCAGATCATCAATATACCTTAACCACATCATAACCCACACCCCAAAACACCCATCACTCTCACCTACATGGTCCCACCGTACTCCCCTGCTCCACCATTGAAGAAAAATACAAAATCTTGGCAGTAGATCAACGTATATGGTTAATTCCTTGGTCCCAAAGAGTAAAGCAAAGCTCAAGATCGATTTTAACAAGCTGGCATCTTCACATGATCAAAGAAGGACCTAGAAGCAAGATTCAAATTCAGCATATCCTTGGAATATGCTTGGGGTATTTTAGGAAATCAATAGTGCTAGGGTTTTCATTCACTGTCTTCTAGATAGTTTTCTTTTGTTGTATAAATAGATGTCAGTGTGTGACATCTATTCTCTTGTTCCAATTTTTATAAAATTTTTGTAATAGAAATTTTTTTATATCAATTGAGTTCCATTTTACTTTCTATTGCAAGTCTTTAAATTCACAATCACTTAAATACTGTCATTTACTTTTCCTGCAAAATTTTTTACATTTCCAAGTCCTATTTATCAAAAACAAATCTTTGTTTTTGAGGTTACTGTAGCATAAGCTATTACCTCAGCTTATTGACAACAAGCTGAGTTAGTGGGCTTATAGGTTGGTTACTTTGTTGGTTTCTACTTTTGAAGAATCTGGTTTAGTATAGAAGGCTTATTCCATTTTGGTTCAAGACTTTTGAAGATATTTCCATTTGTTTTCTTTGCTTATTTGAGGACAAGCTGTATATAAGCTCTCACAAGCTTAGGCGATCGTTGAGGGAAAGAAAGGGTGAATTGAGGTTACGAGTTATCGTGTCAGAAGTTTGACAAGCTTTGGACCCAATTGTAAGACTTCTTCTTCCTTCTTTCTTTTTACTCTTCCTGCTTATGTGCTTATTTGCTTATTTTTCTTCTTATTTATTTTTTTGTTTGCGTATTTTTTCACTTTGAATATCAATTATTTACTGCTTTTTTGTTTTAATCTTTCTTTTCATTTTGTAAATTTTCATTATCTGTTGAAAAACTTGTGTTTGGCACAAGCTAGAAATACATTACTAGCTTAGGTTTAAGCTTAGGATGTTTAAGCTTAGGATTCAACTACTTTTGTTATCTAAGGTTAGGAATAGTATTTGCCAGCTTTTGTTCTTCATAAATCTCAAGTATATATATAAAAAAAACAAGTAGTTTTTATAAGTTTCTGCGTATAAGAAATTAGGTTGTTAGATCTTGGTCGAATGTGATTTATGTTTTGAATCTTGGCAAGCAAAATGGTCTAGGGTTAATCTAGCACTGAGTGCATACCTACGTGTATGTTGTTGAGGTTGGATTCAAGTTTGGCTTGGTCTAAAACCACCTTGTGGTCACATATTACAGCAAGCCAACACCATTTGTCCGCCAATCTGCATCAGTAGACTAAGAATGCTTTGTTTTGCATTTTAAGGTTTGTAAGTTGGTTTATATCTAGGATTTAGGTTGATTTAGGTTTAGAATAGCTGGTACCTACGTTTTGTTGGTTCTTAGTGGCTTATATTAGCTTTGTAGTAACTATATTTCCTTCACAAACACCGCAGCCTTCATTCTTTCCTGTCCATTTGCATCAGTAGGGTATTGAGGGTTTAGATTTTTGATCCCGCCTATATAAACTTGCTAGAAAGTAGATTTAGGTTTACTCTAGGGGTTAGCAATCTGGTTGTGCAGTTTGGAAAAATCATGGAAGCTCTATTATTTGCCTATAGTCCACTATTGTGCACAAAGACCATCAGACCCCTACTTTCTGTCAATGCACATTAGCAGGTGCGTTTGGTTTGGTTTTTGGTTTTAAGGTTTTCGAATTGATTATACAATAGTTTTTAGGGTAGATTGAAGTGTGTTATATTTGGTTGAGGTGTTTGGTAGCCATTTGGGTAGCCTTTGTAGCGTTGAAACCCACTGTATTGCTCTCTAAGTCCACAGCCCAATTTTGGTCTTCTTCACTGTTTGAATTTGGATTTGTGCAAGTTATTGTGTGATTGCACTTGTTGTTTGTGTGTGTGTCTTGACTCCCCACACCTCAATTGGTGTGGGGGTGCCTTATTGCCCAAAAAACGCCAACAAACAAGCCTAAAACAAGCGAAAACGAGCCCAAAACGAGCCAAAAAAGCATACAGTAAGTTTTTTCTTTGTTGTCCGAGAACGCTGCAATTTTTTCACTTATTTTAGTGTTGTACGATATCGGACAACACTGATCTTGGACAAGCCTGTTGTCTGGTGGGATCTTGGATAACACAGAAGTACTCCACCTTGGAGTACTTTGGGGTACTTTGGGGTACTTTCGTTTTTAGCTATTTTTTTAGTTTTTTTAACTTTTTCTTTTTTCCCTTGTTAATTTAGTTAAAATATAGTTTTTAGAAAAATAAAATTTTTTTTTAGCATTATTTTATTATTCTTATGATTATTTTAGTTTAAAAAGTGTTTTTAGCCTTTTAAAAATAGAAAAATAGTATTAAAAATTTAGGAAAAATACTTTTTAGTCTTTAAATAATATAAGTGATTTATTAGTTCAATAAAATAATATTTTGGGCTTTTTCTTAATTATATTTAATTTTTGGGCTTTAATTAGCATTTAAAATTGAATATTTAATTAATAAAAGGTTTTAAAAAATTTATTTATTGAATTTTTTTTCTTATTTATATTATTTTTGACTTAGTTTTCATTTCTAATTAATTTTTAGGTTTTATTTTTAATTTTGTCACGTTTTACGTATTTACGTTCGCGTTTTACGTCACTCGTCGTAGTTTAATCGTAGTCGTAGCTCGTATTTAATTTTTATCTCTTAAACCAAAAACGTCACTAACCCAAACTCTTGATTTTATATAATTAACACACTTAATTCACACACCTCCTTCGAGAACGAACCCGCATTTATTCGGTTTTACGTTTTTCCTAAAGCGTAAGACTTAATACTTGCCGCTCATACGCGTTTTACCAAAAACGTGTACGATTAACCTACATCACTCTTCATTTTCAAGTTTAGTGAGAATTCACAAGACACATACACACATCACTTTGTAGTTTAGTGAAAACTAACACACACCAGTTTTCATAACTCAAAAACACGTATACAAGTACACACATGTAACTTGGATCTACATAAGACAAATTCAAGTATACACATATACAATGGATTTACATAAGACTAATCCAAGTATTCACAAATACCTTGGATCAACACAACACTAATCCAAGTATACACAAATACATTGGATCTACACAATACTCAAATAAACAAACTGATGAACATGACTAGATCTAACAAAGGATGATCTTCATCAAAGTTTCATCTTTAATCACATCACAAATGTGTGAGTGATCTTCTCGCTGGACAAGTAAAGAAAGAGATCAAGAGGATAATCATAAGTAAACATACTTAACACATTAAGTTAACATTTACTAATGATTATGATATAGAAAGAAGATAAGGGGCAGAAAGAATGTCCAAAAAGGTTCTTGGAAACTGAAGATTTGATCCATTATTTATAGGAGACCCAAAATAACGTTTCTTTGGGGGCGATTCAATAACTAGCCTACGGTTCAATATCAATAAAGAACCGAATAGCTATTTAGGGAACCGCCTAGAGTAGACTACGCTACTTTTTGTCTTTTGGTGGGGAAATTTTGTCAAAATGTGAGTGTAACACCCCATTTTGGAAATGGAATATTACGCATAATCATGGCGTGTCATCAAAGCATACAAGGATAAATGTCTAAGCATTATTTGACCATAAAAGGGAAATACCGGAATCAAACATCCGTAACCCCAAAGTAGAGCTCATCACACACAAACATAAATACTGTAAAAGGAAAGGACGAAACAATGTCCATAACAACTGTATTAAAGTAAAGGAAATGCATAAAGTAAAGAAAGACAGTAAAGCTTCCAATCCATATGCACGTACGTTTGATATCTACGAGCGTCCCTGAGTACCTGCCGTTTTGGGAACATGAAAAGGAAAACGGCTGAGCAAGACGCTCAGTGCACGGATGTACAATATAGCATGAAATAGGATAAGCATGTAACATATAACAGCGGAAGACTAAGTTCTGAGTAAACTGGTTAAGTATTAAGAAAACTGGTTTTAAAGTTTGAAAAGCCTTATGTTTATCTTATGAAAACTGTTTTAACATAAATATACCATAGCCCATATAGGTCATGAAAAGGTCACGTGCATGAATACTTGGAGGGGTGACCTCATCATGCTGATTAGAGGGGATGCCTCTAATTAATATACTGGTTTGGGTAGGAGGGATCAACTCCTTGTGAAGGATGCAAGGCACACACCACATTCACCATGATATACTGAATAAAAACATGTAACTAGGATGCACCCATACGCCCCACATGATATAATAATATGGCCAAAACTGAAAGGGACGCCACGAGCAATCACTCCGCCGTGGGGAAGTCATAACATTGGTGCCTCCAATGTTATGGTTATGGTACCTCCATAACTAGGCGAAACTGGTCATGCTTGTATATGGCTATAGATTATGCTAATTAAACATATGCAGTTCAAAACAATAAAACAAATACTGGGGAAAACAGTTGGCTGCATACGGGGAAATCCTAATAAGGAAAGAATGTCCATACTGAAAGGACGGGAATCCGTACCTCAAGTCCAGTGAATGAACGGAAGAAAGACTCCTACTTCTGGATCACTAAAGCTACATGAATACACACGTGTATAAGTATCGATTCACTGATTACGTACTGGGTTTATGTCTCGTCTTAGCTTACTTTGCATGTTTTAGGTCATGGTTTACTGTTTAAAGCCTTAAACTGTGTTTATCTTGTATTCTGATTAATCTGTTTAAGTATTACTGGTATTTCATGTATTATTATACTTACTGTGTAATAATAAGTAACTTTCCAAAAATAGCAGGTTTCCAAAAATAGAAAGTTTCCAAAAATAGAAAGTTTCCAAAAATAGAAAGTTTCCAAAAATAGAAAGTTACCAAAAATAGAAAGTTTCCAAAAATAGAAAGTTTCCAAAAATAGAAAGTTTCCAAAAATAGAAAGTTTCCTAAAATAGAATTTACTGCTTAAAATAGATTAGTTTCTAAAAATAGAAAGTTTCCAAAAATAGATCAGCTGCCTTAATTAAATAAGTTTCCATATATAGAAAGTTTCCATGATTAGATTAGCTGCCTGAAATAGATAGATTTCCATATATAGAAGGTTTCCATTAATAGATTAGTTGCCTTATTTAATTAAGTTTCTATAAATAGAAGTTTCCATAATTAGAATTAAGCTGGTTGCATAAGCTAACATATAAGTCTAAGTGTTTATAAGCTTATTTCTTAAGTCATATGATATAGTGTATAGTTTAATTATTATTTCATGTATTTTAATTAAACTATAGGTTAAGCATTTTAATTAAAGTATAACATGTTTTAATTAAAATGAAATAAAATACATAGGTTAAAATGTGTATTATTATTATTAATAACATAACCTAAGTCATGTCTAAATTAATTAATTATAGGCATGTTTTAAATAATTAATTAATTATAACTTATAACATAAAATACTTAGGTTAAATTAATATCATGCTAAATTAATAATTAAAATAACCTAAGTCATGATTTAATTAATATCTCATGTTATTAATTAATTTATATCCTAAGTTCATAATTCATAAAAAAATTAACATGAAGCATAAATCATGATTTAACCAACGAACCATGAATCGGGCATGAACTCGACACCGTACCCCGAGCCAAACTCGGGGTACGTGTGCCCCCTTGCTGCCGTGGGTCCCACAAGCACCAACCAAGACCAAAAATGGTCTTGGTGGTGGCGGCAATAAGCAAACCGAACCCCCCCCTCGGGTTGGTTATGCTAGGCGGCTAAAACAAACACCCTTTTATATCATCCTTTGATTTTAATTTACCCCAAAACATGTTAGATCAATGTTTAATTATCATGTTTTAATAAGAATAATAATAACATGTTCATGAGAATAATCAAAGATTAAAAAGAATTAAAAAGAAAGGTTTAGAATGATATACCAATACGTAGCTTGAAAGGGGATGAACAAACACGGTTTCTAGCACTTGTTTTTAATGTCAAAAATCAACAACACCCTCCTATGGTGTTGTTATGGGTGGCGGCACAAGGAGGAACAAGGAGGAGAAGGAGAAAATCTTTTAGGGTTTTATGTTTACTTTCTTGAAAAGTGAAAATGAAAATAGTTTTTACCCTTTACCCCCCTTTCATGTAAACTTGATGGGCTTAGCCCATTTCTTGGTTGTTGTGCCGTGGGTATGGGGGCCCCACATGGGGTACCCGTACCTTTTCTCGTGTCCCGATGTTTCGTGTTCGTTCGTGGTTAAACGTGTTCGTGTTTAAAGTGTTACTGTTTATTTTATCATGTAGTTTATCGTAATCTTAACGCTCGTAATTATATTATATGTATTTACGTAATTATTCTAGTTCGTATTTTAAATGGTGATCATGATTTAATTATGTTCACGTGACATATTTATTAACTGTTTATCATGAGTTCGTACGTAATCGATACTTATCATGTCATACACGTATGCACTTGCTTGATTATTAGCACATGAATGTGATCAATACTAAATAAGGTAAGTTTTAATCTAGGACGTACGATCTTAAGGGCACTATTCATGGTAAAAGCATGCGGGTTTTACAATTCTTCCCCCCTAAAAAGAATAATTCGTCCCCGAATTATAGATAAAGCAAACTGGAAAGAAGTAACATACCCGAACTCAAAATATGAAGTGAGGGTAAGAAGCCCGGATGGACTCCTCTGTTTCCCAAGTGGCTTCACGCTCGGTATGGTCCCTCCAAAGAATTTTGACGAATGGGACCGTCTTCCTTCTCATGACTCGTTCTTGCCTGTCGAGCACTCGTTCGGGTTCCTCTATAAAAGTGAGATCTTCACGTATCTGTTCCAGTGGATACTGAACCATGTGAAGGGGATGATAATTGTACCCTCTGAGTAAGGACACATGGAACACGTTATGCACGTGCGAAAGCAGAGGAGGTAACGCCAATCGGTAAGATACTTCACCGATTCGTTCAATGATATCAAAAGGTCCGATGAAACGAGGACTGAGTTTCCCTTTGATCCCAAAGCGTTTAACACCACGTGCCGGCGAAACCTTGAGGAAGACGTGATCTCCCACATTAAAATGTATGTCCCTACGATGCTTATCGGCGTAACTCTTCTGACGTGACCGTGATTCCTGCAGCTTCTGCTTAGCTACTTCGATCTTCTCATTGGTCATTTCTATAATTTCTGGTCCTTCGAGTGTTCGCTCTCCCACTTGATCCCAGCAGATTGGAGCGCGACACTTTCTGCCATACAACATTTCGAAAGGAGCACATTTGATACTTGCGTGCCAGCTGTTGTTGTATGCAAACTCGACCAAACAGATGTAATCGTCCCAATCAGCTGTCCATTCCAACGCACACGACCTTAACATATCTTCCAATGTCTGAATTGTTCGCTCCGACTGTCCATCCGTTTGAGGATGAAAGGTCGTACTCAGCTTAAGTTGTGTACCCCAAGCTTTTTGCAGGCCTTTCCTGAATCACGACGTGAAACGAGGATCTCTGTCTGAGACGATGCTGGAGGGAGTACCGTGGAGTCTCATGATCTCCCTTCTGTAAGTATCTGCGAGTTTACTTACCGGATCTTCCTTGCGTATCGGTAAGAAATGAGCTGATTTGGTGAGTCGATCAACAATGACCCAAATAGCATCGTGCTTCTTCTTGGTAGGCGGAAGACCGGTAACAAAATCCATGGTGATTTTGTCCCACTTCCACTCTGGAATATTCAACGGTTGAAGGAGACCGCCCGATCGCTGATGTTCAATCTTAACCTGCTGGCAGGTAAGACATTTGGAGACATAAGTGGCCACATCCTATTTCATACCACTCCACCAAAAGTGCTGTCTGATGTCATGGTACATTTTTGTCGACCCAGGATGTATAGAAAATGGGGAGCTGCGAGCTTCAGCTAACAATGCTTCCCGGAGTTCTTGATTGTCAGGAACACAAAGTCTCGTGCCCTGCCAAACGATACCGTCTGCGTCCATTCTGAATTCTTTCTGCTTCTCCAAATTCTGAATTATCGCCCAAATTTCTCCATCATCCTTCTGCTCTTCCTTGATCCTAGACAGTAACTCGGGTTCTACTCTAAGATTCGCCCAGTATCCGTGCTGCCCACGTACCATGATTTCGATGTCTAGCCGCTCCAAGTCTCTTATGTTTTGTTCCTTGATCTCAATGCCGTTGATCATTCCGGACTTTCTGCTGAGTGCATCTGCTACTACATTAGCCTTCCCGGGATGATACTGTAGGTTAATATCATAATCCTTCAACAGTTCCAACCATCTCCTTTGTCTCATGTTCAATTCTCGTTGAGTGAAGATATACTTCAAGCTCTTGTGATCCGTGAAAATGTCGCATGATTCTCCGTATAAGTAATGCCTCCATATTTTCAATGCGAACACCACTGCAGCAAGTTCCAGGTCATGCGTAGGATAGTTTTCTTCATAGGGCTTAAGCTGCCGTGAAGCATACGCGATCACTTTCCCATGTTGCATGAGAACACAGCCCAGTCCTTTCCCCGATGCATCACTATAGATCTGAAATCCACCTGTACCAGATGGGAGAGTAAGAATAGGTGCAGATACTAACTTCTGCTTTAGGTCTTCGAAGCTCTTCTCTCGTTCTTTCGTCCAGACGAATTTCTCTCCTTTTCGCATCAGTTTGGTGAGAGGTAGTGCCAAACGAGAAAAGTTCTCCACGAATCTGCGATAATATCCAGCTAAGCCTAAGAAACTGCGGACTTTAGTCGCTGACGTTGGTCTTGGCCATTTAGTGATAGCCTCAACCTTCGCTGGGTCCATAGTGATCCCTTCTTCTGATACAATGTGACCTAAGAATGCCACCTTGTTTAACCAGAACTCACACTTGGAGAATTTCGCATACAGCTGCTTCTGACGAAGAATCTGTAGTACCGTACGGAGATGGTCTTCGTGTTCCTCCGTGGACTTTGAGAAAATCAGGATGTCATCGATGAATACAATGACAAACTTATCAAGGAATTCGTGGAAGATTCTGTTCATCAGATCCATGAATACTGCTGGAGCATTAGTCAGGCCGAATGGCATGACAACAAACTCATAATGGCCATAGCGGGTACGAAAAGCAGTCTTGGCAATATCCTGCTCTTTAACCCTTAGCTGATGGTAGCCTGACCTTAGATCGATCTTTGAGAAGTGTTTGGCTCCTTGAAGTTGGTCAAACAAATCATCTATACGTGGCAGTGGATATCTATTGCGGATGGTAATCTTATTAAGTTCACGGTAGTCAATGCAAAGTCGCATGCTGTCGTCCTTCTTCTTAACGAACAAGACCGGTGCGCCCCATGGAGATGCGCTTGGTCTAATGAACCCTCGCTCAAGAAGTTCCTGCAGTTGGTCCTTCAGTTCTTTTAGCTCTATGGGAGCCATACGATACGGAGCCTTAGAGATTGGCTCAGCTCCTGGAACAAGGTCGAGGTTGAACTCTACTTCTCGTGCAGGTGGTATGCCTGGAAGTTCAGCTGGGAAGACGTCTTGAAATTCCGAAACTACTGGTTGATCCTGAATCGATGGGGATTCAGCATCCATGTCATGAACCGTAGCTAGATAACCCTCACAGCCATGTGACAGTAATGCACGTGCTTGCAAGGTAGATATGACTTGTACAGACCGTCCGGGTATGAACCCATTATGAATGTACTCTGGTGCATTAATGTCTCCGAAGATCACCCGGTATGAGTGGCAGTCTATGGTAACATGGTGCTTGGATAGCCAGTCCATGCCGAGAATCATATCGAATTCAATCATGTCTAGGGGAAGTGCATCTACTGCACGAACTTTATCGTCAAACTCTAGAGGAAGACTCTTGTATACATGAGTTACTAATACGGAGTCCCTCAAAGGCGTGGAAATGGTAAGCCTATTTTCTAATGGCAAGGGAAGTGTCCTGATGTTCTTAGCATATGTAGTGGAAATAACTGAGTGAGTGGCACCCGTGTCGAAAAGAACACATGCAGCTTGTCCGTACATATACAAAATTCCAGTAATGGTACCTGTAGATTTGTTTGCCTGATCGCGCGATGTCGTGTAGACACGCCCAGTGGTAGGAGGCGGCTTAGTATCAACATGACCTGAAGTACCCTCCATTTCAACCTTACGGCAATCTCTCATACGATGGCCAGGGAGGCCGCATTTGTAGCACGCGTCAGAATCACGACGACATGGGCCAGGGTGTCTGCGATGGCAAGTGCTGCAAAGAGGATGAGTGAATCCTCCAGCAGGAGTCCTTGCTTGCTGAGGGCCTGCTGATGAAAAAATGTGTTAAAATAAAGTATATGCACGAGTATAAGACATATGCATCATAAGATGTTCACCAGTGTTAGCTGAACGGTTAGGCTGCGAACCCCTGTGGTTCTGGTCCTTCCCGTTACCGTGGTTCCTGGTAGAGATTAATATAGTGTCAGCATGAGAGATATAACATGAAATCATAAGAAGATGCGTAAATAGTAGCACCTGCTGTTGTTGGAGTGTCCAGCGTTGTTACGGTAATTATCATTACCGCTACGCCTTTCCACAACAGAACGGTCGTTAGTGTGACCGTTTCCTTTGAGTTGATGAGGCTGCTGCTGAGTAGCCGGCTGAGACCGGTCCCCAGTTTTCTACCTGGAAGATACAGTTTAAGAGATGATTATAGAACATATCACGATAGGATGCGGTTAGGTTACCGTTTAAATACGAAATGTTTACCTCTTGTCGGGTCTTTCAGCTTCCCCGAACTCATCTCGTTCCTGCAACATCTCTAGCTTCCTTGCTGCGTCGGCCACTTGTGCTACTGTATTGAACGTAGCACATACTAGATTGTTCGCGACCGAGGTGCGAAGTGCCCACCTAAAATGGTGTGCCTGCTCCTCAGGAGTACCAGCTGCTGCTCCCAGAAAACCAGCTAAGCGAAGAAAGCGCTGCATGAATTCGTTGCTATTCTCGCCCGCTCTCTGACGTATCCCATGGTACTCTCGCTTGAGCTTGTCCTGCTCTGCCTTGGGAAAGAACTGCTCCATCACTCTCTCCTTGAATTGGGCCCATGTCAAACCAGCGACCCACTCATCACCTCCTTCCGACTGCGTCAAGGCTAGCCACCAGTTGAGTACATCGCCTTCAAACCGGTAGCATGCCAATCTCGCCTTGAATGCGGGGTCACATCTCATAGCATTGAAAATCTTCTCAATGTGAGTCAACCAGCTTTCAGCATCGCTGGGGCTATCAGTCTTTTCAAAAGCTCTAGGACGGAGCTTGTTGAATCTTTCCAACCACACTGCTAGTGTCACTGGAGGAGGAGGAGGAGGTGGCTGATTGTGCTGCTGATTGTTGGCAGCTTGAACTTCAGCACGGATGTCATTCCTCAGTTGAGGAAGCAAGGCTTGCATGGCAGCCTGAATTGCAGCATTGAGCTGCTCTTGCTCGCGTGTGAGAACCATCTGACAGTATAACATAAAACATATGATTAACAGTTCAAAACATAAAATATATATTATATATACATGAAAAAAATTTATACCAAAATTTCACGAGAAAAATTTTATGCAAGAAAATCTTTGTATGAATGCATGATGCAGTTTTATGAAAACTTTTGATGCTCGAGAGTGAACGCCTCTGGTCAGTTCACTCAAAATTAAAAGACATATCGAGGGGACGCCTATGGGTCGGTCCCAAATCTAAAAGTTTCGATAAAACACATGCGACTAAATAGGGCCAGTCCTGTACCAACCATTACTTAGTCAAAAACCCTGTAACAATGACATGTATATGTATGCTTAAAATGATGAATGCATGAAAAAAAAACTGTCAGTTCTAGGAAGACCGTAGTGACTACCCACTAATCACAGGTCATATTTGAGAGCCTACAGGTCGAAACCTTGGCTCTGATACCATAATTGTAACACCCCATTTTGGAAATGGAATATTACGCATAATCATGGCGTGTCATCAAAGCATACAAGGATAAATGTCTAAGCATTATTTGACCATAAAAGGGAAATACCGGAATCAAACATCGGTAACCCCAAAGTAGAGCTCATCACACACAAACATAAATACTGTAAAATGAAAGGACGAAACAATGTCCATAACAACTGTATTAAAGTAAAGGAAATGCATAAAGTAAAGAAAGACAGTAAAGTTCCAATCCATATGCACGTACGTTTGAGATCTACGAGCGTCCCTGAGTACCTGCCGTTTTGGGAACATGAAAAGGAAAACGGCTGAGCAAGACGCTCAGTGCACGGATGTACAATATAGCATGAAATAGGATAAGCATGTAACATATAACAGCGGAAGACTAAGTTCTGAGTAAACTGGTTAAGTATTAAGAAAACTGGTTTTAAAGTTTGAAAAGCCTTATGTTTATCTTATGAAAACTGTTTTAACATAAATATACCATAGCCCATATAGGTCATGAAAAGGTCACGTGCATGAATACTTGGAGGGGTGACCTCATCATGCTGATTAGAGGGGATGCCTCTAATTAATATACTGGTTTGGGTAGGAGGGATCAACTCCTTGTGAAGGATGCAAGGCACACACCACATTCACCATGATATACTGAATAAAAACATGTAACTAGGATGCACCCATACGCCCCACATGATATAATAATATGGCCAAAACTGAAAGGGACGCCACGAGCAATCACTCCGCCGTGGGGAAGTCATAACATTGGTGCCTCCAATGTTATGGTTATGGTACCTCCATAACTAGGTGAAACTGGTCATGCTTGTATATGGCTATAGATTATGCTAATTAAACATAAGCAGATCAAAACAATAAAACAAATACTGGGGAAAACAGTTGGCTGCATACGGGGAAATCCTAATAAGGAAAGAATGTCCATACTGAAAGGACGGGAATCCGTACCTCAAGTCCAGTGAATGAACGGAAGAAAGACTCCTACTTCTGGATCACTAATGCTACATGAATACACACGTGTATAAGTATCGATTCACTGATTACGTACTGGGTTTTATGTCTCGTCTTAGCTTACTTTGCATGTTTTAGGTCATGGTTTACTGTTTAAAGCCTTAAACTGTGTTTATCTTGTATTCTGATTAATCTGTTTAAGTATTACTGGAATTTCATGTATTATTATACTTACTGTGTAATAATAAGTAACTTTCCAAAAATAGCAGGTTTCCAAAAATAGAAAGTTTCCAAAAATAGAAAGTTTCCAAAAATAGAAAGTTTCCAAAAATAGAAAGTTACCAAAAATAGAAAGTTTCCAAAAATAGAAAGTTTCCAAAAATAGAAAGTTTCCAAAAATAGAAAGTTTCCAAAAATAGAAAGTTTCCAAAAATAGAATTTACTGCTTAAAATAGATTAGTTTCTAAAAATAGAAAGTTTCCAAAAATAGATCAGCTGCCTTAATTAAATAAGTTTCCATATATAGAAAGTTTCCATGATTAGATTAGCTGCCTGAAATAGATAGATTTCCATATATATAAGGTTTCCATTAATAGATTAGTTGCCTTATTTAATTAAGTTTCTATAAATAGAAGTTTCCATAATTAGAATTAAGCTGGTTGCATAAGCTAACATATAAGTCTAAGTGTTTATAAGCTTATTTCTTAAGTCATATGATATAGTGTATAGTTTAATTATTATTTCATGTATTTTAATTAAACTATAGGTTAAGAATTTTAATTAAAGTATAACATGTTTTAATTAAAATGAAATAAAATACTTAGGTTAAAATGTGTATTATTATTATTAATAACATAACCTAAGTCATGTCTAAATTAATTAATTATAGGCATGTTTTAAATAATTAATTAATTATAACTTATAACATAAAATACTTAGGTTAAATTAATATCATGCTAAATTAATAATTAAAATAACCTAAGTCATGATTTAATTAATATCTCATGTTATTAATTAATTTATATCTTAAGTTCATAATTCATAAAAAAATTAACATGAAGCATAAATCATGATTTAACCAACGAACCATGAATCGGGCATGAACTCGACACCGTACCCGAGCCAAACTCGGGGTACGTGTGCCCCCCTGCTGCCGTGGGTCCCACAAGCACCAACCAAGACCAAAAATTGTCTTGGTGGTGGCGGCAATAAGCAAACTGAACCCCCCCTCGGGTTGGTTATGCTAGGCGGCTAAAACAAACACCCTTTTATATCATCCTTTGATTTTAATTTACCCCAAAACATGTTAGATCAATGTTTAATTATCATGTTTTAATAAGAATAATAATAACATGTTCATGAGAATAATCAAAGATTAAAAAGAATTAAAAAGAAAGGTTTAGAATGATATACCAATACGTAGCTTGAAAGGGGATGAACAAACACGGTTTCTAGCACTTGTTTTTAATGTCAAAAATCAACAACACCCTCCTATGGTGTTGTTATGGGTGGCGGCACAAGGAGGAACAAGGAGGAGAAGGAGAAAATCTTTTAGGGTTTTATGTTTACTTTCTTGAAAAGTGAAAATGAAAATAGTTTTTACCCTTTACCCCCCTTTCATGTAAACTTGATGGGCTTAGCCCATTTCTTGGTTGTTGTGCCGTGGGTATGGGGGCCCCACATGGGGTACCCGTACCTTTTCTCGTGTCCCGATGTTTCGTGTTCGTTCGTGGTTAAACGTGTTCGTGTTTAAAGTGTTACTGTTTATTTTATCATGTAGTTTATCGTAATCTTAACACTCGTAATTATATTATATGTATTTACGTAATTATTCTAGTTCGTATTTTAAATGGTGATCATGATTTAATTATGTTCACGTGACATACTTATTAATTGTTTATCATGAGTTCGTACGTAATCGATACTTATCATGTCATACACGTATGCACTTGCTTGATTATTAGCACATGAATGTGATCAATACTAAATAAGGTAAGTTTTAATCTAGGACGTACGATCTTAAGGGCACTATTCATGGTAAAAGCATGCGGGTTTTACAGTGAGTTTTTAGGTTAATCACTTTCTATGATCACTAAACATGATTAAGATATGTTTGTGTAAGACTTAAATGATTATTACCTTGATGATAATGTTTGTTGAATAGTTCGTCTTTCGGTTGTCTTTGACGATAAATGTCTTTATACTTTGTCGTGATCAAAACTAAGAAAGATTAGTTAAGATTAATAATATTTTTAGGCATTGGTTACATTAACAATCTCCCCTTTTTTTATTACGACAAACTATAAACTCATTTATGTAAAAAAACAAAAGTTTTCGAATTATTTACGAGTTTATCACTATCATTTCTCCCCCTTTATCGAAGCAAAAAGGTTAGCACAAACATTTTAAGGAGAGATGAATCGACTTTTCTAGTAGCTCCCCCTTGGTGCTTACTCCCCTAGATTGGGGCACCAAGTGATCGAGCTATGGTGACAAGCTACATAAAAAGAGAGTATTTTGACAAGATCAATTCACAATTGGTGGAATAAAGGTAGAAAAAAAACATCCATACTAATTTTAATGACAATACGTCAAAGGGTTAAAAACTTAGAATTGTTGGAATCATCCAAATACAATTGTAAATTTTAACCATCAGCTCTCAACAGTATGTGTGATAAAGAATTAGCAAAACAAAAAATAACACACATATCAATCATATTACGAAAATATGAATGAGCATACAAGGATAATATTCATACACAAAATATGAATATTAAGACAACAAATATTGAAAACAAACAAGATAAGCATAAACTATTCTAGTAGAGGTAGTACTCCAAGATTGCTTTGGTTTTTATTTGACTCAACAATTAGAACACAAAGTGTGATTTGATTGGTAAAATAAGACAATGAGGCATCATTCGAGGATTTGCTCATGGGAACAAATACTTTGAGAGGAGGTCGAGTGAGAAGAAATTCAAGAAAATTTAACTTGTCATAAATATGAGCAAGTTCAATTTGTTGAAATCGACAATACGTACACGAGCTTCCATGATGCAAAACAAAATTGTTTGATGGGGGAGGACCATCAAAATAAGAAGGTGGTGGTAGAGAAGGAGATTGAGGATAAAAAGAGGTTTTAACAATGCCTAGTGAGGTTAGGGAAAGAAGAAAGGTCACTGAGATGAGGTATGTTGCAAGGTTTAGGTGGTGGTGGAAGAGATTCTCTTTCTCCGGTAACTGGATTGAATGAGAAAGTCTCATTCTAATACTCAACAAGAGAGAAATAAGAAGTCTTGCAAGGTTTGGGAGAAGATGAATCATGATGATTCTTTTTCTTCTTGATCCAAATGGGTCGAACCGAGATTTTTGGTTTCTTAGAAAGCTTAGAAAAAGAAGCTTTGGGTTTAGAAGGTTGTGACAAAGATATGTCATGGTTAAGATTAGAAGAAGAAGACATTGTGAGGGATGAGAAAGAGAACTCCCAAAATGAGAATATTTAAAGAAAATAGACAAGGCAAGGAATAGAAAGAAAACTAAAAAGTTTCAAGGAATGTTTAACCAAAATAGGCAAACAAAGAATCTTGAAAAAGACCGAGGTCAAAGAAGAAAGACCAAAAAATGAGCCAGAATGTAGCTTGCTGTACGCGGTTATTTAAAAGAACCCGCGGTTGAATATATATATTGAGCCGCACGACATTTATTGAACCGCCCACAGTGGACACAAAAATCTGATTTTAGAAAGTTTTAAGAAAAGACTAGACTTTCGCAAAATTAAGAAAATATTGGATTTTTACCTCTAATAGCATTAGATTAGGCTATGGATGCACAAAGGGAAACATACTCACAAAGAGTATCTTGAAAAAGGGTGACAAAATATTTAGATAATATTTTGATCCAATTTTAGTCAATTTTTAGAGGTTATAATAGATTAAGGTTCAATTTTAATTATAATTGAAGTTGATTAATGTGAGAACACAAATGTTATAACACATAACAAAGATAAGCTATTAAAACATCTCCATGATAAACTCATGAAGGAAACCAAGTACAAGACAAGAAAAAAAAACTAACTACTATAATAGCTAGCTAATCTAATTCTTGATTAAGCAATCTTCTTTGGCTTGTTTTCTTGAAAAGATAATTTTAAAATATCATTATTCATCTCCTAGGAGGAGGAGGATTGGTGAACAGAGTTAGAAAGAGGAACACCCAAAAGTGGAGTGTTAGGAGGAGGTGGAGGAGGTGGTGGCCTGGTGTCCAATGGTGATATGGGTGAATTTGATGGAGTGAAAGGTAAGGTTGGCAAAGGCTCAAGAAATTCATTCTCAAAGGAAAGGCTTTGAAGAGGTTGGGGGTTCACGCCCAAGAGATGACTAGGAGTGAAAGGTGAGGACAACTCATTCATTCTTGATTGGAATGAAGAAAAGGTGGAACCATGGGAATGGTTAGCACCATGAGTTGAACTACTCTTCTATGGATCAAGGGTGGTGAGGGTGATGAAGAGATGAGAATCAGGGAAATCTCATTTTTGGATGTAAGAAAAGATGTAACACCTTGTTTAGGTAGCTTAATTTTAATCTTAAGGTTTCTTTTGGTTGATGAGTGTTTGTAAGAGTTTGAAGATCTTTAGGACACTAATATACGGATTTTAGTGTATATTTATCTTTTAAATTCGTTGTTATCGTTCCTCGGCTCGACTCGAATTGATATCAAACTGTTTAAGACTATTGTTTTTGGTAATAAAACTTGATTGGTAATCTATTTCTACTTAACGAAAAGCACGTAAAATGTAAAAATAGCTAATATACGTAATACGTATCTATTCTAAAAATAAAGTGCAAATACCACAATGCATAAAAGTTCAAAGTAAAATTCTAGGAATATAACCACAAGTAAAAAATCTCCCAATAAAGGTAGAAGGAAAAATCTTACAAAGTAACAATCTTAGAATAAAACTAATAGTCAAAATCTCGGAATAACAATCTCAAAATAAAACTAACAAGAAAAATCTTAGAATATAAAAATGAGGAAAGATCTCGGAATTTTTATGTAAAACACGTCTTAAAATCCACGAAAATTAATTACATGCACTCAGATTCATCTAAAACAGTACATAAGTTATTATTTATTTAGAAATAAATAATGTTATTTATCCAAGTATTATAGTTATTATTATTATTTTAGTAAAATATATAATACTTTTCAGAGTTAACACGAGAACTTTAATAATACGAACACGTTCATTAAATATTAAAACACAAGACGAAAAACAAAGAAAGCATGTGTATGTTGTTGTTGGGCCGCAGCTTCATAGCAAAAGAGAGACAAACGGATTTTAGGCCCAGCCCTCTTAAAAAGCAAACAACAGGAATGTATTACATACATTCATTTTCCAAAACCAGAAAAGAAAAAAATAAAAGAAACGAGGGTTTGGTGTTTTTCCTTGGAGCCGCCGCTAGTAGCAAACAAAAGGGGAGAAACGAATTTTATTTTTCATTGATGATTCGGGTTATGTTTTCGTAGTCCATTCCAAACACGCATAACGGTAATCAGTTTCTTTTTCAAATCCTTTACAAATCACGAATTCATGGTTTTAATATCAAGAACACATGAGTTTATAAACATTAATCATGAAATTGATCCGTTGGTGGTTGGGTTTTACTTTTTACACGTGAACTGAGACCAACAGGGGGGTCTCGGTGTGTTTGTTTTGGTCCAGCCATTAGGCGGGTTGTCTTGAATTAGGACGGCAACAAAACTAGGCCACCAGGGGGTGTTTGTTTTATTAAACAGTGGGAAGGAAAAGGCAGACAGGGGCTGTTTGGTTTGATGCGTAGGGGGTGTTTGGTGTAAACAGTGGGAACCAGATACTGGGTATATTGACCCAGCAGCGGGAACCACAGGAGCAACAGGGGCTACCGGCTTAAGCCGGTGGCTGCTATTTGGTTGTCGGCAGCAAAACCACAACCAACCGGCTGTGGTGGCTCTTTGGTTTGGGCTGACCCGAGACATGGGTGTCTCGGGGAAAGTTTTGGCTCGGGTTTTCGAGTACACGTTCGATATAAAATGCAAAGGTTTTATTTAATTTATATTAAATCATTTTTACCAGTTAAGTTATATCATGGATTAACAGATTATAAATGTTTTATTAATTTAATTATTAAATTAATTTAAGATGATTTAATTAGTTTATTAATTAAAATGTCTGGTTTTATTTAAATCATTTAATTCTCATAGAAACCATTTTTAGAAACTTTCTATTTTAGGAAATACTTCTATTTTGGGAACTTTATATTTTAGGAAACTTCCTATTTTTAGCAGGTGACTTATAACAGTATAATAATAATACTAGAATACGTGTTATACAGAACTCAGAAGTATGGGATATACACTAATCAGTAATACACAAAAACAGTCAGATTTAAAGTCAGATTTAACAGAAATATACTACAATAGTAAGATTTACCAGATTATACACAAACAATAGAACGATACAAGAACGTATAAATCAAACTAAGAACAATAAGAATCAGTAAAAGTAAACAGATATCAGACAACTCATTTGTGTCCTTTATTCATGTAGCTTTTGTAAAGTCAAAGTAGGAGTTCCATATGTTTTCCTTGCAGTCAGTTACTGGACACAAGGTACAGATTCCCGTCCTTCAGTAAGGACTTTCGTTTCTATACATGATTAGGATTCCCCGTCTGCAGCCAAATGTTTTCCCCAGTTATATGTTATAAACTTTACATAAATTGCCATGACAACTATGTAAAATTGTCTGAGCTTTATATACATGCATGACCAGTTTCATCTAGTTACGGATGTACCGTAACCATGACACTTGAGGCACCGGTGTCATGACTCCTCTGCGAGGGAGTGATTTCTCGCAGCGTCCCTTTATTTCAGTTGGCCATTTATCAGTATTTTCAGCGGGGCGTATGGGTGCATCCTAGTTTATCAATTTATGGTTTATCAGGTGAATGTGGTGTGTGCTCTACATCCTTCACATTGGAGCTGATCAGTTTACCAGTTAGAGGCCACCCCTCTACAGCATGACGAGGTCACCCCTCTATGTATTCATGTATATGTTGTTACAGCACATGACCTATATAAGCTCTTGGAACTTAAAATACAATAATTACAGGTTTTCATATTCAAAAGTTAATAGTTCAGTTTTACCAGTTATAAACCAAGTTTTCTAGGACATACACAGTTTTCCGCTGCGTTTTACTTATCAGTGTTTTAGTTTCAGTACTTTCCTTTATCAGTTCAGCTTAGTTATTCCAGATCTCTCTTTTATATTCCAGATATTCATATCATGTCATTATATCCATTCACTGAGTGTATTGCTCAGTCGAATTTTCTTTCCATGACTCATTCAGCAGGTACCCAAGGACGGACTTGAGCATTTAGCGGACGTACATAGGATGGGAGCTACCTTATACATGTATTCCTTTTTGCATTCCTTTTACTTTATGCAGATTTTTGAGTTTATGTTAGGAGCCAATGTTTAATTCCGGTTTCCTTTATAGTCATGTATGTTTTATTACATATTTCCTTACATGCTTTGATGATACGCTATAATTATCATGTAACGGTCTACTTATCAAAGTGGGGTGTTACAATTGTGGTATCAGAGCCCAAGGTTCGACATGTAGGCTCTAAAACTTGACTTGTGACTAGTGGGTAGTCACCAGGAACTTCCTAGATTTTGGCGTTCTTGTCTTTCATGTTTCTCATGCATGTTATCTGTCAGTTTTCTTAATTTTGACTAAGTAAAAGGTTGGTACTGGACTGGCCATATTTAGTCGAATGTGCTTTCTGCGAAAATTTTCGTTTTTGGTGAACCGACCCATAGGCGTTCACCTTCGCCATTTCAGATTATGTGTTGTGAACCGAACCATAGGCGTTCACCCATACTTATGTCAGATTCATGTTTTTCAGTCGATTGTTATTTGGTGAACCGACCCATAGGCGTTCACCATTGCTCAGTTCAAATTTCATCAGTCGAATGTTGTCTTGTGAACCGACCCATAGGCGTTTACCTTTGCTCATATCATGATGTTTCATTGAAATTCGACAAGTATGGATTGGACTACAGCCAACCATATTTAGTCCCATATTATAAATTTCTACACATGACAGTTCTTATAAAATTTTTTGACAAGTATGGACCGAATCAGAATCGTTCATACTTAGTCACTTGTCTTCTCCTTTGAATTTTGTGGATTGAACCATAGCCATCCACACCAGATAATGTTAAATCTCAGTTTATTATACTTTTATGTTCTTTGTAACAATCAAGTTTTCATACTCTCACGTGGATGTCATTTTCATGCTGATTAAGTTTCATGTCTCCTTATGAGGATTATGAGGGTGATGATGTTTTCATGCTAAGATACGGAAGGATTACATTAAAATTCTGTTTTCATGATAAATCATGTTTAGCCTTCGTAAGTTATGTCTTCATGCTGACCATTGTTGAAACTTCGTTTTAAATCATACTTTTGAGCCCTCTATACAACCAACATTAAGTCTACGCAGGAATTGCCAGCCCATCATGTTACTCGTTTCAGTTCGGTTTGCTAACCGCATAAATAAATTTATTTCCTTTGATCATGTCAAACGATTGACACCAGTATCGATCATCTCATGAAATTGCCATCGGTGCCATGTACAGTATTTCATGTGTACTCTATGTACAATATCTCATGTGTACTCCATGTAGAGTATTCCATGTGTACTACATGAATAGTATTACAGGTGTACTCCATGTACCTTACTCCAGGTGTATTGTTAATCGATCCCCAGTCATCTCAGGCGTTTTCCATTTGGCGATGTTCTACCAAACGCTGATGCTACTCATAAGTTGCAGATTTTACAAGATACTGATGCTGCTCATACTTCAGAGACTTTACAAGATGCGGATGCTGCTCATACCTTGGAGATTCCACAAGATGCTGATGCTGTTCATAACATAAAGATTTTACAGAGTAAGGACAGAGATCATATATTTGAAATTAAAGACAAGAATATACTTCAACCATCAGACGCTACCGTTTCACTTCCATGCCTTTACCTCCTCAGTTAGACGTCACACGTCACCCAACTATTCTTCAGTTAGAAGAGTGGGAACCGGTACCCAACCGGCCACTCAGCAGAATAGTTACATGAACCGCGGTTAGAATGACAATCACTAGCTATTAATTAATCAGCCAGTAGCAATCGGAACTCCGACACGGACGTGACCAGAAATACAGAGGTCAGCAGTCTAACCGGTCCGCTAATCCTAACACTAAACAAAAAAATTCAACCTTGTTCAGATCCACTTACTAAATCACAAGTCAAGACACAGGTCTCAAGTATCATTTCGCAAGACACCTGTCCTGACACAAGTCATGATACATGTCATACGAATATTTTCTCAAGACATGAGTCAAGACTCATAACTCCGTATGTTTTCTAAACCAGGCCCTCAGTAATACAGGGTACCCTCCAAGGGGGTATACCCGTTCTGTTATGCCACACATAAATCATACCATTAAAATTCAGTTACAGCCACTGAGTATTATCCAGGTTAGACACGCAGTGTTCATTGTGTAGGATTATAGACGGATGTAGAATAATGATAACCTATGATCCTATCAAGAGGGTTGTTGTTTCTAGAGAGAGACACTAGAGAGAGAAAGATGAGAGAAACTATGTTTTATGATTAATAATAAATGAACAACCAACACCCATTTACATGAAGGAAAGGGGTTTATATACCCAAGCCTATGTGGGGTTGGTCCTTCAACCCATGGACAAGCCCATGGGTTGGTTTGTTACTTACTTTCATACATTGAACTAACTACGAGCTAATTACATCTAATAATATTGTTGGAGTGACCGATACTTCTAATATACGTTAAAAACGTATTTCCAACAATCTCCCCCTAAGGGAGGTCACTCTAAATTACAAAGTTCTAAACCTAGAATACTATACTAAGTCTTCGTTCTTGAGCTCGTAGTTGTTTCTCTTTTCTTCTCTTTCTTTTTCGGCTTGTGAATATGTTGTAATAATCTTTGATCTTTGGCTTGCAACATGTTCTTTTCGCTTTGACTTGTCTTGTAAATTGAGATCATCTTCACGTGCAGTCTTTGCCTTCTTGTGATGTTCGCCTCTTTGTGACTTCATTTCCCACATACCTATCCCTTGTTGTATTCTTGAAAGTATCAGAGTTGATACAACGGAAGACTTTTAGGTCAAACTTTCTTGAATTTTGCTGAACTATTAGATGCAGAAGGAGTAAGTATGTGAGGTCGACTTCATCTGGTACCCCGCAATGCCACCGTTTTCAAACGCAGCAACATAACAAGACACGAATAAAATGGCTTTTACATTTTATTTTGATTCGGTAGCATTTTACTTCCGGTCGGTGAAGACCGTTGGACGATAATAAATATCGTACTTGTGACAGGTAGCTCTAATTAAAGATTTCCTTGACAAGATTTCGCGGGTAAACCCGTTCTCTTTATTCGACCGTCCAAAGCTGACTACGAAGATAAAGAGTGAATCACTTGGATAATAGATATCCTTATGATTGAAGCCGTCACTTCATTAACCTGGAACAAATGAATTTCAATTAAGATTTTCACCATCGTTGCTTTCCAGTTGTCACGAGCTTGATTCTAATAGAATCTTGCTTGTCACCTACCGTAGTGTTGTTTGATGTTGACACTGCAAGATCACTTGGATTTTGTGTACAGGCCCTGGAACAAGTTTAATCTCAATTAAGAGTCAACCCATCGTTTCTTTCCAGTTATCACAAGATTAGTTCTAAAAGAACCGTACGTGTCACCTACCATGAGCTTGTGTGATGTTGGCTCAAGCAGGATTTTCATCTTCATTGTAATACATTCGTATCACTCAAATGTTCTGGCAATATTACAAGAATATTATGTAGGAATCATAAAAATCTTTCTTGTTTTTAAAATTGTGTCCTAATGAGACTTTTGATGATCTCGTGCCTCTAGACTCAATAGTGGATTTTGTTTTGGTGAGCGGAGGTTGGAGAGGATTGCCACCTTTACAATATTAATTTATTCGGAGTGAATAAACCGATCGATAACGTGTTGAGCTCCTTTTCATTAAAATGAATATCTTTTGAGAGATAATTGAGTTGGCTGGGAGGGGTTGTGCATCGCATCACTGTGTCCATGATACTTTCTCTTCAAGATGAGTTAACCCGGTTTCTGCCTAAGTTGTAAGAAGGGCTTCTTTCTTTACACCATTTATCTTTACATTTCTTTTTTATTCTTCAACCCCTTCAATGCTTACCAATACATCATCACTAGCACCTTGTTGTGATTGTTCCAGTGCTAGCATCAGTACTTGGTCGGCATTCAACTACGTTCACAATCCATTCCCCCATCTTTCCTAAGGAGTTCTATTTTCTAACTATGGAATTGTCCTTGGGAAGATTTCTCCGGTTCTAGAAGAGTCATTGGACTAGTACCTAATCCTACCACCCTTTTGTGACCACATCCGTCGTGAGTTAAGTGTGTTTGGGGTAAGTATTCATCTTCAGGAAAATTCCTTAAAATCACTAAGGTACTTGTGATATAAATATCAAGAGTGTTTTGTACCTTCAGCGTTTTTGACAATAAGATGTTCCCCGTTAACATATGCGTAGCACATATCTAGTTGGATTTTCAATTCAACCCTTTTCATTTTTGGCCACATATGTTTACAAGTCTCCTTAATCCCATTTTCTCCCCTTATCCAAAATGTTAACCATCAATATTTTGGATATTAATGGATAAACCGGTCTTTGGGTAACACAATGATATCAGTTGTTGTCCATAGAACATATCAATGCTCCCCCTCAAGTTAATGAGGGTTAGTTGTAGTGCTTGAGTATGATATATTTTAAAAGATTTAGAATCTCGTAAGAAATTCTTGAAAAATTATCATACTTTCACACTACAACAAGCCAGAAAAGCACAATATTCACAGTATTTATATATTCACAAGTAAAATACAGAGTTGACCTAAGATAGTAAGAACTATTTTAAATGGATCGTTCCATTAGCTTATGGTGCGCTCCATATGGCCTACCACCGACGAATCGTTTTAGACTCCTCATTAACAGTCTTTCCCTCAGCTTTTCATAAATCTTGTTGATCATGTAGTGAGCACTTGTGACGTATCCATCGTGCCACATTACGGTAACCATGGGATACTTCTTGGTGATGTTGAGCTGAATCAATGTGTCACGTACTTGTTGAAGAGTCCCGTCACTAAACTTGTGAAGTTCCGCGACTCTCATGAGTTTCTTCTCATCAGATCCATTTAAGTAGAAAGTGCCTGGAACCGGTTTTTAGTATTCGTGTAGGGACTTTTGTTGCGATGGATATCAGGAACTTCAGTGTATGGAGCATTGAGGTTCAGCTTCTTCTGATAACTTTCGACACCGAGTTTCAAGTCTTCAACTCTCTTCTTGATTACAATGCCACGAGTATACATTCTTAGAGCTGAATTCAAGGCAATGATGTCTTTGTCTTCCAAGTGTCTGAGTGTACATTGAGTCATCAGAAGCAACATGTCTTCAATGTCTTCGAGAGGAAGATCCAAAAAGTTTCCTTCCATGATGGTGTAGTGGTTGTCATCTTCCCTTTTCAGTCTGATCTCTGTTAGAGGATGGTAACCGACTTTGGGTTGAATTATCACTCCTAGAATGGCTTTAATTCTGAACATAGATACGACTGGAGTCTTTGATTTGAATCCACATGCATAGCTATAAGCTTGTCGTATAGTTTCGCCCCAATGCGATGCACCCAATTCGGCATAGTGATCATACTGAGGAATTAATCGCTTTATCCAGATACGATCAACCTTTTCCTCAATCCATGTTATTGACCCCTAAGTTGCAGCTTTGACCAAAGTTAATGAAGTCGCATACTTATTTTGCGCCTTTCACCAAATACTCAAGGTCACGGCAAACAAAGAAATCACGTATAATTTGATTGTTACCGTCAGCTATCCGGAGAGGAGCATTTTCTGGCCTGTAACGACATGTTCATTAAGGAATGTTCATTGCTTTCAAAAGCTCATTCTCATTTTATTTAGCCTCCATTCTATTGATTCTTGAATTAGCGAGGATGGTGGGATCATGAAGAGCTCGAGTTACCATAGTTGGAGTGTTGTCAGTTCCATAATTATAGACTAGGTATGCTGAGAAGTCGATAGGATTACTGAGGATTTGGGAGAAGTCTGATTCATCTTCTTGAGTTAGAGGACGATTGCTAGCAGCTTCCGTGATCCAAGGTTGCTTGGGTGAATTCTCATCTACAGTAATTGTATCCACCCACGCCGGTTCACTTGATTCTTGAATGATAGAAACTGGTTCAATGGCTGGAGTCTCCATGATTGGTACAGATTCTGGTTCAGGTTCTGGAACTGACTGAGTTTCTGGAATATCCTTTACTGGAGCAGATTCTGGTAAAGGTTTTTTGGGTGCTTTTCTGGAGCAGATTGAATTTGAATGGATGAGACGGTCATATTAGCATCAACATCATGACGGTGTTTGGTGCCTTTTCTTTTTTGAGGTGTCTCAGTTTCTGGAGTTTCCTCGGCTGCTGAAGTGTTTTGATCTTTGGTAACATCATCCTTATGAGACTTGTCACCTTTTCCTAAAGTTTGATCATCATCATCATCCGTCTTGTCTTTGTTTGTGTTATCATCATCAGCCTCATCTTCATCATCATCCTCTGTCTCATCCTCATCATTAACTTGTTCATCAATACTGTCATCATCATCGTTTTTTTCAGCATCATCATCATCACCTTTATCACTGTCATCGTTATTGTCATCTTTATCTTCATCTTCACCGTCATCGTCATCTTCACCGTCATCGTCATCTTCACCGTCGTCGTCTTCGTTATTATCAGAAGATTCATCGGGTTTGTCTAATTCACCCTCTTCTTCGTTTTCTTGATCTTGTTGTAACATACTGTATGGGATGACGGTGCCATGCTTTTCAAATATCATAGTGTTTTCATCCATAGTCGTCTTTAGAGCCTTGTGGAGTGCTATTTAGGCTGGCGTTTGGTTGTGAGACCTAATTTGAATCATTCGAGCATGTAACGGCTTCTTCAACTCATAGTCTGTGAGTCTTTGAGCAATTAGATAGTCTGACTTCTGAGTGTCTGAATACTTGATCATCAATTTGCTTGCAGCAATCTTTTTAAACTCGTCTCGCAGAGCAGGAAGTGTCGTTTCAATAGATCCTTGAACTTTTTCACTGATGGATTCAATGAGTGTTTCGTTGGCTTTAATAAGACTTTCTTTCTCGTCTTTGTACTTCCTTTTCAGTTCTCGAAGACGGTCGATCTGTTCTTGCATTCTAGCTGCTTTAGCTTCTAGAGTTCCTCTGGATGATTGTTCATTTTTTTGTCGATAACTAACTCTTCTCTAAGACTAGCTATTTCCTGTTCATGAGCTCTCTTTGATGATTCTAACCGTTCTATGACTTGAGTAGTTTTATTTTCTTGATCTTTCAGTCGTTGTTCTATTCTTATCATAAAAGTTGTATCGATCGGTGGATGTGACGGCAAAGACACTGGTTGAATGGTTGATGGTGAAGGGGTTACAAGAGTTGTCACGATGGTGCTGATTACCGATGTCGTGGCCATAGTTATAGGAACATTAACTATGTTCGGTTTTGATGAAGGATCGGTGTTAGTGACTTCCGATTCTAGAGATTGAAGGTTTAAGTATTTACCTACTGGATTCGACACTAAAGTGAATTTGGTAACACTCTTCTCCTTGTTGATGTTAGCTATCTCTGTCTCCATGTGTACTGTCGTGGTATTCGTGATGTTGATCATCGTCTTCATCATGAACTGGCTCGTCCTCGTAATCATCGGGTTCTCCAAAATCAGCAATATCAGAAACTTCGATTTCCTTTGACTTCTGACCCGATCTACTACCTCCTGTTTCTTTTCTACTTCGTTGGAAAACCTTCTTCAGTTCCTTCAGTTGTTGTCTTTCAGTCAAAGTTTGTTCTTCTATGTCTTCATCAATGAGAAGTGTTTTCTTTCCCTTGGCATTTTTCTCCCATAAAGACATTGTTCTTATTCTTTTGCCTTTGTCTTGTTTTGGTGTATCAGCTTTTGAAGAATCGGTTTCCTTTCTTTTGCTTCTGGGTTTTGGTGCCTTGTTCTCTCCCACAACTACTTTCTTTGAGTGTTCTTCATTTTCTTTTAGAAGTATCTTATATGCAGCACTCTTTTTGATTTTGTCATTCAGCATATTATCCGGAACTAGAGCAGGAATACCTGAGTAAATAATCTTAAATCCTTCTTGTCTCATGGCTACTATGAAGAAATCATCATCTTATGAGTTAACAAAGAATCCTCCACGTCGATCGATAGCTTCATCAGCTTTCATGAAGTAATTGATGATGAGCTTTGTGAATCCTGGAAACTGAAGGTGTTCAGATTTCTTCATAACATTTATGAAAGCTTGATAATGAAATTCTTCCCATATGAGAGAGGAATAATCTAAATTGAGTTTCTTGCAGATTCCATAAAATATACCAGCCTGACAAAGTCTCAAGGAATCCGCACCTTTGGATTTTCCTGTCAAACATCGGATAATGATACTCGAAATTTCCTTCCACGGTTGTCCAAGCCTAGAAATGTTAAACTTAGACAAGGTTGTCAATTCTTCATCATAGCCAAGTGACATAATCAAATCTATTATTTATTTTGCATCTGGAACAGGAGCATATGTTTTCCCTTTAGCTAAAGAAGGGAATCCGAAGATTTCACGAAACTGATTAAGAGAAAATCCCTTCTTCTCACGATTGATGTTGAATGAAAACTTTGTGTTTGTGATGGTTTTGATGGATGACTAAAACTCATGCATGTAGATTTCGGGAACACTTGCTGAAATCCGTAGTGCATTTTTGATCGGTGAGAGATTAAGGATTTCGATAACAATTCTGAATGTTGCTTGTGATGGAACGAAGCCTTCTTTCAATCGTTGAATATTTGGGGTGATTGGAAGGCGGTTTTCTTCTTGTACGAGTGCAAGATCGAGTTCAATTTGTTGCTCTTGAGTGCGAGACATGATAGCTGCTAAGACAAAACATACACGTTGATACACAAAAGAGATATATCATAATGTATTAACCTTAAAAGCATCATATTTCAATACATAAAACATAGCAACTACAACTAGTACATTACATACCATACAATCACTACCCAAATTAATCAACTAACATCAAGTCGGAATCCACATAAGCATGAACAATTTATAAATTAGAATCCTAAATAAGCATATAAATCGGAATCCCCAAAAAAATAGAGCATAAGCTGGAATCAACAAACAAAGTATAAGTCGGAATCCTCACAAATAATATAAGTCAGGATCCAATCTAAGTCGGAATCCACCTATTCATGATAAGTCGGAATCCATGTGTCCTACTCTTAATTCGGAATCCCAAGTACATGACATAAGTCGGAATTGTTTAAATATACTTAATTCGGAATCCCAGTTACATGTATTTAATTCGGAAACCCAATTCAAACCTAAGTTGGAATCAATGTTTAAGAAACCTAAGTCCGAATCCAACATAAGTCGGAATCCAACATAAGTCGGAATCCAACATAAGTCAGAATCCAACATAAGTCGGAATCTAACATAAGTCGGAATCCAACATAAGTCGGAATCCAACATAAGTCGGAATCCAACATAAGCCGGAATCGAGCTTGATGTAGATCTAAGTCGGAATTTTCATGATCATAATTCGGGATAAAAATAAGTCGGAATCCCCTTTTTACGTGAACCTAGTTCGGAATCATGTTTTCCTATACCTAAGTCGGAATCCATATCATGCTATTAATTCGGAATACTGATTTCATAAACATAAGTCGGAAACCACTCAGTATTTTTCATATGAACACTCTGTTATGTATCTCAACTGTGAGTTTAATCCAAACCAAATCTGATTATGTTTTTAAGGCATCCCAGACATGGACCTATGTTCAAAAATCAATTCCAAGCAAAACCCCCTTATCAAATCAACTATTCAATCCAAAGAAATTCATAAACCCTAATTTCTCATTTGGGGATCAACTAATTAAAGAAAGATCGGGGGAATCATGGGATTAAGTTAAATGAACACATTAATCATTTACCTTAGATGTTTTGAAGGAAAACAAATCAAAAATTATGCTTGATTAAGCTTTAGCAATGGCGGCAAGAGATGGTGGTTTTGGTTGTGTGTAACAGTGAAACGAAAAAGAGAGAAAAAAAGAGTTGGGGGCGCGTGGTATGTGTTTTGACTTTAGGTCAAATTAACATTTTCCATTTTTACACCTTTAGTCCTCCTTTTACTTTCTAATTTTCATTTAGTTAACGCCCTATTTAGTTTAACGTCTATGAAGAGAAAACATAACATTCGTTATCACTTAAATATACTATTAATTATTTTTCTCACACACAAAAAATAAACGCACTTAATCGAGTCTCCCTAAAAGCCAATAATCTCTAAGATCCAATCAAATGCACGACAGACGGTCTACAGCAAATCCAAAATCCACAAACTTGACAAACAACATTTAACCGTTTAATTTGTTGAAACGATTTTTGAAGACGATATTTCGATGACAAAGATGATTTGATATTTTCTCCCCCTTAAACACAGACCCGTTTACTATTTAAAGAGCTGTATTCGTTGTTTAAAGAGTCTAATACCAATGAAAGCATTTTCGTTTAATGATTTAAAAGAAGGATTCTAGTGGCAATAAGATTTCTCTTATTTTTACAAAATAAGTGCATTGAAACGTACACTAATTTGTGTTAGACCAAGTTATAAAGTAAACTTTATCCCTTGTATGGATTTAAAGTAAACCATACCCGAGAAAATTAATTCGCGTTGTGAGCCAACGTTTTCGAAAGAAATACGTGGCTTTAATGCGAAAAGCGGGTTGCAGTAAAAAATAACTACAAGCCATGTGGGCATGTTTTAAAATATGTACAACTTTCATATGGACTCTATTTATGGCGCCTTGTCAATATTAATCGACATTTCTAAGGCCGTAAATATTACCGTACCAAAAGACATGCCCGATTTAAAATGAAAAATATTTTTGGATTTTCTTGATTTTATATTTTTTATGGTTTTTGTAGGTTTTATATTTTTGTATTTTTCTTTTGATGGTTTATATATATACGATAATATACATGATCACGATTAAAAGGATACTCTAGAATAGTTTACCACCACTATTCTGTAGATTCTTCTGCCAACTCCTTAAGAGTCGCCGGTGAAAATGATTTCATGCCCAACTTTTCGATCAAAAACTCGATAAGTCCTCGATCTAAGGCCTTTGTGAATATATCCGCTAGCCGATACTCAGTGTTGACAAAATATAGCTCGATCACTCCATTTTCCACTTGCTCTTTGGTAAAGTGGTAGCGTATTTCAATGTGCTTCGCCCGGGAGTGTTGAACGTAGTTGCAGCAAAGGGCAATGGCGCTTTTGTTGTCACAGTACTTCGGAGTTTTGTTGAATCCAAGACCGTAGTTAGTTAATTGTGATCTCATCCATAGAACTTTAGCACAACAACCGGACATATCAATGTATTCAGCCTCTATACTTGATATCACAGCGCTTTTCTGCCTTTTGGATGCCCAACTAATCAGTCTATCTCCAAGAAGTTGCACACTGCCAGAAGTGCTACGTCTAGTATCTTGACACCCGACATAATCCACATCTGCATATGATAGTGCAATAGAGGAATCCTTCAGATACCACAAACCACGATGAAGTGTTCCTTTAAGATACCGAAAGATCCTTTTCACAACATGTAAGTGATTTTTGGTAGGCCGAGCTTGATACCGGGCACACATGCATATAGCAAACTGCAAATCAGGCCTGCTAGCAGTCAAATAGAGAAGGGTGCCGATCATTCCACGGTAAAGTTTAGGATCGACAGCATTCCCATCCCTGTCCTCATCTAACTTGGATCTCTCCACCATTGGAGTATCCACGGCGTCATAGTTTTCAAAATGATACTTTTTCAAAGATTCAAGAGCATATTTGGATTAATTAATAAAGATGCCTCTAGGATTTTGAGAAATTTGTAACCCTAAGAAAAGTGAAAATTTTCCCATCATCGACATCTTAAAGCTTGTAGATATGATTTTCTCAAAATTGTCAGACAATCTTTGAGTGGTGGCAGCAAAAATTATATCATCAACATAAATTTGTACCAGTATCATGTCGTTGTCCTCCTTGAGAATGAACAATGTGGGGTCTACTTTGCCTTTGGAGAAGCCTTCCGAGATCAGATAAGACGAAAGGAGATCATACCACGCGCGTAGAGCTTGTTTCAACCCATAATGAGCCTTCTTGAGCTTGTACACGTGATTAGGATACTCCGGGTTGACAAATCCACTCGGTTGACTAACATAGACTTCTTCCCTTAATTCACCATTGAGAAATTCCGTCTTTACATCCATTTGGTAGACGATCATATTCATGTGAGGAACATAAGCAAGGAATAGTCTAATCGCCTCCAATCTAGCAACAGGAGCAAAGGATTCTTAAAAGTCAATACCCAATGCTTGTTTGTAACTGCGTGCAACCAATCTCGCCTTGTTCTTTAACACACCACCCAATTCATCAAGCTTAACCTTAAAAACCCACAACAAAGTAAGAATGTCGACTTTGTCGTGTAGAGGAACTAATTCCCATACTTCAAGTCGCAGAAATTCATTAAGTTCTTCTTGCATGGCTTCAATCCAAGATGATTGTGTCATGCTTTGTTGCCAAGTTTTAGGTTCAATGTCGGAGAGAAATGCATCAAAGTAACAGTATAATGCATGTTATTGTAGTTGATGGCGTGTCAAGACTGGTCGATCGACGTCACCAATAATATTGGGGATTGGGTGATCCTTTGTCCATTTGGTGTTGTGATTTTCAATATGTGGTGGTCTAGAGTGAACGATTGCAGGAGCTTCCTCTGAGGTAGACACACCGTTAGGGTTTTCAGGTATTTGTGAACCAAAGAATGGAAGCTCTTGTAGGTGAGCAATTTCCAAGTTGTGATCATAGTAATCCTCTTCAACATCATTAGGAATGAGTAACGGTGTTGATTCGGGTGTAGTTTGAGAATTGTTAGGGGATGGTGCAACTGGTTCAATAATGACTATAGATGCATCTGATTGATTTCCATTATCTTGAGAAACAACTTCGGGAATCGGAGCTACTACTGCAGGTGATGGAGAATCATCACTTGGAGGATCAAAGAATTCATCAAACATAGGTTGAAATAACTCATCCCACTCGAGCCTTTTAGGTGGTGTAAATGATGGGGAAGTAGGATTGTTGGGAGTAAATCCGGAACTGATAGTATCGGTTCCCATCTCATGAAGTACGGGTTCAGAGCTGCGTTTCTTAGAAGCCATCGGTGTCAGCTCATCAAAATCGGCATCCAAAGTTTCTACTATCTTGCCAAGACGACGGTTATAAATCCGGTAAGCTTTCTTTGTGGGTGAGTAACCAATGAAAATTCAAATATTAGCCTTCAGTTGAAGTTTGACCAAACTCTCACTATTAGTATTTGGATAACATAGTGCACCTAACACATGAAGAAAGGAAATATCGGGTTTATGTCCATGAAGAATCTCATATGGAGTTTTTCCATGGCGCTTACGAATGATGGAGCGGTTTTGGGTATAACATGCGATAGCCACTGCTTCAGCCCATAAGAATAAAGGAGCATTCGCATAAATCAACATGGTTCTAGGAGATTCCATAAGTGTACGGTTACGTCTATCTACGACACAGTTTTGTTGTGGAGTGCGAGCAACAGAAGTTTCATGTGAAATACCGACCTCTTCATAATAGTCTCGTAGAGTCTGATTAACGAACTCAGTTCCATTATCAGTTCAAATGCGGCGAACTGTAGCATTAAGACACACCTGGATCTTAAGAAAAGTAATAATATATGCTGGTGCTTGATCCTTGGTTGCTAAGAACTTAACCCATGTAAACCTTGAAAAATCATCCACCATGACGAGGATGTATTTTCTACCACTCACACTAGCCGTATGCATTGGCCCGCAAAGATCCATGTGCAAAAGATATAGTGGTTCTTGGTTAGTGTCTTCAGCTATAAGTTTGTATGATTTCTTGGTGATTTTCCCCAAAGAACATGTGGAACATAAATGATCCTTTTCGAACTTGAGTTTTGGAAGACCACGAACAAGCTCATTTTTAGCCAAGTGGTTAATAGCATCAAAGTTAAGATGACATAACCGGCGATGCCACAACCATGACTTGGTCTTAGATGCTTTGGAGAGAAGGCATACAGGAGAGGCGGCCATCATGTTTTGAATGGACAGTTAATAAGTGTGAAAACACTTATCCTTTTACCACTTAATTATAATAATAACCAAGCCAAAACGTGTATTTTATGTCATAAATGTCGGAATTATGCGTGGTTTGTGTTTTTGTTGTGATTTAGGATCAAAATGTGAAAAGGGAAGAAAACACGGGCTTTCACGGACTTTTATCGAAGAAAAAGACAAAAGACGAAGTTAAAACATCAAGAGTGCAAAAAGAACGGAAGTCCAAGGCCTACTCTGAAGATTTATCGAAGAAAAATTCTAAAGACGGAAGTTTAATGAAGTCGAAGAACTCAAGTCTAATAAATGAAGAAACTATAAGACGAGTTCAAATAATCCCGAGACAAAGTCGAAAAAAGTCGAAGAATTTATAAAGACGAAAAGACGAGAAAAGGAAGGAAGCATCAAGACATACTAATCCTCCTATAAATACCCTCCTAATGTGTCATTAGGAGGTGTTAGCTAAATTGACAAATTAGTCTTTCCACCTTTATTTTCATGTCATTTATTTACTTGTCAATTTACATTCTTTGTCTTGCACCTTGAATTTGTAAGTCCTTTAATTTTTACTTTTAATTGTTGTTGAATCTTTAATTTTAATCAAGCATTAACCAGATTTGATCAGCCTCAACAATCTCGGTTTAAAATTAATTTCAGTTTGATAAATGTTTATCCGTTGAACAGGTTATTGATTTGGACAGTATGATATCTAGGGAGGAGATCCGTAGAGCAGTTTGGAGTTGCGGTGTCGACAAATCTCCGGGTCCGGACGGTTTTTCGTTCGAGTTTTTTCGCAAGTACTGGAGTTTTATTGGTACTGACTTCTGTGGTGCTATGGAACATTTCTTTAGCAAAGGTAATTTTACGCGAGGTTGCAACTCGTCCTTCATTGCCTTAATTCCCAAGACTGCCGATGCTAAGTATGTTTCCGACTATAGACCGATCAGTATGATCGGCTGTGTTTACAAGGTTGTCACGAAGATTCTTGCTACTCGTTTGGCCCCCATCATTCCAGATATTATTTCCGATACTCAATCTGCTTTCTTAGATAAGAGGAATATTCTGGACGGCCCTTTCATATTAAACGAGTTACTTAGCTGGTGTAAAAAATATAATAAGCAGGCCATGTTTTTCAAACTTGATTTTGCTAAGGCTTTTGACTGCGTGCGCTGGGATTATCTTTTGGATGTGATGAAGTCTTTTGGTTTTGGTCCGAATTGGTGTAGATGGATTCAAGGTACCTTGAGCGGCAAGGGCTTCGGTTCTTGTTAATGGTAGTCCTACTACTGAGTTCTCATTTTACAGAGGCTTGAAACAAGGCGATCCGTTGTCTCCGTTTTTATTTATTCTGATCATGGAGTCATTACATCTTTCCATGAATCGTGCTTCTTCAAATGGTTTGTTTAGGGGTCTTTGTCTCAATGGGTCTACCTCTGTGTCCCATCTTTTTTATGCAGATGACGCCATGTTCATTGGGGAATGGTCGCAAGCAAATCTGGAAAATGTTATCAAAATGCTCCAATGTTTTCAGTCTGCTTCTGGTTTGAGTATCAATATCCAGAAAAGTAATTTGTTGGGTGTGGATGTGGGGCAGTCTGAAATTGATCAGGCTGCTGATAATATAGGGTGTCTGGTTATGAATAATCGGTTCCGATATCTTGGAGTTATGGTGGGCGATCTGATGAACCGTAGGGCAGCTTGGGTCGAGGTTATTAAAAAACTTCGAGCTAGACTTTCCAATTGGAAGGTCAAGACGCTATCCATTGGTGGTAGATATACTTTGTTGAAGTCAGTGCTTGGTTCGTCTCCCTTATATCATATGTCTATCTTTAAGACTACTAATGGAGTGTTGAAAGAAATGGAAGGCATTCGAGGCAAGTTTTTTAATGGTTATGATCCTAAGGAAAGAAAGATTACATGGGTCGCGTGTCAAAAAGTGTTAGCTTCAAAAGTTCAAGGCGGTCTCGGAGTGTCGAGTTTTTTTGCTCTTAACCGTGCTCTCTTGATTAAATGGTATTGGAGATTCCTTTCCAAAGACGGGTCTCTTTGGTCCCACGTTATCCAGGCTATTCACGGGGACAATCTTGATAATGAGAGTAATTCTCCTTCTGTATGGTCAACCATTCTCCGTGAAATTAATGCTCTCAAAGATATGGGTTTCGATTTTATGTCTCATTGCAAGAAAAGAATTGGTAACGGTCGTGCCACTAAATTCTGAACGGATAAATGGGTGTTGGATGTTACATTTCGTGAAAGGTTTTCGCGAGTGTATGCTTTAGATATGGATAAAGAGTGTTCGGTTGCAAGCAAATTTGGCGACGGACAAATTAGCGATTCTTTTCGGAGGAATGTGAGAGACGGGGCTAAACGACAACAATGGAAAGCCTTATTTCGGTTTTGGCGAATGTTTCTCAAACGGCCAATGAAGACAGGTGGGTTTGTGATTTAACAGGTGATGGCAGCTTTCGTCTTAAAGAGGTTAGGACTTTCTTAGATAATCTGGTTCTTCCTTCTTCTTCTGAAAGCACTAGATGGGTGAAATGGGTTCCCATAAAGACTAATATCTTTATTTGGAGGGCTCGTAGAGATTGTCTTCTAACTCGCTATAGTTTATCTCGTAAAGGTGTGATGTTGGATTCGCTTGTCTGCCCGCTTTGCGATCATGGGGTGGAAACTACTCAACACGTGTTATTCTAATGTCCCATAGCTCGGAATGTCTTTTATCGAATTTGCAGATGGTGGGAAATAGCAGGAGAAGATATTGAGTCCTTTTCGGAGTGGCAAAACTGGTATCTTTCCATTCGTATGCAATCTGGTACGAAGAATTTGCTGGATGGGGTGTTCGCTACTTTTTGGTGGTTCATGTGGGGTTTTCGTAATAGGTCTATTTTTTATTCTTCCTCTCCAAGGCGCTCGGTGATTTTTGATGACATAGTAGCTTTGTCGTTTAATTGGGTTTCGAGTAGATGTAAAAAGTCTTTTACGTGGGAGAGTTGGCTTAAAAATCCCCACTTAATTTCCTTGTAAAGTTCTTTTGCTAGCTCCTTGCTAGTCTTTAATAATAGTTTCCGTTCTAAAAAAAGCATTTCATTTATCTCTCATTCTACCTTTCTTATTTTGATTTAATCTTTATGCTTATGTGCTTATTGTTATGCTTATTTGATTATTTGTTATGTTTTTATATTTTTGATTGTGTTGAATTATTGATTTTATAGCTTATTGTGTGTTTGATTTGATTTTAGTTAAGTGTTTTTATTAGTTTATTTTATTAAAAGTTGATTTTTAATTTTTAGTTTTATTAGTGCTTTTGAAGTTTTTGATTTCTAGTTGAATTAGTTTTTCTTAAAAGTGTTTTAGATTAAGTTTTGGTTATTTGATTATTTGATATTTGCTTATTTGTAGCTTATTTTCTGATTTTTAGTTTTTACTGTATCTGTTTTCATAATTTCGGATTAGGGTTTATTATTCCGAAGATCTTCCTTTTTCTGAAATTATTTTTCCTGAAATTATTTTTCCTGAAATTGTTCATTTCTCTGAATTTGTTTTCGCTGAAAATTTCTCTAAAAAAGTTTGATATTCCGAAAAAATCATTTTTCCGAAGAAAGTTCTGAAAAGGTTTATTCCGACGAAAGTTCTGAAAAGATTTATACCGAAAAAAAAAACTTGTGAAAAAGTATTATTCCGAAGAATCTCTAAAAATCATTTTTCCGAAGAAATCTCTTAAAAAGAATTATTCCGAAGAAGCAATTCTCTGAAATATAAAAATTCCGAAGAAATTTATGTATTGCGAAGAAACTTATTCCGAAAAAAAAGTGACATGCTAGCCTAGTAGCTAGCTTAGTTTTTTCACCAAATTGACCAGGTAGCTTGCTAGCTTGAGCTAGCTGGCTGCTAGCTTGTTTATTTATTAGTATTGTTCCGTAATTATTTAGTTTTATCTGAAAGTTGTTTCGATTTTAATTCTCAAAGTTACGTATTTTTAGTTGAATTTTTCATCAACTTTTAGTATTATTAATTTTTCGTAAAGTTTAAGTTTTTTTTTAGTACCCGCTTTAGGATTTGCCTCGTTTAGCTTTAAAGGACCATCTTAATTTTATTATCTCCTTTTTCATTAAGCAAACTTTATTTTCGAGTCGATAGTTAATTTGTCTTTTAGTTTTATTTTTATTAATTGTTTTGCTTTAATTTACGTTTTATTATTTGTTTCGCTCCTTTATTATTATTTATTTGTTTTAATTTCTCGTCATTTACTTTTAATCATTTATGGATTTATTTACCTTGCCTTTTATTTTAAAGTTTTGCAATTTTATTTTACAACAACGACCAATCTATTTCTTTTTTTCACCAAAAGACGACTGAGTCACACTTAAACAAGTAATCAATTCGAATAGACATTATAGAACAATTTCATACTTAATAAAAACCAGTTATTAAATGGCGCCGCTGCCGGCTCTTTTCGTGAAGATTAACGGTTTTCTGTGAGAGACGCGTTGGATTTTGGGATCCGTTCACTCGTGGACGTTATTTTTCTTGCTCAAAAATTTTCAAAAATCCATAAAAATTAAAATTGTTAAAAATCCATAAAAATTCAAAAAAAATTCAAAAATCCAAAAAGATTTTATCTTTATTTCTACACGTACATATATATTCTCTATTTCTTTGGTATCTTTTTCTTTTGCTTTTGCAGGTGTATGCGTAGTAGATCTTCAACTTACTTTGAGCCCGAGACTCGTGAAGATTTAGTTATGGCTGGTGTGCACAACAACAATAATCCACCTCACCCCAACATGAATAACAACAACAATGTTCCACCACCCGACCTTAGAACGATGGAGGAACTTTGTCAACCAACAATAATTGGACGAGGAGGACCGATTGCGCCGATGCAAATCACGGCTCCAGAGTTTTCGTTGAAGCATCACATTATCCAACAAGTTCAAAACACTTGTCCATTTCACGGATTGCCGGATGATGATGCCAACAAACACCTCGACAAGTTCATTACCGTTACTCAAAGCATGAAGTTGCCCGGGGTTACTATGGATTTTCTTCGCCTTCCAATAACTGATTTTTATTAAGTATGAAACTGTTCTATTATGTCTATTCGAATTAATTACTGGTTTAAGTGTAACTAGTCGTCTTTTGGTGAAAAAAAGAAATACATTGGTCGTTGTTGTAAAATAAAATTGCAAAACTTTAAAGTAAAAGGCAAGGTAAATAAAACTATAAATGATTAAAAGTAAATGACGAGAAATTAAAACAAATAATTAATAATAAAGGAGCGATACAAATAATAAAACGTAAATTAAAGCAAAACAATTAATAAAAATAAAACTAAAAGTCTAAATTAACTATCGACTCGAAAATAAAGTTTGATTAATAAAAAAGGAGAGAATAAAACTAAGATGGTACTTTAAAGCTAAACGAGGCAAAACCTAAAGCGGGTACTAAATAAAAGATAAAACTTAAACTTTACGAAAAATTAATAATACTAAAAATTGATGAAAAATTCAACTAAAAATACGTAACTTTCAGAATTAAAATCGGAACAACTTTCAGATAAAACTAAATAATTACAGAACAATACTAATAAATAAACAAGCTAGCAAGCTACCTGGTCAATTTGGCGGAAAAAACTAAGCTAGCTACTAGGCTAGCATGTCACTTTTTTGGGAATAAGTTTCTTCGCAATACATAAATTTCTTCGGAATGTTTATATTTTAGAGAATTGCTTCTTCGGAATAATTCTTTTTCATAGATTTCTTCGGAAAAATGATTTTCAGAGATTTCTTCGGAAAAATGATTTTCAGAGATTCTTCGGAATAATACTTTTTCACAACTTTTTTTTTCGGAATAAATCTTTTCAGAACTTTCTTCGGAATAAACCTTTTTAGAACTTTCTTCGGAAAAATGATTTTTCGGAATATCAAACTTTTTCAGAGAAAAAAAATTCAGAGAAATGAACAATTTCAGGAAAAATAATTTCAGAAAAAGGAAGATCTTCGGAATAATAAACCCTAATCCGAAATTATGAAAACAGATACAGTAAAAACTAAAAATCAGAAAATAAGCTACAAATAAGCAAATATCAAATAAGCATATAACCAAAACTTAATCTAAAACACTTTTAAGAAAAACTAATTCAACCACAAATCAAAAACTTCAAAAACACTAATAAAACTAAAATTAAAAATCAACTTTTAATAAAATAAACTAATAAAAACACTTAACTAAAATCAAATCAAACACACAATAAGCTATAAAATCAATAATCCAACACAATCAAAAATATAAAAACATAACAAATAATCAAATAAGCATAACAATAAGCACATAAGCATAAAGATTAAATCAAAACAAGAAAGGTAGAATGAGAGATAAATGAAATGCTTGGTTAAAATTAAAGATTCAACAACAATTAAAAGTAAAAATTAAAGGACTTACAAATTTAAGGTGCAAGACAAGGAATGTAAATTGATAAGTACATAAATGACATGAAAAATAAAGGTGGAAAGACTAAATTGTCAATTTAGCTAACACCTCCTAATGACACATTAGGAGGGTATTTATAGGAGGATTAGTATGTCTTGATGCTTCCTTCTTTTTCTCGTCTTTTCGTCTTTATAAAGTCTTCGACTTTTTTTCGACTTTGTCTCGGGATTATTTGAACTCGTCTTATAATTTCTTCATTTATTAGACTTGAGTTCTTCGACTTCATTAAACTTCCGTCTTTAGACTTTTTCTTCGATAAATCTTCATAATAGGCCTTGGACTTCCGTTCTTTTTGCACTCTTGATCTTTTGACTTCGTCTTTTGTCTTTTTCTTCTATAAAAGTCCGTGAAAGCCCGTGTTTTCTTCCCTTTTCACATTTTGATCCTAAATTATAACTAAAACACAAACCACGCATAATTCAGACATTTACGACATAAAATACACGTTTTGGCTTGGTTATTATTATAATTAAGTGGTAAAAGGATAAGTGTTTTCACACTTATTAAATCCCCTACACTTGACCATTGCAATGTCCTCATGCAATGCATTAATTACAAAGCAAGTTTTACATTTTCCATCGTAATCAATCCACCTTGGCCTTTATTAAAGAGACAAAATATTTAAAAGAAGAAAACAAGTAAAAAGATCAAAAACTTACCTTGGGGTTTTGAAGTGTCATGAATGATTATCACCCTCAAGTTTCACGTTCCCCATACCAAGCTTAAAAACGAGATCATTGTTATTATAAGTTAGCAAACTAACACAAACTCATGTGGCCCAATTATTCACTTAGACTCCCTTATTCCTAGGTGTATCTCTTATATTTTATTATTGTCTTGAATGATCATGAGGATGCATTGTTGACTTATTTCGATAGTTATTTAGGCTGAAAATAAAGTAGGACGATTTAATCAATAGTTAGCTAAAGGACAAAATCTTTTAAAACTGCTTCTCGGGACCTCATAAAGTTCATATCTTGGCATAACTTGCTTCACGATTTGAGACCTTTCTCGGAGCGATAGCTGGGCAAATTGCGGTCACCTTGCGGACGTGCTTGATAGCCACCCGTGGAATAGTTATCGTTGGCGGCATACACATTTTCCGAATTGTCATGAGTCAAAGGACAATCGGTGTATGAATGAGATCCCCCGCATATTTCACATGATTGACTCATAGCATTAACTTGAGCATTGATAGCTTTGGTGTTGTTAGCGGTTTGGAGAGCAAGTGTTTCAACAAGCGAAGTAAGCTTATCAATTCTCTTGTCGCTCTCATTAGTGCTAGCACTAGCCACATTAGTCCGAACACTCTTGGTTTGCACTCAAGATTTATTCTCAATAATGTCCCATGCAGCATTAGAAGACTTAACCAAAATATTACCCCCTGAGGCACTATTTAGTGAATCTTGGTCATTCATGCTTAAACCATTGTAAAAAGTATTAATTTGATGTACTTTTGTGAAACCATGATGTGGACACTTTCTTAAAAGTTCCTTAAAACGGTACCAAGATTCACTAAATGCCTCACCGTACTTTTGTTCAAAGGTAATGATTTCATTCCGCAAAGCGGTAGTACGTGAGGGTGGGAAAAAGTAATTGATGAATTTGGTCTCTAAATCCGTCCACATAAGAATACTTTGTGGCGGTTCCTTATCAACCCAATTCTGGACTTGTCCCTCTAAGGAGAAAGGAAAAAGTTGTAAGCGAATTACCTCTTGTGAAACCCCATTATACTTAACCGTATTGGTGAGTTGAAGAAACCTTTTAATATGGTCATGAGGATCATCAAGCGAACGCCCCAAGAAAGGTTGAGCAGAGACCATTTGAATGAAGCCGAATTTGAGTTCAAAATTGTTGGCTCCAATCTCGGGTATGACAATAGCATCAGTGTTGCCCTCTACGTGCGATTGCAAAAGCCCGATCAATGGTTGATTGTCCAAGGTGACAATAGGTGGAGTAATGACTTCGGCTCGAGCTACTTTCTTCTTACGAGCACGAGTACGCATACACACCTACAAAAAGAAAAGAAAATTAGACAAGAAATATTTTTTGTTTTTTATGTTTTTCTATTTTTTTGTAGTTTTGAAAATTTTCTATTTTTTTTATTTTTGAAAAATTTTAAGCAAGAAAAATAACGTTCAAAGATGAACGGATCCTAAAATCCAACGCGTCTCTCACTAAAAACCGTTAATCTTAACGAAAAGAGCCGGCAGCGACACCATTTAATAACTAGGTTTTTAGCCAAGTATAAAATAATTTCGTTCCAAGTCTTTTCGAATTAATTACCTTTAATTAGTGCGACTCAGTCGTTCTTGGTGGAAAATAAAATGGGTTGTTTGATTACCTATTTTAAACTAAAAGCAAATATAAAAATGTGGTTGAGTAAAAATAAAGCTTTAAAAATTAAACTAAAAATTACTAGAAAAACACTTGGTAAAAACAGAGATTTCGGGAAGCGTGCAATTTTTGGAAATTAAACCTAATGAATTTAAAACTTGAAAAAATAAATAAACTAAGTAATGTAAACTAATTATTGCGATGGACAGTATCGGAATGAAAAGACTGTCGCAATGTCTAAACCATCGCAATATTGATCGCAATACTACCCATCGGAAATAAGTGGTAAAACACAATAAAAACACAAACCACGCATAATTCCGACTTTTACGACATAAAATATATGTTTTGGTCTTGTTATTATTGGAAATAAGTGGTAAAAGGATAAGTGTTTTCACACTTATTAAATCCCCTACACTTGACCATTGCAATGCCCTCATGCAATGCATTAATTTCAAAGCACATATTACATTTACCATCATAAATAACCCACCTTGGCCTTTATTAAATATTAAATACTAAGGAAACTAAAAGAACAAAACAAGTAAAGAAATCAAAGACTTACATTGGGGTTTTGGCCGTCATGAATGTTCATCATCCTCAAGTTTCACGTTCCCATACCAAGCTTAAAAACGAGATCATTATTATTATAAGTTAGCAAACTAACACGAATTCATGTGGGCCAATTATTTACTTAGATTCCCTTATTCCTAGGTGTATCTCTTATATTTTAATTTTGTCTTGAATGATCACGAGGATGCATTGTTGACTTATTTCGATAGTTATATAGGCTGAAAATAAAGTGGGACGATTTAATCCACAGTTAGCTAGAGGACAAAATCTTTTAAAACTGCTTCTCGGGACCTCTTAAAGTTCATATCTTGGCATAACTCGCTTCATGATTTGAGACCTTTCTCGGACCGATATTTGGCTGCGACTTCATACTTCGAATCTTGAGAGACGTTCTTGAAATTATGGTCTTCTCTTTATATTAGGAATTTCTTCACTTGAACTTTTTGAGAGATGCTTCATATTTGGACCACGACTTCTTCATTTTTCTCCAATCTTTATTTTGGACTTTGATATACAACGATCCGCCTCCTTTTAGGACTTGGATCTATATATCCTCATACCTTGTTAGGGCCATTTTGGATAGACTTCTCCATGATCTTTAGGGGAGTATTTGCTTTTCGTTGTGTGTCTCGATCCTTCATATTGATTTTTGATAAATGATTCTTCACATCACTTTTAGATCTTTAGCAACAAAATGTAGCCCTCATGCCTTGTTAGGGCCTTTTCGGACTCGCCAATCTTCGCATCCCGCTTCAATAAGTTATGCCTTGGCTATGAACTCTAATTAATACTGAGCAACTTTTAAACGATCTTGTGCTAGAAGCTAAGTAACTTTTCAAATCATACAACCTTATTTATTGCAATTAAATTTATTGACAAGCGATGGGAGAATAAGCTTATAATCAACGCACATAAATTCACGAAAGAATACCAAACTTATAATTGACTCTATCATCTCTCGTTCTCCACAGTTTAAAATCTCAAGGAATGAGACTCGTGGATGCTTAGCCTATTAAATCAAAGTTTTGGGTTTTCGAGTCATCTATAGGATCTTGCAAACTCTTAGACCTTTTCATGTTTAGAATTCGCATTTTAAAGTTCCCTTGATAAACGACTCTCTAGGATCAATTATAGGAACTTGCGAAAAGTTCTTGTTCTTAACCCGTGAGAGTTAAGACTTTCGTTAAAGTTCCCTATATAAAAGCCCAGAGAAACTTGACTTAAACACGTTAAGGATACTAGCTAAAGTAAACTTAGATAAGTAAACTCGGGTTGAGTCAAAAGATTAATGACTTTGAAAAATTTAAAACCACTTTATTAAACTTTATTTTTAGCAAAGAAAGTAAATAACGATAACAAAGGAAAATACTACTATACTACTAGGCAAAATAGATTAAAAATTTTGAAAAATGTCGAAAAGTCAAATTTTCCGGTTAAAATGAGGGCAAATTCATGGAAAAGACCACTTACTTCGATAGAAGTCCCCCTACACTTTATATAAACATTGTCCTCAATGTTTAAGCATGTGGGAGTAAACTCCCATACACTTAGGACATTGTGCACTTTTTTTAAATCTTGCTAAGGAAAGGACAACTATAGTGATTCCTATGTGAACATATAAGATATGAAATATTGAATCACGATAGTTTAGGATAGAACCAGGAAGACGGGCACACGGGATCACGGTTTGTCAAAAGTCATCGAGAATGGATCTTTGAAGCTTTTTATCCCTACACATCAAAAGAAACAAGACAACAAACACATACGGGGCTCCCCCTACACTTATTATAAAAACGGTAAAGGATAGATCAACGGGTTGCCTCCCGAGAAGCGCTTGTTTTTGTTAACCGAGTCACGAGCCTGACTCGACCCAGAACTTAATTCAAGGGAAACATTGTGAGGGATGGAATCATCTCATGAGAGATTTCCTCACCAAAGTACAACTTCACGCGCTGGCCATTCACCTTAAAATTGGGCCCATTTGGCTGAGAAAGCTCAATGGTGCCATATGGGAAGACTTTGGCGATGGTGAATGGACCAGACCAACGGCTCTTCATCTTGCCCGAGAAGATCTTCAACCGAGAGTTAAAGAGTAAAACTTGATCACCAACGTGGAACTCTCGGTTCTTAATTCTAGCATCATGAATGATCTTGGTCTTCTCCTTGTAGATCAATGAGTTCTCATAAGCTTCATTCCTTAGTTCATTTATCTCATTGAGTTGAATCTTCCGAAGATCACCGGCTTTGTTGATGTCAAAATTGGCCCACTTCAAGGCCCAGTACGCCTTATTTCCAGCTCGATAGGGAGGTGGCATGCCTTCCCGTACACAAGACGATACGGAGTGCAACCAATCAGAGTCTTATATGCGGTACGGAAAGCCCACAAAGCATCATCTAACTTATCAGCCCACGAGGCACGATGCTCTCCCACAGTACGCTCAAGAATTCGCTTCAATCCACGGTTAGATTTCTCGGCTTGACCATTTGTTTGAGGATGATAAGCGGTGGAAAGACGGTGATTGACACCGTACTTAGCCATGACTCGAGAAAATTGATCATTGCAAAAATGAGTCCCACGGTCACTGATGATAGCACGAGGAACACCGAATCGAGCAAAAAGCTGCTTCAGAAAGTTCACAACCACCCTCGCATCGTTCGTAGGGAGAGCCTTTCCCTATATAAAAGCCCAGAGAAACTTGACTTAAACACGTTAAGGATACTAGCTAAAGTAAACTTAGATAAGTAAACTCGGGTTGAGTCAAAATATTAATGACTTTGAAAAATTTAAAACCACTTTCTTAAACTTTATTTTTAGCAAAGAAAGTAAATAACGATAACAAAGGAAAATACTACTATACTACTAGGCAAAATAGATTAAAAATTTTGAAAAATGTCGAAAAGTCAAATTTTCCGGTTAAAATGAGGGCAAATTCATGGAAAAGACCACTTACTTCGATAGAAGTCTCCCTAAACTTTATATAAACATTGTCCTCAATGTTTAAGCATGTGGTAGTAAACTCCCCTACACTTAGGACATTGTGCACTTTGTTTAAATCTTGCTAAGGAAAGGACAACTATAGTGATTCCTATGTGAACATATAAGATATGAAATATTGAATCACGATAGTTTAGGATAGAACCAGGAAGACAGGCACACGGGATCACGGTTCGTCAAAAGTCATCGAGAATGGATCTTTGAAGCTTTTTATCCCTGCACATTAAAAGAAACAAGACAACAAACACATACGGGGCTCCCCCTACACTTATTATAAAAACGGTAAAGGATAGATCAACGGGTTGCCTCCTGAGAAGCGCTTGTTTTTGTTAACCGAGTCACGAGCCTGACTCGACCCAGAACTTAATTCAAGGGAAACATTGTGAGGGATGGAATCATCTCATGAGAGATTTCCTCACCAAAGTACAACTTCACGCGCTGGCCATTCACCTTAAAATTGGGCCCATTTGGCTGAGAAAGCTCAATGGTGCCATATGGGAAGTCTTTGGCGATGGTGAATGGACCAGACCAACGGCTCTTCAGCTTGCCCGAGAAGATCTTCAACCGAGAGTTAAAGAGTAAAACTTGATCACCAACGTGGAACTCTCGGTTCTTAATTCTAGCATCATGAATGATCTTGGTCTTCTCCTTGTAGATCAATGAGTTCTCATAAGCTTCATTCCTTAGTTCATTTATCTCATTGAGTTGAATCTTCCGAAGATCACCGGCTTTGTTGATGTCAAAATTGGCCCACTTCAAGGCCCAGTACGCCTTATTTCCAGCTCGATAGGGAGGTAGCATGCCTTCCCGTACACAAGACGATACGGAGTGCAACCAATCAGAGTCTTATATGCGGTACGGAAAGCCCACAAAGCATCATCTAATTCTCCCACAGTACTCTCAAGAATTTGCTTCAATCCACGGTTAGATATCTCGGCTTGACCATTTGTTTGAGGATGATAAGCGGTGGAAAGACGGTGATTGACATCGTACTTAGCCATGACTCGAGCAAATTGATCATTGCAAAAATGAGTCCCGCGGTCACTGATGATAGCACGAGGAACACCGAATCGAGCAAAAAGCTGCTTCAGAAAGTTCACAACCACCCTCGCATCGTTCGTAGGGAGAGCCTTAGCTTCAACCCATTTTGATACGTAGTCAACGGCTACGAGGATGTACTTTTTCCCTCTAGATGATGGAAATGGCCCCATAAAGTCGATACCCCATACATCAAAGATTTCACATTCTTGTATGAAATTTTGAGGCATCTCATCTTTATGAGTGATCTTGCCTTGGCGTTGGCAACCATCATAATTTTTAACCATTTCGTGAGCGTCACGATAAATGGTGGGCCAATAGAATCCCGAGTCAAACACTTTTTTCGCGGTGTAGTTGGGACCAAAGTGACCACCGGTGGGTCCTTTATGGCAAGCTTCGAGAATGTCTAAAGCTGCAGGTCCATCGACGAATAATCAGATCAGCACATTGTTTGAAGAGATAAGGGTCATCCCAAAAGTAAGTCTTAACATCTTCAAAAAACTTCTTCTTTTTTTTGGGATGTTAACCCTTCGATAAGAATACCACCCACTAAGTAGTTTGCAATGTCCGCAAACCACGGGGTGTCATCAAGATTGGAATTGATAGACATTAAGGCCTCAAGGGGAAAAGAGTCATTGATCTCTTGATTCGGATGATCCCCTTGCTAAGGATCCTCAAGTCTACTTAGATGATCCACGTCTAGGTTTTTGGCTCCCTTCTTGTCACAAATTTCAATGTTAAATTCTTGAAGGAGCAAAACCCAACGAAGAAGTCTTGGCTTGGAATCTTGTTTAGTTAACAAGTACTTCAACGCGGAATGATCGGTGTACACGATTGTGGTGGAAAGGACAAGATAGGGGCGAAACTTTTCAAAGGCATACACTACAGCTAAAAGCTCTTTTTCGGTAGTGGTATAATGTAATTGAGCCCCCGTCATTGTCTTGCTAGCATAATGGATTGGTTGGAAGTGTTTGTTCACTCTTTGGCCCAAAACCGCTCCAATAGCAAAGTCGCTAGCATCACACATCAATTCAAAAGGGAACTCCCAATTGGGGGTAACCAAGACCGGTGCCTTAGTTAGCTTGTCCTTAAGAAGATTGAAGGATTCAAGACACTCTTTAGAAAAGATGAAAGGAGTATCTTTTTACAAGAGGTGGGTCATCGGGCGAGCGATTTTAGAAAAATCTTGAAAGAATCGACGATAGAAGCCCGCATGACCAAGGAAACTTCTCACACCCTTCACGGTTGAAGGTGGAGGCAATTTAGCAATAACATCGTCTTTAGCACGGTTGAATTCAAGACCGGCTTTGGAGATTTTATGTCCAAGAACAATGCCTTCTTTTACCATGAAATGGTATTTTTCCCAATTTAGAACAAGGCGAGTGTCTTCACACTGCTTAAGCATGCGTTCCAAATTGGCAACGCAATGAGAGAAAGAATCACCATAGACCGAGAAATCATCCATGAAGACTTTCATAGTTTCTTCAACCATGTCATGGAAGATAGCCATCATACACCTTTGGAATGTCCCAGGAGCATTGCATAAGCCAAAAGGCATTCTTTTATAAGCAAATGTTCCATAAGGACAAGTGAATGTGGTTTTCTCTTGGTCTTTGGGATCGATGGGGATTTGAAAATACCCGGAGAAACCGTCTAAAAAGCAGTAATAGTCATTACCCGCTAGACGTTCAAGCATTTGGTCCATAAAAGGAAGGGGAAAATGATCCTTTCTCGTAGCATCATTAAGTTTGCGATAGTCTATACAAACTCTCCACCCTGTAACGAGACGAGTAGGAATCAACTCGTTGTTTTCCTTGGGCACAACGGTGATTCCGCCTTTCTTAGGCACACAATGGATGGGACTAACCCATGGTGAATCCGAGATAGGGTAGATCATTCCCGCATCAAGAAGTTTGATAACCTCTTTTTTGATAACGTCATGGATCTTGGGATTCACCCTTCTTTGGCTTTGAATAGTGGGTTTAAAGTCGTCCTCCATGAGAATTTTATGTGTGCAAAAGTGAGGATCAATTCCACGAATATCGGAGATTTTCCACGCAATCGCTTTCTTATGATTCTTCAGCACGGCGATAAGTTGGGATTTTTCGTCTTCTTTCAAATCCTTTGCAATGATGACGGGTAACTTCTTATTGTCTTCAAGGAACACGTATTCAAGATGAGATGGTAGATCCTTAAGCTCTAAATCCGGAGGATTTTCGATGGAAGGCGTAGTCAAATGCGGATCATCAATAGAGATATCCTTAGGAGATGGTGGAGAAATATAGTCCTCATTGAGAAGTTTTTCAATGGTACGAATGTCTTCATCCCAATTGGAGGGAGAATCGTCATATTACAAGTCCACATCTCCCAAAGTTGCTTCAAATTCTTTCAAAATGAAATCACTTTCTCCAAATGGAGTTAGTGATGGAGCAATAGAGGCAACGATCTCAACAATGGGAAGAGAAGAAGAAACACTTTTACAAGCGTCTTTGAAATTTTCTTCACAAGCCTCATCAAGAACGTCAATGAAATTAACACTCTCGTTTTCAGAAGGTTGCTTAGAAAGTTTTCCCATGTTGAAGAAGATTTTATCGTCACCAACTCTCATGATTAATTCGCCCGCGGCTACATCAATGAGAGTGCGACCGGTCCTCAAGAACGGACGTCCAACGATTAATGGAACACGGGGATCCATCTCGTAGTCAACGACAACAAAATCCGCTGGAAAGGTGAATTTGTCGACACCGACGAAGACATCTTTGGCTATCCCCAGCGGATAAGCAACCGTACGGTTAGCTAATTCCAATGTCATTCGTGTGGGGACTAGCTCGGGTAGAGACAATTGTTTCCAAACGCTTAAAGGCATTAAGTTTATACTAGCACCTAGATCGGCTAGGGCCATACAATTCTCTACCCCGGGGAAGTTGCAAGGAATGAAAAAACGACCCGGATCACCAAGTTTGGTTGGTAATTTCCTTAAGAGCACTGCGGAGCAATTCTCATTAAGTTGGGTTTGAGCGATGTCAAGAAGTTTCTCCTTATCACTGAGAAGATCTTTAAACATTTTAGCATATTTGGGCATGTGAGTGAGAGCCTCAGCAAAGGAGATGTTGAAATTCAGTTGTTTAAACATTTTAAGAAAGTTAGAAACCTGAATATCATCCTTGTTCTTCAACTTCTCTTTCCTCAACCTTGAGGGATAAGGTATATTGGGTTGAGATGAAGGCTTTGGAATGGAATTCTCACTCACATCCTTGGGTGGTGGAGGGGTAGAAATAGTAGGCGGTGAAATTGGAGAAGTAGAAGTTGGAGGAATTGGAGAAGTAGAAGTTGGAGGAATTGGAGAAGTAGAAGTTGGAGGAATTGGAGAAGTAGAAGTTGGAGGAATTGGAGAAGGGGACTCGTTTTCCTTTGTCACAATCACCGGTGTAGGTGTAGGAAGCTCGTGTTCCTTTAAACCTTTTCCACTTCGAGTGGTGATTGCTTTCATCTTCCCTCTTGGATTAGCAACGGTGTTACTCGGAAGAGAACCCGAACCAGAGGATTGATTACTTGGTAAGAAACTAACCATCATGTTCCTTAAGTCATTCGTTTGACTTGCCAAAGAGTTTCGCATATCGGCTCGAAGATCATTCCCTTGTTTCACCATATCTGCTTTCATGTTGGCCATTTCTCGATGAAGATTTTTCACTATCACATCATTAGTCCTCATGTAAGTGTCAACCTTTTGATTAAATGTGGTGGGTTGGGTGGGAGGAAGAGCATGGTAGGCAGGTGGTTGATAAGCGGGTGGTTGGTGAACTTGATTGTTTCTTTGAGGTGGATATGAGTTTCTTTGGGTTTGATATTGATTTGGAGCTCGAGGTTGGTTTTGATTGTTGCGATTGAGGTTGTTTGGGTTTTGAGGTGAAAAACCGGGTGGTGAAATAAAGTTGTTTGAGCGATAGCTGAGCAAATTGCGGTCACCTTGCGGACGTGCTTGATAGCCTCCCGTGGAATAGTTACCGTTGGCGGCATACACATTTTCTGGATTGACATGAGTCGAAGGACAATCGTTGTATGAATGAGATCCCCCGCATATTTCACATGATTGACTCATAGCATTAACTTGAGCATTGATAGCATTGGTGTTGTTAGCGGTTTGGAGAGAAAGTGTTTCAACAAGCGAAGTAAGCTTACCAGTTCTCTTGTCGCTCTCATTAGTGCTAGCACTAGCTACATTAGTCCGAACACTCTTGGTTTGCACTCTAGATTTATTCTCAATAATGTCCCATGCGGCATTAGCAGACTTAACAAAAATATTACCCCCTGAGGCACTATTTAGTGAATCTTGGTCATTCATGCTTAAACCATTGTAAAAAGTATTAAATTGATGTACTTTTGTGAAACCATGTTGTGGACACTTTCTTAAAAGTTCCTTAAAACGGTCCCAAGATTCACTAAATGTCTCACCGTACTTTTGTTCAAAGGTAATGATTTCATTCCGCAAAGCGGTAGTACGTGAGGGTGGGAAAAAGTAATTGATGTATTTGGTCTCTAAATCCGTCCACGTAAGAATACTTTGTGGTGGTTCCTTATCAAGCCAATTCCGGGCTTTTCCATCTAAGGAGAAAGGAAAAAGTTGTAAGCGAATTACCTCTTGTGAAACCCCATTATACTTAACCGTATTGGTGAGTTGAAGAAACCTTTTAATATTGTCATGAGGATCATCAAGTGAACGCCCCAAGAAAGGTTGAGCAGAGACCATTTGAATGAAGCCGGATTTGAGTTCAAAATTGTTGGCTCCAATCTCGGGTATGACAATAGCATCAGTGTTGCCCTCTACGTGCGATTGCAAAAGCTCGATCATTGGTTGATTGTCCATGGTGACAATAGGTGGAGTAATGACTTCGGCTTGAGCTACTTTCTTCTTACGAGCACGAGTACGCATACACACCTACAAAAAGAAAAGAAAAATAGACAAGAAATATTTTTGGTTTTTATGTTTTTCTATTTTTTTGTATTTTTGAAAATTTTATATTTTTTTTTATTTTTGAAAAATTTTAAGCAAGAAAAATAACGTTCAAAGATGAACGGATCCCGAAATCCAACGCGTCTCTCACTTAAAACCGTTAATCTTAACGAAAAGAGCCGGCAGCGGCGCCATTTAATAACTAGGTTTTTTGCCAAGTATAAAATAATTTCGTTCCAAGTCTTTTCGAATTGATTACCGTTAATTAGTGCGACTCAGTCGTTCTTGGTGGAAAATAGAATCGGTTGTTTGATTACCTATTTTAAACTAAAAGCAAATATAAAAATGTCGTTGAGTAAAAATAAAGCTTTAAAAATTAAACTAAAAATTACTAGAAAAACACTTGGTAAAAACAGAGATTTCGAGAAGCGTGCAATTTTTGGAAATTAAACCTAATGAATTTAAAACTTTAAAATAAAATAAACTAAGTAAAGTAAACTAATGATTGCGATGGACAGTATCGGAATGAAAAGACTGTCGCAATGTCTAAACCATCGCAATATTGATCGCAATACTACCCATCGGAATATCACACCTGAATTATGTCGGAATATTGAAGTTGAGTATCGGAATACACTATCTATCGGAATAATTCCTATCGGAATGTCCAGTATCGGAATGTTTAAGATCGGAATAATAGTATCGGAATACAAGGATTTCTGTCAGAATGTTGCTAACAAAAATTGGGCAGCGTTTCGTCTTAAAGTAACCTTAAGTCCTGTCTCAATGTACGATCGCAATGAGCGATCGCAATCACGATCGGAATAAGGGGGAAAACTCTCTTGATCGCAAAGTAGAACCCCTTGGGTTATTGCGATCACAAAATAAGTTGTCTGAATGTACCGTCGCAATGTTTGAGCCCTAACTTTGCGATGGAGGGCAAAGTAATCCGATGCAAGTGAAGTAAGAAAAAATCCCAATAAGCAGTTCCAATAAGCATAAACGAATAAGCACTTATCCATATCTTAACCAAATGAAATCAAGCACAAATTAGAAAGCTTTTAAAATACGAAATTTGCAAACTTTATAAAAGAAACTTTAAAAAGACTAAACTTTTTGAGAAAACTAAAAACAATAAGCTAAACACTAAATAAGCCAATAAGCATGAATAGCTCAAAGCTTAATCCGTGTAAGACTTAGAAAGAAATAAAAAGATAAACTTTTTAATCATAAAATCATCAAAATCATACACGAATCATTAAATTTCGGATCAAGGATAAAGCAAAATCAAGAAAGGTAGAAAAAGATTAAGATGAAAAACTTAACTTGAACTTTTTTTATTACTGAAACTCAAATAAAAAGATTAAATAAAGCTTAAACTTGAAAGAAAAGATGAAGTTTTAGTGAGAGAAAGTTAAACACTTTCTCTCTCTAAAAATGAAAACTACAAGAAAGAAAATAAACTAGCAAACCACCCTCCTAATGTGTTTAGGAGAGTATTTATAGGAGATGGGAAGGTGCATGTGTTGCCTCCTATTTCTTTCTTCTCGTCTCGACTCGATTTAAATCCTTTGTCTTTCTCGACGTCATCTCGGGATTTGTCGATGTAAATTGAACTTGTCTTGTAATTTTCTTCTTCTATTAGACTTGAGTTCTTCGACTTCATTAAACTTCCGTCTTTAGACTTTTTCTTCGATAAATCTTCAGAATAGGCCTTGGAGTTCCGTTCTTTTTGCACTCCTGATCTTTTGACTTCGTCTTTTCTTCGATAAAAGCCCGTAAAAGCCCATGTTTTCTTCCTTTTTCATCTTTTGGTCCTAAAACACAATAAAAACACAAACCACGCATAATTCCGACTTTTACGACATAAAATATACGTTTTGGTCTTGTTATTATTGGAAATAAGTGGTAAAAGGATAAGTGTTTTCACACTTATTAACTTTATACTTCAAATCTTGAGAGACGTTAATGAAATAATGGTCTTCTCTTCATAATAGGAATTTCTTCACTTGAACTTTTTGAGAGATTCTTCATATTTGGACCACGACTTCTTCATTTTTCTCCAATCTTTATTTGGGATTTTGATATACAACGATCCGCCTCCTTTTAGGACTTGGATCTATTTATCCTCATACCTTGTTAGGGCCTTTTTGGATAGACTTCTCCATGATCTTTAGGGGAGTATTTGCTTTTCGTCGTGTGTCTTGATCCTTCATATTGATTTTTGATAAATGATTCTTCACATCACTTTTGGATCTTTAGCAACAAAATGTAGCCCTCATGCCTTGTTAGGGCCTTTTCGGACTCGTCAATCTTTGCATCCCGCTTTAATAAGTTATGCCTTGGCTATGAACTCTAATTAATATCGAGCAACTTTTAAACGATTTTGGGCTAGAAGCTAAGTAACTTTTCAAATCGTACAACCTTACTTATTGCAATTAAATTTATTAGCAAGCGATGGGAGAAAAAGCTCATAATCAACTCACATAAATTCATGAAAGAATACCAAACTTATAATTGAATCTATCATCTCTTGTTCTCCACAATTTAAAATCTCAAGGAATGAGACTCGTGGATGCTTAGCCTATTAAATCAAAGTTTTGGTTTTTCAAGTCATCTATAGGATCTTGCAACTTCTTAGACTTTTTCAAGTTTAGAATTTTCGTTTTAAAGTTTCCTTGATAAACGACTTTCTAGGATCAATTATAGGAACTTGCGAAAAGTTCTTGCTCTTAACCTGTGAGAGTTCAGACTTTCGCGTTTTAAAGCTCCCTATATAAAAGCCTAGCAAAACTTGACTTAAACACGTTAAGGATACTAGCTAGAGTAAACTTAGATAAGTAAACTCGGGTTGAGTCAAAAGATTCACAACGATAAAAAAATAAAACCACTTTATTAAAATATTATTCTAGCAAAGAAAGAAAATAACTATAACAAAGGTAAATACAACTAGGCCAAAATAGATAAAAAATTTTGAAAAATGTCGAAAGATCAAATTTTCCGGTTAAAATGAGGACAAATACAAGGAAAAACCACTTAACTTCGATAGAAGTCCTTTTTTTTATTATTTTTTAAATTTATTTAAAAAAAACTTGAATGATCCCGGTCGTTTTGTGCTACCATGTACTTTTAACCAAACCGAAGAATTTACTGCCTTAGCCGATCCCGGGCCAAGTATAAATTTGATGCCTTTAAGTGTTTGGAAAAAGTTATCATTACCCGATCTTACTCCAACAAAGATGACTCTTGAGCTAGCAAATCGCACTCTCGCTTACCCCGTTGGTATTGCCGAATATGTGTTCATTAAAGTTGGCACCTTCACTTTTCCGGTCGACTTTGTTGTTGTTGATTATGAAATAGACCCTCGTATTCCATTAATACTTGGTCGACCATTCTTGAGAACCAGAAATGCATCAGTCGATGTTGCCGAAGGTGAGTTAATTTTAAGGTTCGGGAATGATGCACAAGTTTTTAAAATGGGGAAGATCACAACCAAATCAAATGGAAGAGAATCAGCGAATATGATTAATGTGCTTGATGATTTTGTCGTCTACGATAATCCTCTTTTCGATTCTTGCTATGACAATCCACTTTTCCAAAATGATGTGGATGATTCTCTCTCCAATTTAGATCCTCCATCAATTTATGATTCTCCACCGATCTATGATGATTATGATGATGATTCTAGTTCCGATGGGGATGATTATGTTAATTTTGTTTCAGAGTATCTAGACATGCCAACTTATGATGACTTTGATGATGTCGATACTCTTTCGAGTGATTCTTCACATGATGACCTTGCACCTACTTTTGATGAAGATCCTCTGCCAACAATGCTTGATCCTACTTTGGATGACTACTCATTTGAGGAAGATTTTGCTACTTTTCTCAACACTTACTTCCCAAATGAGAGTGATTCTCCTCCTTTGGACTTTGATGATTATGGTCTTTATCCTCCTTTGGATATGAAGAAACCCGTTTCAAAGGAGAAGAAGCCGTACGACACCGATATCTGCAGTATTTATGTCTTGACACCTCTCTATCCCCCTTCTGAGGATGAGATTGTGCGGTTTATGAGCGGATCCTCTTCAAGGTCTACTGAGCATGAGTGCTTTTTTCCCAAAAAGGAAAAGGTTTTTGATCCCGGTATTGGAATTTTTAAGCCATCTCAGTATCCGTCTGATGAAATAAAAGGAAAGATTTTTGGAACTTTTGGAGATATGCTTGCACCTCATCACACTGTTTACCATCGTGCTCAATCTTTGCTTAAGGGAACCTTGCATACTCCTCTTTGGCTTGCCTTGTTCGCCTTAAGCTTGTGCTACTTGATGGATGAAAACCATGTATTTGATCCCGGTGGATGTTCTTCAAGGTTATTACCATGATAATCAAGGTCGAGTCAGGCTCACGACTCGGTTAACAAAAACAAGCACTTATCGGGAGGCAACCCGCATTATCTATCCTTTTTCTCTGTTTTTATAATAAGTGTAGGGGGAGACCCTAGTATGTGTTTTTTGTTTTCTTTCTTATCATGTGCAGGGATTCGAACTTTCAAAGATCCATTCTTGATGACTTTTGACGACCCGTGATTCTGTGTACCCGTCTTCCCGGTTCTATCCTAAACTCTTTTGATCTACTATTTTATATTCTTCAATATTAAAATAGGAATCACTTTAGTTTTCCTTTCCTTAGCAAGATTTAAACAAAGTGCACAATGTCCTAAGTGTAGGAGAGTTTACTCCCACATGCTTAAACATTGAGGACAATGTTTATATTAAGTGTAGGGGGACTTCTATCGAAGTTAAGTGGTTTTTCCTTGTATTTGTCCTCATTTTAACCGGAAAATTTGATTTTTCGACATTTTTTCCAAATTTTTGATCTATTTTGGCCTAGTTGTATTTACCTTTGTTATAGTTATTTTCTTTCTTTGCTAGAATAAAATTTTAATAAAGTGGTTTTATTTTTTTTATCGTTGTGAATCTTTTGACTCAACCCGAGTTTACTTATCTAAGTTTACTCTAGCTAGTATCCTTAACGTGTTTAAGTCAAGTTATGCTAGGCTTTTATATAGGGAGCTTTAAAACGCGAAATTCTTAACTCTCACGGGTTAAGAGCAAGAACTTTTCGCAAGTTCCTATAATTGATCCTAGAAATTCGTTTATCAAAGGAAATTTAAAACGCAAATTCTAAACTTGAAAAAGTCTAAGAAGTTGCAAGATCCTATAGATGACTTGAAAACCCAAAACTTTGATTTAATAGTCTAAGCATCCACGAGTCTCATTCCTTGAGATTTTAAATTATGGAGAACGAGAGATGATAGAGTCAGTTATAAGTTTGGTATTCTTTCCTGAATTTATGTGAGTTGATTATGAGCTTTTTCTCCCATCGCATGCTAATAAATTTAATTGCAATAAGTAAGGTTGTACGATTTGAAAAGTTACTTAGCTTCTAGCCCAAGATCGTTTAAAAGTTGCTCGGTATTAATTAGAGTTCATAGCCAAGGCATAACTTATTGAATCGGGATGCAAAGATTGGCGAGTCCGAAAAGGCCCTAACAAGGCATGAGGGCTACATTTTGTTGCTAAAGATCCAAAAGTGATGTGAAGAATCATTTATCAAAAATCAATATGAAGGATCAAGACACACGACGAAAAACAAATACTCTCCTAAAGATCATGGAGAAGTCTATCCAAAAAGGCCCTAACAAGGTATGAGGATAAATAGATCCAAGTCCTAAAAGGAGGCGGATCGTTGTATATCAAAATCCCAAATAAAGATTGGAGAAAAATGAAGAAGTCGTGGTCCAAATATGAAGAATCTCTCAAAAAGTTCAAGTGAAGAAATTCCTATTATGAAGAGAAGACCATTATTTCATGAACGTCTCTCAAGATTTGAAGTATGAAGTCAATGCCAAATATTTGTCCGAGAAAGGTCTCAAATCGTGAAGCAAGTTATGCCAAGATATGAACTTTATGAGGTCCCGAGAAGCAGTTTTAAAATATTTTGTCTTTTAACTAACTATTGATTAAATCGTCCTACTTTATTTTCAGCCTAAATAACTATCGAAATAAGTCAACAATGCATCCTCATGATCATTCAAGACAATAATAAAATATAAGAGATACACCTAGGAATAAGGGAGTCTAAGTGAATAATTGGGTCATACGAGTTTGTGTTAGTTTGCTAACTTATAATAACAATGATCTCGTTTTTAAGCTTGGTATGGGGAACGTGAAACTTGAGGGTGATAATCATTCATGACATTTCAAAACCCCAAGGTAAGTTTTTGATCTTCTTACTTGTTTTCTTCTTTTAAACATTTTGTCTCTTTAATAAAGGCCAAGGTGGATTGATTACGATGGAAAATGTAAAACTTTATTTGTAATTAATGCATTGCATGAGGACATTGCAATGGTCAAGTGTAGGGGATTTAATAAGTGTGAAAACACTTATCATTTTACCACTTAATTTTAATAATAACCAAGCCAAAACGTGTATTTTATGTCGTATATGTCGGAATTATGCGTGGTTTGTGTTTTTGTTGTGATTTAGGATCAAAATGTGAAAAGGGAAGAAAACATGGGCTTTCACGGACTTTTATCCAAGAAAAAGACAAAAGACGAAGTCAAAAGATTAAGAGTGCAAAAAGAACGGAAGTCCAAGGCCTATTCTTAAGATTTATCGAAGAAAAAGTCTAAAGACGGAAGTTTAAGAAGTCACAGAACTCAAGTCTAATAAATGAAGAAATTATAAGACGAGTTCAAATAATTCCGAGACAAAGTCGAAAAAAGTCGAAGAATTTATAAAGACGAAAAGACGAGAAAAGGTGATACAAGGTTTTTTGCTAGGGTTCAAAATATTTCTCGGAATCCTCTCGAATTGATCTCAGTTAAAAGTGGAATGATTTGTTCTTGGTGACAAAAAGTGGATTTGGTTTTCTATTCTACTAAACAGGTAAGTGAATAAAATGATGATGAAGTAAACTTAAAACAAGCAACAAATAAAAGGCAAAGCTGGAAAAATACTCTTACTGAAAAATGGTCTATGCGGAATGTAACACCATTCGAAAAAATGACATCTATGCGGAATATTATGCTCTATGCTGAAAATCCTCTTATGCGGAATAAAATGCTCTATTCGGAAAAATGTTCTCTATGTGGAAAGTAAGGCTATGCGGAATAATCGCTTTATGCGGAATAACAGAAACCATGCGGAAAAATTAGTCCATTCGGAAAATATGACCATGCGGAAAAATAAGCTCGTTCGGAAAGCAATGCCTATTCGGAATATAAGGGCTATTCGGAAAAATTAAAATGTTCCGAATAAGGGAAAATAAAACTTGGCTATTCGGAAAATTATTCCGAGTAACATAAATGGAAACACCCCTATTCGGAATATCCAATATTCCGAATAAGGGAAACACAAATTCGCCTATTCGGAAAGTTCGTCTTGTTCGGAATATCTGAGCACGAAGAACAGTAGCAGCAACAAGTAAACAGGGGACACGGATTTTACTCAAAATCAAACTAAATACTCAAAAGGGTTTTACCAAACTAACCAATAATCATTAACATACCATAAGAAACAAATCCCACCAATAAAAACAATAAATCAACAACTTTTTAAGATCAAACTAGAATCAAATAAAAACTTAAGAACTTGCAACAAAAATGATGAAGAACAAGATGAATAGAAAGATGGAATGGATTGATTAATGTAAGAGTAACAAGGTTAATGATTTAGGATTACAAGGTTGAAAGAAAAAGATGAAAATCACCAAACTCCCTAATGGAGTTGGTGATGGAACGAACAAAAGCCTGGGAAAGAAAGAAAAATGAACTAACTCCCTAATTGTGTGAAGGGAAAGACTATTTATACTCCTAGTGGTTGGTTGGTGAGTGGGCTTTCTCCCTTTCTTCTTGCCTTCTCGTCTTTTCAGAAAAGTTGACGTTTTCGATTCTGATTCGGGATTTGTCGTCGATTAAATCCAACTCGTCTTTTAATTTCTTCGTTAAATAGACTTGAGTTTCTTCGACTTATGAAAATCTTCCGTCTTTAGTCCTTTTCTTCGATAAATCTTCGAATAGGCCTAGTGACTTCAAATCTTTTGCACCTCTTGGACAATAGACTTCGTCTTGAGTCTTTTTCCTTGGTAAATCCCGTGCAATCCCATGTTTTCTTTAATATTCATCCGGTTAGCTCTGAAAACACAATAAACACAAAAACCACGCATAATTCCAAACAAATGATATTAAATACGTGTTTTGGTCTTGTTTTAGCCCGAATTAAGTGGTAAAAGGATGGGTGTTTACACACCTATCAAATCCCCTACACTTAACCATTGCCATGCCCTCATGCAATGCTTAGTGATAAAGCAATTTTACATTTTTCTCATAATTAATCAACCTTGGCCTTATTTAAACTCTACTAAACAACAATTAAAATACTAAGAGAACTTAAAACTTTAAAGTAAACAAAAGAATGGAAATAACTTGTAAAGAAATCAAGGACTTACATTAGGGCTTTGGTGTTGCGAAGATTTATCACCCTCAAGTTTCACGTTCCCCAAACTAAGCTTAAAAACGAGATCATTGTTATTATAAGTTAGTAAATCAAACACTTACACACATGGCCTAATTAAATGCTTAAACTCCCTTATTCCTAAGTGTATCTCTTATATTTTATTTTTGTCTTAGAATGATCATGAAGATGCATTTTTGGACTTATTTCGATAGTTTATTAAGGCTGAAAGCAAAGTAGGACGATTTGATCAATAGTTAGCTAAAGGACAAAATCTCTTAAAACTGCTTCTCGGGATATCAAAAAGTTCATATCTTGGCATAACTTGGTTCACGATTTGAGACCTTTCTCGGGCCGATATTTGGCATGTACTTCATACTTCATATCTTCGAGAGACGTTCTTGAGATAATGGTCTTCTCATCATAATAGAGTTTCTTCACTTGGAGACTTTTGAGGGGTACTCCAACTTTGTTGACCACGACTTCATGATTATTTCTTCAATCTCTAATTGGGATTTTGAGATACAACGATCCGCCTCCTTTTCGGACTTGGATCTATTTATCCTCATACCTTGTTAGGGTCTTTTCGGATAGACTTCTCCATGATCTTTATGGGAGTTGATTGCTTTTCGTCGTGAGTCTTGATCCTTCATATTGACTTTAGGAACAATGCTTTTCACATCACTTTGGATCTTCAGCAATAAAATTGAATCCTCATGCCTTGTTAGGGCCTTTTCGGACTCGCCAATCTTCGCACCCCGCTTTATAAGTTATGCCTTGGCTATGAACTCTTATCATTACCGAGCAACTTTTAAACGATCTTGGGCTAGAAGCTAAGTAATTTTTCAAATCGTAAGACCTTACTTATTGCAGATAAATTATTAGCAAGTGATGGGAGAATAGGCAAATAATTACACGAAGTGAGCTTGCGCAAGAATACCGACTTATAATTGACTCTATCATTTCTCGTCCTCCACAATTTAAAATCTCAAGTAATGAGACTCGTGGACACTTAGCCTAATAAACCAATTAAGGTCTATATGGTTAAGGATACTAGCTAGAATAAACTTGGATAAGTCTATTCGGGTTGAGTCAAAATAAACGCAACGGGCCTAATATGTCAAAGATTCCTAAACTAGCTACACCACTTTATTAATATTTTTGACTTTATTGCGGAATATATACATATGAAAGCAACGATAAAAATTTAAAAATTACAACTAAATGGCCAAAGTTAATAAAAAAATTTGAAAAATGTTGAAAAATAGGATTTTCCGGTTAAATGAAGGCATTTTCATGGAAAAGTCCACTTAAAACTTCGATAGAAGTCTCCCCTACACTTAAGATAAACATTGTCCTCAATGTTTAAGCATGTGGGAAAAGTCTCCCCTACACTTATGACATTGTGCACGTTGGTTAACTCGAGTTAAGGAAGAGACGACTAAAGTGATCAATTTCAAATGTGAGTATGAAGAAAATTGAATCACGATAGTTGAGAGATAGAACCGGATTTCGGATAACACGGGAACACGGTTCTTCAAAGATGTCCAAGATTGCAGTAATCCCTGTAATCACATCACCACACAAACACAAATGACCAAAATAGGTCCTCCCCTACACTTAGGGGGTTAAAGGGATAGATACTCGGGCTGCCTCCCGAGGAGCGCTTGTTTTTGATAACCGAGTCACGAGCCTGACTCGACCCAAAATTAGTTCATGGGGAACGTGGTGAGGGATGGAATCACCTCCTGAGAGGTGTCCTCACCAAAGTACAACTTCACTCGTTGGCCATTCACCTTAAAATTTGGTCCATTAGGTTGAGCGAGCTCGAGAGTACCATATGGAAAAATTTGGGCGATGGTGAATGGGCCGGACCAACGAGATTTGAGCTTGCCCGAAAAGATTTTCAACCGAGAGTTAAAAAGTAAGACTTTGTCTCCAACATGGAACTCTCGGTTTTTGATCTTGGAGTCGTGAATGAGCTTAGTTCGTTCCTTATAGATCAAAGAATTTTCATAAGCCTCATTCCGAAGTTCATTCAGCTCATTGAGTTGGATCTTGCGTAGGTCACCGGCTTTGTTTATATCAAAATTAGCCCACTTCAAGGCCCAATAGGCCTTGTGCTCCAACTCAATGGGGAGGTGGCACGCTTTCCCGTACACAAGACGATAAGGCGTACAGCCGATCGGGGTCTTGTAAGCAGTACGGAAAGCCCACAAAGCATCATCGAGTTTATCAGCCCATGCGGCACGATGCTCTCCCACGGTTCTTTCAAGAATTCGCTTCAGCCCTCGGTTTGATATTTCAGCCTGGCCATTAGTTTGTGGGTGATAGGCTGTGGAAAGACGATGGTTTACACCGTACTTAGCCATGACTCTAGCAAATTGGTCATTGCAGAAATGAGTCCCACGATCACTAATAATGGCACGAGGCACACCGAATCTATCGAATAGAGCTTTCAAAAAGTTACAAACCACCCTTGCGTCATTAGTAGGCAAAGCTTTGGCTTCAACCCACTTTGAAACGTAGTCAACGGCTACAAGGATGTATTTGTTTCCTTTAGAAGAAGGGAATGGCCCCATAAAGTCGATACCCCAAACATCAAAAATTTCACAATCTTGAATGAAATTCTGAGGCATCTCGTCTTTATGTGTGATTTTGCCTTGCTTTTGGCAAACATCACATCGTTTGACCATATCGTGAGCGTCACGGTATATGGAGGGCCAATAAAATCCCGAATCAAACACTTTCTTTGCGGTGTAGTTGGGACCAAAGTGACCACCGGTGGGTCCTTTGTGGCAAGCATCAAGGATGTCCGACGCTGCCGGTCCATCAACACATCGGCGAATTAACAGATCAGCACATTGTTTGAATAGGTAAGGGTCGTCCCAAAAGTAAGTCTTGATGTCAGTAAAGAACTTCTTCTTTTGCTGGGACGTCAACCCTTCCTTGAGAATTCCACCCGCCAAGTAGTTTGCAAAGTCCGCAAACCACGGGGTTTCATTCGGCTTCGAGTTTATAGACATTAAGGTCTCCAAGGGAAAAGAATCATTGATTTCTTTAGTCGGATGATCCCCTTGGTATGGATCCTCAAGTCTGCTAAGATGGTCCGCGGCTAGGTTTTCTGCTCCTTTTTTATCGCGGATTTCGATTTTAAATTCCTGGAGCAGCAAAACCCAGCGAAGAAGTCTTGGTTTGGAATCTTGCTTTGTCAACAAGTACTTCAGCGCGGAATGATCGGTGTACACAATGGTGGTAGAAAGGACAAGATAGGGGCGGAATTTTTCAAAAGCATAGACAACAGCTAAAAGCTCTTTTTCGGTTGTCGTATAATGCAATTGTGCCCCAGTCATTGTCTTGCTAGCGTAATGGATTGGTTGGAAGTGTTTGTTCACTCTTTGTCCAAGAACCGCTCCAATAGCAAAATCGCTAGCATCGCACATCAACTCAAAGGGCAGCTCCCAATTAGGGGTAACCAAGACGGGTGCCTTAGTTAGCTTATCCTTAAGCGAGTTGAAGGCTTCAAGGCACTCTTTGGAAAAGATAAAAGGAGTATCTTTTTCCAAGAGATGGGTCATCGGGCGAGCGATTTGGGAAAAATCTTTGATGAATCGACGGTAGAAGCCCGCATGACCCAAAAAACTTCTCACACCCTTCACTGTTGAAGGTGGAGACAACTTTGCGATAACATCAACTTTAGCACGGTCAACTTCAAGACCGGCTTTCGAGATCTTATGTCCAAGCACGACGCCTTCTATTACCATAAAATGGCATTTTTTCCAATTTAGAACAAGGCGAGTGTCTTCGCACCGCTTTAGCATACGTTCTAAATTGGCAAGGCAAGAAGAGAATGAATCCCCGAAGACCGAGAAATCATCCATGAAGACTTCCATGGTTTGTTCAACCATGTCATGGAAGATAGCTAACATACACCTTTGGAAAGTCCCGGGCGCATTACATAAGCCAAAAGGCATTCTTTTGTAAGCAAAAGTGCCATAGGGACAGGTGAATGTAGTCTTCTCTTGATCTTGGGGATCGATGGGTATTTGGAAATAACCCGAGAAACCATCAAGAAAGCAGTAATATTTATTACCGGCTAATCGTTCAAGCATTTGGTCCATGAAAGGTAGAGGGAAATGATCCTTTCTCGTGGCATCATTGAGTTTGCGGTAGTCTATACAAACTCTCCACCCAGTAACGAGGCGAGTGGGAATCAACTCGTTGTGTTCATTGGGAACAACGGTTATTCCGCCCTTCTTGGGCACACAGTGGATTGGACTAACCCACGGGGAATCCGAAATAGGGTAAATCATACCCGCATCAAGAAGTTTGATAACCTCTGTTTTGATGACTTCATGTATTTTTGGATTCACCCTTCGTTGGCTTTGAATAGTGGGTTTATAGTCGTCCTCCATGAGAATTTTGTGTGTGGAGAAGTGAGGATCAATTCCACGAATATCCGAGATTGTCCACGCAATAGCTTTCTTGTGAGCTTTCAACACAGCAACGAGGCGAGTCTTCTCTTCATCTTTCAAATCCGTTGCAATAATGACGGGCGACTTCTTGTTGTCGTCAAGGAACACGTACTCGAGATGTGGCGGCAACTCCTTAAGTTCCAAATCCGGAGGATTTTCGACGGGAGGCGTTTTCAAGGTCGGAGTATCGATAGCAATGACCGTGGGAGATGGAGGCGAAGGATTGTCTTCGGTGAGAAGATTGTCAAAGAAACTCATGTCTTCATCCCCCTCGGTGGGAGAATCATTAGTAGCTAAATTCACATCTCCCATGGTATCTTCAAGATTGTTCCAGAATAAATCACTATCTCCAAATAGAGACAACGATGAATCCATAGAGGACACGGTCTCAACATTGGGAAGAGAGGTAGGAATACTTTTGCAAGCATCATTAAAGTGGTCTTCACAAGCCTCATCGAGAACGTCAATACAATTAACACTCTCATATGAATAAGGCTGTTTAGACAATTTTCCCATGTTGAAGACTACTTTATCGTCACCCACTCTCATGATAAGCTCTCCGGCTTCAACATCGATGAGAGTGCGACCGGTCCTCAAGAATGGACGACCAACAATAAGTGGCACACGGGGGTCCATCTCGTAGTCGACGACAACAAAATCAGCAGGAAAGGTGAATTTGTCGACTCCTACAATGACGTCTTCGGCTATCCCCACTGGATAAGCAACCGTACGGTTGGCCAATTCCAAAGTCATTTTGGTGGGGACTAGCTCTGGGAGAGATAATTGCTTCCAAACACTTAGAGGCATGAGATTAATACTGGCACCTAGATCGGCTAGGGCCATGCAATTCTCTACTCCCGGGAAATTGCAAGGGATAAGAAAACGACCCGGATCACCAAGCTTGGTTGGCAATTTCCTTAAGAGCACTGCAGAGCAGTTCTCATTGAGTTGGGTGTTGGCAATATCAAGGAGCTTTTCCTTGTCGCTCAAAAGATCTTTAAACATTTTCGCGTACTTGGGCATGTGAGCGAGAGCCTCAGCGAAGGAGATATTGAAATTCAGTTGTTTGAACATTTTAAGGAAATTCGAAACCTGAATATCATCCTTGCTCTTTTGCTTCTCTTTCCTCAACCTAGATGGATAAGGTATATTGGAAGAAGAGGAAGGCTTTGGGAGAATAGGATCACTCACAACCACGGGTGGAGGAGGGGTAGAAAGAAGAGGTGGAGAAATTGGGGAAGGAGAAGGATGAGGAATAGGAGCAGGCGACTCGTTCTCCTTAGTCACAACCACCGGTGGGGGTATAGGAAGCTCGGGTTCCTTGGTACCTTTACCACTTCGAGTGGTGATTGCTTTCATCTCCCCTCTTGGGTTCGCAACGGTGTTACTCGGAAGAGTACCCGAAGAAGAGGGTTGACTACTTTGGAAAAAACTAGCCATCATGTTCCTCAGATCATTAGTTTGGCTATCCAACGTGTTTCTCATGTCAGCTCTCAAATCATTTCCTTGCTTAACCAAATCTGCCTTCAAATTGCGCACTTCCTCTTGGAGATTTCCCACAATCACATCATTGGTCCTCATGTAGGTTGCAACCTCTTGGTGTAATGCAGTGTTGGTTTCGTTGGGAGGAGCAGTGTATGCAGGTGGTTGGTAAGCAGGTTGTTGGTAGACTTGATTGTTACGTGGAGGCGGTTGTTGCTGCTTGTGAGGTGGGATGTATGGTTGTCGAGGCTGTTGTTGTTGTTGAGGAGGGCGGTGAAGGTTTTGTTGTTGGTTTGGGTTGGTAGGAGGAAAGCCAGGTGGTGAAAGATAGTTGTTGCTGCGGTAGCTAAGCAAGTTACGGTCACCTTGGGGTTTTGCTTGATAAGCGGGTTGAGGATAGGTTCCATATGCCGCATTCACATTCTCAGCAGGGTAATCTTGGGTGGCGGTACAAGTTGTGTAAGAGTGGGGACCACCGCATATCTCACAAGGTTGGCTGACAGCGTTCACTTGTGCATTTTTGGCGTTGTTGCTGTTGTTGTTGCTGACGGTGTGGGTGACAAGCGATTCAAGAAGCGTGGTGATTTTGTCTAATCGCTTGTCGCTGTCATTAGTGCTAGCACTAGCAACATTGGTCCTAACACTCTTGGTTTGAACACGAGATTTGTTCTCAATGATGTCCCAAGCAGCATTGGAAGTCTTAGCCAATAAATTACCCCCTGAGGCACTGTTCAGTGAATCTTGGTCACTCATGCTTAAACCATTGTAAAAAGTATTAATTTGATGTACTTTGGTAAAACCATGTTGTGGGCATTTTCTTAAAAGATCTTTAAAACGATCCCAAGATTCACTGAATGACTCATCGTACTTTTGTTCAAAGTTTATAATCTCATTCCGCAAAGCGGTAGTACGAGAGGGTGGAAAAAAGTAATTGATGAACTTTGTTTCCAAATCCGTCCACGAGAGAATACTCTGTGGCGGTTCCTTAGCAAGCCAATGCCGGGCTTGTCCCTCTAAAGAAAAGGGAAAAAGTTGTAACCTTATCACTTCTTGTGGAACCCCATTGAACTTGACCGTGTTAGTGAGTTGTAGAAATCTCTTGATATGGTCATGTGGGTCATCAATGGTTCGTCCCAAGAACGGCTGAGCGGAGACCATCTGGATAAAGCCTGACTTTAGCTCGAAATTGTTGGCGGCAATTGGTGGTATAACAATTGGATCCGTGTTGCCATCAACATGAGCTTGGAGCAATTCAATCATGGGGCGGTTATCCGGAAGTGGCTCATTGTTGTTGTTATTCATGTTGTTGAAAGGCGGGTTGTTGTTGTTATTATTGTTGTTCGGAGGTGGTATGTTATTGTTGTTTTGTACACCAGCCATGTCTAAGTTATCGAGAGGCTCGGGCTCTTGATAAGACGTGGATCGAGTGCGCATACACCTGCGAAAGAACGAACAAAGAGAAACAAGGCAAAAATATTTTTGGTTTTTATGTTTTTTACTTTTTAGGATTTTTGAAAATTTTCTATTTTTTTTTTTTTTTTTTTTTTTTTTTTTGTGTTTTTGAAAATTTTTATGAAAAATTAACGTTCACGGGGAACGGATCCCAAAATCCAAGTTCTCACAAAAAACTTTTGATCTTAACGAGAGGAGCCGGCAGCGGCGCCATTTGATACAAGGTTTTTTGCTAGGGTTCAAAATATTTCTCGGAATCCTCTCGAATTGATCTCAGTTAAAAGTGGAATGATTTGTTCTTGGTGACAAAAAGTGGATTTGGTTTTCTATTCTACTAAACAGGTAAGTGAATAAAATGATGATGAAGTAAACTTAAAACAAGCAACAAATAAAAGGCAAAGCTGGAAAAATACTCTTACTGAAAAATGGTCTATGCGGAATGTAACACCATTCGAAAAATGACATCTATGCGGAATATTATGCTCTATGCTGAAAATCCTCTTATGCGGAATAAAATGCTCTATTCGGAAAAATGTTCTCTATGCGGAAAGTAAGGCTATGCGGAATAATCGCTTTATGCGGAATAACAGAAACCATGCGGAAAAATTAGTCCATTCGGAAAATATGACCATGCGGAAAAATAAGCTCGTTCGGAAAGCAATGCCTATTCGGAATATAAGGGCTATTCGGAAAAATTAAAATGTTCCGAATAAGGGAAAATAAAACTTGGCTATTCGGAAAATTATTCCGAGTAACATAAATGGAAACACCCCTATTCGGAATATCCAATATTCCGAATAAGGGAAACACAAATTCGCCTATTCGGAAAGTTCGTCTTGTTCGGAATATCTGAGCACGAAGAACAGTAGCAGCAACAAGTAAACAGGGGACACGGATTTTACTCAAAATCAAACTAAATACTCAAAAGGGTTTTACCAAACTAACCAATAATCATTAACATACCATAAGAAACAAATCCCACCAATAAAAACACTAAATCAACAACTTTTTAAGATCAAACTAGAATCAAATAAAAACTTAAGAACTTGCAATAAAAATGATGAAGAACAAGATGAATAGAAAGATGGAATGGATTGATTAATGTAAAAGTAACAAGGTTAATGATTTAGGATTACAAGGTTGAAAGAAAAAGATGAAAATCACCAAACTCCCTAATGGAGTTGGTGATGGAACGAACAAAAGCCTGGGAAAGAAAGAAAAATGAACTAACTCCCTAATTGTGTGAAGGGAAAGACTATTTATACTCCTAGTGGTTGGTTGGTGAGTGGGCTTTCTCCCTTTCTTCTTGCCTTCTCGTCTTTTCAGAAAAGTTGACGTTTTCGATTCTGATTCGGGATTTGTCGTCGATTAAATCCAACTCGTCTTTTAATTTCTTCGTTAAATAGACTTGAGTTTCTTCGACTTATGAAAATCTTCCGTCTTTAGTCCTTTTCTTCGATAAATCTTCGAATAGGCCTAGTGACTTCAAATCTTTTGCACCTCTTGGACAATAGACTTCGTCTTGAGTCTTTTTCCTTGGTAAATCCCGTGCAATCCCATGTTTTCTTTAATATTCATCCGGTTAGCTCTGAAAACACAATAAACACAAAAACCACGCATAATTCCAAACAAATGATATTAAATACGTGTTTTGGTCTTGTTTTAGCCCGAATTAAGTGGTAAAAGGATGGGTGTTTACACACCTATCAAAAGGAAGGAAGCATCAAGACATACTAATCCTCGTATAAATACCCTCCTAATGTGTCATTAGGAGGTGTTAGTTAAATTGACAACTTAGTCTTTCCACCTTTATTTTTCATGTCATTTACATTCCTTGTCTTGCACCTTAAATTTGTAAGTTCTTTAATTTTTACTTTTAATTGTTGTTGAATCTTTAATTTTAATCAAGCATTTCATTTATCTCTCATTCTACCTTTCTTGTTTTGATTTAATCTTTATGCTTATGTGCTTATTGTTATGCTTATTTGATTATTTGTTATGTTTTTATATTTTTGATTGTGTTGGATTATTGATTTTATTGCTTATTGTGTGTTTAATTTGATTTTAGTTAAGTGTTTTTATTAGTTTATTTTATTAAAAGTTGATTTTTAATTTTTAGTTTTATTAGTGTTTTTGAAGTTTTTGATTTGTGGTTGAATTAGTTTTTCTTAAAAGTGTTTTAGATTAAGTTTTGGTTATTTACTTATTTGATATTTGCTTATTTGTAGCTTATTTTCTGATTTTTAGTTTTTACTGTATCTGTTTTCATAATTTCGGATTAGGATTATTCCGAAGATCTTCCTTTTTCTGAAATTTTTTCCTGAAATTGTTCATTTCTCTGAATTTGTTTTCTCTGAAAAAGTTTGATATTCCGAAAAAATAATTTTTCCGAAGAAAGTTCTGAAAATGTTTATTCCGAAGAAAGTTCTGAAAAGATTTACTCCGAAAAAAATAAAAAGTTGTGAAAAAGTATTATTCCGAAGAATCTCTGAAAATCATTTTTCTGAAGAAATCTCTGAAAAAGAATTATTCCGAAGAAGCAATTCTCTAAAATATAAACATTCCGAAGAATTTTATGTATTGCGAAGAAACTTATTCCGAAAAAAGTGACATGCTAGCCTAGTAGCTAGCTTAGTTTTTCCCGCCAAATTGACCAGGTAGCTTGCTAGCTTGAGCTAGCTGGCTGCTAGCTTGTTTATTTATTAGTATTGTTCCGTAACTATTTAATTTTATCAGAAAGTTGTTCCGATTTTAATTCTGAAAGTTACGTATTTTTAGTTGAATTTTTCATCAATTTTTAGTATTATTAATTTTTCGTAAAGTTTAAGTTTTATCTTTTATTTAGTACCCGCTTTAGGTTTTGCCCCGTTTAGCTTTAAAGTACCATCTTAGTTGTATTCTCTCCTTTTTCATTAAGCAAACTTTATTTTCGAGTCGATAGTTAATTTCTTCTTTTAGTTTTATTTTTATTAATTGTTTTGCTTTAATTTACGTTTTATTATTTGTTTCGCTCCTTTATTATTAATTATTTGTTTTAATTTCTCGTCATTTACTTTTAATCATTTATAGCTTTATTTACCTTGCCTTTTACTTTAATGTTTTGCAATTTTATTTTACAACAACGACCAATCTATTTCTTTTTTTCACCAAAAGACGACTGAGTCACACTTAAACCAGTAATCAATTCAAATAGACATAATAGAACAATTTCATACTTAAAAAAATCAGTTATTAACAGTGTATAGAGATTGTCCCCTCGAGAACCTTTTAACAAGTCATTTCATGCAAGATCACGAATGAAGTAAGTATGTTGTCGAAAAGCAACCTCAAGGTTAGAATCGCAAAATTGTCCCACTAAAAATAAGCTATGAAAGTCCCTCCACGTAATATACCCTTGAAATCGTGACATTCCCAATTTGATATTCACCATAACCCATGATCTTCGCAATATGGTCGTTGCCAAATTTCACCATTCCTAGAAACTTGCTGATGAAATTTCTGAGCATCGAGCGGTCTCCGGTCATATGCTTGGAGCATCCAGAGTCCAAGTACCAGAGGATGATTTGGACCACCTGAAAATATCACCAGACAAAGATGATGTATCGGAATCTAGTAGTTCCTCTGTGTTAGCAGGTACAGATATATTTATCTTAGATTTGCTAACAGAAGAATTCTTAGGCTTCAAAATTTTCTTCCTAGTTGCCGGCTTAGATTCTAGTTGTCTAAGATCCTGAGGTACTTCTTCACTGGTAGGCACAATAGTGGGGGCAGACCTAGTTAAAGGGCACTTTTTCCTTTTTTTAGTGCTAGTGTTCCTATTTAAAGGACACTGAGACCTAACTTCCGTAGATGTGATCCTAGTTAAAGGGCACGGAGTTCCATTTGCAGTAAAGGTCCTACCAGTGGGTTTCCATTGCCAACCAACTTGGGTGAATTTCTTCCCCGTTGGAGTCCATTCAAGATTGTACCTAACTGCATACATTTCATTCACATGGTCAACAAGACATAAATCATGACGCTGAGAAAACATGCATTCGTTACAATTCCAACATCTCAAATTAGAAATCACATTTTGCTTAGGCTGCTGCACAAGCGCATGGCCTTTAGTCTTAGCTACATGATTCTTTTTATTCAAATTTGAAATAACATTCCTAGATTGAACTTCTACTTTCTTCTTCACAGTCCTACTAGTGGAAGGCTTGATCCTATCTTTCTTGTCTTGAGATCCTTTAGCCTTAGTAGACACAATTACTCCTGTAGAAGCCAAGGGAACATTAGTGACATATTTTGATTTAACCTTTGTTGATACAAAAATTGGATGATCCTTGCTTGACCCGAATTAGGCTTAATTCGGGTAGGCTGGGCTCCGGCTCTTGCACCAAGTGAATAACTTGCTGAGATCCTGCACACTAAAGCAACACGCGTTAGACTTACCGTGGGAGCGTATCCCACGATTAGACTCCAGCGTGAGAGTAAGTAATCGATTTAGGGTTATGAATCAGCTGTAGGTTGAAAGTATAGAGAATGTCATACCTTTGTGGAACCCTTGGGGGTTCCTTATATAGGCAGTGAAACCCTAATGGGCTGTCACTATTACTTCGGCTCCAAGAATAAGATAATCACCATAATTAGCTTGATTGTTATCTTCTAATTATGGTGAGTGTATATCCTATACTTTGAGGCAAATTCCAATCTTGATAAGATTGTGATTCTGTCTAACCCTGTACCGGCCGTGCTGGGTCATGGGCCGCACACATCTTATGCGGCCAATATTCATTTAAGACCATAAGCTTAAATGACATTAATCTACCCCATTCGTGATGGGACAGATGGGGGTTGTACCCGTGGGTCGGGTTCGTGACCCGGCTGGAGACTATACGTCATCATGTCCGACCAGTCTAGTTGTTACAGCCGTAGGCGTAACCTCTAGACTAATCAATGCCCTTTACATATCGTTGTCGTAAACATAGCCGCACTCCAAAAAGGCCGGCCGGAACAATATTAATGTATGCATTAATGGTAGTCATTAGTTGGATGTTTTGTCTGTAAAAGTGCACCGGACAGGCCCACTCTTGAGCCATGTAAAACTGTCAAGAAGTGACCCGTGGGTCCCTTATGACGTTTCAGAAGTGTCAGAAATCCCATCCGTTAGATGGGCGTAGTGGTTTACACGTGGCAAACATCCATGGTACCTCGTAACTCGAGGCAACCCAATAAAAGAGTTGGTGCATGTAACTGTGTAAACACATAGTTAACAACTCAACTTCCGCCATTGTTATACCTTTACTCAATTCTTCATTTCCTCTCCTTCTTTTCCACGGAAATCCATCACACCAGGTTAGGCCACCACGCCCTTCTACTCTTATTTATAAATCATGGTGAAAGATAATCCCGTGATCACGGACGTGCTTAATGTGATGCCCGCGGAGAAATATATGGACTTTTTGTCTGAATATTACATCTCGGAGAGCGTAAACCCCACCTATCCAGGTGATGGCGAAGCTATCACAGATGCAACTGCTGGGAAAAAAGGTGTGTACACGCGCTTATTTGAATCGGCTAACTACCGCATCCCCCTATCTAGGTTACTCGTAGATGTGATATTATATTATTACTTCCATATAACCCAGCTTCACTATATAGGGGCGTGCAAGGTTAACCAATTTGAGGTTACGTGTCACGCCTGCAAAGTGGCCCCCACGGTTAGTCTATTTAGGGTATTATACTCCCCCAAATGGTAAATGGGTGGTTGTCGTTTAAAAAACGATCCGCAACCGCCCTCATGACTTATAGGAAACCCCTAGATTACCTTAGAAAGTAGAACGACCACTACTTTTTCGTAGATGCCAAGGTGTTCCCTACCTCGTTTGTTCTGAAGTAGAAAGTACGCTTTGACTACCCACCCTCATCCAAGGATTATAGCAGTCAGGATGTAAAAACATTAGACACCCATCGCACTGATTACCACAAGGGTCTGCCGGAGCACTTCCTATGCCTAATAGGGATCAGCCACAATTATTTTGGGAGGGAGGATAGATATCCATGATTTCTGACCGAGCATAGACAGGGTAGGTATTCTTTATAGACGAATATACATATAAAATGTGTAACACTTAGAATCATACTAACCCAAATAGTCGTTCATGTCTGTAGAGATGAAGTTGTTTGGATTATTATGCCAAGGTAATCCAAGCAAGGTTCCGCAGGGATCTCGACCCCTGAAAGAGGGTGAGCCCCCACTACTAGTCTCCACTGCCGACATGACTATCGCGTTGGAAGAAACAACAGGGGCGCGGTCGGATGAGAGGGAACCAGTGATCCAGAAATCGCCCCTGAACTTCTCGAATGAAGATGGTGGTGAGATGCTGCTGGAGAATGCCGCCTCTCTCCAAGATGAAGAACAACCAACATATCCATCTATCAACCGCATGATTGGTGATGACGATGAAGGAGAGGAGGAAGTGGCACAGGAGGTAGGATCCCCCCAACAGCCAAAACCTGCGTCCAAGAAGCGCAAATCCACAAGGAAGGTGGTGAAGAATGTAGAGGCGGAGGTGGGGGAACACAACGCGCCTCCCAAGAAGCTGAGGAAAGACCATCCTCAATTCTAAGAAGAAAGCAGCACCACATTGCCGCAAGACAACCCCCCACCGCAAGCAGATACTCATGTATGGAAGGCAACACCAGTTAGCGTTGTAGCTCCTACCATCACGGAACCAATGATAGATGTGACATAAGTACTTGCTATACTTTATAATATTTGATCCCCTCTCAAAAACTCATAAGTGTATGTTTAAATAACAGGGTGGATCCTTCGATAGTGGCGCAGGAGAAGGAAGTAGAGAGAGAAACTTCCCCCATGATATCCACGATGCCCCCATCACCTCCCCCAACTCACGAAGAGGAGCCTCGCGCCGAGGGTTCGGACACCAACTTACGCCCGACATGGAACTTGTCCAGCTTAACAAGGTTAGAGGCAGAGTCCAAGTGTAAGGAGTTCATGGACCACCTAACTCCTCCCGCGCTGACACAAGATTTATATGAACTTGAGCATGGGACTCTTCTCGAGCAGTATGATGTTGCCACGACGCACCAGGTAACAGTTGGTGCAGCCTTACAGCGTCGCCTAGAGGAAGCTTTATCCAATGTGAGCGTGCAGATAGGAGGATTTCCCGTAGAGAAGAGATGGTGTAAAAGCACGAGAAGACAATCACCTCCCTGCAGGAAGATTTGGTCGTGGCTGAAGCAACCATCAAAGAACAAACAAGTCATGCCAACGTCCGTGAAGAGCGTATTGCTGAGTTGGAGGCTCTTCTTGAGGCGGCCAACAGCAAGGTACGCACTATTTTTATACACCAATACATATGTGTAACATCTATGTCTTTCTTTGTAGTAACCCAAGTGTCGTTCACAGGTATCCACAGGCGAAGCCGCCGCCAAAACCGCAGCGGAGCAATCCTCCGCCCTGGCAGAAGAGCGTGACACGCTGAAGGAGGAACTTATCAAGTAGCGGGCTGTCATGGAGGAGCGAACAGCGGCGGTGGAAGGAGAACTGAACATGCTGGCAACAAAATGCGCCGAAGTGTTGTGCCCTCCACTGCTTACGACCATAGCTGGTCGTAGGTGGATGGTGGGCCAGGGATGCACCTAGCCGTGACAAGGGTAACGGAGGCTCCTCAGTTTGTGCAGGCCTTTGCGGACGTTGTGTCAGACGGTATTGACCGTGGCAGGCATGAAGGGTTGGCCAAGGCTGCGGAACTGATAAGCAAAAAAGAGGACATCTCCAAGCATGCCTATCATAACCCCGAAGCAGAGGAAAAAATGACCGCCTCCATGGCCGCTCTTGGAGAAATGCAATACCCCTTCCTAGATGACCTTGAAGCTCTAAAGGATGCCTCCAACGAGGAGATCATGGCAAAGATCATTCCAGACCCAATCCAGCTTACTCTGCCAACATATGATGCCAGTCTGAAGGTCATGAAGGGTGAGAGGCCCTTGGCTGAGGCGGTGGAAGCCAACCTGGCCAGGGCGAAGAGTGGAATGGATGCTCGTGGTGAAGCCCTCTGCGCCATGATAGCCGAAGGGAAGAAGGAAGTAGGAGAGTTTCTGCCTCCTTTGTATTTTAACTGTTGTAAACATTTGCACCTTGTATTTATTCGTCCGTGCATGTACACGGTTAGAATTCTTAACTCTATGTGTAAACAGTTTTATAATATGTATGAGTCCGTGGTGATCACGACAATTTTGTTTATTTAAATTGAAACTTGTTTATATTCCTTAGATATCATGTATCTTTTCGCATGACATGTCACGGCTTATCAAGAATAAAACTAAGTCTATATTTTACTAGACGTGCAGCGTGTGTCTTTATCATGTCTAGCACTGTGTAAGTACAGCATGCGGAAACTTATTACAACGTCTTGTAAATAAGGTGTCTAGTAAGGATACATGATCCGCGTCACTGGGGTTGCATCCCTCTTAAGTGAAAAGTTGAATTATTAGGTTCACTTAATCCTCTTACCCCGCCTGGGAGCGAATAGTACATGTACGGTTTGAATGAATGCATATGAATAAAAAATTGCACACTGTGGAAATAACAAATAAATCTCAAGAACATAAGACAACAATTTGCACAAGAACAGACCGTGGAGCTAGCTAGGCACCACGACATTTTATTAGAACGGTTACGATTTTTTGACAGAATTAAAAATCCAAAGACAACTAGAACCTAGAAAGCATGAAAACAAAAAATACATGGATCTTCATTGAAGCTGACCACAACGAAGTGCCCATGCGGAGGCCGTAGCCCTTTTATAGGTAGAATATTTTAAGGTTGCAAATATTCCATGTACGATCCAAGTCACGGCCATCCATATCACGCAACTTGTACGCACCTAGTCCCAAAGCTTCCGTGACTTCATACGGCCCTTCCCACTTTGGTCCAAGCTTCCCTGTGTTCTTCGCGCGACTTGCCTCATTAGCACGATAAACAAAATCCCCCGATCGGAAGGAAACACCCTTGACTGGAATCGTAATAAGCTTTCATACATGCCTTAGACTTGGCCTCATTGATGGCTGCTATCTCTCGTTTCTCCTCTAACAAGTCCAGATTGACCCGGGGTTTCTCATCGTTCATGACGACGTTAATCTCCGCAGTGCGGATTGTTGGCATCCCAATTCTGGTGGGATAACGGCCTCGGTTCCGTTGTCCAGCGCGAATGGAGTGTCCCCATTGGCTGTTTTGATCATTGTCCTATGTGCCCATAGGACATGAGGCAGTTCATCTACCCACTTAGCGCTTCGTTCATCTAGGCGTGCTTTGACACCTTCACCTAGGCTTTTGTTTGCCCGCTCCAGGAGACCATTAGTCTGTGGGTGTTTAACTGATGCGAAACGCCGTGTGATGTTCAATGTCGCACAACAATCCTTGAATGGATTATCCGCGAACTGTTTTCCGTATCCGAGATGATCTTGCCTGGGAAACCAAAGCGGCACACAATATTTTCCCAAACAAACTTTTTTACATGTTTGCCCGTAATCGTTTTGACCGCCTTAGCTTCTATCCAGCGTGTAAAATAGTCCATTGCGACGATCAAGAACTTAACACCTCCTGTGGCAACAGGAAAAGGTCATGCGATATCAATCCCCCACTTATAGAATGGCCATGGGGATGTGATGGGTGTTAGTTCTTGCTGTGGATGTCGCGGTACTGGCCTGTGTACTTGGCAATCGCTGCATTTAAGAATCATGTCTCGTGCGTCCCGATGCATAGTCGACCAATAGTACCATGTGCGTAAAGCTCGTACCACTACTGATTTGGGGCCTGCGTGCATGACACAGAACCCTTCATGTATTTCGCTAATCACATAGCTAGCCTGGCGCGGCCCGACGCATCGCAACCACAGCTGCATGAAGGAACGCTTGTCTAGAACACCATCTCGGAGTTCGAAATGTTGCGACTTCCTTTTGATACGCTGTGCCGCCTTTTCGTCTCCGGAAGGGTTTCAACAATTAGATAAGTGATGATCAGGGTCATCCATGTAGGTCCCTCCTCCTCAACTATGGTTGCGATTTCACCTCCTGTATTGGATTTTTCCTTGAGTATTTCAACCAATACTTGTTTGGATAAATGAGCGAAGCTTGTAGACGTAATCTTGCTAAGAGCATCCGCCTTCTTGTTCTCGTCTCTTGGTACCTGCTTGATGGAAAACTTTTTGAAAGTGGCGATGAGTGACTTGACTTTCTCCAATTATTGGATCATGTTATCCTCCTTGGCTACGTACCCTCCAAGGATGTGATTCGCGACAAGCCGCGAGTCCACGTAGGCCTCAAGGTTGCGAACTCCCATCCTAGCAGCGATTTTTAAACCCGCAATAAATGCTTCATATTCTGCCTCATTATTCGTGGTTGTGAACTCAAAGCGTAAGGCGTAGGTAAATCCCATTCCTTCTGGATTCATGAGAATGAGGTCGGCTCCTGATACGTCCGTGCACGAAGATCCGTCACCATTGGTTCATCCTCCTCGGGTTTCTCAATTAGGAAGTCTGCCAAAATTTTGCCTTTGACGGCTGTCCTTGGTCTATAGGAGATGTTATGTTCTCCTAGTAGGATGCTCCACTTCTGTATCCTCCCGGCCACGTCCGGCTTAGAGATGATCTGTTTTATCGGTTGATCAGTGATGACCACAATTAGGTGCGCCTGGAAATACCGGCGCAGCCTTTTCGCGGCGTAAACAAGTGACAAAACCAACTTCTCCATTGATGAATAGTTCAACTCCGGCCCTTGCAATGCTCTGCTTATGGAGTAAACCGGAGTCTAGACTGAGTCCCGATCAGTCATAAGGACTGCACTTATTGCTCCGTACGTAGCGGACATGTACATAATGAGCTCCTCCTTAGGTCGGGGTGCAACTAGCATGTGAAGAGCCGCGAGATGTTGTTTAAGCTGACCAAAGGCTTCCTCTGCTTCTTTTGTCCAGCGGAAGTCTCCTTTCCTTAAGCACTTCTTGAGTGTTTTGAATAGAGGTAGTGACTTCTCCGCGGACTTTGACAAGAACCTATTGATCCCAGCCAGCTTTCCATTGAGTGATTGTACCTCCTTGAGTGTCCGAGGGGATGGTAACTGTATCACGTCGTCCGTCTTCTTCGGACAAGGCTTAATGCCGTTTGGATTAATCATATATCCAAGGAACATTCCTTCGGTTGCCCCAAACGTGCACTTTTTTGGATTCAGTTTCATTTTGATTCTCCTTAACGTGTCGAACGTCTCCTAGATATCACAGAGAAGTGCCTCCTCCGTATGGCTCTTGATGACCAAATCGTCAACATAGACCTCAAGGTTACGGCCTATCTGGGAGTCGAAGGCTATATCAACGAGTCGCTGATATGTCGCTCCGACGTTCTTTAGTCCGAACCGCATTTTCGTGTAACAATACACGCCCTGACTAGTATGGAACGCCGTCTTCTCCCCGTCCTCCTTCGCCATCTGGATCTGATGGTATCCTTTGTACGCATCTAAAAAACATTTGAAAGGGTATCGGCATAAGGATTCTACCTTCCAATCAATTTCTGGTAACGGATAGCAGTCTTGCGGACAAGCTTTGTTCAAGTCCGTGAAGTCCACACACATGCGCCAGCTCCCATCATGCTTCTTGACCATGACCGGATTGGATAACCATTCGTGGTAATATACCTCGCATATAATTCCTGCGTCCACCAATTTCTGTACCTCGTCCAGTATTACCTGGCTACGTTCTGGTGCTTGACCACGCTTCTTTTGCTATACAGGGGGATATCCCTGGCGGATTTGAAGTCTATGTTCTGCTATCGAACGCGGCACGCCCGTCATATGATTTTGCTCCCATGCGGATATATCAAGGTTTGCCTTTAGGAGAGAGCACATGGCCTTCTTCCCTTTATCCGATAACGTTCCCCCTATGGCTACCTCTTGCTCCGGGTAGTCGGGGTGGATTACCACCTTCCAATTAGGGGGTGGTGATCCTTCCTTAATGGGAACCGGCTGGACTGGTGTTGTCACGGCGTGGCATTCGGATGCCGGTGCGATCGAATTGTAAATTGTAACAATTCCCCCTTCGACTGGGAATTTAATCATGCCGTGAGCTGTGGACGGGACCGCCCGTATGGCCAAGATCCCTGGTCTTCCGATAATACCATTATATGGAGAGTGTGAACGTATCACCATAAATTTCATCCATGCCGTGGTGGTGCTCTTTATCCCCAATGTTTACCAGTAGACCCAGTTGTCCTATTGGCTAGATAGTGTCTCCAATAAAGCCAATGAGCGGCGACGTGGCCGACACTAATTGGCTTTTTATCTCTTGTCGTAGCTGTACGAAGCAGTGTTCGTAGAGTACTTCCTCCGATGATCCTCCATCCACATACATACGACGAACGTTGTGTGTTCTAATGCTTACCTCAATCGTGAGAGGTGCATCAGCCACATTGCTTGCCGTAATGGGAGGGAATGAGATCTCTCTGCCACGTGAAATTTTTTGACTAACTTTCTGCTTTGTGTGGCGCTGCCAAGATTGGATCATATATATGGTTGAAGGCTTGTCCTTTTGGGAGTCCTTCTTGTCGTACTTTTTGTTATCCTTCCCATCCTTCCAATCCTTGACCAGGTGTTTAAGTTTGCCTGATTTAATCAGTGACTCTATATGCTTCTTGAGCTGGATGCATTCCTCCGTGCCGTGGCCCTTGTCATTGTGGAATTCGCAGAAGTGTTGACGACATTCAACTGGAGTTGTCATTGGGGGAGGTCTTGAGAAGTTTGCTCCTTCTGTCAACAAGATATCTTGTTAAGTCATCTTTAGAGGGGTAAATTTGTCATCCGACCGCCATCCTTTATTCTGGATCTTGTAATCCGAGTTCGTTCCGTTGCGTTGGGTGCTTTGTGTTGGAGCATAGTTTGGCTGGGCCGGATCGACGACTCTCATGGGCCGTTCATCGTCTTCCCTGGTCCTGAGTAATGCTGCAAACAATAGAAGAACCGGTTAGGAGTGGACCCGAGGCCGGAGCCCCGGGGTCCACCTCCGACGGTCAAGTTAGTATTTGATCGATATAGTATAAGAGTGGTATGGTTAGGAGAGAAAACCTTCCGTAGAATGAGACCCCTAGCCTTGTTTATATAGTGCTTGGGTTTCTTGAAGGATAAGTTAGGTGTGTGTGGACCGCGGGCTTGTTGGGCCGGGCTGAATACCGACTGTACGTCGACATGTCCCCCAGTCTAGTATGATATGGTCCATGATCATGTTATGCTAGACTCATTCGTGTATCATGCTCACTAAACAACCGCGTGCGGCTTGCTGCTAGGACATCCTCGTGGGTTGTCCGTAACATATGGCTCCACTCGTAATGGGCTACTTTTAGCGAAAACATGATGGTTTGGGGTTATGAATAGTGAGCATAGCCACTATACGTCATCATGTCCCCCCAGTCTAGTATGCGAGGTTGTGACCGAGGTTACTAGACTTTACACCATATCCGCTACCTGTAAGCATATCCACGTCGAAAGAAATGGGGAACCCGTGTACGTATGACGGGTGGGTGTGCTCGAATGCTTGGTTTCTCGTGATTAGACGGTAAGGACCCCGTAAGAAGAAAACTTGTTCTATAGCCGGGGTAACACTAGCATTGGCAAGGTATCATTCTTATTCATCTCTAACGTGAGGATGATAAGAAGGTTTTGTGAAGGTGGAGGTGGAACCCTATGCTGCATCGTGAACATTTGAAGGCATACTCCTAATACCCACTAATGATGCAGCATAGCGCGAATATTTCATTTGTCTTAAGGCAAACAGAAGACGTACCTCTGTGGCGAAGTAACGCAGATATTACATCCGTCTTGCGGCCACGACATCTGATAATGAATGCCAAAATTTATTGTGGTTTTTCCTGAACCAAACGTAGTTGATCAGGCTCCGTCTAATTAAGGCCAAACAATATAAACTTTGGAAAAATCACTCCATGGCCGGGCAAAGTAATTCGTCGCGGAAGACGTACTTCCGCAACAAAGATATGTGCCAACGGAAGACGTACTTCCACGACAAAGAGAATGAGCGATCGAAAGAGGTACTAACGTGGAGAAGATAATGAGTACGTGGAAGAATACTTCCACGGCGAAAGATAATGAGCACGTGGAAGGAGTATTTCCACGGCAAAGACAATGAGAACGTGGAAGAGATACTTCCACGGCGAAGGATAATGAGCACGTGGAAGAGATACTTCCACGGAAAAGATAATACGCCAGTGGAAGAATTACTTCCACAACGAAGATAATAAGCACGGGGAAGGAATACTTCCACGGCGAAGACAATAAGCACGTGGAAGAGATACTTCCACGCCGAAGGATAATGAGCACGTGGAAGAGATACTTCCACGGCAAAGATAATAAGCACGTGGAAGAGATACTTCCACGACGAAGGATAATGAGCACGTGGAAGAGATACTTCCACGGCAAAGATAATACGCCAGTGGAAGAATTACTTCCACAGCGAAGATAATAAGCACATGGAAGGAATGCTTCCACGACGAAGAGAATAAGCACGTGGAAGATATACGTCCACGGCGAAGGATAATGAGCACGTGGAAGAGATACTTCCACGAAAAGATAATAAGCACGTGGAAGAGATACTTCCACGGCGAAGGATAATGAGCACGTGGAAGAGATACTTCCACGACAAAGATAATACACCAGTGGAAGAATTACTTCCATAACGAAGATAATGAGCACGTGGAAGGAATACTTCCACGGCGAAGACAATAAGCACGTGGAAGAGATACTTCCACGGCGAAGGATAATGAGCACGTGGAAGAGATACTTCCACGACAAAGATAATACGCCAGTGGAAGAATTACTTCCACGACGAAGATAATGAGCACGTGGAAGGAATACTTCCACGGCGAAGACAATAAGCCAGTGGAAGGAGTACTTCCGCGGCGAAGGAATAAGCCAATGGAAGAAATACTTCCATGGCGCAGAAACAAGCGCGCGGAAGGAGTACTTCCGCGGCGAAGGAATAAGCCAATGGAAGAGATACTTCCATGGCAAAGGAATAAACGCGTGGAAGGAGTACTCCCGCGGCGAAGGAATAAGCCAATGGAAGAGATACTTCCATGGCGCAGAAACAAGCGCGCGGAAGGAGTACTTCCATGGTGAAGGAATAAGCCAATGGAAGAGATACTTCCATGGCCAAGGAATAAGTGCGCGGAAGGAGTACTTCCGCGGCGAAGGAATAAGCCAATGGAAGAGATACTTCTATGGCAAAAGAATAAGCGCACGGAAGGAGTACTTCCGCGGAGAAGGAATAAGCCAATGGAAGAGATACTTCTATGGCAAAAGAATAAGCGTGCGGGAGGAGTACTTTCGTGGAGAAGGAATAAGCCAATGGAAGAGATACTTCCATGGCAAAGGAATAAACCGGCAAAAGGCGGACTTCTTCGGCAAAGGAATATATCCAAAGATATTTGTGTGACATGCACATAAATAATGGTATTATTATACCCTAGTAACCCCCCAAGTTTAATGGTGGTACACTAAATTAGAAGTATTAAACTTAATCAAGTATTCAAAAAATTACGATCACGTAGACCAGCGCGAATGGACGTACCATAGCCGCGTACGAAAGATAGAAACTGGGTTCGAACGTGCGAACCAACGCGGATGGGTCGTGCCATAACCGCGAATTGCCACATAGTATACGACGTATCTTAACTAACTTATGGGATGACTTGTGCCCATTACGTGCGGCGTATCTCTACTACCATAAGGACGGTCAAAGTTTTGACAAAATATTGTTAGACGTGCACAATGTGTCTTTTGCAAGTCCATCATGAGTCATGTGGTTTGCGTAACTTACTACAACGTCTTGATCGCAAGGTGTCTAACAAGGATACATGATCCGTGGTCGTTGGGGTTGCATCTCTCTTACACAAAAAGTTTAATTAGTAGGTTAAACTCATTCCTCTTATTTCACCTGGAAACGATGTGTACGCGTACGTCCGTAGGCAGAAGATATCCGAGTGTACGGACTATCATATATATATATATATATATATATATATATATATATATATATATATATATATATATATATATATATATATATATATATATATATATATATATATATATATATATATATATATATATATTATATATATATATATATATATGTGTATAATAAGTAATTATTTAATACTAGACATTAAAATATCTATCTAGATATGTATTGAAGGATGCGAACATTTATCGTAATAAAAGAAATTCGCACAATGCTAAAAGATATATTAGATCTTGTTACCAAGTTAAGAGATATACGTAATATCGTTTATTAATATAGAAAAAATATAGTAATATCTTGTTATCTTATTGAAAATTAAATATGCATAATATTTTATAATTCAATAAAATATTAGAATATGTCCTTACCAAATTTTAAAAAATAAATAATATCTTATTATTTAATAAAAAGATATGCGTAATATCTAATATTAATATAAGAATATAGGTAATATCTTACTACCTATTAAAAAAGAATAAGATATTGAAGATATTCTTTTGATATAAAGTATTGGAATATATCCTTACTAAATTTAAAAGATAATTAAGTTTAAATTAAAAAATATGGGTAGTATCTTTTATGAATATATTCAATATACCCGAACGTACGGACTAACGCGAAAAACGCGACCAACAATCGTAATTAAGAAAAATAAAATATGCAAGAACGTGCAGATTAGCGCACTGGATGTGTACTGAACAATCGTGGTTAAGAAAAATCGTAGTTATGCGTTTTACGCACAAGATTTCTTGACAATTAATGAATTGAATGTGGACGTAGGAATAAGCCACAATGAGCCAGTATGGGCATTTTATTAGCATATACTCATATTAGGATATTTTTTCTTAAATATTCCTACGGTATTTTTTGTATAAGCCACAATTGATTGTGTACTGAACACAGTATAGGCATTTTTTAATGAGGGGATATTGTAGCATATTCAAATTCAAATATCTTTTCATATTCAGTAAGAAGATTCATATTCAAATATCTTTTTATGAAAAAAATAATTTTTTTATCCTATTACCGTGAATGCTACGAACTAAGAATCGAATCACGCCAGAATATTCAAACCAATTCACATAACATGATGCGAATAACGAAAATGTAAAGGTTTAAAAGTAACCGATATTCTTGGTTATTGCGCTCTGGAAACGTGAGAACACGGGACCGAGTTGTGTTGGGTCCCAGGGATGGCGCCAACTTGTTCTAGCATAGTTTGGCTGGGCCGGATCGACGACTCTCTTGGGCCGTTCATCGTCTTCCCCGGTCCTGAGTAATGCTGCAAACAATAGAAGAACCGGTTAGGAGTGGACCCGAGGCCGGAGCCCCGGGGTCCACCTCCGACGGTCAAGTTAGTATTTGATCGATATAGTATAAGAGTGGTATGGTTAGGAGAGAAAACCTTCCGTAGAATGAGACCCCTAGCCTTGTTTATATAGTGATAGGGTTTCTTGAAGGATAAGTTAGGTGTGTGTGGGCCACGGGCCTGTTGGGCCGGGCCGAATACCGACTGTACGTCGACACTTTGACCACCTGATTGCCTCTTGGTTGGTCGTTCGATCGATAGTTATGATTTCCCTTTGTAGGGTACGCCGCAGCTACCGCGGTTTCTCCTTCTACAAAGTTTCTTACCCTTTCCATGAGGTCGTCGTACCGCTCCGGTCGTTTGTCATTAAGGCGCCTAATTAACTCCTTGTCCGTTATGGCATGCATGTAGTCCAAAAAATTTAAGAGCTCGTGGAACGTTTTTGTGCACGTACACTCATCATTAAAACGTTCCGTGAAGTCCTCCGTAGACTCTCCGGGCCGTTGCTTGACGGTTCCTAATGAGACCAGATCCCTATTATACATCTTTCGCTGAGTTTAATTGTTTTTGAACGCAGTGCGCAGCTCGCCGAAGCTATCAATACTTCGGTGAGGGAGCCTTTCAAACCAATCACGGGCATTGCCAATCAAGGTCGAATTGAACATTTGGCACCATATAGGCATCATTCATCGTTCAATTTTCGCCTGCGTATCAAATATCTTTAGGTGATCATCCGGATCACCAGACCCATCATAGGTTTTAACGCACGCCTACATACGGCACTTCTTTTCCTCAGAGTAGTTCCGTATGCGGAGAGTGAAGGCATCCTCTCTGTCGTCGCACCATGGACTGGAGAGATCTTCCTCTTCGTTCCAATAGTAGGGATAATCATAGTATCCCTCATCGTCCGATGGTGGTGGGGGTGTATACCTAGGCCGGCGACGCTTGGGAGGATGGTCATCCGAATCCGACCGCGAAGGGCCGTGAGGAGGGGGCGGTGCCCCACTTCTCGGCTGATGACCACTTATGTGAGAAGAGCTAGGAGCTTTCTTCCCACCATTCACCCTATCCCACACGCTGGTGCGGCGATTGTTCACGGGTGTTTCCAACACCGGGCGTCCGGTAGAGCCGTCGGACCTATCCCCTTCCTCACTGGCTTGTAATAATTCATGCATTATGCGATCCCCTATGCGCTCAAATACATTCCGAGGTTGAGGGTTTTCCTCAAGGGGAGTTCGTTCCTGTGGGCGCGCCCTCCTTCTCCTCTTTTGAGTTCGAGGGGAAGTGCCAGGCGCGGTACTGCCAAAGTTAAGCCTAGATTGGAGGTCCCTTCCCAGGTTTAGCCTTGACGCGATACCCGGGACGATCTTGTCAAAGTTCTGCGTGAGAACACGCTCGAGGTCTTCGTCACCGAGTGTTTCTACTTCTAATTCTGTCTCGATTTGTGGCCTCTACGGCTCCTTGTTAGGGTCCTTTGGCGCACTCCCCAGATCAAGATTATTCAGTCCGCCTGTTTGGCTACCAGGGGACTAGGTGGAGATGAATATCCCATCACCTGTGGACTTTCGGTTCCCATGATTCGTGTTCCTCGGATCCCCTTGTGGATGTCCCTTCGTCATTAGAAGGGATCGAGATTAATATTTTAGCTTAGTGTTTCGGTCCCACGGATGGCGCCAACTTGTTGATAAAAAAGTTGGATGATCCTTGCTTGACCCGAATTAGGCTTAATTCGGGTAGGCAGGGCTCCGACTCATGCACCAAGTGAATAACTTGCTGAGATCCTGCACATTAGAGCAACACGCGTTAGATTTACCGTGGGAGCGTATCCCATGATTAAACTCTGGCGTGAGTGTAAGTAATCGGTTTAGGGTTATGAATCGGCTGTAGGTTGAGAGCATAGAGAATGTCATACCTTTGTGGAACCCTTGGGGGTTCCTTATATAGGCAGTGAAACCCTAATGGGCTGTCACTGTTCCTTCGGCCCCAAGCATTAGATAATCACCATAATTAGCTTGATTGTTATCTTCTAATTATGGTGAGTGTATATCCTATACTTTGAGGCAAATCCTAATCTTGATAAGATTGTGATTCTGTCTAACCCTGTACCGGCCGTGCCGGGTCATGTTCCGCACACATCTTATGCGGCCACTATTCATTTAAGCCCATAAGCTTAAATGACATTAATCCAATTCGTGATGGGTCGGATGCGGGTAGTACCCGTGGGCCGGGTTCGTGACCCGGCTGGGGACTATATGTCATCAGGCTTCATGGGTGTGTTTAAAATAGGCTTAGCTCCTGGGTTCTTATTGAATAGAGTCATGGCAATGATGGGGTTTGTTGTTTAAGTGATGCAGAACTAGGTGGGCCTATGAAATTAAGATATGATAGGCAACATTGAACTCGCTCAATATATAAATGAGCAATATTGTACTCGTTTTTTGTGGGATCAAATTCATATAATCATCTAAAATGTCCCTTGTAAGAAGCACATGCCTAATTGCCTTTTTCATATAATCCATGTAAACCGTTGAATTCTTAAGGGTCGGGTTCCTAAGAAGCACCACTTATTTTGTTTTTGGAGCACTAGAGGTCGGGGCAGAGATTGTAGCTGGATTATCAACAGCTTCTTGTCCTTTGAGTTGAAGTGTCTCTTTTAATTCAGCTATAACCATGTTTTTATCTATGAGCTGAATATTTAGGTCAGAGATTTCCTCATATTTCTTGTTCAGTTGGTTAACAAGTGACTTTAGCTCTGTCGCATTAAAAGCGAAGCGTTCATCTATTGAACCAGAAACTTTTGAGACACCCTTCCTTACTTTTTCAAACTCCCCTAGCATAGAAGTAATTATATTTTATAGGGCCTGATTTTTAATCTTTGCAGCCTCTAGTTCCACTTTCTCTGCTAATGATTCTCTCTTTAGTCTCATGATTTCTTCCTCTAATGCCTGAACCACCTGAAGCATCTTGTCACTTGTCTCAATGTTGTTTTCTCAATCATTTGATTTTGAAAGAGTTTCATTTTTAGATTGGTGTTCAATTTCAAGAAATATACAATGTTGTTGAAGCTCATCAAAACGTTTTGAAAGTGAGTTATAAGAATCTTGAAGCTTTAAAAATTCAGTGTTAGATTCGTGACAAGAATGATTATCTACATTATTCACAGGCTCAACAATATTCACAGAGAGATCATGCACATCATCACATTTATTCACAATAGATGTAATCTCAATAGCATATTCAATAGTTACAACTTGCATCACATCGAGAGACACTACTTGTTCCAAGAATTGGTCATATTCGGACAAAATCTTTTCTTTCTCAATTAAATGTTGCTCATAAGCATCATCCATTTCATGGAAAATGTTTTGAACTTCAGGCATTTCGAAATTAAGATTCTCCCCGAGATCTAGAAAACCCTCTTTAAGATTGTTTACAAACGGAACGATCTCTTTCTCAAACACCGATTTCATTTGTTCGAAAGCCCATTATCCAGCGGTTTGAGCCGTTGAAGTCTTAAATTCCTTAATGACCTTGGCAAATCCGGTAAAGTATCCTCTAATCTCTTTCAAGCTTAGCAATACTATAGACCCTTTGGAATTTCCTTAGGTTCATTCGGGTTGACAAGTGTAGGAAATATACTAAGGTTTTCTCTAGTAGACATGTAATATGGTGGAAGAATAAATTCCTTTTGTATGTTAAAGCGATTCTCGTCAATTAGTGATATACACTCAGAATCATTCGAATTACCAATCGGGTCTAAGCCCAAACCTAGCTTTGTTGCATCAAAAGTCGCGGGTTGTGGTTAATAGCTTGCTTTGCATAACCCGGGTTAGGTGGCAGGTCTGTTAAATGCGATAGGGTAAATTCCTTAAAAGATGAATGAAATAGGTGTACTAGATGTGAAGAGGACTATTGTTTTAAAAGAAAAACTTCAGTCTTTTTAATTTTCTCAGACGCCTTAATTTCCATTTCAACCCATTTAGACTCGAGAATTTCGAAATCCGTTTGCTGTTTTTGAAAATTAGTAACGACTGACTCTTTTTCTTTAAGTTGTTTTGAAAGATTTGCTCTTAAACTTTCAATTTCTAGCAAGTTTTCAATTTGGACTTTACTAAACCTATCAAACTCTGGATTGGTTAAGGTATTGGTCAACGAAGTTAATTCCAGGGTTTGAACCTTTTCTTTATACAAAGCAAGCTCGGCAGATAATGTCTGATTAACACTAAGTGTAGAAACTAGAGGGGGGGGGGGGGGGGGGTTGAATAGTTTCTCATGGTTTATCTCCTAATTAAAATTCCTTTCAATTTGGTAAGTGCAGAAAACTATCTTTTACTTGAAAGCTAGTTACATAATGATTAGGTTCAATTCTAATGCATTAACAATGTGTAGTAAGTATAATGATATTGCATGTAAGTAATGAGTAAGGAAAGAAACAACCTAGTAGGAAGACACCAAGATTAATAGTGGTTCGGCAACGAGGCTCTATCCTCATTCCTACTCCACTCCTCGAGTACACCTTACTCGAGATTTCCACAATATCCACAAGCTCCCTTCTTGGCGGAGAAAACCTTACAACGTCGCTTACATTATTTTCCGACACTAAGCTAAATGTCGAGACCTAATCTTAGCTAGGGCCAATCTACACAACGTCGCGCACTTCACTATTTTACGACACAAGGCTAGATGTCGATTTCTAATCCAAAGCTAGAAACAATCTTTACAACGTTTCCTATTTCACCATTTTCTGACACAAGGCTAGATGCCGAGTTCTAATCCAAAGCTATAACCAATCTTCACGACTCTTCACTTTGAAGCTAAGTGAGAACTTCACACAACACAATTACATATCACTTTATAGTTTAGTGAGAACTCACAAGACACAACCACATCACTTTATAGTTTAGTGAGAACTAACACAACTAATTACAACTCAACTAAACATATCCAAGTACACACATGTAGCTTGGATATACACAACATAAATCCAAGCACACACATGTGCAATGGATTTACACAACTCTAACCCAAGTATTCACATATAGCTTGGATGAACACAACTAGTCCAAGTATTCATAAATACATTGGATCTACACAAGACACAAATAAACAAATGATGAACATGACTAGATCTTTTAGGAGAAGGTGATCTTCATCAATGCTACATCTTTAATCACATCACAAGTGTGTGAGTGATCTTCTCTTTGGATAAGGTAAAGAAGGAGATCAAGAGGATAATCATGAGTAAACATACTTAACACATTAAGTGATCATTTACAAATGACTAGGATTAGATAGGAGAAAGAAGGCTGAAAGAGATGTCCAAAAAGGGTTTATGAGAATGCAGATTTGATCCACTATTTATAAGAAAAACATCCAACGGCTATATCTTCCCGCGGTTCCTTATTGGAGCCCGCGGTTCCTTGTCGATAAAGAACCGTCGTAGGTGCTAAGGTACCTCCGGCGTAGAGTCCGCTCCTTTTTGTCTTTTAGTGAATTTGAAATATCTGAGGCTGTTTAAACCTTAAAAGGATATTCTTATGGCATTTGGAATATGCCATATTCAAATTTACATTTTCATTTTAATAAAACATTTTCTTAAAAATAAAGTTTATTAAAAATCTTTTGTTACATTTGACAAAAGTTATTTTTAAGGCTAATTACTTTTATGATCACTAAGCATGATTAAGATATGTTAGTGTAATGATTATTACCTTGATGATAGTGTTTGTTAGATAATTCGTTTTATGATTGTGTTTGACAATAAATGTCTTTGTAATTTGTCGTAATCAAAACTAAGAAAGATTAATTAATACTAACAATGTTTTTAGGCATTGCTTTGTATTAAATTTCTCCCCCTTTTTGATTACGACAAACTATAAACTCACTTACATAAAATACAAGTTTATTCGAATTATTAATGAGTTTATCACTATCATTTCTTCCCCTTTGTCGAAGCAAAAAGGTTAGCACAAGTCTTTGAAGAAGAAAAGAATCGGACTTTTGCTAGTAGCTCCCCCTTGGTGCTTACTCCCCCTTGCTTGGGGCACCAAGTAAATGAGCTAAGATGACATGATACAGAAAGGTTAGAAGAAAGAAAAGAAACACCAACAAATGTATGTGCACTACTTACTAACTAACTTGAGAGGGAGAAGGAAAATAAATCTCAAATTAGAAGCAAGAATTTGCTAAGTATGTCCAAAGAGTGTGTATTGACAACATCATAGTTCAATTGATGGAATAAAGGAAGAAAAGAAACATCCAAACCAATCAAAGATGATTTAAAATGTCAATGGGTTAAAATTTAGAATTTATAGAATCACCCATAATTAATTTTAAGTTTTAACCATGATCAACTCTTTAACTAATGTGTGGAATAGAATTAGAGGGAAAGATAACACACATAACATTCATATTACATAAATATGAAATAACATGCAAGAGAAATATTCATACATACAATATGAATATTTAAAGCAAAAAATATGAAAAATAGACCATAAAGCATAAACTACTCTAATAGTGATAATTTTCCAAGATTACTCAAGTTTTGTTGACTCAAACAACTAAAGTACAAAATGTGCCTTAGTTGGAACAGAAAGACGACGAAGCATCATTTGAAGTTTTGTTCACGGGAACGAAAACTTTGTGAGGAGGTCGAGTGAGGAGGAATTCAAGAAAGTTTAGCTTGTCATAGATATGAGAAAGTTCAATTTGTTGAAAACGACAACAAGCACACGAGGAACCATGATGCAAAACAAAGTCGTTAGATGGGGGAGGTCCATCAAAATTAGAGGTTGGTGGAGAGGGAGATAATGGATAAGAGATGTTTTCACAATGCCTAATGAGGTTAGGGAAAGAAGATAGGTCATTGAGCTGAGGAGAGTTGAAAGGTTTTGGTGATGGTGGAAGAATTTCCTTTTCTCCAGTAATTGGATTTATAGAGTAAGTCTCATTCCAATATTGAATCGGAGAAAAAGAGGAATTCTTGAAGGATTTCAAAGAAGAAGAATCACGAGGATTCTTGTTCTTTTTATCCAAATGGGTTTAACCGAGATTTTTGGTTTCTTTGAAAGCTTAGAAGAAGAAGCTTTAGGTTGAGAAGTTTGTGGCAAAGAAATGTCAAGGTTAAGAAAGGAAGAATTAGGCATTATGAGGGATGAAGAAAAGAACTCCCAAAAGAGAAGAATTTAAAGAAAATAGACAAGGCAAAGATTTGAAATTAAAAAGAAAGGTTTTAGGAAATGATTAGCCAAGAACGGCTTTACTAGGCACGGTTCTTTAAAATAGCCCGCGGTTCCATATCTATATGGATCCGCCTGGGGGCTAAGGAACCGCGTCCAGTGGACAAGAAACCTTAATTTTCAAAAGTTTTGGAGAAAAATAAGACTTTTTCAAAATTTTGCAAATCTTGGATTTTTACCTCTTTTAGCACTAGAGAATGCTAGGGTTGCATTAAAGCAACACATTCACAAAGAATGTCTTGACAAAGGGTGACAAAATATTTAGATAATATTTTGGTCCAATTTTAAGTCAAGTTTTTAGAGGTTGTAATAGATTTAGGTTCAATTTTAAATAAATTGAAGTTGTTTAATGTGATCACATAGATTAAAACACATAAAAACTAAATCTATAAATCATCCGCATGAAGAAATCATGAGGGAAAGGAAAGGAAATACAAGAAATAAAAAGACAATTAACTACTACAAAGATAGCTAATAGCTAGGTCTTGAATTCATAGTCCTCTTTTAGCTTAACCTTCTTTTGAAAAGCATGTTATTTTTAAAATCCATTATTTATCTCCTAGGAGGAGGAGGATTAGCAAATAGGTTCAACAAGAAGCTTTGCAACTTGATGTGAGCCCCAATCATCTCCAACCTAAGGATATCACTGAGGTGAAATATGTTCAAGCAACAAGGGCAATTTGTTCCATTTTGCATGAAAAAATCAAACAAGTGTGGATCACCCAAGAAACAGGAAATGGGAACACCCAAGAGAGGAGTGTTGGAGGTAGGAGGATGAGGAGAAGGCATGGTATCCAAGGGTGAAATTGGTGAGAAGATGAGAATAGGTGAGGCTTCACTTTTTGGTTTGAAAGAAGATGGAGAATGATAACTAGATTTTACTTATTAAAAAGTTCGTTGTTCTCGGTCTAATCGAATTGATTACGGTTAATCGTGCGACTCAGTTTTCTTGGTGAAAGGAAAGGAAAATGATTATCTATTTTAAAATAAAAGAATAAATGGAAATGTCGTTGAGTAAAGGTAAAAATAAAGAAAAAAGAAAAGCTTTAAAATTTAAACTAAAATTTAAGACTTTAAAATAACCACGAAAAATTAAAGCTTGACAAAAAGTAAATTTGGAAACTTTAAAATTAAACTAAGACAAAAAAAAGTTTAAAATAACACTAAGTAAAAATGGCAGGAGAAGTTAAATTTGAATTTAAAATAAAAATAAAGAAAAACAGAAAATAAAAGCTAAAATTCTATCAGAATACCCCCTGTCGGAATCCCATCGGAATAAGTATCGTAAAATCTATCGGAATTTATGTCGGAAACACCTGTCGGAATGCCAAAACGCAATAGTATCGGGATAACGATCGGAATACCGATCGGAATACCAAAACCCTTTTCCGATGGAAGCTTATCGGAATATTTGTCGGAAAGGTAAACTCTTTTCCGATAGAGGTATCAGAATAACTGTCGGAAAGGTAAACCCTTTTCCGATGGAAAATAAAATTCAAATAAGCAAAACCGAATAAGCAATTTTCTAATAAGCAGTTACCAAAACTTTACCAAATCAACAATAAAAAGAACTAAATAAGCCACAAATGAGAAACTATCAAAACACTAAATAAGCAAGATTTATAAAATAAACTTTAAAAAGATTAAACTTTTAAAAACACTTAAATTTAAAATAAGCTAAACATGAAATAAGTAAAAATCACAATAAGGTAAGACCATAAACTACATAAAAATCATACGAACAAGAAGAATAAACACCTTAAGCAAATAAGCATAAAGATTAAAACAAACTACATACTTTTACCAAATCAAACACAAGATTAAAACAAGAAAGAAAGAATAAGACTGATTATGAAAAGCTTATAATTAAGATAAACATTCAAGATTCAAGATTACAAGATTTAAAGATGAAAGATTAATGCAAACTTGAAAGAAAATTTAGAGAGAAAAATTAAAACTAGAGAGAGAAAGTAAATACTCCTACTCCTACTTACCTTAAGGAAAACTAAAAAAATAAACAACTAGCTAACTCCCTTCCTAATGACATAAGGAAGGTATTTATAGGAGGTAATGGAAGGAGTGTTGTTTCTTTCTTTCTTTCTTTGTCTTTTCGTGTTTTAAATTCTTCGTCTTTCTTGACGTTGTCAAGGGATTTGTCGATATGAAATGAACTCGTCTTCTAATTTTCTTCTTTTATTAGATTTGGTTCTTCGACTTCGTTTAACTTCCGTCTTTAGACTTTTTCTTCGATAAATATTCAGAATAGGCCTTTGACTTCCGTTCTATTTGCACTCTTAATCTTTTGACTTCGTCTTTTGTCTTTTCTTAGATAAAAGCCCGTGAAAGCCCGTGTTTTCTTCCCTTTTCACATTTTGGTCCTAAATCATAACAAAAACACAAACCACGAATAATTCCGACTTTTACGACTTTAAATATACGTTTTGGCTTGGTTATTATTATAATTAAGTGGTAAAAGGATGGGTGTTTTCACACCTATCAAATCCCCTACACTTGACCATTGCAATGCCCTCATTCAATGCATTAATTACAAAGCAAGATTTACATTTTCCATCATAATTAACCCACCTTGGCCTTTATTAAACACAAGACATTTAGGAAACTTAAAAAGATAGAAGATTACAAAATGCTTGAAGAAAGAAAACAAGTAAAGAGATCGAAGGATTACATTAGGGTTTGGATGTCATGAATTTTTATCATCCTCAAGTTTCACGTTCCCTATACCAAGCTTAAAAACGAGATCATTGTTATTATAAGTTAGCAAACTAACACTTACTCATGTGGCTCAATTATTCAATTAGACTCCCTTATTCCTAGGTGTATCTCTTATATTTTATTGTTGTCTTGAATGATCACGAGGATGCGTTGTTGACTTATTTCGATAGTTTATTTAGGCTAAAAATAAAGTAGGACGATTTAATCAATAGTTAGCTAAAGGCCAAAATCGTTTAAAACTGCTTCTCGGGACCTCATAAAGTTCATATCTTGGCATAAATCGCTTCACGATTTGAGACCTTTCTCGGCCCGATATTTGGCATTGACTTCATACTTCGAATCTTGAGAGACGTTCTTGAAATGATGGTCTTCTCTTCATAATAGGAATTTCTTCACTTGAAGTTTTTGAGAGATTCTTCATACTTGGATCACGACTTCTTCATTTTTCTCCAATCTTTATTTGGGATTTTGATATACAACGATCCGCCTACTTTTAGGACTTGGATCTATTTATCCTTATACCTTTCTAGGGTCTTTTCGGATAGATTTCTCCATGATCTTTAGGAGAGTATTTACTTTTTGTCGTGTGTCTCGATCCTTCATATTGAAATTTGATAAATGATTCTTCACATCACTATGGATCTTTAGCAACAAAATGCAGCCCTCATGCCTTATTAGGGCCTTTTCGGACTCGCCAATCTTCGCATCCCGCTTCAATAAGTTATGCCTTCGCTATGAACTCTAATTAATACCGAGCAACTTTTAAACGATCTTGTGCTAGAAGCTAAGTAACTTTTCGAATCGTACAACCTTACTTATTGTAGTGAAATTTATTAACAAGCGATGGGAGAAAAAGCTCATAATTAACTCACATAAATTCATGAAAGAATACCAAACTTATAATTGACTCTATCATCTGTCATTCTCCACAATTTAAAATCTCAAGGAATGAGACTCGTGGATGCTTAGCCTATTAAATCAAAGTTTTGGGTTTTCAAGTCATCTATAGGATCTTGCAAACTCTTAGACTTTTTCAAGTTTAGAACTTGCATTTAAAGTTCCCTTGATAAACGACTTTCTACGATAAATTATAGGAACTTGCAAAAAGTTCTTGTTCTTAACCCGTAAGAGTTAAGACTTTCGCGTTTTAAAGTTCCCTAAATAACAGTCTAGCAAAACTTGATTTAAACATGTTAAGGATACTAGCTAGAGTAAACTTCGATAAGTAAACTCGGGTTGAGTCAAAATATTCATGACGGGCCTAATACATCAAACACATCTAAACTTATTAAAACCATTAAGTAAAATTTATTCTAGCAATGAAAGAAAATAACGATAACAAAAGAAAATACAAATAGGCCAAAATAGATCCAGAAGTTTGAAAAATGTCAAAAAATCAATTTTCTGGTTAAAATGAGGATAAACTCATGGAAAAGCCCACTTAACTTCGATAGAAGTCCCCCTACACTTAAGATAAAAATTGTCCTCAATGTTTAAGCATGTGGGAGTAAACTCCCCTACACTTAAGACATTGTGCATGTTGTTTAAATCTTGCTAAGGAAGAGACAACTAAAATGATTCCTATTTTAATATTGAAGAATATAAAATAGTGAATCAAAAGAGTTTAGGATAAAACCAGGAAGACGGGTACATGGAATCACGGGTCGTCAATAGTCATCAAGAATGGATCTTTGAAAGCTCGAATCCGTGCACATCATAAGAAAGAAAACAACAAACACATACGAGAGTCTCCCCTACACTTATTATGAAAACAGATAAAAAGGATAGATCATCGGTTTGCCTCCCGAAAAGCGCTTGTTTTTGTTCACCGAGTCGTAAGCCTGACTCGACCTTGATTAGAATGGTAAGAACCTTGAAGAACATCCACCGGGGTCAAATACATGGTTTTCGTCAATCAAATAGCACAAGCTTAAGGTGAACAAGACAAGCCAAAGAAGAGTAGGTGAGGTTCCCTTAAGCAGTTGTTGAGCACGGTGGTAGAAAGTATGATGAAGTGAAAGCATAGCTCCATAGTTTCCAAAAATCTTTCCTTTTATTTCATCAAATGGATACTGAGATGGCTTAAAAATTTCGATACCCGGATCGAACACCTTTTCCTTTAGGGGAAAATAAGACTTAGACTCAGTAGACCTTGAATATTCACTCATAAACCGCACAATCTCATCCGAAGAAGGTGGATAGAGAGGTGTTAAGACATAGGTACTATGGATATTGGTGTCTTCCGGTTTCTTCTCTTTGGAAATGGGTTTCTTTACATCCGAAGGAGGATAAAGACCATAATCAAATTCCAAAGGAGGATAATCATGCTCATTGGAAACGTATGTATTAAGAAAAGTAGCAAAATCTTCCTCAAATGAGTAATCATCCAAAGTAGGATCAAGTATTGTTGGCGGAGGATCTTCATCAAAAGTAGGAGCAAGGTCATCATTTGAAGAATCACTCAAAAGAGTATCAACGTCATCAAAGTCATCATAAGTTGGCATGTCTTTATACTCTGAAGAAAAATCATCATAATCATACACATCGGAACTAGAATCATCATCATAATCATCATTGATCAGTGGAGAATCATAAATTGGTGGGGGGATCCAAATTGGAGATAGAATCATTAGAATCATCCACATGGTCTTGGAAAAGTGGATTATCATAGTACGTCTCGAAAAGAGGATTGTCATATACAACAAAGTCATCAAGCTTTATACTTTCCAAAGTAGTTGTAAGCTCGTCTTGCAGCACATCAATCATTTTTACTAATTCTTTTCCATTGGATTTACTTGTAACTTTCCACATCTTAAAAACTAGTTGATCATTTCCGACCCTTAAGATTAGTTCACCTTCGGCAACATCGACTTAACTTTTTCCGGTTCTCAAAAATGACCGTCCAAGTATTAACGGAATACGAGGGTCCATTTCATAATCAACAACAACAAAATCGAGCGGAAAAGTGAAGGTACCAACTTTAACGAAAACATATTCGGCAATACCAACGGGGTAAGCGAGAGTTCGATTTGCTAGCTCAAGAGTCATCTTTGTTGGTGTATGGTCGTGTAATGATAACTTTTTCCAAACACTTAATGGCATCAAATTAATACTTGCCCCGAGATCGGCTAAGGCAGTAAATTCTTCAACTTTGTTAAATATGCAAGGTAGCACAAAACGACCGGGATCTCCAAGTTTTTCCGGAAGTTCTTTAAGAATGACAGCAGAATTTTCATTTAAGCATGTTTTGACAAACTCACCCATCTTCTCCTTCTTACTAAACAATTCCTTGAATGCTTTGACAAATTTCGGCATTTGGACAAGTGCTTCAACAAGGCTAATGTTGAAATTCATTTGGGAGATCATCTTCAAAAAAGAAGTAACTTGAGCATCCTATTTAGTGAGTACTTTGCACTTGTCTAACCAAGAAGGATAAGGGATGTTGGGTTTAGGTGGTGTAGGTGTAGAAGGTGAAGGTTGAGATGTTGAAGGTAGAGAGGTGGAAGGTGGGGTTGGTGAAGGGTTTTTCTTGGGTACTTCTTCCGTGAGAGGTGGAGACGGTAATGGAGAACTAGTACCCGGAGTGGTAGTAGTAGGGATAAATGGGGGTGGAGGAGGTGTAGATAGAGTAACTGGGGAAGGGATAGATGGTCCTACTAAAGTTGCTCCACTGCGTGTAGTAATAGCACTCACATTAGCTCTAAGGTTTATTTTGGTTGTAGAAGGAAGATCACCTTGGGGACGAAGGGTTTGAAACATTTGAACGAATTTCCTATCCGTGGACTCTTGCATTTCCTTCATGGTTTTCTCATGATCGGTTAATTTTTGTAGAATCAAGTCCATGTGCGGATGAGGTAAATTGAACCCTTTTTGTTGATAACCTTGATTTGGGTATTGGTTATATGGTTGGAAACCTTGAGGATTGAAACCTTGGTTTTGAAAGCCTTGGTTTTGCATTTGATAAGCTCCTTGATTAGCATTGTAGCCCCTCACATTTTCATTTTGTTAAATATTTGCTCTTGGTGGCCCTTAGTTGTTATGGGTGGGTGGGTGAGGTCTTTGTTGATAACCGGGTGGAGCCAAGTAATTCGTCGAGTTGTAAGACAAGTGATTAACATCGACATTAGGCTTGAAATGAACTCTCTCGGTGTTGTTGTAAGCATACACTTCCCCGTGAGATTGATCATAAGCTTTATCACAATTAGCATAACAGTGTGGCCTACCACAAGTTTCACAAGTAATATTGAGAGCATGGGCTTGTTGATTAGGAGGGTGATCTCTTAAAACAAGTTGTTTTACAACTGAAGTAAGTTCCTTAAGATGATTGGTCAACTCACTCTCACTGGAACTAGCCATAGTAGCGCTAACACTCTTGGTTTGAACTTTGGCCTTGTTTCAATAATAGTCCAAGCCTCATTCATAGTTTTGACAAGAATATTACCCCCCGAAGCACTATTTAATGGATCTTGGTCACTCAAAGTTAGTCCATTATAAAGGGTATTAATTTGATGTACCTTTGTAAAACCGTGTTGTGGACACTTTCTTAAAAGTTCCTTAAAATGATCCCAAGATTCACTAAATGTCTCACCGTACTTTTGTTCAAAGTTGATAATGTCATTTCGCAAAGCGGTAGTACGTCAGGGTGGAAATAAATAGTTTATGAACTTTGTCTCAAGGTCCGTCCATGTGACAATACTCTGGGGTGGTTCCTTATCAAGCCAAGTCCGGGCTTGTCCCTCGAGGGAGAAATGAAAGAGGAACAAACGAATCGCCTCTTGTGAATCCCCATTGTATTTAACAGTGTTGGATAAGTGTACGAACCTCTTGATGTGATCATGAGGATCATCATGAGTGCGGCCTAAGAAAGGTGTTGCGGAAACCATTTGAATGAAACTGGACTTGAGCTCGAAGTTGTTGGCGTCAATAGCCGGCACCACAATCGCATCATCGTTGCCTTCTATGTGTGATTGCAAGAGCTCGATCATTGGACGGTTCTCAATTGTGTGGACAACGGGAGGCTCTACAACAGGAGGATCAATAGTAGCGGCTTAAATGGACTTCCTTTTGCGTGAACGAGTATGCATACATCTACAAAATAAAAACAATAGCAAAGAAATAGAAGAAATAAATTTAACGTAAAAAGAAAATATTTTAGGTGTAAAAATCTTTGAAAAAGAAATGCTTTTTATGATTTTTAAATATTTTTGGATTTTTGAAATTTTTTAATTTTTATGGGATTTTGAAAATTTTAGACACGAAAAATAACGTTCAAAAGTGAACGGATCCCAAAATCCAATGCGTCTCTCACAGAAAACTGTTAATATTCACGAAAAGAGCCGGCAACGGCGCCATTTGATAACTAGATTTTACTTAGTTAAAAAGTTCGTTGTTCTCGGTATAATCGAATTGATTACGGTTAATCGTGTGACTCAGTTGTTCTTGGTGAAAGGAAAGGAAAATCATTATCTATTTTAAAACAAAAGAAGAAATGGAAATGTCGTTGAGTAAAGGTAATAATAAAGTAAAAACAAAAGCTTTAAAATTTAAACTAAAAATTAAGACTTTAAAATAAACCACGAAAAATTAAAGCTTGACAAAAAGTAAATTTGGAAACCTTAAAATTAAACTAAGACAAAACAAGTTTAGAATAACACTAAGTAAAAATGGCGGGAAAAGTTAAATTTGAATTTAAAATAAAAATAAAGAAAAAAAGAAAATGAAAGCTAAAGTTCTATCGGAATACCCCCCCTGTCAGAATCCCATCGGACTAAGTATCGGAAAATCCATCGGAATGCATGTCAGAAACACCTGTCGGAATGCCAAAACGCAATAGTATCAGAATAACGATAGGAATACCAAAACCCTTTTCCGATGGAAGGTTATCGGAATATCTGTCGGAAAGGTAAACCCTTTTCCGATGGAGGTATCGGAATAACTGTCGGAAAGGTAAACCCTTTTCCGATGGAAAATAAAATGCAAATAAGCAAAACCGAATAAGCAATTTTCTAATAGGCACATACCAAAACTTTACCAAATAAACAATAAAAAGAACTAAATAAGCCACAAATGAGAAACTTTCATAACACTAAATAAGCAAGATTTATAAAATAAATTTTAAAAGATTAAACTTTTAAAAACACTTTAAGGTAAGACCATAAACTACATAAAAATCATACGAACAAGAAGAATAAACACATAAAAATCACAATAAGGTAAGACCATAAACTACATAAAAATCATACGAACAAGAAGAATAAACACCTTAAGCAAATAAGCATAAAGATTAAAACAAACTACATACTTTTACCAAATTAAACACAAGATTAAAACAAGAAAGGAAGAATAAGATTGATTATGAAAAGCATATAATTAAGATAAAGATTAAAGATTCAAGATTACAAGATTTAAAGATGAAAGATTAAAGCAAACTTGAAAGAAAATTTAGAGAGAGAAATTAAAACTAGAGAGAGAAAGTAAATACTCCTACTCCTACTTACCTTAAGGAAAACTAAAAAAATAAACAACTAGCTAACTCCCTTCCTAATGACATAAGGAAGGTATTTATAGGAGGAAATGGAAGGAGTGTTGTTTGTTTCTTTCTTTCTTTGTCTTTTCGTCTTTTAAATTCTTCGTCTTTCTCGACGTTGTCTCGGGACTTGTTGATATGAAATGAACTCGTCTTCTAATTTTCTTCTTTTATTATATTTGGTTCTTTGACTTCGTTAAACTTCCGTATTTAGACTTTTTCTTCGATAAAACTTCAGAATAGGCCTTTGACTTCCGTTCTTTTTGCACTCTTGATCTTTTAACTTCGTCGTTTGTCTTTTCTCAAATAAAAGCTCGTGAAAGCCCGTGTTTTCTTCACTTTTCACATTTTGGTCCTAAATCACATTAAAAACACAAACCACGCATAATTCCAAATTTTACGATATGAAATATACGTTTTGGCTTGGTTATTATTATAATTAACTGGTAAAAGGATGGGTGTTTTCACACCTATCAGAGAACCAAGTTTAGAGGACTTTAGATTCACCTTAAGGCTTCTTTTGGGTGAGGAGGTTTTGGAGGAGTTGGATGTTCTAGTGGATACCATGGTTGAATATTGAGGTTAGGAGAAGAGTTGAAGGGATGAAGAACACAATCAACAAGAGAGGGTTTAAGAAGAGAAGGGGATGATCCAAACTAGTAATAGGTTAAAATCATTTTATGTGAACAATGAAATTAGGTAGCCTAGTTTAGGAAAGTGCAGGTTTTTGCAAAAGTTTTATCAAAGTTTTACACAGATTAAAGAAAACAGTGTAATGTAAAGATTCTGTTGAAACAGTACTAGGCGGTTCCTTACGTAGGTCCGTGGTTCCTTATCGCTAAGGAACCGCGGGTTTGATATGGAACCGCGACCAGAGGTGTTTAAAATAGCACTTCCTCAAACTTTTGCTAGCCCATATTTTATACCAAGGTTTATCAAGCCAAGGTGAACTAATAATAAAAAACTAGGAGGATATCTAACACACAAGATGTACAGAGCCATGTAAATCGAAAAATCGATAGCATGGATAATTAGGATTAAAATACTAGATAATCCAAACACAAATTGTTTGTTAAAGAATACACAACAACCTAAGAATAGAGATAAGAAAAGAGATAAAGTTCAACAATCCATACATGTTTACACACACGTTAGTCTCACAAGAGTGGTATATATCATTCATCTATGAGCATTTCCTCCTTGCCTTGATTCACTTCTGATTTGATCTTGAAGATGAAGATTGAGACAATACTGATAGTCTGAATCAATGTCTAGTGAAGACAATTGAGAGATAGATGATGAAAAATCATATCGAGAAATGAGAGAATTGTCTTGAGAGACATTTTCATCTTCATTTGTGTCATGCGTGGGAACTGAAGAGACATTCCCTTCAATAGGAAACATGACTCGAACCACCGAGCAAAAGGATGAAGTATTTAGAGGAGGATGGTCAAGAAGAACTCTCCTAAGAAGCCGTGAGAGAATCATGGCATAAGGAAGAGTAGAACGAGATCCATTGAGAACAAATTTTATCCTTCTAGCTATGAAAAATGCAAGGTTGTATGGAGTAGTGGTAGCAACTCAATACAACCTATGTGCAAGACAAGCGGACACATGGTTGCGATTACCATCCAAGCACATTGCATTTTCCCTAATGATTTCGGTCCAAGGGATCATAAAATCACTAAGATCGCTAGTTAGTAATTCCCAAGGAGTGAGAGCACGAAATTCTCCTTCAAAATTACCAAGAGTAGGATGTTCACGAGGTATAGCAAGGGCACGAGAGATGTCCGAAGCCGAAGGAATCACAGGCAAATATGTACATCAATAGGGGCCGATTCTAAGTGGTTTAAACCCCCAGCATCGATGAACCTACATTGACCTTCGGATGGTACTCCGATAATCTCACCAAATTCCTCAAGAGTTTACACAAAGGTCTTCCCCTTGATGGAAAATCTTATAGATAGACCATTGTTGATGTACATTAGCTTGACCGAGTTAAAGAATTATATGAGGAAAGAAGGAAAGATTGGCTCATGAATATCAAGCAAACAATCAAAGCCAATTGTATTGAACATGAATCTAATGAAGTCAAGTCCAAGAAGGTTAGAAGGAACAATACGTCCTTCATGGAAACAACGAGATTCAAGATTATGATAAGTGTTTTGAAAAGAGCGAGTTTGATTTGTCAAAGAAGGATTAGGTGTGTATCTTCTAGTATGTAGATGGTCATTTTGATATCTTGAAGTCATGATAGTACCTAAAAATAACATATAAACATATTTCTACAATTACTTATATGTTACATATAAACCAAAAATCAAAGAAAGTGAGAATGTGTTTTATTAATCTCTTGACAAACCAAGGTTTAATCCTTATCATTCTCATATTTAGAATGTACCAAGTTCATCATCAACAATGACACATTGACCATGTAAGATTAATAATGAACTTGAACATTGGTTTTCCAAAACAAGGTTTTTAGTTAAGCATTTAACAATGCCATTACCAACTTGTTCATGAGTTCATATCAATTCCAACAATCAACCAAATTATTTAGTCAAAATTGGAATTTGTTCTACAATTGGGTTTTAGTGAAATCTTAATGAATATGAACCTAAGGAATCATAGTAACAATACTATGTCAACTCTTATTCTTAGTAAGGTTCTAATTCAATGTCAATTTTAAAAAGCCCCAATTATGAATGTATGCACCCTAGAACAGATTAGATGAAATTGAGAGAAATGACTTACAGACAATTAATCTTTGATGAAGGATGAGTGAAACCCACAAATCGAAATCAACTAATCTTGAGTAATTGAAGGTTTTGGAAGAACAACAATGGTGGAAACTGGGTGTTTTCGTCACTGTGTGTGAAGTAGAGAGAAGGTTTTGTTTGAAAATGTTATTTTAATAAAACTGGCGCTTTGACAAAAGATTCTGCCCCCGGTTCCTTATTGATAAGGAACCGCGCTATTGAACCGCTAGAGATAAAGAACCACCTACAGAGGCAGGTTTTTATCAAATAAAAACAATGAATTTTTGAAAACCAAAATTTTTAAAATACGTAAAAATATATCTTAAACCTTTTAGGATATCATTGGACCACCACGACACAAGCTAATAATGCCTTGTTGAAGGATTACGAGTTGAATCGAGATAGGAAAAGACTGAAACGAACAAACGACTACTCGTAGCAAAGAAGCAAAGGAAGAGGAGTCAAGAGAAGTGAATTAAGACCAAGAACATTGCTTAAGAGACAAATGCCATTCTTCAAACTAAGGAGGTGAAGAGCTTGTGTCATATATAGTGGTTTAAGACGTGCCTTTCCGGCGAAAGTCTAAATGGCTTTGGTAATTGATAGTGGTAGTAATACGTCTTTTAGGAAAAAGAACGTAATTAGGGCAAGCGCTAACAAGTGATTTAGGAAAACCACAAGTAATGACCCAATATGGGGATCGTTCTAAAGGAGGCTTGTGTGTTGTGTAAAGAGATGATTAAGTGTTTGTGATTATATTGATGAGAAAGGAAAATCAGAAAAGAGATTAGAAAAGAATGACGGTTACGATTATGATTTAATTAAGACGAAGTCGTACACGTAAAACCGTAAAAAGTGACCAAATTTAAAAATTACCCTAAAAATTCCTAGAAAATTTCAATAAATCCTAAAAAATATAATTAGAGTTTACAAAAAATCAAAATCACTCAAACCTTTGATTTACTTAAATAATAATTTTTTAATGCTAATTAAAGCCCAAAAAATCAATTTAATTAACAAAAAGCCCAAAAATGAGATTTTTTAACTTGTAATCCTCTAAAATAACTTAACTAAATTTAAAACTATTTTTGAAAATTTTAAAATTAATTAAAACTATTTAAAAACACTTAAAAACTATTAAAACTTGAAATAATTCTAAAAAATAATCTAATGACAACTAAATTAATCTAAAAATTTTAAAATTCTTAACTTAATGTATTTGAACTAGGAAAAATGAAAAACTTGCAAAAATCTAAAATTTGATTTTTAATAATAAAATAATAATATAATATTAATAAAAATCCAAAATTTATTAAAAAGTTCTAAAAAGTTGCAAACTAGTTTATTTTAACCTAAATAACACATAAATGAACTTGAAATTACCAAATATCCCTATTGGCGTTTAAATGGGCTAAATGACAAAACAGTCCCTTAATGGGCTTGAAACTGGCCCAATAAGAAAAAGTCAACCAAATAAGCCCAAAACTTCCTATCTGACTCAAAATTTGATTTTACGAACAAAACTATGAAGGCACAAAAGCTGAAAATGTGCTTATCACAGCTTATCAAGTCAACAACTTATTCTTAATGGGCTTTTGGGCCCATTAAGCCATAAGCTAATGCCATAAGCTCTAATTTGATACACAAGATTCTTTTCAGTTACCAAAGAGATCTGTGAAAAGAAATTTTGAAAAAGCACAAGAAATAAGCCTGAAATAAGCCAAGGCTCTCTTCACAAAATGACAAAATAGTCGTTTTTGAGTTCTAGACCACCACAAGTGCTGATTCAAGTTGCAAAAGGTTTTAAATGACTTAATTAAGCAAAATAATCAAAAAAAATATTCCAATAAGCACAAGCAATAAGCTAGAATAAGCAATAAGCACTTATGTTGAAAGTCATACTGTTTGGTTTTATAGTCAAACTTAAAAGTCAAACCCTAATATGCTCTAGTTAAGTTCAATGGGTCAAATAAGGAAGATCTATCACAAAAAATAAGTTATTGCAAGTCTGGATAAGCCAAAATGGCTTATGAATAAGCTGTTTGATATTTAATACTAGTAGTGGCTAGTAACAAGGGAAAGGAGTTCCCACAGCTTGACCAATTTGACTTTTTGTCTTTAGTGACTTTTTGTTGGATTCAGGTTAAGCAAAGGCACCCAAGTGATCAGTGAATCACAAGGATTCAATAACAACAACAAAAACACAAATTCAAACAGCCAATTAGCACAGATTAATCAAAAGATACACAAACATGCACCAGATATGAACATTAGCATTAATGAACTCAATAAGCACTTTTAGCAAGAATAAGCCAGCCAAACATCACCAAATGCATACACAAGCTATAAATAATTCAAATGAACATAAATAAACAGTTTTCATGCATTGATTCAAACTTTAGATCATGATTCAAGCACTTAAATGTTACTGATGAATAAAGAACAAGCAATTTTGATACTTTGCTGATATACCTGACCACAAATCCAATTTCAAACACTCAAATCTTCTTAACAGGTTATATTAACAATGTTTAATCACTTGTTATCCCTAAGCATGCATACAAACTAAGTGTTACCAAAGTCTTAGGTCAAACAAGCAGATTTCACGTTTTATAGCACAATCAAGATTTTGATGTTTAAAAGCCAAGAACTTGCAGCAATTAGCACTCAACCAAGCATATATCAGATATCAACCATAAACAACACTTTCCAACGACTCAAAAACACTTTGTGATCTTAAACAGGTTAACCCAAACACCCCTTAACTTTTTTCAATCCAAGAGTAACAAATCCAATGCGTGATTCAGTGTTACCTAAGCCCAATCTAACACAATAACATCATCATCATGCAATATCAAGCAGTTATAAGCCACAAAAACAACAAGAACAATAGCAGAACACAAAATCACAAAAATCAAGTATTTTTTACAGACTTTAGGTACAAGGGCTCAAACCTTATGAATGTACATCTACACTCGTGAATTTTTGACCTTATGTGCCTAGCAAAACAAGGCACAAGCTTCCACAACAAGGCTGCTAAGATTTAACAAGGTTACAACACAATTATATAAAACAGAAAGATGAAAAATGCTTGATTAATGCAACCTTGTTCCCACTCCTTGATTATTCCCAAACCACAAGCTTACAACACCTTGATAAGCTCCTTATCAGGGTGATATAATCACTTGCAATCCAAAAATTCCAAGGGTTTGAACCAAGAACTTAGCAAAATATCAAGATTTGGAAAATTATGCAATTTCTTGCACAATATTTAAAAACAGGTTTTGAAACTTCAAAATCATAAACATGAAACATAAACAAGCATAGAATAAGGTTGGCACTTGGATTTCTTCAACACTTCAAACACGTTTTCATTAAGATTGAAAAAGGATTGATAGAAATGTGAACAATGGGAAAACCAAGAGCAGGGTTCAATGTGAAACCCTAATGCCTTTATATAGGCTACAAACTAAGCTAAGGAAGCATAAAAATGTAACCCTAATGCTGGTGAAGTCCCAAAAGTTCCCTTTGAACTTTTGAATAATTTGAACTCATGTGAACTCTTTTGGTAGTTTGTTGAGGTGTATAACTATTGGAATTTCATCCAAAGGCTCACAATGAGCTTAGAAAGCAAGCAAGATAGTGGGTGGTTGGATTTCTGGCATGCTTTATCTTCTTCCCCAAAAACGTGTGCAGGGCACTATACATGTGACATGTGTGGTGATGTGGCATGAGTTTTGAGAGTTGGGATGTGTTTATGATTACCCTAATCATAATTCTGGAGGTTATTAGGGATTAATTACATGTACTTAAGAAATCCCCAATTGTGTTCTTAGTATGAATAGTGAGTGTTTTGATCTGATTTTGGGTATAAAAGTTGTGTTAGGCGCCAAAGTATTAAACTAATCAAGATTAGTTAAATCTGGTATAAGTGGGAAGTGACGTGGGGGAATGGTGGGTTGTGATTGGTGGAGAGAGTGAGTGGGGTGAGGTGGCATGTGGTAGTGGTGAGCATGGTTCAGTTTGGTTCGGTTTTTGTATAAAACCGAAACCGAACCAATTGGTTTCTGATTTTTAGGAACCATTCGGTTTCGATTTTATGTCGGTTTGGTTTTTTGGTTTTTGATTTACTTTCGGTTTGGTTTTTCGGTTTTTTCGGTTCCTATATGATTTATTGACCTTTGCTTTTACAAGTCGATTTTGAATATACCATAAACCGACACGTTAAAAACTTTAAATAAACAATAACAACAAGAAACACAACATTAATAATAAAGAAAATATCATATAAAATCCTTAAAAAAATCATTTATGTGTATAAATCAACACAATAGCAACGATAAAAACCTAATTAAAAAAACAATCGAGAAGAAAACTTATTATTTAGTCATGTTGAATAAGTATATGAAACAATGATTAGTTATTAACATGATAGAATAATCTAGCGTAGCATATTCATCGTCCATTAGCTTCGACGTGAACTTATATATATATTCTCATGTTTATAAAGATCGGTTCGGTTTATATCGGTTTTCTTTAATGCTAAAACCAAACCGAACCAAAAGCATCGGTTTTTTCAAAATGCAAAAACCGAACCATCGGTTTTTCAATCAGTTTGATTTTTTAGGTTTCAGTTCTTCGGTTTTTTTGGGTTTAGGTTCAGGTTTTCGGTTTCTTGCACACCCCTAGCATGTGGGGATTGGTTAAGGTAAGTTTAGTGGTCTGCTAGCTTTGGTCCTTCTTCTCTCTTTCTTTTGTCACTTCAGTTTAATCAGCAAACAATCCGAATTCCTTTGTATTTCAAGTTTCAAACTTTAGACTTTTGCCCCAAATACTTTCCCAAAGTATTTTTAGGGGTATTTCTTGCCAATTCATGATTCTTGAAGGGCTGTTTTGGCATTTTCTTCAAAGATTATGGTCTTGACTTGTATGATTAACTTTTTGGAGGACTAATATGGACAAGTCTTGATTTATGAGGGGCCATTCTTTCCAATTCTTCAAAGTGGAGGGCCCTTTTTGCATTTTTGACAAACTTTAAGGACCAATCTTATAATTATGAATAAACAAGGGTTTAAAGTGTCAATTCTTCAATATTGGAGGACCCTTCTTGTATAATCTTCAAATCTTCAAGTTTATTCGTGGAAAATCATCATTAGGGCTTGGTTCATTGTGCGGCTTCATTTCCCGTGTTCGTTTTTGCTTGTTTCTTGTGATCTTTTGTCATTTTCTCAATATCTGTACCTAAAATACACATGTAACAAACACAAACATATATTTGGCTTTTTTCATGATATTTAATGTATTTAAAGCCCGTTTTGGACGATGAGACTATGTATAAAAGCAGTCTCTTCACTCCCCATACTAAACCATTGTCGTGCCCTCACGCAATGCTAGAATAAAGTATCGTAGCATCTCCAAAATTCATTTTTGTGCACCTTTATTGAATAATAAAATAGCTACACTACTACTTGCGTTTTAGACATAATGTATGATTTTCATCGCAAAATGGGACGTTTAGGTTCATAGAACAAGAACACGTGAATGCTTCGTTAGAAATAATTTCGTCGTCCTCGATTTTCACCCCAATTCCATGCTAAGCTTGCAACGAGATCATTGTCATTATAAGTTTGTAATGATAACACTACTCATATGCCCTAATCACGTACTTATCCTCCCATTTTCCTAAGTTGTATCTCTTATATTTTATTTTGTCTTGAATTTTTCACGAGGATACATTTTTGACTTATGCGATAATAGAGATTTAGGTCTAAAAATAGAGTCATAACAGTGTAACCAAGACCATCGAATTAATAACCCCTCCTAATAGACAACGATGTTAAAAAATTAAGTCAACAAAAAGGATCGATAAACACGGTTTTATAACGGTTTTGAACATGAGACTTATTACCAAGACTTTTATACGCCCCCTACCGGATGGGCCTTATTATCATAGGTTTACCTCCATCTTTTATTCAACTTCGCCATGAAGCTTTTAGTATGACTTTGGTCTTGCCTTGCCTTTTATTTAACCTCGCCATGAGGTGTTTATTATGGCCAAAGACGTATATCCTCACGCTAAGGTGAATGTTGGATCTTTAAAGCTTCAAAGATTAAGGCATAATTCACTTTCGATTTCGTATTGATTTTTCGGCCTTGTGAGCTTCAAATTGCTTGATTTAGGTGAGCACTTGAAATCTTATTATTGGGTGAAGCTTTCGATTATTCGGGTTGCCAATACTTCTAAACCGTGACGCTAGCGATACCTTAATGTCTTCCCAATTTAATTACATGGAAGCTACTAGAAAAGACTAGAAACCAACAATCAAGACTAAACCGCTAAGCCAATACTTATTAAGCAAAATATATTTACAATCGAAGGGAGAATAAGCAAACAAAGAGAACACATGAGTTTTTGAAAGAATACAAGTACTCTACGTTTAGCATAGTAACTTATAATTAACTTTATCATTTCTCGTCCTCATTTAAGAGACTTAGCCTAATGTAAAGTTAAGGAATTGAAGCTAAGTGCTCAACACGCACGGTCGAGTCAAAAATAATTCTTATTCTCGCCATCAGAAAATCTACATTCGTGTCTTAAACACTTATAAAACATGAGAAATTTTTTAAACTTTGGCCATTTTTAGCCTTATTTTGCAACAAAACGATAAACAAAAAGATAAAATTTGGAAAGCGTGATGGTTTGGCAAGGCAAGTATCTATTTACCCCCCCCCCCCCCATACTAAAGTTAAACATTGTCATTAATGTTTCGAGTCTAAGGGTGGAAAACCCCCATACTAGAGACGTAGTCGAATGCATAATCTAGCATGGAAAGGGTTTAACCGTTAAATTTAAAGCCATTTATGAAGTGTGCTATAAACCTAAGGTTAGAACATAAAAGGATATATCATGGATATTGAGAAATTCTTCAAAGCAAACGATCGAGTGCTCCCATAAAACGAACACGAGAGGCTCCAATCCTGAAGATCATGATCATCTAAAAACCACATATCACAAACAACCACGGAACAAAGGTTGGAAGGGCACAAATCCCCTCACGTTACTACATTAGAAAGCGATAATATGTACATAGGATAAGCATGGGACTCCCCCACGAGGCACCTCATTTTTTATTACCGAGTCATGAGCTCGACTCGATCCCCTCAATACTAATTATCATTGGGGAAGGTGATTTGGTCGAGGTAGTTCAAGGTTGGAACTTCCCCGCCAAAGTAGTGCTTCAACCTATGTCCATTCACCTTGAAATTGGGGCCATCATTTTGAGCTAGCTCGATGGTCCCATAAGGTAAAACTTGAGTCACGGTGAATGGACCGGACCAACGGGATTTCAACTTGCCGGCAAATATTTTCAAACGTGAGTTAAAAAGAAACACTTGATCTCCAATGTTAAAAACCCGGTTTTTAATTTTTGAGTCATGAAACTTTTTAGTTTTTTCTTTGTAAATCAATGAATTTTCATAAGCAATATCTCTCAATTCATCTAATTCATTCAATTGCATTTTCTGGTGTTTTCTCGTGGTCTCAATATCATCATTACAATGCTTAAGGGCCCAATAAGCTTTGTGTTCGAGTTCAATTGGCAAGTGACAATTCTTCCCATACACAAGCTTATAAGGAGTGCACCCGATGGTCGTCTAATGAGTGGTCCGAAAGGCCCATAAAGCATAGTCCAACTTATCCAACCAAGATTGTCGGTTCTCTCCAATCGATCTCTCCAAGATCCTCTTCATCGCTCGGTTTAAAACCTCGACTTGCCCACTCGTTTGTGGGTGATAAGCCGTAGAAAGACGATGTGTAACTCCATATTTCCTTAAGACCCTCTCGAATTGGTCATTACAAAAATGGGTTCTATGATCGCTTATGATCGCACGAGGGGTTCCAAACCTAGAAAACAAGCTTTTCAAAAACTTGACTACCACACGAGCATCGTTCGTGGGCAAAGCCTAAGCTTCCACCCACTTAGATAGGTAGTCAACAGCGACAAGGATGTACTTATTACCACGAGATGATGGGAACGGCCCCATAAAATCAATTCCCCAAACGTCAAAGATCTCACACAATTGGATGATATTTTGTGGCATTTCATCGTTTTGTGAGGCTTTTCCTTGTCGTTGGCATGAGTCACATGACTTCACAAGTGCATGTGCATCTCGGTAAATAGTAGGACAACAGAAACCGGCATCAAAGACCTTCTTAGTCGTGAGATTAGCACCGTGGTGACCACCAGTGGGTCCCTCATGACAAGCTCTAAGGATGTTAGAAGCTTCGGTACCAAAGATACAACGTCGAATGATTTGATTCGCACAAGTCTGTAGAATATTGATAATCTTGTTAATCTATAAAGTGGGTTGAAGATTCCTAGAGAAAGAAACTAGTGAGAGAAAGTGAGAGAGAAACTATGTGTTTTTCATTAAATGATAAAATGGAAAATCAACAACCAACCCCTTTCCATGGTGGAAAGGGGTATTTATATCCAAGGCCACTATTGGGCTTGGGCCGACCCATGACAAGCCCATGGGTCGGTTTCTTACTTAACTAAATAAGTACTCATTAACTACGAGCTATTACAACATTAATAATATTGTGGAGTGACCGATACTTCTAATATACGTTAAAACGTATTTCTAACAATCTCCCCCTAAGGGAGGTCACTCCACGTTACAAAGTTCTAAACCTAGCATACTATACTAAGTCTTCGTTCTTCAGCTCGTAGTCTTTTCTTCTTTCTTTTTGTTGTGAATATGTTGATTTGATCTTTTAGGCTTTGGCTTGAGAGCATTGTTCTTTTGACCAATCACGTGCGATCTTTGCCTTCTTGTGAATCTTGCCTCCTCGTGACTCCATGTTCCACACACTTATGTCTTTTGTTAAATTCTCGAAATCTTCAGAGTTTGGTACAGCCAAAGACTTCATTTTGTACTTTCTTGAATTTTTGCTGAACTTTGATGCAGAAAAACATAAGCATGTGGGAACGACTTCAACTGGTACACCGCAACGCCACCGTCTTCAACTGGTACACAGCAACACCACAGTCTTCAACAGGTACACAGCAACGCCACCGTCTTCAACAGGTACACAGCAACGACACGAATAAAATGGCTTTGACATTTTATTCTAATTCGGTAGCATTTTACCTCCGGTCGATGAAGACCGTTGGACGATATTAGATATCGTACCCGTGACGGATAGTTTCAATTAAGTAACTTCCTGACAGGATTTCGCGGGTAAACCCGTTCTCTTTATTCGACCGTCCAAAGCTGACTGCGAACATAAAGAGTGAATCATTTGGATTAAAAATCCTTATGATTGAAGCCGTCAATTCATGAAACCTGGAACAAGTGAATTTCAATTAAGATTTTCACCATCGTTGCTTTCCAGTTATCACGAGCTCAATTCATAAAGAATCTTGCACGTCACCTACCAAGTGCTGTTTGATGTTAACACTAGAAGGATTTCCACTCGTCACTGTGATCAATAAAGAATCACTCTGAGTGTTCTGGCAAGATCATATGATAATGCGTAGAGGCCTGGAACGAGTTTAAGTTCAATTAAGAATTAAACTACTGTTTCTTTCCAGTTTTTCGCAAGATTGGTTCTTAAAGAACCGCACGTGTAACCTACCATGAGCTTGTTTGATGTTGGCTCAAGCAGGATTTCCATCTTCATTGTAATACTTGCGAATTACTCGGATGTTCTGGCAATATTACAAGAATTACTTTTCACAGTGTGTGAGAAAGCAAGGAATAAATGGAAAGTGTCCTAATGAGACTTTTGATGATCTCTTGGCTCTAGACTCGATAGTGCGTTTTGATTTAGTGAGCGATGGCTGGAGAGGAGTGCCACCTTTTCAATATCAGTCTATTCGGAGTGAATAAACCAATAGATAACGTGTTGATCTCCGTGTGATTAAAACAAATACCTTTTGAGAGATATTTGAGTTAGCTGGGAAGGGTTGTGCATTGCATCACTGGGTCCATGATGTCTTTCTTCAATATCGAGAATCATTGACAAATGATCTCAATAGCATATGTATTGACCCGGTTTCTGCCTAAAGTTGTAATGAGGGCTTCTTTCTTTACACCCTTTATCTTTACAATTCTTTTTCATTCTTCAACCCCTTCAATGCTTACCAATACGTCATAACTAGCACCTTGTTGTGATTGTTCCAGTGCAAGCTTAAGTACTTGGTCGACATTCAGCTACGTTCACAATCTTTCTCCAACTTTCCTAGGACTTCTAATTCTATCTAGGGAATTGTCCTTGGGAAGATTCCATCGGCTCTGATGAATCATTGGACTAAACCTATTCCTACCACCCTTTTGTCACCACATTCGTCGTGAATTAAGCGTGTTTTGGGAAAGTATAGCCACCATGAAAAATCCTTGAAAATCACTTAAGGTACTTGTGATGTTGAAATCAAAAGTTTTATACCTTAGGTGTTTTGTTCATCAAAAACGCTCCCCCTTAACACGTACTTTACACATATTAAGTTGGATTATCGTTAAGTCTTTTTCATCTTTTAGCCAAGTATCATTTAAGTCTCCTTAATCCCATTTTCTCCCCTTATCTAAAATGTTAACCATTAATATTTGGGATATTGAATGGATTAACCGGTCTTTGGGTAAAAATGAAATCAATGTTTGGCCATAGAACATGTTAATGCTCCCCCTTAAATTAATAAGGGATAGTTGTAGTGCTTTAGTATGATATATTTTGAAAGATTTAGAATCTCGTGAGAAATTCTTGAAAAAAATTATCATACCTTAACACTACATCAAGCCATAGAAGCACAATATTCACAGAATTTAAATATTCACAATTAAAAAAACCAATATAAAGTGGACCTGAGATGTACGACCCATTAGATGGATCGTTGCAGTAACTTGTGGTGCACTAGATATGGTCTACCACCAACGAATCTTTCTAAACTCCTCATCAATCTACGTTCCCGGATCTTTTGATCAATCTTCTTGATCACATATTTTGCCATTTGCCGATAACCCGGATGCCAGTCCTCAGTCATCTCTGGTAAAGACCCACCAGAATTAAGATGCTCCAATTTTCCTCTGACGTATAGGAGAGTCCCATCACTGTACTTATAAAGCTCTCCTACCCTCATAAACTTCATTATCCCACGACTGTTCAAGTAGAAAATCCCATAACTCGGAACAGTAATGCCGGTATAAGGACATCTTTTGACATGTTGAGGTAGAACTTGGTTCATTGGACGGGTCAGGTTAAGCTTCCTTTGGTAGCTTTCAACTCCCAATTGAAGATCTTCAACTCGTTTCTTGATAACAACGCTTCGTGTGAACATACGAAGTGCTGTATTCAAGGCAATGATTTCTTCACGAGTAAGATGGGTGAGTTGATCACGGGTCATCATAAGCAACATGTCTTCGATATCTTCAAGGCGAATGATTGAAAAATCTCCCTGCTGGATTGTGTATTCTCTGTCATCCTCCCTTTTTAGGCGAATCTCCGTCACATGATGATAGCCATTCTTGGCTTCAGTTTTCAGCCCTAAAATACTGGAGATGCGAATATCGGATCTAACGTTACTTCCTGAATTGGCTAAGCAGCAACCTCTGTACGCCCTTCGGACTCGTTCGTCCCAATGAGATTCACCTATAACAGCATACATATCATAATTACGATTTACCTTTGGGACCCAGAGTCGGTTTACCTTTTCCTCGATCCAGGGTATTGTCCCCCAGTTAGCAGCTTTCAGCAAGGTCAAGGAGGTTGCGTACTTTGATGAACCCTTGAGGAGATAATCAAGATCATATGTGATGTAGAAATCGAGAGCAATTTGATTATATTGAGAAGGATCAAGTGGAGGTGGAGCTCTTTCTGATTCATGAAGGTCTGGCCTTTGAACGGTATTAAGAGCTTTCAGGACCTCATCAGCATAATACTCATATTCCATGCTGCTTAACCTGGTTTTGGCATGAATTCTCTTATCCTTTAGCGCTCTCTTTACCAAGGACGGAGTGACCGAAGATTTATACTCATGAGCCAGAAATGCACACAAGTCTATCGGACTACGGATACGGAGAAATAGAACATCACTGTCAGCGTCTGTGATTGGATCATATGTAGCAGCTGCCGTGATCTAAGCTTGTGGCGGTGCAGTCTCGTCAATCTCCAATGTGTCTGCCCAGTCCCGTGTGCTTGACTCAGGAATAGTAGATTGTGGTTCTTGTTGCAGAGGAGTAGAGACATGAACACTTGCTGGTTCTGATTCCGGCATCTCGGCGGTGTCATGAACAGGCGAGTGTTGTGCAGTTTCAGGTTCAGTTACTGATTCTGCAATCACAGGAGCAACAAAAGAACTAACAGGATTAGTGGTAAGAGGTATAGAAACAGCAATAGATGTAGCGGGAATCGATGACGCCTTAGTAGCATTCACATCATGACGCCACTTGGATCGTCTTGATTCCGTTGAGGTGGATTTTTCCTTCTGCGCAGCATCTTTTTGAGACTTGGTACCAGACTTAGATGGTTTCTTTGTGCTGGCAACCTTGTCCCCCGTTTCAGGTTGTTTACCATCATCATCCTCATCGTCATCCTCGTTGCTTCCCTTAGCACTCTCCTCATTTCGATCACCACCATCATCACCATCATCATCATCATCATCCTCATCATCATCACCATCATCGTCACCATCATCATCATCTTCTTCTTCTTCTTCTTCTCCTTCTCCTTCTTCTTCACCAGTACCCTCTTCTTGTTCACTATCTTCCTTTTCCTCCTCAGGCAGAATATGGTAGGGTACCACACTTCCAAACATTTTAAACAACCGATCATCCTCCGAGATAGCTTCATTGAGTGACTTGTAGAGTGTCCGTTGAACTTTAGACTTTTCAAAAGATCCAACTTCCCTCATGCGAGCTTTGAGTATCTTCTTTAATTCAAAATCCGTCAAGTCATATGCAATTTTGTAGGCGGATTCGGAAGGATTGGACGACTTAATCATCAAATTATCAGCCGCGAGTTTCTTCATCTCATCACGCAGTTTTGGCATAAGGGACTCAACGGATTCTTTCACTCTCTCTTCAATAGAAGCTTCAAGTGTTTCTTTCTGCTCCTTGTATTTATCCTTCATAGCTTGAAGTCTCGTGATTCGTGCTGCATACTTATCAGCTTCAGTCTGCTTGACCTGAGTTAGTTCTTCTGCATGAGCTTTACGTGTCAACTCCATCTCTGCAGCGAACTTAGCTAGCATCTCTTTTTGGGCTTTCTTGGATGCTTCTTCACTTTGAACTCGTCTAATTAGCTCTTGGCGAAGATTATCCATCTCTTTTCTTTGATTATCCGTGTGTTTATCCAAGAGTTCTGCCATTACAAATGCAGCCATTAAAGATGATGTAGAGCTGCTCTGGGTTGGTTGAAGAGGCTCGGTTGTGACTACAGTACTAAGGATGGAAGTTATTGGAGGTGGAAGGAATGGTGTTGGCACCGGTCGGGTTGGTAATGGCTGGATTGGTGGAGGTTGAGTTACTAAAGGCTGGGTAGGTACCATGATTGTGGGAGCACCGGACTCCTTTTCAACACTTGCTGAAACAGCAATGGATGTCTCCTTCGAAGTAGAATACCGTTCAGGTGATCCAAACTCATAAACATCATCTGGCTCCTCGTACTCTTCTTCAATATTCATCTGTGCACCCGAACCACTACCGCCCGTGTCTCTCCTACTCTTTTCAATAGCTATCTTCATTAATTTTCTCTCAGCCTTGTCAAGAGTAGGATCGACATCAACATCTTCTTCGTCTTGGAGAACTAACTCATCAGCTGTGCTCTTTCCCTTCTTAGCCTCAGTCTTCTTCTTCTTGGTTTCGGATTCAGATAAAGCAGCTGGTTGCTTGCGTTTACCTTTACTCTTGACTGTAGTAGACGAGTCTTCTCCTGTCTGAAGGCTTGCTTTTAGCTTCTTGATTTATAGTAGCATTAGTTTGTAATCAGCAGAAGCTTTAATTTTATCCGTCAGAAGATAATCGGGAATAGGACCAGGAATAACAGCACTAGATGGTCCTTCATGCCTTAGATCCACAGTGTGATCAGCCTCTTCAGTGTGATGACGACTTGCTGCACGCTTATCAATAGAGACATCATTCTTCATAAAATAATTAATAATAAGCTTGATAACCGAGGGTAAGGAAAGAAATTAGTCTTCAGCTTCTTGTTTTGGAAGAGTTGAAAGTTAAATTTTCCCACATCAATAATGCATAATCTGCATTTGAGCCTTTGTACATTCCATAGAAGATGTTCATAATTGGACCACGCAAAGCATCATGCCCACTTGTTTTAGGTGTAAGACATCTACTGAGAATACCCAAGATTGCTCTCCAAGGTTGACCGACATTAGCGGTGGTAAACTCAGACACAACTCGTATGTCAGGACATCCAAGAGCATCGAACATCTCCATGAGTTCGTCTTTAGTAGGATCCCTGGAAAATGACATACCTTTGGGTGTATCCCGAATTCCAAATATCTTACGGAAGTCTGAAACAGTAAGTGTCTGTTGCTTGTTGTCGAGAGAGAAGGTGATCTTGTTTGAAGTACTTTCCTTGGTAGCCCAGAATTCATACATGTAATCATATGGCACCGAAGCAGTACTCCTTAAGGCATTCTTGAAGTGAGAGTGATCAAGGATTGCTATGGCGAGTTTAAATCCATGGTGAGTGGATTTTGAAACTTGCTTCAGCCGGTAATTGTTTGGTATGAACTTGAGGGTTCTTGCTTCGGCAATTGCGGCTGCTCTAGAATCTTGGAGTGCTTGTACTGTTGGATTAGTCATCGTATATGCTTAGGATAAGACATAAAAGGTTGATGCACAAAAAATATATAGATATATATCATTATGACTTCTAAGCATAACACATTTCAACAAGTAATTATAACAAGCAAACAACTATCAATCCAACAACTCTTCATTCGGAACTCTTCATTCGGAACTCTTCACCCGGAACTCCTTCATTCGGAACTCCTTCATTCGGAACTCTTCATTCGGAACTCTTCATTCGAAACTCTTCATTCGGAACTCCTTCATTCGGAACTCTTCATTCGGAACTCCTTCGTTCGGAACTCTTCATTCGGAAGTTCGTTCGGAACTCTTCATTCGGAAGTTCGTTCGGAACTCTTCATTCGGAAGTTCGTTCAGAACTTCTTCATTCGGAAGTTCATCCGGAACTTCTTCATTCGGAAGTTCATCCGGAACTTCTTCATTCGGAAGTTCATCCGGAACTTCTTCATTCGGAAGTTCATCCGGAACTTCTTCATTCGGAAGTTCATCCGGAACTTCTTCATTCGGAAGTTCATCCGGAACTTCTTCATTCGGAAGTTCATCCGGAACTTCTTCATTCGGAAGTTCATCCGGAACTTCTTCATTCGGAAGTTCATCCGGAACTTCATCATTCGGAAGTTCATCCGGAACTTCTTCATTCGGAAGTTCATCCGGAACTTCTTCATTCGGAAGTTCATCCGGAACTTCTTCATTCGGAAGTTCATCCGGAACTTCTTCATTCGGAAGTTCATCCGGAACTTCTTCATTCGGAAGTTCATCCGGAACTTCTTCATTCGGAAGTTCATCCGGAACTTCTTCATTCGGAAGTTCATCCGGAACTTCTTCATTCGGAAGTTCAAAAGCTTTGTTCATCCGGAAGTTCTAAACGCACCCTATTAATGATTATTCTAGGCGCGATTGTGAGTTTTAAGGCATTCTAAGGCAACAAATCATCTTTCTAAGGGTATTCCGAGTAAAACCCACCTAAAACCCTAATCAAGTAATCCCTAATTTATGCAAACGAACCCTAATTTGATAAACTTGATTACCCGAATCAATTAACTTGATTAAATGATGAATTAGGTGAATTAGAAATTAAATATTCGATGTTTGTACCTTTTTTGATCGAATGAAACGGATTGTATGATTAAATCGAGAGTTTGTGAAAGCTTGTGTGTGTAACAATGGCGGGTAAAATAGAAACAGAGAAGATGAATGAACGGGGGGGGGGGGGGGGGGGGTTGGTTTGACTTAGGTCAAAAAAATTTTACAACTTTCACCCTTAGTCCTTTTTAACCCTACACTTTTCTTTCCTTTTCCCTTTTTATTCCTTATCTTTTCATTTTTCTTTTCTCGTCTCCCTATCCATCGTTAAACTTAGCCAACTTAACCTAGCTTAGCTAAACTAATCACGAAAATCTCACAAACAAATACAATACGAATGCCAAAGCAATTCCAGCCATTAACCATTGAGCCAACTAATTTCCTCGAAGACTTTTGAAGACGTTTTGATGACGAAGACGATTTAATATTTTCTCCCCCTTAAACGATGACCCGTTTTCTATTTAAAGAGCTGTAGTCATTGTTTAAAGAGTCAAATATTGATGAAAAAAATTTCCAATTAATGTCTTGAAAAGATTGATTCGTGGTGGCAATAAGATTTCTCTTATTTTGACAAATTAATGCACTGAAACGTACACTAACTCGTGTTAGACCAAGTTGTAAAGTAAACGTGATCCCTTTGCATGATTTGGCTTGTAAATCATGCCCGAGAAAATTAATTCCCGTTGTGAGCCAACGTTTTCCAAGGAAATACGTGACTTTAATGCGAAAACCAGGTTGCAGTCTGAAATAACTACAAGCCATAATGGGCATGTTTTAAAAATGTACAACTTTTATACGGACTCTATTTATGGCGCCGTGTCAATATTGATCGACATTTCTAAAGCCGTAAATATTACCGTACTAAAAGACATGCCCGATTTAAAAAACGAAAAATATTTTTTGGATTTTCTTGAATTATAATTTTTATGGTTTTTGTAGGTTTTATATTTTTTATGGTTTTTTCTTGGTTTTATATTTTTTATGGTTTTTCTTGGTTTTATATTTTTGTATTTTTCTTTTTGTGGTTTATATATATACGATAATATACATGATCACGAACAAAGGATACGCCTGAATAGTTTACCACCACTATTCAGCTGATTCTTCTGCCAATTCTTTGAGAGTCGCTGGAGAGAATGAATTCATGCCAAGCTTGTCGATCAAAAACTCGATTTGTCCTCGATCTAAGGCTTTGGTGAACATATCTGCCAGCTGATACTCAGTGGTGACAAAATACAGCTCGATCACTCCGTTCTACACCTTCTCTTTAATGAAATGGTAGCGAATGTCTATGTGCTTGGCCCGGGAGTGTTGAACATAGTTGCAGCAAAGGGCAATGGCGCTCTTGTTGTCACAATACATCGGGATTTTGTTGAATCCCAAACCGTAGTCAGTTAGTTGTGATCTCATCCAAAGGACTTGAGCACAACAACCGAACATGGCGATGTATTCAGCCTCCGTGCTAGAAATTGCAGCGCTTTTCTGCCTTTTTGAAGACCAACTAATCAATCTGTCTCCAAGGAGTTGCACAGACCCAGAAGTGCTACGCCTCGTGTCTTGACACCCAGCATGATCGGCATCTGCGTATGCTATTAAAGCAATGGAGGAATCTTTCGGATACCATAGACCACGATGAAGTGTTCCTTTGAGATACCAAAAGATCCTTTTAACAACATGTAGGTGCTTTTCGGTAGGCCGAGCCTGATACCGGGCACACATGCATACGGCAAATTACAAATCAGGCCTGCTAGTAGTCAGATAGAGAAGGGTGCCGATCATCCCACGGTAAAGTTTTGGATCGACAATAATCCCATTCCTATCTTCATTTAACTTGGATTTCTCCACCATTGGAGTGTCCACGGGGTCATAATTTTCAAAGTTATATTTCTTTAAAGATTCTAGAGCATATTTGGATTGATTAATAAAGATGCCTCTAGGATTCTGAGAAATTTGTAATCCTAAGAAAAATGAAATTTTTCCCATCATTGACATCTGAAAGCGTGTGGACATTATCTTCTCAAAGCGTTTTGACAATTCTATGTTAGAGGCAGCAAATATTATATCATCAACATAAATTTGTACCAGTATCATGTCGTTGTCCTCCTTGAGAGTGAATAGAGTGGGGTCCACCTTGCCTTTGGAGAAGCCTTCCGAGATGAGATATGTTGAAAGGAGATCATACCACGCGCGTGGAGCTTGTTTCAGCCCATAAAGAGCCTTCTTAAGCTTGTACACATGATTAGGAAACTCCGTGCTAACGAACCCATCCGGCTGACTAACATAGACTTCTTCCCTTAGTTCACCATTCAAAAATGCCGTCTTAACATCCATTTGATAGACGATCATGTTCATATGAGCAGCATACGCAAGGAATAGTCTAATAGCCTCCAATCTTTCAACAGGAGCAAAAGATTCTTCAAAATCGATACCCAAGGCTTGTTTGTATCCTCTAGCAACCAATCTAGCCTTATTCTTCAAGACTGCACCCATCTCATCGAGTTTAACCTTATAAACCCACAACAAAGTAAGGATGTTAACCTTGTCAGGGAGAGGAACTAATTCCCATACTTCAAGTCTTTGGAATTCATTTAGTTCCTCCTGCATGGCTTCAATCCAAGATGATTGAGCCATGGCCTGTTGCCAATTTTTAGGTTCAACTTCGGAGAGAAATGCATCAAAATAGCAATAGAGTGCACTCTCTTGTAATTGATGGCGTGTAGAGACTGGTCGATCGAGACTTCCAATGACATTCCTAATTGGGTGATCTTTTGTCCATTTGGTGCTATGTTTTTCAATCCGTGGTGGTCTGGAATGAACAAGTGACGGAGCTTCTTCTGAGGTAGACGCGGCTGAAGGGTTTTCAGGTATCGGTACACCAAAGAAAGGAAGCTCTTGTAGGTGAGCATATTCCAAATCGTGATCAATAGAATCCTCTTCAATATCATTAGGCACAAGTAAGGGTGACGATTCAGGTGTAGTTTGAGAATCACTTGGTAGAGGTGCATCCGGTTCAATGTTAATTGAAGATGCATTTGATAAAGCTTCATTAGCTTGAGCAACAACTTCAGGGATTGGAGCTATCACTACAGGTGCTGGAACTTCATCATTTGGGGGATCAAAGAACTCATCAAACAACGGTTGAAACAGTTTATCCCACTCGGGCCTTGTAGGTGGTAAAAATGATGTAGAAGTAGGATTATTGGGAACTAATCTGGAACTAATAGCACCGGTTCCCATCTCGTGAAGCGGGGGTTCAGAGCTGCGTTGCTCAGAAGCCATCGCTGTCAGCTCATCGAAATCTGCGTCCATAGTTTCTACTATCTTACCAAGACGACGGTTGTAAATTCGGTATGCTTTCTTGGAGGGTGAGTAACCAATGAAAATACCTATATCGGCTTTCGGTTGAAGTTTGCCCAAGTTCTCACTATTAATGTTTGGATAACAAAGAGCACCAAACACATGAAAGAATGAAACATCGGGTTTACGATCATGTAGAAGCTCGTAAGGTGTTTTTCCATGGCGTTTCCGAATGATAGAACGGTTTTGGGTGAAACATGCAGTAGATATAGCTTCTGTCCACAAGAATAATGGAGCGTTCGCATAAATCAGCATAGTCCTAGCAGCTTCCATAAGCGTACGATTCCGTCTTTCAACGACACCGTTTTGTTGTGGAGTACGTGCAGCGGATGTTTCATGTGAGATACCAACTTCTTCATAGTAAGCACGAAGAGTCTGGTTGATGAACTCTGTTCCATTATCTGTACGAATACGGCGGACAGTAGTATTTAAACGTACCTGAATGAATTTCAGAAAAGTGATGATAGCCTTCGGTGCTTCATCCTTTGTACGTAGAAATCTAACCCATGTAAACCTGGAGAAATCATCCACAATAACAAGGATGAATTTCTTACCGCTCACACTTTCGGTTCTCATTGGCCCACAAAGATCCATATGCAAAAGATGAAGTTTTTCTTGATTGGTGTCTTCAGCTTTGGGCTTGTATGATTTCTTGGTACTTTTCCCCCTTGAACACGCGGAACATAAATGGTCCTTGTGAAATTTGAGCTTTGGAAGACCACGAACTAATTCGTTTTTAGCCAGATGATTAATAGCATCAAAGTTGAGATGAGATCATCTGCGATGCCATAACCATGACTTGGTCTTAGATGCTTTAGAGAGAAGACATACTGGAGAGGCGGCCATCATGTCTTTTAAGGACAAAGTATAAAGATTTGCACCACGAGACCCCTTCAACAAATCTTTTCCTTCCAAGTCGCGGATGAAACAAGTATGTTGTCGAAATGCAACCTCTAGGTTGGAATCACAAAACTGTCCTACTAAAAATAAATTATGACCAAGACCTTCTACATAGTATACCCTTGAAATCGTAACGTTTCCAATCTGATATTCACCATACCCCATTATCTTTGCAATATGATCCTTACCGAATTTAACCGTTCCAAGAAACTTGCTGACGAAATTTCGGAGCATCGAGCGATCTCCGGTCATATGCTTTGAATAACCGGAGTCCAAATACCAGAGGATGATTTGGACCACCTGAAAATATCACCAGACGAGGATAATGTATAGGTTTCGGAATCTGAATGTTCCTTGTTATTAGCAGGTACAGATTTAATAATCTTAGATTTGCTAACTTTAGGTTTCTTAGATTTCCTAGCCTTCTTCCTAGTTGGTGGTGTAGATTCTAGTTGCCTTAAATCCTGAGGTATTTCTTCACTGATAGGCACTATAGTGGGGGCTGACCTAATTAAAGGGCGCGGTTTCCATACTGTAGTGCTAGTGTTCCTATCTAAAGGACGCTGAGACCTAACCTCAATGGATGCATTCCTAGTTAAAGGGCACATTTTTCCATCTAATGTAAAGGTCCTACCAGTGGGACGCCATTGCCATCCAACTTGGGTACGAGTTCGCCCAGTTGGCTTCCATTCAAGATCATTCCTAATAGCATTCATTTCATTCACATGATCAATAAGACACAAATCATGACGTTCGGAAAACATGCATTCATTACAATTCCAACATTTCAAATTAGAATTCACAAATGGTTTAGGCTTCTGCACAGGCGCAAAGCTTTTAGTCTTAACATGATTCTTTTTATTTAAAACTGAACTGATATTCCTAGTGTGAGCTTCTACTTTCTTCTTGATGGTACCACTAGTGGAGGGCTGGATCTTATCTTTCTTGAGTGGCGATCCTTTAGCCTTAGTAGACTCTTTTAATCCTGTAGAAGGCAAAGTGGGAACATTAGCAACAGATTTTAAAGGTGCCTTACTTGATGGTGCCAATGACGGTTTTGCTCCTGGGGTCTTATTGAATGGAGTTACAGCAATGGGTCGATTAGTGAGTAGTGAAGAACCTGGTTTACCTATGTATTGCAAATATGCTAAGCAATATTGAACTCGCTTAATATATTCATGAGCTGAATAATAGTCACTGCTTGAGGGATCTAACGCATATAAATTATCTAAAATATCCCTAACAAGATCTACATGCTTAACTGCATTCCTCATATAATCATCGTAGGTAACCGGGTTGTTCTTATGGAGCGGGTTCTTATAAAGCACTACTGACTTGGTTGTTGGAGCACTAGAGGACGGTGCAGAGTTGGTAGCTAAGTTATTAACAGCTTCTTGTCGGGTGAGAAGAAGTGTCTCCTTTAACTCGGCCAAAACCATGTTTTTGTCAATGAGCTGGATGTTTAAGTCAGAGATTTCCTCACATTTTTGGTTCAATTGTTCAACATAAGATTGTTGCTGTGTCGCATTAAAAGCGAAGCGTCCTTCTAATAAACCATAAAGTTTGGACATTCCCTGTCTTGCACGATCCATCTCCCCTAGAATAGACGAAAGTCTAATTTCTAAGTCCTGGTTTTTAGACTCTGCAGCCTCTAGTTCCAGTTTTAGTGTTTCATTTGATGACACATCTCTCTTTAATCTCATAATCTCTTCCTCTAATGCCTTAACTATTGCAATCATCTTGTCACTCGTCTCAACACCGTTTTCACAACCATTTGTTATCAAAAGATCCTCATTTTGAGTTTGTTGTTTTAATTCTAAAGATATACAATGTTGTTCAAGTTAATTAAAGCGTTTTGAAAGTAAATTGTAAGAATCTTGTAGCTTTAAAAATTCGGCGTTAGATTCGTGACAAGAATGATTATCTACCTCATTTACAGTATCAGCAACATTTACAGAGAGATCACACACATCATCACATATATTCACAGCATCACATTTAATCATAGCGGATGTAAGCTCATTCGAATAATTAACATTCATAATAGTAAGCACATCACACGAAATTACTTGGGACAAGAATCGGTCATATTCAGATAAAATCTTTTCCTTTTCAATTAATTGTAGTTCGTAAGCGGTGTCCATTTCATAAAACACTTTTTGAACTTCTGCAATTTCAAACTCAAAATTTTCCGACAGAGATGCAAAACTTCCTTTTAGACTTTCGACAAACGGATTGATATCATTCTTAAACACCTCGTTCATGTGTTCGAAAGCCCATTCTCCGGCGTTTAGGCCATTTGAAGTCGTACATTCCAAAATGACCTTGTCAAAACTAGCAAAGTATTGATTAATCTCTTGCAAGTTTAACCATACAGTGCTAACAGGTGGAAGATCCTTTAGAATTTCCTTAGGTCCTTCCATTTTGACAAGTGTAGGAAGTCTACTAGGGTTTTCTTCATTTAACATGTAGGTTGGTGCTGTGATGAGATCTTTATCCATATGGAAGCGAATTCTAAAATCCGTTTTTGCAAGCTCCTGATTCATTTTAAAATAATCACACTCGGGATATTTTGCAAAGTTGTATGACCGATTCTCATCAACTAGATCCTTATTTGTGCGATCATCGAAAATAACAATCGGGTCTAAGACCAATCCTAATTGGGTTGCATTATAAAGTCTAGGACTATGGATAAAAGCTTTTTTTGCATACCGTGGGTTAGGGGGAAGGCCTTTTTGACGCGATAAGTTAAACTCTCTAAACGATGCATCAAGTAAGTGTACTAGTTGAGAGGCAGCGTATTGTCTTAAAAGCAAATAATCTAGACTTCTAATCTTATTAGCCGCATTAATTTCCATTTCATTCTTCTTATACTCGAGTAATTCAAAATCCGTTTGAAGTTTTTGAAAATTAGTGACCACTAACTCTTTCTCTTTAAGTTCGTTAGAAAGATCTGCTCTTAAGGTTTCAATTTCTTGCAAATGACCCATTTGTTTGTTTAGAAAATGATCATATTCGGGATTTGTTAGAACACTGGACGAAGGAACTAATTCCAAAGTTTAAACTTTCTCATTGCATAAGGCAAGCTCATCAGACAAATTCTTATTCTTAGCTAGGGTTTCTAAAAGTGCAGCATTCATTTGGCTAAGTAATGTAGCATGAACCATGACCAAATCTTGTTGAGCAGGAGTATGCGTATGCGAAATGACTCCTGGTTGTGTTTCACTCAAAGTATGGGGACTCACATTGATATTACTATCATTGATTGTCTCCTCATTTGAAAGACTCACCACCGAAGACTCATTCGGATCAGCACCCTCTTGCCCAACTTGATGTGGTTGAATACTAGTATCAGTGGTATTATCAGTGGTATTAGTAAGTACCTCAGATATTTTTTCTGGCCCTAAGCTAGAGATAGTTGCCATAAGAGCTGCCTGTGCAGATTGAAGTTCATCACAGTCTGAATCATACGCATCAAGATCATCTACTTGGTATGCTGCATTCTGTGTGGTGACAACGTCTTGTTCAGCAATCCCTGGATCAGCAAGAAATGCAAGCTCCTCTTCATCAAGTTCCCTTCCTTGTGCCTGAGCGTTCACCAGATAAATCTTCTCTGCAAACCATTGACCATCCCTTCTCCTCTTGGGTTTTTTGCAATCCCTGGACATGTGACCTTCTTCCTTACAGTTGTAGCATGTAATCATTCTCAACTTGCCTGTGGAATTAGCCCGTGGAGGAGTGTTGACCATTGGAGCAGGATTGACTGTGCGTGCATTGGTGGTTGATGTAGTAGGTCTCCCCTGATAAGGTTGAATAGGTTGAACCATTACCCTTCCATTCTCAATAGTAGCTTGTTGGCGAGAATTGGATGAATTCCTCAGCTGATTGTTAGTAGGAGTTGGTCCTCTAAATCCTCGTTTGCTTAAAGTCCTTGTGAGATATGCAAACATAGTGGCTAACACTTCAACTGGGTCAGTTCCTTGTTTGAATTCAGGAATGAGGACTTCATCATTATCACAATACAGTGCTTGGTCTTGTTGAGCTGCATAAGCACTAGAAGGAATACTCATGTGGTCAGAGTAGCTTGATGGATATGCTGCATTTTCTTGATAAGAAGAATATGATGACTGAGCATAAGGTGCAATGCCTGCTGGTGAATATGGGTGAGGTTGTGAAGCATATTGTGATGCTTGTGGTTCTCTCTGAGATGAAGGTGCATTAAACTGATATTGTTGCTGATGTGAGGTGGGTGGTTGCGGTAGAATCGAATATTGGGGGAAGCTTGAAGTCAGGTACGGTGATGGATGATAGGCTTGGTGTCCCATGATATAAGGAGTGTTGTTGTATGATAAGCTTGGTTGATTCGCCATCAAAGCTAAAGAATCAGGGTACATACCTCAAGTCGAACGGTGCATGATCACATGTTTCTCATGCTGCTGAAGAAAAGCATAGAGTTGATCCAAATTGCACTTATGCAAATCCCTGGTTAACTTAACATCGGTAATATACTCACCCCATTCAGCTTGAGGTAAAGTATTCAAAAACTTGGTGTTAACCTAGAATGGAGCAATCACGAGATTGTATACATTCAGATCATTCATGAGAGTAGTGAATCTGAAGTAGTAGTCGTGAAGCGTTTCCCCTGGGCTGTACGTGAATCTATCAAACAGATCATATAACTGACATTCCCTTTCCTGTTTGGTAAGAGACGTACCTTGTAGCAACACCTTTAGACGTTCCCATAAATCCTTTGCAACTGTATATTGACTGACCATTCGATAGATGTCATGTGGAAGAGCTTGGAGAATGGTTTGAAGAGCCTTTTCGTCTGCATCGGCAACAAGTTGTTGAGCTGGTGTAAGTTCTTCAAACTCCCGTGGTCGAGTCACATTGTTAACCACGATGGTACCATAATCAAGTGGACCATTCAGAATTGACTTGACCATAAGCCTCCCATATGTCGGTTTTCCCTTAATGTATGACATCATACGGCCTTGCCATGCTTCAAAGACTTCTTTAATGTCATTGGAGGGCGATTATCCGTTCCCGTAATGACGGAAATGTCCGTAAGTGATGTCATCTGAGGCATTAATGAATTCGGATTCATTTTGTTCACTTCAAAGAAACAAAGATTATCGGTTGATCGAGCAGTGAAGTAAAGTTTGTGAGTTGTGTTGAGTTTTTGTGTAAGAAACCAAGATTAAATCCTCTAAAAAATTCGTCGAAAAAACAAGTAATATATCCCTTGGTTAGGAACAATTGTTGATTCGGAAGTGTTGATTCGGAAGATTTTGGCTCGGAACTCCTTGATCCGGAACTTTTGGTTCGGAAGATTTGATCCGGAACTTTCCTTGATCCGGAACTTTGGTTCGGAAGAACTGAGTCGGAACTTTCCTTGATCCGGAACTTTTGGTTCGGAAGAACTGATTCGGAACTTTTCTTGATCCGGAACTTTCCTTTGATCCGGAACTTTCCCTTGATCCGGAACTTTCCCTTGATCCGGAACTTTCCTTTGATCCGGAACTTTCCTTTGATCCGGAACTTTTTGATCCGGAACTTTTGGTTCGGAACTTTACTGGGAAACAGAAACTTGTTCGTGTAATAGTCGATCAAATTAATGAAGAAACAAGCCCAGATTTTTACCAAATAACCCAAAAAGTTTTGTGATTTCTACTAAAATAAGTAAAACCCAATACTTATCTACTAATCCCTATCAATAAAATCACCAAAAACTCCAAGAATCAAGATAGATCTTCTTAAAGAACACTAATACAATCAAAAACTAAATAACAACACAAATCATTACCTTAAATCACCCCATAGCTCTCTGATACAAAATGTAGAATATTGATAATCTTGTTAATCTATAAAGTGGGTTGAAGATTCCTAGAGAAAGAAACTAGTGAGAGAAAGTGAGAGAGAAACTATGTGTTTTTCATTAAATGATAAAATGGAAAATCAACAACCAACCCCTTTCCATGGTGGAAAGGGGTATTTATATCCAAGGCCACTATTGGGCTTGGGCCGACCCATGACAAGCCCATGGGTCGGTTTCTTACTTAACTAAATAAGTACTCATTAACTACGAGCTATTACAACATTAATAATATTGTGGAGTGACCGATACTTCTAATATACGTTAAAACGTATTTCTAACAAAGTCCGAAATAGATAAGGGTCGTTCCAAAAGTATAACTTGATGTCACGAAAGAATTTTCATTTTTGTAGATTCGTCATACCCTTAATGATTAAGTTACCCGCATGGTAATTTGCGACGTCCGCAAACCATGGGGTGGATGAATCAAGCTTAGAATTCACTACACCAAATGTCTCGAGAGGAAATGTTTCGTTGATTTCCTTTGGCTCGTAAACACATTGGTGAGGATCTTCTAAACGAGAAAGATGATCGGCCGCTAGATTCTCGACTCCTTTTTTTTCAAGGATTTCGACATCAAATTCTTGAAGGATGAGAATCCAACGAAGTAATCTCGGCTTTGCATCTTGTTTTGCCATGAGATACTTAATAGCCGAATTATCCGTATACACTATGCATCGAGTCAAGACGAGGTAAGGTCGGAATTTCTCAAATGCATACACCACGACAAGGAATTCCTTTTCCGTTGTAGTGTACTTAAGTTGAGCCTCGCTCATTGTCTTGCTAGCATAATGAATAGGCAAGAAGTGTTTTTCATGACGTTGCCCCAAAACGGCCCCAATAGCGTATTCACTAGCATCACACATGAGCTCAAAGGGGAGGTTCCAACTGGGAGCAACAAGAATTGGAGCTTCGGTAATTTTCCTCTTAAGGATTTCAAAGGCTCGTACACAATCTTCGTTAAAGACAAAAGGTGCATCTTTTCCGAGGAGACGTGTAATAGGTCGAGATATCTTTGAAAAATCCTTGATGAATCGACGATAAGAGCCCGCGTGGCCTAGGAAACTCCTAACTCTCTTAACGGTTTTGGGATGAGGTAATTTGGCGATGACGTCTACCTAAGCTTTGTCTACTTTAATCCCCGCTTTAGAAACCTTGTGCCCTAAGACGATTACTTCCTTAACCATAAAATGACATTTTTCCCAATTAAGCACAAGGTTGGTTTCCTCACAACGTTTTAGCATTCTCTCAAGATTCGACAAACACGAAGTGAACGAACAACCAAACACGGAAAAATAATCCATAAATACTTCCATCGTCTTCTCAATCATGTCATGAAAAATAGCCATCATGCACCTTTGAAAGGTTCTCGATGCATTACGAAGTCCAATTGGCATTCTACGATAGGCAAACGTTCCATATGGACACGTAAACGTAGTTTTTTCTTGATCATAAGGATCGATGGGGATTTGGAAGTAACCAGAAAAACCATCTAAAAAGCAATAGAAATCGTTTCCCTCAAGACGCTCCAACATTTGATCCATGAAGATAAAGGGAAAATGGTCTTTACGAGTGGCGTCATTCAACTTACGATAGTCGATACACACCCTCCAACCGGTCACGAGTCGAGTTGGAATTAACTCATTGGCATCGTTTGGCACAACGGTCATTCCTCCCTTCTTAGGGACACAATGAATAGGACTCACCCAAGGGCTATCGGATATAGGGTAAATCATTCGCGCATCAAGGAGTTTTAGGACCTCCTTTTTTATGACATCGTTAATTTTGGGGTTCACCCTTCTTTGACATTGGATTGCGGGTTTGTAGTCTTCTTCCATTAAGATTTTGTGGGTATAAAATTTAGGATCGATCCCCTTATATATCGGATAATTTCCCCGCAATTGCCCCTTTGTGATCCTTTAGAACATCGACAAGTGCGGTTTTTTCATCATTCGAAAGATCTTTCGCAAAAATAACCGGCAACTTGTCGTCCTCCTCCAAAAATACATATTCAAGGTGAGGAGGTAAATATTTCAACTCAAGGATTGGTGGTTCCTCAATTGAAGATTTGGGATCGATACTCATAACCTCCTCGGGTGGAGGAAATGGGAAATCGTTAAGAAAATCCTAGATAATCGAGAAGTCCTCATCGTTGTCGAGGTCTTCATCACAAGTACGTGGAACATCAAATTCTTCCAACGTAAAACCACCACCTTCGAATGGAGTGAAGGTTGGTGTCGAATTATCAAGAATGGGATCAAGCATAGTGGGATTGCCACTATTTTCATCATCACAAAAACCTAGAACTTCTTGTGAAAATTCCTCGCAAACAACGTCGATCATATCAAAGAGGTTTATGGTTGCAACGGAATAAACATGAGAAATTTGAGAATTTTGAGTTGCGTCTATAACAAGTTCCTCGTTGTTGAAACGTAAGGTGATCTTTCTAGCATGCACATCAATTAAAGCCATAGACGTATCTAAAAACGAACGACCTAAAATGAGGGGAACTTGAGGATCCGTGGGAATATCGACAACGATAAAGTCTACCGGATAATAGAACTTTCCCACTTTCACAAAAACGTCTTCGGCCAATCCACATGCGGGAATCGTGGAATGATCGGCCAACTCGATAGACATTAGTGAAGGAGTAAGATTAGGAAGATTTAGCGACTTGAAGATTGCAAGTGGCATCAAGTTAATACTAGCACCAAGATCGACAAGGCATAGCATTCTTCCATATCTTGGATTGCACATGGAATAAAGAATTTACCGGGATCACCGACTTTTTGAGGTATGCGGTTAAGATAAACCGATGAACAACTAGATAATTGTTGCAATTTCTCCTTGTTGTTTAACATACTATTAAAGTTAGCGGCAAATCGAGGCATCATGACCAAAGCATCGGCAAAACTCACATTGAAATGCACGTCACGAAACATTTTCATAAAAAGCTCAAATTGGTAATTGTCGCGCTCTTGACGTTTCTCCTTTCTAATTCTCGATGGATAGGGAAAAGGTGGTGTGGTTTGACGTATAGGCGTAGCCTTTGGAATCTCGGGTTCCAAATGTGGTAATGGGTCAACCGTAGGTGTGGCATGAGCAGTACTTCGTAGGATTGGGACATGGTCCTTTTCGACCACCATCTCGGGTTCTTCCTCAATTGCTTCCTCCGTAGGAGCACTTGGTTGAGGATTCGGTTCCTTAAGTGTCTTACCACTTCTTGTGGTAATCATTTTCATCTCTCCTTTAGGGTTCGATATGGTATTGCTAGGAACACTACTCGAAGATGGTTTACACATTATAGCCTCAAACATGGATGAAATTCTATCCTCAAACATAGGTTGCCTCTTCTAGGCCTTAATCATCTCTTGTTTTATTTCATGTTGCCCTTGTTCCATTTTTTGTTGGTTTTGTTGTAACCTAGTTACATTCCCCTCCATTCTGTTTGTATGGATCTTAAGATCATTTGCTAACTCATTTTTCAACTCCTTTTTCAAGCCATTCTTAAACTCGGATCTTAGGCTAATGATCTCTCTTTGAATATTATCAAACCTAGCATCGTTTCCATTTGCGTATTCAACAAATTCATTTGGAAGATCTTTCAAAGTTTGCAAACCCTTGTTGTTGTTTTGAAAATCATTGTTTTGATTTTTGTTTGAAACTTGATTGTTATTAGCCCCTTGATTCCCATAATTGTTTTTGAAACCAACTTGATTATTTCGATAGTTGTTGTTAACATTTTGATTGGGAGAAAAACCCGGTGGAGTCATTTGATTAGAGCGGGTAACTTGACCGTTTTGGTTGTAAGTTCTCGTGGCCGCGTACGCACTCGAAGTGTTACCACCATTGGTAATTCACTCGGACAAATCATGACCTCCACCACAATACATACAAGAAACCTCAACCGCTTTGGCCGTAGCTGGAGCACTTTGTTCACCAACTTTGAATTCAATTAAAAGACCTTTAAGCTTATCAAAGATTTTGTTTTCCAAGTTCGCCTCAATTTGGCAAGCATCGATGGTATTGGATAATGAAGGTGAAGCCGAAGACGAAGCCTTACGAACACTCGATGTGTTACGAGGACTATACACCTTAGATCTATTCTCAATTATCAACAACGCTTCCTCAACCGTTTTACACAAAAAATTACCACCCGCGGCGGCATTAAGATAATCTCTCTCATGATCATTTAATCCATTGTAAAACGTGTCAATCTGATACATGTCGGAAAAACCGTGATGAGGACACTCATGTAACATTTCCTTAAACCTATTCCAAGCCGTTGAAAAACTCTCATTAAATTCTTGTGATAATTTTGAAATCTCGTTTTTCAAATGCGTAGTCTTAGAGGGCGGGAAAAATTGGTTCACAAATTTTGAAATGAGATCCTTCCACGTCAATATAGAATTGGGTGGCTCTTTCTCTAACCAAATTTTAGCGGGCCCCGCTAAGGAATACGGAAAAAGCATCATCTTAATCGAATCATTAGAAACATCCTTAAATTTACAAGTGGCGGTAAGACGATTGAATTGGCGGATATGGTTGTGCGGGTTGTCCTTTTCATCACCACGGAATTTGTTGTTTTGGATCATCGAAAACAAACCCGTTTTCACTACAAAATTCTCCGCAAGGATGGCGGGAATCACAATAGCCTCTCCATAACCCTCGGTGGGTGCTTGAAGTAACTCCATCATAGTTCGATTCATCGTGGTTGGTTCTTCTTCTACGATAGGTTCGTCAATAGGAGACTCCTCACTAGAAAGATTAGGAGTAGGTGTGGACTCCTTTCGGTTTTTTCGTTTACGTGTACGTCTTGCTTGATTACGAGTAAGCATAAACGTCACGTACAATGTGGGGATGAGCATAGAAGATTCTTTTTGGTGTTTTTAATTTTTCCAATTTTTTGTGGTTTTTGATTGCTTTTACCTTTTTTGGATGTTGGTAAATGTATTAAGTAGACAAAAATCTACAAATCTCTCCTCTAATTCAAATCTCTTGATTAAAGGAGCCTAAAGGAATGAAAATGATCACGTGAAGTGAACGCCTTCGATTACTTTAGAACGTTGGTGGAACACCAAAACGTTCAAGAGGGTTTAATCAAATGAAACCAAGAAATATATATGATACTTAGATAATACTTTGGTTGGCCAACCCTCGATTAGCCCTTTTTATCTAAACACGCACAATCAAGCGGGGAAACGAGGCGGCGCGAAGCACTTAAGAGCCTTTTTCCTTAGGGTATATTTTATAATACCCGCCTTATACCCACCTTGTAGTTTGTGTTTGCCAAAATTAAGCTTCACGAAAGTAATTATCTATTTTGCCTTTTTTTTCTTTGTTTGATATTCGAATACAATGATTGAGTAAGACCTCACAATCAAGGTTGTGTTTTCACACTTTTGGAGTACTTGTGAATTTATTGTTCTACGTATACAATATAGTAATATTCACACAAAAAACAAAAACCGATAATACGTATTAGTAGAGTGCTACTAATACAAATAGCTATTATGGCTAATATAAAAACAACAATTGTTCAAATCAAAACACAACACGCCTCCCCGGCAGTGGCGCCAAAATGATAGTGGTAGTAATACGTCTTTTAGGAAAAAGAACGTAATTAGGGCAAGCGTTAACAAGTGATTTAGGAAAACCACCAGTAATGACCCAATATGTGGATCGTTCTCAAGGAGGCTTGTGTGTTGTGTAAAAAGATGATTAAGTGTTTGTGATTATATTGATGAGAAAGGAAAATTAGAAAAGAGATTAGAAAAGAATGACGGTTACGATTATGAATTAAACTAAGACGAAGTTGTACATGTAAAACCGTAAAAAGTGACCAAATTTAAAAATTACCCTAAAAATCCTAGAAAATTGCAATGAATCCTAAAAAATATAATTAGAATTTGCAAAGAATCAAAAATCACTCAAACCTTTTATTTAATTAAAAAATAATTTTTTAATGCTAATTAAAGCCTTAAAATCAATTTAATTAACAAAAAGCTAAAAATGAGATTTTTTAACTTGTAAACCTCTAAAATAACTTAAATAAATTAAAAACGAATTTTGAAAATTTTAAAATTAATTAAAACTATTTAAAAACAATTAAAAACTATTAAAACTTGAAATAATTGTAAAAATTAATCTAATCTAAAAATTTTAAAATTCCTAACTTAATGTATTTGAACTAGGAAAAATGAAAAACTTGCAAAAATCTAAAATTTAATTTTTAATAATTAAATAATAATAAAATATTAATAAAAATCCAAAATTTATAAAAAATTCTAAAAAGTTGCAAACTAGTTTATTTTAACCTAAATAACAATGAACTTGAAATTACCAAAATACCCCTATTGGGCCTTAAAATGGGCTAAATGAGAAAACAGTCCCTAAATGGGCTTGAAACTGGCCCAATAAGAAAAAGTCAACCAAATAAGCCCAAAACTTCCTATCTGACTCAAAATTTGATTTTAAAAACAAAACTTTGAAGGCCAAAAAGCTGAAAATGTGCTTATCATAGCTTATCAAGTCAACAACTTATTCTTAATGGGCTTTTGGGCCCATTAAGCAATAAGCGAATGCCATAAGCTCTAATTTGACACACAAGCTTCTTATGAGATACCAAAGAGATCTGTGTAAAGAAATTTTGAAAAAGCACAAGAAATAAGCCTGAAATAAGCCAAGGCTCTCTTCACAAAATGACAAAATAGGCGTTTTTTAGTTCTAGACCACATCAAGTGTTGATTCAAGTTGCAAAAGGTTTTAAATGACTTAATTAAGCAAAATAATCAAAAAATTTTCCAATAAGCACAAGCAATAAGCTAGAATAAGCAATAAGCACTTATGTTAAAAGTCAAACTGTTTGGTTTTCTAGTCAAACTTAAAAGTCAAACCCTAATATGCTCCAGTTAAGTTCAAGGGGTCAAATAAAGAAGATTTATCACAAAAATAAGTTGTTGCAAGTCTGGATAAGCCAAAATGGCTTATGAATAAGCTGTTTGATATTTAACACTAGTAGTGGCTAGTAACAGGGGAAAGGAGTTCCCACTGCTTGATCAATTTGACTTTTTGTCTTTAGTGACTTTTTGTTGGATTCAGGTTAAGCAAAGGCACCCCAAGTGATCAGTGAATCACAAGGAGTCAATAACAACAACAAAAACACAAATTCTACCAACCAATTAGGACAGATTAATCAAAAGATCCAAAGATATGCAACAAATATGAACATTAGCAGTTATGAACTCAATAAGCACTTTTAGCAAGAATAAGCCAGCCAAACTTCACAAAATGCATACGCAAGCTATAAATAATTCAATGAATATAAATAAACAGGTTTCATGCATTGATTCAAAGTTTAGATCAAGATTCAAGCATTTAAATGTTACTGATGAACAAAGAACAAGCAGTTTTGATACTTTACTGATATACTTGACCACAAATCCAATTTCAAACACTCAAATCTTCTTAACAGGTTATATTAACTATGTTTAATCACTTGTTATCCCTAAGCATGCATACAAACTAAGTGTTACCAAAGTCTTAGGTCAAAACAAGCAGTTTTCAAGTTTTTATAGCACAATCAAGATTTTGATGTTTAAAAGCCAAGAACTTGCAGAAATTAGCACTCAACCAAGCATATATCAGATATCAACCATAAACAACACTTTCCAATGACTCAAAAACACTTTGTGATCTTAAACAGGTTAACCCAAACACCCCTTAACTTTTTTCAATCCAATATTAACAAAGCCAATGTGTAATTCAATGTTACCCAAGCCCAATCTAACACAATAACATCATCATCATGCAGTATCAAGCAGTTATAAGCCACAAAAACAACAAGAACAATAGCATAACACAAAATCACAAAAATTAAGTATTTTTGACAGATTTTAGGTACAAGGGCTCAAACCTCATGAATGTACATCCACACTCGCGAATTTTTGAGCTTATGTGCCTAGAAAACCAAGGCACAAGCTTCCACAACAAGGTTGCTAAGATTCAACAAGGTTAGAACACAATTATATAAAACAGAAAGATGAAAAATGCTTGATTAATGCAACCTTGTTACCACTCCTTGATTATTTCTAAACCACAAGCTTACAACACCTTAATAAGCTCTTTATCAGGTTGATATAATCACTTGCAATCCAAAAATTCCAAGGGTTTGAACCAAGAACTTAGCAAAATATCAAGATTTGGAAAATTATGCAATTTCTTGCACAATATTTAAAAACAGTTTTTGAAACTTCAAAATCATAAACATGAAACATAAACAAGCATAGAATAAGGTTGGCACTTGGAATTCTTCAACACTTCAAACACGTTTTCATTAAGATTGAAAAAGGATTTACAGAAATGTGAACAATGGAAAAACCAAGAGCAGGGCTCAATGTGAAACCCTAATGCCTTTATATAGGCTACAAACTAAGCTAAGGAAGCATAAAAACGTAACCCTAATGCTGGTGAAGTCCCAAAATTGCCCTTTGAACTTTTGAATAATTTAAACTCATGTGAACTCTTTTGGCAGTTTGTTGAGGTGTATAGCTGTTGGAATTTCATCCAAAGGCTCACAATGAGCTTAGAAAGCAAGCAAAATTGTGGGTGGTTGGATTTCTGGCATGCTTTGTCTTCTTCCCCAAAAACGTGTGTAGGGCACTATACATGTGACATGTGTGGTGATGTGGCATGAGTTTTGAGAGTTGGGATGTGTTTGTGATTACCCTAATCATAGTTCTGGAGGTTATAGGGATTAATTACAAGTACTTAAGAAATCCCCAATTGTGTTCTTAGTATGAATAGTGAGTGTTTTGATCTGATTTTGGGTTTAAAAGTTGTGTTAGGCGCCAAAGTATTAAACTAATCAAGATTAGTTAAATCTGGTATAAGTGGGAAGTGACGTGGGGGAATGGTGGGTTGTGATTGCTGGAGAGAGTGAGTGGGGTGAGGTGGCATGTGGGGATTGGTTAAGGTAAGTTTAGTGGTCTTCTAGCTTTGGTCCTTCATCTCTCTTTCCTTTGTCACTTCAGTTTAATTAGGAAACAATCCGAATTCCTTTGTATTTCAAGTTTCAAACTTTAGACTTTTGCCCCAAATACTTTTCCAAAGTATTTTCATGGGTATTTCTTGCCAATTCATGATTCTTGAAGGGCTGTTTTGGCATTTTTTCCAAAGATTATGGTCTTGACCTGTATGATTGACTTTTTAGAGGACTAATATTGACAAGTCTTGATTTATGAGGGGCCATTCTTGCCAATTCTTCAAAGTGGACGGCCCTTTTGCAATTTTGACGAACTTTAAGGACCAATCTTGTAATTATGAATAAACAAGGGTTTAAGTGTCAATTCTTCAATATTGGAGGACCCTTCTTGTATAATCTTCAAATCTTCAAGGGTTATTATTGGAAAATCATCATTAGGGCTTGGTTCATTGTGCGGCTTCGTGTCCCGTGTTCGTTTTTGCTTGTTTCTTGTGATCTTTTGTCATTTTCTCAATATCCGTACCTAAAATACACATGTAACAAACACAAGCATATATTTGTCCTTTTTCATGATATTTAATGTATTTTAAGCCCGTTTTGGACGATGAGGCTATGTATAAAAGCAGTCTCTTCACTCCCCCATACTAAACCATTGTCGTGCCCTCACGCAATGCTAGAATAAAGTATTGTAGCATCTCCAAAATTCATTTTTGTGCACCTTTATTGAATAATAAACTAGCTCCACTACTACTTGCGTTTTTGACATAATGTATGATTTTCATCGCAAAATGGGACGTTTAGGTTCATAGAACAAGAACACGTGAATGCTTCGTTAGAAATAATTTCGTCGTCCTCGATTTTCACCCCAATTCCGTGCTAAGCGTGCAACAGATCATTGTCATTATAATTTAGTAATGTTAACACTACTCATATGCCCTAATCACGTACTTATCCTCCCATTTTCCTAAGTTGAATCTCCTGTATTTTATTTTGTCTTGAATGTTTCACGAGGATACATTTTTTACTTATGCGATAATAGAGATTTAGGTCTAAAAATAGAGTCATAACGGTGTAACCAAGACCATCGAATTAATAACCCCTCCTAATAGACAACGATGTCAAAAAATTAAGTCAACAAGAAGGATCGATAAACACGGTTTAATAACGGTTTTGAACATGAGACTTATTACCAAGACTTTTATACGCCCCCTACCGGATGGGCCTTATTATCATAGGTTTACCTCCATCTTTTATTCAACTTCGCCATGAAGCTTTTATTATGACTTCGGTCTTGCCTTGCCTTTTATTTAACCTCGCCATGAGGTGTTTATTATGGCCAAAGACGTATATCCTCACGCTAAGGCGAATTTTGTATCTTTAAAGCTTCAAAGATTAAGACATAATTCACTTTCAATTTCGCATAGATTTTTCGGCCTTGTGAGCTTCAAATTGCTTGATTTAGGTGAGCACTTGAAATCTTATTATTGGGTGAAGCTTTCGATTATTCAGGTTGCCAATACTTCAAAACCGTGACGTTGGCGATACCTTAATGTCTTCCCAATTTAATTACATGGAAGCTACTAGAAAAGACTAGAAACCAACAATCAATACTAAACCGCTAAACAAATACTTATTAAGCAAAATATATTTACAAGCGAAGGGAGAATAAGCAAACAACAAGAACACATGAGTTTTTGAAAGAATACAAGTACTCTACGTTTAGCATAGTAACTTATAATTAACTCTATCATTTCTCGTCCTCATTTAAGAGACTTAGCCTAATGTAAAGTTAAAGAATTGAAGCTAAGTGCTCAACACGCACGGTCGAGTAAAAAATTATTCTTATTCTCTCCATTGGAAAATCTACATTCGTATCTTAAACACTTATAAAACATGAGAAAAATTTTAAAATTTGGCCATTTTTAGCCTTATTTTGCAACAAAACGATAAACAAAAAGATAAACTTTTGAAAGTGTGAAGGTTTGGCAAGGCAAGTATCTATTTACCCCCCCCCCCCACCATACTAAAGTTAAACATTGTCCTCAATGTTTCGAGTCTAAGGGTGGAAAACCCCCATACTAGAGACGTAGTCGAATGCATAATCTAGCATGGAAAGGGTGTAACCGTTAAATTTAAAGCCGTTTATGAAGTGTGCTATAAACCTAAGGTTAGAACATAAAAGGATATATCAAGGATATTGAGAAATTATTCAAAGCAAACGATCGAGTGCTCCCATAAAACGAACACGAGAGGCTCCAATCGTGAAGATCATGATCATCTAAAAACCACATATCATAAACAACCACGGAACAAAGGCTGGAAGGGCACAAATCCCCTCACGTTACTACATTAGAAAGCGATAATATGTACATAGGATAAGCATGGGACTCCCCCACGAGGCACCTCGTTTTTATTACCGAGTCATGAGCTCGACTCGATCCCCTCAATACTAATTATCATTGGGGAAGGTGATTTGGTCGAGGTAGTTCAAGGATGGAACTTCCCCGCCAAAGTAGTGCTTCAACCTATGTCCATTCACCTTGAAATTGGGGCCATCATTTTGAGCTAGCTCGATTGTCCCATAAAGAAAAGCTTGAGTCACGGTGAATGGACCGGACCAACGGGATTTCAACTTGCCGGAAAATGATTTCAAACGTGAGTTAAAAATCAACACTTGATGTCCAATGTTAAAAACCCGGTTTTTAATTTTTGAGGCATGAAACTTTTTAGTTTTTTCTTTGTAAATCAATGAATTTTCATAAGCAATATCTCTCAATTCATCTAATTCATTCAATTGCATTTTTTGGTGTTTTCCCGTGGTCTCAATATCATCATTACAATGCTTAAGGGCCCAATAAGCTTTGTGATTGAGTTCAATTGGCAAGTGACAATTTTTCCCATACACAAGCTTATAAGGAGTGCACCCGATGGTCGTCTAATGAGCAGTCCGAAAGGCCCATAAAGCATCGTCCAACTTATCCGACCAAGATTGTCGGTTCTCTGCAATCGACCTCTCCAAGATCCTCTTCAACGCTCGGTTTGAAACCTCGACTTGCCCACTCATTTGTGGGTGATAAGCCGTAGAAAGCCGATGTGTAACTTCATATTTCATTAAGACCCTCTCGAATTGGTCATTACAAAAATGGGTCCCACGATCTCTTATGATCGCACGAGGGGTTCAAAACCGAGAAAACAAGCTTTTCAAAAACTTGACTACCACACGAGCATCGTTCGTGGGTAAAGCCTTAGCTTCCACCCACTTAGATAGGTAGTCAACGGCGACAAGGATGTACTTATTACCACGAGATGATGTGAACGACCCCATAAAATCAATTCCCCAAACGTCAAAGATCTCACACACTTGGATGATATTTTGTGGCATTTCATCATTTTGTGAGGCTTTTCCTTGTCGTTGGCATGAGTCACATGACTTCACAAGTGCATGTGCATCTCGATAAATAGTAGGACAAAAGAAATCGGCATCAAAGACCTTCTTATCCGTGAGATTAGCACCGTGGTGACCACCCTTGGGTCCCTAATGACAAGCTCTAAGGATGTTAGAAGCTTCGGTACCAAAGATACAACGTCGAATGATTTGGTCCGCACAAGTCCAAAATAGATAAGGGTCGTTCCAAACGTAGAACTTGACGTCACGAAAGAATTTTCGTTTTTGTTGAGTCGTCATGCCCTTAATGATGAAGTTACCTACATGGTAAGACCATGGGGTGGATGAATCAAGCTTAGAATTCACTACACCAAGTGTCTCGAGAGGAAATGTTTCGGTGATTTTCTTTGGCTCATAAACACTTTGGTGAGGATCTTCCAAACGAGAAAGATGATCGGCCACTAGATTCTAGGCTCCTTTTCTTCAAGGATTTTGACATCAAATTCTTGAAGGAGGAGAATCCAACGAAGTAATATCGGCTATGCATCTTGTTTATCCATGAGATACTTAATAGCCGAATGATCCGTATACACTATGCATCGAGTCAAGATGAGGTAAGGTCGGAATTTCTCAAATGCATACACCACGACAAGAAATTCCTTTTCCGTTGTAGTGTACTTAAGTTGAGCCTCGGTCATTGTCTTTCTAGCATAGTGAATAGGCAAGAAGTGTTTTTCATGACGTTTCCCCAAAACGGCCCAATAGCGTAGTCACTAGCATCACACATGAGCTCAAAGGGGAGGTTCCAATTGGGAGAAACAAGAATGGGAGCTTTGGTAAGTTTCCTCTTAAGGATTTCAAAGGCTCGTACACAATCTTCGTTAAAGACAAAAGGTGCATCTTTTTCGAGGAGATGTGTAATAGGTCGAGATATCTTTGGAAAATCCTTGATGAATCGACGATAAAAGCCCGCGTCGCCTAGGAAACTCCTAACTCCCTTAACGGTTTTGGGAAGACGTAATTTGGTGATGACGTCTACCTTAGCTTTGTCTACCTCAATCCCCGCTTTAGAAACCTTGTGCCCTAAGACGATTCCTTCCTTAACCATAAAATGACATTTTTCCTAATTAAGCACAAGGTTGGTTTCCTCACAACGTTTTAGCATTCTCTCAAGATTCGACAAACACGAAGTGAACGAACAACCAAACACGGAAAAATCATCCATAAAGACTTCCATCGTCTTCTCGATCATGTCATGAAAAATAGCCATCATGCACCTTTGAAAGGTTCTGGTGCATTGCAAAGTCCGAATGTCATTCTACGATAGGCAAACGTTCCATATGGACACGTAAACGTAGTTTTTTCTTGATCAGGAGGATCGATGGGGATTTGGAAGTAACCGGAAAAACCATCTAAAAAGCAATAGAAATCGTTTCCCGCAAGACGCTCCAACATTTGATCCATGAAGAGAAAGGGAAAATGGTCTTTACGAGTGGCGTCATTCAACTTACGATAGTCGATACACACCCTCCAACCAGTCACGAGTCGAGTTGTAATTAACTCGTTGGCATCGTTTGGCACAACGGTCATTCCTCCCTTCTTAGGGACACAATGAATAGGACTCACCCAAGGGCTATCGGATATAGGGTAAATCTTTCTCGCGTCAAGGAGTTTTAGGACCTCCTTTTTGATGACATAGTGAATTTTGGGGTTCACCCTTCTTTGACATTGGATTGCGGGTTTGTAGTCTTCTTCCATTAAGATTTTGTGGGTACAAAATTTGGGATCGATCCCCCTAATGTCGGAATTTCCACGCAATTTCCCCTTTGTGATCCTTTAGAACATCGACAAGTGCAGTTTTTTCATCATTCGAAAGATCTTTCGCAATAGTAATCGACAACTTGTCGTCCTCCTCCAAAAATACATATTCAAGGTGAGGAGGTAAATCTTTCAACTCGAGGATTGGTGGTTCCTCAATTGAAGATTTTGGCTCGATACTCATAACCTCCTTGGGTGGAGGAAATGGGAAATCGTTAAGAAAATCCTTGATAATCGAGAAGTCCTCATCGTTGTCGAGGTCTTCGTCACAAGTACGTGGAACATCAAATTCTTCCAACGTAAAACCACCACCTTCGAATGGAGTGAAGGTTGGTGTCGAATTATCAAGAATGGGATCAAGCATAGTGGGATTGCCACTATTTTCATCATCACCAAAAACTAGAACTTCTTGTGAATATTCCTCGCAAACAACGTCGATCATATCAACGAGGTTTATGGTTGCAATGGAATAAACATGAGAAATTTGAGAAATTTGAATTACGTCTATAACAAGTTCCTCCTCGTTGAAACGTAAGGTGATCTTTCTAGCATGCACATCAATTAAAGCCATAGACGTATCTAAAAACGAACGACCTAAAATGAGAGGAACTTGAGGATCGGTGGGAATATCGACAACGATAAAGTCTACCGGATAATAAAACTTTCCCACATTCACAAAAACGACTTCGGCCAATCCACATGCGGGAATCATGGAATGATCGGCCAACTCGATAGACATTAGTGAAGGAGTAAGATTAGGAAGATTGAGCGACTTGAAGATTGCAAGTGGCATCAAGTTAATACTATCACCAAGATCGGCCAGGGCATAGCATTCTTCCATATCTTGGATTGCACATGGAATAAAGAATTTACCAGTATCACCGACTTTTTGAGGTATGCGGTTAAGATAAACTGATGAACAACTAGATAATTGTTGCAATTTCTCCTTGTTGTTTAACATACTCTTAAAGTTAGCGGCAAATCGAGGCATCATGACCAAAGCATCAGCAAAACTCACATTGAAATGCACGTCACGAAACATTTTCATAAAAAGCTCAAATTGGTAATTGTCGCTCTTTTGACGTTCCTCCTTTCTAAGTCTCGATGGATAGGGCAAAGGTGGTGTGGGTTGAGGCATAGACATAGCCTTTTGAATCTCGGGTTCCAAATGTGGTAATGGGTCAACCGTAGGTGTGTTGGGTCGAAATTATGAGTTGATATGTCAAAAACAAAAGATAAGGACTAAATCTGACAAAAGAAGATTCTACAAGCTGGTGGACAAACTTTGTAGAAGATCACAATAAAAGATTATAAGATTTAGTGAATATCTTATTTAGTTTCCTTTGTAAGTCTGGGTATTCTAGTATATAAAGAATACACCAGACATGGGTTTTACATATTATTCATTCAAAATGTAACCTACAACAAGCTTTGATCTATAGGCATGGGATTCAATGTATACATGCCTATAGTTGTTTGTGTTAATCTTTAATACAAGTACCTTGGGAAAATTCGTCTTTGTTAACACCTTGTTCATAATCATTATTCTATTCCGCTATGTTAATCATATGAATGATGATTATCCTAGATATAATGGTTTTTACCATTGAGTCTAAATGATCTATGGACTCCACAATTGGTATCAGAGCCTCGTGGCTCGTGATGCTAGGACCAACAAGGTGTTCGTGTTTCGAGAAGAAAAGAAAAATCCGTCTAGGGTTTTTCTGGACGTTTTTGTGTGCGCAGCAGTATTCAGAAGGTCATAACTTTTGATTGAACCGTCAGATCGTCACGAAATTTTATATGTGTGTTCTACATACATAGATCTAAACATCCACCAGAGGGATTGTCGAGTTTTATCCCCAGGAAAAAGTTATTAAGCGTCAAAGTCAGCAGGGAGTATATGCAGTTTTCTGTGAACAGCCATGTTCAAAACACGTTTTCTCCTTCGTTAACCGTTGGATATTCGTGATTTTTGAGCTGTTGATTCTTGGCACTTGTGTCTAGAATCTCACCGAAGGGATTTTTGATCTGAGCCCTAATGAAGAAGTTATTCAAGGTCGAAGTTTGCTGGTTAAGGTATTAACGTTTTTGCTTTTTCACATGAAATCATGAACTAGGGTTTTTTTTTCCTCAAACCCTAGATCTACTTAAAAGCAGGAAGAATTGTAGATCGTGGCTGTTAGAATGCATAATAATACATGATTCAAGCTAAGGTTTGTTTTACAAACCCTAATTAGGGTTTTAATGCATAATGTTATAAACCCTAGATTGACTAGTGTTATGTGCTGTTTGGAAGAAGAACAGAAAGGGCTGTTATGATCTTGAAGCCATTAGCAGCAGATTATTAGGGGTTCTTAAACCCTAAATTCATCTTACTTAAACTACAAGCAGGTAATATTCTTGTGATGATTTACTTGCTGTATTACATTGATCATTAGAAGACAGTGGTCAAACTGTCGGGTTTAAAGTATACATGTTTTGATCTTGCGCATCATGGAGTAGCAGCAATAGATATTTTAATCGATTGATGCTTACATAAATAAACATGTGCTGCTGGGTGTTTGAAAAAGGATATCACGTGAAGAAATTTTGCAGGCTTATTTATAGTAAAGTGGTTTTATTGTTCACGTGAGGATAGTCTATGAGAATACATGGTCTAAGAAAAAGACGTGCGTCTTTAGAGAGAATGATTTTAAGTTACTGATTTTCTGGGTTTGAAAAAGTCAAGGCGTATGGATCATTGTTTGAAAGCAGTTGTCACTCACGAAAATTATGGGAACAGGTTTGGATGTGATTTGCTGATTTAAGGAAGGTGGATTGTGGTATATGCATATTATTTAAAGCAAGATCACGTGATGGTTTTATATGGTTAAAAAAAGGGACGCAGCTTTTGTGATACGGTTTCCACTTGAAAAATATATTTTGTTTCCTTTTTATATTGGACGTATTTTATGGCTCATTTGTTCAACGTGATATATGGATTTATAAAGGCAAAAAGGTCGCTGCCAAGAGTTTAAAGCAAAGTGATATATACAGTGGGATCAGCCGCTGACAAGGTTCATATTGACGCTGACAGGTTTGCATTGACGCTGACAAAGGAATAAGTCAACGCTGACAGTTGTCAGTGTTGTCCGATATATGGTTTTCAACGCTGATAAGTATTATCCGATATAGGACAATACAACTGCCAAAATATATTGGATAAAGGAAGATATCGGATAACACACGGATTGCTGCTGTTTGAGAAAACTGGTACGTTTTTAGCACACAAAAAGGAGGAAAATACACATGAAGGTACATGGAATCTCCGTTTTAATATAGAATATCATGTTGATATTTATGGCTCGGATATTTTTCAAAGGAATTAATGATCTTAAAGCGAGTTAACAACTTTTTATGGGGATTTGATGGATATTTTAAACTATGTAATCGGGATAGCCTTGTGAAAGAGTTATCCATCATGAGACTTTTACATATGGTATGAAGATGTTATTCCATTGAATTCATCATGAAGAGGTGTTAGCTTAAGGGGAAGAATTCTTATGGTAAGTTTGATGATTGAAGAAGATTTTCGCGAGTTTGTGTTCTATCATATCTTAAAGTTGTGCACTCTCAGCCATAGACTTTAAAGGTAACTTGTTCGTGCTTTACATGATTGGTGATGAAGACTTGTCAACACTTGAAGGAGTTACATTATCGTGCTCAATGTCTCACAAAGGATGAGAATATTGACAAGGGATTGAGGTCTACTTATAATTTGCCTAGTATAAGTTCTTCATCACGTGGATAATACAAGACATGGAACACAAGGTTGGGTTATTCTACTTCTGCATCAAAAATATTATATTAATTGTTCTTCAAGATCATTACACAGAGCCTACTTTTGGAGAATCTTCGAAGATTACATACATTGTTTACTTTCCTTGTTGATGTGACAAAAAGGGGAAGATATACATGCTACACTTGAGGGGAAGCAACTTGAAGATCATGTACAACTTACAAGAGATTCACATAGAGTTTTGCCACCATCAACTAGGGGAAGATTGTTGGGTCAAAAAGTTGATGTGGCAGAAACTCAAAATCGAAGGACATTTACTCAAGCGTTGACAAGAGTAATATAGACGTTGACAAGAGCAATGTAGGCGTTGACAGAAGTCAACAAAAGTCAAAAGCAGTAAACAAAAGTCAACGCTGATGGATTTGATGGAGAATTCTATTTACAGAATATATTGGATATATTCTAAATAATATATTCAGTATATATCTATAGAAATAGAATATTTAGTTGTTTATTTGATTTTATCTCTTGTAGATTCTGTTCCTTCCACTATAAAAGGAACAAGAGTCTTAGGTTTTATTCATTCAATTCATTCACAATGTAAACCTAAAGTGTGTGTCGACTAGACGTGGGATTCAATGTATACACGTCTAGTGGTTGTTCGTTATTAATATAATGAGCAATCCATTTGTTTTAATTCATGTTATTCGTGCCTAAACACCTTGTTAATGGTTGTTGTTCTAATTCCGCTTTGATTGTATAATCTATGAACAATGATCATTCCTAGTAGCTTCAAAGATCCGGAAACCAAGGTTTCCACAATTGGTATCAGAGCCTAAGGCTCGTGATATCTAGGAGATACAAGGTGTTACGTTCGTGTTCGTTGCTGTGAAGCCGCTGTCCAGGATTAGCGACAGTTTTAGTGACAGTTTTGTGACGGTTTGTCAGATCTGTGACAGATTTGCAATGATTTTGCAACAGGTTTAGTGTCGCTAAAAGATTTATTATTAGGGTTTTGAATAAACCTTAAATTCGTGATTGAAACACTAGAAGCACAGATTGAGTATTCATGAAGAATATGAAGGCAGATTCATGGGTTCTTAGATCGATTGAAGGCGTGTTTGTTATGAAGTTGTGATTTATTAATAAGTTTCGTTTTAGGGTTTTTATGAATAAACCCTAGATCCGATTGGTATAAAGCTGTGGCGGTGATACGTATAGAATTTCATTGTACTACACATGATGAACAAGCAACGAACAGTTTGGTGTTTAAAGCTTGTGGAATAATAAATGCTGCTCGTTGAATAATTATGTGGTTTGCTGGTGTTTAATTTGGATGCGTGATGTGGAGGCAGATTGTGGTCCTCGTATGAATAAATACTTGAATTCGTGTCTCTTAGTATTCCTGCTGGCCGACATCTTGCTAATTGATCATAGCAAAGTACTCCACGTCTGATTGTTTATGCTAGTTGTTGTCCTATTATAGCAGCAGATCAAGGACCCGATGGGACAGATGATGGGATGAATATCGTGGTCTAGGATGTTTGTTTGATTGTGTATTGTTCAAGTTTTGTTCATGCACTCGCTTCCAAAGAAAGAGCAAAGTACAATTGAAAGAACAGCTCGAATGGAAGTTGTGTGATCCATACTGTTCGTTATTGGGACGATGGAAAGAGATGTTTGTACTTTTGCAATTGAAAGTAGGAAAATATTCGAGTCTTGGAAAAGAGGTTAGTATTGTTTTTACTTTTGATTGATATCTACAAAGCAGCTGGTCCCAATATAAAGTACTATGAAAGTGACGTGAGATTGAATAAAGAGATACTTTGGTATTCGATGTTTATATTGTATCTCATGTGCTGCTTTCTGACCAAGATAAAGGACGTGATTCAAATGAATTTAAAGTTCACGTGGGTTTTGGTTGCTGATTTTTAGCAGGTACATATCTTTTACATATATGAAAGATGTTATGTTATGGTCCCAATACCTCTGTTCGTATGTTCAAAATTGAAAGAGGTACCATGAATAGATTTGTACAACGTGATGGATTAGTATGGGTTCCAAGGTGCTCTTTGCTTGATTATAGTATTGGATGAAGAATTTTCATGCAAAAAAAAAAAAAGACGGACAAGTATAAAGAAAAGAAAGTACCTGGTTTAGTTTGTGTGGTATTACTGATCACGTTCACAATGAGCAAAAGTGGGCAAATGTTAACACCACTGACAGTTTTGGAGATTTTTGGTTTGGAGTTTGGTTTATTTACAACAACTAGGTCTTAAAGGTATAAAGGCTTGTTTTATTTCCATTGATTATGAAGAAAAGTTCTTATTACTTGCTTGAAGACGAAGTAGATTTTCGCGGATTGGTGTTCTATCATATCTTTAATTTTGTCAGCATTTGAAGGTAACTTGTAGGTGCTTTAAGTTGTGACAACGGACTTGATAAAAAGGTAGCAAAGGTATGAGATTTTACTTAAGACGCTCTATGCTCATATTTGCTAGAGAACTCTTTTTTTCAAGAGACTACTCATTATAGCCGTGAGTTTTATAGTCTACTCATTATAGCCGTGAGTTTTGGAGTCACATGTTTAGTACAAGACATTGAATGCAAGTTCGGGTTATTCTACATCATCATCAACTAAGTCATAATTAGATTTCTTCATATGTGATCATTACATAAAGCCTACTGAATTTGAAGATTCAAGAATGGTTAGCACAATTTAAGGGGAAGCTAAATTATCAAGTGTTAATCATTTACATGTAACATTGAGGTAAAGGTATTTACTACTACTCATTAGTATTAATACAACTTGTGTGAGTTTCTATAGCTCAAATTCATTTAATTTCATCCTGTTGTTCTTCATGGAGGGTAATTTGAGACATAGAAAACTTGTATTAGTGGTGTGGTATTATTTAAGCAGTGGTCGAAATCAAGGTTGCTTACATACAAGACCCCTATTTGGATCATGTCAAAAAGGGGAAGAAGTCTACAAAGAATGTGAAATCTGTTGATCCTTGGTGTTATATGATTTACATAGGATATAAGTTTAAGGGGAAGTGTTTTTGACATCGTCAACTAGGGGAAGATTTTTGGGTCGAAATTATGAGTTGATATGTCAAAAACAAAAGATAAGGACTAAATCTGACAAAAGAAGATTCTACAAGCTGGTGGACAAACTTTGTAGAAGATCACAATAAAAGATTAGAATATTTAGTGAATATCTTATTTAGTTTCCTTTGTAAGTCTGGGTATTCTAGTATATAAAGAATACACCAGACGTAGGTTTTACATATTATTCATTCACAATGTAACCTACAACAAGCTTTGATCTCTAGGCATGAGATTCAATGTATACACGTCTAGTGGTTGTTCGCTATTAATATAATGAGCAATCCATTTGTTTTAATTCATGTTATTCGTGCCTAAACACCTTGTTAATGGTTGTTGTTCTAATTCCGCTTTGATTGTATAATCATATGAACAATGATCATTCCTAGTAGCTTCAAAGATCCGGAAACCAAGGTTTCCACAATTGGTATCAGAGCCTAAGGCTCGTGATATCTACAAGGTGTGGCATGAGCGGTACTTCATGGGATTGGGACATGCTACTTTTCGACCACCACCTCGGGTTGTTCCTCAATTGCTTCCTGCATAGGAGCAATTGGTTGAGGAGTCAGTTCCTTAAGTGTCTTACCACTTCGTATGGTAATCACTTTCATCTCTCCTTTAGGGTTCGATATGGTATTGCTAGGAAGACTACTCGAAGACGGTTTACACATTATAGCCTCAAACATGGATGAAATTTTATCATCAAACATAGATTGCCTCTTCTAGGCCTTAATCATCTCTTGTTTTATTTTATGTTGCCCTTGTTCCATTTTTTGTTGGTTTTGTTATAACCTAGTTACATTTCCCTCCATTTTCTTTGTATGGATCTTAAGCTCATTTGCTAACTCATTTTTCAACTCCCTTTTCAATTCATTTTTAAACTCGGATCTTAGGCTAATGGTCTCTCTTTGAATATTATCAAACCTAGCATCGTTCCATTTGCGTATTCAACAAGTTCATTTGGAAGATCTTTCAAAGTATGTAAACCCTTGTTGTTGTTTTGAAAATCATTGTTTTGATTTTTGTTTGAAACTTGATTGTTATTAGCCCCTTGATTCCCAAAATTATTCCCTTTGTAATTTTTTTGAAACCAACTTGATTGTTTCGATAGTTGTTGTTAGCATTTTGATTGGGAGCAAAACCCGGTGGAGTCATTTGATTAGAGCGGGTAACTTGACCATTTTGGTTGTAAGTTCCCGTGGCCGCGTAGGCACTCGAAGTGTTACCACCGTTGGTAATGCATTCGGATAAATCATGATCTCCACCACAATACATACAAGAAACCTCAACCGCTTTAGCCTTAGTGGGAGCACTTTGTTCACCAACTTTGAATTCAATTAAAAGACCTTTAAGCTTATCAAAGATTTTGTTTTCCATGTTCGCCTAAATTTGGCAAGCATCGATGGTATTGGATAATGAAGGTGAAGCCGAAGACGAAGCCTTACCAACACTCGATGTGTTACGAGGACTCTACACCTTAGATCTATTCTCAATTATCAACAACGCTTCCTCAACCGTTTTACACAAAAAATTACCACCCGCGGCAGCATTAAGATAATCTCTCTCATGATCATTTAATCCATTGTAAAACCGTGATGAGGACACTCATGTAACATTTCCTTAAACCTATTCCAAGCCGTTGAAAAACTCTCATTAAATTCTTGTGAAAATTCTGAAATCTCGTTTTTCAAATGCGTAGTCTTAGAGGGCGGGAAAAATTGGTTCACAAATTTTGAAACGAGATCCTTCCATGTCAATATAGAATTGGGTGGCTCTTTCTCTAACCAAGTTTTAGCGGGCCCCGCTAAGGAATACGGAAAAAGCATCATCTTAATGGAATCATTAGCAACATCCTTAAATTTGCAAGTGGCGGTAAGACGATTGAATTGGCGGATATGGTTGTGCGGGTTGTCCTTTTCATCACCACAGAATTTGTTGTTTGGGATCATCGACAACAAACCCGTTTTCACTTCAAAATTCTCCGCAAGGATGGTGGGAATCACAATAGCCTCTCCATAACCCTCGGTGGGTGCTTGAAGTAACTCCATCATAGTTCGATTCGCCATGGTTGGTTCTTCTTCTATGATAGGTTCGTCAATAGGAGACTCCTCACTAGAAAGATTAGGAGTAGGTGTGGACTCCTTTCGGTTTTTTCGTTTACGTGCACGTCTTGCTTGATTACGAGTAAGCATAAACGTCACGTACAACATGGGGATGAGTAAAGAAGATTCTTTTTGGTGTTTTTAATTTTTCTAATTTTTTGTGGTTTTTGATTGTTTTTACCTTTTTTGGATTTTGGTGAATGTATTAAGTAGACAAAAATCTACAAATCTCTCCTCTAATTCAAATCTCTTGATTAAAGGAGCCTCAAGGAATGAAAACGATCACGTGAAGTGAACGCCTTCGATGACTTTAGAACGTTGGTGGAACACCAAAACGTTCAAGAGGGTTTAATCAAATGAAACCAAGAAATATATATGATACTTAGATACTCCCTCCGTCCCATATTAACAGTCCAATCTACTATTTTTGGACGTCCCATATTAATAGTCTAGTATAAAAATAGATAAGAAATGTAAATTAATTTTACTATATCACCCTCACTTGAGGGTATTATTACAAACAATAAAGAAGTTGTAAATTAATTGGTTAAGGGTAAAATTGTCTTTGGGTAAAAAGTAAGAGAGAGAAAGCTAAAAAAGTGATATTTTTATTAAACTGCGTGTTTTTTGTCGGTGGACTATTATTATGGGACGGAGGGAGTAATACTTTGGTTGGCAAACCCTCGATTAGCCTTTTTATCTAAACACGCACAAGCAAGCGGGGAAACGAGGTGGCGCGAAGCACTTAAGAGCCTTTTTCCTTAGGGTATATTTTATAATACCCGCCTTATACCCACCTTAGAGTTTTTGTTTGTCAAAATTAAGCTTCACGAAAGTAATTATCTATTTTTCCTTTTTTCTTTGTTTGAGATTCGAATACAATGTTGGGAATAAAATTAGCTAAGTCACTGGAACGCTGACAAGAGGAAATTGGACGTTGACAAGAGTAAACAGGCGCTGACAGGTGAGACGCTGATAAGAATTATCAAGGCGTTGACAAGAAGAATCTTAAGACAAAGACAAGGACTAAATCTGCCAATGATGAATTCTTCAAGCTGGTGGACAAAATATTAAGATAAGATTTCAGAGTATATTCTTAATGTTTAAAAAGATTTAGTCAATAAGTTATGTTTATCTTATGTCTTTTCCTAAAATAGTTGATCTTATCTTTTTGTACAAGGCTCCTTAAACCTATAAAAGGAGACCTTAGGGTTAGACATAAGACACATCTCACATACACCTCTTCCACATATCTCATAACACTTTCATTGTAATCTTTCATTGTTATTATTAATCAAAGTGAAAGTTTTGTATTCATATATTCTGTTTGTTCTTCGTTCTGAGTATTAGTTTCCGCATAATACTTAGATTGTCGAATACACAAAGTTTCTCTACGTGTTATACTTGATTTAATCTCGATAACACAAAGCTAAATCGATCTAAGTTTGGGATCAACAAGTGGTATCAGAGCTTGTTGAGAAACTTTGATTTGAAGAAAGAAATCCAATATCGTGAGGTGAACCAGGCTAAGGAAGAAGGTGAAGAAGAAGCTGATGATGTTTTCAGTTAAGTCCACGTCTACTTCAAGTTCCACAAGTTCCAATTCTTCTTCATGTTCTGATAATGAGGTATGTAATGACTCTTCTTGTAGGTTAAATACTGAGAAACTTAACAAAGAGGTGTTAAGGTTGTTAGATGATGTGAGTACTGAAAGATGCAAACTGTCTAACTATCAAATTGCTCTCACTCAAACTGAAAAGACAGTTTCTGAGTACAAGAAAATGGAATTTGACTTAAAAGATAAAATAAATATCTTAAAACATGAGTTAAATGCTAGTATGGATATTAGAAACATCATGGAGAGAGTCAATGGTGAGTTACAGGCTAAGTTAGATGAGGCCATTAAGAATAAGGATAATGTTGGCCTTAAAATTCAGAGATTTGATAAGGCCACACAAACCCTAGGTGAATGTGTTAATAAACAAAGGGATTCTAGGGATATGTCTGGGATTGGGTTGAAAGAATATGTGGCTGTTCCACCACCTGCTGGGGACTTCTATGGTGTCCATAGAAAGGATCTCTCTTGGACTGGTATTCCAGAACTCCAAGAAGAGGAATTTATTCCTCCACCTAGAGTTCTTTCCCCAGTTGAGGAATATCAACAAAAGGTTATTGACCTAGAAGAGTGGAAAAAGGCCAACCCCACTTTATTTGTTAAAGGTGGGATACTTAGTGAGAGTCCATTTGTGCCTACACCCATTGAGAGTCCAGTTGTATCTACACCTATAACTGTGACAAATCCCATCACTGGAAAAGCTGTTAATCTTGGCTCCCCAATTAAGAAACAACCTAGTGTTAAATACGCTGAAATGTATAGGAAACCTAGGTCAGTCAGAAGCCAAGAAAGTGTTAATGGGACAGGGATTTAATAGTCTAAGCCTAAGTTTGTGTCCAAAAAGGCTTGTTACTCATGTGGGAGCTTCTCACATTTGGCCTATAATTGTATGAGTGGATATAATTCATTCGCTGACAATAGGTCATCCAATGTCAACCATAGACCTTTTGTCCACACTAGACCACGGGCTACTAGACCAACTCCTTTCTTCTCTAAGGCAGCTAATACCCATGGACAAGGCCCTTTCAAAAGACCAACACTTGGTCAAACAGACAGTATGTTCCTGTAGCAAACCCTAATTTGGGCGCTGACAAGAACAAATTCAGCGCTGACAGGAACAAATTCAGCGCTGACAGGAACAAATTCAACGCTGACAGGCACAAATGCAGCGCTGACAGCTCCAAGTTTGGTATGAGACCTTATTTTAGACCATATAAACAAAGATACTTGGTTAATAAGGGTCAAGGGTCTGAAGCATCATCCTACTTAACTTGGAAACCTAAACAAGAGCAAAACTCTAATTTTAATGGTATTTTAATGAGTTGCAATAGACTTAAATATCTTGAGAAGGTCATTACTAGACTCATTGGAACAAATTGGGTGTTTAGGTCACAAAGGGATGAACAGGGATTTGTGGCAAAGAATAAGACCACTCTAGTTGAACAACTAGACAGATCCAAGTCTGACAAGGCTTGGATCTCCACAGAAAACTAATTTGTTTTCTTTTTGAGCAGCCTATCCAAAAGCAGGTTAATGATCAAGGATATTGGGATAGTAGATGCTCAAGGAACATGCATTGTTGGTCTTTCCACTAATATTATTTGTATCCACTAACATGTTATCTCTACCCATTGTTGTGGGAAAGGGTAGCCTCTGTTGGTGTGTTTTTGTGGTTTTTGTCTAACTATGCAGGAAAATGGAGCTACATTTGGATGGATACAGAATTACAAACTTTTATTTATGATGGTTGGAGTGTTTACATTCCTATCTTGAGATAAAATTTTGCTTCTTCACATATAATGATTTGTATGCTTCTATTAAGGGGAGGTAAACCTTTAGGTTTTTGGGTACTCTTAGAGCACACTTATCACAATTCTAGATTGTGTCCACTGGTGAGTACGATTTAGTTTTCTAATTCGTGAGGCACTGTAGCATGCAAAGTTGATATACTGTGCATGCTGCCAAGACTTTTGGCCTAGAATTGGGTGTGGTCGTATGGGTGACTTGGGGTATATATATTTTTGGGTTACTTGGGGAGTTGCAAAGGTTTTATATGAGTTAACTTTCTCTTTGGGGCATTTGTGAACAAAGGACTCTAGAGTTCATGTGTGTCTATCATGCTTTTGCATGAGTGTATGCATGAACAGTGTTTGTCACTCTTGCTTATTAGAGACTAGTTAATTTCCTTAGGATTATTACCTTTGTATATGTTCTAACTAAAGTTTTCCATTCGCAAGTCTATTTTATGCTATGACATCTTAGCTGGTGTGATTTATAAACTTCTTTATAGTCCCAAAATGTTTCATCACCCTTATATTTTTCAAATTTTTTGGATATCTGGAAGCCTAATGATCATTGAGATGTTTTTCCTAGTGATTGACATCTAGTAGCAGCAGAGATCACTTTCACAAGGGTGTATAGTGTTATGGAGATGGCTGAGACTATTGGCACTAGCTTTAATGCAAGTCAAGTCAGTCTTATCATCAGTAAGTCCATCCCCATGTCCTATGAATCAACATTGAGGATTCATTTCCCGAACGTGGATGAGGACAGTATGAAACCTTTTACATTAATGGAATTGACGAAAATCTGTATTATCTTGTAAAAGCATAATACAGAAATGGTACAAATTGTCAAGGATCACAGTTTTGAACTGATAGACTTGTTGTTTTGGAAGCTAATGCAAAGAGGACGTTCTTGGTTCCTTCCTTGTATATTGATCTTGGAGAGGAGTCTTAAAAATGGGAGGAGCAATCGAATTTGAGTGACAAAAGTAATAAAGAAAGCTCCAAAGACACTACAAGTACTGAAGATGATTAAGACCAAGTGAAGGCTGACTATACAAGGGATTTGAGTGATTGACTTTTCGAGATTTATTATTACTCAAATTCAGGGATAAGTATGTTTGTAAGAATCCTCTCTGTATGTTTTATTTTATTCAGAAACTTGATTACTAGAGTAGATATCAAGTTTAGGGGAGGATTGTTGGGAATAAAATTAGCTAAGTCACTGGAACGCTGACAAGAGGAAATTGGACGCTGACAAGAGTAAACGAGGCGCTGACAGGTGAGACGCTGATAAGAATTATCAAGGCGTTGACAAGAAGAATCTTAAGACAAAGACAAGGACTAAATCTGCCAATGATGAATTCTTCAAGCTGGTGGACAAAATATTAAGATAAGAATTCAGAATATATTCTTAATGTTTAAAAAGATTTAGTCAATAAGTTATGTTTATCTTATGTCTTTTCCTAAAATAGTTGATCTTATCTTTTTGTACAAGGCTCCTTAAACCTATAAAAGGAGGCCTTAGGGTTAGACATAAGACATCTCACATACACCTCTTCCACATATCTCATAACACTTTCATTGTAATCTTTCATTGTTATTATTAATCAAAGTGAAAGTTTGGTATTCATATATTCTGTTTGTTCTTCGTTCTGAGTATTAGTTTCCGTATAATACTTAGATTGTCGAATACACAAAGTTTCTCTACGTGTTATACTTGATTAAATCTCGATAACACAAAGCTAAATCGATCTAAGTTTGGGATCAACATACAATGATTGAGTAATGACCTCCCAATCAAGGTTGTGTTTTCACACTTTTGGAGTACTTGTGAATTTATTGTTCTACGTATACAATATAGTAATATTCACACAAAAAACGAAAACCGATAATACGTATTAGTAGAGTGCTACTAATACAAGTAGCTATTATGGCTAGTATAAAAACAACAAATGTTCAAATCAAAACGCAACACGCCTCCCCGACAGCGGCGCCAAAATGATAGTGGTAGTAATACGTCTTTTAGGAAAAAGAACGTAACTAGGGCAAGCGTTAACAAGTGATTTAGGATAACAACAAGTAATGACCCAATATGGGGATCATTCTCAAGGAGGCTTGTGTGTTGTGTAAAGAGGTGATTAAGTGTTTGTGATTATATTGATGAGAAAGGAAAATTAGAAAAGAGATTAGAAAAGAATGACGGTTACGATTATGAATTAAACTAAGACGAAGCCGTACACGTAAAACCGTAAAAAGTGACCAAAATTTAAAAGTTACCCTAAAAAATCCTAGAAAATTGCAACAAATCCTAAAAAATATAATTAGAGTTTAAAAAAATCAAAAATCACTCAAACCTTTTATTTAATTAAATAATAATTTTTAATGCTAATTAAAGCCCAAAAAATCAATTTAATTAACAAAAAGCTAAAAATTAGATTTTTTAACTTGTAAACCTCTAAAATAACTTAACTAAATTTAAAATGATTTTTGAAAATTTTAAAATTAATTAAAACTATTTAAAAACAATTAAAAACTATTAAAACTTGAAATAATTCTAAAAATTAATCTAATCTAAAAATTTTAAAATTCCTAACTTAATGTATTTGAACTAGGAAAAATGAAAAACTTACGAAAATCTAAAATTTAATATTTAATAATAAAATAATAATAAAAATCCAAAATTAAAAAAAATTCTAAAAAGTTGCAAACTAGTTTCTTTTAACCTAAATAACACAGAAATGAACTTGAAATTACCAAAATACCCTATTAGGCCTTAAAAGGGGCTAAATGACAAAACAGTCCCTTAATAGGCTTGAAATTGGCCCAATAAGAAAAGTCTACCAAATAAGCCCAAAACTTCCTATCTGACTCAAAATTTGGTTTTAAAAATAAAACTCTGAAGGCCCAAAAGCTGAAAATATGCTTATCACAGCTTATCAAGTCAACAGCTTATTCGGAATGGGCTTTTGGGCCCATTAAGAAATAAGCTAACGCCATAAGCTCTAATTTGACACACAAGCTTCTTTTGAGTTACCAAAGAGATCTATGAAAAGAAATTCTGAAAAAGTACAAGAAATAAGCCTGAAATAAGCTAAGGCTCTCTTCACAAAACGACAAAATAGTCGTTTTTGAGTTCTAGACCACCTCAAGTGCTGATTCAAGTTGCAAAAGGTTTTAAATGACTTAATTAAGAAAAATAATCAAAAAGTTTTCCAATAAGCACAAGCAATAAGCTAGAATAAGCAATAAGCACTTATGTTAAACGTCAAACTGTTTGGTTTTCTAGTCAAACTTAAAAGTCAAACCCTAATATGCTCCAGTTAAGTTTAATGGGTCAAATAAGGAAGATCTATCACAAATAAGTTGTTGCAAGTCTGGATAAGCCAAAATGGCTTATGAATAAGCTGTTTGATATTTAACACTAGTAGTCGCTAGTAACAGGGGAAAGGAGTTCCCACTGCTTGACCAATTTGACTTTTTGTCTTTAGTGACTTTTTGTTGTATTCAGGTTAAGCAAAGGCACCCAAGTGATCAGTGAATCACAAGGAGTCAATAACAACAACAAAAACACAAATTCACCCACCCAATTAGCACAGATTAATCAAAAGATCCACAGACATGCACCAGATATGAACATTAGTAGTTATGAACTTAATAAGCACTTTTAGCAAGAATAAGCCAGCCAAACTTCACCAAATGCATACACAAGCTATAAATAATTCAAATGAACATAAATAAACAGGTTTCATGCATTGATTCAAAGTTTAGATCAAGATTCAAGCACTTAAATGTTACTGATGAACAAAGAACAAGTAGTTTTGATACTTTACTAACATACTTGACCACAAATCCAATTTCAAACACTCAAATCTTCTTAACAGGTTATATTAACTATGTTTAATCACTTGTTATCCCTAAGCATGCATACAAACTAAGTGTTACCAAAGTCTTAGGTCAAAACAAGCAGTTTTTAAGTTTTTATAGCAAAATCAAGATTTTGATGTTTAAAAGCCAAGAACTTGCAGCAATTAGCACTCAACCAAGCATATATCAGATATCAACCATAAACAACACTTTCCAATGACTCAAAAACACTTTGTGATCTTAAACAGGTTAACCCAAACACCCCTTAACTTTTTTCAATCCAAGATTAACAAAGCCAATGTGTGATTCAATGTTATCCAAGCGTAATCTAACAAAATAACATCATCATCATACAGTATCAAGCAGTTATAAGCCACAAAAACAACAAGAACAATAGCAGAATACAAAATCACAAAAATCAAGTATTTTTTTTACAGATTTTGGGTACAAGGGGTCAAACCTCATGAATGTACATCCACACTCACGAATTTTTGAGCTTATGTGCCTAGTAAAACAAGGCACAAGCTTCCACAACAAGGCTGCTAAGATTCAACAAGGTTAGAACACAATTATATAAAATAGAAAGATGAAAATGCTTGATTAAGGCAACCTTGTTCCCACTCCTTGATTATCCCCAAACCACAAGCTTACAACACCTTGATAAGCTCCTTATCAGGGTGATATAATCACTTGCAATCCAAAAATTCCAAGGGTTTGAACCAAGAACTTAGCAAAATATCAAGATTTGGAAAATTATGTAATTTCTTGCAAAATATTTAAAAACAGGTTTTGAAACTTCAAAATCATAAACATGAAACATAAACAAGCATAGAATAAGGTTGGCACTTGGATTTCTTCAACACTTCAAATATGTTTTCATTAAGATTGAAAAGGAATTTACAGAAATATGAACAATGGAAAAACCAAGGGTAGGGCTCAATGTGAAACCCTAATGCCTTTTAGGCTACAAACTTGGCTAAGGAAGCATAAAAACATAACCCTAATGCTGGTGAAGTCCCAAAATTACCCTTTGAACTTTTGAATAATTTGAACTCATGTGAACTCTTTGCAGTTTGTTGAGGTGTATAACTGTTGGAATTTCATCCAAAGGCCCATAATGAGCTTATAAATCAAGCAAGATTATGGGTGGTTGGATTTCTGGCATGCTTTGTCTTCTTCCCCAAAAACGTGTGTAAGGCACCATACATGTGACATGTGTGGTGATGTGGCATGAGTTTTGAGAGTTTGGATGTGTTTATGATTACCCTAATCCTAATTCTGGAGGTTATTAGGGATTAATTGCAAGTACTTAAGAAATCCCCAATTGTGTTCTTAGTATGAATAGTGAGTGTTTTGATCTGATTTTGGTTTAAAGTTGTGTTAGGCACCAAAGTATTAAACTAATCAAGATTAGTTAAATCTGGTATAAGTGGGAAGTGACGTGGGGGAATGGTGGGTTGTTATTGGTGGAGAGAGTGAGTGGGGTGAGGTGGCATGTGGGGATTGGTTAAGGTAAGTGGTCTACCAGCATTGGTCCTTCTTCTCTCTTTCTTTTGTCACTTCAGTTTAATTAGCAAACAATCCGAATTCCTTTGTATTGCAATTTTCAAACTTCAGACTTTTGCCCCAAATACTTTTCCAAAGTATTTTTAGGGGTATTTCTTGCCAATTCATGATTCTTGAAGGGCTGTTTTGGGATTTTCTTCAAAGATTATGGTCTTGACTTGTATGATTGACTTTTTGGAGGACTAATATTGACAAATCTTGATTTATGAGGGGCCATTCTTGCCAATTCTTCAAAGTGGAGGGCCCTTTTTGCAATTTTGACAAATTTTACAGACCAATCTTGTAATTATGAATAAATAAGGGTTTAAAGTGTCAATTCTTCAATATTGGAGGACCCTTCTTGTATAATCTTCAAATCTTCAAGGGTTATTCTTGGAAAATCATCATTAGGGCTTGGTTCATTGTGTGGCTTCGTTTTCCGTGTTCGTTTTTGCTTGTTTCTTGTGATCTTTTGTCATTTTCTCAATATTCCGTACCTAAAATACACATGTAACAAACACAAGCATACATTTGGCATTTTTCATGATATTTAATGTATTTTAAGCCCGTTTTGGACGATGAGACTATGTATAAAAGCAGTCTCATCAGTAATGAATTATACCAAGCAATTGTGATGCATAGAATAAGATCATTTTTAAGAGTAGTCTTATTCAATTTCAAAACATGAGTAAAGTATAGATTCACTTTCTCTCCCACATCATCGGATAATTATTGCTATAATTATCAATAACAATATCCTTGGAATATTTCAATTTCAAATGTGTAAAATCCACCTACAACTTAATGAACTAGTTTGGTATCTCAAGGGATTCACTAATCATCCTAGAGATGAGCTTATAATGCACAAGTTACACATGATATAGGGCCTACTAACCATAAGGGTGCAAACTATGGAAATCATGCTTGATACTTTAAGCTTCTACTAACTCACCCTACATCTCCATAGTGAGTCAAGTATCCAAGCAATGAAGGTTTGAGAGGGAAAAAGGAAAGAATTACAAACCACAAATAAATGTCAAGGCAAGAATGCCAAGAACAAGCATATAGTCAATTAATGATCAAAAGAATGATCAATAGGGCGTGTGGAAGAACGAAAGCGTACCTTGGCCAGAAATTGCATTCCGAGCTTTCAAGGAACCGATGCAAAGCCCAACAATGACTAATAGTGACTACTAAGTCTTCAAAGACTAGTATCACTCCTACCCATCTTGATATCATCATTCAATGATGTTGGAAATCAAAAAAGATGAGTCTTCTACAAGTGTAAGTAACTCAATCCACAATCAATAGAATGATTTATCTTCATGAGTACCTACACATAACATGATGCAAACTAGTAGATACATTTCTAGAGTAAATCTAAAATGCATTAATACTACTAATTTAGGTAATATGCGATATTAGCAATTTAAAAGGCTTATTTTCAATAAAAAATAGTTTTGACCAAAGAAAAACTTAAGTACAACTTAACCTTCTAATTTGAGGAGATAATGGATCGATCCAAGTTTTAAAGTACAATATACTTCAAAGATCTTGTGTCACCATCGCTCTGATACCAATTGTAGAAACTAGAAGGGGGGGTTGAATAGTTTCTCATCGGTTATCTCCTAATTAAAATTCCTTTCAATTAGGTGAGTGCAGAAAACTATCTTTTACTTGAATGCTAGTTTCATAATGATTAGGTTCAATTCTAATGCATTAACAATGTGTAGTAAGTATAATGATAATGAATATAAGTAATGAGTAAGGAAAGAAACAACCTAGTAGGAAGACACCAAGATTTATAGTCGTTCGGAAACGAGGCTCTATACTCGTTCCTACTCCACTCCTCGAGTACACCTTACTCGAGATTTACACTATATCCACAAGCTCCCTTGTAACACCCCATTTTGGGAATGGAATATTACGCATAATCATGGCGTGTCATCAAAGCATACAAGGATAAATGTCTAAGCATTATTTGACCATAAAAGGGAAATACCGGAATCAAACATCGGTAACCCCAAAGTAGAGCTCATCACACACAAACATAAATACTGTAAAAGGAAAGGACGAAACAATGTCCATAGCAACTGTATTAAAGTAAAGGAAATGCATAAAGTAAAGAAAGACAGTAAAGCTTCCAATCCATATGCACGTACGTTTGAGATCTACGAGCGTCCCTGAGTACCTGCCGTTTTGGGAACATGAAAAGGAAACGGCTGAGCAAGACGCTCAGTGCACGGATGTACAATATAGCATGAAATAGGATAAGCATGTAACATATAACAGCGGAAGACTAAGTTCTGAGTAAACTGGTTAAGTATTAAGAAAACTGGTTTTAAAGTTTGAAAAGCCTTATGTTTATCTTATGAAAACTGTTTTAACATAAATATACCATAGCCCATATAGGTCATGAAAAGGTCACGTGCATGAATACTTGGAGGGGTGACCTCATCATGCTGATTAGAGGGGATGCCTCTAATTAATATACTGGTTTGGGTAGGAGGGATCAACTCCTTGTGAAGGATGCAAGGCACACACCACATTCACCATGATATACTGAATAAAAACATGTAACTAGGATGCACCCATACGCCCCACATGATATAATAATATGGCCAAAACTGAAAAGGGACGCCACGAGCAATCACTCCGCCGTGGGGAAGTCATAACATTGGTGCCTCCAATGTTATGGTTATGGTACCTCCATAACTAGGTGAAACTGGTCATGCTTGTATATGGCTATAGATTATGCTAATTAAACATAAGCAGTTCAAAACAATAAAACAAATACTGGGGAAAACAGTTGGCTGCATACGGAGAAATCCTAATAAGGAAAGAATGCCCATACTGAAAGGACGGGAATCCGTACCTCAAGTCCAGTGAATGAACGGAAGAAAGACTCCTACTTCTGGATCACTAAAGCTACATGAATACACACGTGTATAAGTATCGATTCACTGATTACGTACTGGGTTTTATGTCTCGTCTTAGCTTACTTTGCATGTTTTAGGTCATGGTTTACAGTTTAAAGCCTTAAACTGTGTTTATGATTAATCTGTTTAAGTATTACTGGTATTTCATGTATTATTATACTTACTGTGTAATAATAAGTAACTTTTCAAAAATAGCAGGTTTCCAAAAATAGAAAGTTTCCAAAAATAGAAAGTTTCCAAAAATAGAAAGTTTCCAAAAATAGAAAGTTACCAAAAATAGAAAGTTTCCAAAAATAGAAAGTTTCCAAAAATAGAAAGTTTCCAAAAATAGAAAGTTTCCAAAAATAGAAAGTTTCCTAAAATAGAATTCACTGCTTAAAATAGATTAGTTTCTAAAAATAGAAAGTTTCCAAAAATAGATCAGCTGCCTTAATTAAATAAGTTTCCATATATAGAAAGTTTCCATGATTAGATTAGCTGCCTGAAATAGATAGATTTCCATATATAGAAGGTTTCCATTAATAGATTAGTGGCCTTATTTAATTAAGTTTCTATAAATAGAAGTTTCCATAATTAGAATTAAGCTGGTTGCATAAGCTAACATATAAGTCTAAGTGTTTATAAGCTTATTTCTTAAGTCATATGATATAGTGTATAGTTTAATTATTATTTCATGTATTTTAATTAAACTATAGGTTAAGCATTTTAATTAAAGTATAACATGTTTTAATTAAAATGAAATAAAATACTTAGGTTAAAATGTGTATTATTATTATTAATAACATAACCTAAGTCATGTCTAAATTAATTAATTATAGGCATGTTTTAAATAATTAATTAATTATAACTTATAACATAAAATACTTAGGTTAAATTAATATCATGCTAAATTAATAATTAAATAACCTAAGTCATGATTTAATTAATATCTCATGTTATTAATTAATTTATATCCTAAGTTCATAATTCATAAAAAATTAACATGAAGCATAAATCATGATTTTACCAACGAACCATGAATCGGGCATGAACTCGACACCGTACCCCGAGCCAAACTCGGGGTACGTGTGCCCCCTTGCTGCTGTGGGTCCCACAAGCACCAACCAAGACCAAAAATGGTCTTGGTGGTGGCGGCAATAAGCAAACCGAACCCCCCCCCCCCCCTCGGGTTGGTTATGCTAGGCGGCTAAAACAAACACCCTTTTATATCATCCTTTGATTTTAATTTACCCCAAAACATGTTAGATCAATGTTTAATTATCATGTTTTAATAAGAATAATAATAACATGTTCATGAGAATAATCAAAGATTAAAAAGAATTAAAAAGAAAGGTTTAGAATGATATACCAATACGTAGCTTTAAAGGGGATGAACAAACACGGTTTCTAGCACTTGTTTTTAATGTCAAAAATCAACAACACCCTCCTATGGTGTTGTTATGGGTGGCGGCACAAGGTGGAACGAGGAGGAGAAGGAGAAAATCTTTTAGGGTTTTATGTTTACTTTCTTGAAAAGTGAAAATGAAAATAGTTTTTACCCTTTACCCCTCTTTCATGTAAACTTGATGGGCTTAGCCCATTTCTTGGTTGTTGTGCCGTGGGTATGGGGGCCCCACATGGGGTACCCGTACCTTTTCTCGTGTCCCGATGTTTCGTGTTCGTTCGTGGTTAAACATGTTCGTGTTTAAAGTGTTACTGTTTATTTTATCATGTAGTTTATCGTAATCTTAACGCTCGTAATTATATTATATGTATTTACGTAATTATTCTAGTTCGTATTTTAAATGGTGATCATGATTTAATTATGTTCACGTGACATATTTATTAACTGTTTATCATGAGTTCGTACGTAATCGATACTTATCATGTCATACACGTATGCACTTCGCTTGATTATTAGCACATGAATGTGATCAATACTAAATAAGGTAAGTTTTAATCTAGGACGTACGATCTTAAGGGAACTATTCATGGTAAAAGCATGCGGGTTTTACATCCCTTCTTGGCGGAGAAGACCTTATAACGTCGCTTACATTATTTTCCTGCACTAAGCTAAATGTCAAAACCTAATCTTAGCTAGGACCAATCTACACAACGTCGCCCACTTCACTATTTTATGACACAAGGCTAGATGTCGAGTTCTAATCCAAAGCTAGAACCAATCTTCACAACGTTACCTACTTCACCATTTTCCTACATAAGGCTAGATGTCGAGTTCTAATCCAAAGCTAGAACCAATCTTCACGACTCTTCACTTTGCAGCTAAGTGAGAACTTCACACAACACAACTACATATCACTATATCGTTTAGTGAGAACTCACAAGACACAACTACATCACTTTATAGTTAAGTGAGAACTAACACAACTAATTACAACTCAACTAAACATATCCAAGTACACACATGTAGCTTGGATCTACACAACATAAATCCAAGCACACACATGTGCAATGGATTTACACAACTTTAATCCAAGTATTCACATATAGCTTGGATGAACACAACTAGTCCAAGTATTCACAAATACATTGGATCTACACAAGACATAAATAAACAAATGATGAACATGACTAGATCTTTTAGGAGAAGGTGATCTTCATCAATGCTACATCTTTAATCACATCACAAGTGTGTGAGTGATCTTCTCTTTGGACAAGGTAAAGAAGGAGATCAAGAGGATAATCATGAGTAAACATACTTAACACATTAAGTTATCATTTACAAATGACTAGGATTAGATAGGAGAAAGAAGGCTGAAAGAGATGTCCAAAAAGGGTTTATGAGAATGCAGATTTGATCCACTATTTATAAGACAAACATCCAACGGCTATATCTTCCCGCGGTTCCTTATTGGAGCCCACAGTTCCTTATCGATAAGGAACTGCCGTAGGTGCTAAGGTACAGCCGGCGTAGAGTCCGCTCCTTTTTGTCTTTTAGTGAATTTGAAATATCTAACGCTGTTTAAACCTTCAAAGGATATTCTTATGGCATTTGGAATATGCCATATTTAAATTTACATTTTCATTTTAATAAAACATTTTCTTAAAAATAAAGTTTATTAAAAATCTTTTGTTAGTGTAGTGATTATTACCTTGATGATAGTGTTTGTTAAATAATTCTTTTTATGATTGTGTTTGACAATAAATGTCTTTGTAATTTGTCATGATCAAAACTAAGAAAGATTAATTAATACTAACAATGTTTTTATGCATTGCTTTGCATTAACACTAAGGGTTTCAAGGACCACAGTATTCATTTGGCAAAGCATAGATGCTGACACCATTGTTGATACAAAAGTTGGATGATCCTTACTAGACCCGAATTAGGCTTAATTCGGGTAGGCTGGGCTCCGACTCTTGCACCAAGTGAATAACTTGCTGGGATCCTGACACTAAAGCAACACGCGTTAGACTTACCGTGGGAGCGTATCCCACGATTAGACTCCAGCGTGAGAGTAAGTAATTGGCTAGGGTTAGAAATCGGTTGTGAGTTGAGAGTATGGAGAATATAATACCTTTGTGGAACCCTTGGGGGTTCCTTATATAGGCAGTGAAACCCTAATCGGCTCACTGTTACTTCGGCCCCAAGCATAAGATAATCACCATAATAAGCTTGATTGTTATCTTCTAATTATGGTGAGTGTATATCCTATTCTTTGAGGCAAATCCCAATCCTGATAGGATTGTGATTATGTCTAACCCTGTTCCGGTCGTGCAGGGCCGTGGGCCACATACATCTTATGCAGCCACTATTCATTCAAGCCCATAAGATGAAATGACATTAATCCAACCCATAGATGTGTACACGCGCCTATTTGATTCGGCTAATTACTGCATCCCCTTATCTAGGTTCCTCATAGATGTGCTTTTGTATTATGATTTCCATATAACCCAGCTTCACTGCATAGGGGCGTGTAAGGTGAACCAATTTGAGGTTACCTGCCACGCCTGCGAAGTAACTCCTACTGTTAAACTATTTAGGGTATTTTACTCCCCCCAAATGCAAAATGGGTCGCTTTCGTTTAAAAAACGATCCGCAACCGCCCCCATGTCTTATAAGAAACCTTTATATTCCCTCAAGAAGTGGTATGCCCACTATTTTTTCGAAGACACCAAGGTATTCCCTACCCCTTTTGTTATGAAGTACAAAGTACCCTTTGACTACCCACCCTCATCCAAGGATTATAGCATCCAGGATGTGAAAACAATAGACACCCATCGAACTGAGTTCCATAGGGGTCTGCAGGAGCACTTCCTATGCTTAATAGGGATCAGCCGCAATTATTTTGGGAGGGAGGATAGATATCCATGCTTTCTGACCGAGCGTAGACAGGGTAGGTATTCTTTGAATATGCGTATGAACATGTCGAAAATACTTGTAAACTTACTAACATTTATGCGTGTTTATGTCCGCAGAGATGATGTTGTTTGGTCTTCTACGCCAAGGTGATCCAAGTAAGGTGCCGCAAGGATCCCGCCCCTGAAATAGGGCGAGCCCCCACTACTAGTTGCTACCACAAACATGACCATCGCATTGGAAGAAACAACTGAGTAGCGGTCGGATGAGCAGCGGTCGGATGACTAGGAACCAGTGATCCAGAAGTCACCACTGGACTTCACTAATGAAGACGGTGGTGAGCTGCTGCTGGAGAATGCCACCTCAACCAAGGTGAAGAACAACTCACAGATCCATCTATCAACCGTTTAGTTGATGAGTAAGGAGGAGAAGAAGAATTGGCGTGATCGTAGGAAAAATACGACCTTTTAGGAAAAAGGCGTAAAAGCGGTAAGTATTAAACAAATGATTTAGGAAAATCAAACACTAATGACCCTTATGATGTGTAAGTTCGTTTCCCAAGGAGGTATATGTGTTTAATTAAAATGTAATGATATTTGAGATTAATATTGAGAAAGAAGGGGATGAGAAAAATAGAATGACGGATACGTGAAAATTATTACTACGACGACTAAAATTAAAACCGTAAAAAGTGCCAAAATAAAAATTAATTCTAAAAATTCCCCATAAATTACAAAAAATCAAATTAAATAAACTAAGAGTTTAAAAATGATCAAAACTTTTTCAAACCCTTTAATTAATTGAATATTAATTTTTAAATGCTAAATAAAGCCCTAAAAATCAAAATAATTATTAAAAAGCCCAAACAAAGATTTTTCACTTTGTAAACCTCTAAAATGACTAAATAAGAATAAAAATTATTTTTATAAATTTTTATACTAATTAAAATATTTAAAATGATTATAAATTATTAAAAACTTAAAATAATTCTAGAAATTAGAATAATGATGATAAAATTTATCTAAGAGTTGCAAAAATCCTATTTTAATGTATTAAACCTAAGAAAAATATAAAAAGTGAAAAAATGTGAAAGCTGAAATTTAATAATAAAATGATATTAAAATAATATTAAAAATCTAGAAATTATAAAAAAATTCTAAAAACTTGCAAACTAGTTTATTTTAACCTAAATAAACTATAATGAATGTAAAATCACCAAAATACCCCTAATGGGCCCTAAATGGGCTAAAAACCAAATCAGACTACTTAAATGAGCTTAATGGGCCCAAAAAGTTCAAACTTAACCAAATGGGCTGAAAATCACCAGTCTGACTCAAAATATGATTTTAAGCACAAAAGTCTAATGGCCCAAAAGCTGAAAATGTGCTTATCACAGCTTAAAAGGTCAACAGCTTATTCTTAATGGGCCAATAAGCCCATTAAGCCATAAGCTAATGCCATAAGCTCTAATTGAACACACAACATCTTACTGAGATTCTAAACCAATCTACAAAAAGAAATTTTGAAAAAGATCAAGTAATAAGCTAGAACTTTGAAAAGAACTTTTTCACTAAACGACAAAATAGTCGGGTTAGAGTTCTAGGGCGTTTCAGAAGCTGATTCTTTTTGCAAAAGCTCACAAATAGCTTAACTAAGAATAATCAACAAGAAAATTCACAAAAAGCCATGTAGAAGAAGCTGTAGAAGCAAATAAGCTGGCTAAAAAGGCAAAATAAGCTGGTTTCCTAGCAAAAGCTTAACCAAATGACTTGTAACTTCTCAAAGATGATATTAAGCTGAGAAAAATGACACCTATCACAAAAACCAAGTTGTTGCATGCACCAATAAGCAGTTCTAAAAAATAAGCCAAGTTGTGCTTATTTGACCTAAAGTCAAAGTCTACCAAAATTCACCAAATGCTCAGGGATTGTTTATAGGCTTGTTTTAAGCAACTTTTGTGAAGAACTCAAGGTAGAGTCCTTGTGAATCAAGTGGTCAGTTGACCAAAACTTGACAGATTTTGGCAAAATAAGGCCAATAAGCCAGTTAGCTTATAAGCCAGCAATAAGGCAAACCAAATAGCAAGAAGCACTCATAAGCAACACAATAACAAGTTCCAAGCAGGTAAACAACTAGGCATACACTAGAATCACAACTGCAAGCCCAAATTGAGGTGGTCACTTTGCTGATGCAAATGACCACTTCAGCCAACTTTGATAAGCTCTAGTACCCACAATAAGCCACCAAATTCAACAAACAGATAATGCACAGATAGCTTATCACCTAAACTCTTCCCAAACCAAAATTCAGACCTTAGATCCAACAAACAAAGATTTTATTGGATCTGATGTGTTTGACCAATTTCAAACCAAAATATTCAGATTTTTCCAAAACCTTGAAATACTTATCCAAACCACTTGAGCCTTAACCAATGACCAAAATTAGTTGCATATGACTTGTTTGGACTACCCAAGCCCTAAGAACCAAGGGCACAAGGCCACAAGGCCTTATGATCCCAAAATCTAAACAACATTGTTTTAGCCCTTTTTCAAACAAACTTTTGATTCAATCACACAACCTACTAATTTTATGGTTCAAATACCTTACCTAGGTGACAACTAACAGATAACAACAATAAAACACAAAGCACAAATACAAGAACACCAAATCACATGGCAAAGTTCATAGCAGACATAAACATGAAATTTTTTGAAGGAAACTTAAAAAGAGCTTATACCTATCCCCCACAACTTCCTAGAGGGATCAGCTATGCTCCTTGTACCACTCTTAACAACTAGAGAGTGACCAAGGTCCTTTAACAAAGAAGATGGTATGTGCTTAGCTGATGGTTCAAAGCAGAACCTCAAGGACTTGATTTCTTCAACACAAGCCGCAAACAACCTATCCAAAGGTTGATAAACCTCCACTAGCTTAGTGTCAACAAGCTTGCAAAGGCTTATAACTTTTGGATAAGGGTTAGTACAAGAAAAATATCAAAAACAGATGACTGTTTGCAAGCTTATTTCAAACTTGAAAACCTTACCAAACATAAATGTGCTTTTACTACAAGATCAGAGCACCTTTATAACATCAAATGGAACTCAGAATCACTCTTAAACAACACCTACTTTCAAAAACATAAAAAGGAATTACAATTTTTCCAAAATACCAACTTTTATAAATTTTAAAAAGGAATTACAATGTTTAAAGAGTAAAACTGGAACCAAAGCTCTCTCACATGTTGAGGAGTCTTTATATTGGCCACAAGGGCTAAGATTACAATGAAAACCCTAGCTACAAAGTCCCTAAAATGCCCTTTGAATCTTCTAGACAAATTTTGTTGATGAGCTGTTTAGATTGATCTTGGACGTTCATTTATGCTTTGGGGCCAAGTAATGAACCTAAAACGTTGATCTTGCCATGTCAGCTTACTTGGAGAGGAAGTTGTGTTTTGATTGGTTGACGTGTTGAATGGTGGGGCCTTTAGGTGAGTGGGATTGAGTGTTTTTTGTGTGGGATGGATTTCTGGGCGTGTGAATTAAGCATGTGCTAAGGTAATTGGAATTAACCCTTTGTTTAAGTGGAGTAAAATCTGGGGGTTGATGTGATCGTGATAGTATAGTGATATTGGATACATTATAGGGTAAATTAGAAAATTACCTTTAGGAAAAAGTAATAGACTAATATTACCAATGACGAATTCAATTAAACACGTGATGAACCAAGTTCGTTGTACACGAAGATTGAGTGAATTTGAGACGTTTCGTTTCGTTTTGGACAATTGATTTGAATTGGTTTTCGGTTTTTAAACTAGAAATTAATTCTACCAATTTTAAACTATTTAAAACTATCCTAAAGTGCATGAATCGTAAACCCCGCTATTATTTAATCTAATACAAATACTTAAAATTTAAAACTATTTAAAAAAAACTATTTAATAATCTATAAAAATTTATCTATTTAATTAAAATAACTTTAATTCTATTTAAAAATCTAACTAAACTTTTTAAACTAATTAAATCTATTAAAATTTAATTAAACTAAGTCTATTTTTAAAAAAACTATATTTATCTAAAACAATAAAAATCTAATTATATAAAAACTAATTAAACTTTTAAATTTAATAAAAAACATTTTTTTATATTTTATTATTATAAAAACTGAAAATATGTAAAAGAAATAAAACTATATAAATTTAAAATGAACTTAAAGCTTTGGTAATTATACTACAAAATCTGACAGCTCTAAATACAATATACTATATTAAAATCTAAAGCAGAAGATAAACATAAATGAGCACTGAGCTCAGTTGGTAAACACGTTAGACCATTACCCTTGAGGTCAAGGGTTCGAGTCTAGATTGGGACACATTTTTGTGAATATTATCTTTTTGCACAGATAGATCTTCAGTCACAGGAGGTGACTTTTTACTACACAAATCTTGTGAAATAAGCTGATAAGGTTATCGGCTTTGAGATTAACAGATCAAATTAATCTGTTAATCCAAGCAGCATGGCAAAAACATAGCATCAATCAAAACACAGCTTAAACACAACTCAACAAGCCCAAAAATCAGTATTCAAATAAGCTTAAATTCAGCTAAGACAAGTATTATATCAGCAAATCGAGAATCTGGTGAACTCTTTTATGTAAATTACTATTACACAGATAAATCAAATAGATCTAGATAAACTCAACAACTAAGCAGTTCAAATGGAAAAGCAATTAGAAGTAAATCTATCAGCATATAAAATGTAAACGCAGACTAAGAATACCATGAGTCCAGTTCACATCAAGCTACAATTAAACAATAACCAACAATAAAAATAACCTAACAGGGTCCATGTAATATCATCTTGAATTCAACACGAGTACACGGCTAGAACACAGTCTCAACAATTACAAGTAGCATACCCAAAAAAAATATTCAATACGAGAACTCAGCATTCAGATCCATATTAGCTAAACTTATCCGATTATTTTGAAATTACAGTAACAAACTAAATCAGTGCTTATACAAGTAAATCACAAGTTAAATTCTACCTACACAGCATAAATAGATAACATTTCCATATCAGTTTAGATCTAAGACAAACAAGATAAAAGTAAATAATATGACAAGCTAATTCTAACAAACAACTCCATATTAATTAAACAAAAAGAACAACAGATCATATTTCAAAAAAAAAAGTACATAGAACCTTTTGAAGAATTCCTTTGAGAAGAAGGACGGCGTTGAGCCTCCTTATGACCTTATTTCGACACCAAACGAACCACCATTCACCGTTCAAACAGCACCGTAACCGAACCACCAAGAAACTTAACTCGAACTAGATTTATAACTAAATAGTGGGTTTAGCATTTATATCCCATTTTCACTTTTACAATATTCAATTAAAGCTATACTTTCAGCTTTATCAAATAACAATGATTATTATAACAAATAGATTAGAGAAGTAGCAGATTGTAAAAGTAAAATTAAAAGTAATTAAATAGAAACGAGAGTCAAACCAAAACAACTTTTTATTAATATCAGTAAGATTACAAAACTATTTGAAAGGAAAAATACAAAAACTTCTAATCTAATTTTTGCATAGTAACAATAAAGTAAAAAGAGGGATACTGAATTACAAGAAAATGAGGGGTTTTTATAGCCATCCCAAGGCTGTTGAGGGGAGAATATCCGGATCTTCATAAGCATATTCCTTCTTGATATTGACCCTTAGATCATCTATTCCTCTTTCTATCTCTTGTTGGTTTTGATCCAAAGGCTGATAATACAAAACTAGCACACGGGTTGCCAACGTGGCATCCGTTTGTGCTAGTTGTGTTAGTTTGATGCTGAAGTGGCCACTCTTGATTGGCTAATTGAGGAGGATGAGGTGTTTTGGCCCATGATATGCTGCCACGTACCCCTAGCTGCCCATCTCTTCTCTTCCTTAAAATTGGGGAATTTATATCCCACACGCTTGAATCAAACGTGGGAGTATAAAGCCCCAATTTATTTACATGATTTATTGATTTAGGGTTTTTGGAACAATGATATTTACAGGTTTTTAGGGATGAAGAAGAAAGGTAGATATCATAGGTTATATCGAAGGTTTATTTAATTATTGTGTTTGTGAAAACGTAAAGTGTGTGATGAGATGTGAATGGGTGAGTGGTTGTGAGGATATAAATGGTTTGACTGTTTGTGGGTTGAGATAAATATGAGTGAATAAAAAAACGTGTGAAGTTAACCAAAAACATTTTTAAACACTTTGCCCGTCTTTTGTTGATGGGCTTGGAATGATCCAAGTTACACTTCCTTAGTTTCAAGAATTTGACATTTGGGCCTTAATAACTAGTGAAGTTTCGTTTTTACTTTTTGCTAATGGGCTTTGACCCAAATTATGGTCATTCGTCCATTTCATACTTGTTTTGGGCTTGTACATCGGCTTTTGAGCCCATGTAACAAATGTGGGACCCACTTGGCCATTTTCTCCATAAATGATTAAATCCGCTAAAGTCGAGTTCAAAATTGGCTTCGTTGATCTTTTTCTTCAAACTCGTGTCGATTTTTGCCGGTTTTCGTGAACTTGGTACCTACACACATTAAAACAAGAAACATACAAATACAAAGCCATTTTCAAAGTTTTTATGCATTATTTCATTCTTTTTAGATAATATTGATATGAGTAAAATCACTCATATCAAACTCTCCCTTGCTAAGCAATTGCCGTGTCCTCACGCAATGATAAAGTAAAACACTAACTATACCATTATTCAACTTTTGACGTTTTATTTTGCAAAGACATAATGTATTGCTTTCATTATTAAAAAAAATAACTTTAAGGATCATAAAACTCAAATAGATTCATCGTCCCCGACTTTTCACTTTTCCAAGCCAAGTGCAAAAACAAGATCATTGTCAATCATAAGCCCCAAAATTAAACCAACTCATACAAGTAATTTGTGTTAAACTCAATCTCCTATTATTCCTAATTGTATCTCTAGATTTTATTTGTCATTCACCCAAATGCTCATTTGACTTTATTTGATATTTATTAGTCCAAAAATGAAGGCAAGAACGGTGTAAACTCAACACTCAAAACCTAACCTCGACTTCAAAAACCTTTGTCACTAAAGAAAGCCCACATCAAGGATAACTTAACACGATTTAGGGATAAATCCTGGACCCGAAATTTGGCTAATATGGCTACTTAAAAGCAAAAATAAAAAACCTCCAAAGTCAATCTTGACCTTATTAATAGAGTTAGCAACAACTGCATCATAACACATTTTGGCTCTTTAAGATGCAATTGTGCTCCTTATTTAAGATCCACACCCGAAGGCTCCTTGGACAAAAATAAGGGAATTGACTTCACCATTCCACCTTATGGCTCATGATGATGAAGCAATTTTTATTCAACACGCCCCTTGACATACACCCTAAGGCTCTAATGACAAGGGTAGTGCTACATGACTCCCACCCGAAGGCTCCTAGAGAACATGTTTTTATTTATTCTTCTTTATTAATATGATATTTATAGTAAGCCAAATTTCCGCAATCCCATGATCAAAAGTCCATGACGCTGACACCCTTAATGTGTTCTCACTTTAATTACAAGGGAAGAAAAAGAAGGAGTTACGAGTTAAGATATCAAGCCTAAACCGCTAAAAACTTCATTTATTAAGCAATTATTATTCAAGTGTGGAAAGTAAGTACGAGGAGATTAAATCAAACACAAAAATACTTGCACAAAGAAGAATTTAACCTTAGAAACTTATGATTGAACTCTATCATCTCTTGTTCTCCATATTGTAAAATTTCAAAAATGTGAAATCAATGGATACTTAGCCTATTAAATCAAAGTTTTGGGTTTTCAAGTCATCTATAGGATCTTGCATCTTCTTATACTTTTTCAAGTTTAAGAATTTGCGTTTTAAAGTTCCCTTGATAAACGACTTTCTAGGATCAATTATAGGAACTTGCAAAAATTTCTTGTTCTTAACTCGTATGAATCAAGACTTTCGCGTTTTAAAACTCCCTATATAAAAGCCTAGCAAAACTTAATTCAAATACGTTAAGGAAAAGCTAAGGTTAAAAACCGAGTCGAGTCAAAAACTATTCTTATTTTCACCAACGGAAAGCCTACATTCGTGTCAAAAGCACTTATTTTCTTTATTAAAACTTAAAAATAACACAAAAAATTTAAAATTTTATTGAAAAATGAGAAAAACAAAACGTTTGGACACGACAAAAGAAATTGCAAGCGATTATATCGATTGACTCCCCCATGCTAAAACCAAACATTGTCCTCAACGTTTCTTAGCTCAAGAGTAACACCCCCTTGCTAAAACACGAAGAGTCTAATGCAAAATCCAAACATGGTAAGAGCACGCAAATCTATAAGCCGTTTATTAATTATGCCTCAAGATAAAACGTTAGTCGATAAAAATCAAGGAATAAAGAGTGTGCCCATTTTTGGCATTCAAAGAATGGAAGATCAAGTGGACCGGCAAAAACCGAACACGAGAGTCTTCAAATATTAGGGTCATACCTAAGATTCACAAAAACACAACCAAACACGAGCACGAGCTTGAAAGATCAAGCCTTATTAGTGTTAGAAAATAGAAAGAATATAGAATGTATGGGACTCCCCCACAAGGCACCTCGTTTTTGTTCACCGAGTAATGAGCTTGACTCGATCCCCGCATTCATTGGTCCTTAGGGAAAGTTCGAAGATCTGGGACAACCTCCGTAGGTATGTCCCCTCCAAAGTAATATTTAACACGATGACCATTCACCTTAAAGTTAGGCCCGTCTTTTTGAGCTAGCTCAACGGTGCCATAAGGGAAAACTTGTGCAATGGTGAATGGTCCGGACCAACGGGATTTAAGCTTGCCCGAGAAAATCTTAAGTCTAGAGTTGAATAAGAGGACTTGATCACCAACATCGAAAATGCGGTTTTTGATCTTAGAGTCATGAATCCTCTTAGTCTTCTCTTTATAGATCAAAGAATTTTCATAAGCTTGATCCCTTAATTCACTTAGTTCATTCAATTGAACCTTGCAATGATCACCCGCGGTCCTCAAATCAAAGTTACAATGCTTAAGAGCCCAATACGCCTTATGTTCGAGTTCAATTGGCAAGTGGCATGCTTTTCCGTAGACCAACCTAAATGGTGTACAACCAATTGGCGTCTTGTAAGCCGTACGGAAAGCCCACAATGCATCGTCCAATTTATCCGACCATGAAGTGCGATTCTCTCCAATAGAACGCTCCAAAATCCTTTTAAGAGCCCAGTTTGAGACCTCCACTTGACCACTCGTTTGAGGGTGATAAGCCGTTGAAAGTCGATGAGTGACACCATATTTCTTTAGAACTTTTTCAAATTGTTCATTACAAAAATGGGTCCCACGATCACTTATAATAGCCCGCGGAGTTCCAAACCTAGCAAAGAGTTGTTTCAAAAAGTTCACCACAACTCGAGCATCACTTGTGGGCAAAGCCTTAGCTTCGACCCATTTAGACAAATAGTCCACGGCTACGAGAATGTATTTATTTCCTTTCGAAGATGGAAACGGCCCATAAAATCGATCCCCCACATGTCAAAGATTTCACAAACTTGGATAATGTTTTGAGGCATTTCATCCCTTTGTGAGTTCTTTCCTTGACGTTGACAAGAATCACAAGTCTTGATCAAGTCTTGGGCATCACGATATATGGAAGGCCAAAAGAAGCCGGCATCAAAGACTTTCTTCGCGGTAGCGTTGGCACCATGATTTCCCCCGGTGGGTCCCTCATGACAAGATTTAAGGATATCTTGAGCTTCTTTGCCAAACACGCACCTACGAATCACTTGATCCGCGCACGAACGAAACAAATAGGGGTCGTCCCAAAAGTAATAGGATATATCCTTGAAAAACGTTTGTTTTTGTTGGGACGACATACCCTTGATCACAAACTTCCCCGCATGGTAATTTGCGATGTCCGCAAACCATGGGGTACTATCATCACCACGAAAAGCAATCATACCAAGCATCTCGAGAGGAAATGTTTCATTAATTTCCTTGTTCTCTCGCTCTCTTTGGTGAGGATTCTCAAGTCGGGATAAATGATCGGCCGCGATATTCTCGGCTCCTTTATTGTCTAGAATTTTGACATTAAATTCTTGAAGGAGGAGAATCCACCGGAGTAACCTCGGCTTAGCATCTTGTTTATTAAGAAGATATTTGATAGCCGAGTGGTCCGTATACACTATGGTTTGAGACAAGACGAGATATGGTCTAAACTTTTCAAAAGCATACACAACGGCAAGTAACTCCTTCTCCGTTGTAGTGTACTTTGTTTGAGCATCCGTCATAGTATTACTTGCATAGTGTATAGGCAAGAAATGTTTTGATTTACGTTGCCCCAAAACCGCACCTACCGCATAATCACTAGCATCACACATAATTTCAAAAGGTAGGTCCCAATCCGGGGCAACCAAGATTGGAGATTCGGTTAACTTCTTTTTAAGCATCTCAAAGGCTTGAATACACTCATCCGAAAAGATGAAAGGAGTCTCTTTTTCCAAAAGATGGGTCATAGGCCGAGCTATCTTAGAGAAGTCTTGTATAAAACGTCGATAGAAGCTGGCATGGCTGAGAAAACTCCTTACTCCCTTAACGGTGGTGGGTGGAGGCAATTTGGCAATCACGTCGATTTTAGCCCTATCAACCTCAATACCGGCCTTAGAGATCTTATGTCCTAACACAATTCCCTCTTTGCACATAAATTGACATTTTTCATAATTAAGCACAAGATTCGTTTCCTCACAACGTTGCAACATTCTTTCAAGGTTAGAGAGACATGAAGTGAAAGATTCCCCAAAAACCGAAAAGTCATCCATGAAGACTTCCATGGTTTTCTCGATCATATCATGGAAAATGGCCATCATGTACCTTTGGAATGTCCCCGGAGAATTGCATAGTCCAAAAGGCATGCGACGATAAGCAAATGTTCCATAAGGACAAGTAAATGTGGTCTTTTCTTGATCACGAGGGTCAATGGGGATTTGAAAATAGCCGGAAAATCCATCTAAAAAGCAATAGAATTCATTCCCCGCTAGTCTCTCTGACATTTTATCCATAAAAGGTAATGGAAAATGATCCTTCCTAGTGGCATCATTAAGTTTCCTATAGTCAATACAAACACGCCAACCGGTCACAAGTGTAGTAGGAATCAATTCATTATCCTCATTAGTAACAACCGTCATTACTTCTTTCTTTGGAACACAATGCACGGGGCTAACCCATGGACTATCTGAGATAGGGTAGATCATTCCGGCGTCTAGAAGTTTAGTGACTTCCTTTTTGATCACCTCATGAATCTTTGGATTGACCCTTCTTTGATTTTGGATAGCGGGTTTATAATCATCCTCCATTAGAATTTATGAGTACAAAATTTTGGATATATACCCTTAATGTCGGAGATTTTCCATGCAATGGCCCGTTTATGTTTCTTAAGCACTTTGATAAGTTCATCCTTTTCGTTTTCCTTTAATCCCTTAGCAATAATCACCGGTAACTTATCCGATCCCTCAAGAAAAGCATACTCCAAATGAGTGGGTAATTCCTTAAGTTCTAATTCGGGTGCTTCCTCAATAGATGTTTTCACTTTAGTCTCATTTTCATTCACAACCTTTAAATCCAAAGGTGGTGATTCAAAAGGATCCATATTCAACAATTTTTCAATTAAAGCAATATCTCCCTTGGGATCAAAATTCTCACTATCAAACTCACTAGGATCAAATGGTGTTCTAAGGTAATCATCAATTTCCTTTTCGATTTTTGAATAACCATTATTCTCAAGCTCTTCAAGAACGAAGTCACCTCCCTTAAATGGAGTGAGTGAAGGCTTAGCCGAAGAGATACTTGGATTCGATGAAGTGGGATTGCCACTTTTAGAAGAAGCCGAGAATCCAAGCACTTCTTGAGAATATTCTTCACAAGTAACGTCAATCACATCGATTTGATTAATTGATTCCTCGTAATACTTGGAAGAAAATTAAGAGATATGACCTATATCAAACGTGATATTTTCATCATCAACTCTTAAAGTCAATTTCCCCGCTTCCATGTCAACTAAAGCACTAGCCGTCATCAAAAACGGTCTTCCCAAAATAAGTGGTACACGAGAATCTTCGGGATAATCGCAAACCACAAAGTCCGTTGGAAAGACGAGTTTCCCTACTTTGACAAACACGTCCTCGGCTATACCTTTTGGTAAGGCGATCAATCGATCCGCTAGCTCGAGATCTTAGTAGGTGTAAGCTCGGGAAGTGATAACCTTTTCCACACGGAAAGAGGCATCAAATTAATGTTAGCGCCAAGATCGGCTAAAGCTAAGCATTCTTCCATATTAGGGAAATCACATGGTATCACAAACTTGCCCGGGTCTCCAAGCTTTTTGGGAAGCTTTTGTGTAAGAACCACGGAACAATTAGCATCTAAAGATGTAGACACTTCAACCAATTTCCCTTTATCATTCATCAATCTCTTAATAGTCGAAGCAAACTTAGGCATGTAAAGCAATGCATCCGCGAAACTAACATTAATATAAAGATTCTTAAACATCTCTAAAAAAGTAGTCATTTGAGCATTGGAATTTTCGCGGAGCTTCTCTTGGTTATGTCTCAAAGGGTAGGGTAGTGTGGGTTTAGTCTTCGGAAGCTCGGGTTCCGGAATAGGCAATTGGTCTACCTTTGGTGGAATAGGAATTTCCTTTTCTTTAACCACCTCGGGTTCTTGCTCCACTTCCCTCACCGGAGAGGTACTCACATGTGGAAGCAAAGGTCCGTCTAAAGCTTTCCCACTACGTGTGGTTATAGCTTTCATCTCACCCTTTGGGTTTGGAATGGTATTGCTATGTAAGCCACCCGAAGACGAGGAAGGTTGACTCATAAAGGATTCAAACATCGAAAGCAATTTGTTTTGACTTTGCTCCATACTTTGTTGCATACGATTTTGGTTTTGCTCTAGCCTTTGTTGATTAAGCTCAATCTTATTGTTTTGCCCTTTAATCGTATTTTGAAAATCGAGTTTCAAAGTATTAATTTGCCCTTGAATGTTGTTTTGAAAAGCTTTCATATTTGCCTCATTTGACTTGATATAGCTTGACAACTCAGTTTGATTATTGTGAAAACCTTGATTGTTTTGATTAGCATTAAACCCATTTCCTTGATTGTAATTCCCTTGGTTACCACGGTTAAAATTATTCCCATTATTTCCATTGTTGTACCTATTTTGAACCGGTGGAAAACCCGGTGGAGCAACATGATTTTGACGAGGAACTTGACCGTTGGAGCCATAAGTTCTCGTCGCGGCAAAATCACTAGCTTGATCAAACCCTGTGGTCGAACAAGCATAATTAGGATGTGCTCCACCACATGATACACAAACACTCTCAATCGTATTAATGGATCCATGAGGATTCTTCCTAATCTCATTCAACAAAGTCGCGAATCCACTATCAATCTTAGAGTCCAATCTAGCAATCTCGGGATTTAATAAATTCACATTGGAAACACCCGATGTGTTTCGTGAATATTGTGCTCTAGACTTATCCTCAATTATTCTCCACGCGTCTCTCGGAGTTTTTCTTAAAAGATTACCACCCGCGGCGGCATTTAAAGAATCTTGTTCAATCATATTAAGCCCATTATAAAAAGTATTTATTTGATGCAATTCCGAGAAACCGTGGTGTGGACATTGTCTTAACAAACCTTTAAATCTTTCCCAAGCAACCCCAAATGATTCATACACTTTTTGTTCAAATTTAGTGATCTCGTTCTTAAAGTGTGTTGTCTTAGATGGTGGAAAGAAGTAATCCATAAAGTTAGACACTAAATCATCCCATGTTAAGATCGAACCCGGTGGTTCTTTCTCATACCAAAGCTTAGCATTACCCTCGAGCGAGTACGGAAAAAGCATGAGCTTAATCGCGTCATTCGGCACATCTCTAAACTTGAGAGTCGAGGTAATTCGAAGAAAATTCCGAATGTGAGAATGCGGGCTATCGGTCTCATTGCCATGAAATTGGTCGGCATGAATGAGCGATAAAAGACCCGTCTTAATCTCAAAATGATCCGCCAAAATAGCCGGCACAACGATTGCTTCCCCATACCCTTCGGTGGGTGCACAGAGCAATTCCTCCATTGTTCGGTTATCGACCATCTCTACAACAATAGGTGGAAGCTCGGGTTCCACTATTCGTTGTTGACGATTTCTATTTATACGAGGAATATTTTCAAGCCTATTAAAATAAATCACAAGTCGAGAAGAACGTAATTGCATACACTACAAAGACGAGAATTTAGAGGATTGAAGAAAAGAAATTAGACAAGAAGAAGATTATTTTTGGTATTTTATTTGGTATTGCTCAATCAAAAATGATCGATAAAAAACAAGGAATAAGGATAACTACTATGGAAGTAAATTACCCCCGGTCGACTTTGAAACGATAGGTGAAAACCTAAACGTCTCGAGGTTCAATAAGTAAACTACAAAAATAAGATTTATTACTACTTGAGTCGGAAAACCAATAATAGGTCGTCCCTCTCAATATACGCACAAGCAAGCGGGGAAACGAGGTGGCACAAAGCACATAAAAACCTTTTTCCTTAGACGACCTTTTATAGCACGTCGCCTTATACCCACCTTATAGTTTGTATAAATCGAGTTCAAACTTCTTATTAGTATTTATCGATTTTGCCTTTTATTTTTGTTTTGGATTCGACTACAATAGCTAGGTGATGAAATCCCAACTAAGGCCTTATTTGAAAAGTATGTAAATTTTTTGTTCTACGTAATACAATATATTATGCACAAAAAACGAGAAAAACGATACATACTATATAATAGAAAAATAACAAAACTTTCCGAGGACGGAAAGGGTCTTCAAATCAACGATCAACAAATCTCAACGAAAGTGAATCGTACACAAGATCCCGGCAGCGGCGCCAAAATTTTTGATGTGATCGTGATAGTATAGTGATAATTTGGATACGTTATAGGGTAAATTAGAAAATTACCTTTAGGAAAAAGTAATAGACTAATATTACCAATGACGAATTCAATTAAACACGTGATGAACCAAGTTCGTTGTACACGAAGATCGAGTGAATTTGAGACGTTTCGTTTCGTTTTGAACAATTGATTTGAACTGGTTTTTGGTTTTTAAACTAGAAATTAATTCTACCAATTTTAAACTATTTAAAATTATCCTAAAGTGCATGAATCGTAAACCCCGCTATTATTTAATCTAATACAAATACTTAAAATTTAAAACTATTTAAAAAAAACTATTTAATAATCTATAAAAATTAATCTATTTAATTAAAATAACTTTAATTCTATTTAAAAATCTAACTAAACTTTTTAAACTAATTAAATCTATTAAAATTTAATTAAACTAAGTCTATTTAAAAAAAACTATATTTATCTAAAACAATAAAAATCTAATTATATAAAAACTAATTAAACTTTTAAATTTAATAAAAAACCAAAATTTTTGATGTGATCGTGATAGTATAGTGATAATTTAGATACGTTATAAGGTAAATTAGAAAATTACCTTTAGGAAAAAGTAATAGACTAATATTACCAATGACGAATTCAATTAAACACGTGATGAACCAAGTTCGTTGTACACGAAGATCGAGTGAATTTGAGACTTTTCGTTTCGTTTTGGACAATTGATTTGAATTGGTTTTCGGTTTTTAAACTAGAAATTAATTCTACCAATTTTAAACTATTTAAAACTATCCTAAAGTGCATGAATCGTAAACCCCGCTATTATTTAATCTAATACAAATACTTAAAATTTAAAACTATTTAAAAAAACTATTTAATAATCTATAAAAATTAATCTATTTAATTAAAATAACTTTAATTCTATTTAAAAATCTAACTAAACTTTTTAAACTAATTAAATCTATTAAAATTTAATTAAACTAAGTCTATTTTTAAAAAAACTATATTTATCTAAAACAATAAAAATCTAATTATATAAAAACTAATTAAACTTTTAAATTTAATAAAAAACATTTTTATTTATTTTATTATTATAAAAACTGAAAATATGTAAAAGAAATAAAATTATATAAATTTAAAATGAACTTAAAGCTTTGGTAATTATACTACAAAATCTGACAGCTCTAAATACAATATACTATATTAAAATCTAAAGCAGAAGATAAACATAAATGAGCACTGAGCTCAGTTGGTAAACACGTTAGACCATTACCCTTGAGGTCAAGGGTTCGAGTCCAGATTGGGACACATTTTTGTGAATATTATCTTTTTGCACAGATAGATCTTCAGTCACAGGAGGTGACTTTTTACTACACAAATCTTGTGAAATAAGCTGATAAGGTTATCAGCTTTGAGATTAACAGATCAAATTAATCTGTTAATCCAAGCAGCATGGCAAAAACATAACATCAATTAAAACACAGCTTAAACACAACTCAACAAGCCCAAAAATCGGTATTCAAATAAGCTTAAATTCAGCTAAGACAAGTATTATATTAGCAAATCGAGAATCTGGTGAACTCTTTTATGTAAATTACTATTACACAGATAAATCAAATAGATCTAGATAAACTCAACAACTAAGCAGTTCAAATGGAAAAGCAACTAGAAGTAAATCTAGCAGCATATAAAATGTAAACGCAGACTAAGAATACCATGAGTCCAGTTCACATCAAGCTACAATTAAACAATAACCAACAATAAAAATAACCTAACAGAGTCCATGTAATATCATCTTGAATTCAACACGAGTACACGGCTAGAACACATTCTCAACAATTACAAGTAGCATACCCAAAAAAAAATATTCAATACGAGAACTTAGCATTCAGATCCATATTAGCTAAACTTATCCGATTATTTTGCAATTACAGTAACAAACTAAATCAGTGCTTATACAAGTAAATCACAAGTTAAATTCTACCTACACAGCAGAAATAGATAACATTTCCATATCAGTTTAGATCTAAGACAAACAAGATAAAAGTAAATAATATGACAAGCTAATTCTAACAAACAACTCCATATTAATTAAACAAAAAGAAGAACAGATCATATTTAGAAAAAAAAGTACATAGAACCTTTTGAAGAATTCCTTTGAGAAGAAGGACGGCGCTGAGCCTCCTTATGACCTTATTTCAACACCAAACGAACCACCATTCACCGTTCAAACACCACCGTAACCGAACCACCAAGAAACTTAACTCGAACCAGATTTATAACTAAACAGTGGGTTTAGCATTTATATCCCATTTTCACTTTTACATTATTCAATTAAAGCTATACTTTCAGCTTTATCAAATAACAATGATTATTATAACAAATAGATTAGAGAAGTAGCAGATTGTAAAAGTAAAATTAAAAGTAATTAAATAGAAACGAGAGTCAAACCAAAACAACTTTTTATTAATACCAGTAAGATTACAAAACTATTTGAAAGGAAAAATACAAAAACTTCTAATCTAATTTTTGCATAGTAACAATAAAGTAAAAAGAGGGATACTGAATTACAAGAAAATGAGGGGTTTTTATAGCCATCCCAAGGCTGTTGAGGGGAGAATATCCGGATCTTCATAAGCATATTCCTTCTTCATATTGACCCTTAGATCATCTATTCCTCTTTCTCTCTCTTGTTTGTTTTGATCCAAAGGCTAATAATACACAACTAGCACACAGATTGCCAACGTGGCATCCGTTTGTGCTAGTTGTGTTAGTTTTATGCTGAAGTGGCCACTCTTGATTGGCTAATTGAGGAGGATGAGGTGTTTTGGCCCATGATATGCTGCCACGTACCCCTAGCTGCCCATCTCTCTCTTCCTTAAAATTGGGGAATTTATATCCTACACGCTTGAATCAAATGTGGGAGTATAAAGCCCCAATTTATTTACATGATTTATTGATTTAGGGTTTTTGGAACAGTGATATTTACAGGTTTTTAGGGATGAAGAAGAAAGGTAGATAACATAGGTTATATCGAAGGTTTATTTAATTATTGTGTGTGTGAAAACGTAAAGTGTGTGATGAGATGTGAATAGGTGAGTGGTTGTGAGGATATAAATGGTTTGACTGTTTGTAAGTTGAGATAAATATGAGTGAATAAAAAAAACGTGTGAAGTTAACCAAAAACTTTTTTAAACACTTTGCCCGTCTTTTGTTAATGGGCTTGGAATGATCCAAGTTACACTTCCTTAGTTTCAAGAATTTGACATTTGGGTAATAACTAGTGAAGTTTCGTTTTTACTTTTTGCTAATGGTCTTTGACCCAAATTATGGTCATCCACCCATTTCATACTTGTTTTGGGCTTGTACATGGGCTTTTGAGCCTATGTAACAAATGTGGGACCCACTTGGTCATTTTCTCCATAAATGATTAAATCCGCTAAAGTCGAGTTCAAAATTGGCTTCGTTGATCTTTTTCTTCAAACTCGTGTCGATTTTTGCCGGTTTTCACGAACTTGGTACCTACATACATTAAAACAAGAAACATACAAATACAAAGCCATTTTCAAAGGTTTTATGCATTATTTAATTGTTTTTAGATAATATTGATATGAGTAAAATCACTCATATCAGGGGTGAAGAAGGGTGAATAGTGGTAAGTTTGATCCGTTTTTTGTGGGAGTGGAGTTGTTTGGCGCATTTTCTGATTTGAATGTTTCATTTGTACATATTAGGCCCTTGTGTTTTGGGAATAATGGTAAAACGTGTTTTTCAGCTTTAATAACTCATTTCCTTTGTTATTTAAGTTCCAAACTTCACACTTTTGCCCCAAAAGTTTGGAAAAAGGATTTCAAGGGTTGTTTTTGCCATTTTTGAATAGTTTAAGGACTGATCTTGGACAATTCTCATCTTTGAAGGTATTCATTGGATCTTTGACTTCATGAGGGACCATTGTTGACAATTTAGAAATGTAGAGGGACTAAACTTGCCAAATCTTCAAAGTTTAAGGAACTTGTAATTATGAATATACAGGGGTATTCAGTGTCATTTGTTCATAAATGAGGGATTAATCTTGTACATCTTCAAGTCTTCAAGGGTTTTTCTTTGATAAATCCAAAACTAGGGCCCGATTCATTGTACGGCTTCGTTTCTCGTGTCCGTTTTTCCTTGTTTCTTGTGATCTTTTGTCTTTTTCATGATATCCATACCTAAAATACACAAGTAAACAAACACAAGCATATATATGGTATTTTTATGACATTTTATGCATTTAAAGCCTGAAAAGAACGATGAGATCATGTAAAAATGCCATCTCATCACTCCCCCATACTAAGCCATTTTCGTGCCCTCACGCAATGCTAGAATAAGGAATCTAAGCATTACCAAAATTCAATTTTATTAACCTTTATTGGAAAGTAAAAGACTTGCAACAATACTACTAAGATGTGTAAAGACATTATGTATGATTTTCATCATGTAAGTGACTTTTAAAGTCAATGAATAGAAACAAGTAAATGTCTCATAGAGTAAATTTCGTCATCCTTGATTGTCATACATTCCATGCTAAGTGCAAAAACGAGATCATTGTTGGTACAAGTCACAATGCTAACACTACTCATATGTTCAAATTGTGTAATACTTTTTCTCCCCGCAATCCTAGTTATTATGAAAGGAAATGGGTTTCTATAATTTTTATAACTATTTGTCATGGATCACAAGTGATTTATATTGACTTGTTTAAGTAGTTATTAGTCTGAAAGTAAAGTAGCACGATTTAATTGATAGTTAGCCGAAGGACAAAATCTTTTAAAACGGCTTCTCGTGTATCTCCTTAAGTTCATATCTTGACATAACTCGTTTCACGATTTGAGACCTTTCTCGGACCGATATTTGACATGTACTTCATACTTCAAATCTTGGGAAGACGTTCTTGGAATTATGGTCTTCTCTTCATATTTTGGAATTTCTTCACTTGACGTTTTTGAGAGATTCTTCATACTTGGACCACGACTTCATCATTTTTCTTCAATCTTTATTTTGGATTTTGATATACAACGATCTGCCTCCTTTTCGGACTTGGATATATTTATCCTCATACCTTGTTAGGGTCTTTTTGGATAGACTTTCTCCATGATCTTTAGGGGAGTAATTGCTTTTCGTCGTGTGTCTCGATCCTTCATATTGATTTAGGAACAATGATACTTCACATCATCTTGGATCTTTAGCAACAAAATAGAACTCCTCATGCCTTGTTAGGGCCTTTTTAGATCTTGACCAATCTTCGCATCCCGCTTCAATAAGTTATGCCTTAGCTATGAACTCTATTCAACCCCGAGCAACTTTTAAACGATCTTGTGCTAGAAGCTAAGTAACCTTTCAAATCGTACGACCTTACTTATTGCAATTATTTTTATTCCTAATGCATTGATCTTATGGGAGAAAAAGCCACAATTAAAAACATATGAGTTTTTGAAAGAACATTTTCATGTTCTACGTTTAGCATGATCACTTGTCTAACTCTATCATTTCTCGTTCTTCACTATTTAAAGACCTCTAATCAAAAAGAGACTCGTGAATACTTAGCCATGCAAGTCAAAATTAAGCCAAATTTGGATTAGCTTTCATTAAGACTATATCAAATCAAAGTTTTGGGTTTTCAACCCACCTATAGGATGTTGCACTTTCTTGGACTTTTTCAATTATAGTGAATGAATTTTATAGTTCCCTTGATAAGTGACTTTCTAGGATCAATTATAAGAACTTGCGAAAAGTTCTTGTTCTTAACCCGAATGAGTTAAGACTTTCGCGTTTTAAAGTTCCCTATATAAAAGTCTACCAAAACTTGATTCGAGCGGGTTAAGGAATGTAAAGGGCTCTAAATGCCCATCAAGTCAAAAATTAGCTCTTATTATACCCAACAGAAAGTATACATTCGTGTCTTAAAAACACTTATGAAAACTAATAAAAATTTTAAAATTTGGCCATTTTTAGCCTTATTAGTAACAAAACAAAACAAAACGTTGAAAGTTGGAAAACGTGAGGGTGTAGCAAAGCAAGTATCTATTCACCCCCCCCCCCCCCCTACTAAAATTAAACATTTTCCTCAATGTTTCGAGTCTAAAGGTGGAGCACCCCCATACTAGAGACGAAGAATAGAATGCTTAGGATCTTTCATGGAAAGGGTGATCAACAATATATCTAAACCCGTTTATTAATTATGCTAAAAGATATTTGTTAGAACAATAAAGGATATGTCATGGATTCGTGAAAAACTCTTCAAGCAAACGATCGAGGGTCACGCAAACGAACACGAGAGTCTTCAATCGTAACGATGATGATGATCTAGATAACACATTCACAAACAACCACGAGACAACGAGTTGGAAGGGCACAAATCCCCTCTCATTATTTATTATAAAGCATAAAAGGATAAGCATGGGATCTCCCCCACGAGGCACCTCGTTTTTGATTACCGAGTCATGAGCTCGACTCGATCCCCTCAATGCTAATTATCATTGGGGAAGGTGACTTGGTCGAGGTCGTCCAACGAAGGAACTTCACCACCAAAGTAGTGCTTAAGCCTATGTCCATTCACCTTGAAGTTAGGTCCATCATTTTGAGCTAGCTCGATGGTCCCATAAGGAAACACTTGTGTAATGGTGAAAGGACCCGACCAACGAGATTTTAATTTCCCAGAAAATATCTTTAATCGAGAGTTAAAAAGTAACACTTGATCACCAACGTTAAAAACCCGGTTTTTAATCTTTGCATCATGAAAGTTTTTAGTCTTTTCTTTGAAAATCAATGAATTTTCATAAGCATTATCTCTTAATTCATCCAATTTATTCAATTGTATTTTCCGGTGATCTCCCGCGGTCTTCAAGTCATATTTTGCATGCTTAAGGGCCCAATATGCCTTATGCTCCAATTCAATGGGCAAATGACAATTCTTCCCATAGACTAAATTATAAGGAGTACAACCGATAGGTGTCTTATAAGCGGTTCTAACGGCCCATAAAGTGTCATCGATTTTGTCGAACCATGAAGTACGGTTTTCTCCAATCGACCTCTTTAAAATCCTCTTCAAAGCTCGGTTTGTAACCTCGACTTGCCCACTCATTTGCGGGTGATAAGCCATAGAATGACGATGAGTAACTCCATATTTCTTTAAGACCTTCTCGAATTGGTCATTACAAAAATGGGTTCCACGATCGCTTATAATAGCACGAGGGGTTCCAAACCGAGAGAATAGTTGCTTCAAAAACTTCACTACCACACGAGCATCATTAGTAGGTAAAGCCTTAGCTTCCACCCACTTAGAAAGTTAGTCGACGGCGACGAGGATATACTTGTTACCATGAGATGATGGGACCGGCCCCATAAAGTCTATGCCCCAAATGTCGAAAATCTCACACACTTGAATTATATTTTGCGGCATTTCATCACGTTGAGACGATTTTCCTTGACGTTGGCACGAATCACACGACTTCACAAGTGCGTGTGCATCACGATAGATCGTAGGCCAAAAGAAGTCGGCATCGAACACTTTCTTAGCCGTGAGATTAGCACCGTGGTGACTACCCGTGGGTCCCTCGTGACAAGCTCTAAGGATGTTAGAAGCTTTAGCACCAAACACACAATGTCGAACGAGTTGATTCGCACAAACCCGAAAGAGATAACGGTCGTCCCAAAAATAGAACGTGACGTCAAGAAAGAATTTTCTCTTTTGTTGTGTCGTCATATCCTTGATTATGAAATTGCCCGCATGGTAATTTGCAATGTCGGCAAACCATGAGGTGGTGTCTTTAGAATTCACTACACCGAGAGTCTCAAGAGGAAATGTTTCGGTGATTTCCTTGTTCTCGAAAACATCTTTGTGAGGATCTTCTAGACGAGAGAGATGATCGGCCGCTAGATTCTCGGCTCCTTTTTTGTCGAGCACTGTGACATCAAATTCTTGGAGGAGGAGCATCCAACGAAGAAATCTCGGCTTAGCATCTTGCTTAGCTAAGAGATACTTGATAGCCGAATGGTCGGTATACACGATGCTTTTAGTTAAGACAAGATAAGGTCGGAATTTCTAAAAAGCATAGACCACGGCAAGGAATTCCTTTTCCGTTGTGGTGTACTTTAATTGAGCCTCGGTCATCATCTTACTAGCAAAATGGATAGGACGGAAATGCTTTTCATAACGTTGCCCTAAAACGGCCCCTATAGCATAATCACTTGCATTGCACATGATTTCCAAGGTTAATTCCCAATTAGGAGCAACAAGAATGGGAGCTTCGGTAAGTTTCCTTTTAAGAGTTTCGAAAGCTCTAACACAATCCTCATTGAAATTAAAAGGAGCATCCTTCTCGAGAAGGTGTGTCATTGGTCGATAGATTTTCGACAAGTCTTTGATGAAATGACGATAAAAGCCTGCGTGGCCTAGGAAACTCCTAACTCCCTTAACGGTTTTGGGATGAGGTAACGTGGCGATGACGTCTACCTTAGCTTTATCGACCTCAATCCCCGCTTTCGAGACCTTATGTCCTAAGACAATTCCTTGTTTACACATAAAATGACATTTTTCCCAATTAAGCACAAGGTTGGTTTCTTCACAACGTTTTAACATTTGCTCGAAATTAGATAAACACGACGTTAACGAATTTCCAAACACCGAAAAGTCATACATAAACACTTCCATCGACTTCTCAATCATATCATGAAAAATAGCCATCATACACCGTTGAAACGTACCCGATGCATTACAAAGTCCGAAAGGCATCCTACGATAAGCAAACGTTCCATAAGGACACGTAAACGTAGTTTTCTCTTTATCACGAGGGTCGATAGGGATTTGAAAGTGGTCTTTACGAGTGGCGTCATTTAACTTTCGGTAGTCAATACACATTTGGTCCATGAAGGGCAAAGGAAAGTGGTCTTTACGAGTGGCGTCATTTAACTCTCGGTAGTCAATACACACCCTCCAACCGGTCACAACACGAGTGGAATTAACTCGCTGTTTTCATTAGGCACAACGGTCATTCCTCCCTTTTTAGGGACACAATGGATTGGGCTCACCCATGGGCTATCGGAGATAGGATAAATCATTCCCGCGTCAAGGAGTTTTAAGACTTCCTTTTTTATGACATCGTGAATTTTGGGGTTTACCCTTCTTTGACTTTGAATTGTGGGTTTGTAGTCCTCCTCCATTAAAATATTGTGAGTACAAAATTTTGGGTCAATACCCTTAATGTTGGAAATTTTCCACGCAATTTCCCCTTTATGAGCTTTAAGAACTTTCAAGAGCGGGGTTTTTTCATCATTAGCAAGACCTTTTGCAATAATAATCGGCAACTTGTCATCACCTTCCAAGAATACGTATTCAAGGTGAGATGGAAGATCTTTCAATTCAAGGATAGGCGGTTCCTCGATCAAAGATTTTTGCTCAACACTTATAACTTCCATTGGCGGAAGAAATGGTGGAATAGAAGTAACATTACCAATTGTCACCTCATCTTCATTGTCGATTTCATTTGAAGTAAAATCGCATCCTTGGAATAGAGTCAGATTTGGTGTAGAATTAGCAAGAATCAGATCCAAAATAGTGGGATTGCCACTTGACGAGCTATCGGAAAAACCTAACACTTCTTGTGAAAACTCATCGCAAACCACATCAACTAAGTCGATGTGATTGATGGTAGCGATTGCATAAACATGAGAAGGTGTTGAGTTTTGAGTAGCGTTTATAACAAGTTCCTCTTCGTTGAATCTCAAAGTAATATTTCTTGTATGAACATCGATAGCGATCTCGAGGTGTCTAAAAATGAACGACCTAAAATTAGAGGAACTTGAGGATCCGCGGGGATGTCAACTACTATAAAATCAACGAGATAGTAGAACTTCCCCACTTTCACGAAAACATCCTCGGCTACTCCACATGCTAAAATCGTAGAATGATCGGCCATCTCGATAGACATGTTCGAAGGAGTAAGAGCCGGAAGCGAAAGCGATTTCCAAATGGAAAATGGCATCAAATTAATGTTCACACGAAGATCGGCCAAGGCGAGGCATTCTTTCATATCTTGTATATCACAAGGAATGAGAAACTTTCCGGGATCACCAACTTTTTCCGGTATGCGGTTAAGATAAATCGAAGAACAATTAGCAAGCTTTGAAAGCTTTTGCTTATCATTCATCATACTTTTAAAAGTGGAAGCGAAACGAGGAATGTATAACAACGCGTCGGCTAAACTTACATAAAAATGAACTTGTTGAAACATTTTTATAAAAAGCTCGATTTGTTGTTTGTTACGTTCTTGCAATTTATCTTTCTTTCGTCTCGAAGGTTAAGGTAAGGGTAGTGTGGGTTGGACATTAGGCAACGGCCTTGGAATCTCGGGTTCCATGATTGGTAATGGTTCAACCGTAGGTGTGGTATGAGCGGTACTTCCTGGGCTTGTGATATGCTCCTTTTCGACCATCACCTCGGGCTCTTTCTCAATTTCCTTCTCCTTAGAAGTACTTGGACGAGAGATTGGTTCCTTGAAAGTTTTACCACTACGTGTAGTAATAGCCTTCATTTATCCCTTCGGGTTTGCAATGGTATCACTAGGAAGACCACCCGAGGAAGAGGGTTTACACATGATTGCTTCAAACATTTTTGCCATACGGTCTTCAAATTTTGATTGCCTAGCATCCGCTTTTAACAATTCTTGCTTAATCTCATGTTGTCCTTGTTCCATATTTTGTTGATTTTGTTGAAGACGTTGAACGTTTCCTTCCATTTTATTTGCATGAGTCTTAAGTTCATTAGCAAGTTCGTTTTTAAGCACGTTTTTCAACTCGGATCTTAAGCTAATCATTTCACGTTTCATATTATCAAACTTAGCATCATTTGCTTTAGCATAATTCAAATATTCTCCTTGAAGATTTTTGGTGTGATCATTTTGAAAACCTTGTGTAGTAGTTTGAAAATCACGGTTTTGGTTTTGATTTGCAACTTGTCCATTCCCACTTTGATAATTCCCTTTGTTGTAATTTTGTGAATTGCCTTGATAACCACCATTTTGATTGTTTTTTCGATAGTTGTTAGCATTTTGATTTGGTGGAGCTTGATTTGGGCGGCATTCAAATAATCTCGTTCATGATCATTAAGCCCATTGTAAAAAGTATCTATTTGATGCAATTCCGAAAAATCATGGTGTGGACATTCATGTAACATTTCCTTAAATCGTTCCCATGCCATTGAAAAACTTTCATTATTACATTGTGTAAACCTTGAAATCTCATTTTTCAAATGTGTTGCTTTAGATGGTGGAAAAAATTGGTTCACAAACTTAGAAACGAGATCACCCCATGTCAAAATCGAATTTGGCGGTTCTTTCTCGAGCCAAATTTTAGCGGGTCCATCTAACGAGTATGGAAACAACATCATCTTAATGGCGTCATGTGGAACATCCTTAAACTTGCTTGTTGCGGTGAGACGATTAAAATTCCTTATGTGATAATGCGGGTTGTCTTTTTCATGACCTCTAAACTTATTTGCTTGCAACATCGACGATAAACCCGTCTTAATCTCGAAGTTCTCCGCAAGGATGGCGGGAATCACAATGGCTTCTCAAAAACCCTCGGTGGGTGCTTGAAGCAACTCCATCATAGTACGATTAGCCATGGCGACTATTGGTTCTACAACGGGTTCGACAATTGGAGTTTGTGGTTGTTCAATCAAAGGCTCTTGATTTCCTTGACTTTGACGACGTTTATGAGCTCGTTTTGCTTGATTACGAGTTAGCATAAACTTGACGAAGAATGGGAGGTGAGCAAAGAAGATTCTTTTTGGGTGTTTTGTGGATTTTCAATTTTTATTTTTTTTGTGTTTTTGGTTGTTTTTAATTTTTTTTTGATTTTGTGTATCTTCATAAACAACAATCTACCAAATCTCCCCTCAAATAAAACTCTTGATTAAAGAAGCCTCAAAAGAATGAAAACGATCACCTGGAGTGAACGCCTTCGAATGACTTTAGAACTTTGGTGAAAACCAAATTGTTCAAGAGGGTTAAATCACAAAGAAACCAAGCAAATATATATGATACGCAATAATAATTTGGGCGGCAAAACCCTCGATTAGCCTTCAATCTCAAAATACTCACAAGCAAGCGGGGAAACGAGGTGACGTGAAGCACTTAAGAGCCTTTTTCCTTAGGGTATATTTTATAATACCCACCTTATACACACCTTATAGTTTGTATTTTTCAAAATCGAGCTTCATGAAAGTATTTATCTATTTTTGCCTTTTTCTTTTTGTTTGAGATTCAAATACAATAATTAGGAGATCAAATCCCAATTAAGGTTGTGTTTTCAAACTTTTGGAGATATTTTGAATTTGTTGTGATACTTAATACAATATAGTAATAATAATTTCACAAGAAAAACGAAAAAAACCGATAATACGTATTAGTAGAGTTCTACTAATACAAATACTATTTATGGCTAATATTAAAAAACAAAATGACAAATTAATCACGACACACCTCCCCGGCAGCGGCGCCAAAATGATTGTAGGAAAAATACGACCTTTTAGGAAAAAGGCGTAAAAGCGGTAAGTATTAAACAAATGTTTTAGGAAAATCAAACACTAATGACCCTTATGATGTGGAAGTTCATTTCCCAAGGAGGTATATGTGTGTGATTAAAATGTAATGATATTTGAGATTAATATTGAGAAAGAAGGGGATGAGAAAAATAGAATGACGGATACGTGAAAATTATTACTACGACGACTAAAATTAAAACCGTAAAAAGTGCCAAAATAAAAACTAATTCTAAAAATTCCCAAAAAATTACCAAAAATCAAATTAAATAAACTAAGAGTTTACAAATGATCAAACCTTTTTCAAACCTTTTAATTAATTGAATATTAATTTTTAAATGCTAATTAAAGCCCTAAAAATTAAAATAATTATTAAAAAGCCCAAATAAAGATATTTCACTTTATAAACCTCTAAAATGACTAAATAAGAATAAAAACTATTTTTATAAATTTTTAAACTAATTAAAACTATTTAAAATGATTAAAAACTATTAAAAACTTAATATAATTCTAGAAATTAGAATAATTATGATAAAATTTATCTAAGAGTTGCAAAAATCCTAATTTAATGTATTAAACCTAAGAAAGATATAAAAAGTTCAAAATTGTGAAAATTGATATTTAATAATAAAATAATATTAAAAATCCATAAATTATAAAAAATTCTAAAAACTTGCAAACCAGTTTATTTTAACCTTAATAAACAGAAAATAAAAGTAAAATTACCAAAATACCCCTAATGGGCCCTAAATGCACTAAAAACCAAAACAAACTACTTAAATGGGCTTAATGGGCCCAAAAGGTTCAAACTTAACCAAATGGGCTGAAAATCAACAGTCTGACTCAAAATTTGATTTTAAGCACAAAAGTCTAAAGGCCCAAAAGCTGAAAATGTGCTTATCACAGCTTAAAAGGTCAACAGCTTATTCTTAATAGGCCAATAAGCTCATTAAGACATAAGCTAATTCCATAAGCTCTAATTTAGCACACAACATCTTATTGAGATTCTAAACCAGTCTGCAAAAAGAAATTTTGAAAAAGCTCAAGTAATAAGCCAGAACTTTGAAAAGAACTTTTTCACTAAACGACAAAATAGTCGGGTTAGAGTTCTAGGGCGTTTCAGAAACTGGCTCTTTTTTCAAAAGCTCACAAATAGCTTAACTAAGAATAATCAACAAAAAAATTCACAAAAAGCCAAGTAGAATAAGCTGTAGAAGCAAACAAGCTGGCTGAAAAAGCAAAATAAGCTGGTTTCCTAACAGAAGCTTAACCAAATGACTTGTAACTTCTCAAAGATGATATTGAGCTGAGAAAAATGACACCTATCATAAAAACCAAGTTGTTGCATGCACCAATAAGAAGTTGTAAAAAATAAGCCAAATTGTGCTTATTTGACCAAAAGTCATAGTCCACCAAAATTCCCCAAATGCTCAGGGATTGTTTATAGGCTTGTTTTAAGCAACTTTTGTGAAGAACTCAAGGTAGAGTCCTTGTGAATCAAGTGGTCAGTGACCAAAACTTGACAGATTTGGGCAAAATAAGGCCAATAAGCCAGTTAGCTTATAAGCCAGCAATAAGGCAAACCAAATAGCAAGAAGAACTCACAAGCAACACAATAACAAGTTCAAAGCAGGTAAACAACTAGGAATACACTAGAATCACAACTGTAAGCCCAAATTGAGGTGGTCACTTTGCTGATGCAAATGACCACTTCAGCCAACTTTGATAAGCTCTAGCACCCACAATAAGCCACCAAATTTAACAAACAGATAATGCACAGATAGCTTATCACCTAAACTCTTCCCAAACCAAAATTCAGACCTTAGATCCAACAAACAAAGATTTTTATTGGATCTGATGTGTTTGACCAATTTCAAACCAAAATATTGATATTTTTCCAAAACTTTGAAATACTTATCCAAACCACTTGAGCCTTAACCAATGACCAAAACCAGTTGCATATGACTTGTTTACACTACCCCAGCCCTAAGAACCAAGGGCATAAGGCCACAAGGCCTTATGATCCCAAAATCTAAACAACCTTGTTTTAGCCCTTTTTCAAACAAACTTTTGATTCAATCACACAACCTACTGATAACAACAATAAAAAACAAAGCAAAAATACAAGAACACCAAATCACATAACAAAGTTTATAACAGACATAAACATGAAATTTTTTAGAGGAAACTTAAAAGGAGCTTATACATATCCCCCCACAACTTCCAAGAGGGATCAACTGTGCTCCTTGGACCACTCTCAGTAACTAGAGAGTGACCAAGGTCCTTGAACAAAGAAGATGGTATGTGCCTTGGCTGATGGTTCAAAGTAGAACCTCAAGGACTTGATTTCTTCTACACAAGCAGCAAACAACCTATCCGAAGGTTGATAAACCTCAACTAGCTTGGTTTCAACAAGCTTGCAAAGGCTTATAGCTTTTGGATAAGGGTTAGTACAAGAAAAATATCAAAAGCAGATGACTGTTTTCAAGCTTATTTCAAACTTGAAAACCTTACCAAACATAAACGTGCTTTAACTACAAGATCAAAGCACCTTTATAACATCAAATGGAACTCAGAATCACTCTTAAACAATACCAACTTTCAAAAACATAAAAAGGAATTACAATTTTTCCAAAATACCAACTTTTATAAATTTTTAAAAGGAATTACAATGTTTAAAGAGTAAAACTAGAACCAAAGCTCTCTCACATGTTGATGAGTCTTTATATAGGCCACAAGGGCTGGGATTACAATGAAAACCCTAGCTACAAAGTCCCTAAAATGCCCTTTGAATCTTCTAGGCGAATTTTGTTGATGAGCTAATTAGATTGATCTTGGACGTTTATTTATGCTTTGGGGCCAAGTAATGATCCTAAAGCGTTGATCTTGCCATGTCAGCTTACTTGGAGAGGAAGTTGTGTTTTGATTGGTTGACGTGTTGAATGGTGGGGCCTTTTGGTGAGTGGGATTGAGTGTTTTTGGTGTGGGATGGATTTCTGGGCGTGTGAATTAAGCATGTGCCAAGGTAATTGGAATTAACCCTTTGTTTAAGTAGAGTAAAATTTGGGGGTGAAGAAGGGTGAATAGTGGTAAGTTTGATCCGTTTTTTGTGGGAGTGGAGTTTTTGGCGCATTTTCTGATTTGAATGTTTCATTTGTACATATTAGGCCCAAGTGTTTTGGGAAAAATGGTAAAACATGTTTTTCAGGTTTAATAACTCATTTCCTTTGTTATTTAAGTTCCAAACTTCACACTTTTGCCCCAAAACTTTAGCAAAAGGATTTCAAGGGTTGTTTTTGCCATTTTTGGATAGTTTAAGGACTGATCTTGGAAAATTCTCATCTTTGAAGGTCTTCATTGGATCTTTGACTTCATGAGGGACCATTGTTGATAATTTAGAATTGTAGAGGGACTAAACTTGCTAAATCTTCAAAGTTGAAGGACCTTTTTGTAATTTTGAAAACTTAACGGACCAAACTTGTAATTATGAATATACAAGGGTATTAAGTGTCATTTATTCACAAATGAGGGATTAATCTTGTACATCTTCAAGTCTTCAAGGGTTTTTATTTGATAAATACATAACTAGGGCCCGGTTCATTGTACGGCTTCGTTTCTCGTGTCCGTTTTTCCTTGTTTCTTGTGATCTTTTGTATTTTTCATGATATCCATACCTAAAATACACAAGTAAACAAACACAAGCATATATATGGTATTTTTATGACATTTTATGCATTTAAAGCCCAAAAAGAACGATGAGATCATGTAAAAATGCCATCTCATCATGGCGCAGGAAGGCGGATCCTCCCAACTATCAAAACCCGTGTCTTGGAAGCGCAAAACCACCTGGAGGTGGTGAAGAATGTAGAGGCTAAGGCGGGGGAACACAATGCTCCCCCCCAAGAGACTAAGGAAACACCACACTCAGTTCCAAGAAGGAAGCAGCACCATAATGCCTCAAGGCAACCCCCCGCCGCAAGTAGATACCCATGTTTGGAAGGAGACACCTATTAGCACCGTGGATCCTACCATCACGGAACCAATGATAGACGTGACATAATTACTAATGATACTTCATAATATCTGATCCCCTAACAAAAACTCATAAGTGTTTGTTTTAATAACAGGGCAGATCCGTTGATAGCAGCACAAGAGAAGGAAGTGGAGAGAGAACCTTCTCCCATGATATCCATGATGCCCCCATCTCCTCCCCTGACTCATGAAAAGGAGCCTCGTGTTGAGGGTCCAGACACCAACCTCCGCCCGACATGGAACTTGTCCAGCCTCACAAGACTAGAGGCGGAGTCTGAGTGTAAAGAGTTCATGGATAACCTAACCCTTCCAGCACTGGCACAAGATTTAGATGAACTTGAGCATGGTACTCTTCTGTAGCAGTATGATGTGGCCACGGCGCACCAGGTAACAGTTGGTGCGGCCCTACGGCACCGTCTGGAGGAAGCCTTAGCCAACATGAGTCGTGCCGACAGGAGGATTGCTCACAGGGAAGAAATGGTGGAGAAGCACGAGAAGACAATAGCCTCCTTGCAGGCAGACTTAGTCGTGGCGGAATCAACAAAAACAGAACAAACCAACCATGCCAACGCCCGCGAGGAGCGCATTGCTAAGTTAGAAGTTCTCCTAGCGGCATCCAATGATAAGGTGCATATCCTTACTTATTTATACCCATTGTTAAGATAAGCCCTATCTTTCTTATCCGCAACCGAAGCCGCCGCCAGAGCCGCAACGGACTAAGCCTCCATCATGTCAAAATAGAGCGACATGCTAAAGGAAGAACTCACCCATGAACGGGCTATCATGGAGGAGCGAGCAGCGGTGGCAGAGGGAGAGCTGAGCATGCTGGCGAAAGACTGCACCAAAGTGTTGTGCCCTCAACTGCTCACGGCTATAGCCGGTCGTACGTGGATGGTGGGCCAAGGGATACGCCTAGCCGTGACAAGGGTAACGGAGGCTCCTTGGTTTGTGCAGGCCTTTGCGGATGTTGTATTAGACGGTATTGACCGTGGCAGGCATGAGGGGTTGATCAAGGCTGCGGAACTGATAAGCAAACAAGAAGACATATCCCAGCATGCCTATCATAACCCTGAAGTAGAGGACAAGATGACCGCCTCTATGGCCGCCCTTGGGGAAATTCAGCACCCCTTCCTTGATGATCTTGAATCTTTAAAGGATGCCTCTGTCATACCCACCATGGCGGAATATGGGGCGCGACGTATGGATATCATCACAACATGGCGTGTCTATAGAGATAACTAAATGAAATAAGAAATGTCATAAATGGCGACACAAATGTCATGACAATATCTCAACATGCAGGAGTCTAGGTAAATAGGTAACAGTACTACCATTTACTTGAGACAAACAAATAACACAAACATATCAAACATATAGGTGCCAACATGCATCACTTATAAAAAAAAACATAAAGGTAAACTAAGAAGGAAACGGGGATATCCTTCTATATGTATTCCTACGCTCTCCAAATCCTAGCCACATAAGTTCTCACGCTTAACCACGTTATCACCTGAAAGAGACACTAAAACACGTCAACATAAAGTTGGTGAGAGTCATAGGTTTAGACTCTAACGCTAAATCAGTTACAAGTTGTGAATAACAAACACCAATACAATAACATATGGACAATGTGCTACAAGTATGCATTAACAACTAAAAATTCAAGATTAAACATTTCAAACCAAATGCAAGGCCCTCGGCCTTACCAAACATCATGGTACCATAGATGATCACACTATGTACCTATCCCAAGGCCACTACCTTGTCATTAACCATTGGTCTCATAGACGATCACACTATGTACCTATCCCAAGGCCACTACCTTTTCATTAACCATTGGTCCCATAGGCGCCCATACACCTATGTACCTTTCCAATCCAGATCATACACAAACAAGAATCACATAGCAGTTAATCACATAATGTACACACAAGTCCATCTCAACCTTTAAAAACATTCACAACATCAATTTATAAACAACTCAACACAGTGTCTCTTCCATCCCATCTGGAAGTCAAAATCAAAAGTAAACATGGGACTATGAAACTCACCTGATAGCTTCTTCACAAGTCCTCGCACTAGCAACGAGCTAACAAACCAAAAACACACAATCAATACCCGAACCAATCACCAAGATGGCTCATCAACCTATGATGGACATCTAGCCTATTCCCATATAATTACCTTATTGTTAAGTTTTAATCACCCCATTACCCTTCCTTAACAAGTCCCTAACTTGGTTAAGTTTAATAGCTATCCCGTTCATAATTTTACACAAAACAGTCCCAGTTTTAGGTCTCAAAACTTCAAGTCAAACGTCCACTTAAATATACCCATGGTTTCTGTAAAAGGAATATTCACACTTTTATAAATGTTAGTTAAAATCTCCCACTTGCCCTAACCTTAAAGCTACTGTTAAGGCCCCGATATATGTGTATATATTGCTACGTATCCAGAATTCACTGATTTTAAACGTATGAAAAGTTCATTACCATTAGAGGGTCTTACCCTAAACCACAATGTTAACCCAAGTGCAGATAATCACTACAATATATAAACCATCTCTCATGTTCGTGAGAAGATCCCAATGCAACCCTAAGTACCCCAAACAACCCAAAACTTAAAAAGAAAACAGGCTGAATTCAAAACTGTTTTGACCTCCGACTGTTGTAACCTGTTTTTGACCCACTTCCCGACCTTCAATTTAGTACTAGTTTCTTGCATTGGAAAGCCACTTCAAATACCTTTTCATGGCTAGTTTGATCGCATCTTGAATGTTCCTAGAACTCCAGATATGATCAAAACAATTGACTTAAAATTCTGCCCAGTTTTTAAAAACGAGTTTAACAAAATCAACCTCATTAATTAACCCTAATCCCTCTATTTACAAGCCCTAATTTATTTAATCATTAAAATATGATTAATATACTGTTTTTAATTAAACTCTAATCTAATCCATCATATGATCATAGAAACATTAAAAACATTTAATATGAAAAGGGTTAAGAAGGTTTTACCTTTGAATTAATAGAAGAGGAAGAAAACCTATTTTTTGAAGAACCCTAATTGGCCACCATTGATGAATTTCGGCTAGAAGATGTTATGGAGGTTAAAAACCTGATTATTATGGTTATGAGTTGGGTTTGGTAAAGTCCTAAAGGCCCCCTAATCCCATTACAAGTACATTGGGCCTGTTTTGGGCTTTTCCCTTCTTTCTTTCTTCTTTGGTGCGTCTAAACCGACCCAAACACCCCTAAATTCGTTTTTTTATTTTATTTTTATTATTTAATATTATGTTATTAATATTACTTTAATTTTACTTAATTTATTTCTGCTCCTAAAGCTTCCAAAACCACAAAACCGTAAAACTAGTCAAATTTACGCGTTTTACCGTAAAAGACGTAAAGTATACACTTTTCAAAAAAATCTCAAATTTTGAAATAAACTTTATAACTAAGTCCTAAATGACTTAAAACCATCCCGAAAAATATTCATATGACTAATTACCTCATCCGCGACCTCTAAATGCTAAACCGTAAATCGTAAAAATACGATTTTCTATAATACATATACGTATACATAGAACCACCAAATAACACCATCTCACTTCATAGTCACTACCATGTGAACTCATGAACATGAAATCATCATACATCGTTTCATTCACAAGGTACCCCGTACCGGAAACGATATCCAAACCACAATCTATACACACCAATAAGCACATAAACACGTAAAGACACACAACTAGCACAAAATAAAACTAATTGACGAACCTCAAAACCAGGGTTGTCACATCACTCCCTCCTAATAGAAATCTCGTCCCGAGATTTACTCCTTAGGATCAAACACACAAACAACAAATCACATGAGGATACTTGTTCTAAACGAACTCCTCTCATTTCCACGTGAACTTTAGTTCAAGTTTCAAAATACCACATATACAAACCAAAAATAATTAAACTCATTGCCAAACTCTTGACCTCACAGTCAATAAATCTCACAGATTACTCTTGATAAAACAAAGACTCTTATTAATACAAGTACCGAATAATCGCACATGCAAATATGCATTCTCAAACAACATTTACCAATCTTAATGCATGCAATATATCATATATACCACTCATTTCCCCCAGGTAATTCTATGCTCATAAGCTAATGGTCCGATCTTTCTAAAGATCATAAATGGACCTACAAAACTCTACATCAACTCTTCCATTTTACCAAAACATACCACCCGTTACTATGGGTGAAACTCCCTACATAACTTTCTCACTAACTATAGTGGTTTCCTCCTTTTCTACATAGCATCCCTTGTTGCTCTCATCCTTTCCACAACCATCATTACCACATTAGTAGCCTCTTTTACCAATTCTAGTCCACAATAGGGGCAACTCACCCTATCCTTTCATATAGTGCCTCAAATGGCATTTATCGACTTCTAGTATGATAACTATCATTATATGAAAACTCAGCCATCGCTAACGAGTTTCCTAACTACCTCTAAATCAATCAGTATAGGTCAGTGCCATTTCCTTTTCCACATTACGACAGTATTAGCCTGCTTGTGCTTTATTCTACTCATTAAGCTCTACCAAAGGTTTACCTTCGGTTCCTATCTCGACCTATTTCATTCATGCTTCTCTTCTATACACACTTCCTTCTTCTTCTTCAACTCCTACCATACATCACGATGTGATGCTTCCCATCGTTTCTTCCTGTTGGGTCTACTAGATGTAGATCTTGCAGCCTGTCAGGACCGGTGAATGACTTATGTAATCACAAGTCAAATCACAAAGAGACTCTATACACAATATGAATGTAGAATATAAATATAATCAAGAGAAACAGAATAACTATAAAGAATTGATCCTTTCTAAGGATTTCTAATATTGATAATGACTATAACTACGTTTTGTGAAGGTATGTGTAACCCTTCTGCCTAAGGTTCCTTTTATACTACAAGGAAACCCTAATACATCATTAAAGAAAACGTGTAAAACTGATATGCATATCCTTTCCTAACATATCTCATGCATATCCTAACAGAATATTAAGTAAATAATAAAGTTTGACTTCGACTAGGACCAGGAGCAGGACTTGCTCCTACTACGACTAGGACCAGGAGGAACTACATACCTCCTAGTCTACATATTACATATAACTATTCCAATGGTCCTAACAATCCTCCCCTAAACTTGAATTTGACCTGTTGAGTTCAAGTTTCCTGGAAAACGTGCAAAGAAAGCCCGAGGAGTGTATCAGCAAAACAAATAGCAGCATCAACAAGATAAGAATCAGAAGAACAGCCGCAACATGAAACACTAGAAGCTTCTCCAAAGCTTGTAACAAATCAGCATCGTGTTGAATCTTTTCAGCAACATGAGCAGATTTGATGAGCCTTTACCAAGTAGCTGCTCGCTCTTGGGCTAGCTAGTCATTCTGGTGGAATAAGCATCACCCTGGGAGACTAGAACCCAGCCCAACTCTTAGAACGTAAATCAATGGTGAGTGGGAGTACCCTGATGATTTTAGGCAAACCATCACAGCCGTCAACGGATTTGATGCGTCTTTACCAGAAGCCGTACCCCTCTGCACTCGCCAACTCTTTGCAATGAAGCATCGGTGAGTTGAACACCCTATAGCTTTAAGCAAGCTATTACAGCTATCAACGGATTTGATAAGATCTTTACCAAGAGCCGTACCCCCTTGGATCAGCCACTTTTCAGTCCAAGACTATGGCAAGTGAAAACCATCCAGTTTTGGGTAACCTGGCAACCATCAACGGATTTGAGAATCGCACCAGGAGCCGTACCCTCAAGGTGAATCAACTTTTTCTTGTCGATTAGACATGGTAAGTTGAGAACCATTGGTTGTGTGGACCACGTCCAACACCAAGTGAAACCAAGTACCAGAACAAACGCAAACCAGGAACCTCATTGTGAAACAGCCAAGGGATATTATGTACAAGTATAAAAGCTAAACTGTGTGTAAAGTATAAGCAGATATTATATAAAAAGTATATATATTTTTTTTTATTTTTATTTTTTTTAAATTTTTTTAAATTTTTTTTTTTATTTTTTAACTATAAAGAATGAAATTCACCAATCACTGTACATATTGGTGAAAAGAATAAAAAGAAGAACAAAAATTCAAAGTATAAACACTTACAACCCAATCACCTTACATACCAGAAGCTGCCTTCTTATCCGCTAGCAACCGTGCCTGAATACCCTCTACCAAAGCCGTGGCCATACTCGACTCATTCCCAGAAGGAGCAGTAGAAATTTACAAGTGACTTGCCAACATTGCTTCCATGGAAGAAATAGTCAAAGGATACTCAACATCCGTCAGCATAAACACCATATGACCAGATTCTAATTCCAACATATGAACTCCACATCCAGCATATAGCTTCCATCGCAGAATCTCCCATTGGAATTGATCCTTCCATATGCCCAAAACAGGAGCATTTGGAGGAGGATCCAACATCAGCTTGAGATCGGCCCAGAGACGGATACCAGGCCAGGAAGACACCGCCATGGGGTTAAACGGCATACTAGAATCAACAAGCCCAAACAACGCCATAAGATCCATAGAGTCAGCCCACGATAACACACCCTGCAAACCCGTTGCCAATCGCACAGACCCATCACTCAAAGTAATCTGATCGGAGACGCCACCAGGAAGTGTTGTAGAACGCTCAACTGTATAACCCGTAATGCTTCCATTGCCCAAAGGTAAGTCAGAATCGCTGTCAGAAGCTGCATCAATTAAGTTCTCAGGATCACGCTTCTTAAAAGGAACTGATTTACCACGGCGAACACGACGAGCAAGTTTCTGGCGAATGGAACGTCGAGGTGTGGGAGCCGAAGGTGTTGATTCAACCTTTACCTTAACTCCAGCAACAGCAGGGGAAGCAGTAGAAGTAGACTCATGAACATGTCCACCCAAAGGACCACTAGGAGCTGCATCAGAAGTAGGATTAGGTAGTTTTGCAGGAACTTGTGGTGATGGAGATGGCACATCAGATGTAGCAGCAGTAGGTATGGTGGGATCAACAAAGGTGCTTGCAGGAACATGGGTGGGGGTAGTAGTAACAGGTGTGGTGGTGGAAGCATGAGTGGTGGTGGTAGTAACAAAGATGGTAGTAGCAGGACCAGCAGTAGAACCAATAGGAGCAACCAAGGGTGTAGTAGAAGGACCAACAGAAGTAGCAATAGAACCAGAAGGACTACCATCAGAACCAGGAGTGGGTACAGACGAAGGACCAATAGAATCAGCAGGCATAGAAGCAGTCACACCACGAGGATGGTAAATAAATCTTTCCGGAATAGGTTGACTCTGACGCTTCACCATCTTTTCATAAAGGACCTTAAGCTCATCAAATGTCAAAGCTCTCACCCGAGCCCAAGACCACGGAGCATTGAAATGAGCAGCAGATTGATATTTCACATAACGTTGCATCTGCTGGCGCTCCTCAGCCCGAGATAGAGGTCTGTTCCTTCTCTGTTTCTTTAGTTCTTCAGCAAGAGCCAACTGGTGCTTATGCATCATCACCATAGCACGCAGAATACAATTGTGTTCATCAACATCATCCCCCAACAGATCTTTAAACTGAGCATAATCCCGAGTGAGAACAGTCAACACTTGCATCCATTCACCATCAGTCCAGTGCATGGCATCATGCTGAATTTGCGCACGCCTGCGCTCGCGAAGCTCTTCCTCAGCAGCCCTATCCGCCTCATCAATCTCAGCCTGAACTCGACGAGCAGCCTCTTCACCAAGCCTTTCTTCTTCAATCTGTCGACGAGTACGCTTGCGAGTTGGAGATGGAGAATCAGTCATTGGGGCTTTTCCCTTCGGATCATGAGAGGGACCAGCATGAGAACCATCAGCAGGATCAGAATCACCACCCATAGAAGGGGGAATAGCACTAGGAGAAGGAACATTGGAGGACATTGGAGGAACCGGTAAATCATCATAAACTTTATCAGCAAAGGCAGCCTTTGCCAACAACGTCAAGCCATCCTCAACATTCTCCGCACCCTCATCCTCAGAATCTGAAAGAACCACATGCTTCTTGCGACGACGTTGTTGATTCTCCAACACCTTTATGCGATCAGCCAGAGGAAGAACAAACTCCCTTGTAAGCTTCCGATGTTGGTTTAAGTCAGCTTCCAAACAAATCATCCTCTCATGGTACCTGTGCATAAGATCGAGCAAAGATGTCAGTGTAGTAGGCTCCTCCGCCTGCCCACCAAGAGAACTTGGATCAGGGAAGGCATCACGGGAGCCCGAAGCAACATGTGGGTCAACCTGCGGAGAACTAGTATCAAACGGGATATCAGTCGAGTGTGGGGCAGGACTAGGAGGTGGCGTCTCCACAAAAGGAGACCTTTGTGGAACTGAGGAAGGACCAGCCTCGGTAGGAGATGGTTTTTCAACCACCACTTCCTCAACTAGCTCCTCCTCTACCACAGGAGTGACACCAACAGTAGGAGCCTCCTCCTCCTCCATGGGGTCATCATCTATCACAACAAACTCAGGAGCCTCCTCCTCCTGACCCATAGGACCCTGAGCCAACCCCATCATGGCTTCAGTCAGGGGCCTCCAATCCCCAGTAAACCCATTCATCATATTGTAATACACTTTAGATGTAAGTTTAGATGGCACATGCTCGGTCCTATCACGTGGAATGCAAACAAGGATTTGTTGAAGAAACCTAGGGTACATCAGAAATTTCTTCCTCGAACCAGCAGTAGACAAATTACTAGCCATCCCCTCAAATAGATAATGAGAAAAATTAAACACTCTACCCTGGGCTAAACATATAAGACCAGTAGCCAAAGGAGTAGGGAAAGCATCCCAACTCCCAGACTTGGGACTCATACAATGGATTAAAAAGTGAACCAGAAGCTTCCATTGGGGGGAAAACCTATTCTTCTGGAAGTTAAACTTCCCCCCATGTTCATAACCTATGGCAGCCATACCCTCCAATACTTCTGAATTGGGGATTGATACAACACCCCCTTATCCTGAAGATGAAGAGAAGAGCGAATAGATGCTTCAGTTACCACATATGCACGTCTATCAATGGTAGCATGGATTGCACGTGGACGTCCAGCCACATTCACAAGTTGAGCAGACGCCCAAAATTGACGTATCACACTATCATATATGGTGGGACAGACAGTAAATGCAAACCATAAGTTAGAAGCTTCAATGAAATCCAAGATGTCAGCAAAGTGTTCACGATTTGGACCATCACCCAGATAAGCAACACGATTGTGAGCAGGTTGGTAAGCAAGAGCAGCCATGGATCTTGATGAATTGATGGAAGAAGGATTGGGATTGGGATGTAGAGAGTAGAAGCGGTTTGTGTGTGTGTGTTAATTGTAATGAGTGAGTCAAGGGTGTATGTTGACCATATATGAAGAAAGTAGTAACTGTTCATTGACCCCTATTAATGGGGGGTTGCCCTTTAAAATTAAACCATAATGGCATAATAACCACTTGCCCTTTTTAACATAATAACCAACCCTCAATTTACTTGCTGAATTCAAACTTGTAAATACCAGTATTGGGAGCGTTGACCAAAAGTCAAAGCACACAATGGTCAGACCAGGAGCAAAACGTGATTAACAAAGGACAAAAGGAATGAACAGTATGCCAGACCAGTACCAGTACCAATAGCCAAACACCACTAGACATGGAAGGATTTTAAACCACCATAAGGCAACCAAGCATAACTAGAAGCTGACCAAAGAGGACCAGAAGCCAGTCATGTAAGGCCATATCCACCAGAAGAGAGCAAAAATCCTCCATCAGAAGCACCACACACCATTATAACCAAGAAATTATGTTGTTAAATACTATGAATACGTTAGACTGACCTAATATGTACACAAAGCCTCCCCTTAGGCTTTGCCTCCCCTCAATCCTAGACCTCAAGGATTGACCATCCCAATATGAACCACCAAGTGGTTAAACCGAGGACCATCAAAAGCTTTAGTCAGCAAATCAGCAACATTGTCATCCGTATGAACTTTAAGAACCTGTATCAGCTTCTTCTCATTGGCATCGCGTATAAAATGATTCCGAATCTCAATATGCTTCGTCCGTTGATGAAATACATGATTCTTCACAATGCAGATAGTGCTTTGATTGTCAATAAAAATTTTGGTATTCATAAAATTGAAACCAGAGTCCAACATCTGATTTTGGATCCATAAAACTTGACCACAACAACTAGCAGCCGCAACGTATTCAGCTTCTGTTGAAGAAGTAGCTACGATTGTCTGTTTCTTACATTGCCATGAAATAAGCCGACGACCCAAAAATTGACAACCACCAGTAGTAGACTTCCTATCATTATTAGCACTAGCATAATCACTATCACTATAGGCTTCAAGAACAAAGGGAGATTCTCTAGGATACAATAGACCCAATTTAGGTTGAGCCTTGATATACTTGAAAATCTTCTTCACTGCATTTAAGTTCGAAATCGTTGGAGTCACCTGGTGTCTAGAACAAGCACTTACTGCAAACATAATGTCCGGACGTGATGCAGTCAAATACATAAGAGAGCCAATCATAGACCTGTACATGTGAACATTTACCGGGGGATCTGGCTCATTCTTAAGTTTGATTCTAGCAACTTCATAAGGAGTTGCTGCTGGTCTAAGAGGATCCATGTCAAACTTCTGAAGAATCTCATGAACATATTTATCTTGACTGATGAAAATCCCATCCGATTGTTGCTTGACCTGAAGACCAAGGAAAAATGATAGTTCTCCCATGGCACTCATCTGAAATTCGCCTTTCATCAAGTGTTCAAACTCATCACACCACTCCTTCCTTGTAGAACCAAAGATAATGTCGTCCACATAAACCTGAACAAGGATACTATCCTTGGAATTCCGCCGAAGAAATAGTTTTTTGTCAATAGTACCTCTTCTATAGCCATTCTTTAACAAGAAAGTGGAGAGACGTTCATACCAAGCTCTAGGAGCCTGATGTAACCCATAAAGAGCCTTGACCACCTTGTAGACTTTCTTGGGATGAAGTGGATCTACAAACCCCTTAGGTTGAGTAACATACACTTCCTCGTCAATTTTTCCATAGAGAAATGCACTCTTGACATCCATCTGGAACACCGTAAAACCAACATACGAAGCAAAGGCCAAAAACAGACGAATGGCCTCGATCCTGGCAACAGGCGCAAAGACTTCAGTATAGTCAATGCCCTCAATTTGAGTGTGTCCTTGTGCGACAAGCCTAGCTTTATTCCTGACAACAATTCCCCGTGCATCCTTCTTGTTTTTGAGAATCCATTTGGTATTGATAGCTGTCTTCCCATCTGGTAAGTCAACCAGAACCCAAACATTTTGAAACAAGAATTGCTGCATTTCCTCCTGCATAGCCTCCACCCAACTTTGATCCTCAAGTGCATGAGAAACAGACCTAGGTTCCACCTGTGAAAGAAAACAAGCAAACAAACAGTGTTGAAAGTCCGTGTGATTATTACGCTTTTGATCCTCAATATAGCCCACAAGAGCATGATGATCAGACGAGGCCTTCTGCTGCATTCTGCGTGTCCTGACGGTAGAACCAGGATCTCCAATAATTTGAGTGGTAGGATGATCTTTATGTGAGTGCAAGACTGGATTGGAAGAAACCTCCACTTCTGGGGCCAAGTTATTGAGATCACCAACAAAATCAGCATCATATGAAGCATTTTGGAAAATCCTGTCTACCGGTTGTTTATGAATATCATCCAGCTTGGTAGAAGACTTCTGCTCATGGTTCCCTAAATCAGAAGGACTGGAGAAACGTGTATTGCAAGCAGACTCACTAGCCGGAGTACCAGTAGTTGATAAGCTAGCACTAGGAGCAGAAGCTGGAGTACCAGGAGCAACTTTGTCAGTAGGCTCAACCAAGGGAAACTCAAAACTATCTTGAGCAGCTGCTTTAGTAGCTTCTTGTTGTTGCTTGAGAAGAGTGTCAAGAGCTGCTTGGGAATCATGTACATCCAATGGAGTTGCATCACTAGGAGGAATAGGAGAAACCGTGGTGGAATAGGGTGGAACCACAAAAATGTCATCCTCATCATCTGAATCAGAAAGACTAGAAGGAACACCAGTACTAGAAGTTGCAAACACTTGTGGTCCTGCATCATGGTTAGTTTTGAAGCGAAAATATCCTAACGAATCACTAAGATAATCAAGATCAAAATACCATTCTGGACCTTTGCCTTGGATGTTTGACTTCTCCTCAAAATACCTGAGATTAATAGTTTCAATTATCCGTTTGGCTTGAAGATTGTAGACACGATACGCCCGAGAATAAGCTGAATATCCCACAATGTATCCTTCATCAGCCTTGCCATCAAACTTCCCCAAATAGTCACTAGTATTTAGAATGGTGACTGGACACCCAAAAGGCTTCAAATGAGCAATATTTGGAACCTTGCCCGTGAGCAGCTCATAAGGAGTTTTCTTTGTGAGGATTGGTAATAGAAACCCTATTCAAAACATAACTTGCAGTATTAACAGCTTCTGTCCAGAACATGGTCGGAAGTTTGGAATCGGCAAGCATAGTTCTTGCTGCTTCTATTAGTGTCCGGTTCTTTCTTTCTGCCACACCATTCTGTTGAGGAGTCCGAGCAGCACTATAATCTCTTTTGATGCCCATAGCATTGCATAGTGTGATGAGGTCTCTATTTTTAAACTCGGTTCCATTGTCGCAACGAATACCTTTAACTTTCTTGGACAACTGATTCTCTATCAAGGTAAGAAAATCTCGAAGAATTGAGTAGGTCTCACTCTTGGCAGTCATGAAGAACACCCACATAAACCTGCTATAACCATCAGTCACCACCAAACAGAATTGATTGTGGTCAATGCTTCTGATGGATGTAGGACCAAATAAGTCCATGTGTAGAAGCTGCAATGGTTCAGTAATAAGACTTAAAGCAGTAATGGCCTTGAAGGATGCTTTGTGTTGTTTGCCTTTGCTGCAGGCAATACAATTGATATCATTTCTAAACGTCTTGGGAGGTAAACCAGACGCAAGTTTGTGAATGGTCTTGAAATTCACATGTCCCATCCTTCGATGCCATTTAGTGGCTTCATCTTCTGAGGCTTTTGCAACCAGACATGCTAGTTGACCAGTAGGGTTGACTTCATTCAACTTGATACTATATAGATTGTGTCTTCTAGGGATTCTGAGTAAAACTTGTGAGTCATCCGGAAGCTGAAAATCTTTGGAAAGCACAAGTGCATCAGTATCGGTGAAGAGTACAAACTGCTTCTTGTCACAAATCTGAGAGACCGATATCAAGTTGAAGTGTTGAAGTGCTTCCACATAGTAGACCTTCTCAAAATTTAGATTAGGAGTCTTTATCGTTCCTTTGCCAGTGATTCTGCCTTCACCTCCACCAAAATAGACCTTGCCTCCATGAAATGGTACAAAGTTAGAGAGAAGACTTTTATTGCCAGTCATGCTCCTGGAGCAACCACTATCAACAATGCCTAGACTAGGATCCTGGTATGGAGTAACCTACAACAACAAGATAATAAAAAATGCAAAAATTAGTGTCTTAAGGGGACCCAAACCTTTTCAGATTTGAGCCTGCCTTGTGGATCATTAGAAGAATGCCAAGAAGATTGATGAGATCCACTATTGTTCCTTGGTTGCCTATGCATCACATGGGTATTACTATTTGACCAGGAACAACCTGCTGAGGGCTTAACAGCAGTTCCCAAATTTCCCAAACCAAAATGCATGTGGTCTAAATTATGCGGATAGATTGGATTAAAATTTGGAAAATAATTACTGGTTGGTTGGAATCCACTATCTCTCCAATAATCAGACGCCAAAGGAGAGGATACTCTAGAAGTATTAAACATTGGAGCATTGGGATTAAGTCTTCTAGAAGCATATGAAGCAGCTCCTGGTGAACCAGGAGCATGAAAAGCATGATTAACAGATGCATGTGTGTCATAGTAATCACAATCTTTAATTAAATGAAAGGAACTGCCACAAACAAAACATGTTTTGAAAGACCTTTTATTAGAATGAGATTGTTTCATACTGCCTACTTTATTACACACATTTCTAGGAAAAACTTTCTTCCTAGGACTCAATAAACAAGGACCAGACACACTTGACTTGACAGCAACTTTTTCTTCACACTTCCTAGCACCAGTAGCAGCATGTTCATTCGACTTGGAACTCGTAGGTCTAGACTCTTCACTTGAACCATTAGATGCAGAGTCACCGGCTTTGTCACTGAAAGTACATGAGACAAAGTCATTAGTATTAGTAGAACTTGTTGGGGACTCAAGCATCTGTGATCCATCCGAGTCATTATGCCATGAGGTGGGCATAAAAGTTCCAGTAAGAGGAGGAGGGACAGCATGCATTTCTGCTGCTGGTTTAAACCTATTGTAACTTGGTTTGCCCTCATCCTCTTTGTCGGCATCAAAGACACTTGAGAAAGATAAATCAAATACATCTTCTGAATCAATATATTTTTCAAATCCTAAGCCTCTTTTAGTTCTGCCAGACATGCTACTATCAATTAATTTTGAAAGATTTTTAGGTGCCTTTTGCCATTTGTCAAATCTTAACATTGTAGCATCTAATTTAGCTTGCATCTCCTCTTTTTCTTGGATACTAGCATCTCTTTCAGTTTCTGTATATTTAAGCATATTTATAGTGTTTTCTAAATCAATGCTTAGTATCCTGATTTTATCCTCATACGCACGTTGTGTATCTTGTAACCACCTCTTTTGTTGTTCCAATGTGTTTAATGAAGCCTTATAGGCTTGTACCTCTAAAAAATACTTATCATTTTGATCATTTAGTTCATTAAATTAGGACAACAATTCTGTGTATTTATCATGACAACCAAGAGGACAATGTTGTACCTGAGGTGAGATGCCCATAAGAGCAAACTCTTCTTCTTCTTCTGCATCAGAGAGATTCCCAGCAATCATTGCTAACACATCAGTCGAGGATTCAGCTGATTCCAGAGTAGAAGCCTGATGATCATTCCAGTTGACCATAGAGTCAACAGATACCAATGCCTTCCTGTCATCTTTAACCTCCTGAACCTTGAAAGCGGAGTACCTGCTCTTCTCCTGATCATTCTTGCTAGGGCACTCCCTTGCAAAGTGACCCTGTTGCTGGCAGTTATAGCATCGTACCTTGCTTCTATCGAATCTTGCTGGCTCCCGAGGGTTGTAATTAAATTTCCTTCCTGCTTTCTTCTCAAACTTGTGAACCCTAAGAGTAAGCATGGCCATATGCCATTTAAGATCCATCTCATCCAGGTCAAGTTTATCGACCTGTTTGAAGTCATCAAAAGCAAGTTGTTGTTCAGCATTAACATCAGCCACAAAAGAATGAAGAACAGCTTCTACCATACTACCAGACTTGGCAGCAGGATCAGGAGCAGAAGACATGGGACTAGATGCATATGACATGGGACTAGTATGCTGAATAGTATGCTGGGGGGAGACAGTATTGCTTGGGCTACTTGCATATGACATGGGACTAGATGCCATAGAGCTCATAAAGGCTGAATTAGCAGGGGTGGGAAAAGAGTCACTAGGATATCCTCTCACATAAGGTTCGAATGTTCTGAGCCTATGAAACAAATCATCAAAGGTGAGATAGTCAAGCCCACCTTTGGCTTTGAGAGAGATCACCACCTGGTTCCATGAGTAGGGTAAGGCTTTAAGAAACCTTGCATTAATGTCACCATCATCAGGTTTTGACCGAAGTTGATTCAATTAGCTCAAGATCTTCTGGAACCTATCATACCCTTGATTTAGACCTTTAGTTTCTGAGATTTTGAATTCGGTAAATTCATCTCTCAGCATGGACCTTCGCATTTTCTTTGACTCCTCATTCCCGCCGAACCTTGCTTTTATGCCATTCCAGATCTCTCTGGCATCATCCAAATGGTAGAAGTCACCCATGTGATCTTCAGGAAGAGATTGAAGCAAAATTGTTTTTGCTTTTACCTCCTTCTGAATAGCGATGATTTCCTCATGAGATTTAGGGTCAAGAAGAGTAATATTACCGTTCTTGTCTCGTCCAGTAAGCTTCCTGCTGTTTCCATTCAGAATGATCTTCCAAAGATCTTGATCAGTGTTGGTGATCCATGATATTCGCTTTTTGCTAGGTTCAATTTTACTCTCGATATCCTCTCGAATTGATCTCGGTCTTAAGTGGAATGATTGTTCTTGGTTACTAAATAAAAGGGTTTGGTTTTCTAAACTAATAAATAGTGGAAATGAAAGTTTAAATTAAAGACAGTTACTTAAATTATGATTAACAAAGACTTGGATTGAAATTAAAATCAGAATTAAAATTAAAATTAAAATTTAAAATTAAAGTTCAAATTGAAGTTAGAATAAAAGTAAATAAACAGTAAAACAGAAACTTTAAAAGAGAATTTGATTCGGAACTTTAACCTTGGTTCGGAACTTTCATTCATCCGGAACTTAAGAACTCATTCGGAACTTTCTGATGCGGAAGTTACTGTTCATTCATCCGGAACTTTTGAAAAGCAACTGGTTCGGAAGTCTTGCTTGGTTCGGAACCTTCCGAATGAAGGTTTGATTCGGAAGAATTGTCTTGATCCGGAACTTACTGGTTGATTCGGAACCTTCCGAATGAAGGTTATTGATTCGGAAGTTTTGAGACTTCCGAATGAAGGTGGTTGATTCGGAAGTTTTAGACTTCCGAATGAAGTGTCTTGATTCGGAACTTAAGCTTGATTCGGAACTTCTGGAAACCCAGAACAGTAGCAGATAACGAAGAACACGGAGACTATCTTTAACACAAACTTCACCAAGTTTTTCACCAAAAACTAAAATAAATCAATCACAAAGCATTTACTAATCATAAACTACTAATCCCATCAACAAAAACACAAATCCCAACAACTTTTGAAGATCAAATCAAGAAAATAAAAACTTAAAAACTTGAAGATAAAGATGATGATGAACAAGATAAATTTGAAAGATTAAACAAGAACTTAGTATTGAATGATTAATGTTTTGACAAGATAAAGCAAAGATTAAGATTACAAGATGAGAAAATTAAAGATTAAAAATCACCAATCACCCTAATGGTGATGGTGGTGAAACGGAACCGAGAGAAAAAAGTGGAGAAGAAGAAAAACTAAGCTCGCTTGTATGTGTGTGTGAGGGAATTCTTTATATAGGCTTGTCCTTTAGTTAGTGAGTGGGCTTTCTCCCGTTCTTCTTGCATTTTCGTCTTTTTAGAAAAGTTTCCGTTTTCGATTCTGATTCCGGATTTGTTGTCGATTAAATTCAACTCGTCTTTTAATTTCTTTGTTTAATAGACTTGAGTTTCTTCGACTTATATAAATCTTCCATCTTTGGTCCTTTTCTTTGATAAATCTTCGAATAGGCCCAGTGACTTCAAATCTTTTGCATCTCTTGGACAATAGACTTCATCTTGAGTCTTTTTCTTCAGTAAAACCCGTGCAATCCCATGTTTTCTTCAATATTCATCCGGTTGTCTCTGAAAACACAATAAACACAAAAACCACGCATAATTCCAAACAAATGATATTAAATACGTGTTTTGGTCTCGTTTTAGCCCGAATTAAGTGGTAAAAGGATGGGTGTTTACACACCTATCAAATCCCCTACACTTAACCATTGCCATGCCCTCATGCAATGCTTAGTGATAAAGCAAGCTTACACTTTTCTCATAATTAATCAACCTTGGCCTTATTTAAAATTCTACTAAACAAAAATTAAAGAAATAAAACTTCAAAGATAACAAAGGGATAGAAAACCATTTTCACTTGAAAATAGCTACATGGAAATAACTTGCAAAGAAATCGATGACTTACATTAGGGCTTTGGTGTTGCGAAGATTTATCACCCTCAAGTTTCACGTTCCCCAAACTAAGCTTAAAAACGAGATCATTGTTATTATAAGTTAGCAATTCAAACACTTACACACATGGCTTAATTAAATGCTTAAACTCCCTTATTCCTAGGTGTATCTCTTATATTTTATTTTTGTCTTAGAATGATCATGAAGATGCATTTTTGGACTTATTTCGATAGTTTATTAGGGCTGAAAGCAAAGTAGGACGATTTGATCAATAGTTAGCTAAAGGACAAAATCTCTTAAAACTGCTTCTCGGGATATCAAAAAGTTCATATCTTGGCATAACTTGGTTCACGATTTGAGACCTTTCTCGGGCCGATATTTGGCATGTACTTCATACTTCATATCTTCGAGAGACGTTCTTGAGATAATGGTCTTCTCATCATAATAGAGTTTCTTCGCTTGGAGATTTTTGAGGGGTACTCCAACTTTGTTGACCACGACTTCATGATTATTTCTTCAATCTCTAATTGGGATTTTGAGATACAACGATCCGCCTCCTTTTCGGACTTGGATCTATTTATCCTCATACCTTGTTAGGGTCTTTTCGGATAGACTTCTCCATGATCTTTATGGGAGTTGATTGCTTTTCGTCGTGAGTCTTGATCCTTCATATTGACTTTAGGAATAATGCTTTTCACATCACTTTGGATCTTCAGCAATAAAATTGAATCCTCATGCCTTGTTAGGGCCTTTTCGGACTCGCCAATCTTCGCGCCCCGCTTCATAAGTTATGCCTTGGCTATGAACTCTTATCATTACCGAGCAACTTTTAAACGATCTTGGGCTAGAAGCTAAGTAACTTTTCAAATCGTACGACCTTACTTATTGCAGATAAAGCATTAGCAAGTGATGGAAGAATAGGCAAATAATTACACCAAGTGGGCTTGCGCAAGAATACCGACTTATAATTGACTCTATCATTTCTCGTCCTCCACAATTTAAAATCTCAAGTAATGAGATTCGTGGACACTTAGCCTAATAAACCAATTAAGGTCTACATGGTTAAGGATACTAGCTAGAATAAACTTGGATAAGTCTATTTGGGTTGAGTCAAAATAAACGCAACGGGCCTAATATGTCAAAGGCTTCTAAACTAGCTACACTACTTTATTAATATTTTTGACTTTATTGCGGAATATATACATATGAAAGCAACGATAAAAATTTAAAAATTACAACTAAATGGCCAAAGTTAATAAAAAATTTGAAAAATGTTGAAAAATATGATTTTCCGGTTAATTGAAGGCATTTTCATGGAAAAGTCCACTTAAAACTTCGATAGAAGTCCCCCCTACACTTAAGATAAACATTGTCCTCAATGTTTAAGCATGTGGGAAAAGTTTCCCCTACACTATGACATTGTGCACGTTGGTTATCTCAAGTTAAAGAAGAGACGACTAAAGTGATCAATTTCAAATGTGAGTATGAAGAAAATTGAATCACGATAGTTGAGAGATAGAATCGGATTTCGGATAACACGGGAGCACGGTTCTTTAAAAACTTCCAAGAGTGCACTAATCCCTGTAATCACATCACCATACAAAGACAAACACATATAGAAGTCCCCCCTACACTTAGGGGATTAAAACATAAAAGGATAGATACTCGGGCTGCCTCCCGAGGAGCGCTTGTTTTTGATAACCGAGTCACGAGCCTGACTCGACCCAAAATTAGTTCATGGGGAACGTGGTGAGGGATGGAATCACCTCCTTAGAGGTGTCCTCACCAAAGTACAACTTCACTCGTTGGCCATTCACCTTAAAATTAGGTCCATCAGGTTGAGCGAGCTCGAGAGTACCATATGGAAAAATTTGGGCAATGGTGAATGGGCCGGACCAACGAGATTTGAGCTTTCCCGAGAAGATTTTCAACCGAGAGTTAAAAAGTAAGACTTTGTCTCCAACATGGAACTCTCGGTTTTTAATCTTGGAGTCGTGAATGAGCTTAGTTCTTTCCTTATAGATCAAAGAATTTTCATAAGCCTCATTACGGAGTTCATTCAGCTCATTGAGTTGGATCTTGCGTAGGTCACCGGCTTTGTTTATATCAAAATTAGCCCACTTCAAGGCCCAATAAGCCTTGTGCTCCAACTCAATGGGGAGGTGGCACGCTTTCCCGTACACAAGACAATAAGGCGTATAGCCGATCGGGGTCTTGTAAGCAGTACGGAAAGCCCACAAAGCATCATCAAGTTTATCAGCCCATGAGGCACGATGCTCTCCCACAGTTCTTTCAAGAATTCGCTTCAGTCCTCGGTTAGATATTTCAGCCTGGCCATTAGTTTGTGGGTGGTAGGCTGTGGAAAGACGATGGTTTACACCGTACTTAGCCATGACTCGAGCAAATTGGTCATTGCAGAAATGAGTCCCACGATCACTAATAATGGCGCGAGGCACACCGAATCTAGCGAAAAGAGCTTTCAAAAAGTTACAAACCACCCTTGCGTCATTAGTAGGCAAAGCTTTGGCTTCAACCCACTTTGAAACGTAGTCAACGGCTACAAGGATGTATTTGTTTCCTTTAGAAGAAGGGAATGGCCCCATAAAGTCGATACCCCAAACATCAAAAATTTCACACTCTTGAATGAAATTCTGAGGCATCTCGTCTTTATGTGTGATTTTGCCTTGCTTTTGGCAAACATCACATTTTTTAACCATATCGTGAGCGTCACGGTATATGGAGGGCCAATAAAATCCCGAATCAAACACTTTTTTAGCGGTGTAGTTGGGACCAAAGTGACCACCGGTAGGTCCTTTGTGGCAAGCATTAAGGATTTCAGACGCTGCCGGTCCATCAACACATCGGCGAATAATCAGGTCAGCACATTGTTTGAATAGGTAAGGGTCGTCCCAAAAGTAAGTCTTGATGTCGGTGAAGAACTTCTTCTTTTGCTGGGACGTCAACCCTTCCTTGAGAATTTCACCCGCCAAGTAGTTTGCGAAGTCCGCAAACCACGGGGTTTCATTCGGCTTCGAGTTTATAGACATTAAGGTCTCCAAGGGAAAAGAATCATTGATTTCTTTGGTCGGATGATCCCCTTGGTAAGGATCCTCAAGTCTACTAAGATGGTCCGCGGCTAGGTTTTCTGCTCCTTTTTTATCGCGGATTTCGATTTTAAATTCCTGGAGTAGCAAAACCCAGCGAAGAAGTCTTGGTTTGGAATCTTGCTTTGTCAACAAGTACTTCAGCGCGGAATGATCGATATACACAATGGTGGTAGAAAGGACAAGATAGGGGCGGAATTTTTCAAAAGCATAGACAACAGCTAAAAGCTCTTTTTCGGTTGTCGTATAATGTAATTGTGCCCCAGTCATTGTCTTGCTAGCGTAATGGATCGGTTGGAAGTGTTTGTTCACTCTTTGTCCAAGAACCGCTCCAATAGCAAAATCACTAGCATCGCACATCAACTCAAAAGGAAGCTCCCAATTAGGGGTAACCAAGACGGGTGCCTTAGTTAGCTTATCCTTAAGCGAGTTGAAGGCTTCAAGGCACTCTTTGGAGAAGATAAAAGGAGTATCTTTTTACAAGAGGTGGGTCATCGGGCGAGCGATTTGAGAAAAATCTTTGATAAATCGACGGTAGAAGCCCGCATGACCCAAGAAACTTCTCACACCCTTCACAGTTGAAGGTGGAGGCAACTTTGCGATAACATCGACTTTAGCACGGTCTACTTCAAGACCGGCTTTCGAGATCTTATGTCCAAGCACGACGCCTTCTTTTACCATAAAATGGCATTTTTCCCAATTCAGAACAAGGCGAGTGTCTTCGCACCGCTTTAGCATACGTTCTAAATTGGCAAGGCAAGCAGAGAAGGAATCCCCGAAGACCGAGAAATCATCCACGAAGACTTCCATGGTTTGTTCGACCATGTCATGGAAGATAGCTAACATGCACCTTTGGAATGTCCCGGGCGCATTACATAAGCCAAAAGGCATTCTTTTGTAAGCGAAAGTGCCATAGGGACAAGTGAATGTAGTCTTCTCTTGATCTTGGGGATCGATGGGTATTTGAAAATAACCCGAGAAACCATCAAGAAAGCAGTAATATTCATTACCGGCTAATCGTTCAAGCATTTGGTCCATGAAAGGTAGAGGGAAATGATCCTTTCTCGTGGCATCATTGAGTTTGCGGTAGTCTATAAAACTCTCCACCCAGTAACGAGACGAGTGAGAATCAACTCGTTGTGTTCATTGGGAACAACGGTTATTCCGCCCTTCTTGGGCACACAATGGATTGGACTAACCCATGGTGAATCCGAAATAGGGTAAATCATACCCGCATCAAGAAGTTTGATAACCTCTGTTTTGATGACTTCATGGATTTTTGGATTCACCCTTCGTTGACTTTGTATGGTGGGCTTAAAGTCGTCCTCCATGAGAATTTTGTGTGTGCAGAATTGAGGATCAATTCCACGAATATCGGAAATCTTCCAAGCGATAGCCTTCTTATGATCTTTCAACACAGTGACAAGTCGGGCTTTCTCTTCATCCTTCAAATCCTTAGCAATGATGACTGGCGACTTATTCTCTTCTTCGAGGAATACATACTCAAGATGGGGTGGCAACTCCTTAAGTTCCAAATCCGGAGGATTGTCGACGGGAGGCGTATTCGAAGTCGGAGTCTTGATAGCAATGATCGTGGGAGATGGAGGGGAAGGATTGTCTTCTCTGAGGAGGTTTGCAATGAAACTGAGATCGTCATCCCAAGTGGCAGTAGAATCGTCATTGTCTTGCTTCACATCTTCCAAGGTGGCTTCCAAATCTTTCCAAAGGAAATCACTTTCTCCAAATAGAGATAGTGATGAGTCGATAGAGGAAACGGTCTCAACATTGGGAAGAGAGGTAGGAATGTTTTTGCAAGCATCCTTGAAGTGTTCTTCACAAGCCTCATCAAGAACGTCAATACAATTAACATTCTCGTAAGAAGAAGGCTGTTTAGATAATTTTCCCATGTTGAAGACTACTTTATCGTCACCCTCTCTCATGATAAGCTCACCGGCTTCAACATCAATGAGAGTGCGACCGGTCCTCAAGAATGGACGACCAACAATAAGTGGTACACGGGGGTCCATCTCGTAGTCGACGACAACAAAATCAGCAGGGAAGGTGAATTTGTCGACTCCTACAATGACGTCTTCGGCTATCCCCACTGGATAAGCAACCGTACGGTTAGCTAATTCCAAAGTCATTTTGGTGGGGACAAGCTCTGGGAGAGATAATTGCTTCCAAACACTTAGAGGCATGAGATTAATACTGGCGCCTAGATCGGCTAGGGCCATGCAATTCTCTACTCCCGGGAAATTGCAAGGGATAAGAAAACGACCCGGATCACCAAGCTTGATTGGCAATTTCCTTAAGAGCACTGCAGAGCAGTTCTCATTAAGTTGGGTGATGGCGAGATCGAGGAGCTTTTCCTTGTCGCTCAGAAGATCTTTAAACATTTTGGCATACTTGGGCATGTGAGCGAGAGCCTCAGCGAAGGAGATATTGAAATTCAGTTGTTTGAACATTTTAAGGAAATTCGAAACCTGAATATCATCCTTGCTCTTTTGCTTCTCTTTCCTCAACCTTGAAGGATAAGGTATATTGGAAGAAGAGGAAGGCTTTAGGGAAATAGGATCACTCACAACCACGGGTGGAGGAGGGGTAGAATGAAGAGGTGGAGAAATTGGGGAAGGAGAAGGAGGAGGAATAGGAGCAGGCGACTCGTTCTCCTTAGTCACAACCACCGGTGGAGGTATAGGAAGCTCGGGTTCCTTGGTACCTTTACCACTTCGAGTAGTGATTGCTTTCATCTCCCCTCTTGGTTCGCAACGGTGTTACTCGGAAGAGTACCCGAAGAAGAGGGTTGATTACCTTGGAAGAAACTAGCCATCATGTTCCTCAGGTCATTTGTTTGGGTATCCAATGTATTTCTCATATCGGCTCTCAAATCGTTTCCTTGCTTGACCAAGTCTGCCTTCAAATTGCGCACTTCCTCTTGGAGATTTCCCACTATCACATCATTGGTTCTCATGTAGGTTGCAACCTCTTGGTGTAATGCAGTGGTGGCTTGGTTGGGAGGAGCATTGTATGCAGGTGGTTGGTAAGCAGGTTGTTGGTAGACTTGATTGTTACGTTGAGGTGGTTGTTGTTGCTTGTGAGGTGGAATGTATGGTTGTCGAGGTTGTTGTTGTTGTTGAGGAGGGCGGTTAAGGTTTTGTTGTTGGTTTGGGTTGGTTGGAGGAAAACCAGGTGGTGAAAGGTAATTGTTGGATCGATAGCTAAGCAAGTTACGGTCACCTTGAGGTCTAGCTTGATAAGCAGGTTGTTGGTAGGTGCCATATGCCGCATTCACATTCTCAGCAGGGTAATCTTGGGTGGCGGTACAAGTTGTGTAAGAGTGAGGACCACCGCATATCTCACAAGGTTGGCTGACCGCGTTCACTTGTGCGTTTTTGGCGTTGTTGCTGTTGTTGTTGCTGACGGTGTGGGTGACAAGCGATTCAAGAAGCGTGGTGATTTTGTCTAATCGCTTGTCGCTGTCATTAGTGCTAGCACTAGCGACATTGGTCCGAACACTCTTGGTTTGCACACGAGATTTGTTCTCAATGATATCCCAAGCAGCATTGGAAGTCTTAGCCAATAGATTACCCCCCGAGGCACTGTTCAGTGAATCTTGGTCACTCATGCTTAAACCATTGTAAAAAGTATTAATTTGATGTACTTTGGTAAAACCATGTTGTGGGCATTTTCTTAAAAGATCTTTAAAGCGATCCCAAGATTCACTGAATGACTCATCGTACTTTTGTTCAAAATTTATGATCTCATTCCGCAAAGCGGTAGTACGAGAGGGTGGAAAAAAGTAGTTGATAAACTTCGTTTCCAAATCCGTCCACGAGAGAATACTCTGTGGCGGTTCCTTAGCAAGCCAATGCCGGGCTTGTCCCTCTAAAGAAAAGGGAAAAAATTGTAACCTTATAACCTCCTGTGGAACTCCATTGAACTTGACCGTGTTGGTGAGTTGTAGAAATCTCTTGATATGGTCGTGTGGGTCATCAATGGTTCGTCCCAAGAATGGTTGAGCGGAGACCATCTGGATAAAGCCTGATTTTAGCTCGAAATTGTTGGCGGCAATTGGTGGTATAACAATTGGATCCGTGTTGCCATCGACATGAGCTTGCAGCAATTCAATCATTGGGCGATTATCCGGAAGGTGCTCATTGTTGTTATTGTTCAGGTTGTTGTTGTTATTATTGTTTGGAGGTGGTACACCGGCCATGTCTAAGTGATCGAGAGGCTCGGGCTCTTGATATGACGCGGATCGAGTGCGCATACACCTGCAAAAGAACGAACAAAGAGAAACAAAGCACAAATATTTTTGGTTTTTATGTTTTTTAATTTTTTTTTTTTGTGTTTTTGAAAATTTTATATTTTTTAGTTGTTTTTGAAGATTTTCTTGAAAAAGTAACGTTCACGGGGAACGGATCCCAAAATCCAAGTTCTCACAAAAAACTTTTGATCTTAACGAGAAGAGCCGGCAGCGGCGCCATTTGATACATGGATTTGCAGTGGGTTCAATTTTTACTCTCGATATCCTCTCGAATTGATCTCGGTCTTAAGTGGAATGATTGTTCTTGGTTACTAAATAAAAGGGTTTGGTTTTCTAAACTAATAAATAGTGGAAATGAAAGTTTAAATTAAAGACAGTTACTTAAATTATGATTAACAAAGACTTGGATTGAAATTAAAATCAGAATTAAAAATTAAAATTAAAATTTAAAATTAAAGTTCAAATTGAAGTTAGAATAAAAGTAAATAAACAGTAAAACAGAAACTTTAAAAGAGAATTTGATTCGGAACTTTCATTCATCCGGAACTTAAGAACTCATTCGGAACTTTCTGATGCGGAAGTTACTGTTCATTCATCTGGAACTTTTGAAAATCAACTGGTTCGGAAGTCTTGCTTGGTTCGGAACCTTCCGAATGAAGGTTTGATTCGGAAGAATTGTCTTGATCCGGAACTTACTGGTTGATTCGGAACCTTCCGAATGAAGGTTATTGATTCGGAAGTTTTGAGACTTCCGAATGAAGGTGGTTGATTCGGAAGTTTTAGACTTCCGAATGAAGTGTCTTGATTCGGAACTTAAGCTTGATTCGGAACTTCTGGAAACCCAGAACAGTAGCAGATAACGAAGAACACGGAGACTATCTTTAACTCAAAATTCACCAAGTTTTTCACCAAAAACTAAAATAAATCAATCACAAAGCATTTACTAATCATAAACTACTAATCCCATCAACAAAAACATAAATCCCAACAACTTTTGAAGATCAAATCAAGAAAATAAAAACTTAAAAACTTGAAGATAAAGATGATGATGAACAAGATAAAATTTAAAGATTAAACAAGAACTTAGTATTGAATGATTAATGTTTTGACAAGATAAAGCAAAGATTAAGATTACAAGATGAGAAAATTAAAGATTAAAAATCACCAATCACCCTAATGGTGATGGTGGTGAAACGGAACCGAGAGAAAAAAGTGGAGAAGAAGAAAAACTAAGCTCGCTTTTATGTGTGTGTGAGGGAATTCTTTATATAGGCTTGTCCTTTAGTTGGTGAGTGGGCTTTCTCCCGTTCTTCTTGTATTTTCGTCTTTTCAGAAAAGTTTCTGTTTTCGATTCTGATTCGGGATTTGTTGTCGATTAAATTCAACTCGTCTTTTAATTTCTTTGTTTAATAGACTTGAGTTTCTTCGACTTATATAAATCTTCCATCTTTGGTCCTTTTCTTTGATAAATCTTCGAATAGGCCCAGTGACTTCAAATCTTTTGCATCTCTTGGACAATAGACTTCATCTTGAGTCTTTTTCTTCAGTAAAACCCGTGCAATCCCATGTTTTCTTCAATATTCATCCGGTTGTCTCTGAAAACACAATAAACACAAAAACCACGCATAATTCCAAACAAATGATATTAAATACGTGTTTTGGTCTCGTTTTAGCCCGAATTAAGTGGTAAAAGGATGGGTGTTTACACACCTATCAATCCACCATTCCATCTTCATTGCCTAGTTATCATATTCACACTTCTTCAGAAGAGGGAATTTTCCATTCGTGTTGGAGACCGTAGCCAGGATCTGCTGAGGTTGCACAATTTTGGAGTGCTTTCTTCTCCTGTTTGAGTAGAAGTTGAGGCAGACATGATAAACAGATTGGGAGTAATAAGAGAACTTGATTCTTCTTTGTATAGAGACCCTTCCAGGCTCTGATACCACTTGTTGGGTCTACTAGATGTAGATCTTGCAGCCTGTCAGGACCGGTGAATGACTTCTGTAATCACAAGTCAAATCACAAAGAGACTCTATACACAATATGAATGTAGAATATAAATATAATCAAGAGAAACAGAATAACTATAAAGACTTGATCCTTTCTAAGGATTTCTAATATTGATAATGACTATAACTACGTTTTGTGAAGGTATGTGTAACCCTTCTGCCTAAAGTTCCTTTTATACTACAAGGAAACCCTAATACATCATTAAAGAAAACGTGAAAAACTGATATGCATATCCTTTCCTAACATATCTCATGCATATCCTAACAGAATATTAAGTAAATAATAAAGTTTGACTTCGACTAGGACCAGGAGCAGGACTTGCTCCTACTACGACTAGGACCAGGAGGAACTACATACCTCCTAGTCTACCTATTACATATAACTATTCCAATGGTCCTAACACTTCCTTTGCCATAATCCTTCATAAGGCATTTCATACATATTAGGCTAACTTTTACGCAAAATCCTCTACTCCATCACATCCGTACGCAATCCTTCCAACTTCTCAACTACGTGACTTTTCATTCCTCTTGAAATATGAGATGAATTAGTTAGTCTATCGTCTATCACCCAACTCTCGTCGTACTTATTCCTCCACCGCAATATGTATCCCTTTCACCAACTTCGTCCTTACATCGCCCTTTCTAAGCTACTCCTATCTATGTAGGAAGTATAGTCTATGTCCCTTTTCTCCATATGATTGTCCAAGCCACGCAACATACATGTTGACGCGTTCTCTGCTTTAGACAACTCAACTCGTGCAACCTACATCCTTCATCCAAACCACCCTAATACGTCATCCATATAGTTCAAGTTCATCTCAGCTTCACTTCATTCTTCTTATTCCATGTCTCATCAACCATGCTTGCCTTTCCCAGATGGTACTTGGCCTTGCCATTTTCTTTCATCAATTAAATCCACCCATCACCTTTGCCAAATGTTCAATCAAGATGATTGAATATGTGTTGGAGACGTTCACGATCCGTATAGATCATTCTCCACGTCTCGTACACCAAATGCCTCTAGCATTCTAGGCAGATATAACAGTCCAGCTCCACTAACTAAGTCTATCCACTTCTTCCAAATCTTCAGTTCCTTCAACGTATAAGAAATCGCCTTTCTTGTCATTCTCGTACACATCCAAATCCTTGCTCCGCGTATCGTCATGCTTCGCGAATTCATCCAGTCCTTCCGATAATGCCAAGATCGGCTCATTATCCAATCCACCTCTTCAGCCTCCAAAATGCTTCCTCGTCCTTCTTCACTTCGTCCCTTGCTGGTCCATGATATGCCATCATCTCTAACTACTCATCATGGAAGACTTAATACTAAAACTCACACTTGAAAATCTTACGTATAATTCCACTCCAAAACCAATACATACTTCGCCTCACTCTCCTTCTTAGACTTTGAGTAGATCAAGATGTCGTCGATACTCCCGATGACAACTCATTTACATACGTTCATGCACACTTGGTTCATTGACACCATGAAAACCGCTAGTGCTTTGGTGAAGCCAAATACATAACCGTAAACCCAAAGCGTTCATACAACATCCTTAGCAGTTTCAACTATGTCCTCCTTGCACCCTCTCTTAGCGGCAATACGAATAAATTCCTACCTCGTTCTACTTGCAAAATTCTACACGCATCTTAAAAGACCGGTACTTCCTCTCACCAGACCACTCAACGTCTTTCCACATCCAATCTACTACTAAGCAACTCAACTTTTATCTGGCATTCCTTGCAATCTCTAACAGCTCTTGTTTTTAAATCACTCCATCAATGATTTGCCTTAGAAGGGCACTAACATCAACTCCTCTCACTTCTCCTACTTGCTCTATTTACGGTTCTACCTCACAGTAATAGGCAAACCTACTAAATTTCAGGAAATTTTCGGAAAACTTACATGCCCTACGAACAATCATAAATACCTTTGAGGTATTACTTCCCCTTCCAACACTCTCTATGGCGCGTTACTTGTGCTAATATCCCACAAATCTCTATTCATCTCCTTGGTACTCCTAAGAGTCCTCATGACCACACTAGTTCGTCTACGAACTTCTTTCCTCCCCACTAAGGGTATTCCGACCGTTCTCTCATGGTCACCTACTTAAGCGTGTAGGCGCGACCAAGTCTTTCATACGACTACCTCAACGCTCCCGAACAATACGAAACCAAAACTACATCCTGAATCCATCAGATACGATCAACGAATCAAACCAACGGATAACTAACGACATTTCACGTGCACCAATTAAAACAAGTCAAAAACCACGAGACTCAAAATAAAACTCAAACCCAGAACATGTATCAATTCAAAATGACCCATGACAACGAAAAATAATCCAAGAAACACCCAATGGCATCCAAAACATATTACGCCTCGCAACATATTATTTAAACCGTGTAAAAGACCGAGCTTTCCAAAAAAATATACTCTTATTTATTGTTATTATTATTATTATTATTATTTTACCTCCCCACATCTATGTGACTCAAACAATCTACAAACAACCTTCTAGGCGATCTCAAAACTCAACCCAAGGACTAGGTATCCCATGTACCCCAAATAAAAATAAACTACTATTCAAAACTCAACCTTGAACCCGACACTTGTACAACAATTTCGACCAGTCCACTGACCTCCCATGGCTATACTTTCTTAATATTTGAAAAGTATGTTCCGAGTACATAATTTTTGGCTTTTGAATCACTCAAAAATCTCTAAAAACGAGCAAGTTATGACCGAAACAGTTTTATATTAATGAAAGATAAAATTGTATGTGAAATCTTCATAAACTCAATTTAACCTTGAATTAATAATTATAAATGACGTGAATCGGTTAAACCCAATTATATAAACTATGTAAGTAGAAAGAATATTTACTTCGCTTTATTCTAAAGAAAGTCTTTTAGAATTTGAAATAAATAAGTGTTGACTAAAAAGAAATCTTATGTTACATCTTGTTTCAAAAACGACCCCAACACCTTACCCTTATTTTACCGAATAAGACCAACTATCTAACCCTATACTAGATTTCCAAGTCCCCTTTTTCCATATACCAACCAAAACAAATGTAAGACTCAACACAAAAGATTTCATTATCTCAAAAGAAATCCCAGGATATTTTAATAGACTCAAAACCAAGAACACCGTTTTAAAACGTACACGTGAAATACGAAACTCAAAGAATACGCTACAAGACACAGTTCAAAAGATTAAAAACGTCGTTGAAACTCCACCAAACTCCAGAACCATAAAACACGAAAAAACACAAGGTACGTTCAAGTTATAATAACTAGTGAACGACCATATACCATAACTTAATACATAGTAGTATATATACATCCGCATATGTATACCTATTGAATCCCCCAAACATACTCGTTATCATACACGTAAGTCAATCAATCGCTTTATACGCTCGTTTTTTCATACGAGTAATCACCATCTCACCGTGCCACAACAAGGCATAAAGCCCACCTCCAAAACCAAACCATATCGTGTGACCCCATAATCACACAACACAACTATAACCCAAAACATATAACACAAAAAGAATGATAGCCATATCATAGGCAGCCATTACATAAACCCATATATTATACATATACCCAAATTCTCCATCTCATCATATACAAGCATGTACTAACCCTCTTTCATGCAATCATACTTGAGAACCCATTGAAGTTGTGGTACTTGTATAACTATGTTGGCCACCATAATTATACAATTACCCTTTCCCCAATGCACTCCCTCCTATGATAACACTTATAAGAATCAATACAACATATAACACATAAATCCATCTACTCACATAAGCTCATAACCACATAACTAACAAGATCCAAAACTCCATCTATAAAAAAATAACATAATAAATGTAAAACCCGCATGCTTTTACCATGAATAGTGCCCTTAAGATCGTACGTCCTAGATTAAAACTTACCCTATTTAGTATTGATCACATTCATGTGCTGATAATCAAGCAAGTGCATACGTGTATGACATGATAAGTATCGATTACGTACGAACTCATGATAAACAGTTAATGGATATTTCACGTGAACATAATTAAATCATGATCACCATTTTAAAACACGAACTAAAATAATTACGTAAGTACATATAATATAATTACAAGCGTAAATAATACGATAAACTACATGATAAAATAAACGGAAACACTTTAAACACGAATACGTTTAACCACGAACGAACACGAAACATCGGGACACGAGAAAAGGTACGGGCACCCCATGTGGGGCCCCATATCCACGAAATTAGGAAGGTAAATGGGCCAAGCCCATCAAGTTTTACATGAAAGGGGGGTAAGGTAAAAACTTGATTCATTTTTCACTTTACCAGAAATTAAACAAAAACCTAAAAATAGTTTTCTCCTCCTTCTCCTTTACCTTTTGTAGCCGCCACCCATAAGAACACCAAAGAGGTGTTCTTGTTGATTTTGATCTTGAATAATTGTACAAGTGTTCGTGTTTGTTCATCCTCTATTGATGCACACATTCGGTATAACTTTTGAACCTTTCTTTTTAATCTTTTCTTTTGATTTGATTTAGTAAGATTAGTTAAGAACATGATGTTTTTAAAACCTAATTAAAAACATATAATAAACATGTATTTGATTAAGGGGTAAATTAAAAAGGGTGTTTATGGGTGTTTTAGTGTGGCCGCAGCCTAGCCCGTGCCCTAGGGGGGTCACGGCTTGGTCATTAAGCCACCACCGAGACCATATGGTCCCGGTTTGGTGGTGTGGGTCCCACGGCAGCAAGGAACCAAGGGGAACCCCGATTTGGTTCGGGGTACGGTGTCGATTTCATGCCCGGTTCATGGTTCGTTGGTTAAATCATGATTTATGCTACATGTTAATATTATGAATTATGAACTTAGGATATAAATTAATTAATAACATGAGATATTAATTAAACCATGACTTAGGTTATTTCTTAATTATTAATTTAGCATGATATTAATTTAACCTAAGTATTTTATGTTATAAGTTATAATTAATTAATTATTTAAAACATGCCTATAATTAATTAACTTAGACATGACTTAGGTTATGTTATTAATACATAATAATACACATTTTAACCTAAGTATTTTATTCCATTTTAATTAAAACATGTTATACTTTAATTAAAATGCTTAACCTATAGTTTAATTAAAATACATGGAATAATAATTAAACTATACACTATATCATATGACTTAAGAAATAAGCTTATAAACACTTAGACTTATATGTTAGCTTATGTAACCAGCTTAATTCTAATTATGGAAACTTCTATTTATAGAAACTTAATTAAATAAGGCAACTAATCTGTTAATGGAAACCTTCTATATATGGAAATCTATCTATTTCAGGCAGCTAATCTAATCATGGAAACCTTCTATATATGGAAACTTATTTAATTAAGGCAGCTGATCTATTTTTTGAAACTTTCTATTTTTAGAAACTAATCTATTTTAAGCAGTAAATTCTATTTTAGGAAACTTTCTATTTTTGGAAACTTTCTATTTTTGGAAACTTTCTATTTTTGGAAACTTTCTATTTTTGGTAACTTTCTATTTTTGGAAACTTTCTATTTTTGGAAACTTTCTATTTTTGGAAACTTTCTATTTTTGGAAACCTGCTATTTTTTGGAAAGTTACTTATTATTACACAGTAAGTATAATAATACATGAATTACCAGTAATACTTTATCAGATTAATCAGAGTACAAGATAAACACAGTTTAAGGCTTTAAACAGTAAACCATGACCTAAAACATACAAAGTAAGCTAAGATGAGACATAAAACCCAGTACGTAATCAGTGATTCGATACTTATACACGTGTGTATTCATGTAGCTTTAGTGATCCAGAAGTAGGAGTCTTTCTTCCGTTCATTCACTGGACTTGAGGTACGGATTCCCGTCCTTTCAGTATGGACATTCTTTCCTTATTAGGATTTCCCCGTATGCAGCCGACTGTTTTCCCCAGTATTTGTTTTATTGTTTTGAACTGCTTATGTTTAATTAGCATAATCTATAGCCATATACAAGCATGACCAGTTTCACCTAGTTATGGAGGTACCATAACCATAACATTGGAGGCACCAATGTTATGACTTCCCCACGGCGGAGTGATTGCTCGTGACGTCCCTTTCAGCTTTGGCCATATTATTATATCATGTGGGGCGTATGGGTGCATCCTAGTTACATGTTTTATTCAGTATATCATGGTGAATGTGGTGTGTGCCTTGCATCCTTCACAAGGAGTTGATCCCTCCTACCCAAACCAGTATATTAATTAGAGGCATCCCCTCTAATCAGCATGATGAGGTCACCCCTCCAAGTATTCATGCACGTGACCTTTTCATGACCTATATGGGCTATGGTATATTTATGTTAAAACAGTTCTCATAAGATAAACATAAGGCTTTTCAAACTATAAAACCAGTTTTCTCAATACTTAACCAGTCTATTCAGAACTTAGTCTTCCGCTGTTATATGTTACATGCTTATCCTATTTCATGCTTTATTGTATATCCGTGCACTGAGCGTTTTGCTAAGCCGTTACTTTCCTTTCCATGTCCCAAAACGGCAGGTACCCAAGACTCGAGCATTTGGAGGACATGCATAGGATGGAAGCTGCCATAGACTTCTTCTCCTGTTTCCTTCATATATTTATGCTTGTTTAGTCTTTCATTCAGTTCATTTACTTTCTTATGTTTTGGGCTTATGTTTGGAAGCCGATGTTTGATTCCGGTTTTCCCTATGGTCATGTATGTTTTGCTACATATTACCTTGCATGCTTTGATGACACGCCATAATTACGTGTGACATTCCATTTATCAAAATGGGGTGTTACAATAAAACTCTTGGAATACAGAAATCCATAGTCTAGCTAAAACAGCCTAGACTAAATCCAAAACGAAAACATAATCAGTTATAAGTCATGTCGCCCATAAGAGTGGAAACAGCTTAAAACCCTTCCTATCCGCCTACTCCTAGTAACTTGAACCACCACACGATTCTTAGGGAACATGACTTAAACATCAAAAGAAAAAATATTGTACCTCAGGTACATAAAATAACCCAACAAAAGATAGAGCTACCATGTACCAAATTATGTACTATAATGTACAATTTAAGCAAAATACGACAATGACTAGTATGGACGATTATGGTTCAACCCGCCCTAGTCACAACCCAAAAAGAAAATAACATGTGGCTAAGTATGAACTTACTATGGTTCAATTCATACTAGTCAAAACATCACAATAAATAACATTCAAACACATCAATTATAATAAAATGCACACATACTCCTATGACGCCTATATGCAGGGACCCTTAAGCTATAGACTAGGCTACGCGACTAGGCAACCTAATTCTCTATAACCATTGTCTCTGATACCATTCTGTCACACCCCACCATGACGGAATATGGGGCGCGACGTATGGATATCATCACAACATGGCGTGTTTATAGAGATAACTAAAAGAAATAAGAAATGTCATAAATGGCGACACAAATGTCATGAAAATATCTCAACATGCAGGAGTCTAGGTAAATAGGTAACAGTACTACCATTTACCCGAGACAAACAAATAACACAAACATATCAAACATATAGGTGCCAACATGCATCACTTACCAAAAAAAACAAAAAGGTAAACTAAGAAGGAAACGGGGATATCCTTCTATATGCATTCCTACGCTATCCAAATCCTAGCCACATAAGTTCTCACGCTTAACCACGTTATCACCTGAAAGAGACACTAAAACACGTCAACATAAAGTTGGTGAGAGTCATAGGTTTAGACTCTAACGCTAAATCAGTTACAAGTTGTGAATAACAAACACCAATAAAATAACATATGGACAATGTGCTACAAGTATGCATTAACAACTAAAAATTCAAGATCAAACATTTCAAACCAAATCCAAGGCCCTCGGCCTTACCAAACATCATGGTACCATAGATGATCACACTATGTACCTATCCCAAGGCCACTACCTTGTCATTAACCATTGGTCCCATAGACGATCACGCTATGTACCTATCCCAAGGACACTACCTTGTCATTAACCATTGGTCCCATAGGCGCCCATACACCTATGTACCTTTCCAATCCAGATCATACACAAACAAGAATCACATAGCAGTTAATCACATAATGTACACACAAGTCCATCTTAACCTTTAAAAACAATCACAACATCAATTTATAAACAACTCAACACAGTGTCTCTTCCATCCCATCTGGAAGTCAAAATCAAAAGTAAACATGGGACTATGAAACTCACCTGATAACTTCTTCACAAGTCCTTGCACTAGCAACGAGCTAACAAACCAAAAACACACAATCAATATCCGAACCAATCACCAAGATGGCTCATCAACCTATGATGGACATCTAGCCTATTCCCATATAATTACCTCATTGTTAAGTTCTAATCACCCCATTACCCTTCCTTAACAAGTCCCTAACTTGGTTAAGTTTAATAGCTATCCCGTTCATAATTTTACACAAAACAGTCCCAGTTTTAGGTCTCAAAACATTAAGTCAAACGTCCACTTCAATATACCCATGGTTTCTGTAAAAGGAATATTCACACTTTTATACATGTTAGTTAAAATCTCCCACTTGCCCTAACCTTAAAGCTACTATTAACGCCCCGATATATGTGTATATATTGCTACGTATCCAGAATTCACTGATTTTAAACGTATGAAAAGTTCATTACCATTAGAGGGTCTTACCCTAAACCACAATATTATCCCAAGTGCAAATACTCACTACAATATACTAACCATCTCTCATGTTCGTGAGAAGATCCCATTGCAACCCTAAGTGCCCCAAACAACCAAAAACTTAAAAAGAAAACAGGCTGAATTCAAAACTGTTTTGACCTCCGACTGTTGTAACCTGGTTTTGACCCACTTCCCGACCTCCAATTTAGTTATAGTTTCTTGCATTGAAAAGACACTTCAAATATCTTTTTAGGGCTAGTTTGATCGCATCTTGAATGTTCCTAGAACTCCAGATAAGATCAAAACAATTGACTCAAAATTTTGCCCAGTTTTTAAAAACGGGTTTAACAAAATCAACCTCATTAATTAACCCTAATCCCTCTAATTACAAGCCCTAATTTATTTAATCATTAAAATATGATTAATATACTGTTTTTAATTAAACCCTAATCTAATCCATCATATGATCATAGAAACATTAAAAACATTTAATATGAAAAAGGTTAAGAAGGTTTTACCTTTGAATTAATTGAAGATGAAGAAAACCTAATTTTTGAAGAACCCTAATTGGCCACCATTGATGAATTTCGGCTAGAAGATGTTATGGAGGTTAAAAACCTGATTATTATGGTTATGAGTTGGGTTTGGTTAAGTCCTAAAGGCCCCCTAATCCCATTACAAGTCCATTGGGCCTGTTTTGGGCTTTTCCCTTCTTTCTTTCTTCTTTGGTGCGTCTAAACCGACCCAAACACCCCTAAATTCGTTTTTATTTTATTTTATTTTTATTATTTAATATTATGTTATTAATATTACTTTAATTTTCCTTAATTTATTTCAGCTCCTAAAGCTTCCAAAACCACAAAACCGTAAAACTAGTCAAATTTACGCGTTTTACCGTAAAAGACGTAAAATATACACTTTTAAAAAAAATCTCAAATTTTGAAATAAACTTTATAACTAAGTCCTGAATGACTTAAAACCATCCCGAAAAATATTCATATGACTAATTACCTCATCCGCGACCTCTAAATGCTAAACCGTAAATCGTAAAAATACGATTTTCTATAATACATATACGTATACTTAGAACCACCAAATAACACCATCTCACTTCATAGTCACTACCATGTGAACTCATGAACATGAAATCATCACACATCGTTTCATTCACAAGGTACCCCGTACCGGAAACGATATCCAAACCACAATCTATACACACCAATAAGCACATAAACACGTAAAGACACGCAACTAGCACAAAATAAAACTAAGTGACGAACCTCAAAACCAGGGTTGTCACAGCCTCCAACGAGGAAGTCATGGCCAAGCTCATCACAGACCCAATCCAACTTACCCTGCCAACATATGATGCCAATTTGAAGGTTATGAAGGGTGAGAAGCTTTTGGCCGAGGCGTTAGATGCCAATCTGGCCAGGGCACGGAGTGGAAAGGATGTTCGTGGCGAAGCCCTCCGTGCCCTGATTACGGAAGGGAAGAGAGAAATAGGAGAGTTTCTGCCTCCTTTGTAGTTTAACTTGTAAACATTTGTATCTTGTATTTATTCGTCCGTGCATGTACACGGCTGGAACGAACAATTCTGCGTGAAATATAGTTAGAATATCATATATATATAAGTCCGTGATGATCACGGCAATTTTGTTTATTGAATTTTGAAACTTGTTTATATTCCTTAGATATTGTGTATTTGTGTTGCATGACATGTCACGACTTACCCAGAATAAAACTAAGTCTATATTTTACTAGACGTGCAGCGTGTGTCTTTATCATGTCAGGCACTATGTAAGTACGGCATGCGGAAACTTATTACAACGTCTTGTAAATAAGGTGTCTAGCAAGGATACATGATCCGTGTCACTGTGGTTGCATCCCTCTTATGCGACAAGTTGAATTATTAGGTTCTCTTAATCCTCTTACCCCGCCTGAGAGCGAATAGTACATGTACGGTTTTGAATGAATGCATATGAATAAGAAATAGCACATTATGGAAATAATCAAATAAATCTAAGACATAAGACAATAATTTGCACATGAACAGACCGTGGAGCTAGCTAGGCACAACGACATTTTATTAGAACGTTTACGATTTTTTGACCGAATTAAAATCCTAAGACAAATAGAACCTAGAAAGCATGAAAAAAAATACATGGATCTTCATTGAAGTTGACCACAGCGAAGTGTCTATGCGGAGGCTGTAGCCCATTCAGAGGTAGCATCTTTTAAGGTTGCAAATATTCCATGTACGATCTAAGTCACGGCCATCCATATCACGCAACTTGTACGCGCCTAGTCCCAAAGCTTCTATGACCTCATACGACCCTTCCCACTATGGATCTGCTTTCCTGTGTTCTCCGCGCGACTTGCCTCGTTAGCACGATAAACAAAATCCCCCGGTCGGAAGGAAACACCCTTGACTTTGGAATCGTAATAAGCTTTCATACGTGCCTTAGACTTGGCCTCATTGATGGCTGCTATCTCTCGTTTCTCCTCCAATAAGTCTAGATTGACCCGGAGTTGCTCATCGCTCGTGACGACGTTCACCTCCGCAGTACGGATTGTTGGCATCCCAATCTCTGCTGGGATAACGGCCTCGGTTCCGTAGGCCAGCGCAAATGAAGTGTCCCCATTGGCTGTTTTGATCATTGTCCTATGTACCCATAGGACATGTGGTAGTTCATCTACCCACTTAGCACTTCGTTCATCCAGGCGTGCTTTGATACCTTCACCTAGGCTCCTGTTTGCCCGCTCCACGAGACCATTATTCTGCGGGTGTTTAACTGATGCGAAACGCCATGTGATGTTCAACACTGCACACCAATCCTTGAATGGATTATCCGCGAACTGCTTTCTGTTATCCGAGATAATCTCGCCATGCAAACCAAAACGGCATACAATATTTTCCCAAACAAACTTTTTTACCTACTTGCCCGTAATCGTTTTAACCGCCTTAGCTTCTATCTAGCATGTAAAATATTCCATTGCGACAATCAAGAACTTAACGCCTCATGCGAAAATAGGAAAAGGTCTTGCGATGTCGATCCCCCACTTATAGAATGGCCATGGGGATGTGATGGGCGTTAGTTCTTGCTGTGGATTTCGCGGTACTGGCCTGTGCACTTGGCAATCGCTGCATCTACGAATCATTTCTCGTGCATCCCGATGCATAGTCGGCCAATAGTACCCTGTGCATAAAGCTCGTGCCACTACGGATTTGGGCCTGCGTGCATGCCGCATGACCCTTCATGTATTTCACTTGTAAAACCCGCATGCTTTTACCATGAATAGTACCCCTATGATTGTACGTACATGATTAGAACTTTCCTTATTTAACACGTTTACGTTTCATGATAGGCATTTACAAGTATTATGTACGTATTATTACACGATAAGTATTTATTACGTATTAAGACATGATAATTATTATCAACAATAATTATAATCACGAACATGAAAATCATGAACGTAAATAATCACGAACCTAATATTATGTATTTACTTACATTTATTACGATTATGTACAAATATTTATTACGACACGAACGATAGATAATTAAATCACGTAAACATGACACGAGAACACGTAAATAATTAGAACACGGGAAAACAACGAGTTTCCCCTTGGGGGGCCCACATACCCATGAAATTGGGGAGAAAGAAGGGGCCAAGCCTGATTTAACTAAAACAAGGAAAAATGGAGAACATATTTTCATTTACAGAGATTTAGAAAAAAAACACAAAACCCTAGCCTCCTTCTTCCTTCTCTTTTGGTCGCCACATATGATCACCACAGAGGGGTGTTTGGTTGATTTTGGTAGATCCAATTATTGCTAGATCGTTCGTTTTATAGATTTCCTTGTTATCCACGAATCGGTAATTCTTTAAACATTTTCTTTTTAATTGTTTATTAGATCTAAACACATGAAATCATGGGATTATTAAAACAAGTTAATAAACATGTAGATCTAATCAAGTGGGATTGAAAACATACGGTTTAAGGGGTGTTTTGGTTCGGCTAATGGTTAAACCGAGAGCAAGGCTCTCGGTGGTTGTTTGATCATCACCAACCGAGACCACATGGTCTCGGTTTGGTTGGGTTGTTTCGGCCACAAGCAACCAAGGGACCCCGACGCATGTCGGGGTTAGCCATGGTGATCATGGGGGGTCTCGGCTAAAAACGACACGCACCACCGGTTTAGGCCGGTGGCGGTTTGCCATGGTTAAGGGTGTAGATCCGGTTCAACGGGTTCACAGACCGATTCATGACATGTTTAGATATAAAACACGGGTTCGGTTCACGGTTTATTTTACAAGTTAATTACTTATTTTTACAAGTTAAATAATTATAAGATTTAATTAAATTAAATTAACATGCTATGTAATTAATTTAATTTGGACATGACTTAGGTTATGTTATTATTATTAATAATACATGATTTTAACCTAAGTATTTTATGATTTAATTTTAGACTAAAGTAATTAATTAATTATTAAAACATGGCATATAATTAATTAATTTCCATGACTTAGGTTATATTAATAATAAATATTAATACATGTTTTAACCTAAGATTATTTACATTTTATTTAATTAAATCATGTTATATTTAATTAAATCTTATAACCTATAGTTTATTTAATTTACATGTAATAATTAATAAGCTATACTATATATCACATGACTTAGAATATTAATCAGTAAAACTTAATCTTATATTATTAGCTTAATAATCCAGCTTATTTCTAATTATGAAAACTTTCTATTTTTAGAAACTTATTTAATTAAGGCAGCTAATCTATTTATGGAAACTTTCTATTTTTAGAAACTTTTTTAATTAAGGCAGCTAATATATTTATGGAAACTTTATATTTTTGGAAACTTTCTGTTTTTGGAAACTTTCTATTTTTGGAAACAATCTATTTTTGGAAACTTTCTATTTTTGGAAACTTTCTATTTTTGGAAACTTTCTATTTTAGGAAACCTACTATTTTTAGAAAGTTACTTATTATTAAACAACAAGTATAATAATACAAGTAATACAAGTAATACTTCATCATAATGGACATAATACATGATAAACACAGTATAAAGCTAGAATCAGTAAAACATGACATGAACATATAAAACAAGCTAAGACATGATATAAAACCAGTTACGTACTCAGTAATCAGATACTTATACACGTATGTACTTATGTAGCATTAGTGATACCGAAGTAGGACTCTCTTCCGTTCGTCTTCTTCGTTCACTGGACACAAGGTACGGATTCTCTGTCCTTTTAGTATGGACATTCTTCCTTATTAGGATTCCCCGTATGCAGCCAACTGTTTTCCCAGTATATGTTTTATATGTTTTTGAATTGCTTATGTTTAATTAGATACCTAAAGCCATATACATGCATGACCAGTTTCACTGAGTTATGAAGGTACCATAACCATAACACTGGAGGCACCAGTGTTATGAATCCACCACGACGGAGTGATAGCTCGTGGCGTCCCTTCAGCTTTTGGCCATATTATTATATTATCAGGTGGGGTGTATGTGTGCATCCTAGTTACATGTTTTCAGCAGATTATTCATTGTGAATGTGGTGTGTGCCTTGCATCCTTCACAAGGAGCTGATCCCTCCTACCCAAAACCAGTATATTAAATTAGAGGCAGCCCCTCTAATTTGCATGACGAGGTCACCCCTCTAAGTATTCATGCACGTTGATATTTCATGACCTATATTGGCTAATGGTAAACATGTTAAACCGATTCCACAAGATATACATATGGCTTTTCAAACTATAAAACCAGTTTTACTAAGATATAACCAGGTTTTCCAAGACATATACTTTTCCGCTGCTATATGTTATTCATGCTTATATTATTCGAATCATGCTTGTATATCCGTGCACTGAGCGTTATGCTCAGCCGTTTTCCTTTCATGTTCCCAAAATGACAGGTACCCAAGGACGGACTCGAGCATTTGGAGGAGGTGCACAGGATGGAAGCTGCCATAGAATTATTCTCCTTTTGCCATATACGTATGCTTGTTTAGTCTTTCCTAGTTCATTTACTTTATTTATGTTTTGGGCTTATGTTTGGGAACCGATGTTGGATTCCGGTTTCCCCTATGGTCATGTATGTTTACTACATATTACCTTGCATGCTTTGATGACACGCCATAATTACGCGTGACTTTCCATTTATCAAAATGAGGTGTTACAATTATGGTATCAGAGCCCAAGGCTTCAACCTGTAGGCTCTAAAACTCGACCTGTGACTAGTGGGTAGTCACCAGGAGCTTCCTAAGATAACGCTTGTTATTCCACGAATTAATGTTTTCAGCACATTGTTGTTTTAACCATGATGTTTTCAGCATCTTGAGGTTTTAACCTTGATGTTTTTCATCGATATTGTTTTACTAATATGGATGGACAACCGTCATTCATATTTAGTTATGTGGCATGGTTTCATGCATGACGTTCCTCGTGAACTGTGACTATGTGGACTGAACCTCAATAGTTTATAATTAGTCACATAAAAAATTTTCTAATAAGTTTTGACAGATGAGTTTCATTTATTTATGTTTCATGTATCATTGTTGCAGGGATTATGACTAAGTAATGGTTGGTACAGGACTGGCCCTATTTAGTCGCATGTGCTTTTATCGAAACTTTTAACTTTGGGACTGAGCCATAGGCGTCCCCTCGCCATGTCTTTTGTTTTGGGACCGACCCATTGGCGTCCCCTCGCACATATAAAGGTTTTATAAACTTCATCATGCATTCATGCACTGTTTTTCATGCATAAAATTTTTCTCATGATTTATTGGCATAAATTTTTTTTCATGTCCCCTCATAAGTTAATATGTTTTTATGTCAAGTATGGTTTCATACAGTCATGGTTAACTTCAGATTCATGCTGATTATGTTATATACTCCTTCATGTTTCTTCATGATGACTTCGTCTTCACATGGTTATGTCTTACGTCTCTTTTGTTAATTATGCTTTCATGTAAGACATTGTTGGATTTCATTGAATCCTACTTTCATGATAGTCATGGTTGGTTTTCATTGATCATGATTTCAGGCAAATCATCGTTGAATTTTGTGTAACCACACTTTAACGTTTCTCTATACAACGAGAATGATGTTTATGCTAATATTGCTAGGCTATCATGAGGATCAGCCCAGTTTGGCCTTCAAACCATGTAAAATCACATCAAAATATCGGCCCATATTGATCATTTCATGTGCATCCCACGTGTACTCCACGTACAGTATTCCATGTGTATTACACGTACCATAATCCATGTGTATTTCACTTAGGATACTCCATGAGTATTCACTAGTCGATTCTAAATCATCTCATGCATATTCCATTTGTTGATGTTTTACAAATTATTGATGCCGCTCATAGCTTGGATATGTTACTAAAGATGAGGCTGCTGATGTTTGAAGACGCTACGAGATGCTGATGCTGTTCACAACCTGGAGATCGTACAAGACAAAGACAAAGACGTTAGATCAAAGCGACCGGATGAGAAGATGCTTCACCACCAGACGATTTCCATCAATCATGTCCCAAATTCATAGTTACATGTCACACGTCATTTATTTGTCGTTTCAGTCATATGAGTGCGAACCGGTACAAGCCGGTCACTCAGCTGAATAGTTACATGAATCACAGTCTTGAGAATGACCGTCATGGAACTGACAGAGAAGACGATAGTAACCACTACTACGACAGCAACTATCCTAGCAATCGCAACCGAAGCTCCGACCACGGACGCAATCAGAAATACAAAGTATCAGTAGTACAACCGATTCGCCAATTTTGGCAAAATAACCTAATACTTGTAGTTCTGTTTGTTTCACATCTCGAGACACATGTCAAGACATCAGTCAAGACACATGTTGTTGGGTCAAAAAGTTGATGTGGCAAGAAACTCAAAAATGAAGAAAACATGAAGGATTTTGTGTAAGCGTTGTCCAGAGCAATTTAGGCGTTGACAAGAACAAATCCAGCGTTGTTGGCTCAAGAGTTGTCATGTACAATCTAAGCATTGTTACATGCAATTCAAGCATTGACAAAACATAGACAAAGAAGCTTATGAAAGCTTCTATTTAGATAAACATGCAAAGATATTCTGCATAAGTTTATTTAAATAGAAGATTTACTTGTTTATTCATTCTTATCTCTTGTAAACCCTAATCCTTATACAATAAAAGGAACCAAGGGTCTTAGATTTTTAATATCAATTCATTTACAATGTAAACCTAAAGCGTGTGTGCACTAGACGTGGGTTTAAATGTATACACGTCTAGTGGATGTTTGTTATTAATATAATGAACATCCCTTTTGTTTTAATTCATGTTATTGTGCCTAAACACCTTGTTAATGGTTGTTGTTCTAATTCCGCTTTGATTATCTAATCATATGAACAATGATCATTCCTAGTAGCTTAAAAGATCCGGAAACCAAGGTTTCCACAATTGGTATCAGAGCCTCGTGGCTCGTGATGCTAGGACCAACAAGGTGTTCGTATATCGAGAAGAAAAGAAAAATCCGTCTAGGGTTTTTCTGGACGTTTTTGTGTGCGCAGCAGTATTCAGAAGGTCATAACTTTTGATTGAACCGTTGGATCGTCATGCAATTTTATATGTGTGTTCTACATACATAGATCTAAACATCCACTGGAGGGATTGTCAAGTTTTATCCCCAGGCAAAAGTTATTAAGCGTCAAAGTCAGCAGTAGGATGAATGCAGTTTTCTGTGGACAGCCATGTTCAAAACACGTTTTCTCCTTCGTTAACCGTTGGATCTTCGTGATTTTTGAACTTTAGATTCTTGGAACTTGTGTCTAGAATCTCACCGAAGGGATCTTCGATCTGAGCCCTAATGAAGAAGTTATACAAGGTTGAAGTTCGTTGTTTAAGGTAATGATGTTCTTGCGTTTTCACATGAAATCATGACCTAGGGTTTCTCAAACCCTAGATCGACATAAAAAGCAGAACGTTATGAGATTTGTGGCTGTTGTGATTCAAGGTAATGCACGATCTATGGTTTATTTAGAAATCCTAAGTTAGGGTTTCGGTGTTTAAAGTTATGAACCCTAGATCTGCAAAGACAGATTCAAAACTTAATGGCTCATGTTACTGTTTGTTCGTATATCTTCCATATGTTGCATCTATTGGTACACAATGATTGCAGCAGGTCTATCTATCAGTACAAGGACAGAAACGAATGCAATATATGGTCTATAAATACCTTGTATTCACATGGTTAAAGAAAAGAATTGCGTTCACACGGCCAAAGGAGAAAACCCTAATATTTGTTATCTAAAGTTTTGAATCCTCTACATGCTATTCCATGGTATTCCTGTGAGCCACTCATTCTCATTGGTGGAGAGTTCATGTGTTCACACGGTTAAGAAAATCTGATTGGATGAAGAATTATATCAAGATTTCGCTTACTGTTACTAATACGTGGATATAAGCAGAAAGAAACAAAGATTGGTTATTCATGTTTCTGTTCACACGAGGAAAGCTTTTCTATTGGTGGAAACACAAAGGCACTTGTTATGTTGGTGTTCACACGATGCCGTTGTTATGATTGGTTGAGAAGCTTGCATTCACACGACCCAAAAAGGAGAGTTATGTTGAATGAATTGTTTCTTATTTGTGAAGAAAAGTTGTATTCGCATGGATTCAAGATACAGTAACTGTTCAAGCAAAGTAACGTGAGTCAATTCTTGATCGTGACTTTTGATAGGGACGTTTCATAGATGCAATGTATTGGAAGGCAACGCTGACGGAGTATGGTTTGACGCTGATAAGAATGGACGCTGACAAGGTTTATGGTTGGCGCTGACGTTTGTAATCCAAACGCTGACAGGAAGCATTTTGACGCTGACAGAATAAGTCAACGCTGATAGAGTTGACAGTGTCGTCCGATATATGAACTTCAACGCTGATAGGTATTGTCTGATATCGGACAATACACATGGAAGGATATTGGACAGAGGAGGATCTCGGGTAACACACTGATTGCTGTTGTTTGAGAAAATTGGTACGTTTTTAGCACACAAAAAGGAGGATTATACACACGAATGTACATGGAATCTCCGTTTTAATTTAGAATATCATGTTGATATTTATGGCTCGGATATTTTTAAAATGGATTATTGATCTTAAAGCGAGTTAGCAATTATTCGTGGGAATTTGATGGATATTTAAACTATGTAATCGGGATAGCCTTGTGAAAGAGTTATCCATCCAAATACTTTTACATATGGTATGAAGATGTGATTCCATTAAAATCGTCATGAAGAGATGTTGACTTAAGGGGAAGAATTCTTATGGTAAGTTTGATGATTGAAGAAGATTTTCGCGAGTTTATGTTCTATCATATCTTAAAGTCGTGCACTCCCAGTCATAGACTTTAAAGGTAACTTGTTCGTGCTTTACATGGTTGGTGACGAAGACTTGTCATAACACTTGAAGGAGTTAGATTATCGTGCTCAGTGTCTCACATAGGATGAGAATATTGACAAGAGATCGAGGTCTACTTATAATGCTAAAGGTATAAGTTCTTTATCACGTGGATAATACAAGACATGGAACACAAGGTTGGGTTATTCTACTTCTACATCAAGAATCCTTTATTAATTATTCTTCAAGATCATTACATAGAGCTACATTTGGAGAATCTTCAAAGATTGCATACATTGTTTACTTTCCTGTTGATGTGACAAAAAGGGGAAGAAATACATGCTACACTTGAGGGGAAGCAATTTGAAGATCATGTAAAACTTACAAGAGATACACATAGAGTTTTGCCACTATCAACTAGGGGAAGATTGTTGGGTCAAAAAGTTGATGTGGCAAGAAACTCAAAAATGAAGAAAACATGAAGGATTTTGTCTAAGCGTTGTCAAGAGAAATTTAGGCGTTGACAAGAACAAATCCAGCGTTGTTGGCTCAAGAGTTGTCATGTACAATCTAAGCATTGTAACATGCAATTCAAGCATTGACAAAACGTAGACAAAGAAGCTTATGAAAGCTTCTATTTAGATAAACATGCAAAGATATTCTGCATAAGTTTATTTAAATAGAAGATTTACTTGTTTATTCATTCTTATCTCTTGTAAACCCTAATCCTTATACAATAAAAGGAACCAAGGGTCTTAGGTTTTTAATATCAATTCATTCACAATGTAAACCTAAAGCGTGTGTGCACTAGACGTGGGTTTAAATGTATACACGTCTAGTGGATGTTTGTTATTAATATAATGAACATCCCTTTTGTTTTAATTCATGTTATTGTGCCTAAACACCTTGTTAATGGTTGTTGTTCTAATTCCGCTTTGATTATCTAATCATATGAACAATGATCATTCCTAGTAGCTTAAAAGATCCGGAAACCAAGGTTTCCACATATGTCTCATGTATACGTTCCGAAGACACATGTCAAGACACTAGTCATGACACATGTCATGGTTATATTTCCAAGACACGAGTCAAGACACACGACTCACGTCAAATTCTGGAATATCCCTAAGAAGTTCAGGGTACCCTCCAACAGTATATCCATTTTGTTGTGCCATGTATTAATCAGGCCACAAGAATTTCAGTACCATTACCGGCGCATCAGTGAGAACTGTCTCGTTTCCCGATGACACTTCCATTTCTTGTACCATATCTCATAGATTCATGACCATGAAGGACGCCATTCATATCACTCATGTATACGAAGGTTTTCCTTCAGTCTACTGATAAGATCCAAACAGCTAACGCATTTCCTCGGACATATGCGAGTTGAATTTAATCCTAATTATGGACTACGAACCACACACCATGCTACGATTCATGGTTATGTACAGTGATGTTCAGGCTCCATAATACATTCAGCTTGATTTTCCATCAGGAAAATCTATACAAATTATCTATGCTTACAAGCACGTGCGTTTTTAGCTATTACTGCTAAAATATTCTAGCTGTCAGTTAAGACACGACCACTTAAGTCCTTTTACGCATAATCAGCGGATTATTCCAAGTCGTCCCATATACTCCAGAAGAACCTTCAAGGAGAAGGACGGTAACATAAGATTATGTGTCGACTACCGTCGATTTTAAACAAATCACCATTTATAACCGTTACTCTCCTCCACGTATTGACAAGATCGGGTTCATTTAGGGTGTTAAGCACTTTCCAAGATCGGATTCATGATAATGTTGCCAACAGTTACGAGAGAAAGAGCAGGACATGTCCATGACTGCTATTCCTTCACGACTCGGTCATCTTAGACTCATGATTTTGTTTTAGTCTCATAAATGCTCCAGCAGCATTATAGGCTTAATAAATTGAGTTTCCATGAACTCAGAAACAAATTCATCAGCGTTTTCATCTATGAAAACCTAACCTTCTCTAAAGTCTAGAGAAGATCAGGGAGACCTTATTTACACTATGTTGCAAATTTTACGACAGGAGAAATTTCACCCTGAAATTCTCAATATAAATTCTGGTTGATTACAGTGACACGCTGAATCACATGGATTCGCACAGTTAATCGTACCATGACTCAGCTTATGCGCAAAGGTGAGAACCCTACACTACATTAGGTGTTCCAAGAAAATTGCAAATTCTACGACAAGAGAAATTTCACCCTGAAATTCTCAATATAAATTCTGGTTGATTACAGTGACACGCTGAATCACATGGATTCGCACGGTTAATCGTACCATGACTCAGCTTATGCGCAAAGGTGAGAACCCTACACTACATTAGGTGTTCCAAGAAAATCCTACGCTAAGAAAGGTCTATATTCAGACACTCAAAGTTTCGCAAACTTCTATGTATCAAGTTTCTACGAAGCAAGACACAGTTACGTTCATATCTAAGTACCTGACATACCAACAGGCTAAGATTGAACACCAACAGACTAGGATGTTTTTCCATCATCAGAAATTGTGAACAGAAATGGGACAAGATCTCCATGGATTTTGGTTACCAAATTAACGCAAACTCAGAAGAAGCATGATGCTATTTGGGTTATTGCCAACAGTTTGACCAGGTCTGTAGAATCCTTACATCCGCAAGGATTTCAGAATCAACAGATTGATCGAACATGTTCCAGCCAAGGCTCATCCGACCACTTGGTAATCCCTCAGCTATCGGGCCAGACGAAGGTTCGCATTTGTAATCCTTATTTACGTCCACGTCCTTGTTCTAATTTCACTACTTGCTTTCACACTCATGTTCATGACACTATTCACGTTCATGATCGTATCTTGGCTTACGATTTTACGTTCATCTTCGTTCTGGGAAGTTTTGCAAGAACTTGAGAAACCAGACTCAAGTCTAGTATAACTCTTTATCCTCAGACAGATGTTTCACGTCATATTCCACGTCTCACCTTATAGCGTTTGGTGTTACCGCAGTTGTATTCCATGTTCACGATATGTTTCACATGTCATGTTCATTCCACGTTCCTCATATCACGTTCACGGTATGTTACACGTATCATTGATCACGATATGTTTGCTCATACTACACTCACCATATCTCCAGGTATTACGTTCAAAATTTTTCACGTATCACGTTCAAAAATTTTCACGTACTACGTTTCTATATGTCTCGCGCATCGTTTCTAACTATCAGTAAGTTAGAGGGTTTGGCACGATAACGTTTCAGTTACCCTTGCACGTTAACTTTTATTTCCTCAATCGAATTCAGGGGATCTATCGTACGTTGATAACCATGAACTCTTCGTGTTTTCAAGTCAAGGTCAGGAGGACCAAGATTTATCATGGTGTCAAGATCTTGAGAAGGAACCGTTCCAAGAGGGAAGCCACTTGGAAACGGACAAGTTCATCCGGACTTCTTATCTGTTTTTCTATTATCGATTAGATATGTCCTTTCAGTCACGTCACGTTCCATGTCCTTTCAAGACATGTCACGTTCCACGTTCCTTCTACCATGTCACCTGCATGTCCTTTTATCGTACATACCCTCTCAGTTTGATTCGGGTATGTTCCTCTTTCAGTTTATGTTATCTATAATTCGGGGACGAATTATTCTTTCTAGGGGGAAGAGTTGTAGAACCCACATGCTTTTACCATGAATATTACCCCTATGATCGTACGTACATGATTGGAACTTTCCTTATTTAGCACGTTTACGTTTCACGATAGGAATTTACAAGTATTACGTACGTATTATTACACGATAAGTATTTATTACGTATTAAGACATGATAATTATTATCAACAATAATTATAATCACGAACATGAAAATCATGAACGTAAATAATCACGAACCTAATATTATGTATTTACGTACATTTATTACTATTATGTACAAATATTTATTACGACACGAACGATATATAATTAAATCATGTAAACACGACACGAGAACACGTAAATAATTAGAACACGGGAAAACAACGGGTTTCCCCTTGGGGGCCCACATACCCACGAAATTAGGGAGAAGGAAGGGGCCAAGTCCACTTTTGATTTAACTAAAACAAGGAAAAAGGGAGAACATATTTTCATTTACAGATATTTAGAAAAAAAAACACAAAACCCTAGCCTTCTTCTTCCTTCTCTTTTGGACGCCACATATGATCACCACAGAGGGGTGTTTGGTTGATTTTGGTAGATCCAATTATTGCTAGATCATTCGTGTTATGGATTTCCTTGTTATCCACGTATCGGTAATTCTTTAAACCTTTTCTTTTTAATTGTTTATTAGATCTAAACACATGAAATCATGGGATTATTAAAACAAGTTAATAAACATGTAGATCTAATCAAGTGGGATTAAAAACATATGGTTTAAGGGGTGTTTTGGTTCGGCTAATGGTTAAACCGAGAGCAAGGCTCTCGGTGGTTGTTTGATCATCACCAACCGAGACCACAAGGTCTCGGTTTGGTTGGGGTGTATTGGCCGCAAGAAACCAAGGGACCCCGACGCATGTCAGGGTTAGCCTTGGTGATCATGGGGGTCTCGGCTGAAAACGACACGCGCCACCGGTTTAGGCCGGTGGCGGTTTGCCATGGTTAAGGGTGTAGATCCGGTTCAAGGGGTTCACGGACCGGTTCTTGACATGTTTAAATATAAAACACAGTTTCGGTTCACGGTTTGTTTTACAAGTTAATTATTTATTTTTACAAGTTAAATAATTACAATATTTAATTAAATTAAATAAACATGCTATGTAATTAATTTAATTTGGATATGACTTAGGTTATATTATTATTATTAATAATACATGATTTTAACCTAAGTATTTTATGATTTAATTTTAGACTAAAGTAATTAATTAATTATTAAAACATGGCATATAAGTAATTAATTTCCATGACTTAGGTTATATTAATAATAAATATTAATACATGTTTTAACCTAAGTATTATTTACATTTTATTTAATTAAATCATGTCATATTTAATTAAATCTTATAACCTATAGTTTATTTAATTTACATGTAATAATTAATAAACTATACTATATATCACATGACTTAGAATATTAATCAGTAAAACTTAAGCTTATGTTATTAACTTAATAATCCAACTTGTTTCTAATTATGGAAACTTTCTATTTTTAGAAACTTATTTAATTAAGGCAGCTAATCTATTTATGGAAACTTTCTATTTTTAGAAACTTATTTAATTAAGGCAGCTAATCTATTTATGGAACCTTTCTATTTTTGGAAACAATCTATTTTTGGAAACTTTCTATTTTTGGAAACTTTCTATTTTTGTAAACTTTCTATTTTAGGAAACCTATTATTTTTAGAAAGTTATTATTATTAAATAACAAGTATAATAATACAAGTAATACAAGTAATACTTCATCAGAATGAACAGAATACATGATAAACATAGTATAAAGCTAGAATCAGTAAAACATGACATGAACATATAAAACAAGCTAAGACATGATATAAAACCAGTTACGTACTCAGTAATCAGATACTTATACACGTATGTACTTATGTAGCATTAGTGATACCGAAGTAGGACTCTCTTCCGTTCGTCTTCTTCGTTCACTGGACACAAGGTACGGATTTTCCGTCCTTTCAGTATGGACATTCTTCTTTATTAGGATTCCATGTATGCAGCCAACTGTTTTCCCAGTATATGTTTTATATGTTTTTGAATTGCTTATGTTTAATTAGATAATTAAAGCCATATACATGCATGACAAGTTTCACCTAGTTATGGAGGTACCATAACCATAACATTGGAGGCACCAGTGTTATGACTCCACCACGACAGAGTGATAGCTCGTGGCGTCCCTTCAGCTTTTGGCCATATTATTATTATTATCAGGTAGGGTGTATGGGTGCATCCTAGTTACATGTTTTCAGCAGATTATTCAGTGTGAATGTGGTGTGTGCCTTGCATCCTTCACAAGGAGCTGATCCCTCCTACCCAAAACCAGTATATTAAATTAGAGGCAGTCCCTCTAATTTGCACACGAGGTCACCCCTCCAAGTATTCATGCACGTTGATATTTCATGACCTATATTGGCTAATGGTAAACATGTTAAACATATTTTACAAGATATACATAAGGCTTTTCAAACTATAAAACCAGTTTTACTAAGATATAACCAGGTTTTCCAAGACATATACTTTTCCGCTGCTATATGTTATGCATGCCTATATTATTCATTTCATGCTTGTATATCCGTGCACTGAGTGTTATGATCAGCCGTTTTCCTTTCATGTTCCCAAAACGGCAGATACCTAAGGACGGACTCGAGCATTTGGAGGAGGTGCATAGGATGGAAGCTGCCATAGACTTCTTCTCCTTTTGCCATATACTTATGCTTGTTTAGTCTTTCCTAGTTCATTTACTTTATTTATGTTTTGGGCTTATGTTTGGGAACCGATGTTGGATTCTGGTTTTCCCTATGGTCATGTATGTTTACTACATATTACCTTGCATGCTTTGATGACACGCCATAATTATGCGTGACATTCCATTTATCAAAATGGGGTGTTACATCACTAATCACATAGCTAGCCTGACGTGGCCCGACGCATCGCAACCACGGCTGTAGGAAGGAACGCTTGTAAAGAATACCTTCTCGGAGTTCGAAATGTTGCGACTTCCTTTTGATACGCTGTGTCGCTTTTTCATCGTCTGGAAGGGTTTCATCAGTTAAATAGCTGATAATCGGGGTCATCCATGTAGGCCCGTCTTCTTCAACTATAGTTGCGATTCACCCTCCTGTAATGGATTTTTCCTTGAGTATTTCCACCAAAACTTTTTTGGATCAATGGACGAAGCTTGTAGACCCAATCTTGCTACGAGCATCCGCCTTCTTGTTTTCACCTCTTTACCTGTTTGATATAAAACTTCCCAAAAGTGGCTATGAGTGACTTGACTTTCTCCAAGTATTGGATCATGTTATCCTCCTTGGCTATGTATCCTCCTAAGATGTGATTCGCGACAAGCCGGGAGTCTACGTAGGCCTCATGGTTGCGGACTCCCATCCTAGCGGCGATTTTTAGACCCGCAATCAGTGCTTCATATTCCGCCTCATTATTCGTAGCTGTAAACTCAAAACGCAAGGCGTAGGTAAACTCCATTCCTTCCGGATTCGTGAGAATGAGGCTGGCTCCTGATCCGTCCATGCACGAAGATCCGTCAGTAAACAAAACCCATGGTTCCGCTGGAATTTCCTCTTTTTGCATCATTGGTTCATCCTCCTCAGGTTTCTCAATTAGGAACTCTGCCAAATTTGGCCCTTAACCGTTGTCTTTGGTCTATAGGAGATGTTATGTTCTCCTAATAGAACGCTCTACTTATGTAGCCTTGTAGAATATTGATAATCAATGAATCTATGAAGGGGTTTGTTGATTTCTAGAGAGAGAAAGTTAGAGAGAGAAAGTGAGAGAAACTATGTGAATTTTATTAAGTGGAAAACAAGAAATGACAACAACCAGCCCCTTTCCATGGTGGAAAGGGGTATTTATAGTTCCAAGTCATAAGTGGACTTGGGCCGGTCCATGACAAGCCCATGGACCGGTTCTTACTTAAGTTAATAAGCAAATAATAACTAATTACTAACTACGAGCTATTACAACATAAATCATATTGTGGAGTGACCGATACTTCTAATATACGTTAAAACGTATTTCTAACAATCTCCCCCTAAGGGAGGTCACTCCACGTTACAAAGTTCTAAACCTAGCATACTATACTAAGTCTTCGTTCTTTAGCTCGTAGTCCTTTCTTCTTTTCTTTCTTTTGTTGTGAATATGTTGGTTTGATCTTTTTGGCTTTGACTTGAGAGCATTGTTCTTTGGCCTTTCACGTGCGATCTTTGCCTTTCTTGTAAACTTTGCCTCCTCGTGACTTCATGTTCCACACACTTACGTCTTTTTGTTGGATTCTTGAAAGCTTCAGAGTTTGATACAGCGGAAGACTTCATCTTGTACTTTCTTGAATTTTTGTTGCAAAAGACATAAGCATGTGGGAACGACTTTTACAGGTACACCGCAACACCACCGTCTTCACTGGTACACAGCAACGCCACCGTCTTCAACAGGTACTCAGCAACGCCACCGTCTTTAGCAGGTACACAGCAACGACACGAATAAAATGGCTTTGAACATTTTATTCTAATTCGGTAGCATTTTACCTCCGGTCGGTGAAGACCGTTGGACGATATTAGATATCGTACCCGTGACGGATAGTTTCAATTAAGTAACTTCCTGACAGGATTTCGCGGGTAAACCCGTTCTCTTCATTCGACCGTCCAAAGCTGACTGCGAACATAAAGAGTGAATCACTTGGATAAATTATCCTTGTGATTAAAAGCCGTCAATTCATGAAACCTGGAACAAGTGAATTTCAATTAAGATTTTCACCATCGTTGCTTTCCAGTTGTCACGAGCTCGATTCATAAAGAATCTTGCACGTTACCTACCAAGTGCTGTTTGATGTTGACACTAGAAGGATTTCCACTCGTCACTGTGGTCAATAAAGAGTCACTCTGAGTGTTCTGGCAAGATCATATGATAATGCGAAGAGGCCTGGAACGAGTTTAAGTTCAATTAAGAATTAAACCACTGTTACCTTCCAGTTTTTCACAAGATTGGTTCTAAAAGAACCGCACGTGTAACCTACCATGAGCTTGTTTGATATTGGCTCAAGCAGGATTTCCATCTTCATTGTAATACTTACGTATTACTCGGATGTTCTGGCAATATTACAAGAATATTGCGTAGGACTCATGAAAATCTCTTACTTTTCACAGTGTGTGAGAAAGCAAGGAATAAATGGAAAGTGTCCTAATGAGACTTTTGATGATCTCTTGGCTCTAGACTCGATTGTGCGTTTTGATTTAGTGAGCGATGGCTGGAGAGGAGTGCCACCTTTTCAATACCAGTTTATTCGGAGTGAATAAACCAATAGATAACGTGTTGATCTCCGTGTGATTAAAACAAATACCTTTTGAGAGATATTTGAGTTAGCTGGGGAAGGGTTGTGCATTGCATCACTGGGTCCATGATGTCTTTCTTCAATACCGAGAATCATTAACAAAAATGACCTCAATAGCATATGTATTGACCCGGTTTCTGCCTAAAGTTGTAAGGAGGGCTTCTTTCTTTACACCCTTTATCTTTACATTTCTTTTTCATTCTTCAACCCCTTCAATGCTTACCAATACGTCATCACTAGCACCTTGTTGTGATTGTTCCAGTGCTAGCTTAAGTACTTGGTCGGCATTCAGCTACGTTCACATTCTTTCTCCATCTTTCCTAGGACTTCTAATTCTATCTAGGGAACTGTCCTTGGGAAGATTCCATCGGCTCTGATGAATCATTGGACTAAACCTATTCCTACCACCCTTTTGTCACCACATCCGTCGTGAATTAAGCGTGTTTTGGGAAGGAATTGCCACCATGAAAAATCATTGAAAATCACCTAAAGTACTTGTGATATTGAAATCAAAAGTTTTGTACCTTAGGTGTTTTGTTCATCAAAAACGCTCCCCCTTAACACGTGCTTTACACATATTAAGTTGGATAATCTTTAAGTCTTTTTCATCTTTTAGCCAAGTATCACTTACGTCTCCTTAATCCCATTTTCTCCCCTTATCCAAAATGTTAACCATTAATATTTGGGATATTGAATGGATTAACCGGTCTTTGGGTAAAAATGAAATCGATGTTTTGGCCATAGAACAAGTTATTGCTCCCCCTTAAGTTAATAAGGGATAGTTGTAGTGCTTTGGTATGACATATTTTGAAAGATTTAGAATCTCGTGAGAAATTCTTGAAAAATTATCATACCTTAACACTACAGCAAGCCATACAAGCACATTATTCACAAATATACATATTCACAAATGAAAACCAATATAAAGTGACCTGAAATGTACAACCCATTAGATGGATCGTTGCAGTAGCTTGTGGTGCACTAAATACGGTCTTCCACCCACGAATCTTTCCAAGCTCCTCATCAATCTACGTTCACGGAGCTTTTGATCGATCTTTTTGATCACATACTTTGCCATCTGCCGGTAACCCGGATGCCAATCCTCCGTCATCTCTGGCAAAGTCCCACCCGAGTTCAGATGCTCCAGCTTTTCTCTAACTTGTATAAGAGTTCCATCACTATACTTGTGGAGCTCCCCCACCCTCATAAACTTCATCAAACCTCGACTGTTCAAGTAGAAAATGCCGGAATTCGGGACAGAAATGCCGGTATAAGGACATCTTTCTACATGTTGAGGTAACACTTGATTCACAGGACGGGTTAAATTGAGCTTCCTCTGATAGCTTTCGACTCCCAACTGAAGATCTTCAACTCGTGACTTGATGACAACGCTTCGTGTGAACATGCGAAGTGCTGTATTCAAAGCAATCAGGTCTTCACGAGGAATGTGTGTAAGTTGATCTCGGGTCATCAGAAGCAGCATATCTTCGATATCCTCAAGGCGAATGATGGAAAAGTCTCCTTGCTGGATTTTGTATTCCCTGTCATCCTCCCTTTTCAAACGAATCTCCGTCACATGATAGTAGCCGTTCTTGGCTTCAGTTTTCATTCCTAGGATGCTGGAGATGCGGATGTCGGATCTAACATTGCTTCCAGAATTGACCAAGCAGCAACCCCTGTACGCCCTTCGGACTCGTTCGTCCCAATGAGATGCACCTATGACAGCATACATATCATAATTACGATTCATTTTTGGGACCCAGAGTCGATTTACCTTTTCCTCGATGAAGGGTATTGTCCCCCAGTTGGCAGCTTTCAGCAAAGTCAGGGATGTTGCGTACTTTGATGACCCCTTTAGTAGATACACAAGATCATTGGTGACGAAGAAGTCAAGAGCAATCTGATTATCTTGAGCAGGATCCATTGGAGGTGGAGCTCGTTCTGATACATGAAGACCTGGCCGTTGAACGGTATTCAGAGCCTTCAGGATTTCATCGGCATAGTACTCGAGCTCCATTCGGGGTAATCGGGTTTTGGCACGCAGTCTCTTATCTTTCAGTGCTTTCTTTACCAAGGATGGAGTAACCGAAGTCTTATACTCATGAGCAAGAAATGCACATAAGTCAATCGGACTTCGGATACGGAGATACAGCACATCTTTGTCAGCATCTGTGATCGGATCATATTGTGCTGCTGCCGTGATCCAAGCTTGTGGTGGTGCAGACTCGTCTATCTCCAACGTGTCTTCCCAGGCACGAATGCTTGGTTCAGGAACCGTAGATTGTTGTGCTTGTGGTAGAGGAGTGGAAGTGCGAACATCTACTGGTTCAGTTTCAGGCATTTCGGCAGTGTCGTGAGCTGGGGAGTGTTGTGCAGCTTCGGGTTCCGTCACTGATTCTGCAATCACAGGAGGAACAACAACAGAACTAATGGGGTTAGTGGTAATAGGTAAAGATACAGCGATAGAGATACCGGGAGCCGAAGACGCTGTAGTGGCATTCACATCGTGGCGCCACTTAGTTCGTCTTGATTCCGAGGATGTCGATTTGTCCTTCTGTGCTGCATCTTTTGTGGACTTGGTTCCAGTCTTAGCAGCAGTTTTCTTGGAGCTGGTAACCTTGTCTCCCTCTTTCGGCTGTTCACCCCCATCATCATCCTGATTGTCATCCCCGTTATTGTCCCTAACACTCTCCTGATTCTCATCACCACCATCGTCGCCATCATCATCATCATCCTCGTCATCATCCTCATCATCCTCATCATCATCACCACCCTCGTCATCGTCTTTATCCTTTTCTCCTTCTTCTTCTTCTTCTTCCTCTTCTTCACCCGTACCCTCTTCTTCACTTTCTTCCCTTTCTTCCTCAGGTAAGATGTGATATGGTACCACACTTCCAAACGTCTTGAATAATCTATCATCCTCCATGATAGCATCATTCAGGGATTTATATAGAGCCCGTTGAATCCTCGACTTATCATACGACCCAAGTTCCACCATACGAGCCTTAAGGATCTTCTTCAATTCAAAATCCGTCAGGTCATAAGCAATCTTGTAGGCGGCTTCTGAGGGGTTGGATGATTTGACCATCAAGTTGTCAGCAGCAAGTGTCTTCAACTCATCGCGAAGTTTAGGCATTAGGGATTCAACGGATTCTTGCACTCTTTCTTTCACAGATGCTTCAAGTGCTTCTTTTTGTTCCTTATATTTATCCCTCATCGCTTGAAGTCTGGTAATACGTGCAGCATGCTTATCAGCCTCAGCCTGCTTAACCCGAGCAAGTTCTTCTGCATGTGCTTTTCTAGTCAACTCCATATCTGAAGCGAACCTAGCAATCATCTCCTCTTGGGCTTTCCTAGATTCTTCTTCCCTCTGAGCTCGTCTTTGCAACTCTTGGCGAAGTTCATCCATTTCGCGTTTGTTAGTATCAAACATTTCGGCCATCACTAATGCAGCCATTGCAGATGTTGCAGAGCTGCTTTGGGTTGACTGGAGGGGCTCGGTTGTTACTGCTGTACTAAGGATGGGGATTATGGGTGGTGGAAGAAATGGTGTTGAAGCCGGTCGGGTTGGTAAAGGTTGTATGGGTGGAGGTTGAGTTGTTAAGGGTTGAGTTGACACCACGATCGTAGGAGCAACAGGTTCCTTTTCCACACTTGCTGAAATAGGGATTGATGGCTCCTTCGAAGTGGAATAGTGTTCAGGTGACCCAAACTCATCAACATCATCCGGTTCCTCGTACTCATCCTCGATATCTACCCTCGCACCTGAACCACTACCGCCTGTATCTTTCCTACTCCTTTTAATAGCAATCTTCATCATTTGTTGCTCGGATTTATCAAGAGTAGGATCAACAATATCTTCTTCATCACGTAGACGCATCAAATCCTTACCCTTTCCCTTCTTACCCTCTGTCTTCTTCTTCTTGGGTTCGGGTTCAGGTAACGCAGCTGGTTGTTTGCGTTTACCTTTACTCTTAACCGTTGTGGACGAGTCTTCTCCAGTCTGAAGGTTTTCTTTCAGCCTCTTGATCTCTATCTGCAGTAGCTTGTAATCTGCAGAACCTTTGATTTTATCAGATAGAAGGTAATCAGGAACAGGACCCGGAATCACACCAATAGACGGTCCTTCATGCCTCAGATCTACAGTATCATCAGCTTCTTCAGTGTGATAGCGACCTCCTGCACGCCTATCAATAGTAGCAGCAAGCTTCATAAAATAATTTATGATAAGCTTAATAAACCGAGGATAAGGAAAGAAGTTTGTCTTCAGCTTCTTGTTGTAGAAGAGTTGAAAGGTGAATTCTTCCCATATCAACAAAGCATAATCTGAATTTGCAGCTTTGTACATGCCATAGAAGAGGTTTATTATTGGACTGCGTAAAGCATCATGGCCACTCGTTTTTGGTGTAAGACATTTACTGAGAATACCCATCAACGCTCTCCAAGGTTGTCCTACCTTAGCAGTGGTAAACTCAGATGCAACTCGTATTTCCGGACATCCAAGTGCATCAAATAACTCCACGAGTTCATCTTTATTGGGGTCCCTCGAGAATGACATACCCTTGGGTGTATCCCGTATACCAAGAATCTTACGGAAGTCTGAAACGGTGAGTGTCTGCTGCTTGTTGTCGATGGTGAAGGTGATCTTGTTCGAAGTGATTTCCTTGGTTGCCCAAAATTCAAACATATACTCATAAGGCACCGAGGCTGTATTCCTAAGGGCGTTCTTGAAGTGAGAGTTATCGAGAATGGCTATGGCGACCTTAAAACCATGATGAGTGGATTTAGAGACTTGCTTCAGCCGATAGTTGTTGGGTATAAACTTAAGGGTTCGTGCTTTAGCAATATCGGCTTCTCTAGATTCTTGGATTGCTTGTACTGTTGGATTAGTCATTTTATCTGCTGAAGATAAGACATGAAAGGTTGATGCACAAAAACATATAGATATATATCTTTCTTACTTCTAAGCATAACACATTTCATAAGATAAAACAACAAGTACATATATAGCATGCAAACAATAATAATCAAACTCTTCATCCGGAACTTTTCTTCATTCGGAACATCTTCATCCGGAAGATTTCCTCATTAGGAACTTCTTCATCCGGAAGTTCTTCATTCGGAACTTCCTTCATCCGGAAGTTCTTCATTCGGAACTTCCTTCATTCGGAAGTTCTTCATTCGGAACTTCCTTCATCCGGAAGTTCTTCATTCGGAACTTCCTTCATCCGGAAGTTCTTCATTCGGAACTTCCTTCATCCGGAAGTTCTTCATTCGGAACTTCCTTCATCCGGAAGTTCTTTATTCGGAACTTCCTTCATTCGGAAGTTCTTCATTCGGAACTTCCTTCATCCGGAAGTTCTTCATTCGGAACTTCCTTCATCCGGAAGTTCTTCATTCGGAACTTCCTTCATCCGGAAGTTCTTCATTCGGAACTTCCTTCATCCGGAAGTTCTTCATTCGGAACTTCCTTCATCCGGAAGTTCTTCATTCGGAACTTCCTTCATCCGGAAGTTCTTCATTCGGAACTTCCTTCATCCGGAAGTTCTTCATTCGGAACTTCCTTCATCCGGAAGTTCTTTATTCGGAACTTCCTTCATTCGGAAGTTCTTCATTCGGAACTTCCTCATTCGGAAGTCCTTCATTCGGAACTTCCTCATTCGGAAGTTTTTCAGAAGAAATCCTTCATTCGGAAGTTTTAAGCCATGTTCATTTGGAACTTTTACAAACTAAACTCAGATGTTTGATCTAGTGCGTTTGTGAGTTTCTAAGGCAAACTAAAGCAATTTAAACATCATAGAACCTATTCCGAGCAAAACCCACCTTAATTCCCTAATCAATTTAGCCTAATTTAATTAAGAACCCTAAATCTGATACTTGTTAATTATCTGAATCAATTAAGGGGATATAGATGATGATTTAGACGAATTAATAAGTCAAAGATTCAATGTTATTACCTTATTAAACGAATGAACGGGATGGAATGATTATACGAGATGTTTGAAAGAGTTGTGTGTGTGTGATGTTTTCAACAATGGCGGCAAAGGAGTGAGTAAACAGTGAAAGGAAAATAGTGAGGGGCGGGGTGAATTCTTTTTGACTTAGGTCAAAACTTTGATTAGTTTCAACTAATATCACTTTAGTCCCTACATTTTCTAAACTTTTCCTTTTTGTTTCTAATTTTTCCATTTCACCTAACTCTTGTTAAACGTACACACAATTTGGCAAACGCATCTATTAGCATATCTCCAATATCTAAAAGCAATGCCTATCACTTAGAACGAACACTAGTCATATTCTAAAGCAAAACCACTCAATTACCATGTAGCCCTTAATTTTCACAATCACTTTTGAAGAACAATTTTAATGACGAAGATGATTTTACTATTTTCTCCCCCTTAAACAATGACCCGTTTTCTATTTAAAGAGCTGTAGTCATTGTTTAAAGAGTCAAATAGTGATGAAAGCATTTCCAACTTATCTCTTGAAAAATTTTGATTCGTGGTTTTAATAAGATTTCTCTTATTTTAACAAATTAATGCACTGAGACGTACACAAATTCGTGTTAGACCAAGGTATAAAGTAACCTTGATCCCTTTGCATGATTTGGCTTGTAAATCACGCCCGAGAAAATTAATTCCCGTTCTGAGCCAACGTTTTCCAAGGAAACACGTGACTTTAATATGAAAACCGGGATGCAGTCTGAAATAACTACAAGCCATAATGGGCATGTTTTAAAAATGTACAACTTTTATACGGACTCTATTTATGGCACCGTGTCAATATTGATCGACATTTCTAAGGCCGTAAATATTACCGTACTAAAAGACATGCCCGATTTAAAACGAAAAATATTTTTGGTTTTTCTTGATTTTATAATTTTTATGGTTTTTCTAGGTTTTATATTTTTTATGGTTTTTGTTGGTTTTATATTTTTGTATTTTCATTTTGTGGTTTATATATTTACGATAATATACATGATCACAACCAAAGGATACTCTGAATAGTTTACCACGACTATTCAGCTGATTCTTCTGCCAACTCTTTGAGAGTCGCTGGAGTAAATGATTTCATGCCAAGCTTGTCGATCAAAAACTCGATTCGTCCTCGATCTAAGGCTTTGGTGAACATATCCGCCAGCTGGTACTCAGTAGTGACAAAATACAGCTCGATCACTCCGTTCTCCACCTGCTCCTTAATGAAATGGTAGCGAATGTCTATGTGCTTGGCCCGGGAGTGTTGAACATAGTTGCAGCAAAGGGCAATGGCGCTCTTGTTGTCACAATACATCGGGATTTTGTTAAATCCAAGACCGTAGTCAGTTAATTGTGATCTCATCCAAAGGACTTGAGCACAACAACCGGACATGGCGATGTATTCTGCCTCCGTGCTTGATATTGCAGCGCTTTTCTGCCTTTTTGAAGACCAACTGATCAATCTATCTCCAAGGAGTTGCACAGATCCAGAAGTGCTACGCCTCGTATCTTGACATCCAGCATGATCGGCATCTGCGTATGATATTAAAGCAATCGAGGAATCTTTCGGATACCATAGACCACGATGAAGTGTTCCTTTTAGATACCGAAAGATCCTTTTCACAACATGTAGGTGCTTTTCGGTAGGCCGAGCCTGATACCGGGCACACATGCATACAGCAAATTGCAAATCAGGCCTGCTAGCAGTCAGATATAGAAGGGTGCCGATCATCCCACGGTAAAGTTTTGGATCGACAATAATCCCATCCCTATCTTCATCTAACTTGGATTTCTCCACCATTGGAGTGTCTACGGGGTCACAATTCTCAAAGTTATATTTCTTAAGAGATTCTAGAGCATATTTGGATTGATTTATAAAGATGCCTCTGGGATTCTGAGAAATCTGTAATCCTAAGAAAAATGAAATTTTTCCCATCATCGACATCTGAAAGCGTGTGGACATTATCTTCTCAAATTGTTTAGACAATTCTATGTTAGTGGCAGCAAAAATTATATCATCAACATAAATTTGTACCAGAAGCATGTCGTTGCCGTCCTTGAGAGTGAATAGAGTGGGGTCCACTTTGCCTTTGGAGAAGCCTTCCGACATGAGATATGTTGACAGGAGATCATACCATGCGCGTGGAGCTTGTTTCAACCCATAGAGAGCCTTCTTAAGCTTGTACACATGAGTAGGAGACTCCGTACTGACGAACCCATCCGGTTGACTGACATAAACTTCTTCCCTTAGTTCACCGTTCAAAAATGCCGTCTTCACATCCATCTGATAGACGATCATGTTCATATGAGCAGCAAACGCAAGGAATAGTCTAATCGCCTCCAATCTAGCCACAGGAGCAAAAGATTCCTCAAAGTCTATACCCAAGGCTTGTTTATATCCTCTAGCGACCAATCTAGCTTTATTCTTCAATACCGCACCCATCTCATCAAGTTTAACCTTATAAACCCATAACAAAGTAAGGATGTTAACTTTGTCAGGGCGAGGAACCAATTCCCATACTTCTAGTCGTTTGAATTCATTGAGTTCCTCCTGCATAGCTTCAATCCAAGATGATTGGGTCATAGCCTGCTGGCAATTTTTGGGTTCAACTTCAGAGAGAAATGCATCAAAGTAACAATAAAGTGCACTCTCTTGTAATTGATGGCGTGTAGAGACTGGTCGATCTAGATCTCCAATAACATTCCTAATTGGGTGATCTTTTGTCCATTTAGTGCTATGGTTTTCAATCCTAGGTGGTCTGGAGTGAACAATAGATGGAGCTTCTTCTGAGGTAGACGCGGCTGAAGGGTTTTCAGGGATCGCTACACCAAAGAAAGGAAGCTCTTGCAAGTGAGCATATTCCAAGTCGTGATCAGTAGAATCCTCTTCCACATCATTAGGCACAAGTAGGGGTGATGATTCAGGTGTAGTTTGAGAATCACTTGGTGAAGGTGCATCCGGTTCAATGTGAATTGTAGATGCATTAGATAAAGGTTCATTAACTTGAGCAACCACTTCAGGTATTGGAGAAATTACTACAGGTACTGGAACTTCATCAGTCGGGGGATCGAAGAATTCATCAAACAACGGTTGAAACAGTTTATCCCACTCGGGCCTTGATGGTGGTAAGAATGATGTAGAAGTAGGATTGTTGGGAACTAATCCGGAACTTATAGCACCGGGTCCCATCTCATGAAGCGCGGGTTCAGAGGTGTGTTGCTCAGAAGCCATCGCTGTCAGCTCGTCGAAATCTGCGTCCATAGTTTCTACAATCTTGCCAAGACGACGGTTATAGATTCGGTATGCTCTTTTGGACGGTGAGTAACCAATGAAAATACCTATGTCGGCTTTTGGTTGAAGCTTACCCAAGTTCTCACTATTGATGTTTGGATAACACAGAGCACCAAACACATGGAAAAATGAAACATCGGGTTTGCGGTCATGTAGAAGCTCATAAGGTGTTTTTCCATGGCGTTTCCGAATGATAGAACGGTTTTGGGTGAAACATGCAGTAGAAATAGCCTCTGCCCACAAGAACAATGGAGCGTTCGCATAAATAAGCATGGTCCTAGCAGCTTCCATAAGTGTACGATTCCGTCTTTCAACGACACCGTTTTGTTGTGGAGTGCGTGCAGCGGATGTTTCATGTGATATACCAACTCCTTCATAATAATCACGAAGAGTCTGGTTGACGAACTCTGTACCATTGTCTGTACGAATACGGCGGACAGTGGTATTCAAACGTACCTGAATGAATTTCAGAAAAGTAATGATAGCCTTCGGAGCTTCATCCTTTGTACGTAAAAATCTAACCCATGTAAACCTTGAGAAATCATCCACAATGACGAGAATGAATTTCTTACCGCTCACACTTTCAGTTCTCATCGGTCCACAAAGATCCATATGCAAAAGATGAAGTTTTTCTTGATTAGTGTCTTCAGCTTTGGGTTTGTAAGATTTCTTGGTGCTTTTCCCCCTTGAACACGCGGAACATAAATGATCCTTGTGAAATTTAAGCTTGGGAAGACCACGAACTAACTCGTTTTTAGCCAGATGATTAATAGCATCAAAATTAAGATGAGATAATCTGCGATGCCATAACCATGACTTGGTCTTAGAAGCTTTAGAGAGAAGACATACTGGAGAAGCGGCCATCATGTCTTGTAAGGACAAAGTGTAAAGATTTGCACCACGAGATCCCTTCAACAAATCTTTTCCTTCCAAGTTGCGGATGAAACAAGTGTGTTGTCGAAAAGCAACCTCAAGGTTGGAATCACAAAACTGTCCTACTGAGAATAAGTTATGACCAAGACCTTCAACATAGTATACCCTAGAAATCGTCACGTTTCCAATCTGATATTCACCATACCCCATAATCTTTGCTATATGATCATTCCCAAATTTAACCGTACCAAGAAACTTGCTGACGAAATTTCGGAGCATCGAGCGATTTCCGGTCATATGTTTTGAACAACCGGAGTCCAAATACCACAGGATGATTTGGACCACCTGAAAATATCACCACACAAAGACAATGTAGAGGTATTGGAATCTGAGTGTTCCTTGTTATTAGCAGGTACAGATTTAATAATCTTAGATTTGCTAACTCTAGGTTTCTTAGATTTCCTAGCCTTTTTCTTCTTAATTGGTGGTGTAGATTCTAATTGGCTCAAATCCTGAGGTATTTCTACACTGATAGGCACTATAGTGGGGGCTGACCTAATTAAAGGGCGCTGTTTCCATACTTGAGTGCGAGTGTTCCTAACTAAAGGACGCTCAGACCTAACCTCAATGGATGCATTCCTAGTTAAAGGGCACATTTTACCATCGAGTGTAAAGGTCCTACCAGTGGGACGCCATTGCCAGCCAACTTGGGCACGAGTTCTACCCGTTGGCTTCCATTCAAGACCATTCTTAATAGCATTCATTTCATTAACGTGATCAATCAGACACAAATCATGACGCTGGGAAAACATACATTCATTACAATTCCAACAATTTAAATCAGAATTCACGAATGGTTTAGGCTGCTGCACAGGCGCAGAGCTTTTAGTCTTAACATGATTCGTTTTATTTAAAACTGAACTAGCATTCCTATTGTGGACTTCTACTTTCTTCTTTGTGGCACTACTAGTGGCGGGCTTGATCTTATCTTTCTTGAGTGGCGATCCTTTAGCCTTAGTAGTCGCTTTTAATCCTGTAGAAGGCAAATTGGGAACATTAGCAACAGATTTTAAAGGTGTCTTATTTGATTGTGCCAATGACGGTTTCGCTCCTGGAGTCTTATTAAATGGAGTGACAGCAATGGGCCTATTATTAAGTAGTGCAGAACCTGGTGTACCTATGTATTGCAAATAAGCCAAGCAATATTGAACTCGCTTAACATATTCATGAGCCGAATAATAGTCGCTACTTGAGGGGTCTAAGGCATAAAGATCGTCTAAAATATCCCTAAGAAGATCGACATGCTTAATGGCATTCCTCATATAATCATCATAGGTAACCTGGTTTCTCTTATGAAGCGGATTCTTATAAAGCACTACTGACTTGGTTGTTGGAGCACTAGTGGACGGTGCAGAGTCGGTAGCTAAGTTATCAACAACTTCTTGTCGGGTGAGAAGAAGTGTCTCCTTTAACTCAGCCAAAACCATATTTTTGTCTATGAGCAGGATGTTCAAGTCAGAGATTTCCTCGCACTTTTGGTTCAGTTGTTCAACATAATAATGTTGCTGTGCCGCATTAAAAGCGAAGCGCTCTTCTAGTGAACCATAAAGAGCGGATAGTCCTTGCCTTGTCCGATCCATCTCCCCTAGAACAGTTGATAGTCTAATTTCTAAGACCTGGTTTTTTGACTCTGCAGCCTCTAGTTCCATTTTTAATGTTTCCTTTGATGATACCTCTCTCTTCAATCTCATGATTTCTTCCTCTAATGTCTTAACAATTGCAATCATCTTGTCACTATTCTCAACACCGTTTTCACAAACATTTGATATCAAAAGATTTTCATTTTGAGCTTGTTGTTTTAATTCTAAAGATATACAATGTTGTTCTAGTTGATTAAAGCGTTGAGAAAGTAAATTATAAGAATCTTGTAGCTTTAAAAACTCAGCGTTAGATTCGTGACAAGAATGATTATTTACCTCATTTACAGTTTCAGCAACATTTACAGAAAGATCACAAACATCATCACAAATATCATTACAAATATTCACAACATCACAATTAATCACCGCAGATGTAAGCTCATTTGAATAATTAACATTTACAGTAGTAAGCACATCACACGAGATAACTTCGGACAAGAATCGGTCATATTCGGTTAAAATCTTTTCTTTTTCAATTAGTTGCAGTTCGTAAGCGGTGTCCATTTCATAAAACACTTTTTGAACTTCACCAATTTCAACCTGAAGATTTTCCTTAAGAGATGCAAAACTTCTTTTTAGACTTTCGACAAACGGATTGATCTCAGTTTTAAACACCTCGTTCATGTGTTCGAAAGCCCATTCTCCGGCGTTTAAGCCATTTGAAGTCGTACATTCCAAGATGACCTTGTCAAAGTTAGTAAAGTATCGGTTAATCTCTTGCAAGTTTAACCATACAGTGCTAACAGGTGGAAGATTCTTTGGAATTTCCTTAGGACCTTCCATGTTGACAAGTGTAGGAAATGTACTAGGGCTTTCTTCCTCTATCATGTAGGTTGGTGCTGTGATGAGATCCTTATCCATATGGAAGCGAACTCTAAAATCAGTTTTTGCAAGCTCCTTATTCATCTTAAAATAATCACAATCGGGATATTTTGCTGAATTGTATGACCGATCCTCATCAACTAGAACCTTACTTGTTCGATCATTGGGAAAAACAATCGGGTCTAAAGCCAATCCTAATTGAGTTGCATTATAAAGTCTAGGACTATGTCTTAAAGCTTGTTTTGCATATCGTGGATTAGGGGGAAGGCCTTTTAGACGTGATAAGTTAAACTCTTTAAACGAAGCATCAAATAAGTGAACTAGTTGTGAAGCAGCGTATTGTCTTAACAGCAAGTAGTCTAGACTTCTAATCTTATTAGTAGCATTAATCTCCATTTCAGTCTTCTTAGATTCGAGTAATTCAAAATCAGTTTGAAGTTTTTGAAAATTAGTGACCACTAACTCCTTTTCTTTAAGTTCATTAGACAGATTTGCTCTTAAGTTTTCGATTTCTTGCAAGTGACCCATTTGTTTGTTTCTAAAGTGATCATATTCGAGATTTGTGAGAACACTGGACGAAGGCACTAATTCCAAGGTTTGTACTTTCTCATTGCTTAAGGCAAGCTCATCAGACAAATTCTTATTCTTAGCTAAGGTTTCTAAGAGTGCGGCATTCATTTGGCTAAGTAATGTAGCAGGAACCATGACCAAATCTTGTTGAGCAGGAGTAGGCGTATGCGAACTGGGTCCCGGTTGTGATTCACTCAAAGTCTGGGAACTCACATTGATATTGCTATCATTGTTCGTCTCCTCATTTGAAAGACTCACCACCGAAGATTCATTCGAATCAGCACTCTCTTGCCCAACTTGATGTGGTTGAATACTAGCATCAGTGGCATTATCGGTGTTATTAATAAGTACCTCAGATCTCTTATCTGGACCTAAGCTGGAGAAAGTTGCCATGAAAGCAGCCTTTGCAGTTTGAAAGTCATCACAGTCGGAATCATACGCATCAAGATCATCGGCTTGGTAAGCTGCATTTTGCGTAGTGACCACGTCTTGTTCAGCAATCCCTGGGTCAGCAAGAAATGCAAGCTCCTCTTCATCAAGTTCCCTTCCTTGCGCCTGAGCATTTACCAGATAGATCTTTTCTGCAAACCACTGTCCATCCCTTCTCCTCTTGGGTTTCTTACAATCCCTGGACATATGACCCTCTTCCTTGCAGTTGTAGCATGTGATCATTCTCAACTTGCCTGTATTAGCCCGTGGAGGATTGTTGACCATTGGAGCAGGAGCAGGATTGGCGGTGCGAACATTGGTTGATGTGGAAGTTCTCCCCTGATATGGCTGAATTGGCTGAACCATTACCCTGCCATTCTCAATTGTAGCTTGTTGGCGAGAATTGGATGAATTCCTCAACTGATTTTTGGTAGGAGCTGATCCTCTGTATCCTCGTTTGCTTAAAGTTCTTGTGAGATAAGCAGACATAGTAGTTAGCACTTCAACTGGGTCAGCTCCTTGTTGGAAAACAGGAACGGGGACTTCCTCATCATCACAATATAGTGCTTGATCTGGATGAGCTGCATAATCAGTAGAAGGAATACTCATTTGATCAGGGTAGCTTGATGGATATGCTGCATAAGGTGCAACATTTGCTGGATGAAGTTGTGAAGCATACTGTGGTGAAGGTGCATTGAACCGATATTGTTGCTGATGTGAGGTGGGTGGTTGTGGTAGGATCGAGTATTGGGGAAAGGCTGGTGTCATGTAAGGTGATTGATGATAAGCTTGATGTCCCAAGATATAAGGTGTGTTGTTGTGAGACAAGCTTGGTTGATTCGCCATCAAAGCTAAGGAATCTGGGTACATACCGCGAGGAGAACGGTGCATAATCACATGCTTCTCATGCTGCTGAAGGAAGGCATATATTTGATCTAAATTGCACTTATGCAGATCCCTGGTTAACTTGACATCGGTAATGTACTCACCCCATTCAGCTTGAGGTAGAGTATTCAAGAATTTGGTGTTAACCTGAAATGGTGCAATCACAAGATTGTATACATTCAGATCATTCATGAGTGTGGTGAATCTGAAGTAATAATCGTGAAGCGTTTCCCCTGGGTTGTAGGTGAATCTATCAAACAAATCATACAGCTGACACTCCCTTTCTTGTTTGGTGAGAGACGTGCCTTGTAGCAACACCTTAAGACATTCCCATAGATCCTTTGCCACCGTATACTGACTCACCATCCTATAGATGTCATGGGGAAGAGCTTGGAGAATTGTTTGAAGAGCTTTTTCATCTGCATCTGCAACAAGTTGTTGAGCTGGAGTGAGTTCTTCAAATTCTCGTGGTCTAGTCACGTTGTCAACCGTAATGGTACCATAGTCGAGTGGACCATTCAAAATCGATTTGACCATAAGCCTTCCGTATGTCGATTTCCCCTTTAGATATTGCATCATTCGACCTTGCCATGCCTCAAACACCTCTTTAATAAGCATCGGTGGACGGCTATCAGTTCCCGTTATGATTGATATATCCGTAAGAGATGTCATCTGAGGCATTATTGAATTTGGATTCATTTTGTTTTCTTCAAAGAAACAGAGATTATCGGTTGATCGAGCAGTGAAGTAAAGCTTGTGAAATGTGAATTGTGTTGTGTTTTTGTTGTAAGAAACCAAGATTAAATCCTCTAAAAAATCGTCGAAAAAACAAGCAAAATAACCCTTGATTCGGAACTTTTTGTTGATTCGGAAGTTTGATTCGGAAGATTACCTTGATTCGGAACTTTTTTGTTGATTCGGAAGATTACCTTGATTCGGAACTTTTGGATTGATCCGGAACTTCTTGGTTCGGAAGTTCTTGGTTCGGAACTTTGGCTTGATCCGGAACTTCTTGACTCGGAAGTTCTTGGTTCGGAACTTTGGCTTGATCCGGAACTTCTTGACTCGGAAGTTCTTGGTTCGGAAGTTTGGCTTGATCCGGAACTTCTTGATTCGGAAGTTCTTGGTTCGGAAGTTTCTTGATCCGGAACTTCTTTGTTTGGAAGTTTCTTGATTCGGAACTTCTTGATCCGGAACTTCTTGATCCGGAACTTCTTGATCCGGAACTTCTTGATCCGGAACTCCTTGATCCGGAAGTTTTGCTGAATGAACAGAAACCTTTCCCGATGAACAGTCGAACAGTAACAATGAAGATTAAGCCCAGATTTTGACCAAATAACCCAAAAAGTTTTGTGCTTTCGACTAAAATAAGTAACAACTAATACTTATCCACTAATCCCAATCACAAAAACACCAAAAACACCAAGAATCAAGATGATTTTTCTTAAAGAACACTAATACAATCAAAAACTAAAAAAAACCACACAAATCACCACCTTAAATCACCCCATAGCTCTTGATACCAAATATAGAATATTGATAATCAATGAATCTATGAAGGGGTTTGTTGATTTCTAGAGAGAGAAAGTTAGAGAGAGAAAGTGAGAGAAACTATGTGAATTTTATTAAGTGGAAAACAAGAAATGACAACAACCAGCCCCTTTCCATGGTGGAAAGGGGTATTTATAGTTCCAAGTCATAAGTGGACTTGGGCCGGTCCATGACAAGCCCATGGACCGGTTCTTACTTAAGTTAATAAGCAAATAATAACTAATTACTAACTACGAGCTATTACAACATAAATCATATTGTGGAGTGACCGATACTTCTAATATACGTTAAAACGTATTTCTAACAAGCCTCCCGGACACGTCTGCCTTAGAGATGATTTGTTTTATTGGTTAATCAGTGATAACCACAATTGGGTGCGCCTGGAAGTACCGGCGCAACCTTTTCGCGACGTACGCCAATGACAAAACCAACTTCTCCATAGATGAATAGTTCAGCTCCGGCCCTTGCAATGCTCTGCTTATAAAGTAAACCGGTGTCTGGACTGAGTCTAGATCAGTCATAATGACTGCGCTTATTTATCCATACGTAGCGGATAGGTACATGATGAGCTCCTCCTTAGGTCGGGGTGCAACTAGCATAGGAAGAGTCGCAAGATGCTGTTTAAGCTGCCCAAAGGCCTCCTCCGCTTCTTTTGTCCAGCGGAAATCTCCTTTCTTCACAACTTCTTGAGTGTTTTGAATAGAGTTAGTGACTTCTCTGCGGACTTTGACAAGAACCTATTGAGCCCGGCCAGCTTTCCATTAAGTGATTGTACCTCCTTGAGTGTCCGAGGGGACGGTAACTGTATCACGGCGTCCGTCTTCTCTGGACAAGGCTTAATGTCATTTGGATTAATCATATACTGAAGGAACATCCCTTCGGTTGCCCCAAACGTGCACTTTTTTGGATTCAGTTTCATGTTGATTTTCCTCAACATGTCGAACGTCTCCTGGATATCACGGAGAAGTGCCTCCTCCGTATGGATTTTGATGACCAGATCGTCGACATAGTGTAAAATCAATGATTTTACCATGACTTTATGTAATGAAGTCTCACCCATTAATCCTAGAACACATACTCATGTGCTACATTTCTATAAGTTGTGTGTGAACTTGTCCATTATGTACTTATACTTTTACATTCATACTTGTTGCAATAAGTTTATAATGTAAACCTTGTACTTAAAACTAGGGATAACAAGTAGTAAAATGTATACTTAATACTTGAAATATACAACACTTAACAAAATTTGGAAATATACTACAATTAGGTATTGTAGCCGTGTGTATGTGTGTAAGTAGACTAGGAGTTTACTTAACTCTTGGACTAGCCCAAGAACAGATGCCATTTGTGTGCAAGCCCAACATAAGCCCAAGCCAAAGGCCCATTACTCTTTTTGGCTAGCTAGACACGGCACATAGACTTGTGTGGAAAGAGAAGAGTTGCCTTGGAAAGGCAAGGGAGGACACTTGGCACAATATGTCTTACCAAGGTAATTCATACCTTTTGTCATTCCCTTCCTCTATCTTCTTTAAGCCGAAACACACACATACAACACACACACATTCTCATTTAACATGCATCCAATCTCACTCTCCTTATTTCTCTCTCAAATCATTCGGCATTAAGCCACAAGAGTCCAAGTTTGTTCATTTATTCTACTAGATCCTTGTCTCATCTTAACTACTAATCATTTAGTAGTATCATCATCATTGAAATCACTTGAACAAGCCCTAGCCGAATCTAAAGGGCCACGACTTGGTTTATATTTAGGGTTTCTTCATCAACTAGATTAGATCTCTAATCTCCTTGTTCATCTAGATCATCCTTGGTACTTTTAAGCAAGAAAGGTATACTCCTCATGCTCTTTCATTTCTTCATGCATGCATCATCATACATCTATAAACTCAAGTAAATAACTTGTTAAAATCAAAGATTTGGTAAAGCCATGGCCATTACAGGTCACGGCATAATTATGAACACCATAGTCATGGTTAAAAATCTTTTTAATAAGAAACCTATGGCTTGTATTCTATGTTTTAAATGTGATTAAAAACCATATGAAACATTTTATGAATCTAAATGTAGCATGGGTTACAAATCTTGTTTTATGGGATTTTGGTTAACTAATAATCATAGATCTCATAAAATAAACTTGTGTAACTTAAAAATCATAAAGAACATGACCTTAAAGGTCGCGGCTAAAATGAATGATGAACATATGATTTTTCTACTAAGTTTTAATGATGGAATATGTAATATTACATGTTAAATGGTATACTAAAAATAACTAAAATGATTTATGTGAACATATGTAGCCGTGGGTTACATATGACCTTGAATGAGTTTTAAATGTACATGCATGTTTATATAAACCATAGATCTAATGATAAGAGTTAACTTAAACATGTTGAACAAAAAAACTAGCTTATAAAATCTTATGGGAACCTTGGGAGAAAACAATATAGCCGTGGGTTATATATAGTTTTCTTGGAATGATGGTAACCTTAGGAACATGCATGTAACCTAGATAATCATGTGGTATTATTGTAAATAATTACAAGACTTAAAACTAGCTAAAATGTTCATCTTGGAAATACCAAGATTTAAAGTTATAGCCGTGGGCTATATGTATGTATGTATGGACTTGTGACTTGATTTCTTGAATTGTACATAGCTAGATCTTAATTTAGGGACACTTATAAGTACATGCAACCTTAAAATAAGTTTTGACTCATCATAATAAGCTATAATTAATTATAGCCGTGAGTTATAAGCTCATATTAGGGCTTATGACTTGCATGCAACCTTGTAACACATCTAGATCTCATTTGGTACATCACATAAAATAAACTATAAGTTTTATTCTTTTGTTAAGATTTAAAACTAAATATGAATAAGCTAATAATAAGCTTATAAGAAAATCCTAGACTAATACTTACATAAAATGCAAAGTAGTGTTAATGGACTATTTAAGCCCATGAAATGTTAGTCCAAGACTTAATGGACTCAATAAGCCCATTTAATAAATCTTAGTGACCTAATGGACTTAAGTTTATACTTGAACTCATTTAAAATGATTAATGGACTTAAAATGTATTTAAGCCCAATAAATGTGTTAAAGGCCCATTTAACAAGTTAGTAAACTTAAAAATGTATTTAAGCCCACTAAATGGCCCATTAGATGTTAAGCCCATTTAATGAGCCCATATAATGTTGTGCATGTTAAATAAAAGTTTTTATAACAAAATGTAACTTATTGAAACTTTTGGAGTAAAATGACAATTTATGAAACGTAAGGACTAAAACCGTGACTTATGAAACTTGTTTTGATAAATTAGTAAACACAAGGACTAAAAATGTAATTATCCAAAAGTCTAGGTTTTAATAAATAACATCTGTGGCATATTAAACCCTAGGGACCATTTTGGGAAGTTTCTAAAAGTTATTTTGTCATTTTAAAAGCCTAGGGACCATTTTGGCAATAATCCGAAACTTAAAGAAGCCCTAGGGGCTGTTTTGGTTATTTTATGAAAGTTACAAAACCTAGACTTAAGTATGGGGACTAAATCTGCCATAAGCTAAAATATAAACAAGCCCTAGGTACCAAATGTGTAGCAATCCGAAAGTTTACTTTGTTTAAAAATATGGAGGGACTAGTTTTGCCATGTTCCGAAACTTTAACAAACCCTAACCCTAATTCTATTTTTAAACTTAGTAAAACCAAAACAAACCCTAAACTATAAGAATTTATATTATAAATTCTTAAACTTGTAATTTATGATTTAGTTTATAAATGTTAAATAATTTATGGGAATTTTAAATAAAATAAAATATTTTATTTTATTTTTCAAAGATAAAATATCTATATTTTTATTTATGAAATAAATTTTATAAACAATAAGGATATGTATTACTAATACATAAACTCATATACTTTTAGGAAATCAAATTATATGAATGTTGAATAAATTGAAAACTAATATTTTAAGTAGAACGTTTTATATTTACTTAATTATGAAACTTAATAATAAGTTTAAATGGATGATTATAATACATGAACTACGAACGTAAACTAATATTTTAAGTAGAACGTTTTTTGTTTACTTAATTATGAAACTTAAAACTAAGTTTAAATGGATGATTATAATACATGAACTGTGAACGTGAACTAATATTTTAAGTAGGATATTTTATGTCTACTAAATAAGGAACTTAATTATAAGTTGAATGGTTATACATGTATTACGAATACGAACGGATATTAAAAGTTAAACATTTTATGTTTACTTATAAATGAAACTTATATAGATAAGTTTAAATGAATATTGTTAATACTTGAACTACGGTTATTTAGATAAATGCCGTAGCATAAATGAACTGACTAAAAATCTGTATAAGCATACACATATGTTCTTTGTACTATCTATTAAGACTGTACTATTTGATTAGGCATAACTTATGGCGTGAGCATGATTTGGATTTTCATGTTATACAACTCTAGCCAACTCCCAGGAGAGTTTACAGCCCCATGTAAACTATTGATAAACGTTTCCTCTACGGGGGAGAAAACATGCAACTATTTTAAATGGACATAAATGAATATAAACTTGACTATGATTGACTATTATAGAAACTGCTAAATTGTTGTAAATCGCCCGAATGTTATAAATAGATCTATTAGGGATTGACCATCCCCATCTGCGTGAGTCATGCTCACTATGCCTTGGTCGGGACAACAGATGTATACCATGTTGGAACTGGGTTTGGGTGTCTTTTTGTAAGACACTACGTCCTCATCTGTTGAGGACTATGGAAGGTTAAGCTTCAGTTTCGAGTAATAGCAAATGTAATCTAATTTTTAGTAAGAATGCTTTCTGCATTGTTACTTCTATGATTAATGTATGTCTAAACTAATAAATGTTAAAACCTGTAAATTCACCAACTTTATGTTGACCCTCTAAGCATGTTTATCTCAGGGAAATGAAGTTAGAACGAGATATGTGCATGGACTCAAGCATCTATGTAATCTGCATCGTAGGAATCGTCAAGGGTTCCATTTGGGGAAAATGAACAATCTACTTATGACATGTTTAAGACAATTTTTATTTATTTGTTTAATAAACATGTAATCTGATTTGAATAACTCTTTATATTATGCTCTATGGACTATATGCTATCGATCCACCCTTGTGACATCTCCGTTGATATTTTCGCATATTATGACCCTACCCGGGGTGTCACAGAAAATGGTATCAGAGCATTAGTTATAGAGAACCAGATAAATTTTTAAATAAAATAAAAATAAAGTTATTTTTCTTTTATTTAAAACTAGACTATAACTTTATAAAATCTTTTGGGATTTTTTTTTTGGACCGTATTAGCTAAGCATATAGATCTTAGGGCATTATGTGCTATGTGAGCTAAGAGCATACTGATTTGATAAGTAGACTGGTTAAATGAATATATATATATATATATATATATATATATATATATATATATATATATATATATATATATATATATATATATATATATATATATATATATATATATATATATATATATATATATATATATATATATATATATATATATATATATATATATATATATATATAACCTTAAAAACATTGTGATGATTGTTTAAAAAGGGATATACTTCATTAAACATGTAGCTAGGAATAATATTTTTCTTTGTTTGTAAGCATATACTTACTTCAAATTTAAAATAATATTATTTTCAGAGCATCATGACTTCGCCGACTGCACCTCCGACTTTTCTACCAGTAGTAGCACCTACACCAGCCACCCGTTTATCCACGATCCGTGCACTGCGGATGGTTATCAGCCTCTGACTCGGAGGATGATCAGTCCATCGAAGCTGTGCTTCCTGAGGACCCTTTTTCTGCTCCAACATCAGTCATACTGGGCTCCACCTCTATGGAGGAGGACCAAGTGTCTCCAGACCTACCCTCTTCTACACCCGCATCTTTACCATCAGGCCATTTTCCCGAGTCTGTACCTGGCTCTACTTTTGAGATCAGGGACGGCTCTGGGGTAGGACGTGCTGACTCTGTCGAGGCCCAGATTGCCGCACTGGACGCACGCCAGGAGTGGGAGATATCTGACCTCCGCATCCTATTGACAGCTGGTCAACTAGGCTACACTGCCGTTCATGAGCGCATCGACTCCCTCGCTCATACCATGAGGGGAGAGGCGCAGGCAACCCGAGGCGTCCAGGCCAAGATTGACGAGGCATTGCAGTGGCTTTGGGAGGAGAACTATCGTCTCCACCAGCGTATCCAGACCATGGAGAGTCTCCAGAACCAGACCCATGCTGCTCTATCTGCTCAGGAGCAGTCCTTGTCCATTTTCTTCGACCTCTCTACCATCCGTCATGACGGAGTTACCGCAGAGATGACCTATCTTCGTGGGGCCGTCGACAAACTTAGGACTCAGCTGCTCACAGCATTCTGCATGCTCAAGGAGGCCAAAGCGACAGCTCGGACTCTGTGGAACACCAGGAGAGCACCTTCAGCTTCATCAGCCCCATCAGCCTCAGCCTCATCTAGCGGACCATCTAGGCAGGAGTAGGATAGATGTACTAGGTTTCTTGTACATCATGATCAGCCTATGGGTTGCACCCTAGCTGACATGGTATAGGAATTTTGTACTTTTATTTCTTTTTAAGCTTTTGGTGATGTAATCATGTACTTATCCTTTCTTTTATTTGGACATGTAACTTTTGGATGTAATGTTTTAAAGACTGTGTGTATCATTACCTTGGACAAGGCCCGACCGGCCTATGACTTAGATTTTGTTATGCTAGATGGATGTTAAATTTCTTATGTAAATAGCATGTAATCACTTTCTTTATTATATATGTTGTGCAATGTATTATATTATGAGATCTTGACAGGTTATCCAAATTTGTTATGAAATCAGTGCACGAATTTTTCCCATGCAAATAATATAAAAACTGTACTAACGTTTGAACTAATAATCTCATTTTGTGTATGATTATAGACAAATGGTGATTACGAGATCAAATCCCAATAATGCAACCACTTACAATGCTGATAATGCTGAATCCCCAGAAGCTACCCGAAATGTCACTGCCGCACAACTCCGGGAAATGATAAGTGAAGGCATCACAGTAGCCATGGCAGCCAGAGGAGCTGACCCGAATGCAAACAATGATCCAAACCTCAATGCACGCAGAAGCAACGCTAACAGGGGTTCCTCTTACCCCGACTTCTTAAAGTGCAAACCCTCATACTACCGAGGAAAAGAAGGAGTTGTTGAATTGATGCAGTGGTTTGAAAGACTAGAGACAGTTTTCCGCATCAGCGGTTGTGCTAACGAGAACAGAGTTAAGTTTTCCACATGCACACTACTTGAGAGCGTCCTAACCTGGTGGAACTCTATGGTCGCTACCCTTGGACATGACACTGCTTACACTCTCACTTGGGCCAACCTCAAAGAGAGGATGACCGAGAAGTACTGTCCTAGAGGAGAAATGAAGAAGTTGGAGATAGAGTTGTAGGATCTAAAGTGTAAGAACAATGATATCCTTAGGTACAACCAAAGATTTCAAGAGTTAAGCTTGATGTGCACCAGAATGTCCCCTCAAAGGAGCGACAAGATTGAGAAGTATGTCAGTGGACTCCCTGAAAACATCCATGACAGTGTGCTAGCTTCACGACCCACTACCATTGAAGGTGCTATAGAATTTGCGACTGAGCTAATTAACAAGTGAGCCCGCAATCTGTCCGTAAGGCAAACGGACAACAAGAGAAAATCCGATGAAATCTCTCGTAGCCAGCACCAGCAGCCTTCCAAAAGGCAAAACGTTGGGCAAGCTGATCAAACTACTCCCACAACCCGTACCAAGAACTACTCGGGATCCAAGCCCAAGTGTCCAAAGTGCAACTATCATCATGTCGCTGGAGGAGAATGCCAAGGATGCTACAAGTGTGGCCAACAAGGCCATTTTGCTCGTCATTGTCAAGCAAATGTTGCTACCCAGGGTCGACCCAATACCAATCCCAGAAACAGCAACAAGGGCAAGTACAATGCGCGTGGGAGTGGAAGTGGGCAGCAGGGAAACCAAAACCCCACAGGTGGAAGCAGTAGTGGACCAAAGAAAGCGGTGGTATGTTACGAGTGTGGAACCCCTGGGAATGTTAGACCTGACTGTCCCAAGTTGGCCAACCAGAAGAAGGACAACAAGGGAACTTCTTCGCAAGTGTACATGGCCGGAAATGCCCAAGCTAATCCAGACTCCAACGTCGTTCTTAGTACGCTATTTTTAAACCAACGATATGCATCTATCTTGTTTGACACATGGGCATACCAAAGCATTATATTTACTAAATTTAGTAAGGTATTGAAAACCACACCATTAGTTCTAGACCCCTATTATGCCGTAGAATTGTCGACGGAAAAGTTGTGACGGTAAACACCATCATTCGAGGTTGTTCCTTAAACCTTTGCAATCACCCTTTTTACATCAATCAGATTCCAGTAAGTCTTGGTAGCTTTGATGTCATCATTGGCATGAATTGACTAGCAAGTATCATGATGTCATCCTATGTGATCAAAAAATGATTTGTATACCTTGGGGAGATGAAACCTTGACTATACTAAGGGACAATAACCCCGATATAGTCAACACTAGATTTAGTGTCATTTCTAGCACCAACAAGCCAGGGAGTACTTGGTCCAGGGATGCCCCATTTCTTTAACCTGTTTCTCCCCGCCTAAACCTGGAAGACACATCCAACTCACAATGGGTGTATTTTGTAGGGTTATATCTGCCACTTAGGCAATCCTAAATCTGAAAGACACATCCAACTCACAATGGGTATATTTTGTAGGATTATATCCGCTACTTTAGGCAACCCTAAATCTGAAAGACACATCCAACTCACAATGGGTGTATTTTGTAGGGTTATATCCACCACTTAGGCAACCCTAAATCTGAAAGACACATCCAACTCACAATGGGTGTATTTTGTAGGGCTATGTTCGACATCCCTCATAAAGAGGTGTTGAATGTTCCATGTTTTTGGACATTCGTTTTTCCTCTTCGGGTCCAATTAGTTCGACAATACCATCATCCACCGGACTTTGAGAAATGTAACTTCCTCCCCTTTAGAAGTAAAAAGTTGTGCAAATTTTGAACCAATAATAGTGGATGCATGACCCTTTTTTTAGCACCCCGCAAGGCGCGCACTTCTTTATTCTTGGTATCTTCTTTTATTTCCACCATTTGAGGTACTTCTTTTATGCACCCCTCTCGCTCAGCCCCGCGGTGAATGAAGCAGATTGTTTAAAACTTCCTACCCAATTTCCATCAGCAGTAAGCTTATCCTCTCTGCTAAGTAGAAGCTTTAGTACTATTAACTAATTTTTGTATCCCACAAGCTTGAGGTATAACTGCAAGTCTTTTGCGTGAAGCTGTTGACATAGGAGGGGTTCTAGTTAAAATATTCTTTTATTTTACCTTCAACCCCCAATTTTCATCATCGGGTATGGAGATGTAACCTATATCTCACCCGTGAAAAGGATGCAGATGTAGTGCATCCCCAGCTTTCCCCGCATATAACACATGTTGGCGTGTCCTCCTCATACCAGAAACCATTTGCGATGGATTTGCCCTCCTAACTAAATCCACAACACCATTGGTCCTCTCCCAGATCCTAGAAAGGTGTAGCTGTGACCCCGTTGAGAAGCCCTCGTCTATCCATCCATAGCAGCAGTCTCCTTTACTGCTCAATCGGATGTATAGTGCGATCCAGATAAAGATCTCTTTGCATTACTTCCTATCCATCCATAGCAGCAGTCTCCTTTATTGCTCAATCGGATGTATAGTGCGATCCAGATAAAGATCTCTTTGCATTTCCTTCCTATCCATCCATAGCAGCAGTCTCCTTTACTGCTCAATTGGATGTATAGTGCGATCCGGATAAAGATCTCTTTGCATTTCCTTCTATCCATCCATAGCAGCAGTCTCCTTTATTGCTCAATCAGATGTATAGTGCGATCCGGATAAAGATCTCTTTGCATTTCCTTCTATCCATCCATAGCAGCAGTCTCCTTTACTGCTCAATCGGATGTATAGTGCGATCCGGATAAAGATCTTTTTGCATTTCCTTCTATCCATCCATAGCAGCAGTCTCCTTTACTGCTCAATCGGATGTATAGTGCGATCCGGATAAAGATCTCTTCGCATTTCCTTCTATCCATCCATAGCAGCAGTCTCCTTTACTGCTCAATCGGATGTATAGTGCAACCCGGATAAAGATCTCTTTGCATTTCCTTCTATCCATCCATAGCAGCAGTCTCCTTTACTGCTCAATCGGATGTATAGCGCGACCCGGATAAAGATCTCTTTGCATTTCCTTCTATCCATACATAGCAGCAGTCTCCTTTACTGCTCAATCGGATGTATAGTGCGACTCGGATAAAGATCTCTTTGCATTTCCTTCTATCCATCCATAGCAGCAGTCTCCTTTACTACTCAATCAGATGTATAATGATAACCCAGGTGAACACCACTTCGTGTTTATGCCACCATCCGTACCTGAGAGAGAGTTTGAAATGAACCATATACTTAGAACATTTTTCACTTAAAAGATAACTACATTTTAGTAGCTTTGAGGACAAAGCTAAAATAACAGGGTGGTCCTGTAAAATCCATGATTTTACCATGACTTTATGTAATGAAGTCTCACCCATTAATCCTAGAACACATACTCATGTGCTACATTTCTATAAGTTGTGTGTGAACTTGTCCATTATGTACTTATACTTTTACATTCATACGTGTTGTAATAAGTTTATAATGTAAACCTTGTACTTAAAACTAGGGATAACAAGTAGTAAAATGTATACTTAATACTTGAAATATACAACACTTAACAAAATTTGGAAATATACTACAATTAGGTATTGTAGCCGTGTGTATGTGTGTAAGTAGACTAGGAGTTTACTTAACTCTTGGACTAGCCCAAGAATAGATGCCATTTGTGTGCAAGCCCAACATAAGCCCAAGCCAAAGGCCCATTACTCCTTTTGGCTAGCTAGACACGGCACATAGACTTGTGTGGAAGGAGAAGAGTTGCCTTGGAAAGGCAAAGGAGGACACTTGGCACAATATGTCTTACCAAGGTGATTCATACCTTTTGTCATTCCCTTCCTCTCTATTCTTTAAGCCGAAACACACATATACAACACACACACATTCTCATTTCACATGCATCCAATCTCACTCTCCTTATTTCTCTCTTAAATCATTCGGCATTAAGCCACAAGAATCCAAGTTTGTTGATTTATTCTACTAGATCCTTGTCTCATCTTAACTACTAATCATTTAGTAGTATCATCATCATTGGAATCACTAGAACAAGCCCTAGCCGAATCTAAAGGGCCACGACTTGGTTTACATTTAGGGTTTCTTCATCAACTAGATTAGATCTCTAATCTCCTTGTTCATCTAGATCATCCTTGGTACTTTTAAGCAAGAAAGGTATACTCCTCATGCTCTTTCATTTCTTCATGCATGCATCATCATACATCTATAAACTCAAGTAAATAACTTGTTAAAATAAAAGATTTGGTAAAGCCATGGCCATTATAGGTCACGGCATAATTATGAACACCATAATCATGGTTAAAAATCTTTATAATAAGAAACCTGTGGCTTGTATTCTATGTTTTAAACTTGATTAAAAACCATATGAAACATTTTATGAATCTAAATGTAGCATGGGTTACAAATCTTGTTTTATGAGATTTTGGTTAACTAATAATCATAGATCTCATAAAATAAACTTGTGTAACTTAAAGACCATGACCTTAAAGGTCACGGCTAAAATGAATGATGAACATATGATTTGCCTACTAAGTTTTAATGATGGAATATGTAATATTACATGTTAAATGGTATACTAAAAATCACTAAAATGATTTATGTGAACATATATATCCGTGGGTTACATATGACCTTGAATGAGTTTTAAATGTACATGCATGTTTATATAAACCATAGGTCTAATGATAAGAGTTAACTTAAACATGTTAAACATAAAACTAGCTTATAAAATCTTATGGGAACCTTGGGAGAAAACAATATAGCCGTGGGTTATATATAGTTTTCTTGGAATGATGGTAACCTTGGGAACATGCATGTAACCTAGATAATCATGTTGTATTATTGTAAATAATTACAAGACTTAAAACTAGCTAAAATGTTCATCTTGGAAATACCAAGATTTAAAGTTATAGCCATGGGCTATATGTATGTATGTATGGACTTGTGACTTGATTTCTTGAATTGTACATGGCTAGATCTTATTTAGGAACATTTATAAGTACATGCAACCTTAAAATAAGTTTTGGCTCATCATAATAAGCTATAACTAATTATAGCCGTGAGTTATAAGCTCATATTAGGGCTTATGACTTGCATGCAACCTTGTAACACATCTAGATCTCATTTGGTACATCACATAAAATAAACTATAAGTTTTATTCTTTTGTTAAGATTTAAAACTAAATATGAATAAGCTAATAATAAGCTTATAAGAAAATCCTAGACTAATGCTTACATAAAATGTAAAGTAGTGTTAATGGACTATTTAAGCCCATGCAATGTTAGTCCAAGACTTAATGGACTCAATAAGCCCATTTAATAAATCTTAGTGACCTAATGGACTTAAGTTTATACTTGAACCCATTTAAAATGATTAATGGACTTAAAATGTATTAAGCCCAATAAATGTGTTAAAGGCCCATTTAACAAGTTAGTAAACTTAAAAATGTATTTAAGCCCACTAAATGGCCCATTAGATGTTTAGCCCATTTAATGAGCCCATATAATGTTGTGCATGTTAAATAAATTTTTATAATAAAATGTAACTTATAGAAACTTTTGGAGTAAAATGACAATTTATGAAACTTAAGGACTAAAACCGTGACTTATGAAACTTGTTTTGATAAATTAGTAAACACAAGGACTGAAAATGTAATTATCCAAAAGTCAAGGGTTTAATAAATACCATATGTGGCTTATTAAAACCTAGGGACCATTTTGGGAAGTTTCTAAAAGTTATTTTGTCATTTTAATACCCTAGGGACCATTTTGGCAATAATCCGAAACTTAAAGAAGCCCTAGGGGTTGTTTTGGTTATTTTATGAAAGTTACAAAACCTAGACTTAAGTAGGGGAACTAAATCTGCCATAAGCCGAAACTTAAAAAAGCCCTATGTACCAAATGTGTAACAATCCGAAAGTTTACTTTGTTTAAAAATATGGAGGGACTAGTTTTGCCATGTTCCAAAACTTTAACAAACCCTAACCCTAATTCTATTTTTAAACTTAGTAAAACCAAAACAAACCCTAAACTATAAGAATTTATAATATAAATTCTTAAACTTGTAATTTATGAATTAGTTTATAAATGTTAAATAATTTATGGGAACTTTTAAATTAAATAAAATATTTTATTTTATTTTTCGAAGATAAAATATCTATATTTTTATTTATGAAATAAATTGTATAAACAATAAGGATATGTATTACTAATACATAAACTCATATGCTTTTAGGAAATAAAATTATATGAACGTTGAATAAATTGAAAACTAATATTTTAAGTAGAACATTTTATGTTTACTTAATTATGAAACTTAATAGTAAGTTTAAATGGATGATTAAAATACATGAACTACGAACGTAAACTAATATTTTAAGTAGAACGTTTTATGTTTACTTAATTATGAAACTTAATAGTAAGTTTAAATGGATGATTATAATACATGAACTGCGAACGTGAACTAATATTTTAAGTAGGATATTTTGTCTACTAAATAAGAAACTTAATTATAAGTTGAATGGTTATTATTAATACATGTATTACGAATACGAACGGATATTAAAAGTTAAACATTTTATGTTTACTTAGAAATGAAACTTATATAGATAAGTTTAAATGATAATGTTAATACTTGAACTACGGTTATTTAGATAAATGTCGTAGCATAAATGAACTGACTAAAAATTTGTATAAGCATACACATAGGTTCTTTGTACTATCTATTAAGATTGTACTATTTGATTAGGCATAACTTGTGGCGTGAGCATTATTTGGATTTTCGTGTTATACAACTATTGCCAACTCCCAGGTGAGTTTACAGCCCCATATAAACTATTGATAAACTTTTCCTCTATGGGGGAGAAAACATGCAACTATTTTAAATGGACATAAATGAATTGTAAAAACTTGACTATGATTGACTATAATAGAAACTGTTAAATTGTTGTAAATCGCCCGAATGTTAAAAATAGATCTATTAGGGATGACCATCCCCATCTGGGTCAGTCATGCTCACTGTGCCTTGGCCGGGACAACAGATATATACCATGTTGGAACTAGGTTTGGGTGTCTTTTTGTAAGACACTACGTCCTCATCTGTTGAGGACTATGGAAGGTTAAGCTTCAGTTTTGAGTAATAGCAAATGTAATCTAATTTTTAGTAAGAATTCTTTGTGCATTGTTACTTCTATGATTAATGTATGTCTAAACTAATAAATGTTAAAACCTGTAAATTCACCAACTTTATGTTGACCCTCTAAGCATGTTTATCTCAGGGAAATGAAGTTAGAACGAGATATGTGCATGGACTCAAGCATCTATGTAGTCTGCATCGTAGGAATCGTCAAGGGTTCCATTTGGGGAAAATGAACAATCTACTTATGACATGTTTAAGATAATTTTTATTTATTTGTTTAATAAACATGTAATCTTATTTAACTCTTTATCTTATGCTCTATAGACTATATGCTATCGATCCACCCTTGTGACATCTCCGTTGATATTTCTGCATATTATGACCCTACCCGGGGTGTCACACTTAGACCTCAAGGTTGCGGCCTATCCGGGAGTCTAAGGCTTTATCAACAAGTCGCTGATATGTCGCTTCAGCATTCTTTAGTCCGAATGGCATTTTCGTGTAACAATACATGCCCTGACTAGTGTGAAACGCTGTCTTCTCCTCATCTTCCTCCGCCATCTGGATCTGATGGTATCCTTTGTACGTATCTAAAAACACTTGAAAGGGTATCCGCATAAGGATTCAACCTTCCAATAAATTTCAGGTAACGGATAGTAGTCTTGTGTGTTAATGCAAGTAATGCCTAAAAACATTATTAGTGTTAACTAATCTTTCTTAGTTTTGATCACAACAAACCATACAACACATTTAGTGTAGAAAAACAAAATGAATTATTTAACTAACACTATCATCAAGGTAATAATCATATCACTAACCTTTCTTAATCATACTTAGTGATCATCAAAATGATTATCCTTAAAACTCACTTTTGTTAATAAGACAAAAGACTTTTTAATAAACTTTCTTTTTTAGAAAATGTTTTATTAAAATGGAAAATGAAAATTTGAAAATGGCATATTCCAAATGCTGTTAGAATATCCTTTGAAGGGTTCAAATACCTCAGATATTCCCACCCCACTAAAAGACAAAAAACGGAGCGGAGTCTGGTGGCGGTACCTTAAGTACCTACGCGGTACCTTAGCGATATGGTAACGCGGGTTGAGATAAGGTACCGCGCACAGTAGCCGTAATAGATCCGTTGTAACTTTGTCTCCTTTAAATAGTGGGTCAAATCTCATTTTCCAGCAAGCCTCTTGGACGTTTTTCTCAGCCCTTTTTCTATTTTCTATAGCATAATCATTAGTAAATGATCACTTAATTTGTTAAGGATGTTTACATATGATTATCCTCTTGATCCCCTCCTTTACCATGTCCAATGAGAAGATCACTCGCTCACTAGTGTAGTGATAAAGATGAATTTATGAGCTAGTCATATTCATCATGATACCTTTTTGTTTTAGGTCAATCAATTGTATTTATGAATACTTGGACTAGTTGTGTTCATCCAAGTTATTTGTGAATACTTGTATTTGTTGTGTACATCCATTGCATATGTGTTTGCTTGGATTTGTGTTGTGTAAATCCAAGCTACATGTGTGTACTTGGATAAGTCTAGTTGAGTTGTAATAGATTTGATTAGGAGTTCTCACTAAACTATAAAGTGATGTGGTTGTGTCTTGTGAGTTCTCACTAAACTTTAAAGTGATTAGTAGTTGTGTTGTGTGAAGTTCTCACTTAGCTTCAAAGTGAAGAGTCGTGAAGATTGGTTCTAGCTTTCGATTAGAACTCGACATCTAGCCTTGTGTCGTAAAATGGTGAAGTAGGCAACGTCGTGAAGATTGGTTCTACCTTAAGATTAGAACTCGACATCTAGCCTTGTGTCGTTAAATTGTGAAGTAGGCAACGTCGTGTAGATTGGTCCTAGCTAAAGATTAGGTCTCGACATTTAGCTTAGTGTCGGAAAATAATGTAAGAAACGATGTAAGGTTTTCTCCGCCGAGAAGGGAGCTTGTGGATATAGTGGAAATCTCGAGTAGGTGTACTCGAGTAGTGGAGTAGAAGCGAGGATAGAGCCTCGTTGTCGAACCACTATAAATCTTGGTGTCTTCCCACTAGGTTGTCTCCTTCCTTGCTCTTTACTTATTTCATTATCATTATACTTGCTTATTATTCTTGCTAGTGCATTTTAATTGAACCTAATCATTATGCAACTTAGCTTTAAGTAAAAGATAGTTTTGATACAAACCAAATTGAAAGCAATTTTAATTTGGTCACCAATCAAAGAGAAACTATTCAACCCCCCCCCCCCCCTTCTAGTTTCTACAATTGGAATCAGAGCGATGGTCACTCAAGATCTTTGAACTATATTGTACTTTAAAACTTGGATCGATCCATTGTCTCCTCAAATTAGAAGGTCTAGTTGTACTAAAGTTTCTCTTTTGTCAAAACTATGTTTTCTTTGAAAAATAGGTCTTTTAATTGATAATATTGCATCCCACTTAAGATTAGTAGCCTTTATGCATTTTAGATATACTCTTGAAATGTATCTACTATTTTTCATCTTTCTTTGTGTAGGTACTCATGAAGATCAATCACTTTATTGGTTATGGATTGAGTTACTTGCACTTTTAGAAGAATCATCTTCATTGATCTTTAACATCTTTGAATGATGATACCAAGATGATTAGGAATGATACTAGTCCTTGAAGACTTAGTACTCATCATAGTCATTGATTGGGCATAGCAATTATTCCTTCATGGATTGCTCTTTGTGGCCAAGGTACGCTTTCGTTCTTCCACACGCCCTTTGATCATTCTTTTGATCATTACTTGACTATGTGCTTGTTCTCGGCATCCTTGCCTTGACATTTATTTGTGGTTTGTGTTTCTTTTCTTTTATCCTCTTAAACCTTCATTGCTTGGATACTTGACTCACTATGGTGATGTAGAGTGAGTTAGTAGAAGCTTAAAGTATCAAGCATGATTTACATGGTTTGCACCCATACGGTTAGTAGGCCCTTTGTGGGAGAGAAAGTGAATTAATACTTTGCTCATATTTTAGTTTAGACTAAGACTATTATTGAAAGTGATCTTAGTTTAGACTTGAATAATTGCTTTGTGCTTATTCATTACCAAAGCCGTTTATCGTTTCGCCAGAAAGGCACGTCTTAAACCACTATATATGACACAAGCTCTTCGTTTCAACTACTTGAAGATTGTCATTAATCCCTTGAGCATTGATCCTAGTCTTGATTCACTTCTCTTGACTTCTCTCCACTTAGTCGTTTTGCTACGAGTAGTCGTTTGTCCGTTTCGGTTCTTTTCGATCTCGATTTAACTCGTAATCCTTCGTTAAGGCATATTGCTTAGTGTTATGATGATCCAATGATATTCTAAAAGGCTCATGATATAATTTGAAGTATTTTGGAAAAACTGGATTTTCAAAATTTGGCGTTTTTCAGAGATAGAAACCTGCCTCTGTAGGCGGTTCCTTATCTCCGCGGCTCAAACCCGCGGTTCCTTATCGATAAGGTACCGCGGGCAGTAACTTTTGTCAGAGCGCCAGTTTGAGTTTTTTATTCTTTTTCAAACCAAAATCTCTCTCTCCCAAAAACACACAGCCGATGGGTTTTACCTTTTTCCACCATTGTTGAAGCTTCCAAAAACTTCAATAACTCAAATTAATTGATTCCAAGTTGTGGGTTTCACTCATCCTTCATCTAACATCAATTAATTGTAAGTATTTTCTTTCAATTTCATCTATTTTGCTCTAGGGTTCATCCTTTCATAATGGGGGATTTTTATAATTGAAATTGAATTAAAACCTTAATAGGAATGTGGGTTGACATGGTAATCTTACTATGATTCCTTAGGTTGATATTCATTAAGATTTCACTAAAACCCACTTGTAGAACAAATCCGAATTTAGGCTAAATGATTTTGGTTAAAAGATGGATTTTAGATGAACCCATGAGCAAGTAGGTAATGACATTGTTAATGCTTACCTAAAAACCTTGTTTTGAAAAACCAATGTTCTAATCCATCGTTGATCTAACATAGATCATGTGTTCTTGGTTAATGATGGAATAGATACATTGTGAACATGAGAATGATATGGATTCAATCCTTTGTTTGTCAAGAAATTGATATAACACATTCTCATATTCTTTGTTTGTTGATTTTAATTTTTCATATGAGTGATTGGATAGATATTTTCGTGTTTAGGTACTTGTCATGTCTTCAAGATATCAAAAAGATCACGAACAAACACGAGCATACATGCCCTCTCACCCTCTTTTGATTCACTCTCACAAAAACTCGTCTAAGTCTCTCGAACATTGTTGTTTCCATGAAGGACGCATTGTTTGTTCCAATTTCGCAAATGAGTTTATTCGCTTCATGTTTAAATCTATTGGGTTTGATTGTCTTCTTGATATTGATGAGCCAATATTTCCTTCGTTTCTTATGGAGTTCTTTAGCTCATTCACATTGATAAGCATCAATAATGGTTTGTCTATACGATTTTCCATTATGGGGAAAATCATTATTTACACTCTTGAAGAATTCGGTGATATTCTTGGAGTGCCATCTAATGGTCAATGTCGATTCACCGATGCTTGGAGTTTAGACTCCTTAGAATCGACCCCTATTGATGCTCATTATGTGACCATGCTTCCAACTCCTTCGGACATCATTCATACCATTTCTAAACCTCGTGAGCATCCTATTCATGGTAAATTTCAAGGAGTTGTTCGAACTCTCTCTCCTTGGGAATTACTATCTAGTGATATTAATGATTTCATGTCTCCTTGGGCTGAAATCATTAGGGAAAATGCAATGTGTCTTGATGGGAATCGGGATTTAGTACCCGCTTGTCTTGCACACATGTTGTATTGTGTTGCCACCACAACTCCTTACAATCTCACATTTTTCATAGCTAGAAGAATTAGGTTTGTTATTCTTGAGCCTAAGTAAAGTCTTCCCTATGGAATGCTTCTTTCTCGTCTTCTTAGAAGAGTCCTTATTGACTTTCCGTCTCTTCTATCTTCACCCTATCTTTCCGTTGATCGTGTCATGTCTCCCATTCAAGGGAACATTTCACCCGAGATCAATGTGAACTCGTGTCAAGTCGAAAATACTTCTCAAGAAGAGTCTTCTAGTAACCCTCCCTCAAACTTCATTAACTTCATGTCCTCTTCAATCTCCATCTTGTCCTCCCATGAAGTTGATTCCGACTATCAATTTTATCTCAATCATCTTCTTCGAGAACGCCTCATAAGTGAATCAAGGAATTAGATGTTATGCTCATAGTGACTTGCAACACTCATCTAGGATGTTTTCATGACTCTCTTCTCTTCTTTTGGTTATGTATTAACTTATGCTTGGATTATTATTTACTTTGATCCTTAATGTTAATTATGCCTTCATGTTTGTGCTTTACATAGCTTTGTGCATGCCTTTTGATAGTTAGCTTATTAGATTATGATCTGTAGTTAACTTTGTCTTGTGAAACTTTTGGGAAAAATCTGGATTTATGAAAAACTGGGATGGGAAATTTTTGAAAACCTTCTGGTCGCGGTTCCATATTGACCCGCGGTTCCTTATCGATAAGGTACCGCCGGTCCTAGATAAGGAACCGCCGGCCACTGTGCACGACAACATCTTTGCTTTACACTGTTTTCTTAATTTTGTGTAAAACTTGCATGATTTTCAGTAATAAACTGCACATTTCCTAAACTAGGGTATCTAAATTCATTATTCACCTAAAATGATTTTAACCCATTACTAGTTTGGATCATCCCCTCAACCATTTAAACCCACCTTGTTTGCCATGTTCTTCACACATCAAACATACTTCCCTAAACCTTAAACCACCCTAATCAACCATGGTGTGTACCAAAACCTCAAACACTTCCAAGACCTCCACCCCAAGAAAAACACTCAAAATAAGGGTTAAGGTAGCTAAGTCTATCTCTTCACCTTTCCTCACACCTAAGAATGAGAATGTACCTATCCTCATTTCTTCATCACCTTCCCCACCTCTTGCACCATGCAAGACTTCTTCCACCCATGGTACTAACCACTCCATTGGTTCTACCTCCTCTTCATTCAATTCTAGAATGAATGAGCTTTCTTCACCCTTCACTCCAAGTGCACCCTTGGAAGTGACCACACAACCTCAACCAATCCAAAGCATTCCTTTTGGGAATGACTTTGATGACTCTTTTGTGACTTCACCATTTACCCCTCATAACTCACCCATTTCACCAACCTTGGAGGATTTACCTCCACACTCACCCATTTCCCCTTTGGGGAACATGCCTCCACTTTCACCCACATCACCCTTGGAGAACTTGCCTCCTCCACCTCCACCCAACTCAAACATCCCAATTTTAGGTGTCCCTCTTTCCCTCCTCTTGGGTGATCCTTACTTTGGGTTTCAACAAACTCATGGTCCTAGGTGTCCATGTTTTCTTTACAACCACTTCCTCATCCAAAACCTAAGGATGGATATGTATGGACTACATAGGGGTTTACAAGATTTCTTGCTTACTTTGTTCTCCATGGCTCCTCCTAGGAGATGAATGATGGAGTTCTTTTAATAAAGATTTTCAACAACAAGCCAAAGAAAACCACTTATCTAGATTTTATGATAAGCTAGCTATGTATTAGTTAGTTTTATTTATCTTTGTACTTGTTTCCTCATTAATGAATGTCTCATGTTGTTGTGTTATGGATTTAGCTTTGTGTGATTCTATCCTTTTGTGCACACTAATCAACTTTAATTTGAAATTAAAATTGAACCTAAATCTATCACAACCCCTAAACTTGACTAAAATTGGTTCAAAATGATATCTAAATTATTTTGTCACCCTTTGTCAAGACATTCTTTGTGAATGTGTTGCTTTATGCAACCCTAGCATATTTTGGTTCTAATAGAGGTAAAAATCCAAGATTTGCAATTTTTTTTGAAAAAGTCTTAGTTTTTCCCAAAACCCAGGAAAAACATGGTTTAAAGTCCTCTGGACGCGGTTCCTTAAAGACCCGCGGTTCCTTAGTGATATGGAACCGCCGGACCCTATAAGGTACCGTGGCCAGAAAGTGACTTTTGACGAATTTTTGGTCAAAACCTTTAAACCCTATTCCCAGTCAAGATTCCTTGTTTACTCAAATTGACTAAACATTCCTTGACACTACACATTTTGTATTCAAATTCTTACCTTGATTACATTTTACTTATACCCCAACCTTGAGATTTCATTCTCACACCTTCCCAACCTTGAGAATTCATTCTCACATAACCTTGAGATATCATTCTCACACTCTCACAATGCCTAACTCCTACACTCCTAACCTTGACATTTCTTTGTCACAACCCCTCTCACCCAAAGCTTCTTCATCCAAGCTTTCAAAGAAACCGAAAATCTCGGTTCGACCCGTTTGGGTTAAGAAGAATGAACCAACTTCGTCCAAACCACCCAAAAACCCTACCTTCTCTCCAATCAAGTATTGGAATGAGACTTACACCATAAACCTCATCACCGGAGCAAAAGAACATGTTCCACCACCACCACAATCCTTCAATACCCCCCAACTCAATGACCTTGCAACCTTCCCAAACCTCACAAGGCATTGTGAAAACACTCCCAAACCCTTTACCCCACCACCACCAAACCCTAAGTTTAATGCCATACCCCCATCAAACGATTTTGTGTTGCATCATGGATCCTCGTGTGATTGTTGCCGATTTCAACAAATTGAACTTGCTCATGTGTATGAGAAGTTAAATTTTCTTGAATTCCTCCTCACTCGACCTCCTATTCAAGTTTTCGTTCCGGTGGACAAACTTCAAATGATGCATCGTCGTCTTTTTAGTTTTATTTTATTTTTAGCAATCTTGGAAAATATCACTATTAGACTAGCTTATGCTTAGTGGTTTATTTTCCATATTTATTGCTTTTAGATACTCATACTATGTGTATGACTATCTTCATTGTTGTATTTTTTTTGTAACCTTTGTGTTATTTGTGTGCTATCTAATTAGTTCTCTTTTTGAGTTGATCTTGGTTAAATTTTTACAATTGCTCATGGGTGATTCCATCAATTCTAAAGCTTTAACCCATTTACAAGCTTATCATCTTCATTATATTGAAGTTTGATTTTGTCAATTACCTCTTTGGACATACTTAGCAAAATACTTGCTTCTAATTTGAGATCTATTCTCTTTCTCCCTCTCAAGCTACTTAGTAGGTAGTGATCATATATACATTGGTGTTTCTTTCCTTTCTACTAACCTTTGTGTAGCATGTCACCTTAGCTCACAAACTTGGTGCCCCAAGCAAGGGGGAGCAACCACCAAGGGGGAGCTACTAGCAAAGTTCGATGCACTTCAAAGACTTATGCTAACCTTTTTGCTACGACAAAGGGGGAGAAATGATAGTGATAAACTAGTTAATAATTCCATAGTTTGTGTTTCTACGTAAATGAGTTTATCGTTTGTCGTAATCAAAAAGGGGGAGATTGTTAATGCAAGTAATGCCTAAAAACATTATTAGTGTTAACTAATCTTTCTTAGTTTTGATCACAACAAACCATACAACACATTTAGTGTAGAAACACAAAATGAATGATTTAACTAACACTATCATCAAGGTAATAATCATATCACTAACCTTTCTTAATCATACTTAGTGATCATCAAAATGATTATCCTTAAAACTCACTTTTGTTAATAAGACAAAAGACTTTTTAATAAACTTTCTTTTTTAGAAAATGTTTTATTAAAATGGAAAATGAAAATTTGAAAATGGCATATTCCAAATGCTGTTAGAATATCCTTTGAAGGGTTCAAATACCTCAAATATTCCCACCCTACTAAAAGACAAAAAACGGAGCAGAGCCTAGTGGCGGTACCTTAAGTACCTACGCGGTACCTTAGCGATATGGTACCGCGGGGTGAGATAAGGTACCGCGCACAGTAGCCGTTATAGATCCGTTGTAACTTTGTCTCCTTTAAATAGTGGGTCAAATCTCATTTTCCAGCAAGCCTCTTGGACGTTTTTCTCAGCCCTTTTTCTATTTTCTATAGCATAATCATTAGTAAATGATCACTTAATTTGTTAAGGATGTTTACATATGATTATCCTCTTGATCCCCTCCTTTACCATGTCCAATGAGAAGATCACTCACTCACTAGTGTAGTGATAAAGATGAATTTATGAGCTAGTCATATTCATCATGATACCTTTTTGTTTTAGGTCAATCCAATGTATTTATGAATACTTGGACTAGTTGTGTTCATCTAAGTTATTTGTGAATACTTGGATTTGTTGTGTACATCCATTGCATATGTGTTTGCTTGGATTTGTGTTGTGTAAATCCAAGCTACATGTGTGTACTTGGATAAGTCTAGTTGAGTTGTAATAGATTTGATTGGGAGTTCTCACTAAACTATAAAGTGATGTGGTTGTGTCTTGTGAGTTCTCACTAAACTTTAAAGTTATTAGTAGTTGTGTTGTGTGAAGTTCTCACTTAGCTTCAAAGTGAAGAGTCGTGAAGATTGGTTCTAGCTTTCGATTAGAACTCGACATCTAGCCTTGTGTCGTAAAATGGTGAAGTAGGCAACGTCGTGAAGATTGGTTCTACCTTAAGATTAGAACTCGACATCTAGCCTTGTGTCGTTAAATTGTGAAGTAGGCAACGTCGTGTAGATTGGTCCTAGCTAAAGATTAGGTCTCGACATTTAGCTTAGTGTCGGAAAATAATGTAAGCAACGATGTAAGGTTTTCTCCCCCGAGAAGGGAGCTTGTGGATATAGTGGAAATCTCGAGTAGGTGTACTCGAGGAGTGGAGTAGAAACGAGGATAGATGTAAAACCCGTAAAAATAAGGTCATAATTTAATTCTATTTTCAATTATTTTGAAGTATTTTATAACGTTAAATATTATTATGTTTAACGGTTTAAGTTGAAACCGATATTAAATATATTATTTTAATATTTTGACGAGCAACGAGGACTACTAGTGATCGTGATACCGACTGATGCCAAAAATTTTATATCGTATAATATTTTGAAACTTATTTTTGTGTGGGTTGATGAACTCACAATTTACGGATTTAAATTTGGGCTTACGTGCATAATTTAGCGTCTTTTACGACTAAACCGGAAACCTTAGGATTACGTATTTACGTTTTTAAACTCCGTTTTTTATGAGACAATTTTTATTGGATTCGTTTTGTGACGTTGATTCATAATTTATAAAAACGTTTTTCGTGAAACGACCCGAGGGCACGCAAATAGAGAAAACTAGAATCGAGGAATACTCGTAAACTAGTGAGATGGGACAAAATACATTGTCCCACCCCACTAGCTAGCATGGGATGGCACAACATGACACCACAACCATATGTGGCATCATGTTAGCTAAACACTTACAAGTGTAAGCAAAGCTTACACCTTAAGCTACAACTTTCCACTTCCACTAGCTAAAACCATCAACATTTCACACACACCATTTACTTACATGCAAACCAACACAAATCCTCTCAAATACTCCACCCTTTCCATCCACTTTCAAGCTACAAACACTCCTTTTGATCTTTTCTAGCCATGAAATACATGTTTACTAGCTCTATCATGGAGTTATCTTGAAGCCTTGATCATTTGGTGGCCATATTAACAACATTGGAGGTGATTTGCTTGTGTCCTAGGGCTGATTTCCCAACTTATGTTCTTGGTGTTTGCTGATCTTGGAGTTACTTGTGGTGTTCATCAAGTTCTTGTCTTCCAAAAACAAGAAATACACATGGTTGGTAAAGAAGATCATCCTCTCCAATTTCTCTTGTTATTTTTGTAAAGAACAAATGTATTTTATTTATTTTGTATATGTATATGATGTATATATATGATGATAAAAATGTTGTGTGGGGATCAAGTGTTGATAAATATGCTTAAAAATGTTAATAACCATGAGAAATAAGGCTAAAATCATGATTATTTAGTTGGCTGTATAAAAACAGTATATAACTAAAACTTGAACTGATAAACTTGCATGGTATGATCCATTTAAAGTAAGTACAAGATGTTATACACATATGAGAGTTGGCCATGCAATGGAATCAATATAATGAGTGAGATATGATCAAAACAAGTTAGGTGTTCTAATCTGAATAAGCAGTTTTGTAGGGACTGTTAAGACAAGATGAACTTAAAATGAGCAGTAGCTATAACTAAGTTAAATGTAGCAAATAATATGAAGAACATGTCACCCAAAAATGAGCTTCTAATTCATTATATAACTCTATATATGGTAAAAATGGTGAACATGAAGATAAAAATCAGATTTTAAGAATTAATGTTTATTATTATTATATAAGCACTCACATTTTATTGTATAAAATGTAAAATAAAAACCCACTAACTTATGAAACTTATTTATATAAATATGTAAAAGGTTAATTAAATGGATAAATTATATAAATGGTAGTGGAATAATACTTATAAGTAATAAAAACTATAAACTTGATTTTTACGACTTTTTCGGCTATTACCGTAAAACTAACGTTTTTCGCCAAATAAAACTTAGACGATCAAACCCGTCTAATGTAAAGTTTATAAAAGTAATATACTGATATATAAGTAACTAATACAAGTAAAAACCGATAAAACCCGAACTATAGGACATACGGACATTAACGAGCTAAATAAGCATATTGGACTAATAATTGGACTAAATAAGATAAACACTTATAAAAAGAACTTATTGGGCTTAACCCATTTGGGCCCAACAAGGAAAGTATAGATACTGATAATATAGGTATAAAATAGATTAAAACAAGTTAAAGAACTTATACTAAGCTTATTGGACTCAAAATAGATAAATAGGTAAAACTAGTAAACTAGTAAAAAGTTACCAATACGTAACCACTAAAATGAGTAAACAAGGATATATAAACCCACTTGATCATCGTCATATGTACAAAATCATCATATGTATATTGTTATTTTGATAAAAGTCATTGGACAAGAGTCTAAGACCGATTATTATTTATATAGGTTTCCGTGACCGAAGCACGCCCGTAGCCGATAATCCGCCTTTCATTATCAACGTGAGTCTATAGCCTCGCTTTATACTAGTTATTAAATGATTTTAAACCCGCGAGGGGGAATACATGTTTTATAAACTTAGAACACAAGATTTTTATGGTATGCTTTGTCCCTCTATGAATGGACCAGTGGTTGCCTTTAAATTGCATTAAGTGATTGCCTTTGTTAAAACCTCAATTATGGACCGTTAATTAACCTATGATGGGTTAACCGCTAGTACAATTAATAGATCTATTGGGGAAGCCGCCCCGGTTCAGTTTTTGTGGACTTGTCATATAAGCTTAGGCCCGACCTCCACACTGTTTGAGCATATTGTATTGAGAAGTCAGGTATACGGCTATGTACCAATAATCTAGAGGTAACCGACAATTAATAAATCTCTCGTCTTATTAGACTGATATGGGAGTGTCTAAGGGCTCGGTTCCATGAGCTTATTGCAATTTATGCTATATACAATTATTATTGTTGATGCGAATTATTATTTGATGCTTATAAGCATGCCACAAACTTATAATCTTTGCTTGTGTTCAAATTGATTTCATAAACCTATAGATTCACTCGGTATTTTTGCTGATTGTTTTACTCACATGTATTTCAGGTAATCAAGAAGTGGAAGCTTGGAGGTCACGGGGAATGAAGTTGTGCACTGCTTTTGTTGTTCAAACTCTTTGATTCATTTATCGTTCCATTTTTAAAACAAACTAATATGTTGTTTTAACTTATCTTTTGGTAACGATTACTTAGGACTACGCTACTCTGACAAATGTTTTAGGAACGATAAATCTAAAACGTCTCTTTTCGAGTCGTTCTTTATAAATTATGTGTTGTTGTATCATTGTTTAGCACCCAAAGATGTATTCCGCTGCGTGTAAATTTGGGGGTGTTAAAATAGAGCCTCGTTTCGAACCACTATAAATCTTGGTGTCTTCCCACTAGGTTGTCTCCTTCCTTGCTCTTTACTTATTTCATTATCATTATACTTGCTTATTATTCTTGCTAGTGCATTTCAATTGAACCTAATCATTATGCAACTTAGCTTTAAGTAAAAGATAGTTTTGATACAAACCAAATTGAAAGCAATTTTAATTTGGTCACCAATCGAAGAGAAACTATTCAACCCCCCTTCTAGTTTTTACATTGTGGACAAGCTTTGTTCAAGTTCGTGAAGTCCACACACACGCGCCAACTCCCGTCATGCTTCTTGACCATGACTGGGTTACATAACCACTCGTGGTAGTATACCTCACGCATAATTCCTGCGTCTACTAATTTCCGTACCTCATCCAGTATTACTTGGTTGCGTTCGTGTGCTTGACCATGCTTCTTTTGCTTAACAGGGGGATATCCCTGGCGGATTTAAAGTTTATGTTCTGCTATCGAACGCGGCACACCTGTCATATGCTTGGGCTCCCATGCAAATATATCAAAATTTGCTTTTAGGAGGGAGCACATGGCCTTCTTCCCATTATCCGATAGCGTTCCCCCTATGGCCACCTCTTGCTCCGGGTAGTCGGGGTGGATTAACACCTTCCAATTAGGGGGTGGTGATCCTTCCTTCATGGGAACAGGATGGACTTGTGTTGTCACTGCGTGGCATTCAGATGTCAGCACGATCGAGTTGTAAATTGTAACAATTCCCCCTTCGACTGGGAATTTAATCATACCATGGGTCATGGACGGGACAGCCCGTATGGCTAAGATCCCTGGTCTTCTGATAATACCATTATACGGGGAGTGTGAACGTATCACCATAAAGTTCATCCACGTCGTGGTGGAATGCTCTTTATCCCTAATGGTTACCAGTAGAGGTGGATGTCCTATTAGCCAGATAGTATCTCCACTAAAGCCAATGAGCGGCGACGTGGGCGACACTAATTGGCTCTATATCTCTGGTCGTAGTTTCACGAAATAGTGTTCGTAGAGAACTTATGCCGATGATCCTCCGTCCATATACATACGACGAACATTGTGTGTTCCTATACTTACCTCAATCGTGAGATGTGCATCGGCCACGTTGCTTGCCGTAATGGGAGGGAATGAGATCTCTATGCCGCGTGAAATTTTTTGACTAACTTTCTGCTTTGTGCGGCGCTGCCAGGATTGGATCACATATATGGTTGAAGGCTTGTCCTTTTGGGAGTCCTTCTTGTCGTACTTTTTGTTGTCCTTCCCATCCTTCCAATCCTTGACCATGTGTTTGAGCTTTCCTGACTTAATCAGTGACTCTATGTGCTTCTTGAGCTGGATGCACTCCTCCGTGTCTTGGCCCTTCTCATTGTGGAATTCGCAGAACTGATTTCCTTGACGGCAGTTCACTAGAGTTGTCATTAGGGGAGGCCTTGGGAAGTTCGCCCCCTCCGTCAATAAGATATCTCGGTAAGTCATGTTTAGGGGGTGAATTTATCATCCGACCACCCTCCTTTATACTCGCTCTTGTAATCCGAGTTCCTTTCGTTTCCTTGGGTGCTTTGACCACCTGTAAGATATGCCGCGGCTACCGCGGTCTCTCCTTCTACAAAGTTTCTGACCCTTTCCATGAGGTCATCATACCTCTCTAGTCGCTTGTCATTGAGGCGCCTAATTAATTCCTTGCCTGTTATGGCATGCATGTAATCGGAAATTTTTAGGAGCTATGGCATCGTTTTTGTGCGCGTGCACTCGTCATTCAAACGTTCTATGAAGTCCTCCGTAGACTCTTCGGGTTGTTGCTTGACGGTTGCTAATGAGACCGGATCCCTATTATACTTCTTTCGCTGAGTATAATTGTTTTTTAACGCAGTGTGCAGCTCGCCGAAGCTATCAATGCTTCGGGAAAGGAGCCTCTCAAACCAATCACGGGCATTTCCGATCAAGGTCGAGTTGAACATCTGGCACCATATAGGCATCAGCCATCGTTCAATTTTCGCCTGTGTATCAAATATCTTTAGGTGATCATCAGGATCACCAGACCCATCATAGGTTTTAACACACGCCAGCATATGACGCTTCTTATCCTCAGAGTAGTTCCGTATGCGGAGAGTGAAGGCATTTTCTCTATCGTCAGACCATGGGCGCGAGAGATCCTCCTCCTCGTTCCAATAGTAGAGATCATCATAGTATCCCTCATCGTCGGATGGTGGTGGGGGAGAATACCTAGGTCGGCGACGCTTGGGGGATGGTCATCCGAATTCGACCCCGAAGGGCCGGGAGGAGGGGCGGTGCCTCACTTCTCGGCTGAGGACCACTTTTGTGAGAAGAGCTATGAGCTTTCTTCCCACCATTCACCCTATCCCATACGCTGGTGCGGCGATTGTTCCTGGTCGATTCCAACATCGGGCGTTCGGTAGAGCCGTCGGACCTATCCCCTCAAGGGGAGTTCGTTCCTGCGGGCGCGCCCTCCTTCTCCTCTTTTGAGTTTGAGGAGAGGTGTCGGGCGTGGCACCGCCAAAGTTGAGCCTAGATTGGAGGTTCCTTCCTAGGTTCAGCCTTGACACGATACCCGGGACGATCTTGTCAAAGTTCTGCGTGAGAACACGCTCGAGGTCTTCGTCACCGAGTGATTCCACTTCTAATTATGTCTCGATTAGTGGCCTATGCGGCTCCTTGTTAGGGGCCTTTGGCGCACTTCCCGGATCAGGATTATCCATGGTAATGGTTGGTGGTGGGGTATTGCTGGACGTGCCTGCCCCACCAAATGGCTGAAAAACGTTTCGGTTATTCAGTCCGCCTGTTTGGCTGCCAGGGGACTGGGTGGAGATGAGTATCCCATCCCCCTTGGACTTCTGATTCGCAGGATTCATGTTCTTGGGATTCCCTTGCGGATGTCCCTTCGTCATTAAAAGAGATCGTTGATTGAGATTCTAGCTTAGTGTTTGGGCCCACGGATGGCGCCAACTTGTTGATACAAAAGTTGGATGATCCTTACTAGACCCGAATTAGGCTTAATTCGGGTAGGCTGGGCTCCGGCTCTTGCACCAAGTGAATAACTTGTTGAGATCCTGCACACTAAAGCAACACGTGTTAGACTTACCGTGGGTGCGTATCCCACGATTAGACTCCGGCGTGAGAGTAAGTAATCGGCTAGGGTTAGAAATCGGTTGTGAGTTGAGAGTACGGAGAATATAATACCTTTGTGGAACCCTTGGGGGTTCCTTATATAGGCAGTGAAACCCTAATGGGCTCACTATAACTTCGGCCCCAAGCATAAGATAATCACCATAATTAGCTTGATTGTTATCTTCTAATTATGGTGAGTGTATATCCTATTCTTTGAGGCAAATCCTAATCCTGATAGGATTGTGATTCTGTCTAACCCTGTTTCGGCCGTGCCGGGCCGTGGGCCGCATACATCTTATGCGGCCACTATTAATTCAAGCCCATAAGCTGAAATGACATTAATCCAACCCATTCATGATGGTCCGGATACGGGTAGTACCCGTGGGCCGGGTTCATGACCCGGTTGGGGACTATATGTCATCAACCATAACCAAATCTTGTTGAGCAGACGAATTCGCAGACGTAATAGCTCCCGGTTGTGTTTCACTCAAAGTCTAGGGACTCACATTGATAACACTATCATTGTTTGTCTCCTCGTTTGAATTACTAACCACCGGAGGCTGTTCCGGATATGGAGACGCTTGCTGAACTTGATAAGGTACAATACTAGTATCATTGGCAGTATTTTGTACCTCAGCGATGCGATCACGCCCATAGAGATAGAGATTTTCCATAAGAGTTGCCTTGGCGGTGTTGAAGTCATCACAGTCTGAACCATATGCATCAAGATCATCGCATTGATATGCTGCATTGTTTGTGAAAGCTGTTGTGAGTCCTTCAGTATCTGCAACTCCTGGATCTGGAACTGCTAGAAAAGCTAACTCCTCCTCATCGAGCTCTCGACCTTGTGCTTGAGCATTAAACAATTAAATCTTTTCTTAAAACAATGTACCATCTCTCTTTCTCTTTGGTTGCTTACACTCCCGAGCCATATGTCCTTCCCCTTTGCAGTTATAGCAGATGATCATCTTCACTTTACCAGTTTTGTTTCCCCTTGGAGCAGTGTTAAATGGGTGTGCACCAGTATTGGATAAACTTGCTCTCCCCTGAAGTGGTTAAACAGTAACTCTACCATCTTGGATTGTAGCTTGTTGACGAGAGTTAGAAGAAGTTCTCAACTGATTGTTTGTTGGAGATGGTCCTCTATAACCTCTTTTGTTCAACGTTTGAGTTATGTAGGCAGATATTTGTGCTAGTACATTAGTAGGATTATCCCCTTGTCTGAACTCAGGAACTGGAACCTCATCGTCGCAGTAGAAAACTGGTGCTGGTGGAGCTACATCACATTTGAAGGAGTATTGACATGTTGTGAATAGTGGGGTTGAGGAACTTCATGTTGCTGGTAGGTGATAGCAGGATTTGTTGGTGGTTGATAAGGAGAGTATGGTTGTTGAGCACGTTGTGATGATAATGCTGGTTGCTGATATTGTTGCTGATATGAGGTAGGTGGTTGTGGTAGTATCGTATACTGAGGAAAGCTTGGAGTTTGATACAAGGGCTGATATGAAGATTGTTGTGCCATAGCATACGGAGTGTTGTTATATGACAAAGTTGGATGATTTGCCATTAACGCCAATGGTTCAGAATAAGATCCTTGAGACATGCGTTTCTGGAGCACATGCTACTCGTGTTGCTGCAAGAAAGCATACAGTTGATCTAAATTAGATTTGTGCAAATCCCGAATCAATTTAACGTCAGTGACGTATTGGCTCCACTCTGGGGGTAACGTGTTCAAAAACTTGGTGTTGAGCTGAAACTAAGGAATCAAGAGATTATACACATTCAATGTAGTGAAGCGCCAGTAGTAGTCATGAAGTGTTTCCCCTAGAATGTTTGAGAACCTATCGAACAAGTCATAGAGTTGACACTCTCTTTCCTGCTTGGTGAGTGAAGTCCCTTGTAACAAAACCGTTAGGCGATCCCAAAGTTCCTTTGCTACCTTGTGTTTGATTACCATTCGATAAATATCGGGTGGAAGAGCTTGCTTGATGGTCTGAACGGCCTTGTCATCCGCATCGGCAATGATTTGATTAGCAGCCGTTAATTCATGAAATAGCCTTGTCCGAGTCACATTGTCTACAGTAACTTCACCCCAATCGAGTGGTCCTTGCTCAATGGACTGAACCATAAGTCTCCCACTGGGTCTACCCATAATATAAGACATCATGCGACCTTGCCATACTTCAAATAGCTCGTTGATAAGCTACGGTGGACGGGTATCGGTACCCGAGATGATAGAAAGATTAGTAAGCGATGTCATTGTCAGCATAAATGAATGAGGATTCATTTTTTATCACTTGAAGGAAAAAAGATTACCTTTTGATCGTCCAATGAAATAAAGTTGTGAAAGTTGTTGTGAGTTGATGTAGAATTCTTCAAAAAAATTACATGTTCAAATCTTGAATAAAACCAATGCACAATTCGGAATGTATGATCTTCAATCAATTCAGAATCTGAACCTTGAAACTAATTCAGAATCTCTAAACTTGAAGTTAATTCAGAATATGATCTTCAATCAATTCAGTATGTATGAACTTCAATCAATTTGTAATCTGAACAAGTATCTAATTCTTAATAAATCTATAATTTGGAATCTGAACAAGTATCTATAATTCGGAATAAATCTATAATTCGGAATCTAAATAAGTATCTAATCCGGAATAAATCTATAATTCGGAATATAAGTGAAAGACCTAATCCGAAATCAAATTCTCAATGCTAATCTGGAATGTGAAGCACCTAATCCGGAATATGAAACCTTATGTTAATCCGGAATATGAAACCTTATGTCAATCCGGAATAGAAATCAAGCTAATTCGGAAAAAACAAGTATTAATTCGGAATACCACTAATAAACACACAAGTCGGAATATTATAAACCCTAGTATTCCGACTTATCAAACCCTTATCCTGAATTATGAGTAATAAAAATTTTAACTTGTAATTTTACCCAATAATCAAGCCAAAACTACCAATTTTTACATGGAAAATCACCAATATGAATATCACAAATCCCTACCACAACTATGTAGGCAATTCGTAAGAAAGATTTTGGGTGAAAAACACGAAAAAATTTTAAACCACGGATATATCTGGATTAAAAGAGCATAAAACCAAAACTAACACAACAAAAAACCTTATTTCACCCCATGGCTCTTGATACCAATTGTAGAATAACGATAATCTATGATCCTATCAAGAGGGTTGTTGTTTCGAGAGAGATAAACTAGAGAGAGAAAGATGAGAGAAACTATGTTTTATGATTAATAACAAATGAACAACCAACACCCCTTTCCATGAAGGAAAGGGGTTTATATACCCAAGCCTATGTGGGCTTGGGCCTTCAACCCATAGACAAGCCCATGGGTTGGTTTGTTACTTACTTTCATACATTGAACTAACTACGAGCTAATTACATTTAATAATATTGTTGGAGTGACCGGTACTTCTAATATACGTTAAAACGTATTTCCAACAACGAACACATTCAACGAGATCTGACTCGTTTACTTTACATATTCATATGTTAGCTTTATCTTAAATCAGGTATTACCTACCTCCCAGCTAGAAAAGACTCCACAGTATCACCCATATTTATAAGGCTTTCCTTCCAATTCAAGACAAGATCTTTCTTACTAACTCCCAAATATATTCATTATATTTTCTACCAGAAAAATCAGTGCAAGTTGTTATGCTTTACAAGCAAGTGATTTATTATTCCAAAGCTACGAAGACTTTAAGCTACCAGTTAGGACTCAACTTCTGAAGTTCCTTAAATTCATGATCAGCAGATTATTCTAGAGCTTCCAGATGCAATTTCAGAAGGATTTCCAGAATTTTTTTCTAACCAGGAGACAGAGTTTAGCATCGAGCTTGTTTCATGGACAGAACCTGTTTTCAAAACTCCTTATCCAAGGCCTCAGCTGAGTTTAATGAGTTGCAGGTTTAGCTGCAAGAATTGCTAGCACGAGGCTTTATTCGCCCTAGTACACCACCAGAAGGTGCACCGTTTCTCTCTATCAAGAAGAAGGCCGGTAATATGAGATCGTGTATCGATCACCGAAAATTTTACAAGATTACCATTCATAATCGTTGTTCATTCCACGTATAGAAGGTTTATCTGATCTGCTACGATGTCTTAAACATTTTTCTAGAACAATTCATGATCATGCTAGCATCAGTGGTGAGAGAAAGAACATGATGTTCCCAAGACTGCTTTTGCACACGTTATGAATAAGTTTTGTTTTATACTTCTAAGCTCCCAAATGCTTCAGCTATATTATAAAACTGATGAATAAAATTTTCCATGAATTCTCTGACAAAATCGTCAGTGTTTTCATTGATAACATTCTAAGCTACTAAATTCTAGAAGAGAACACGAGAATCATCTTCTCACGGTCATGCAGATTCTCATATAGGAGAAAATTATATACGCAGCTTTCCAGATGTGAGTTCCAGTTTAACGAAGTGGCATTCCTGAGCCACATTATTTCAGCTGGAAGAAATTTCAGAAATCATGCGAAGGTAAAGGCCATCACTAAATGGTCAAGACCGACGTCTGTGACGAAGTACGAAGTTTCCTAGAATTCAGTTGGCTACTACCGTAGAAATGTCTGATAGTTCTCACGATTAACTCTTCCACGACTAAGCTTACGTATAAAGGAGAGAATCTTCACTAAATTATGTAGCCCAGAAGATCCTACGCTAGGAGAGGTCTAAATTACCAAAACTCGTAGTTCTTCCATGACTATTCATCCAGATTACACAAGAATGTACCATAATCCCAGGCAGGAGTTAGACAGAAGCAGTATAACACATTGATGCAGCCATGTTCATATCTAGATGCCTGACATGTCAACAGGTTTAAGATAGAACAATGACATGCTAGTGAGTTATTACAACCATTAGAAATTTCTGAACAGAAATGAGACAAGATTCCATGAGGTTGTTATCAGGTTACCGCAGACTCAGAAGAAGTATGATACTATCTAAGTCATCGTCGACCATTTAACTCAGCCTACACGTGTTCTTCCATCCGAAAGGATTACGCAGTAGCAGATCTGCAGGGAATTCAACAATAGATCGTACGATTTCACGGTATCCCATCAACAATCATGTCAGATAGAAATTCACATTCGCAAATTACGCTCATGTTAATGTTCACAATCACGCGTACGTTCACATTCACGTTCACGTTTACCTTCACCTTCACGTTTACGTCTCACGTCCCCATTATGATGTTGTTACAGTCCATATTTTGTGCTATCTCATGATTTAAGTTCACATCCGCGTTCATGAAATTGTTCACGTTCATGTTCGTGTTCCGTATCACGATACACGTTTCACAGCTTGTTACTGAATACGGTTACAAAAAGCTTAAGAAACCAGACTCAATTCTAGCACAACTTTTCCATACCCAGATAGACGTTTCACGTCTCAGGCCGTTTCATTTGACATTCCTTCCTCAATCAGCATACGTTCATGATATGTCCATGTATCACGTTCATAGTATATTTCACGTTCATGATATATTTCATGTACAGCATTCACCAGGTGATCGCGAACCACGTTCATAATTGCTCACGTAGCACGTTCACAATTGTTCACGTAGTTCGTCCCAATATGTATTCAGTAGCTTTTCCCAGAGATATAAATGTCATCGTTTCATGTTATTAGTACGTATCGTTTCATGTATCCTACATGTTATATCTTATTTATTCGATCAGTGTAGAAATCCATCTTAAGTATGGGACCAGAAACTTTTTAGCATCGTCAGGACACGGTCATTAAGATCAATATTGTTCATTGTGTCAAGATCTCTGAAGGAATAGTTTCGAGTGGTAAGCCACCTGGAATGGAGGAGTCCATCCGAACTTCTCATCCCTTTTCCTTCCATAATTCAGTTATGTTCTTGTAGTCATGTTATGTTCCATGTTCTCTTCAGCCATGTCACGTTCCATGTTCTCTTTAGTCATGTCACGTTCATGACCTTTCAGCTTACATGTCTTTTCAGCTTACATGTTTCAGTTCTTATAACCCCAGCAGCTTTATTACCTGTAATTCGAGGACGAATTCTCCTTTTTAGAGGGGAAGAATTATAAAACCACAGCATTTTCAAGTTCCTAATTCGGGGATAAATTATTTTTTAGAGGTGAAGAGTTGTAAAACCCGTCTTAAAATCTACGAACATTAATTACATGCAATCATATTCATCTAAAACAGTATGTAAGTTATTTATTTATTCAGAAATAAATAATATTACTTATCCAAGACCGAGGTCAAAGAAGAAAGACCAAAAAATGAGCCAGAATGTTGCTTGATGTCCGCAGTTCTTTAAAAGAACCTGCGGTTGAATTTATATATTGAGCCGCCCACAGTGGACACAAAAATCTGATTTTAGAAAGTTTTAAGAAAAGACTAGACTTTTCCAAAATTAAGCAAATTTTGGATTTTTACCTCTAATAGCATTAGATTAGTCTATGGATGCACGAAGGACAACATACTCACAAAGAGTATCTTGACAAAGGGTGAGAAAATATTTAGATAACATTTTGATCCAATTTTAGTCAAGTTTTAGAGGTTATAATAGATTAAGGTTCAATTTTAATTATAACTGAAGTTGATTAATGTGAGAACACAAATGTTATAACACATAACAAAGATGATCTATTAAAACATCTTCATGATAAACTCATGAAGGAAACCAAGTACAAGAAAAGAAAAACAACTAACTACTACAATAGCTAGCTAATCTAATTCTTGATTAAGCAATCTACTTTGGCTTGTTTTCTTGAAAATATAATTTTGAAAATATCATTATTCATCTCCTATGAGGAGGAGGATTGGTGAACAGAGTTAGCAAGAAACTTTGCAAACATATGTGAGCCCCAATCATCTCCATCCTAAGGATATCAATGAGGTTGAAATTATTTAAGCAGAATGGAAAATTAGTCTCATTGGTCATAAAGTAATCAAAGAAGTGTGGATCACCCATGAGATTAGAAAGAGGAACACCTAAAAGTGGAGTGTTAGGAGGAAGAGGAGGAGGATGTGGCATGGTGTCCACTGGTGATATGGGTGAATTTGATGGAGTGAAAGGTGAGCTTGGCAAAAGCTAGTTGGAGCATAATTTGCCTAGGCCGGTCTAACGACTCTCCTGGGCCGTTAATCATCTTCCCGGGTGCTGAGTAATGCTTCAAAGAAAAAAGAACCGGTTAGATGTGGACCCGAGGCCGGAGCCCCGGGGTCCACCTCCGATGGTCAAGTTAGTATTTGATTGACATGTTGTATAAGAGGTGTGGTTAAGAGAGAGAACCTGGTGTAGAATGAGACCCTTAGCCCTGTTTATATAATGCTACGGTTTCTTGAAGGGTAAGTTAGGTATGTGTGGGTCGCGGGCCTGTCGGGCCGGGCCGACTCCAGACTATACGTCGACATGTCCCCCAGTCTAGTATGATATAGTCCATGATCATGTTATGCTAGACTTATTCATGTATCACGCTTACTAAACAATCGCGTGCGGCTTGCTGCTACGACATCCTCGTAGGTCATCCGTAACATATGGCTCCACTCGTAATGGGCTTCCTTTAGCGAAAATATGATAGGCTGGGATTGCGAATAGTGAGCGTGGCCACTATACGTCATCATGTCCCCCCAGTCTAGTATGCGAGGTTTTCACCAAGGTTACTAGACTTTAAACCATATCGTCTACCTTTAAGCGTATCTACGTCAAAAGAAATGGGGAACCCGTATACGTAGGACGGATGATTGTGTTCAAATGCTTGGTTTCCCGTGTTTAGACGGTAAGGACCCCGTAAGAAGAAAACATGTTGTGATACCCGTGAATGTGCCATATGATGCTAAGCTATTGTCTCAAGAGCTGTTCAGTATGAGCATCCCTCTTAAGTTGTGGCTCACTTGAGGATGTGATATCCCGAGCCCAACGTCGTTTATTTAATCCTATTTTACGAATATTTTTGAAATTTTTAAGAAATTTCGTTAGCTATATATTTGACGGTTTAAGTTTAAACCAACGTTTACGGTCGTAAATTTAACATTTGACGATTTAAGAAGAACTGATGACGACTACGATACCGACGGATGCCCAAAATTTATCTTTTGTTATCGATTGATCGATATTTAAGTTTTTCGAGATTTTATTTTTATTATGTGTTAAGTCAAGTCGGAACCATGTGTATATTCGTTTTGTGTGCGTTTAAACCATTTAAAAGTATTTTGAGGTAGCCGGGACGAAACCCGACTCTCTTAAAAATTTAAAACCGACTACTAGTCAAAACCCGCTCTTTAAATAATGATTTACTATTAGGGCCAAAAGATAGCAAAAATTGCCACCTAGGTCCCTCCATTTTTACAAAAGGCGAAACAAGGAAACACATACTTTCATTTTACAAAAAAAAAAATCCACCATCTCTCTTTTTCTCTCTAGGCCGCCGGCCACCCACCACACAACCACCACCACCATCATTTTTTTTAGGGTTTTGACAAATCTAATCAAAGACCACCTCCTAATTAATCATTGTAAGTGTTCTTACACCCTTTAATCCAACATGCATTAACATTAATTTTTCAAGAATCAAAGATGTTAATGCAAGTAATGCCTAAAAACATTATTAGTGTTAACTAATCTTTCTTAGTTTTGATCACAACAAACCATACAACACATTTAGTGTAGAACACAAAATGAATTATTTAACTAACACTATCATCAAGGTAATAATCATATCACTAACCTTTCTTAATCATACTTAGTGATCATCAAAATGATTATCCTTAAAACTCACTTTTGCTAATAAGACAAAAGACTTTTTAATAAACTTTCTTTTTTAGAAAATGTTTTATTAAAATGGAAAATGAAAATTTGAAAATGACATATTCCAAATGCTGTTAGAATATCCTTTGAAGGGTTCAAATACCTCAGATATTCCCACCCCACTAAAAGACAAAAAATGGAGCGGAGTCTAGTGGCGGTACCTTAAGTACCTATGCGGTACCTTAGCGATATGGTACCACGGGGTGAGATAAGGTACCGCGCACAGTAGCCGTTATAGATCCGTTGTAACTTTGTCTCCTTTAAATAGTGGGTCAAATCTTATTTTCCAGCAAGCCTCTTGGACGTTTTTCTCAGCCCTTTTTCTATTTTCTATAGCATAATCATTAGTAAATGATCACTTAATTTGTTAAGGATGTTTACATATGATTATCCTCTTGATCCCCTCCTTTACCATGTCCAATGAGAAGATCACTCACTCACTAGTGTAGTGATAAAGATGAATTTATGAGCTAGTCATATTCATCATGATACCTTTGTGTTTTAGGTCAATCCAATGTATTTATGAATACTTGGACTAGTTGTGTTCATCCAAGTTATTTGTGAATACTTGGATTTGTTGTGTACATCCATTGCATATGTGTTTGCTTGGATTTGTGTTGTGTAAATCCAAGCTACATGTGTGTACTTGGATAAGTCTAGTTGAGTTGTAATATATTTGATTAGGAGTTCTCACTAAACTATAAAGTGATGTGGTTGTGTCTTGTGAGTTCTCACTAAACTTTAAAGTGATTAGTAGTTGTGTTGTGTGAAGTTCTCACTTAGCTTCAAAGTGAAGAGTCGTGAAGATTGGTTCTAGCTTTCGATTAGAACTCGACATCTATCCTTGTGTCGTTAAATTGTGAAGTTTGCAACGTCGTGTAGATAGGTCCTAGCTAAAGATTAGGTCTGGACATTTAGCTTAGTGTCGGAAAATAATGTAAGCAACGATGTAAGGTTTTCTCCGCCGAGAAGGAAGCTTGTGGATATAGTGGAAATCTCGAGTAGGTGTACTCGAGGAGTGGAGTAGAAACGAGGATAGAGCCTCGTTGTCGAACCACTATAAATCTTGGTGTCTTCCCACTAGGTTGTCTCCTTCCTTGCTCTTTACTTATTTCATTATTATTATACTTGCTAGTGCATTTCAATTGAACCTAATCATTATGCAACTTAGCTTTAAGTAAAAGATAGTTTTAATACAAACCAAATTGAAAGAAATTTTAATTTAGTCACCAATCGAAGAGAAACTATTCAACCCCCCCCCCCCCCCCTCCCCCCTTCTAGTTTCTACAAAAGATTTTTCAAAAACATGTTTTAATCTAATTAAACTAGTGGGATGTTTAATTCATGTGTTTATAATGATAATTAATCCATAAAATAAGATGGGGATTATGTTGTTGGTATTCCACAGCCCCAAAACCCCACGAATTTATGGGGGTTTTTGAGTGTTCATGGTGTTTGATGAAATGTGTTGAGGGTTTGTGTTTATAATGTTGTATTTAATGTTTTTAAATGGGTTAAACTTAATGCATGTGTGATTTAGATTTGGGTTTTTATGAGGATCTGATTTTCTTAGAGATATAGACTGATTAGGGTGATTGGGATTGGTTAGGAGTGGTTAATATAGGTTTAGGTAATGATAGAATGGAATGGAAACAAGTTTTGGAATGATTTTGGAAGGGTGATTTTAGACCAGATTGTTTATGGCTTATTTTCGTGGGTTTAACTTTGTAAACAGGTCATAAGCATAGGATGTAGTTGTAGAGCTTTGTCTTAGCTTCGTTTCGGTATAAAGTAGAGCTTACGACTCCAAACAAGTCTAAAGTTATGTTATTTTGAAAATACGTGTACCGGGAGATGAGAACCAATACAATCCGAATTTGTGTTTGGTTTTGGGTCAAATCTCGGGGACCATAGATAGAGTTTGGTAAATGATTGAAAGTAAAATTTTGGTTTCAAACCTGCACTTGTGATTCTATTTTTGGACTTAGGAGTCAAAGTAGTCAATGATGTCTTTTAAATGGGTCGAACAAGTCTTACATGGTCAAAGTGCAAAATCAGTCCTAAAAGTGTATGTTTAGAAATGTGATGTGTAACGAGTCATAGAAGTGAAAACTTTTCATGGGATTAAATATGGGTTTTATACAGGTCATGAGGTATTTTTGTGAAATTTTCTTGAAATTTATATAGGTGCTTAAGTCATAGCAAACAGCCCATACTTTTGGTAAGTACCGACAAATCTATAAAATGGGAATCAACTTTAATTACGTGGATAAATGGTATAAGTCTAGTAACAACTACTTGTTTGATTTTGGCGTGAGTTTTCATAAGCATTGAGTGTGTTTTCATATGCGTGTGTTTAGTACAATAATGTACGCGGAGTATTGATTTGGTTTTCGTACCTTGATTTTTAGGTCAAGTGTTAGATTTTCCCGGGCATCCACGTCGTCGGTGACATTTCTCGTTACGTCTTCGCTAGAACCACTACTACTACGCCAGGTGAGTCTATAGCCTCGCTCTTTACTTATTTCAAACGTTTTTACCCGCGAGGGGGATGCATGCTTTTTTAAATGAAAATGAACATAAGTCATGAATGATTGTTGGACCCGAATGTTGCCTTGAATTGTGTTGAGTACCTAGTTGCAAAAGTCCCTAAATTCGTGAACTATTAACTATTGTCTTGCCCTTGTGTGGGTTGGAGATAGTCGCTTATATAATTGATAGTACTATGGGGTTGACGACCCTATCCAAGACGAGAGCTAGTACGTTCAGTACCCTCTGCGGACGGATAACTTGTGATAAGAAATAAGGTATAATTGCAACTGATGCCTTTAGAAGTGGCATTGGTTTCATCTTAATCATGCCGGTAAATGTACGCGGGTGATTGAGTTAACGGATTAGTGTCACGACCTTAAACACAATTATTAGCTATTGCTAAAGATAATATCCTTGAATAATAGATTGTGAGTACGACAATGCTATTGAATGGTCATGATTGGTTTTAATACTTATGTTCAACTTATGATTTGATAAACCTATAGATTCGCTCAACCTTTGTGTTGACGATTTTAAGCATGTGTTTCAGGTAATCAAGATTGATAGCAGCGGAGCATGCGAGGATGGAAGTTGTTGTGGCTTGGCGGTCTACTTTTGGGTTGAGATTCAATGGGGACCAAACGCGACTCTGTTTTGTGTTATCTTTGGGGTTTGGAAAACAGTAGACTTTGTTGTTTTAAACAATCCTTAATTTATGTTTAAATTTCTAAGTCTCTTTGAGTCGTTCGAAATAGCTTATGTGTGATGATAACTGCCTAACACCCAAATGTTGTAGTTCCGCTGCGCATATGATTTGGGGGTGTTATAGATTGGTAATCAGAGCCATGAGTTATAGAGAACTAGGTCATTTTTAAAAATCCTAAACTATAACTTTTGGTGTCATAAGAAATTGTCCAAGCACACAACTATCCTGCATGGCTCCGGTAAGATTTCTTTAGCATTGCTTTATATTTTAGATGTATCCCTCAAAATTGATATGAATTCCCTAGTATTTAGTAAGTAAATACTATGATATATATTGAGATATATTGTTGTGTACGTCGAGTACTTAATATCGTAATTTGCAAAAATTTATACGACTATCATATATGTTGCATGTAATTGGCATACGGGCTACATTGCATTACATGGCAACACTGCGTTGTAATCCTACGTGTATGTAGGAATGATTGTATGTATAAGTATGTATATACTATGGTATTTTTAGGCATTGCACATGAAGCAATGGTCCTTGCGTGATTGTCGTACATTTTACAATGCGGGTTTGTTGAGAATTCGGCCTTACCGCTAATTATCAATCTTGATAATTAATTTATTGATCGAATAACCCAGTGTGAACCTCCTTTGATATTCCAGATACATAAATAATTCTTTGTAATATATTGTATATCGACTAGATTGATCTCGATTGTCGTTATCACACCGTGATGTGTCATTCTTGGACACCTTCTTTTTGGAACGTAAATTATTAACGTACTATTTTTATTTCCTTTATTCCTTATGGGTTTGATATATTGGTTGGCGTAACTATAACATAGACGAAGTATAATCAACGATGCGTACATCGTGGCAGCGAATCATGTGTGTATATTATGAAATGTGGTTGAGACGCGTCGTCATTTTATCGTTGTTTACCATTTTACTCGAATTTAAAGATGTGTTTTAAAATAGACTAGCGTTGTGATCAAGCGTGATAGCTTGAAATTTGGTTGGTTTGTGTTAATTTTGTGGTGTACGATGTCGAGACTCATCTGAGGCCGATAACAACATTTAGTTGACATACGTATTCTCGCTTCGTTTATTTCATTTTGTTTTGTTGTTTCATTATTTTGAATTCGATATTATACATGACGAGGTCCTGCATTTGTGCGAGTTAAATAAAGCATTAAACTTTGTTGATCGAATGATTTAAACATAAAGTGTTTTACATATTAAATAAATGGTGAATGAAATTATTGGATAAAAATGACCTATGATATGTCTTGTAACAAGTAAAACTCTTATAGAGAGTAAAGTGACAATGTGAAATTATTTTTTTTTCCTTCAACCTTGGTTGGTAAATCGTAATAAGTAATTTGTATTACTCGTAAAAATCCTTGTTTTCGTATATTAATAGTTTGATACTAGAAGCTTGTTATGGATTTGTTAAGATTTTGTTTAATTTAATTTGAGAAAGGAGTTATAATAAAATTTACGATATGACTATTGAGTATATATATCTTGAGGTTGGATATGAGTTAATTTTTGGGTCAATGTAGCAAACTTTTAGCGTATTTTGTAATATAAAACATGAGTAGAAGAATTGTTCACGTATTTTGGAGCTAGAGACTTTGTAAAATTAGTTTTATTTTAAACATAAGGTCATGTTATATGCATTGGTATAAACTAGAACTCATAACTCGTTGTAGTAAATAAATTGGGACAAAATCGGAATGTATACTTTAAGTGAGAAATTATAATGCTTGAAATAAGTTATTAAAAGTTGATGGAACGTTATTTTATTCCGCTGCGAGGTGAGTTAATTTTAAAATCGTTTGATAATTGGCTAAAGATTTAAAATTCGAATTTTCTACATTTCAGAATAATTGAAATAAGCACTTTGATTATTTATTATATTATTATTATTGAGATTTAAGTCTCGACTAAAATCAGTAAGTATCCGAGATAATATTACGTGGAACCTCTTTAGTATTTGAGTCGAATCGCGTGAATATGATTTAACAAATCAGTTTTAAGGAGGACATGTGTATAATAAAAAGTCAAAGGTTGATTTTTAAGAGTTAATTGGACTAGTTTGAGTCATGTTGGATATGTGTATATTTGTGATAATATAAGTCGTAATAATAATAACGTAAAACTTTGAAAATTCTTACTATGTACATTTTTGGTACTTAAGATATGAACATTAACGAGATTTTGACACAAGTATGAAGATTTTCAAACCTAATGAATTGTCGATTATGATAATCGAGTCACCGCATCTATTAATGTTAATAATTTCCGAGAGATTGAAATTTTTCCAGAAATGAAAACTTCGTAAACATTGAGAAATGAAAGGTATAAATTCTTTAATGGTGTAACACAAAAAAAATATGTAAATGCTCGCTTTTACAAGGTACATGGTAACATTAATTAGAAAACGAAAATGGATTACCCAACACACGCATACTTGTATTATTTTCTTAAGACATAATATTTGGAGTCACGATGGTTCGATCGTACAGCATCACTTCTTTGATTTTGCGAGTCTACATCTAAACTTGAGTAGTCATGTGATTGTTTATTTTAATATTGTCAATGGCATGAGACCATTATTTATTTTGAAATGCTACTTCGCTATTACTTGATAATGAGAGTATGTCACCCGGTGTATTCTTGTCCTCTTCATGGACCCCGTAATTTTTCTCCTTTCGGTTAATGGAACCTAAAAATTTGTATTTACTTGAATGATGCTATAAATCTTCATTAAAGTGGTTATTTATTTATATTGAACAAAAGCGAAGAGGCGAAGCCGCTTTACCAAATTGTAGAGGTGAAAGAACTCGACCTTCCTGGTGAAATTGTTTCTGTTCGACCAAGTGATTATTCTCCTCTCCCCGTATACCCTTGGTGGAATGTGTGTGCAACTCGAGACGATGGGAATTATGATCGTTGTTTTATTTTTGACGCTTGTGTTGATATTCAATTTTTACTCCATGTATTCGTAGATCGCTGTTGTTATCCCGAGACTTTTGTCATATATTTGAAGTATTTTCATTTCTAATGTAGTTAATTTCTGTTGGCAAATATATTGCTCGTTTACCTCGTTCTATCCCATTGATTTTTGATTTTATTACTTGTTGTGCTTGCAATGATCTTTAATCCTGAACCACCTTACCATTGATTGGTGAGTAGTCAATTTTGAAAATATGTATGAGTGTGAAATGTTTCGTTTAACCAAATGTAAATGGTGTCTTTTTATTTATTTATTTTCTCATAAAAATTCAAAGCAAAAGATTTTTTCAAAAGTGGATGAAAAATGTTTGATGTGTTTTTTTTTAAAACGATAGTAACAATATTTTCCCATTTCAAATTTCATTTCAAATGATTTAATTATTTTGAAGATTAGGTGGAAAACTTTCGTAGTCATATTTGGTATGTAATAATAATTTTTGCTCGTCACTCGATCCCCAATTATGCACAGCTTAGCTAACTATGCATAATTCGGGAAGAGTCATGTTTTGTTAATTGTCGTTGCTTGGTCCTCAAGTATGCATGATCTAGCTAGTTATGCATAGTTTTGGAAGGGCAATGTAGTTTCAAATCAATTGGTCATCTTTAAAACCGGTAGTGTTTTTGATAAATGTTTGGATGAGAACGTTTTGAAAATGGTGGATCCTTATACAAGTAATCGTATTATCTTTGATTCCTAAAGAAATTTTTTGAATTTTCTTGTGTTCCTTGAATCTTTTCTTTTTGTTTGGCGTTGACTTAGTAAGTCACTGTGACCGAGTAATTTTGGAAAATGTTTTTTTTATGTGTTGTGTGTAACGTGTGAAATTTATCAGAATCGCTAGGGTGTTGATGAAATACCAAAGGGACTCGTACCGACACTGAGAAGGAATTTTAAACAAAAATAGAAGACTGCCAAAGTAGAGGAAATCAGAGTTCGAGTGACTCTGAGGGGAATGACGACGACTTCTCCTACATCAAACGTATCGTACCTTATTTATTTTCTTTTCTCGTTCTTTTGATATGTTTAACGACACGCGATAAACTGTTGAAGTTTACCAACTGTGCATCGGTAGTTGGAAGACAATTCCATTGCCGTCTTCATTTATTTAAGTGAGGAATCCTCTTTGCTTGACTCAACCATCCTTGATTATCGATGGTTAAACGATAGATAGCCATAGTTGATGTTTTCGTGGTAAACCCTTTCCTTTTATGTATTTATATGGTCGAGTGATCGTAAGTTGTGAGAACTTGAGACGACATTGTCCAATGAAGTCCGATCATGAAGTACACGTGGCATGTAATATATTTATAACTGTGAACGGCGATGCTTATTGAGATTTTGACCACGGTTGGGACGAAAGTGAGATGGTTTTCTTGTAATATCTTTTGTGTATGAATCCATGGGTGAGCGCCCTGCGATGACATATGTATGTATTTTATTTCTTTTTGGATATACATCCATAGCTGGCAAGCTCGTAAACCTTCTTTAACTTGCAATTTTCTTTTGACTGGACTCATCCGGTATCCTGTCAATATTTCTTATTTTATCATGGCTTGGCTGATTAGCAAGCATGAGTTAACTTGACTAAACTGATTGGCTTGGCATGGCTTGGCTATGTTGCAAACATGTCGTAATGTGGTTGTTTGTGCTTCATAATGGCTTTGTGTTTGACTGGATTGTGATGTCTTCGAGAGAGTTATGTATACGTCGGATGATTACCATATCGATAAATTCGTTTTTGACGAAATAGGTTTGTATGTACGTAATATTGCGATTAAGGTGATTTTGTATGATTAGTATTAATTACTTCGTCTTGTATATTCTGAACGTTTTCGATGGGGTTATGTGTGACCCGTGCGATTTTATTTTGTGAGTAATTGTTTTTATGAGATGATGGACTAAGTGAAAGGACGATTCAAACGTTGGAAGACATGCTCCGAACGTGTGTGATTGATTTTTATAGTTGTTGAGATCGACACTTGCCGTTGGTAGTACCTTTGTACATCGACATTTATCATGTTAGCATTAAAGCTACAGCATTTGAAGAAAATGTTGATGAAAATGTAGATCACCAGTTTGGATAGAATGAAGTAGGAAAAAGTCAGTTGAATAGACTTGAAATGATTTGAGAGGCTACGGAATAGATGGTGTAGATTAAGAATCACTTGCTAACCGCGAGAAGCTGTGGAAAGAGATGTGTTGGTACCCGTAGGAAGAATTTTGGGAAATTGAAGTGGAGATCATGGATCGAGATGTTAAGAGATTGAAGCAAGGCATAATACTTATCGTGAAGGTGTGATGGAATCCGAGACGTGAACCGAAGTCCACATCGGAATGTGAAGACCTCTTTAGGAAGTAGTACCCTCATCTTTCTAGTAGTACGGAATTCGAGCATAAGAACTGGAGAGCGCCGGGACGTCGCTCCCTTAAGGAGGGGAGGATGTGATACCCGTGAATGTACCATATGATGCTAAGCTATTGTCTCAAGAGCTGTTCAGTATGAGCATCCCTCTTAAGTTGTGGCTCACTTGAGGATGTGATATCCCGAGCCCAATGTCGTTTATTTAATCCTATTTTACGAATATTTTTGAAATTTTTAAGAAATTTTGTTTGCTATATATTTGACGGTTTACGTTGAACCAACGTTTACGGTCGTAATTTTAACATTTGACGATTTAAGAAGAACCGATGACGACTACGATACCGACGGATGCCCAAAATTTATCTTTTGTTATCGATTGATCGATATTTGAGTTTTTCAAGATTTTATTTTTATTATGTGTTAAGTCAAGTCGGAACCATGTGTATATTCGTTTTGTGTGCGTTTAAACCATTTAAAAGTATTTTGAGGTAGCCGGGACGAAACCCGACTCTCTTGAAAATTTAAAACCGACTACTAGTCAAAACCCGCTCTTTAAATAATGATTTACTATTAGGGCCAAAAGATAGCAAAAATTGCCACCTAGGTCCCTCCATTTTTACAAAAGGGGAAACAAGGAAACACATACTTTCATTTTACAAAAAAAAATCCACCATCTCTCTTTTTCTCTCTAGGCCGCTGGCCACCCACCACACAACCACCACCACCATCATTTTTTTTAGGTTTTTGACAAATCTAATCAAAGACCACCTCCTAGTTAATCATTGTAAGTGTTCTTACACCCTTTAATCCAACATGCATTAACATTAATTTTTCAAGAATCAAAGATTTTTCAAAAACATGTTTTAATCTAATTAAACTAGTGGGATGTTTAATTCATGTGTTTATAATGATAATTAATCCATAAAATAAGATGGGGATTATGTTGTTGGTGTTCAACAGCCCCAAAAACCCACGAATTTATGGGGGTTTTTGGGTGTTCATGGTGTTTGATGAAATGTGTTGAGGGTTTGTGTTTATAATGTTGTTTTTAATGTTTTTAAATGGGTTAAACTTAATGCATGTGTGATTTGGATTTGGGTTTTTATGAGGATTTGATTTTCTTAGTGTTATATACTGATTAGGGTGATTGGGATTGGTTAGGAGTGGTTAATATAGGTTTAGGTAATGATAGAATGAATTGGAAACAAGTTTTGGAATGATTTTGGAAGGGTGATTTTAGACCAGATTGTTTAGGGCTTATTTTCGTGGGTTTAACTTTATAAACAGGTCATAAGCATAGGATGTAGTTGTAGAGCTTTTTCTTTGCTTCGTTTCGGTATAAAGTAGAGCTTACGACTCCAAACGAGTCAAAAGTTATGTTATTTTGAAAATACGTGTACCAGGAGATGAGAACCAACACAATCCGAATTTGTGTTTGGTTTTGGGTCAAATCCCGGGGACCATAGATAGAGTTTGGTAAATGATTGAAAGTAAAATTTTGGTTTCAAACCTGCACTTGTGAGTCTATTTTTGGACTTAGGAGTCAAAGTATTCAATGATGTCTTTTAAATGGGTCGAACAAGTCTTACATGGTCAAAGTGCAAAATCAGTCCTAAAAGTGTATGTTTAGAAATGTGATGTGTAACGAGTCATAGAAGTGAATACTTTTCATGGGATTAAATATGGGTTTTATACAGGTCATGAGGTATTTTTGTGAAATTTTCTTGAAATTTATATAGGTGCTTAAGTCATAGCAAACATCCCATACTTTTGGTAAGTACCGGCAAATCTATAAAATGGGAATCAACTTTAATTACGTGGATAAATGGTATAAGTCTAGTAACAACTACTTGTTTGATTTTGGCGTGAGTTTTCATAAGCATTGAGTGTGTTTTCATATGCCTGTGTTTAGTACAATAATGTACGCGGAGTATTGATTTGGTTTTCGTACCTTGATTTTTAGGTCAAGTGTTAGATTTTCCCGGGCATCAACGTCGTCGGTGACATTTCTCGTTACGTCTTCGCTAGAACCACTACTACTACGCCAGGTGAGTCTATAGCCTCGCTCTTTACTTATTTCAAACGTTTTTACCCGCGAGGGGGATGCATGCTATTTTAAATGAAAATGAACATAAGTCATGAATGATTGTTGGACCCGAATGTTGCCTTAAATTGTGTTGAGTACCTAGTTGCAAAAGTCCCTAAATTTGTGAACTATTAACTATTGTCTTGCCCTTGTGTGGGTTGGAGATAGCCGCTTATACAATTGATAGTACTATGGGGTTGACGACCCTATCCGAGACGAGAGCTAGTACGTTGAGTACCCTCTGCGGACGGATAACTTGTGATAAGAAATAAGGTATAATTGCAACTGATGCCTTTAGAAGGGGCACTGGTTTCATCTTAATCATGCCGGTAAATGTACGCGGGTGATTGAGTTAACGGATTAGTGTCACGAGCTTAAACACAATTATTAGCTATTGCTAAAGATAATATCCTTGAATAATAGATTGTGAGTACGACAATGCTATTGAATGGTCATGATTGGTTTTAATACTTATGTTCAACTTATGATTTGATAAACCTATAGATTCGCCCAACCTTTGTGTTGATGATTTTAAGCATGTGTTTCAGGTAATCAAGATTGATATCAGCGGAGCATGCGAGGATGGAAGTTGTTGTGGCTTGGCGGTCTACTTTGTTTTTCCTCCCTTTTAGCACTTAAATATTTTATATTATGTCATGTGAACGAAAATATACTTTTGGGTTGAGATTCAATGGGGACCAAACGCGACTCTGTTTTGTGTTATCTTTGGGGTTTGGAAAACAGTAGACTTTGTTGTTTTAAACAATCCTTAATTTATGTTTAAATTTCTAAGTCTCTTTGAGTCGTTCGAAATAGATTATGTGTGATGATAACTGCCTAACACCCAAATATTGTAGTTCCGCTGCGCATATGATTTGGGTGTTATAGATTGGTAATCAGAGCCATGAGTTATAGAGAACTAGGTCATTTTGAAAAATCCTAAACTATAACTTTTGGTGTCGTAAGAAATTGTCCAAGCACACAACTATCCTGCATGGCTCCGTAAGATTTCTTTAGCATTGCTTTATATTTTAGATGTATCCCTCAAAATTGATATGAATTCCCTAGTATTTAGTAAGTAAATACTATGATATATATTGAGATATATTATTGTGTACGTCGAGTACTTAATATCGTAATTTGCAAAAATTTATACGACTATCATATATGTTGCATGTAATTGGCATACGGGCTACATTGCATTACATGGCAACACTGCGTTGTAATCCTACGTGTATGTAGGAATGATTGTATGTATAAGTATGTATATACTATGGTATTTTTAGGTATTGCACATGAAGCAATGGTCCTTGCGTGATTGTCGTACATTTTACAATGCGGTTTTGTTGAGAATTCGGCCTTACCGCTAATTATCAATCTTGATAATTAATTTATTGGTCGAATAACCCAGTGTGAACCTCCTTTGATATTCCAGATACGTAAATAATTCTTCGTAATATATTGTATATCGACTAGATTGATCTCGATTGTCGTTATCACACCGTGATGTGTCATTCTTGGACACCTTCTTTTTGGAACGTAAATTATTAACGTACTATTTTTATTTCCTTTATTCCTTATGGGTTTGATATATTGGTTGGCGTAACTATAACATAGATGAAGTATAATCAACGATGCGTACATCGTGGCGGCGAATCATGTGTGTATATTATGAAATGTGGTTGAGACGCGTCGTCATTTAATCGTTGTTTACCATTTTACTCGAATTTAAAGATGTGTTTTAAAATAGACTAGCGTTGTGATCAAGCGTGATAGCTAGAAATTTTGTTGGTTTGTGTTAATTTTGTGGTGTACGATGTCGAGACTCATCCGAGGCCGATAACAACATTTAGTTGACATACGTATTCTCGCTTCGTTTATTTCATTTTTTTTGTTGTTTCATTATTTTGAATTCGATATTATACATGACGAGGTCCTGCATTTGTGCGAGTTAAATAAAGCATTAAACTTTGTTGATCGAATGATTTAAACATAAAGTGTTTTACATATTAAATAAATGGTGAATGAAATTTTTGGATAAAAATGACCTATGATATGTCTTGTAACAAGTAAAACTCTTATAGAGAGTAAAGTGACAATGTGAAATTATTTTTTTTTTCCTTCAACCTTGGTTGGTAAATCGTAATAAGTAATTTGTATTACTCGTAAAAATCCTTGTTTTCATATATTAATAATTTGATACTAGAAGCTTGTGATGGATTTGTTAAGATTTTGTTTAATTTAATTTGAGAAAGGAGTTATAATAAAATTTACGATATGACTATTGAGTATATATATCTTGAGGTTGGATATGAGTTAATTTTTGGGTCAATATAGCAAACTTTTAGCGTATTTTGTAATATAAAACATGAGTAGAAGAATTGTTCACGTATTTTGGAGCTAGAGACTTTGTAAAATTAGTTTTATTTTAAACATAAGGTCATGTTATATGCATTGGTATAAACTAGAACTCATAACTCGTTGTAGTAAATAAATTGGGACAAAATCGGAATGTACACTTTAAGTGAGAAATTATAATGCTTGAAATAAGTTAATAAAAGTTGATGGAACGTTATTTTATTCTGCTGCGAGGTGAGTTAATTTTAAAATCGTTTGATAATTGGCTAAAGATTTAAAATTCGAATTTCCTACATTTCAGAATAATTGAAATAAGCACTTTGATTATTTATTATATTATTATTATTGAGATTTAAGCCTCGACTAAAATCAGTAAATATCCGAGATAATATTACGTGGAACCTCTTTAGCATTTGAGTCGAATCGCGTGAATATGATTTAACAAATCAGTTTTAAGGTGGACATGTGTATAATAAAAAGTCAAAGGTTGATTTTTAAGAGTTAATTGGACTATTTTGAGTCATGTTGGATACGTGTATATTTGTGATAATATAAGTCGTAATAATAATAACGTAAAACTTTGAAAATTCTTACTATGTACATTTTTGGTACTTAAGATATTAACATTAACGAGATTTTGACACAAGTATGGAGATTTTCAAACCTAATGAATTGTCGATTATGATAATCGAGTCACCGCATCTATTAATGTTAATAATTTCCGAGAGATTGAAATTTTTCCAGAAATGAAAACTTCGTAAACATTGAGATATGAAAGGTATAAATTCTTTAATGGTGTAACACAAAAAAAATGTGTAAATGCTCGCTTTTACAAGGTACATGATAACATTAATTAGAAAACGAAAATGGATTACCCAACACACGCATACTTGTATTATTTTCTTAAGACATAATATTTGGAGTCACGATGGTTCGATTGTACAACATCACTTCTTTGATTTTGCGAGTCTACATCTAAACTTGAGTAGTCATGTGATTGTTTATTTTAATATTGTCAATGGCATGAGACCATTATTTATTTTGAATTGCTACTTCTCTAGTACTTGATAATGAGAGTATGTCACCCGGTGTATTTTTGTCCTCTTCATGAACCCCGTAATTTTTCTCCTTTCGGTTAATGGAACCTAAAGCTTTGTATTTACTTGAATGATGCTATAAATCTTCATTAAAGTGGTTATTTATTTATATTGAACAAAAGCGAGGAGGCGAAGCCGCTTTACCAAATTGTAGAGGTGAAAGAACTCGATCTTCCTGGTGAAATTGTTTCTATTCGACCAAGTGATTATTCTCCTCTCCCCGTATACCCTTGGTGGAATGTGTGTGCAACTCGAGACAATAGGAATTGTGATCGTTGTTTTATTTTTGACGCTTGTGTTGATATTCAATTTTTACTCCATGTATTCGTAGATCGCTGTTGTTATCCCGAGACTTTTGTCATATATTTGAAGTATTTTCATTTCTAATGTAGTTAATTTCTGTTGGCAAATATATTGCTCGTTTACCTCGTTCGATCCCATTGATTTTTGATTTTATTACTTGTTGTGCTTGCAATGATCGTTAATCCTGAACCACCTTACCATTGATTGGTGAGTAGTCTATTTTGAAAATATGTATGAGTGTAAAATGTTTCGTTTAACCAAATGTAAATGGTGTCGATTTATTTACTTATTTATTTATTTATTTTCTCATAAAAAGTCAAAGCAAAAGATTGTTTCCAAAGTGGACGAAAAATGTTTGATGTGTTTTTTTTTAAAACGATAGTAACAATATTTTCCCATTTCAAATTTCATTTCAAATGATTTAATTATTTTGAAGATTAGGTCGAAAACTTTCGTAGTCATATTTGGTATGTAATAATAATGTTTGCTCGTCACTCGATCCCCAATTATGCACAGCTTAGCTAACTATGCATAATTCGGGAAGAGTCATGTTTTGTTAATTGTCGTTGCTTGGTCCTCAAGTATGCATGATCTAGCTAGTTATGCATAGTTTTGGAAGGGCAATGTAGTTTCAAATCAATTGGTCATCTTTAAAACCGGTAGTGTTTTCGATAAATGTTTGGATAAGAACGTTTTAAAAATGGTGGATCCTTATACAAGTAATCGTATTCTCTTTGATTCCTAAAGAAATTTTTTGAATTTTCTTGTGTTCCTTGAAATCTTTTCTTTTTGTTTGGCGTTGACTTAGTAAGTCACTGTGACCGAGTAATTTTGGAAAATGTTTTTTTATGTGTTGTGTGTAACGTGTGAAATTTATCAGAATCGCTAGGGTGTTGATGAAATACCAAAGGGACTCGTACCGACACTGAGAAGTAATTTTAAACAAAAATAGAAGACTGCCAAAGTAGAGGAAATCAGAGTTCGAGTGACTCTGAGGGGAATGACGACGACTTCTCCTACATCAAACGTATCGTACCTTATTTATTTTCTTTTCTCGTTCTTTTGATATGTTTAACGACACGCGATAAACTGTTGAATTTTACCAACTGTGCATCGGTAGTTGGAAGACAATTCCATTGCCGTCTTCATTTATTTAAGTGAGGAATCCTCTTTGCTTGACTCAAACATCCTTGATTATCGATGGTTAAACGATAGATAGCCATAGTTGATGTTTTTGTGGTAAACCCTTTCCTTTTATGTATTTATGTGGTCGAGTGATCGTAAGTTGTGAGAACTTGAGACGACATTGTCCAATGAAGTCTGATCATGAAGTACACGTGCCATGTAATATATTTATAACTGTGAACGGTGATGCTTATTGAGATTTTGACCACGGTTGGGACGAAAGTGAGATGGTGCTCTTGTAATATCTTTTGTGTATGAATCCATGGGTGAGCGCCCTGCGATGACATATGTATATATTTTATTTCTTTTTGGATATACATCCATAGCTGGCAAGCTGGTAAACCTTCTTTAACTTGCAATTTTCTTTTGACTAGACTCATCCGGTATCCTGTCAATATTTCTTATTTTATCATGGCTTGGCTGATTAGCAAGCATGAGTTAACTTGACTAAACTGATTGGCTTGGCATGGCTTGGCTATGTTGCAAACATGTCGTAATATGGTTGTTTGTGCTTCATAATGGCTTTTCTGTTTGACTGGATTGTGATGTCTTCGATAGAGTTATGTATACGTCGGATGATTACCGTATCGATAAATTCATTTTTGACAAAATAGGTTTGTATGTACGTAATATTGCGATTAAGGTGATTTTGTATGATTAGTATTAATTACTTCGTCTTGTATATTCTGAACGTTTTCGATAGGGTTATGTGTGACCCGTGTGATTTTATTTTGTGAGTAATTATTTTTATGAGATGATGGACTAAGTGAAAGGACGATTCGAACGTTGGAAGACATGCTCCGAACGTGTGTGATTGATTTTGATAGTTGTTGAGATCGACACTTGCCGTTGGTAGTACCTTTGTACAACGACATTTATCATGTTAGCATTAAATCTACAGCATTTAAAGAAAATGTTGATGAAAATGTAGATCGCCAGTTTGGATAGAATGAAGTAGGAAAAAGTCAGTTGAATGGACTTGAAATGATTTGAGAGGCTACGGAAGAGATGGTGTAGATTAAGAATCACTTGCTAACCGCGAGAAGCTGTGGAAAGAGATGTGTTGGTACCCGTAGGAAGAATTTTGGGAAATTGAAGTGGAGATCATGGATCGAGATGTTAAGAGATTGAAGCAAGGTATAATACTCATCGTGAAGGTGTGATGGAATCCGAGACGTGAACCGAAGTCCACATCGGAATGTGAAGACCTCTTTAGGAAGTAGTACCCTCATCTTTCTAGTAGTACGGAATGCGAGCATGAGAACTGGATAGCGCCGGGACGTCGCTCCCTTAAGGAGGGGAGGATGTGATACCCGTGAATGTGCCATATGATGCTAAGCTATTGTCTCAAGAGCTGTTCAGTATGAGCATCCCTCTTAAGTTATGGCTCACTTAAGGATGTGATATCCCGAGCCCAACGTCGTTTATTTAATCCTATTTTACGAATATTTTTGAAATTTTTAAGAAATTTCGTTTGCTATATATTTGACGGTTTAAGTTGAAACCAACGTTTAAGGTCGTAATTTTAACATTTGACGATTTAAGAAGAACCGATGACGACTACGATACCGACGGATGCCCAAAATTTATCTTTTGTTATCGATTGATCGATATTTGAGTTTTTCAAGATTTTATTTTTATTATGTGTTAAGTCAAGTCGGAACCATGTGTATATTCGTTTTGTGTGCGTTTAAACCATTTAAAAGTATTTTGAGGTAGCCGGGACGAAACCTGACTCTCTTAAAAATTTAAAACCGACTACTAGTCAAAACCCGCTCTTTAAATAATGATTTACTATTAGGGCCAAAAGATAGCAAAAATTGCCACCTAGGTCCCTCCATTCTTACAAAAGGAGAAACAAGGAAACACATACTTTCATTTTACAAAAAAAGAAAATCCACCATCTCTCTTTTTCTCTCTAGGCCGCCGGCCACCCACCATACAACCACCACCACCATCATTGTTTTAGGTTTTTGACAAATCTAATCAAAGACCACCTCCTAGTTAATCATTGTAAGTGTTCTTACACCCTTTAATCCAACATGCATTAACATTAATTTTTCAAGAATCAATGATTTTTCAAAAACATGTTTTAATCTAATTAAACTAGTGGGATGTTTAATTCATGTGTTTATAATGATAACTAATCCATAAAATAAGATGGGGATTATGTTGTTGGTGTTCCACAGCCCCAAAAACCCACTAATTTATGGGGGTTTGTGGGTGTTCATGGTGTTTGATGAAATGTGTTGAGGGTTTGTGTATATAATGTTGTTTTTAATGTTTTTAAATGGGTTAAACTTAATGCATGTGTGATTTAGATTTGGGTTTTTATGAGGATTTGATTTTCTTAGTGTTATAGACTGATTAGGGTGATTAGGATTGGTTAGGAGTGGTTAATATAGGTTTAGGTAATGATAGAATGGATTAGAAACAAGTTTTGGAATGATTTTGGAAGGGTGATTTTAGACCAGATTGTTTAGGGCTTATATTCGTGGGTTTAACTTTGTAAACAGGTCATAAGCATAGGATGTAGTTGTAGAGCTTTGTCTTAGCTTTGTTTCGGTATAAAGTAGAGCTTACGACTCCAAACGAGTCAAAAGTTATGTTATTTTGAAAATACGTGTACCGGGAGATGTGAACCAACACAATCCGAATTTGTGTTTGGTTTTGGGTCAAATCCCGGGGACCATAGATAGAGTTTGGTAAATGATTGAAAGTAAACTTTTGGTTTCAAACCTGCACTTGTGAGTCTATTTTTGGACTTAGGAGTCAAAGTAGTCAATGATGTCTTTTAAATGGGTCGAACAAGTCTTACATGGTCAAAGTGCAAAATCAGTCCTAAAAGTGTATGTTTAGAAATGTGATGTGTAACGAGTCATAGAAGTGAAAACTTTTCATGGGATTAAATATGGGTTTTATACAGGTCATGAGGTATTTTTGTGAAATTTTCTTAAAATTTATATAGGTTCTTAAGTCATAGCAAACAGTCCATACTTTTGGTAAGTACCCCGGCAAATCTATAAAATAGGAATCAACTTTAATTACGTGGATAAATGGTATAAGTCTAGTAACAACTACTTGTTTGATTTTGGCGTGAGTTTTCATAAGCATTGAGTGTGTTTTCATATGCGTGTGTTTAGTACGATAATGTACGCGGAGTATTGATTTGGTTTTCGTACCTTGATTTTTAGGTCAAGTGTTAGATTTTCCCGGGCATCCATGTCGTCGGTGACATTTCTCGTTACGTCTTCACTAGAACCACTACTACTACGCCAGGTGAGTCTATAGCCTCGCTCTTTACTTATTTCAAACGTTTTTACCCGCGAGGGGGATGCATGCTATTTTAAATGAAAATGAACATAAGTCATGAATGATTGTTGGACCCGAATGTTGCCTTGAATTGTGTTGAGTACCTAGTTGCAAAAGTCCCTAAATTCGTGAACTATTAACTATTGTCTTGCCCTTGTGTGGGTTGGAGATAGCCGCTTATACAATTGATAGTACTATGGGGTTGACGACCCTATCCGAGACGAGAGCTAGTACGTTGATTACCGTCTGCGGACGGATAACTTATGATAAGAAATAAGGTATAATTGCAACTGATGCCTTTAGAAGGGGCACTGGTTTCATCTTAATCATGCCGGTAAATGTACGCGGGTGATTGAGTTAACGGATTAGTGTCACGAGCTTAAACACAATTATTAGCTATTGCTAAAGATAATATCCTTGAATAATAGATTGTGAGTACGACAATGCTATTGAATGGTCATGATTGGTTTTAATACTTATGTTCAACTTATGGTTTGATAAACCTATAGATTCGCTCAACCTTTGTGTTAACGATTTTAAGCATGTGTTTCAGGTAATCAAGATTGATAGCAGCGGAGCATGCGAGGATGGAAGTTGTTGTGGCTTGGCGGTCTACTTTGTTTTTCCTCCCTTTTAGCACTTAAATATTTTATATTATGTCATGTGAACGAAAATGTACTTTTGGGTTGAGATTCAATGGGGACCAAACGCGACTCTGTTTTGTGTTATCTTTGGGGTTTGGAAAACAGTAGACTTTGTTGTTTTAAACAATCCTTAATTTATGTTTAAATTTCTAAGTCTCTTTGAGTCGTTCGAAATAGCTTATGTGTGATGATAACTGCCTAACACCCAAATGTTGTAGTTCCGCTGCGCATATGATTTGGGGGTGTTATACATGTTCTATAGTCGGGGTAACACTAGAATTGGCAAGGTATCATTCTTGTTCATCACTAACGTGAGGATGACAAGAAGGTTTTATGAAGGTGGAAGTAGAACCCGTATGTTGCATTGTGAATATTTTGAAGGCGTACTTCTTGTACCCACTGATGATGCAACATAATGCGAATATTTCATTCGTCTTAAGGAAAACAAAAGATGTACTTATGTGGCAAGGTGATGCGGATGGTACATCCATCTTATGGCCACGACATACGATGATGACTTAAAAAATTTGTCGCGGTTTTTCCTGAACTAGGCGTAGTTGATCAGGCTTCACCTAATTAAGGTCAAACAATGCGAATTTTGAAGAAATCACATCGTGGTCGGGCAAAGTAATTCGTCGCGAAAGACGTACTTCCGTAACAAAGATATGAACCAACAGAAGACGTACTTCTGTGGCAGAATGAGCCAGTGGAAGGCGTACTTCCACGGCAAAGGCAACAAGAGAGTGGAAGACGTATTTCCGCGACGAAGACAATGAGCCCATGGAAGGAATACTTCCACGGCTAAAATAAGGCGCCACTGGAAGAGTACTTCCATGGCGAACGAGAATGAGCCCATGGAAGAATACTTCCACAGCGAAAGATAATGAGCACGTGGAAGAAATGCTTCCACAGCGAATATAATGAGCACGTGAAAGATTACTTCCACAGCGAAAACAATGCGCCAGTGGAAGGAGTACTTCCATGACGAAGGATAATGAGCCCGTGGAAGAGTACTTCCACGGCGAAGATAATGAGCACGTGGAAGAAGTACTTCCACAGCGAAGATAATAAGCACGTGGAAGAGATACTTCCACGGCGAAAATAATAAGCACGTGGAAGAGATACTTCCATTGTGAAAATAATGAGCTCGTGGAAGAGTACTTCCACGGCGAAAACAATAAGCACGTGGAAGAAATACTTCCACGGTGAAGACAATGAGCACGAAGGAAGAGTACTTCCACGGCGAAAGATCACGAGCACATCGAAGAATTCTTCCGCGGCAAATGATAATGAGCACGTGGAAGAATACTTCCACGGCGAAAGATAACGAGCACGTGGAAGAATACTTCCACGGAACATGAACAAACCAACGGAAGAGATACTTCCGTGGCAAAGGCATAAGCCAATGGAAGTAATACTTCCATGGCGTCGAAATAAGCGCGCGGAAGGAGTACTTCCGCGTTGAAGGAATAAACCAATGGAAGAGATACTTCCATTGCGCAGAAATAAGCGCGCGGAAGGAGTAATTCCGCGGCGAAGGAATAAGCCAATGGAAGAGATACTTCCATTGCGCAGAAATAAAATCGCGGAAGGAGTACTTCCGCGGTGAAGGAATAATCCAATGGAAGAGATACTTCCATGGCGCAGAAATAAGCGCGCGGAAGGAGTACTTCCGTGGCGAAGGAATAATCCAATGGAAGAGATACTTCCATGGCGAAGGAATAAGCGCGCGGAAGGAGTACTATCGCGGCGAAGGAATAAGCCAATGGAAGAGATACTTTCATGGCGCAAAAATAAGCGTGCGTAAAAAGTACTTCCGCGGCGAAGGAATAAGCCAATGGAAGTGATACTTCCATGGCAAAGGAATAAACCGGCAGAAGGCGGACTTCCGTGGCAAAGGAATACATCCAAAGATATTTGTGTGACATGCACATAAATAGTGGTATTAGTATACCCTGGTAGCCCCCAAGTTTAATGGTGCTATACTCGATTAGTAGTATTAAACTTAATCAAGTATTCAAAAAATTACGGTCGCGTAGACCAGCGCGAATGGAGGTACCATAAATGCGTACAAAAGATAGAAATTGGGTTCGAACGTACGAACCAACGCGGATGGATCTTGCCATAACCGTGAATTGTCACATAGTATGAGAAGTATCTTAACTAACTTATGGGATGCGTTATGCTATTACGTGCGGCGTACCGTTACTACCATGAGGACGGCCAAAGTTTTGACAAAATATTGTTAGACGTGCACAGTGTGTCTTTTGCAAGTCCATCATGAGTCATGTGGTTTGCGTAACTTACTACAACGTCTTGATAGCAAGGTGTCTAACAAGGATACATGATCCGTGGTCGTTGGGTTTGCAACCCTCTTACACGACAAGTTGAATTATTAGGTTCACTCAATCCTCTTATTTAGCTTGGGAACGATAAGTACATGTACGACCATAGGCAGAAGATATCCGAGTGTACGGACTAGCACAGATGGACATACCATGACCGCGAATGATGAACATATTATTTAAAAAATATATGTTATATATCTTACCAATTTAAAAGATATATATAATATCGTTTATAAATAAATAATATCATAATATATCCTAATCAAATTTAAAAGATAAATAATATCTTCTAGTAATTTAAATGATATGTGTAATATCCTTTATTAATATAAACAATATACCCGAACATACGGATTAATTAATAAAGACGTGGCTCACGACCGTAGTGAAAAAATAAAATATGACCGAACATACAGATAAGCACGGTTGGACATACCATGGCCGCGAATAAAATAATTTCATACTAGCGCAGATGGACACACCATGACCGCGAAAAACGAGGTCGGGCTGAGACACGATATTATTAGACCGGGCCACGACATAGATGGAGACTATAATAATCAATTTTGAAAGATATATATAATATCTTTTATCAACATAAAAAATATCAATAATATTTATTAGAAGATATAAGTAAATATTTTATCAATTTCAAAAATATACATAATATTTTATAAATTGAAAAGATATTGATAAAATATTGTCAAGAATTAAAAAGATATCAGTAATATCTTTTATAAATATGAAAAATATTGATAATATATTTTTTGAATTTAAAAGATATGAGTAATATCATTGTTTACCTATTGAAAAAATAAGATATTTGAAAAATATATGTTTGATTAGTTTAATAGATATGCGTAATATCTTTTAATAATATAAACAATCATGTGAACTAGCGCGAAAGGGTGCGGCTCATAATCGTAGTTAAAAATAAAATAATTGTTGAATGTGCGGACGAATGTGGATGGACGGGCCATAACCGCGGATAGAAATTAAAATTTTGCTCAGACGTGCGAAGTATCGCGACAACGAAACCGAATGATCACGCATCCCCAAGAACAAGATATGTCTGGCTAACAACCATATATACGGGAAGTATATATCCTTAACTGAAAGTATATTTACGTGTATACGAATATTATTGCAAAGGTATGATAGTGTTTCCGTGAAAGTATGTATCACAATTTTATAATACTTTTACATGAATGAGTATCTCATTGTTAATTAAATAATGGTATTAAACATATATTGTATTCCGGACTTTATGGATTTATCGCAATGATGTTTTGTAAAAGAAACAGTCTAACTTAATGTCTCATCATCATAATTTTTTGCATTGAAGTACGAATATAGAATACTAGCACACAAGTGATAACTATTGGTTCAATGTTTGCAACCAATATTTTTTACGTAAAAGCTGTACTTTTAGGTGCTATCGCATTAACTTTTCAGGCACATTAGAATGCAGAAAGTGGAAAACAAAAAATAGAATAGCTTCGCACTTACCGATTTCGAATCAATTTTGTTTCCCGATAGTACAAGACCACAAGACATAGTATGTTCAAGGTGCCAAGGATGGCGCCAACTTGTTGGAGTATAATTTGGCTAGGTCGGTCTAACGACTCTCCTGGGCCTTCTTCCCGGGTGCTGAGTAATGCTTCAAACAAAGAAGAACCGGTTAGACGTGGACCCGACGCCGGAGCCCCGGGGTCCACCTCTGACGGTCAAGTTAGTATTTGATCGACATGTTGTATAAGAGGTGTGGTTAAGAGAGAGAACCTGGTGTAGAATGAGACCCTTAGCCCTGTTTATATAATGTTAGGGTTTCTTGAAGGGTAAGTTAGGTATGTGTGGGCCGCGGGCCTGTCAGGCCGGGCCGACTTCAGACAATATGTCTACAAGGCTCAACAAAGTCTTTCTCAAAGGGAATGCTTTGAAGAGGTTGGGGGTTCACACCCAAGAGAGGACTGGCAGTGAAAGGTGAGGACAACTCATTCATTCTTGATTGGAATGAAGAAGAGGTGGAACCATGGGAATGGTTAGCACCATGAGTTGAACTACTCTTGTATGGATCAAGGGTGGTGACGGTGATGAAGAGATGAGAATCGGGGAAATCTCATTTTTGGATGTAAGAAAATATGTAGCACCTTGTTTAGGTAGCTTAATCTTAATCTTAAGGTTTCTTTTGGTTGTTGAGTGTTTTTAAGAGTTTGAGGATCTTTAGGACACTAACGGATTTTAGTGTATATTTATCTTTAAATTCGTTGTTATCGTTCCTCGACTCGACTCGAATGGATATCAAATTGTTCAAGACTATTGTTTTTTATAATAAAACTTGATTGGTAATGTAATTCTATTTAACGAAAAGCACGTAAAATGTAAAAATAGCTAATATACGTAATAAGTATCTATTCTAAAAATAAAGTGCAAATACCACAATGCATAAAAGTTCAAAGTAAAATTCTATGAATATAACCACAAGTAAAAAATATCGCAATAAAGGTAGAAGGAAAAATCTTGCAAAGTAACAATCTCGGAATAAAACTAATAGTCAAAATCTCGGAATAATAATCTCAAAATAAAACTAACAAGAAAAATCTCAGAATATAAAAATGAGGAAAGTTCTCGGAATTTTTATGTAAAACCCGTCTTAAAATCCACGAACATTAATTACATGCAATCAGATTCATCTAAAACAGTACGTAAGTTATAATTTATTCAGAAATAAATCATATTATTTATCCAAGTATTACAATTACTATTATTATTTAAGTAAAATATATAATATTTTTCAGAGTTAACACGAGAACTTTAATAATACGAACACGTTCGTTAAATATTAAAACACAAGACGAAAAACAAAGAAAGCATGTGTATGTCCCATCCTTTTTACCACTTAATTGCAATAATAACCGAGCCAAAACGTGTATTTTATGTCATTTATGTCGGAATTATGCGTGGTTTGTGTTTTTGTTGTGATTTAGGACGAAAAGGTGAAAAGTGGAGAAAACACGGGCATTCACGGGCTTTTATCGAAGAAAAAGACGAAAGACGAAGTCAAGAAATCAAGAGTGCAAAAAGAACGGAAGTCCAAGACCAATTCTGAAGATTTATCGAAGAAAAAGTCAAAAGACGGAAGTTTACTAAAAAGCCGAAGAACTCAAGTCTTATTTATGAAGAAATGTCAAGACGAGTTTAAAGAAATCCCGAGACAAAGTCATTAAAGTCCAAGATTTAAGAAGATTAAAGACTTAAGGACTTAATGGTGCAATTAAGGAAAGAAGAAAGAGGGTAGGAAGCTTCCTAAGCACCTCCCTAATCTCCCCTATAAATAGATTAGGATTTCATTCATTTTTCTCTTGTTGGCTAGAGTGACACTAGTTCTTCCACCTTTAATTTTGTGCACATTTAATTTTCATGTCCATTTAAATACTTGTCTTTCACCTTAAATACATTTACATTCAAGTAAGTTTTCTTTTAATTCTTGTCAATCTTTACTTTTATTGTTTGATCTCCTATCTACCTTTCTTGTTTGATCTTAATTTTTATGCTTTATTGTTTATGTTTATGTTCTTGAGTTTTTGTTAAATTGATTAAGTGGGTTTTGATTATTTTGATCATTATTGTTAGTTTTGTTGATTTGGATGGTTTGTTTACGATTAGTAGATGTTTATTGATTAGTTTGATTTAATCTTTTGGTTTATTTTGATTGGTTTTGTTTAGATTCGTGTTTCTTTTTTGTATCCCGTGTTCTTCGCTTCTGTTTCTGTTTCCCAGGTACATTCCGGATCAACAAGTTCTTTCCGAATCAAAAGGGTGTTGAAATTGTTCCGAATCAAGATTGTTCATCCGGAATATTTTATATTCCGGATCAATGCCTTTCATTCGGAATACTTGATTATTCCGGATCAAGCCTCTTCATTCGGAATACTTGTTATTCCGGTTCAAGCTCTTCATTCGGAATACTTGTTTATTCTGGATCAAGGTCCTTATTCCGAATCAACCATATTCTCTTTTCATTCCGGATCAAGAACTTTATTCCGGATCAACTGGTTTATTCCGGATCAGCAACATTCCGGATCAAGCTTAAGTATTCCGAATCAAGACTTTATTCCGGATAAGTGACATATTCCGGATAAAGGATTATTCCGGATCAAGGGATTTGGTAAATATTCCGAGTGAATAAGAATCATTCCGAACGAAGGTGACATTCCGGATGAGTGATTATTCCGAACGAAGGTTTATTCCGGATGAGCTGTTTTCAGGTTCTTTTTAATTTCAGTTTTTAATTTTCAAGCTTTACTTTTCCCGCCTTTTTACTTATTTGCACTTTAAGTTTACTTGCCTTAGATTTATTTTAGCCTTGCCTTATTTTATGTTTTAGTTGCGTTTTAAGTTAGCCTTAGATAGATTTACTTTAATTGCGTTATTTACTTTAATTTCCATTTACTTTTTGTCACGCTTTAATTTCTCGCCTTTTACTTTAAATTAGATTTAGATTTATTTACCTGCAAATTTACTTTAAAGTCTTGCACATTTTAATTACTACAACGACACAACTATTTGTTTCACCAAAGAACGACTGAGTCGCATAGTTAACCAGGATCAATTCGATTAGACATACATCAACGAATCTTTTTACCTGGCCAAAAGCCAGTTATCAAATGGCGCCGCTGCCGGGTCTTTTCGTATAGATTAACGGTTTTATGTGAAAGACGCGTTGCTTTTTGGGATCCGTTCACTTGTGAGCGTTATTTTCTTGCTCAAAAATTTCAAAAACCCATAAAAATTAAAAAAATTGTAAAAAAATCCATAAAAATTAAAAATTTCAAAAATCCAAAAAGATTTTATTTTTATTGTGTATATATATTGTCTTTGTGTTTGGTATTGTTTTCTTTTGCCTTTGTAGGTGTATGCGTACTAGATCTTCTAATTATCAAGAGCCCGAGACTCCAGAAGATTTAGGTATGGCAGGTGTGAACAACAACAATAATCCACCGTACCTCAATAATAACTACAACAATGTTCTTCCACAACCAGATCTTCGGACAATGGAGGAGCTTTGTCAACCTACCATGTTTGGACGAGGAGGACCGATTGCGCCGATGCAAATCACGGCTCCGGAGTTTTCGTTGAAGCACCACATGATTCAGCAAGTGCAAACAAATCCTTTTCGAGGAATGCCTGATAATGATGCCAACAAACACCTCAACAAATTCATTACAATCACCCAAAGCATGAAGTTGCCTGGTGCCACAATGGATGTTCTTCGTCTTCAACTCTTCCCACATACTTTATCACACCACGCCGAGAAATGGTTTGATCGTCTCCCGAATAATTCAATTCATACCTGGGATGACATGACTCAACGATTTTTGTCGCGCTACTTTCCACCATCCATGGTCACGAGCCTTCGCAATCAAATCAGTGGTTTCATGCAAGAACCTGATGAATCTCTTTTTTATGCTTGGGAAAGATATAATGTGTTGATCGATCGTTGTCCAAACCACAACATGCTCCGTGTAACCTTAATTGATACTTTCTACAACGGTTTGACTTTTCGTGATCGTGATACGATTAATGCAGCCGCCGGTGGTACATTTATGAAAAGGAGACCCGAGGAGTGTAGAGAGCTTATTGAGAACATGACTACTCACCACAAAAACTGGGATTCCTCCGCTTCTTCAAGGAACAACCCGAGAGTCAATGTTTCTTCTACTTCAGCAAGCCCCGATATGACCGAATTCACCCGCATGATGACTGAAATGAACAAAAATATCTTGCTCATCGCTTCAAACCAACAACAACAAGTTAAAGCGGTAGCCAATCCTTGTGAAACATGCGGCGGTCCTCACTCATACACTGATTGTCCTTCTACTTAAGGAAATCCGGAAAACGTGTATGTGGCTTATGGTAATTATTCACCGGAAAATTACCAAGCCCGACCTCAAGGGGATAGAAATTTGCTGAGTTACCGGTCAAACAACTACCTTTCCCCCGATTTTTCTCCTCAAAACCAAAACCCCAACAACAACTACAATAGAAGCAACCAAATCCCACCTAGAGCTTCTAATCCTTATAACCCACCCGCTCAACAAATCCCACCCATCAATCCGGATGTTGAAGCTTTAATGAGAACCCAAGGAGAGCAAATCAAGAATCTACAGAGCCAAATTATCAATTTGAAAGGGGATATCACCAAGCAAGGGAATGACATTAGATCCGAGCTTCGAGATAATATTCAATCCTCCTTCAGCAATCAAACGAATGATTTGAAGAATATGCTGGCTAGTTTCTTGCCCACCACTCAACCCTCTACCTCGAGTTCTCTACCTTCAAACACCGTCACCAATCCGCGAGCGAATGTGAGTGCTATTACTACCCGTAGTGGAGTTACCATAGTAGGACCACCTATCCCACCCCCATCATCTACACCTCCTCCACCACCATTTATCCCTACTCCTCCCACACCTAGTATTAGTACACCATTACCGTCTCCGCCTCCTCATGACGATGTACCCAAGAAGAACCCTTCAACATCTCACCCTTCAACATCTCAACCTTTACCTGCTACACCTTCACCACCCAAACCCAATATTCCTTATCCATCTCGTTTAGGCAAGACCAAAATGCTAACCAAGGATGACTCTCAAGTGTCGAGCTATTTGAAGATGATCTCTCAAATGAATTTCAACATTAGCCTTGTTGAAGCACTTGTCCACATGCCGAAATTTGTCAAAGCATTCAAGGAATTGCTTAACAAGAAGGAGAAGCTGATTGAGCTCGCCAACACACGCTTAAATTAAAACTGTTCTGCAGTTATTCTTAAAGAACTTCCGGAAAAACTTGGAGATCCCGGTCGTTTTCTGTTGCCTTGCCTTTTTAACAAAACCGAAGAATTTACTGCCCTTTCTGATCTTGGGGCCAGTATTAATCTGATGCCTTTAAGTGTTTGGAAAGCACTATCATTACCCGACCTTACACCCACCAAAATAACTCTTGAGCTAGCCAATCGCACTCTCGCTTACCCCGTTGATATTGCCGAAGATGTGTTCATTAAAGTTGGCACCTTCACTTTTCCGGTCGACTTTGTTGTTGTTGATTATGAAATGGACCCTCGTATTCCTTTAATACTTGGTCGGCCATTCTTGAGAACCGGAAGAGCTCTAGTCGATGTTGCCAAAGGTGAGCTCATATTAAGAGTCGGGGTTGATGCACAAGTTTTTGAAATGGGAAAGCTTACAAGCAAATCCTTTGGAGGCCGAGAATCAGCGAATATGATTAATGTGCTCGATGATTTTGTCATCTACAACAATCCTTTATTCGAGTCTTGCAATGATAATCCACTGTTTCAAGATGATGTGGATGATTCTCTCTCCAATTTGGAACCTTCACCCATATATGATTCTCCACCGATCTTTGATGCTTATGATGATGATTCAAGCTCAGATACGGATGATTTTGATGATTTTACTTCCGAGTATCCCGACATGCCCACGTATGATGATTTTGATAAGGCCGATACTCTCTCGAGCGATTCTTCTCATGATGAAGATCCTCCGCCATCACTTAATCCTACTTTGGATGATTACTCATTTGAGGAAGACTTTTCTACTTTCCTCAATACTTACTTCCCTCATGAGAGTGATGCACCTCCTTTAGACTTTGATGATTATGGTCTTGATCCTACTTTGGATTTGAAGAAAATTCTTTCAAAGGAGAAGCAACCGATCGACACCAACATCCGCAGCACGTATGATTTAACACCTCTTTGTCCACCTTCTGAGGACGAGGTTGTGCATTTTCTTCGCGGATCTTCTTCACATTCTGCTGAGCCTGAGTGCTATTTTCCCCTAAAGGAAAAGGTGTTCGACCCCGGTATCGATATTCTTCAGCCATCTCAGTATCCGTCTGATGAAATAAAAGGAAATATCTTTGGAACTTATGAAAATCTGCTTGCACCACTTCACCCTTGCTCCCACCGTGCTCCGTCTTTGCTTAAGGGAACCTTGCCTACTCTTCTTTGGCTTGCCTTGTTCGCCTTAAGCTTGTGCTATTTGATGGACGAAAACTATGTATTTGATCCCGGTGGATATGTTTCATGCTTCTTCCTATGCTAATCAAGGTCGAGTCAGGCTCACGACTCGGTGAACAAAAATCAAGCGCTTCTTGGGAGGCAACCCATGTATCTATATTTTAGCTTTCTTTATCCTAAGTGTAGGGGAGACCTGTTGGTGTTTGCTATTTCCTCTCCTCTCATATTCAGAGATTCGAGCTCTCAAAGATCCACTCTTGATGATTTTTGACGACCCGTGATTCCGTGTTTCCATCTTCCCGGTTCTATCCTAAACTCTTTTCGATTCACTATTTTATATTTTCTAATATTAAAATAGGAATCTCTTTAGTTGTCTTTTCCTTAGCGAGATTTAAACAAAGTGCACAATGTAGTGTAGGGGAGTTTACTCCCACATGCTTAAACATTGAGGACAATGTTTATATTAAGTGTAGGGGGGACTTCTATCGAAGTTAAGTGGCCTTTTCCTTGTATTTGTCCTCATTTTAACCGGAAAATCAATTTTTCGACATTTTTCAAAATTTTTGATCTATTTTGGCCTATTAGTTTTTACCTTTGTATAGTTATTTCCTTTCTTTACTAGAATAAATCTTTAATAAAGTGGTTTTAATTTTCAAATGTTGTGAATCTTTTGACTCAACCCGAGTTTACTTATTTAAGTTTACTCTAGCTAGTATCCTTAACGTGTTTAAGTCAAGTTTTGTTAGGCTTTTATATAGGGAGCGATAAAACGCGAAAGTCTTAACTCTCACGGGTAAAGAACAAGAACTTTTCGCAAGTTCCTATAATTGATCCTAGAGAGTCGTTTATCAAGGGAACTTTAAAATGCGATTTCTAAACTTGAAAAAGTCTAAGAGTTTGCAAGATCCTATAGACGACTCGAAAACCCAAAACTTTGATTTAATAGGCTAAGCATCCACGAGTCTCATTCCTTGAGATTTTAAATTGTGGAGAACGAGAGATGATAGAGTCAATTATAAGTTTGGTATTCTTTCGTGAATTTATGTGAGTTAATTATGAGCCTATTCTCCCATCGCTTGCTAATAAATTAATCTGCAATAAACAGGGTTGTAAGATTTGAAAAGTTACTTAGCTTCTAGCCCAAGATCGTTTAAAAGTTGCTCGATAATGATTAGAGTTCATAGCCAAGGCATAACTTATTGAAGCGGGATGCGAAGATTGGCGAGTCCGAAAAGGCCCTAACAAGGCATGAGGGCTACATTTTGTTGCTAAAGATCCCAAGTGATGTGAAGAATCATTTATCGAAAATCAATATGAAGGATCGAGACACACGACGAAAAGCAAAAACTCCCCAAAAGTCATGGAGAAGTCTATCTGAAAAGGCCCTAACAATGTATGAGGATAAATAGATCCAAGTCGTAAAAGGAGGCGTATCGTTGTATATCAAAGTCCAAAGTAAAGATTGGAGAAAAATGAAGAAGTCGTGGTCCAAATATGAAGAATCTCTCAAAACTTCAAGTGAAGAAATTCCTATTATGAAGAGAAGACCATTATTTCATGAACGTCTCTCAAAGATTTGAAGTATGAAGTCGCTGCCAAATATCGGTCGGAGAAAGGTCTCAAATCGCGAAGCGAGTTATGCCAAGATATGAACTTTATGAGGTCCCGAGAAGCAGTTTTAAAAGATTTTGTCCTTTATCTAACTATTGATTAAATCGTCCCACTTTATTTTCAGCCTAATAAACTATCGAAATAAGTCAAAAATGCATCCTCGTGATCATTCAATACAATAATAAAATATAAGAGATACACCTAGGAATAAGGGAGTGTAAGTGAATAATTGGCCCACATGAGTTCGTGTTAGTTTGCTAACTTATAATAGCAATGATCTCGTTTTTAAGCTTGGTTTGGAGAAAGTGAAAACTTGAGGATGATGATCATTCACAACATTTCCAAAACCCGAAGGTATGTTTTTGATTTCTTTACTTTGAATGTTTATAATTTTTTATCTCTTTAATAAAGGCCAAGGTGGATTGATTATGATGAAAAGTGTAATCGTGCTTTGTAACTAATGCATTGCATGAGGACATTGCAATGGTCAAGTGTAGGGGATTTGATAGGTGTGTAAACACCCATCCTTTTTACCACTTAATTGCAATAATAACCGAGCCAAAACGTGTATTTTATGTCATTTATGTCGGAATTATGCGTGGTTTGTGTTTTTGTTGTGATTTAGGACGAAAAGGTGAAAAGTGGAGAAAACACGGGCATTCACGGGCTTTTATCGAAGAAAAAGACGAAAGACGAAGTCAAGAAATCAAGAGTGCAAAAAGAACGGAAGTCCAAGACCAATTCTGAAGATTTATCGAAGAAAAAGTCAAAAGACGGAAGTTTACTAAAAAGCCGAAGAACTCAAGTCTTATTTATGAAGAAATGTCAAGACGAGTTTAAAGAAATCCCGAGACAAAGTCATTAAAGTTCAAGATTTAAGAAGATTAAAGATTTAAGGACTTAATGGTGCAATTAAGGAAAGAATAAAGAGGGGAGGAAGCTTCCTAAGCACCTCCCTAATCTCCCCTATAAATAGATTAGGATTTCATTCATTTTTCTCTTGTTGGCTAGAGTGACACTAGTTCTTCCACCTTTAATTTTGTGCACATTTAATTTTCATGTCCATTTAAATACTTGTCTTGCACCTTAAATACATTCAATTTCAAGTAAGTTTTCTTTTAATTCTTGTCAATCTTTACTTTTATTGTTTGATCTCCTATCTACCTTTCTTGTTTGATCTTAATTTTTATGCTTTATTGTTTATGTTTATGTTCTTGAGTTTTTGTTAAATTGATTAAGTGGGTTTTGATTATTTTGATCATTATTGTTAGTTTTGTTGATTTGGATTGTTTGTTTATGATTAGTAGATGTTTATTGATTAGTTTGATTTAATCTTTTGATTAATTTTGATTGATTTTGTTTAGATTCGTGTTTCTTTTTTGTATCCCGTGTTCTTCGCTTCTGTTTCTGTTTCCCAGGTACATTCCGGATCAACAAGTTCTTTCCGAATCAAAAGGGTGTTGAAATTGTTCCGAATCAAGATTGTTCATCCGGAATATTTTATATTCCGGATCAATGCCTTTCATTTGGAATACTTGATTATTCCGGATCAAGCCTCTTCATTCGGAATATTTGTTATTCCGGATCAAGCTCTTCATTCGGAATACTTGATTATTCCGGATCAAGGTCCTTATTCTGAATCAACAATATTCTCTTTTCATTCCGGATCAAGAACTTTATTCCAGATCAACTGGTTTATTCCGGATCAGCAACATTCCGGATCAAGCTTAAATATTCCGAATCAAGACATTATTCCGGATAAGTGACATATTCCGGATAAAGGATTTATTCCGGATCAAGGGATTTGGTAAATATTCCGAGTGAAGAAGAATCATTCCGAGCGAAGGTGACATTCCGGATGAGTGACTATTCTGAACGAAGGTTTATTCCGGATGAGCTGTTTTCAGGTTCTTTTTAATTTCAGTTTTTAATTTTCTGTTTTTAATTTTCAAGCTTTACTTTTCCCACCTTTTTACTTAGTTGCACTATAAGTTTACTAGCCTTAAATTTATTTTAGCCTTGCCTTATTTTAAGTTTTAGTTGCGTTTTAAGTTTGCCTTAGATAGATTTACTTTAATTGTGTTATTTACTTTAATTGCCATTTACTTTTTGTCACGCTTTAATTTCTCGCCTTTTACTTTAAATTAGATTTAGATTTACTTTAACGTCATTTACCTTTACGTCTTGCACATTTATTTTAAAACAACCAAAAATATTCTTTTTCACCAAAAACAATTGAGTCCTATTTTGAACCGGAAATCAATTCGTTAAGATACCGAGAAAACGAATTTTTCAACTAGAAAATCTCTTAATCATTGTTGTTGGGCCGCAACTTCATAGCAAAAGAGAGACAAGCAGACTTTAGGCCCAGCCATCTTAAAAACCAAACAACAGGAATGTATTACACACATTCATTTTCCAAAACCAGAAAAGAATAAAATAAAAGAAACGAGGGTTTGGTGTTCTTCCTTGGAGCCGCCGCCAGTAGCAAACAAAAGGGGAGAAACGAGTTTTGTAAAACCCGTATGTAAAATATTAGAATATTAAATGCGCGTAGTCTCAGCTTTAATTAAACGTTAAACATTAATTACACGTAATCTCAGCCTCATTTAAATTTTTACAATAATTAATTATTTAGAAATTAATTATTAAGTACTAGAAAATATTACCTACGTATCACATAATTATTATTACAATAACTAATTATTCAGAAAATTATTATGAGGAAAGAAAAGGGTATTACGTTTTAGAAATTAAAAGCACGAGAAATAATACAAGTGTACACGATAAAATACTAAGTCGAAAATTAAACGAAAACCACAAAATATGTAAAAGGGCTGGCGGTTTTATAATAGAAACAAGAATAGGATGTGGGCTTTTGGGCCCGGCCGTTTTACAAGAAAAAAAACGGGGGTTCACCCCTCCTTTTTTTCACAAACGGTAAAGAAAAAAAAATACGGTTTCATGGTTGGTAGCCGACGGCTGTAAACAGAACAAAAGGAGAGATGGAATTTTTCAGTGTTGATTAAAACGGGTTGTTGTTTATCATCCTTAAATATCCACGTAATGGTAAGCCTTCGTTCTTCCTCCTTCTCTTCTTTCAAACACGAATCCACTTATTAATTATTAAGGAACACATGATTTTATATACGAAACTTGTTCTAGTCTAGATCAAGTCGGGTTTTGGATTGGTGTTCACAGAATCCGAGAGTCTCTAGACTCTCGGTGTGGTTCGTTTGACCAGCCACTACTCACCAGGGGTTCGGCGGTGGTTTATGTGCCTGCTGCAAGCCAAACAGCCCCAACCGGGGTGTTTGGTTGTTAAAACAGTGGATATCCAAAACACAGCAGGGGTGTTTGGTTTAAACAGTGGGAACAAACAGAATCGTGGTAGCTATAACAATAACAGTGGGAACTCTGACATTAACAGTGGGAATATATTAAACAGCAGGGATATAGTGAGATTAACGTCTAGAATTAGCGACAGAAATTCTGTCACTGTCTATATAGTCAGATTTTAGTCATAGTTTAGCGACGGTTTAGCGACAAAAAATTTTGTCGCTAATCCGGTTGTGATATATTTAATTGTTTTTGCTTTGTTTTAGTGCGACCGAGAGGGGTATCTCGGTAGGATCGGGTACACGGTTTAATAATTAAGAAAGGGTTATTCATTTAATATTTTAATCATATTACAAAATTTGTTTTCAAATTTAACAAGTATAAAGGTTTTATTAATTTAATTAGGAAGTTAAATTATAAATGATTGACTACTTTTATTAATTAAAACATATAGTTAAATAATTTTTAATGATTCATGAAACCATTTTGGGAACATTCTATTTTGGTAACTTTCTATTTTAGGAAACATTCTATTTTTAGCAGGTTATATTAACGGTTTTTAATACAAGAATGTGTGTTATACATTAATCAGAAATACAGTAAATAACACTTACCAGTAATACACAAGAACAGTCAGATTTATTAAAAATATACAAGGACAACCAGAATTACAGATTTATACGCAAGACAGTAAAATAATACAACAACATGTAAAATAAATTAAGAACAGAAATAAACAGTAATAAGAGAGAGTAATTAGTCAACTCATTCGCGTCTGTTATTTTTGTAGCTTTTGTGAAGTCAGAGTAGGAGTTCGTTCAGTTTATTGCAGTCAGTTACTTGACAAAAGGTACGGATTTCCCGTCCTTCAGTAAGGACTTTTCTTTCTATGCATGTTTAGGATTTCCCTTCTACAACCAAATGCTTTCCCTAGTATATGTTCTAAGTTTTATTAGTAATCATTTAATAACTAAGTTAAAATTTGCCTGAGCTTTATATACAAGCATGATCAATTATGTACTAGTTACGGAGGTACCGTAACCATGACACTTTAGGCACCAGTGTCATGACTCCTCTACGGGGGAGTGATTTCTCGCAGCGTCCCAATTATTTCAGCTTGGCCATTTTATCAGTATTATCAGCGGGGCGTATGGATGCATCCTAGGTTATCAGTTACAGCTTATTAGGTGAATGTGGTGTGTGCTCTACATCCTTCACATTGGAGTTGATCCCACCACCCAGCACATTATTTAGAGGCTACCCCTCTACAGCATGACGAGGTCACCCCTCCATGTATTCATGCAGACGTTGTTACAGCACATGACCTATATAAGCTCTTGGTAATTAAAATACAGTAAATGCATGTTTTTAGATTTAACAGATAACATTTCAGCTTTACTATTTATAAATCAGACTTTTCAGATTATACATAGATTTCCGCTGCAATTTACTTATCAGTCTTACAGCTTCAGTATTTTATCATCTGCTTCATTTCAGTATTTCTTATCATCCTTTATATCCGTTCACTAGGTGTTATGCTGAGTCGTAGTTCCTTTCATGTTATAACGGCAGGTACACCGGGACGCTCTTAGGATTCTGAGAGCATGTGCATTTGGATGGAAGCTATCCAGACTTCTTACTTTATGCACTTCTTACATTACTTTTCTTATTTGGAAATTGTTTAGTCCTTTTCTTTAGTATTTACTTTTCATGTTTTGAGCTTATGTTTGGATTACCGATGTTTGATTCTGGTATTTCCTTTATGATCAGTTAATGTTTTAGGACATTTACCTTATGCTTTGGTGACACGCCATAAACACACGTAACGATCCACGGGGTGTTACAATTATGGTATCAGAGCGCAAGGTTCGACCTGTAGGCTAAAACTTGACCTGTGACTAGTGGGTAGTCACCAAGAACTTCATATATTTAGGCATTGTTATCTTTCATATTTATCATGCATTTATCAATCAGTTTTCTTCATTTGTTAGTCAGTTTTCTTAAAATTTTGACTAAGTAAAAGGTTGGTACAGGACTGGACATATTTAGTCGCATGTGCTTTTCTTCGAATTTTGTTTTGGTGAACCGACCCATAGGCGTTCACCCTTGCCCGTTAAGATTTTGTATTGGTGAACCGACCCATAGGCGTTTACCCTTACTCATTTCAGATTCATGTTTTCAGTCAAATGTTATTTGGTGAACCGGCCCATAGATGTTCACAATTGCTCATGTCAAATTTTCATGCTTTTAGTCGAATATTGTTTTGTGAACCGAACCATAAACGTTCACCCTTGCTCATATCATGACATTTTATAAAATTTTGACAAGTATGGATTGGACTACAGCCAACCATATTTAGTCCCATATTATAAATTTTATCCATGACAGTTCTCATGAATTTTTGACAAGTATGGATCGAAGCAGAATCACCCATACTTAGTCACATGTTTTCTCCTTTGAATTTTGTGGATTGAAATATAGCCATCCACATTAGTTGATGTTAAACCTCAGTCGATTATACTTTTATGTTATCTGAACAATCCAGTTTTCACACTCTCACGTGGATGTCATTTTCATGCTGATTAAGTTTCATATCTCCTTATGATGATTATGTTTTCAACAAGGTGATGATGCTTCCAGGCTAAGATACAAAAGGATTACAGTAAAATCCTATTTCATGATAAATCATGCTTGGTCTTCATCAATCATGTCTTCATGCTAACCATTGATGAAACTCCGTTAAATCATACTTTTGAGCCGCTAGACAACCAGCATTAAGTCTACGCAAGAATTGTCAGCCTATTATGTTACTCGTTCCAGTTCAATTTCCTAACAGTTTAAATCAATTTATCTTTCCTTTAATCATGTCAGGCGATTGACACTAGTATCGATCATATCAGCAAACTTTCATCGGTACTATGTGTACAATATTTAATGTGTACTTCATGTACAGTACCTCAGGTGTACCACATGTACAGTATTCCAGGTGTACTCCATGTACCTTACTCCATGTGTATTGTAATCAACCCTCAATCATCTCTGGCGTTTCCACTTGTCGATATTCTACCAGATGCTGATGCTGCTCGAGAGTTGAAGATTTTACCAGATACCGTTGATGCTAATATTTTGTAGACCTCACGAATGCTGATGTTGGTGATACTTTAGAGAGTCCAGAAGATGCTGATGTTGTTTATACTATGAAGACTCTTTAGAGCAAGGACGAAAACTATAAAAAAATGGAATTCCATACAATAATATACTCCACCCATCAGACGCTACCATTCCATTCCATGCCTTTTCTTCCTCAGTTAAGATGTCACACGTCACACAACTATTTTTCAGTCAGAAGAGTGGGAACCGGTACCCAGCCGGCCACTCAACAGAAATAGTTACATGAATCACGGTCATGATAATGACCGTCATGAAGTTGACAGACAAAGAAGTAGTGACAAGTGACAACCACCGTGCTAATAATTAATCAGTCAGTAACCATCGGGACTCCGGAACAGACGTGACAGAAATACAGAGGTCATCAGTCTAACCGGTCCGCCAACCTAGCAGTTACCAAAATTTTCAGCCTTGTTCAGATTCATCTACTAAAACACATGTCAAGACATCAGTCAAGGCATAGGTCTCAGGTATCATTTCGGAAGACACATATCAGGACATCTGTCATGGTAAACTTCATACGAATTTCTTCTCAAAATACGAGTCAAGACTCATAATTTCAGTATTGTTTTCTAAACCAGGCCCTCGGAAATTCAGGGTATCCTCCAAGGGGGTATACTTGTTGTGTCATGCCAAGCATAAATCAGACCATAAAAATTCAGTCACCACCATTGGTGTATTATTCAGGTTAGACACGCAGTATTCATTTGGTGAAGTTACAGACGAACACATTCAGTAAAAGTCGCCACGTTTACTTTACGTATACCTATGACAGCTTTATTTTAGAACAGGTATTTACCGACCTCCCCACCAGAAAAGACTCCACAGTACCACCCATATTTATTAAGGTTTTCCTTTAGTTAATGACGGGATCCGCCTTACTTAATCCCAGATATATTCATTATATTTTATGCCAGAAAAATCAGTACAAATTATTTCTGCCTTACAAGCGCGTGACTTATCATTCCAAAGCTACGAAGACTTTTAGCTACGATTTATATATCCACCTCTAAAGTTCCTTAAATTCATAATCAGCAAATTATTCTAGAGTTTCCAAATGAAATTCCAAAAGGTTTCCAGAAATTCCTTCCTAACCACGAGACAGAATTTAACATCGAGCTTGTCTCAAAAACAGAACCTGTTTTCAAAACTCTTTATTGCAGGGTTTCAGCTGAGTTAAAAGAGTTACAGCATTTGTTGCAAGATTTATCGGAACAAGGCGTTATTCGCCCCAGCGCACCACTAGGAGGTGCACTGTTTTCTGTTTATCAGGAAGAAGGCCGGTAACATGAGATCACGTATCGACCTCCCAAAATTTTACAATATTACTAATCATAGCCCATAATCATTCCACGTATAAAACGTTTATTTGATCAGTTACAAGGTCTTAAACACCTTTGCCAGAAAAAAAACTCTCGATCATGCTACTATCAGTAGTGAGAGAAAGAACATAATGTTCTCCAGACTGCTGTTGCATACGTTATAGTCTCTCTAAACAAAATTATTTATACTTCTGAGCTCCCTAATGCTCCAACTATAGTATGAAATTTATGAATAAATTTTTTCATGACTTCTTAGACAAAATCGTCAGTATATTAATTGATAACATTCTGATCTGCTAAGTTCTAGAGAAGTACAAGAGAATCATCTTTTCAGAGTTGTAAAGAATTTTCGATAGGAGAAAATTATATAAGCAACTTCACATATGTGAATTCCAGTTGAACAAGGTGGCATTTCTAAACCACCTAATTTCAGTAGAAATAATTTTCAGAGAATCATGCGAAGGCGAAGGACATCACCAGATGGTCAAGACCGACGTCTGTGACTGGAGTACAAGTTTCTCGAACTCAGTTGACTACTACCGCAGAAATTGCTGACAGTTCTCACGATTAGCTTTCCATGGCTAAGCTTACGCATAAAGGAGAGGACCTACACTAAAATTTAGTATTCCATAAGATCCTACGCTAGGAGAGATCTAATTTTACCGAGACTCATAACCCTTTGATGACAATTCACCTAGATTTCACCAGAATGTACCATAATCCCAGGCAAAATTTTGATAAAAGCAGTATAACACATGGATGCAGCTATGTTCATATCTAGATGACTGACATACCGCAGGTTCCAGATAGAACACCGTCATGCTAGTGAGTTATTACAACCATTAGAATTCTGAACAAAAATAAGATAAGATTTCATGAAGATTGTTATCAGTTTACCACAGAACTCGGAAAAGTATAACGCTATCTAAGTCATTGTCGACCATTTAAACCAGGTATCCCATCAACAATCATGTCAGATAGAAATTTATGTTCGCGAATCACGCTCACGTTCATGTTTACGATCACGTGTACGTTTACGTTCACCTTCACGTTTATGTCTCACGTTCGTATTATAATGTTGTTTCAGTCCATATGTTGTGGTATTTCATGATTTAAATTCACGATTCGCATTCATGACATCGTTCACTTTCAGGTTCGTGTTCCATCTTAGTATATACGTTCCAAGTCTTGTACCGGATTTGGCTACAAAAACTTTGAGAAAACCAAACTCAAGTTTAGCATAGCCTTTCCATACCCAGGCAAACGTTTCACATCTCAGGCCGTATTGTTTGGCATTCTTTCCTCAGTCAGCGTACATTCATGATATGTCCTAGTATCACGTTCACAGTATGTTTCACGTATCACGTCTACGATATATTCCATGCCCAGCATTCCTCATATAATCGTGAACCGAGTTCATAATTGCTCACGTAACACGTTCATAATTGTTCACGTAGTCCGTCCCTATATATTTTCAGCAGCTTGCTCAGAGATATAAATGTTATCTTTTCAGGATATTTATACGTACCGTTTCATGTATCTTACATGCTATGTCTTTTTCATTCTATCAGATTCAGAAAATCCATCTTAAGTATGGAACAAGAAACTATTCAGCATCGTCAGGACAGGGTCATCAGGACCAAGAATTTTCATTGTATTTAGATCTTTGAAGGAACCGTTTCGAGCTGGAGGCCACTCGGAAAGGAAGAGTCCATCCGGACCTCTCATCCTTTTCCTTCAATAATTCAGTTAAGTTCTTTCAGACATGTTACGCTCCATGTTCACTTCAGTCATGTCATGTTTATACCCTTTCAGCAGTATCATGTTCTAAATCAAGGACCAATGATCCTTCAGCTTATATGTCTTTTGAGCCTTCATGCTCTTTCAGCATATATGTCCTTTCAGCTTTTATAACTTCACTAGCTTATTACCCGTAATTAGAGGACGAATTTTTCTTTTAGAAAGGGAGAATTGTAAAACCGCAGCATAATCGCATCCTTAATTCGAGGATGAATTATTATTTTTAGATGGGAAGAATTGTAAAACCCGTATTTAAAAATCTTCGAATATTAAATGCGCGTAGTCTCAGCTTTAATTAAACGTTAAACATTAATTACACGTAATCTCAGCCTCATTCAAATTTTTACAATAATTAATTATTCAGAAATTGATTATTAAGTACCAGAAAATATTATGTACGTATCACGTAATTATTATTACAATAACTAATTATTCAGAACATAATTATGAGGACAGAAAAGGTTATTACGTTTTAGAAATTAAAAACACAAGAAATAATACAAGTGTACACGATAAAATACTAAGTCGAAAATTAAACAAAAACCACAAAATATGTAAAAGTGCTGGCGGTTTTATAATAGAAACAAGAATAGGAAGTGGGCTTTTGGGCCAGACCCTTTTACAAAAGAAAAACAAAACGGGGGTTCACCCCTCCTTTTTTTCACAAATGGTAAAGAAAAATAATAGGGTTTCATGGTTGGTAGCCGACGGCTATAAACAGAATAAAAGGAGAGCCGGAATTTTTCAGTGTTGATTAAAATGGGTTGTTGTTTATCATCCTTTAATATCCATGTAACGGTAAGCCTTTGTTCTTCCTCCTTCTCTTCTTTAAAACACGAATCCACTTATAAATTATTAAGGAACTCATGATTTTATATATCAAACATGTTCTAGTCTTGATCAAGTCGGGTTTTGGATTGGTGTTCACAAAAACCGAGAGTCTCTAGACTCTCGGTGTGGTTCGTTTGAACAACCACCACTCACCAGGGGTTCGGCGGTGGTTTATGTGCCTGATGCAAACCAAACAGCCCCAACCGGGGTGTTTGGTTATTAAAACAGTGGATATCCAAAACATAGCAGGGGTGTTTGGTTTAAACAGTGGGAACAAACAGAACTGTGGGAGCTATAACAATAGCAATGGGAACTATGACATTAACAATGGGAATATATTAAACAGCAGGGATACAGTGAGATTAACGTCCAGAATTAGCGACAGTTTAGCGACAGAAATTTTGTCACTGTTTATATAGTCAGATTTTAGTCACATCTTATCGACGGTTTAGTAACATAAAATTTTGTCGCTAATCCGGCTGTGATATATTTAATTTTTTTGTTTTGTTTTAGTGCGACTGAGAGGGGTATCTCGGTAGGCTCGGTTACACGGTTTAATAATTAACCAAGGGTTATTCATTTAATATTTTAATCATATTTCAAAATTTGTTTTCAAATTAACAAGTATAAAGGTTTTATTAATTTAATTAGGAAGTTAAATTAAAAATGATTGACTAGTTTTATTAATTAAAACATATATTTTGTTAAATAGTTTTAATGATTCATGAAACCATTTTGGGAACCTTCTATTTTGGGAACTTTTTATTTTAGGAAACATTCTATTTTTAGCAGGTTATTATTAACGGCATTTAATACAAGAACGCGTGTTATACATTAATCAGAAATACAGTAAAATACACTTACCGGTAATACACAAGAACAGTTAGATTTATCAGAAATATACAAGGACAGCAAGTATTACAGATTTATACACAAGACAGTAAAATAATACAAGAACATGTAAAATATATTAAGAACAGAAATAAACAGTAATAAGAGACAATAAACAGTCAACTCATTCGCGTCCGTTATTATTGTTGCTTTTGTGAAGTCAGAGTAGGAGTTCATTCAGTTTTCCTTGCAGTCAGTTACTGGACAAAAGGTACGGACTTCCCGTCCTTCAGTAAGGACTTTCCTTTCTATGCATGTTTAGTATTTCTCGTCTATAACCAAATGATTTTTCCAATATATGTTCTAAGTTTTATCAGTAATCTTTTAATAACTAAGTTAAAATTTTCTTGAGCTTTATATACAAGCATGATCAGTTATGTACTAGTTATGGAGGTACCGTAGCCATGACACTTGAGGCACCAGTGTCATGACTCCTCTGCGGGGGAGTGATTTCTCACAGCGTCCCAATTATTTCAGCTTGGCCATTTTATCAGTATTATCAGCAGGGCGTATGGATGCATCCTAGGTTATCAGTTACAGCTTATTAGGTGAATGTGGTGTGTGCTCTACATCATTCACATTGGAGTTGATCCCTCCACCCAGCACATTATTTAGAGGCCACCCCTCTATAGCATGACGAGGTTACCCCTCCATGTATTCATGCAGACGTTGTTACATCACATGACCTATATAAGCTCTTGGTAATTAAAATACAGTAAATGCATGTTTTCAGATTTAATAGATAATAGTTTAGCTTTACTATTTATAAATCAGACTTTTCAGATTATACACAGATTTCCGCTACAATTTACTTATCAGTCTTACAGCTTCATTTCAGTATTTTTATCATGCTTTATATCCTTTCACTGGGCGTTATGCTCAGCCGTAGTTCCTTTCATGTTCTAACGGCAGGTACACCGGGACGCTCTTGGGATTCTGAGAGCATGTGCATTTGGATGGAAGTTATCCAAAATTCTTAGTCTATGCACTTCTTACATTATTTTGCTTATTTGGACATTGTTTAGTCCTTTCCTTCAGTATTTACTGTTCATGTTTTGAGCTTATGTTTGGATTATCGATGTTTGATTCTGGTATTTCCTTTATGGTCAGTTAATGTTTTAGGACATTTACCTTATGCTTTGATGACACGCCATAAACACACGTAATGGTCCACTTATCCAAGTGGGGTGTTACAAGTTCTGTTTTTCATTGATGATTTGGGCTATGTTTTCATAGTCCATTTCAAGCACTCATAGCGGTAATCAGTTTCTTTTTCAAATCCTTTACAAACCACGAATTCATGGTTTTAATATCGAGAACACATAAGTTTATAAACAATAATCATGAAATTGATCCATTGGTGGTTGGGTCTTACTGTTTACACGCGAACCGAGACCAACAGGGGGGGTCTCGGTGTGTTTGTTTTGGTCCAGCCATTAGGCGGGTTGTTTTGTATTGGGACGGCAGCAACACTAGGCCACCAGGGGGTGTTTGATTTACTAAACAGTGGGAAGGAAAAGGCAGTCAGGGGGTGTTTGGTTTGGTGCGCAGGGGGGTGTTTGGTGTAAACAATAGGAACTAGACAGTTGGTATTTTGACCCAGCACCAGGAACCACAGGAGCAGAAGAGGTTGTCGGCTTAAGCCGGTGGCTGTTGTTTGATTGTCGGCAGCAAAACCACAGCCAATCGGCTGTGGTGGCTCTTCGGTTTGGGTTGACCCGAGACATGGGTGTCTCGGGGAAAGTTTTGGGTCGGGTTTTCGAGTACACGTTCGATATAAAATGCAAAGGTTTTATTTAATTTATATTAAATCATTTTTACCAATTAAGTTATATCATGGATTAACCAAATTATAAATGTTTTATTAATTTAATTAGTAAATTAAATTAAGATGATTTAAGTAGTTTATTAAATAAAATTTTTGGTTTTATTTAAATGATTTAATTCTCATACAAACCATTTTTGGAAACTTTCTATTTTAGGAAATCTTTCTATTTTGTGAACTTTCTATTTTAGGAAACTTCGTATTTTTAGCAAGTGACTTTTAACAGTATAATAATAATACTAGAATACATGTTATACATAAATCAGAAGCACGTGATATACACTAATCAGTAATACACAAGAACAGTAATAGTTATCAGAAATACACCAGAACAGTCAGATTTACCAGATTATACACAAACAATAGAACGATACAAGAACGTATAAATCAAATTAAGAACAGTAAGAATCAGTAAAAGTAATCAGATATCAGACAACTCATTCACTTCCTTTAGTCATGTAGCTTGATACAAGGTTTTTGCTATGGGTTCAATATTATCTCTCAGTCCTCTCGAATTGATCTAGGCTTTAAGTGGAATGATTGTTCTTGGTCACTAAAAAAAGGGTTTGGATTTCTTAATCTACTAAATGTTTAAATGCGCGAAAATGTAAACTTAAATTTAAAAGTACTTAAATTAATAACAATTAATAAAACTTGAATTGAAATTAAAATTGAAATTAAAATTAAAATTAAAGTCACAGTTAAAATATAAATATGAAATAAGGAAACAATAAAGAAAAAGTAAGGAAACAGTACTAGTAAGGAAACAGTAAAACTACCAAAAAGAAATTGATTCGGAAGATTAACCTTGATTCGGAACTTTTCACCCGGAAGTTTATCCGGAACTTTATTCGGAACTTGGTTCGGAACTTCGTTCGGAAGTTTGGCTCGGAAGTTGGGTCGGAACTTTCACCCGGAACTTCATTCGGAAGATTGGTTCATTCGGAAGTTTTGCTTCATCCGGAACATTTAGACTCATTCGGAACTTTCTACTGATTTGGAACTTTTAAGGTAAAAACTCACTCGGAACTTTTTAAAACACATTCATTCGGAACTTAAAACTCATCCGGAACTTCAGTTCATTCGGAAGATTGGATTCATCCGGAACTTTCTGTTCATTCGGAACTTTCTAACATAAAATCACTCGGAACTTTTCTAACATAAACTCATTCGGAACTTTTTAGTTCACCCGGAACTTTTTGGTTCACTCGGAAGTTTTGATTCGTCCGGAACTTTAGGTTCATCCGGAACCTGGGAATACAATAAACAGTCGTTTTACCCGAAGAACAAGGAAACCAGTTTTAATCCAAAAATCACCAAGTTTTTCACCAAAAACTTAAATAAACTAATCACTAAGCATCAACTAACCATAAACTACAAATCTCATCAACAAAAACACAAAACCCAACAACTTTTAAAGATCAAAACTCAATAAAATAAGAACTTGAAAACTTGAATAAAAAGATGATGATGAACAAGATGAAATGGAAAGATTAAACAAGAACTTGTATTGATGATTGATGTTTTAGCAATAACAAAACAAAGATTAAAATTACAAGATTTGAGAATCAAAGATCAAAATCACCAAACACCCTAGTGGTGATGGTGATCCTACGAACAAGAAGGGAGAAAAAAGGGGAGGAAAGAAAAAGTAAAAACTAACTGCCAAAATGTGTGAGGGGGTGGAATATATATAGGTGTTCCCCTTGGTTGGTGAGTGGGCTTTCTCCCGTTCTTCTTGTCTTCTCGTCTTTTCAGAAAAGTTGACATTTTCGATTCTGATTCAGGATTTGTCGTTGATTAAATTCAACTCGTCTTTAATTTCTTCGTTTAATAGACTTGAGTTTCTTCGACTTATGTAAATCTTCCATCTTTGGTCCTTTTCTTCGATAAATCTTCGAATAGGCCCAGTGACTTCAAATCTTTTGCATCTCTTGGACAACAGACTTTATCTTGAGTCTTTTTCTTCGGTAAAACCCGTGCAATCCCTTGTTTTCTCCATAATTCATCCGGTCGGCTCTGAAAACACAAAAACCACGCATAATTCCAAACAAATGATATTAAATACGTGTTTTGGTATCGTTTTAGCCAGAATTAAGTGGTAAAAGGATGGGTGTTTACACACATATCAAATCCCCTACACTTAACCATTGCCATGCCCTCATGCAATGCTTAGTGATAAAGCAAATTTACACTTTTCTCATAATCAATCAACCTTGGCCTTATTAAAATACTACTAAACAAAAATCAACATACTAAGAGAAATTAAAACTTTAAAGTAAACGAAAGGATGGAAATAACTTGCAAAGAAACCAATGACTTACATTAGGGCTTTGGTGTTGCGAAGATTTATCACCCTCAAGTTTCACGTTCCCCATACTAAGCTTAAAAACGAGATCATTGTTATTATAAGTTAGTAAATCAAACACTTACACACATGGCTTAATTAAATGCTTAAACTCCCTTATTCCTAGGTGTATCTCTTATATTTTATTTTTGTCTTAGAATGATCATGAAGATGCATTTTTGGACTTATTTTGATAGTTTATTTTGGCTGAAAGCAAAGTAGGACGATTTGATCAATAGTTAGCTAAAGGACAAAATCTCTTAAAACTGCTTCTCGGGATATCAAAAAGTTCATATCTTGGCATAACTCGGTTCACGATTTGAGACCTTTCTCGGGCCGATATTTGGCATGTACTTCATACTTCATATCTTGAGAGACGTGCTTGAGATAATGGTCTTCTCATCGTTCATAGAGTTTCTTCACTTGGAGACTTTTGAGGGGTACTCCAACTTTGTTGACCACGACTTCATGATTATTTCTTCAATCTCTATTTGGGATTTTGAGATACAACGATCCGCCTCCTTTTCGGACTTGGATCTATTTATCCTCATACCTTGTTAGGGTCTTTTCGGATAGACTTCTCCATCATCTTTATGGGAGTTGATTGCTTTTCGTCGTGAGTCTTGATCCTATTGACTTTGGGAATAATGCTTTTCACATCACCTTGGATCTTTAGCAATAAAATGGAATCCTCATGCCTTGTTAGGGCCTTTTCGGACTCGCCAATCTTCGCGCCCCGCTTCATAAGTTATGCCTTGGCTATGAACTCTTATCATTACCGAGCAACTTTTAAACGATCTTGGGCTAGAAGCTAAGTAACTTTTCAAATCGTACGACCTTACTTATTGCAGATAAATTATTAGCAAGTGATGGGAGAATAGGCAAATAATTACACCAAGTGAGCTTGTGCAAGAATACCGACTTATAATTGACTCTATCATTTCTCGTCCTCCACAATTTAAAATCTCAAGTAATGAGACTCGTGGATACTTAGCCTAATAAACCAATTAAGGTCTACATGGTTAAGGATACTAGCTAGAATAAACTTGGATAAGTCTATTTGGGTTGAGTCAAAATAAACGCAACGGGCCTAATATGTCAAAGATTTCTAAACTAGCTACACCACTTTATTAATATTTTTGACTTTATTGCGGGATATATACATATGAAAGCAACGATAAAAATTTAAAAATTACGACTACATGGCCAAAGTTAATAGAAAATTTGAAAAATGTTGAAAAATAGGATTTTCTGGTTAAATGAAGGCATTTTCATGGAAAAGTCCACTTAAAACTTCGATAGAAGTCCCCCCTACACTTAAGATAAACATTGTCCTCAATGTTTAAGCATGTGGGAAAAGTCTCCCCTACACTTATGACATTGTGCACGTTAGTTAACTCGAGTTAAGGAGAAGACGACTAAAGTGATCAATTTCAAATGTGAGTATGAAGAAAATTGAATCACGATAGTTGAGAGATAGAACCGGATTTCGGATAACACGGGAGCACGGTTCTTCAAAGATTCCAAGAGTGCACTAATCCCTGTAATCACATCACCACACAAAGACAAACACGTATACAAGCTCCCCTACACTTAGGGGGTTAAACGGTAAAAGATAGATACTCGGGCTGCCTCCCGAGGAGCGCTTGTTTTTGATAACCGAGTCACGAGCCTGACTCGACCCAAAATTAGTTCATGGGGAACGTGGTGAGGGATGGAATCACCTCCTGAGAGGTGTCCTCACCAAAGTACACCTTCACTCGTTGGCCATTCACCTTAAAATTAGGTCCATTAGGTTGAGCGAGCTCGAGAGTACCATATGGAAAAATTTGGGCAATGGTGAATGGGCCGGACCAACGAGATTTGAGCTTTCCCGAGAAGATTTTTAACCGAGAGTTAAAAAGTAAGACTTTGTCTCCAACATGGAACTCTCGGTTCTTAATCTTAGAATCGTGAATGAGATTAGTCCTTTCCTTATAGATCAAAGAATTTTCATAAGCCTCATTACGGAGTTCATTGAGCTCATTGAGTTGGATCTTGCGTAGGTCACCGGCTTTGTTTATATCAAAATTAGCCCACTTCAAGGCACAGTAATCCTTGTGCTCCAACTCAATGGGGAGGTGGCACGCTTTCCCGTACACAAGACGATAAGGCGTACAGCCGATCGGGGTCTTGTAAGCAGTACGGAAAGCCCACAAAGCATCATCAAGTTTATCAGCCCATGAGGCACGATGCTCTCCCACGGTTCTTTCCAGAATTCGTTTAAGTCCTCGGTTGGATATTTCAGCCTGGCCATTAGTTTGTGGGTGGTAGGCTGTGGAAAGACGATGATTTACACCGTACTTAGCCATGACTCTAGCAAATTGGTCATTGCAGAAATGAGTCCCACGATCACTAATAATGGCTCGAGGCACACCGAATCTAGCGAAAAGAGCTTTCAAAAAGTTACAAACCACCCTTGTGTCATTAGTAGGTAAAGCTTTGGCTTCAACCCACTTTGAAACGTAGTCAACGGCTACAAGGATGTATTTGTTTCCTTTAGAAGAAGGGAATGGCCCCATAAAGTCGATACCCCACACATCAAAGATTTCACATTCTTGTATGAAATTTTGAGGCATCTCATCTTTATGTGTGATCGTGCCTTGTTTTTGGCAAACATCACATCGTTTAACCATATTGTGAGCGGCACGATATATGGAGGGCCAATAAAATCCCGAATCAAACACTTTTTTGGCGGTGTAGTTGGGACCAAAGTGACTACCGGTTGGTCCTTTGTGGCAAGCATCAAGGATTTCGGAAGCTGCCGGTCCATCAACACATCGGCGGATAATCAGGTCGGCACATTGTTTGAATAGGTAAGGGTCGTCCCAAAAGTAAGTCTTAATGTCGGTGAAGAACTTTTTCTTTTGTTGGGACGTCAACCCTTCCTTGAGAATTCCACCCGCCAAGTAGTTTGCAAAGTCCGCAAACCACGGGGTTTCATTAGAATTAGAATTTAGAGACATTAAGGTCTCCAAGGGAAAAGAATCATTGATTTCTTTGTTCGGATGATCCCCTTGGTAAGGATCCTCAAGTCTGCTGAGATGATCCGCGGCTAGGTTTTCAGCTCCTTTTTTATCGCGAATTTCGATTTTAAATTCCTGGAGCAGCAAAACCCAGCGAAGAAGTCTTGGTTTGGAATCTTGCTTTGTCAACAAGTACTTCAACGCGGAATGATCGGTATACACGATTGTGGTGGAAAGGACAAGATAGGGGCGGAATTTTTCAAAAGCATAGACAACAGCTAAAAGCTCTTTTTCGGTTGTCGTATAATGCAATTGTGCCCCTGTCATTGTCTTGCTAGCGTAATGGATTGGTTGGAAGTGTTTATTCACTCTTTGTCCCAGAACCGCTCCAATAGCAAAATCACTAGCATCGCACATCAACTCAAAGGGCAGCTCCCAGTTAGGGGTAATCAAGACGGGTGCCTTAGTAAGCTTATCCTTAAGCGAGTTGAAGGCTTCAAGGCACTCTTTGGAAAAGATAAAAGGAGTATCTTTTTCCAAGAGGTGGGTCATCGGGCGAGCGATTTGAGAAAAATCTTTGATGAATCGACGGTAGAAGCCCGCATGACCCAGGAAACTTCTCACACCTTTTACGGTTGAAGGTGGAGGCAACTTGGCGATAACATCGACTTTAGCACGGTCTACTTCAAGACCGGCTTTGGAAATCTTGTGTCCCAGCACGATGCCTTCTTTTACTATAAAATGGCATTTTTCCCAATTTAGAACAAGGCGAGTGTCTTCGCACCTAATAACTCGATTTTACTCAGGTTAAAAATATTCGTTGTGTTCCGATCTAATCGAATTGAACAACTTGATGTTTTATGTGCGACTCAGTTGAACTTTGGTGGAACAAAGATGTGTCGTTGTAGTTTTGAAAATAAAAGGTGCAGAACAATTAAAGTAAAGGTGCAATTAAAATAAATCTAAGTCTAATTAAAATAAAGTGCAAGTATTTAAAAGCAAGACTAAAATTAAAGGGCAATAAAGTAAATAACGCAAACTTAAATCTAACTAAGGCAAACTTGGAACGCAACTAAAACTAAGACTTAAACTAAGACGAATAAAGCTTAAAATGAAAAGGCAGAAAACTAAAAACTAAGATTTCCCTATCCGAAATAAACTCCTATTCGGAATAAATGCTATTCGGAATAACTGTCACCTATTCGGAAAAATCAGCTCTATTCGGAATAATTATCTACTCGGAAAGCCAACCGTATTCGGAATATTTGCTCTATTCGGAATAAAGAGCCTACTCGGAATATGGGTCCTATTCGGAATACTGTCACTATTCGGAATAGATACCCTATTCGGAAAAATCAGCTCTATTCGGAAAAATCGCTCTATTCGGAATATCCAGAAAGTTCCAAATAGCAATCCTTTAAAACCCCTATGCGGAATAAAATGTTCCGAATAAGCAATTCTTAAAAACCTCTAAGCGGAATAAATATTCCGAATAAACAATCCTTTAAAACCCCTATGCGGAATAAAATGTTCCGAATAAGCAATCTCACAAGATCCCTATTCGGAATAAATGAAATGTTCCGAATAGAACACTAAATTCCACACCTATTCGGAATAATCTGGGCACAGGTCTGGGAAAGAACAGTTACTGTATAACGAAGAACAAGGAAAGAGATAAAGCACGGATTAAATAAAAACTTAACCAAATCAAACACAAAATTAGATCAAACACATTAATAAACAACTATAAAGCATAAACAATCAATCCAAAACAATCAAAATCACAAAACTTAATCAAAATAATCAAAACCCACTTAAATAAATCAACAAAAATAAAGAACATAAACATGAACAAATCAACACAAAGATTAAGAAAGGAAGAATGAGATTAACAAGATAAAGATAAAACTTGACAAGAATTAAAAAGGAAAACTTACTTGAATTAAATGGTAATTAAGTGCAAGACAAGGTAATTAAATTGGACAAGTAAATAAAGGTGCAAGGTAATTAAAGGTGGAAGAGCTAATTTGTCAAGTTAGCCAACAAAACAAATGATTAACAAGTCTAATCTATTTATAGGGGAGGATTAGGAAGCTTCCTCCCCTTCTTCATTTCTTGTTAATTGCGGGATTAAGTCCTTCTTCTCATCTAATCTTCATTAATTGCGTCATTAGTCCTTTTCTTCTCATCTTTCTTTTAAGTTTGGACTTTAAGGACTTGTGGCTCGGGATATCTTTTGAACTCGTCTTTAATTTCTTCAATAAAATAGACTTGAGTTTCTCGGCTTTTGATAAACTTCCGTCTTTTGACTTTTTCTTCGATAAATCTTCAGAATTGGTCTTGGACTTCCGTTCTTTTTCCACTCTTGATTTCTCGACTTCGTCTTTCATCTTTTTCTTCAATAAAAGCCGTGAATGCCCGTGAATTCTCATGTTTTCTCCACTTTTCATAATTTCATCCTAAAATACAATAAAAACACAAACCACGCATAATTCCGACATAAAAGACATAAAATACACGTTTTGGTCCGGTTATTATAGTAATTAAGTGGTAGAAAAGATGGGTGTTTACACACCTATCAAATCCCCTACACTTGACCATTGCAATGTCCTCATGCAATGCATTAGTTACAAAGCATGTTTACACTTTTCATAATAATCAATCCACATTGGCCTTTATTAAAGAGATAGAAAATTATAAAAATGCAAAGCAAAGAAATTAAAAGCATACCTTGGGTTTTGAAAATGTCATGAATAATCATCATCCTCAACTTTTCACTTTCTCCAAACCAAGCTTAAAAACGAGATCATTATTATTATAAGTTAGTAAACTAGCACGAACTCATGTGGGCCAATTATTTACTTAGACTCCCTTATTCCTATGGGTATCTCTTATATTTTATTGTTGTCTTGAATGATCACGAAGATACATTGTTTGACTTATTTAGATAATTATTTAGTCTGAAAATAAAGTGCACGATTTAATCAATAGTTAGCTAAAGGACCAAATCTTTTAAAACTGCTTCTCGGGATATCAGAAAGTTCATATCTTGGCATAACTTGGTTCGCGATTTGAGACCTTTCTCGGGCCGATATCTGGCAGGGACTTCATACTTCAAATCTTGAGAGACGTTCATGAAATAATTGTCTTCTCTTCATAATTGGAATTTCTTCACTTGGAATTTTTGAGAGATTCTTCATATATGGACCACGACTTCTTCATTTTTCTTCAATCTTTATTTTGGATTTTGATATACAACGATCCGCCTCCTTTATTGACTTGGATCTATTTATCCTCATACCTTGTTAGGGTCTTTTCGGATACACTTCTCCATGACTTTTGGGGAGTATTTGCTTTTCGTCGTGTGTCTCGATCCTTCATATTGATTTTCGATAAATGATTCTTCACATCACTTTTGGATCTTTAGCAACAAAACATAGCCCTCATGCCTTGTTAGGGCCTTTTCGGACTCGCCAATCTTCGCGCCCCGCTTCATAAGTTATGCCTTGGCTATGAACTCTCGTCATTACCGAGCAACTTTTAAACGATCTGGGGCTAGAAGCTAAGTAACTTTTCAAATCGTACAACCTTATTTATTAGCAAATAAATTATTAGCAAGCGATGGGAGAATAGGCTTATAATTAACTCACATAAATTCACGAAAGAATACCGAACTTATAATTGGCTCTATCATCTCTCGTTCTCCACAATTTAAAATCTCAAGTAATGAGACTCGTGGATACTTAGCCTATTAAATCAAAGTTTTGGGTTTTCGAGTCGCCTATAGGATCTTGCAAATTCTTAGACTCTTTCAAGTTTAGAAATCGCATCTTAAAGTTCCCTTGATAAACGACTCTCTAAGATCAATTATAGGAACTTGCGAAAAGTTCTTGTTCTTAACCCGTGAGAGTTAAGACTTTCGCGTTTTATAGCTCCCTATATAAAAGCCTAGCAAAACTTGACTTAAACACGTTAAGGATACTAGCTAGAGTAAACTCGGATTGAGTCAAAAGATTCACAACGTTTGAAAATTAAAACCACTTATTAAATATTTATTCTAGCAAAGAAAGAAAATAACTATACAAAGGTAAAAACTAATAGGCCAAAATAGATCAAAAATTTTGAAAAATGTCGAAAAATTGATTTTCCGGTTAAAATGAGGACAAATACAAGGAAAAGACCACTTAACTTCGATAGAAGTCCCCCCTACACTTAAGATAAACATTGTCCTCAATGTTTAAGCATGGGGGAGTAAACTCCCCTACACTTAGGACATTGTGCACGTTGTTTAAATCTCGCTAAGGAAAAGACAACTAAAGAGATTCCTATTTTAATATTTGAGAAAATATAAAAATAGTGAATCGAAAAGAGTTTAGGATAGAACCGGGAAGAAGTAGAACACGGAATCACGGGTCGTCAAGAAGCATTAAGAGTGGATCATTGAAGCTCGAATCCCTGATTAAGAAGTGAGGAGAGGAAATAGCAATCCAAAGGGGTCCCCCCTACACTTATGATAAAGAAAGCGGAAAGATAGATGCATGGGTTGCCTCCCAAGAAGCGCTTGGTTTTTGTTAACCGAGTCGTGAGCCTGACTCGACCTTGATCATCAACGGAAGTAACATGAAACAAATCCACCAGGATCAAAGACATAGTTTTCATCCATCAATAAGCAAAAGCTTAAGGTGAACAAGGCAAGCCATAAGAGAAATGGCAGGGTTCCCTTAAGCAGTGATGGAGCACAGTAGAAGCAAGTATGAAGTGGTGCAAGCATGTCTTCCAAATTTCCAAAGATGTTTCCTTTTATTTCATCAGGTGGATACTGAGATGGCTTAAAGACTTCAATACCGGGATCGAACACCTTTTCCTTCAGGGGAAAATAGCACTCCGGCTCAGCCGAGTGTGAAGAAGATCCGCAAAGAAGCACAACCTCGTCCTCAGAAGTGGGACAAAGAGGTGTCAAATCATAAGTGCAACGGATTTCGGTGTCAACCGGTTTCTTCTCCGTGGACAAAATGCTCTTCAAATCCAAAGTAGGATCAAGACGATAATCTTCAAAGTCCAAAGGAGGTGCATCACTCTCATGAGGGAAGTATGTGTTAAGAAATTCAGAGAAATCTTCCTCGAATGAGTAATCGTCCAAAGTAGGATCGAGTGATGGCGGAGGATCTTCATCATGTGAAGAATCGCTCCAGAGAGTATCGGCCTCATCAAAATCATCATATGTAGGCAGCTTGGGATACTCAGAAGTACAATCAAAATCATCCGAATCTGAGCTAGAATTATCATCTTCATAAGCATCAAAGACCGGTGGAGAATCAGAAATGGGGGAAGCGTCCAAAGTAGGGAGAGAATCATCCACATTATCTTCAAAGAGTGGATTATCAGTGGAAGACTCGAATAGAGGATTGTCATAGACGGTAAAGTCATCGAGCACATTTATCATATTCACTGATTCTCGGCCTCCAAAAGATCTGCCGGTAAGCTTCCCCATTTTAAAAATTTTAGAATCATCCCCGACTCGTAAGATTAACTCACCTTCGGCCACATCTATTAAAGCACGTCCGGTTCTCAAGAATGGCCGACCAAGTATTAGAGGAATACGAGGGTCCATTTCATAATCAACTACAACAAAATCGACCGGGAAGGTAAATGTGCCAACTTTGATAAACACGTCTTCGGCTATACCAACGGGGTAAGCGAGAGTGTGGTTTGCAAGTTCGAGAGTCATCTTTGTAGGAATGAGATCGGGCAATGATAGTGTTTTCCAAACACTGAGTGGCATAAGATTAATACTAGCCCCGAGATCAGCAAGGGCAGTAAATTCTTCAGTTTTGTTGAATAAACAAGACAACACAAAACGACCGGGATCTCCAAGTTTTTCCGGAAGTTCTTTAAGAAGGACTGCAGAGCAGTTTTCATTTAAGCGTGTGTTGGCAAGTTCAAGTAACTTCTCCTTCTTGCTAAGCAAATCCTTGAATGTTTTGACGAATTTCGGCATGTGGCAAAGTGCTTCAACAAGGCTAATGTTGATGGTCATTTTAGATAGCATATCCACATATTTCATTACATTACAATCATTCTTGGTTAGCTCGTTGGTCTTGCCTATGCGAGAAGGGTATGGGATTCTGGGCTGATAAGGATTGGGTGGAGGTGTAGTTGGTGAAGGTTGTGATGTTGAAGGGTCCTTCCGAGATACATCGTCATGACGAGGCGGAGACGGTAATGGTGCACTATTACTAGGTGTAGGAGGAGTAGGGCTACATGGTGGTGGAGGAGGTGTAGATGATGGTGGTGGGGTAGATGGAGTGACAATGGTAGTTCCACTACGTGTAGTTATAGCGCTCACATTAGCTCGCGGATTGGTGACGGTATTTGAAGGTAGAGAACCCGAAGAAGAAGGTTGAGCGTCAGGCAAGAAACTAGCCAATAGATTCTTCAATTCAGTTGTTTGAGTGATGAAAGAGGATTGAAGATTATCACGAACCTCAGTTCTGATGTCATTACCTTGTTTCAAGATATCTCCTTTCAAATTAATTATTTGGCTCTGCAGATTCTTGATTTGCTCACCTTGAGTTCTCATGATTGTGTCAACATCGGGACTAATGGGTGGGTGGTGTTGGGTGGGTGGTTGATAAGGATTAGAAGCACGAGGTGGGATTTGGTTGCTTCTATTGTAGTTGTTGGCGGGATTTTGGTTTTGAGGAGAAAAACCGGGTGAAAGGTAATTGTTGGAACGGTAGCTCAGCAGATTTCTATCCCCTTGTTGTCTAGCTTGGTAATTTTCCGGTGAATAATTACCATAAGCTGCATACACATTTTCCGGATTTCCTTGTGTTGAAGGACAATCGGTGTATGAGTGAGGACCGCCACATGTTTCACAAGGATTAGCAACCGCTTTAACTTGATGTTGTTGTTGGTTTGAAGCGAGAAGCGTAATACTTTTGCTCATTTCAGCCATCATGCGGGTGAGTTCGGTCATCTCAGGGTTTGCTGATGTAGAGGAAACATTGACTCTCGTGTTGTTTCTAGAAGAAGCAGAAGAATCCCAGTTCTTATGATGAGTAGTCATGTTCTCTATTAACTCTCTACACTCCTCGGGTCTCCTTTTCATGAATGTGCCACCGGCGGCTGCATTAATCGTATCACGATCTCGAAAAGTCAATCCGTTGTAGAAAGTATCGATCAAGGTGACCGGAAGCATGTTGTGGTTTGGGCAACGGTCGATCAAGACATTATATCTCTCCCATGCATCAAAAAGAGATTCATCGGGATCTTGCATAAAACCGCTGATCTGATTGCGAAGGCTTGTGACCATGGATGGTGGAAAGTAGCGCGACAAAAAGCGTTGAGTCATGTCATCCCAAGTGCGAATAGAATTCTTCGGGAGACGATCAAACCATTTCTCGGCATGATGTAATAGAGTGTGTGGAAAGAGTTGTAGGCGAAGCTCATCCATAGTGGCACCAGCCAACTTCATGCTCTGGGTGATTGTAATGAACTTGTCGAGGTGTTTGTTGGCATCATCATCAGGCAATCCTCTAAATGGGTTTGTTTGCACTTGCTGAATCATGTGGTGCTTCAACGAAAACTCAGGAGCGTTGATTTGCATCGGCGCAATCGGTCCTCCTCGTCCAAACATTGTTGGTTGACAAAGTTCCTCCATGGTCCGAAGATCGGGCTGTGGGGGAGCATTGTTGTTATTATTATTATTATTGAGGTGCGGTAGTTGATTATTGTTGTTAACACCTGCCATATCTAAATCTTCTTGAGGCTCGGGCTCTTGATAATTAGAAGATCTAGTACGCATACACCTGAAAATGCAAAAGAAAACAAAACCAAACACAAAGACAATATATATACACAATAAAGATAAAATCTTTTTGGATTTTTGAAATTTTTAATTTTTATGGTGTTTATGAATTTTTAAAATTTTTTATGATTTTTTGAGATTTTTATGCAAGAAAAATAACGCTCACAAGTGAACGGATCCCCAAAAGCAACGTGTCTCTCACAAAAAACTGTTGATCTTTACGAAAAGAGCCGGCAGCGGCGCCATTTAATAACTCGATTTTACTCAGGTTAAAAATATTCGTTGTGTTCCGATCTAATCGAATTGAACAACTTGATGTTTTATGTGAGACTCAGTTGAACTTTGGTGGAACAAAGATGTGTCGTTGTAGTTTTGAAAATAAAAGGTGCAGAACAATTAAAGTAAAGGTGCAATTAAAATAAATCTAAGTCTAATTAAAATAAAGTGCAAGTATTTAAAAGCAAGACAAAAATTAAAGGGCAATAAAGTAAATAACGCAAACTTAAATCTAACTAAGGCAAACTTGGAACGCAACTAAAACTAAGACTTAAACTAAGACGAATAAAGCTTAAAATGAAAAGGCAGAAAACTAAAAACTAAGATTTCCCTATCCGAAATAAACTCCTATTCGGAATAAATGCTATTCGGAATAACTGTCACCTATTCGGAAAAATCAGCTCTATTCGGAATAATTATCTACTCGGAAAGCCAACCCTATTCGGAATATTTGCTCTATTCGGAATAAAGAGCCTACTCGGAATATGGGTCCTATTCGGAATACTGTCACTATTCGGAATAGATACCCTATTCGGAAAAATCAGCTCTATTCAGAAAAATCGCTCTATTCGGAATATCCAGAAAGTTCCGAATAGCAATCCTTTAAAACCCCTATGCGGAATAAAATGTTCCGAATAAGCAATTCTTAAAAACCTCTAAGCGGAATAAATATTCCGAATAAACAATCCTTTAAAACCCCTATGCGGAATAAAATGTTCCGAATAAGCAATCTCACAAGATCCCTATTCGGAATAAATGAAATGTTCCGAATAGAACACTAAATTCCACACCTATTCGGAATAATCTGGGCACAGGTCTGGGAAAGAACAGTTACTGTATAACGAAGAACAAGGAAAGAGATAAAGCACGGATTAAATAAAAACTTAACCAAATCAAACACAAAATTAGATCAAACACATTAATAAACAACTATAACGCATAAACAATCAATCCAAAACAATCAAAATCACAAAACTTAATCAAAATAATCAAAACCCACTTAAATAAATCAACAAAAATAAAGAACATAAACATGAACAAATCAACACAAAGATTAAGAAAGGAAGAATGAGATTAACAAGATAAAGATAAAACTTGACAAGAATTAAAAAGGAAAACTTACTTGAATTAAATGGTAATTAAGTGCAAGACAAGGTAATTAAATTGGACAAGTAAATAAAGGTGCAAGGTAATTAAAGGTGGAAGAGCTAATTTGTCAAGTTAGCCAACAAAACAAATGATTAACAAGTCTAATCTATTTATAGGGGAGGATTAGGAAGCTTCCTCCCCTTCTTCATTTCTTGTTAATTGCGGGATTAAGTCCTTCTTCTCATCTAATCTTCATTAATTGCGTCATTAGTCCTTTTCTTCTCATCTTTCTTTTAAGTTTGGACTTTAAGGACTTGTGGCTCGGGATATCTTTTGAACTCGTCTTTAATTTCTTCAATAAAATAGACTTGAGTTTCTCGGCTTTTGATAAACTTCCGTCTTTTGACTTTTTCTTCGATAAATCTTCAGAATTGGTCTTGGACTTCCGTTCTTTTTCCACTCTTGATTTCTCGACTTCGTCTTTCATCTTTTTCTTCAATAAAAGCCGTGAATGCCCGTGAATTCTCATGTTTTCTCCACTTTTCATAATTTCATCCTAAAATACAATAAAAACACAAACCACGCATAATTCCGACATAAAAGACATAAAATACACGTTTTGGTCCGGTTATTATAGTAATTAAGTGGTAGAAAAGATGGGTGTTTACACACCTATCAGCACCGCTTAAGCATACGTTCCAAATTGGCAAGGCAAGAAGAGAAGGAATCCCCGAAGACCGAGAAATCATCCATGAAGACTTCCATGGTTTGTTCAACCATGTCATGGAAGATAGCTAACATGCACCTTTGGAAAGTCCCGGGGGCATTGCATAAGCCAAAAGGCATTCGTTTGTAAGCAAAAGTGCCATAGGGACAAGTGAATGTTGTCTTCTCTTGATCTTAGGGATCGATGGGTATTTGGAAATAACCTGAGAAACCATCAAGAAAGCAGTAATATTCATTACCCGCTAATCGTTCAAGCATTTGGTCCATAAAAGGTAGAGGGAAATGATCCTTTCTCGTGGCATCATTGAGTTTGCGGTAGTCTATACAAACTCTCCACCCAGTAACGAGACGAGTGGAAATCAACTCGTTGTGTTCATTGGGAACAACGGTTATTCCGCCCTTCTTGGGCACACAATGGATTGGACTAACCCATGGTGAATCTGAAATAGGGTAAATCATACGCGCATCAAGAAGTTTGATAACCTCTGTTTTGATGACTTCATGGATTTTTGGATTCACCCTTCGTTGGCTTTGAATTGTGGGCTTAAAGTCGTCCTCCATGAGAATTTTGTGTGTGCAGAAGTGAGGATCAATTCCACGAATATCAGAAATCTTCCAAGCAATAGCCTTCTTGTGTTCTTTCAACACGGTGATAAGTCGGGCTTTTTCTTCTTCCTTTAGGTCCTTAGCAAAGATGACTGGCGACTTCTTCTCTTCTTCAAGGAATACATACTCAAGATGAGGCGGCAACTCCTTTAGTTCTAAATCCGGAGGATTTTCGACGGGAGGCGTATTTAAAGTCGGAGTATCGATAGCAATAACCGTGGGAGACAGAGGAGAAGGATTGTCTTCGTTGAGAAGGTTGTCAAAGAAATGCATGTCTTCATCCCCATTGGTGGGAGAATCATTGGTAGCTAAATTCACATTTCCCATGGTATCTTCAAGATTGTTCCAAAATAAATCACTATCTCCAAATAGATACAACGATGAAGCAATAGAGGACACGGTCTCAACATTGGGAAGAGAGGTAGGAATACTTTTGCAAGCTTCGTTAAAGTGTTCTTCACAAGCCTCATCAAGAACGTCAATACAATTAACACTTTCATATGAATAAGGCTGTTTAGACAACTTTCCCATGTTGAAGACTACTTTATCGTCACCCACTCTCATGATAAGCTCACCGGCTTCAACATCGATGAGAGTGCGACCGGTCCTCAAGAATGGACGACCAACAATTAGTGGCACACGGGGGTCCATCTCGTAGTCGACGACAACAAAGTCAGCAGGGAAGGTGAATTTGTTGACTCCTACAATGACGTCTTCGGCTATCCCCACTGGATATGCAACCGTACGGTTATCTAACTCCAAAGTCATTTTGGTGGGGACTAGCTCAGGGAGAGATAATTGCTTCCACATACTTAAAGGCATTAAGTTGATACTGGCACCTAGATCGGCTAGGGCCATGCAATTCTCTACTCCCGGGAAATTGCAAGGAATTAAGAAACGACCCGGATCACCAAGCTTGGTTGGCAATTTCCTTAAGAGCACTGCAGAGCAATTCTCATTAAGTTGGGTGTTGGCAATATCGAGGAGCTTTTCCTTGTCGCTCAGAAGATCTTTAAACATTTTTGCATATTTAGGCATGTGAGCGAGAGCCTCAGCGAAGGAGATGTTAAAATTCAATTGTTTGAACATTTTAAGGAAGTTCGAAACCTGAATATCATCCTTGCTCTTTTGCTTCTCTTTCCTCAACCTAGATCGATAAGGTATATTGGAAGAAGAGGAAGGCCTTGGAAGAATAGGATCACTCACATCCTTGGGTGGGGGAGGGGTAGAAGGAAGAGGTGGAGAAATTGGGGAAGGAGAAGGATGAGGGATAGGAGCAGGTGACTCGTTTTCCTTAGTCACAATCACCGGTGGAGGTATAGGAAGCTCGGGTTCCTTGGTACCTTTACCACTTCGAGTGGTGATTGCTTTCATCTCCCCTCTTGGATTCGCAACGGTGTTACTCGGAAGATTACCCAAAGAAGAGGGTTGATTACCTTGGAAGAAACTAGCCATCATGTTCCTCAAGTCATTCGTTTGACTATCCAGCGTGTTTCTCATGTCGGCTCTCAAATCGTTTCCTTGCTTGACCAAGTCTGCCTTCAGGTTGAGCACTTCTCTCTGAAGATTTCCCACTATCACATCGTTAGTCCTCATATAAGTTTCCACTTCTTGGTGAAGAGCGGTGGGTTGGTTGGGAGGAGCATTGTATGCAGGTGGTTGGTAAGCAGGTTGTTGGTAGACTTGGTTGTTTCGTTGAAGTGGTTGTTGCTGCTTGTGAGGAGGTATGTATGGTTGTCGAGGTTGTTGTTGTTGTTGAGGAGGGCGATTGAGGTTTGGTTGTTGGTTTGGGTTGGTAGGAGGAAAACCAGGTGGGGAAAGATAATTGTTAGAACGGTAGCTAAGCAAATTACGGTCACCTTGAGGTCTAGCTTGATAGGCGGGTTGAGGATAGGTGCCATATGCTGCATTCACATTTTCAGCAGGGTAGTCTTGGGTGGCGGTACAAGAAGTGTAAGAGTGAGGACCACCGCATATCTCACAAGGTTGGCTGACAGCATTAACTTGGGCGTTTTTAGCGTTGCTGCTGTTGGTGTTGCTGGCGGTGTGGGTAACAAGCGATTCAAGAAGCATAGTGATTTTGTCAAGTCGCTTGTCGCTGTCACTAGTGCTAGCACTAGCGACATTGGTCCGAACACTCTTGGTTTACACACGAGACTTATTCTCAATGATATCCCAAGCATCATTGGAAGTCTTAGCCAAAAGATTACCCCCCGAGGCACTGTTTAGTGAATCTTGGTCACTCATGCTTAAACCATTGTAAAAAGTATTAATTTGATGTACTTTGGTAAAACCATGTTGTGGGCATTTTCTTAAAAGATCTTTAAAACGATCCCAAGATTCACTGAACGACTCATCGTACTTTTGTTCAAAATTTATGATTTCATTCCGCAAAGCGGTAGTACGAGAGGGTGGGAAAAAATAATTGATAAACTTGGTTTCCAAATCCGTCCACGAGAGAATACTCTGTGGCGGTTCCTTAGCAAGCCAATGCCGGGCTTGTCCCTCTAAAGAAAAGGGAAAAAGTTGTAACCTGATAACTTCTTGTGGAACTCCATTGAACTTGACCGTGTTGGTGAGTTGCAACAATCTCTTGATATGGTCATGTGGATCATCAATGGTACGTCCCAAGAATGGTTGAGTGGAGACCATCTGGATAAAGCCTGATTTTAGCTCAAAATTGTTGGCTGCAATTGCTGGTATAACAATTGGATCAGTGTTGCCATCTACATGAGCTTGTAGCAGTTCAATCATCGGGCGATTATCCGGTTGAGGCTCATTGTTGTTATTATTCATGTTGTTGAAGGGTGGGTTGTTGTTGTTATTATTGTTTGGAGGTGGTACACCGGCCATGTCTAAGTGATCGAGAGGCTCGGGCTCTTGATAAGACGTGGATCGAGTGCGCATACACCTGCAAAAGAACGAACAAAGAAAAGCAAAGCAAAAATATTTTTGGTTTTTATGTTTTTTAATTTTTTTGTATTTTTGAAAATTTTATATTTTTTTAGTGTTTTTGAAAATTTTTATGAAAAAGTAACGTTCACGGGGAACGGATCCCAAAATCCAAGTTCTCACAAAAAACTTTTGATCTTAACGAGAAGAGCCGGCAGCGGCGCCATTTGATACAAGGTTTTTTCTATGGGTTCAATTTTATCTCTCAGTCCTCTCGAATTGATCTAGGCTTTAAGTGGAATGATTGTTCTTGGTCACTAAAAAAAGGGTTTGGATTTCTTAATCTACTAAATGTTTAAATGCGCGAAAATGTAAACTTAAATTTAAAAGTACTTAAATTAATAACAATTACTAAAACTTGAATTGAAATTAAAATTGAAATTAAAATTAAAATTAAAGTCACAGTTAAAATATAAATATGAAATAAGGAAACAATAAAGAAAAAGTAACGAAACAGAAACAGTAAGGAAACAGTAAAACTACCCAAAAGAAATTGATTCGGAAGATTAACCTTGATTCGGAACTTTTCACCCGGAAGTTTATCCGGAACTTTATTCGGAACTTGGTTCGGAACTTCGTTCGGAAGTTTGGCTCGGAAGTTGGGTCGGAACTTTCACCCGGAACTTCATTCGGAAGATTGGTTCATTCGGAAGTTTTGCTTCATCCGGAACATTTAGACTCATTCGGAACTTTCTACTGATTCGGAACTTTTAAGGGAAAAACTCACTCGGAACTTTTTAAAACACATTCATTCGGAACTTAAAACTCATCCGGAACTTCAGTTCATTCGGAAGATTGGATTCATCCAGAACTTTCAACATAAACTCACTCGGAACTTTTCTAACATAAACTCATTCGGAACTTTTTAGTTCACCCAGAACTTTTTGGTTCACTCAGAAGTTTTGATTCGTCCGGAACTTTAGGTTCATCCGGAACCTGGGAATACAATAAACAGTCGTTTTACCCGAAGAACAAGGAAACCAGTTTTAATCCAAAAATCACCAAGTTTTTCACCAAAAACTTAAATAAACTAATCACTAAGCATCAACTAACCATAAACTACAAATCCCATCAACAAAAACACAAAACCCAACAACTTTTAAAGATCAAAACTCAATAAAATAAGAACTTGAAAACTTGAATAAAAAGATGATGATGAACAAGATGAAATGGAAAGATTAAACAAGAACTTGTATTGATGATTGATGTTTTAGCAATAACAAAACAAAGATTAAAATTACAAGATTTGAGAATCAAAGATCAAAATCACCAAACACCCTAGTGGTGATGGTGATCCTACGAACAAGAAGGGAGAAAAAAGGGGAGGAAAGAAAAACTAAAAACTAACTGCCAAAATGTGTGAGGGGGTGGAATATATATAGGTGTTCCCCTTGGTTGGTGAGTGGGCTTTCTCCCGTTCTTCTTGTCTTCTCGTCTTTTTAGAAAAGTTGACGTTTTCGATTCTGATTCGGGATTTGTCGTCAATTAAATTCAACTCGTCTTTTAATTTCTTCGTTTAATAGACTTGAGTTTCTTCGACTTATGTAAATCTTCCATCTTTGGTCCTTTTCTTCGATAAATCTTCGAATAGGCCCAGTGACTTCAAATCTTTTGCATCTCTTGGACAATAGACTTTATCTTGAGTCTTTTTCTTCGGTAAAACCCGTGCAATCCCATGTTTTCTCCATAATTCATCCGGTCGGCTCTGAAAACACAATAAACACAAAAACCACGCATAATTCCAAACAAATGATATTAAATACGTGTTTTGGTCTCGTTTTAGCCAGAATTAAGTGGTAAAAGGATGGGTGTTTACACACATATCATAGCTTTTGTGAAGTAAGAGTAGGAGTTCCATCTGTTTTCCTTGCAGTCAGTTACTGGACACAAGGTACGGATTTCCCGTCCTTCACTAAGGACTTTCCTTTCTATACATTATTAGGATTCCCCGTCTACGGCCAAATGTTTTCCCCAGTTATATGTTATAAACTTTACATAAATTTCCATGACAAAACTATGTTAAATTGCCTGAGCTTTATATACATGCATGATTAGTTTCATCTAGTTACGGAGGTACCGTAACCATGACACTTGAGGCACCGGTGTCATGACTCCTCCGCGGGGGAGTGATATCTCGTAGCGTCCCTTTATTTCAGTTGGCCATTTATTAGTATTATCAGCGGGGTGTATAGGTGCACCGTACTCTATCAGTTTACAGTTTATCAGGTGAATGTGGTGTGTGCTCTACATCCTTCACATTGAAGCTGATCCCTCCGCCCAGCTTACCAGTTAGAGGTCACCCCTCTACAACATGACGAGGTCACTCCTCTATGTATTCATGCATACGTTGTTATAGCACATGACCTATATAAGCTCTTGGCACTTAAAATAAAGTAATTAAAGGTTTTCATATTCAACAGTTAATAGTTCAGTCTTACCAGTTATAAACTAAGTTTTCCAGGACATACACAGTTACGGCTAAGCATCGGTCCGAGACCGGACCGGACCAGACCGGCCAAGACCGGACCGGACCGAGGACCGAAATGGTCTGAAACCCCGGACCGAGATCGGACCAAAATAGTTCGGTCCGGTCCGGGTTGGTCCGGTCCGGTTCGGTACTCGGTTCGGTCCGGTCGTACTAGACATATTTGACGAGATTTTGGTAAGACCGAACCGGCCCAGACCGGACCGACCGGACCGAGGACCGAATTCTTCCAAAACCCCAGACCGAGGACCGGACCGAAATTGCTCGGTCCGATTCGGTTCGGTCCGGTCCGGTCCGGTCCGGTTTTCTGGTCCGGGTCGGTTTTAGGTCTGCCGTGCTCAGCCCTATACACAGTTTTCTGCTGTGTTTTACTTATCAGTCTTTTAGTTTCACTACTTTCCTTTATATGTTCAGCTTAGTTATTCCAGATCTCTCTTTTATATTCCAGGTATTCTTATCATGTCATTATATCCGTTCACTAAGCGTATTTCTCATCCGTATTTTCTTTCCATTACTCATACAGCAGGTACCCAAGGATGGAGTGCATAGGATGGGAGCTACCTTATACTTCTATTCCTTTTCGCATTCCTTTTACTTTATGCAGATTTTTGAGTTTATGTTAGGAGCCGATGTTTGATTCCGGTTTCCTTTATGGTCATGTATGTTTTATTACATATTTCCTTGCATGCTTTGATGACACGCCATAATTATCATGTAACGGTCTACTTATCAAAGTGGGGGGTGTTACAGTTTAAATCTCTGAATGTCTAAGTTTCACAAAAATCTCGGGATAACATTTGAAGCAAAAGATTTCGCAATATTGAAAACTAATTTCGGAATGTAAAGATCTCGGAATAAATGTTCTACTATGAAGATTCCGGAATAAAACTTGTAAAAGATTTCAAAATACAATTTCTAAAAAATCTCGCAATAAAACTTTCTAAAAGATCTCCCAATAAAATCTCCAAAAGATATTGGAATAACAGGTAATCTCGGAATATTTTACTGACAGATAAACTCAAACAAAACCAAACTCCTAATCATTTTGTACTTGGTTTTAGGCTAATGTGTTACTGAATTTAAGTTATGCTAATACTACAAATAAGGTGTCCAAAGTATCCTAACATCAACTATAACACAACTCCTACAAATCACTTAACCAAACACACCTTAAGCTAATTGTTAAGAAATTTTAATAAAGGAAATGAGAGTTCTGATTTACTTAAGGCTAAAACAAATAATAATCTAGCTAAAACAGATCACAAGAAATAGGAATAAGCAGAGAAACAAGCATTAAGCATACAAAACATGTAATTGCATGATAAATCCTAAATTTGTGCATAAAACTGGAAAAGATGATAAACCTTCTTCCAAGCCACCATTGATGGAGATGAAAGCTCAAAACACGTCATCTAAACCTACTGGTCATGAATCAACCACAACATCACCACCAATCTCTTGAATTCGATGAATTCAAATTCGATTGATAGAATCCCCTCCAAAAACTTGAACAACAACCAAACTGACTCAAATGTGATCAAAACAGCTTGTATAGCTTGTATTTAAGCTATACAACATCAAATGGCCATAATAACGAGAACAACAACAGGATGAAGCATTGTAGAAGACGATGAACAGTGTAAATGGCGAATTTCGATTAAACTGATGTGAATTGAGTTTAGGAAGGAAGTAAAGGATTACATGAGCTAAACTAAGTACAAATTAAGCTAAATTGAACTAAAATGACGTAAAGATTAAGCTAGAATTATAATATGACTACTATGTGAAAAAATGAAGTGTGAATTGATATTTAAAGGTTGTTGGAGGAGCGTAGGGTGGTTTCTAGGGTTTTCTAAGCTGACATGTATGTCAGTGAAAGCAGGGAAACATCCAATTAAAGCTCTCCATGTGTAATTAGGGTTCTTCTTTCGTTGGGAAATTGGGGGTTTATGATTCAGGCAACGACAGGCTAATTGGTTGACACCCTTAGCTTCGTCTCTCCAAGACGAGCATTTTTCATGTGTAACTCAAAGCGTGAAACCCTCTGGTTCGTCGTCTAGACTGTGATGAAGAGGGTAGTGATGTTTCAGTCTTTGAGTGGTTGATAGTTAGTCACACGGATCACTATCCATAAGATAGTTTGATCCGTGTGACACTCTTTCTCGTAATCTTATTGGTCCACATGGCTGGGGCTAAAGAAACTTATGCAGATTGGTAGAATTGGCCTTTGTTCTTTGTATCTTCTACTCTTTCACCTTTTTCTTCATAAAAACTTCATAATTAGCCCTTGTACTTTCATTCTTTTGGCACTTTTGATCCTTTTCTTCATTCTGTCTTTTTCTTTGATAAATGCCCGTGAAATCCCGTGTTTTAATGTTTTTGTCCTTTTGTACCTATTTTAACAACAAACACAAAACCACGCGTAATTCTGACTTTTACGGTATTTAGTTCACATTTGCTTTTGTTTTTCCTTGTTTTAAGTGGTAAAAGGATAAGTTTTTTCACACTTATCAGACACCATGGTTGTGTGTCAAGGTTTAGAAGAAGGTTTAGAGGATGAAGAAGAAGAATAACCAAGAAAGGTTTAAGAAGAATATGGGATGATCCAAACTAGTATTGTATTAAAAATTATTTTGGTGAATAATGAAGTTTGCTAGGCTTAATTGGGAAAGAGCTGGTTTTTAGCAAAAATTTTATCCATGTTTACAAAGATTTAGAGAAAAAGTGTAAAGCAGAGATTTCTTCAAAGTTGCAACCCGCGGTTCCCAAAATAAATGTGCGGTTGCATATCACTAAGGAACCGCCCATTTTATAGAACCGCCGATAGAACCCCTCAAAAATGGGGCTTCCAACCTTTTTCACAAGCCCAGATTTTAGATATATTTTTAAAAAGCCAAAATAGATTACCAAAAAAATCTAGATAGCTAACTAACACATATTTGCACAAAGTCATGTGAATCGAAAATTCGACAACATGAGTCACATTAGGATTAAAATAGTAATCAATCCAAACACAAAGTATTAGTTATGACAAACCAAAGTCTAATGCTAGTGATAGGTGTGAAAACACCCATCTTTTCTACCACTTAATTACATTAAAACGGGACCTAAACGTATATTTTATGTCGTAAATGGCGGAATTTATGCGTGGTTTGTGTTTTTATTGTGTTTCAGGGTCAAAATGTGAAAAGGAAGGAAAACACGATCTTTCACGGGCGTTTATTGAAGAAAAAGACAAAAGACGAAGTCAAAAGATCAAGAATGCAAAAAGAACGGAAGTCCAAGGCTTATTCTGAAGATTTATCGAAGAAAATGTCCAAAGACGAAAGTTTAATAAAGCCGAAGAACTCAAGTCTAATTTATGAAGAAATTACAAGACAAGTTCAAAGAAATCCCGAGACGAAGTCTTTAAAGTCGAAGAATTTAACAAGACTGAAAGACTGAGGACCAAGAAAGAAAGAAAGAAAGAAAGAAAGAGGAAGCCACCAACCACTCCTCTCTCCTATAAATACCACCCTCACTTGTTGTGAGAAGGTTGGTTAGTTTTAGTTTTAGAGAGAGAAAGTGACAGTTTCTCTCACTAGAACTTTAATCTTTCATCTTTTATCTTTCTTGTTTTTAATCAAACCTTTACTTTTTAAGCTTAATCTTCATATTATTAATCTTTCTTCTTAATCTCAATCTTGTTTTCATCATCTTTTTCATCAAGTTCTTATTTAAAGTTTTGATCTTTTAAATTTTCGTGACTTTAAGTTGATGTTTTTATAAGTTTTGATCTTCTCCCTAGCTTATTGATAGCTTATTGGAGTTGTTCTTAGCTTATTGTCCTTGAAAAAGTGCTAAAAAGTTGCTTATTTTCGTCATACATCTGATTCCTATTTTTTAGGAACATCTGATTCGATTTTGGAACTTTTCATAAAGTTGCGAAATTGAACTTTTCATAAGTTGCGAAATTGTACTTTCGTCTGATTCGATTTTGGAACTTTTCATAAAGTTGCGAAATTGAACTTTTCATAAGTTGCGAAATTGTACTTTTGTCTGATTCGATTTTGGAACTTTTCATAAAGTTGCGAAATTGAACTTTTCATAAGTTGCGAAATTGTACTTTTGTCTGATTCGATTTTGGAACTTTTCATAAAGTTGCGAAATTGAGCTGATTCGATTTTGCAATTGTCCATAATTGCGACATTGTGCATTGCGACATTGTGCATTGCGATATTGTGCATTGCGACATTGTTGCATGATTTTGCAATTATTGCGAAATTAATTCATATTTTTTATTAATTGCGAAATTATGTCATTTTTGTCCAATTTTATTTTTAAACTTATTTTTCCCGCCATTTTTACTTAGCTTTATTTTAATTGTTTTGTCTTATTTTTACTTAGCTTTATTTTTATTATTTGTCTTAGTTTAATTTTTAAAGTATTTTATTTTCAAGTCTACATTTTTATCACGTTTTAATTTCTCGTCATTTAATTTTAAAGTATTTATATTTTCGTCATTTACTTAATTTCTTTTAAAGTCTTATTTTTAGTTTAAACTTTTCAAGCTTTTATCTTAATTTCTTTTAAAGTCTTTTATTTAAGTTTTAATTAGTTTATCGCTTTTATTATTTTGTTATTTACGTTAAAGTTTGCATTTTTTTAGATACTCAACGACCTATTCTTTCTTTTCACCAAGAACAACTGATTTGCACACTTAACCGGAAATCAATTCGAGAAGATACCGAGAAAACGAACTTTTTCAACTAGCAAAATCTTAATTTGAAATGGCGCCGCTGCCGGATCTTTTCGTGAAGATTAACGGTTTTTTTGTGAGAGACGCGTTGGCTTTTGGGATCCGTTCACTTGTGAACGTTATTTTTCGTGTCCAAAAATTTTCAAAAATCCCAAAAACATTTGAAAAATCATAAAAAGCATTTCTTTTTCAAAGTTCTGCACCAAAAATATTCTTCTTGCTTATCTATATTTCTTCATGGATTCGTCTTGTGCACGGTGTGGGAGACCATGGCATGGTTTTCAAACATGTCAATGGTGTACTTGTGAGCGGTGTGGTTCTGATATCGAAGATACACAATTTGGCTTTTGTCCATTTTGCAATTCAACAAATTCGTACTTCTCCTCTTACAATACTTTCTCACCCTCTCCCCTCTATGACGATCCTTATCCTCAAGATGCACCGGAGTTTTCTCCATCTCCGTGGTGCTATACGTGTGGGGGTCCTCACGGAAGTTTTCACTGTCCTACAGGGGATCAAAATTACTATAATTATACCCCTTCCAGTTTTGACCAACCCCTGCAAAACCCAATTGATCATCAGCCTCGTCACGGGATGAGTTACCAAGAACCAATTGACGATCTAGCTACAGCCTTTCAAGAACAAAGAAATGATCTTGCTACAGCTTTTCAAGAGCAAACGAAAGAGCTTTGACACACGCTGCAAACTTGTATGGAGTCATTTTTACAGCAGCGAGATCAGACGAATACTCATATCCCTGAGCTTATTATTGACCCTTTAGATAATGAGGAGAGTGATGACGATATTGAGGTGATTTTCGACGAGGAGGAATTTCTAAAGCAACGCAAGATTTCTCCTATTACTCCTTCGTCTATTGCTCCGTCCTTGACTCCTTTTGGAGAAAATGACTTTCTTTGGGATGATATTCAAGCTAGTTTGGGTCCCCTTAATCATAACTCTAACGATTCTTCAACCGATTGGGCAGAAGAACTTCTTACAATTGAGAAACTTCTCAAGGAAGATCATGTTCCTCCTCCTTCTCCTGAATCGGTTACTAATGAGGATCCATCATTAGTTACCCCATCTAGCGATGAACCCAAACATCCAATTCTCGAGGAGTTACCTAATCAACACTCCTCTAATGAGAATTACGTTTACCACATTCGTGAGGATTTAACTTATCAACAATCCTCACAAATGAATGATGGTTTCGTACTTGATCGTGATCTTTTCAACCGAGTTTCTACAGTCCTTATCTGTCCTGAAATCGAAAAGATCAACGTTCATGAGGATGAATGCTTTGACCCGGGAGGTGACATGGACCATTCTATGAATGATAACTTTTCGACTCTTCCAATTGGTCCACATCCATTGTCTTTGGAGGATGATAATGTGATTCCTCTACCCACCCCACCTCCCGTCAATCTGGACTTCACTTGCTTTTCTTATATTGAGCGGACTTTCCTCCCATTCGCTACTTTTCCTCCTGCCGCCCCTTCTTTATTAATGTCCTCCGGGAACGAGGACAAGGTATTTGATCCCGGTATTTCATTCGAGGCTTCCCCATGGACCAATTAATTCGGGGACGAGTCAGGCTCGTGACTCGGTTAATCTAAACAAGCGCTCTTTGGGAGGCAACCCAATTATCTATCTATTTTCATCATAAGTGTAGGGGAGCCCCGTTGGTGTTTCTTGTTTTCTTTCTTATCATTGCAGGGATTCGAGCTTCAAAGACACACTCTTGATGACTTTTGACGAACCGTGATTCCGTGTTCTCATCTTCCCGGTTCTATCCTAAACTCGTTTCGATTCACTATTTTATATTTCTCAATATTAAAATAGGAATCTCTTTAGTTGTCTCTTCCTTAGCAAGATTTAAACAAAGTGCACAATGTCCTAAGTGTAGGGGAGTTTACTCCCACATGCTTAAACATTGTGGAAAATGTTTATATTAAGTGTAGGGGGACTTCTATCGAAGTTAAGTGGCCTTTTCCTTGTATTTGTCCTCATTTTAACCGGAAAATCGATTTTTCGACATTTTTCAAAATTTTTAATCTATTTTGGCCTAGTTGTAGTTCCCTTTATTTTTGCTATTTTTCTCTTATTTTAATAAAATGGTTTTAACAAGTTTAGTTATCTTTGATATATTAGGCCCGTTGTGAATATTTTGACTCAACCCGAGTTTACTTATCCAAGTTCACTCTAGCTAGTATCCTTAACCGTGTAGACCTTAATTGGTTTATTGGGCTAAGAATCCACGAGTCTCATTCCTTGAGATTTTAAATTGTGGAGAACGAGAAATGATAGAGTTGGTTACAAGTTTGGTATTCTTTCATTAACTTATGTGAGTTAATTATGATCTTTTTCTCCCCTCGCTTGTAAATAAATAATTGCAATAAGTAAGGTCGTACGATTTGAAAAATTACTTAGCTTTAAGCCCAAGATCGTTTAAAAGTTACTCGGTATTGATTAGAGTTCATAGCCAAGACATAACTAATGAAACGGGACGCGAAGATTGGCGAGTCCGAAAAGGCCCTAACATGGCATGAGGATTCCCTTTTGTTGCTAAAGATCCAAGATGATGTGAAAAGCATTATTCTGAAGTCAATATGAAGGATCAAGACACACGACGAAAGGCAATCAACTCCCACAAGATCATGGAGAAATCTATCCGAAAAGACCCTTACAAGGTATGAGGATAAATCGATCCAAGTCCGAAAAGGAGGCGGACCGTTTTATATCAACGTCCTAAATAAGGATTGAAGAAATAATGATGAAGTCGTGGTCAATATTTGAAGAATATCTCAACTTCCCCAAGTGAAGATACACACTATATATGAAGAGAAGACCATAATTTCAAGAACGTCTTCTCAAGATTTGAAGTATGAAGTAAATGCCAAATATCGGTCCGAGAAAGGTCTCAAATCGTGAAGCGAGTTATGCCAAGATATGAACTTTTTAAGGTCTCGAGAAGCAGTTTTAAAAGATTTTGTCCTTTAGCTAACTATGGATTAGATCGTCCCACATTATTTTCAGCCTTAAATAATTATCGAAATAAGTCAAACAATGCATCTTCATGATCATTCAAGACAATAATAAAGTATCAGAGATACCCATAGGAATAAGGGAGTTTAAGTGATTAATTGAACCACATGAGTAAATGTTTGTTATGCTAACTTGTACTAACAATGATCTTGTTTTTAAGCTTGGCATGGGGAACGTGAAACTTGAGGGGGATAAACATTCATGACACACAAGCCCTAATGTAAGTCTTAGATTTCTTTGCAAGTTTCTTCCTTATTGAATCTTGTTATTTTCTATCTTTTTTATTTTCCTTAGTTGTTTAATAAAGGCCAAGGTAGGTTGATTATGATGGAAAGTGTAAACCTTGCTTTATTGCTAAGCATTGCATGAGGGCATTGCAATGGTCAAGTGTAGGGGATTTGATAGGTGTGAAAACACCCATCTTTTCTACCACTTAATTACATTAAAACGGGACCTAAACGTATATTTTATGTCGTAAATGGCGGAATTATGCGTGGTTTGTGTTTTTATTGTGTTTCAGGGTCAAAATGTGAAAAGGAAGGAAAACACGGTCTTTCACGGGCGTTTATTGAAGAAAAAGACAAAAGACGAAGTCAAAAGATCAAGAATGCAAAAAGAACGGAAGTCCAAGGCTTATTCTGAAGATTTATCCAAGAAAATGTCCAAAGACGAAAGTTTAATAAAGCCGAAGAACTCAAGTCTAATTTATGAAGAAATTACAAGACGAGTTCAAAGAAATCCCGAGACGAAGTCTTAAAAGTCGAAGAATTTAACAAGACTGAAAGACTGAGGACCAAGAAAGAAAGAAAGAGGAAGCCACCAACCACTCCCCTCTCCTATAAATACCACCCTCACTTGTTGTGAGAAGGTTGGTTAGTTTTAGTTTTAGGAGTAGGAGTAGTTTAGTTTTAGAGAGAGAAAGTGACAGTTTCTCTAACTAGAACTTTAATCTTTCATCTTTTATCTTTCTTGTTTTTAATCAAACCTTTACTTTTTAAGCTTAATCTTGTCTTAATCTTCATATTATTAATCTTTCTTGTTAATCTCAATCTTGTTTTCATCATCTTTTTCATCAAGTTCTTATTTAAAGTTTTGATCTTTTAAATTTTCGTGACTTTAAGTTGATGTTTTTATAAGTTTTGATCTTCTCCCTAGCTTATTGATAGCTTATTGGAGTTGTTCTTAGCTTATTGTCCCTGAAAAAGTGCTAAAAAGTTGCTTATTTTCGTCATACATCTGATTCCTATTTTTTAGGAACGTCTGATTCGATTTTGGAACTTTTCATAAAGTTGCGAAATTGAACTTTTCATAAGTTGCGAAATTGTACTTTCGTCTGATTCGATTTTGGAACTTTTCATAAAGTTGCGAAATTGAACTTTTCATAAGTTACGAAATTGTACTTTTGTCTGATTCGATTTTGGAACTTTTCATAAAGTTGCGAAATTGAACTTTTCATAATTGCGAAATTGTACTTTTGTCTGATTCGATTTTGAACTTTTCATAAAGTTGCGAAATTGAGCTGATTCGATTTTGCAATTTTCCATAATTGCGACATTGTGCATTGCGACATTGTGCATTGCGACATTGTGCATTGCGACATTGTGCATTGGGACATTGTTGCATGATTTTGCAATTATTGCGAAATTAATTCATATTTTTTATTATTTGCGAAATTATGTCATTTTTGTCCAATTTTATTTTTAAACTTATTTTTCCCGCCATTTTTACTTAGCTTTATTTTAATTGTTTTGTCTTATTTTTACTTAGCTTTATTTTTACTTATTTGTCTTAGTTTAATTTTTAAAGTCTTTTATTTTCAAGTCTACATTTTTATCACGTTTTAGTTTCTCGTCATTTACTTTAAAAGTTTTTATATTTTCGTCATTTACTTAATTTCTTTTAATGTCTTATTTTTAGTTTAAACTTTTCAAGCTTTTATCTTAATTTCTTTTAAAGTCTTTTATTTAAGTTTTAATTAGTTTATCGCTTTTATTATTTTGTTATTTACGTTAAAGTTTGCATTTTTTTTAGATACTCAACGACCTATTCTTTCTTTTCACCAAGAACAACTGAGTCGCACACTTAACCGGAAATCAATTCGAGAAGATACCGAGAACGAACAATTTTCAACCTAACAAAATCCTTACATTAGCTAGAAATAAAACAAGTCTAAGGAAAAGAAATGTTCAACATTAAACTAAATTAAAACCTATGTCAATAAAATGACGTCTTCACCGTTAACTTCAAAGAATCATCACTTCTTTTTCTTGCCAAGCTTCTTGAGCATACTCCCTATAGCCTTGAAGGCACAACTTGACTCTATAAGATGATCGTACAACTCCGCTCGAGTTTGAAGGTTTGACCGATAGACATCCTCAAGACCAAAGTTTGAGGAAGTTGACTCGATGAAGAACTAGGAGGACGAATAATTGGGTCTAACCCATCTATGAAAGTGTTTGAAGATGGGGTGGAGTCACTCGTAGAACCGACATTGGTACTAGTTCCCGCACCATCACCATCACTTGATGATGAGGAACTTTCCTTGTTTTCGGTTTCTTGATGATCACTTCTATAAGTCCCTCGGTCACTCCTAATCATTCGTGGACGCATCTTTTGAATTAGATATATCACACGATTAACCGACACATAGTTAGAGAGACCGAGATTGGGATAGTCATGATCAACCCTTTTCATAAGGTGAGTGAGGAGCATGGCATAGGGAAGGTTAGCTTTTGATTTCGAGAGGATGTAACTGATCTGTCGAGCGATGAAGTATGCAAGATTTTAATTGGTGGAAGTGCATGTGTAACTCATCATGTGATCCATACAAGCCGGAACATGATCACGGTTTCCACCATGACAAAATACATTCTCCCTAATGATATCGACCCAAGAGACCATACACTCTTTAAGATCGCTAACGAGTATCTCATGGCATTTCAAAGCATGCTTCTTAGTATGGATACTACTTACAACGGCTTAGTTACGACCTTTGGTGATGAGCTCAAGTATGAGTTCTAAGTCCGGCATTTCGGTGTCATATGGAGGATTGTCGATACACACTTCCAAGGAATCAATTTTCCATGACTCCGTAAATCGACATTGAACTTCATATGGCTAAGTGCCTTACCGAATTCCTAGAGAGAGTAAGTGATGAGTCGACCATTAATGGCGAACCTAACAAACATTCCATCTTCATTATATAGAAGGGAATATGTGCTAAAGAACTCTAGGAGAAATTGGGGATAAGTAAGCTCGTCGATGTCTAGCAAGCAATCGAACTTAATTTCACTAAACATGTGTCTAGTATAATCATATCCCTCAATGTCCCTATAGACAACTCTACCCTCATGAAAGTAACATTTTTGAAGTGAATGAAAAGTATTACCAAGGGCTACGGATGACACGACTCGACAAGATTAGGCATATAACTCTCAATTTTGTGGTGGTCTTGTTGAAACTGAAGGCATGATTAAGCACCTATATAACATACAAAAATATGTCCACAATCACTCTTATGTTATATAATGAATAAAAATCAAAATCATAAGAATGTGTTTAATCAATTACTTGACTAACCAAAGGATTAATCCTTAATCTTCTTATGTCCACAATGTACCAATTTCATCTTTGACTAGTACATATGAATTATGTAACATCAAACATGAACTTGAACATTGGTTTTTCAAAATCCATTTTTTAGGTACGCATTAACAGTGCAATTACTAATGTGTTAAAGGGTTCATGTCAATTCCATCATTCAACCAAAGTAATTAGTTAAAATTCAGATTTGTTCTATAAGTTGGTTTTAGTGAAATCGCAAGGATTCAAACCTAAGGAATCATAGCATTACAACTATGTCAACCCACATTCCTAATTAGGTTCCAATTCGATTTTAATTTTAAAAATCCCCAATTATAAAAGTAAGAACCTTAGAACAAATTGATTTAAACTGAATGAAGATACTTACAACTAATTGATGTTAGATGAAGGATGAGTGAAACCCTTGTCTTGAAACTAATTAATTTGAGTGATTTGAAGCTTTTAAAAACTTATCAATGGTGATTTTGTGAAGATCGTCGCCACCAAGAAGAAAGAAAAGAGGATGGTTTTGAAAAAAATGATATTTTAATAAAAACCTGTTTATTTTATCCTCAATTGTTTGTGGTTCATTATTGATATTAAACCGCACATTTAAACCATGACAAAGGAACCGCTAGTAGAGGACCATTTTTAACCAAGAGAATGAAAGAAATTCTCAAATCCAAGTTTTTCTAAAATACTTAAAATATATATCAAGCCTTTTAAAAATCATTGGACCACTCCGAGACCAGGTTATAATGCCTTAATGAAGGATTACGAGTTAAATCGAGACCGAAAAACACCGAATTTGACCGAAACGGAAAAACGACTACTCGTAAGAAAAGACAAAGAGGGAGAAACCAAGAGGAGTGAATCAAGGCTAAGTTCAATTCTCAAGAGATGAGTGAAATTCTTCAAGTTGTAGAAAGAAGAGCTTGTGTCATCTATAGTGGCTTAAGACGTGCCTTTCCGGCGTAAGGTTAAAAGGCTTTGGTAATGAACCATACCAAGCAATTTTGTTATATTGAGTAACACTTTCAAGCAATTCTCTTAAACTTTTACAAAATATGAGCAAGAGTATAGATTCACTTTCTTTCCCACGTGACCGGACAAATATCATTGCTTAGGATTTCAATGACAATATCCTTGGAATATTTCAATTCCAAATGTGTAATATCCTAACTACAACTTATGATGTAGTTTGGTATCTCATAGGATTAATCAGTCATCTTAGAGATGAGATCAATTGCACATATTACACATGATATAGGGCATACTAACCATATAAATTGAAAACCATAAAAATCATGCTTGATACTTTAAGCTACTACTAACTCACACTACAACACCTAAGTGAGTCCAGTATCCAAGATCATGAAGGTTTAAGAGGGTGAAAGAATAGAATCACATACCACAAACAAATGTCAAGGAAAGGATGCCAAGAACAATCACATAGTCAAGTAATGATCAATAGAATGATCAATAGGGCGTGTGGAAGGGCGAAAACATACCTTTTGCCGCAAAGTGCATCCAAGTCTTCAAAGGACTAATGCAACACCCAAACTTGACCAAAGTGAATACTAAGTCTTCAAGGACTAGTATCATTACACCAATCTTGATATCATCATCCTATGATGTTGGAGATCAAAAGGAGATGAGTCTTCTACAAGTGCAAGTAGCTCAATTCATAATCAAGTTAATGACTGATTGTGGTAAAATTATGACCTTTAGGAAAAGGTGCGTAAAAGCGGTAAGTATTAAACAAATGATTTTAGGAAAAACCAAGTGTTAATTACCCTTATGAAGTTCCAAGTTCGTTTCCCAAGGAGGTATATGTGTGTGAAAAACTTGTTAAATGTTTGTGATTAATGATTGGTTTAGAGGGGATGAGAAAAGAAGATGACGAAGACGTAAAAATTACTACTAGAATGATAAAACGTAAACCGTAAAAACTACAAAAATAAAAATTAATTCTAAAAATTACCAAAAATTCACCAAAAATTAAAATAAATAAACTAAGAGTTTACCAATGATCAAAACTTTTTCAAACCTTTTAAATAATTAAATATTCAATTTTTAAATGCTAATTAAAGCCCTAAAAATCAAATAAATTATCAAAAAGCCCAAATAAAGATTTTTCAATTGGTAAACCTCTAAAATGACCTAAAAAGATTAAAAACTATTTTTAGAAATTTTTAAACTAATAAAATTATTTAAAATGATTTAAAAATTATTAAAACTTAAAATAATTATAAAAATTAATCTAGAAATGATAAAATTATTCTAAAAGTTGCTAAATTCCAATTTTAATGTATTAAAGCTAAGAAAAATATAAAAAGTTGGAAAATGTGAAATTTGAAAAATAATAATAAAATAATATTATAATAATGTTAAAAATCCAAAAATTATAAAAAATTCTAAAAACTTGCAAACTAGTTTATATTAACCTAAATAATCAGAAAATCAAAGTGAAATGACCAGAATACCCCTATGGGCCCTCAAATGGGCCAAAACCAAAAACAGTCAACCTTAATGGGCTTTTGGGCCCAAAAAGTCAAACTTGGCCCAATTGACTTGGAAAAGCCCAATCTGGCTCAAAATTTAAATCTAAGAATAAAACTCTAAAGGCCCAAAAGCTGAATATGAGCTTATCACATCTTAATAAGCAGGCAGCTTATTCTTATTGGGCTTTTCAGCCCATTAAGCAATAAGCCAATGCCATAAGCTCTAATTTGACACACAACCTTCTTTTGGGATGCTTATGAGATCTGTAAAAAGAAATTTTGAAAAAACACAATCAATAAGCCAGAAATAAGCAAAGTAAAAATCCACAAAACGACAAAATAGTCGGGTTTGAGATTTAGGGCACCTCAGAAGCTCTAGTTTGTTGCAAAAGCTCACAAATAGCTTAACTAAGAATAATTAATCAAGAAAATCACAAAAAGCCAAGTAGAATAAGCTGTAAGAGCAAATAAGCTGGCTGAAAAAGCCAAATAAGCTAGTTTTCTAGCAAAAGCTTAACCAAAAGACTTGTAACCTTCCAGATTTGTTATTAAGCTAAGAAAAATGATTTCTATTACAAAAGCCAAGTTGTTGCATGTGCCAATAAGCAGTTCTCAAAAATAAGCCAATTTGTGCTTATTTGACCAAAAGTCAAAGTACTCCAAAGTTCACCAAATGATCAGGAATGGTATAAGGGCTTGTTATAAGCAAATTTTGTGAAGGACTCAAGGAGGAGGCCTTGTGAATCAAGAGGTCAGTTGACCTATTGATGGCAAATTTTGGCAATAAGGGCTTAATAAGCCAGTTAGCTCATAAGCCAGATACAAAGCACACCAAATAGCAAAATCCACTCACAAGCAGCACATAAACAAGTTCCAAGCAGCAAAATCACAAGGCATACACTAGGATCACAAATGCAAGCACAAAATGAGGTGGTCACTTTGCTGATGCAAATGACCACTTTAGCAAACTTTGATAAGCTATAGCAATCACAATAAGCCACCAAATTCAACAAACAGACAACCAATAGATAGCTTATCACCTAAACTATTCTCAAACCTGATTTCAGACCTTAGATCCAAGTAACAAAGAAGTTATTGGATCTGATGTGTTTGACCAATTCTAAAACTACTTTTATCAGATTTTTTTGCAAAACTTCAAATCCCTTTTCCAAACTTTCAGAAAGTAAACCAATGACTAAAACTTGTATATTAAGACTTGTTTAGACCTCCCAAACCCTAAGAACCAAGGGCTCAAGGCCACAAGGCCTTATGAACCAGTAATCCCAAACAACCCTTTATCAACCACTTTTCAAACAAACTTCTGATTTCTACTAATAACCTACTGATTTTAATGATAAAAAACACTTACTAGGCACCAACTAACATAATCAAACACAAAAATCACCAGCACAAACACAAGAACACAAAATCAAAGTTCAAAATCCAAAACAGGCAGTAACATGAAATTTTTTTGAGAGGAATCTTAACAAGAGGTTATACCTGCCCTCCACAACATCCTAGGAGGGCCAGCTATGCTCCTTGGACCTTGTTCAACAACTAGAACAAGACCAAGGTACTTCAACAAAGGAGATGCAAGACTGCCTTGGTTGATGGTTCAAAGTAGAACCTCAAGGACTTGATTTCTTCAACACAAGCAGCAAACAACTCAACCAAGGGCTCTAATCCCTTCACAAGCTTGGTGTCAATAAGCTTGCAAAAGCTTATAGCTTATGGCTAAGGGTTAGTACACAAAAATAAGCAAAATCAGAAACCTTCTTTCAAGCTTTTTCAAACTTGAAAAACTTACCAAACATATACGTCCTTGAACCAAATGATTCAAGCACACTTATAAAAATCAATGGAACTCAGAATCACCTTTAAACAATACCAACTTTCAAAAACATAAAAAGGAATTACAATTTTCTCAAAATACCAACTTTTATAAATTTCAAAAAGGAATTACAAGTTTAAAAGGTAAAGACTGGAACAAAGGGACTCTCACATGTTGAGGTCTCCTTTTATAGGCAAATGTCAGGCTACACTATTCACAAACCCTAGAAGTGAATTCTCTAAAATTCCCTTAAGTCCTTGAGGCAGTTTGTTGTTGATGAGCTGTCCAAAATGATCCAAGACGTTCAATTTAGCTTTGGGGTGAAGCAAAGGCTCTCAGCTGTTGATCTTGACACGTGGCATGACTTGGAGGGCAAGTAGTCACATGATAGGTGAACGGGTATTTGGGGGTGGGGTCCATTATGAGTGGGAGTGAGGGTTTTTGGTGTGGGATGTGTTTAAGGTGAGGTGAATCAAACGTGTGCCAGGGTAATTGCAAATTACCCTTTGTTTTAAGTGAGGTAATTCTGGGTGGTGAAAAGGTGAACAGTAACATGTTTGATCCGAAATTGGGGGAAGTGGAGTTGTTTGGCGCAGTTTCATGTTTAAATGTTTCAATAGCACACATTTGGCCCTTGTGTTTTGGGAATTTTGGTAAAACAAGTATTTCAGCCTAAAAACTTCTTTCCCTTTGTTATTATCTTTCACACTTTGGCAGTTTTGGCACAAAACTTTGGAAAAGGATTTCAAAGGATTATTTTTGCCATTTTGAGATATTTCAAGGGCTGATCTTGGACATTCTTGATCTTCAAAGGTCTTCAATGTATCTTTGGCATCATGAGGAACTATAATTGACAATTTGAGGGACCAATCTTGCCATTTCTTCAAAGTTGAAGGACCATTTGTGTAATTTTGACAAACTTAAAGGACCAAACTTGTAATTATCAATATACAATGGTTTTAAGTGTCATTTCTTCAATAAATGAGGATCAATCTTGTATGTCTTCAAGTCTTCAAGGGTATTTGTTGAATATTCCATGATTTAGGGCCCGGTTCTTTGTACGGCTTCGTTTCTCGTGTCCGTTTTTCCTTGTATCTTGTGATCTTTTTTCTTTTTCACGATATCCATACCTAAAATACACAAGTAAACAAACACAAGCATATATATGGTATTTTATGACATTTTAATGCATTAAAAGCCCGAAAAGAACGATGAGATCATGTATAAATGCCATCTCATCACTCCCCCATACTAAGCCATTGCCGTGCCCTCAAGCAATGCTAGAATAAAGTATCTAAGCATCACCAAAGTTCAATTTTATTAACCTTTATTGAAGAGTAAAAGACTTGCAACATACTACGAAGATGTGTAAAGACATAACATATGATTTTCATCACGAAGGTGACTTTTAGGGTCAAAGAATAGAAACAAGTAAATGTCCCTTAGAGTAAACTTCGTCATCCTTGATTGTCATACATTCCATGCTAAGTGCAAAAACGAGATCATGGTTGGTACAAGTCACAATGCTAACACTACTCATACGTCCAAACTGTGTAATACTTTTTCTCCCCGCAATCCTAGTTATTATAAAAGGAAATGGGTTACTAGCATTTTTATCTATTTGTCATGGATCACAAGTGATTCATATTGACTTATTTGAGTAGTTATTAGTCCGAAAGCAAAGTAGCACGATTTGATCAATAGTTAGCCGAAGGACAAAATCTTTTAAAACGGCTTTTCGTGTATCTCCTTAAGTTCATATCTTGGCATAACTCGTTTCACGATTTGAGACCTTTCTCGGACCGATATTTGGCATGTACTTCATACTTCAAATCTTGGGAAGACGTTCTCAAAATTATGGCCTTCTCTTCATATATTTGGAATTTATTCACTTGACGTTTTTGAGAGATTCTTCATATTTGGACCACGACTTCATCATTTTTCTTCAATCTTTACTTTGGATTTTGATATACAACGATCCGCCTCCTTTTCGGACTTGGATATATTTATCCTCATACCTTGTAAGGGTTTTTTCGGATAGACTTTCTCCATGATCTTTAGGGGAGTAATTGCTTTTCGTCGTGTGTCTCGATCCTTCATATTGATTTAGGAATAATGATACTTCACATCATCTTGGATCTTTAGCAAAAAATAGAGCTCCTCATGCCTTGTTAGGGCCTTTTTGGATGATCGCCAATCTTCGCGTCCCGCTTCAATAAGTTATGGCTTGGCTATGAACTCTATTCAACCCCGAGCAACTTTTAAACGATCTTGCGCTAGATGATAAGTAACCTTTCAAATCGTACGACCTTGCTTATTGCAATTATGATTTATTCCTAATGCATTGATCTTATGGGAAGAAAAAGCCACAATTAAAAACATATGAGTTTTTGAAAGAACACTTTCATGTTCTACGTTTAGCATGATCACTTGTCTAACTCTATCATCTCTCGTTCTTCACTATATAAAGACCTCTAATTAAAGAGACTCGTGAATACTTAGCCATGCAAGTCAAAATTAAGCCAAATTTGGATTAGCTTTCATTAATACTATATCAAATCAAAGTTTTGGGTTTTCAAGCCACCTATAGGATCTTACACTTTCTTGGACTTTTTCAAGTTTAGATAATGCATTTTATAGTTCCCTTGATAAGTGACTTTCTAGGATCAATTATAGGAACTTGCGAAAAGTTCTTGTTCTTAACCCGTATGAATTAAGACTTTCGCGTTTTAAAGCTCCCTATATAAAATTCTAGCAAAACTTGAATTGAGCGGGTTAAGGAATGTAAATGGCTCCAAATGCCCATCAAGTCAAAAATTAACTCTTATTCTACCCATCAGAAAATATACATTCGTGTCTTAAAAACACTTATGAAAACTAAGAAAATTTTTAAAATTTGGCCATTTTTAGCCTTATTAGCAACAAAAACAAAAAAAAGAAAGTTGGAAAGCGTGAGGGCGTAGCAAAGCAAGTACCTATTCACCCCCCATACTAAAAGTAAACATTGTCCTCAATGTTTCGAGTCTAAAGGTGGAGCACCCCCATACTAGAGACGAAGAATCGAATGCTTAGGATCTAGCATGGAAAGGGTGATCAAAAATATATCTAAAGCCGTTTATTAAGTATGCTAAAAGATAATTGTTAGAAGAATAAAGGATATGTCATGGATTCGTGAAAAACTTCCTCAAGCAAACGATGGAGGCTCACGTAAACGAACACGAGAGTCTTAAATCGTTGATGATGATGATGATCTAGATAACACAATCACAAACAACCACGAGACAACGAGTTGAAAGGGTACAAGTCCCCTTATTAGTGAATAGTAAGCATAAAGGATAAGCATGGGATCTCCCCCACGAGGCACCTCGTTTTTGATTACCGAATCATGAGCTCGACTCGATCCCCTCAATGCTAATTATCATTGGGGAAGGTGACTTGGTCGAGGGCAACCATTGAAGGAATTTCCCCACCAAAGTAGTGCTTAAGCCTATGTCCATTCACCTTGAAGTTAGGACCATCATCTTGAGCTAGGTCGATGGTCCCATAAGGAAACCCTTGTGTAATGGTGAACGGACCCGACCAACGAGATTTCAATTTCCCGGAAAATATCTTAAGTCGAGAGTTAAAAAGTAACACTTGATCACCAACGTTAAAAACCCGGTTTTTAATCTTTGAATCATGAAACTTTTTAGTCTTTTCTTTAAAAATTAATGAATTTTCATAAGCATTATCTCTTAATTCATCCAATTCATTCAATTGTATTTTCTGGTGATCTCCCGCGGTCTTCAAGTCAAAGTTTGCATGCTTAAGGGCCCAATATGCCTTGTGCTCCAACTCAATGGGCAAATGACAATTCTTCCCATAGACTAACTTATAAGGAGTGCAACCGATAGGTGTCTTATAAGCGGTCCTAAAGGCCCATAAAGCGTCATCAAGTTTGTCGGACCATGAAGCACGGTTTTCTCCAACTGACCTCTCTAAAATCCTCTTCAAAGCTCGGTTCGAAACCTCGACTTGCCCACTCGTTTGCGGGTGATAAGCCGTAGAAAGACGATGAGTAACTCCATATTTCTTTAGAACCTTTTCGAATTGGTCATTACAAAAATAGGTTCCACGATCGCTTATAATAGCACGAGGGGTTCCGAACCGAGAGAATAGTTGCTTCAAAAACTTCACTACCACACGAGCATCATTAGTAGGCAAAGCCTTAGCTTCCACCCACTTAGAAAGGTAGTCCACCGCGACGAGGATATATTTGTTGCCATGAGACGATGGGAACGGCCCCATAAAGTCTATTCCCCATATGTCGAAAATCTCACACACTTGAATTATGTTTTGCGGCATTTCATCACGTTGAGATGATTTTCCTTGACGTTGGCACGAATCACACGACTTCACAAGTGCGTGTGCATCACGATAGATAGAAGGCCAAAAGAAACCGGCATCGAACACTTTCTTAGCCGTGAGATTAGCACCGTGGTGACCACCCGTGGGTCCCTCGTGACAAGCTCTAAGGATATTAGAAGCTTCGGCACCAAAAACACAACGTCGAACGAGTTGATCCGCACAAACCCGAAAGAGATAAGGGTCGTCCCAAAAATAGAACTTGACGTCACGAAAGAATTTTTGTTTTTGTTGTGTCGTCATACCCTTGATTATGAAATTGCTCGCATGGTAATTTGCAATGTCAGCAAACCATGGGGTGGTGTCTTTAGAATTCACTACATCGAGAGTCTCAAGAGGAAATGTTTCGATGATTTCCTTGTTCTCGAAAACATCTTTGTGAGGATCTTCTAGACGAGAGAGATGATCGGCCGCTAGATTCTCGGCTCCTTTTTTGTCAAGCACGGTGACATCAAATTCTTGGAGGAGGAGCATCCAACGAAGCAATCTCGGCTTAGCATCTTGCTTAGCTAAGAGATACTTGATAGCCGAATGGTCGGTATACACGATGCTTTTAGTTAAGACGAGATAAGGTCGGAATTTCTCAAAAGCATATACCACGGCAAGGAATTCCTTTTCCGTTGTGGTGTACTTTAATTGAGCCTCGATCATCGTCTTACTAGCATAGAGGATAGGACGGAAATGCTTGTCATAACGTTGCCCTAAGACGGCCCCTATAGCATAATCACTTGCATCGCACATGATTTCAAAGGGTAATTCCCAATTAGGAGCAACAAGAATGGGAGCTTCGGTAAGTTTCCTTTTGAGAGTTTCGAAAGCTCTAACACAATCCGCATTGAAGTTAAAAGGAGCATCCTTCTCGAGAAGGTGTGTCATAGGTCGAGAGATTTTCGAAAAGTCCTTGATGAAACGACTATAAAAGCCCGCGTGGCCTAGGAAACTCCTAACTCCCTTAACGGTTTTGGGATGAGGTAACTTGGCGATGACGTCTACCTTAGCTTTATCGACCTCAATCCCCGCTTTCGACACCTTATGCCCTAAGACGATTCCTTGTTTACACATAAAATGACATTTTTCCCAATTAAGCACAAGATTGGTTTCTTCACAACGTTTTAACATTTGCTTGAGATTAGATAAACATGACATGAAAGAATTGCCAAACACCGACAAGTCATCCATAAACACTTCCATCGACTTCTCGATCATATCGTGAAAAATCGCCATCATACACCGTTGAAACGTACCCGGTGCATTACAAAGTCCGAAAGGCATCCTACGATAAGCGAACGTTCCATAAGGACACGTAAACGTAGTCTTCTCTTGATCACGAGGGTCGATAGGGATTTGAAGGTAACCGGAAAAACCATCTAAAAAGCAATAGAATTCATTTCCCGTAAGTCGCTCCAACATTTGATCCATGAAGGGCAAAGGAAAGTGGTCTTTACGAGTGGCGTCATTTAACTTTCGGTAGTCAATACACACCCTCCAACCGGTCACAACACGAGTGGGAATTAACTCGTTATTTTCTTTAGGCACAACGGTCATTCCTCCCTTTTTAGGGACACAATGGATTGGGCTCACCCATGGGCTATCGGATATAGGATAAATCATTCCCGCGTCAAGGAGTTTAAGGACCTCCTTTTTAATGACATCGTGGATTTTGGGATTCACCCTTCTTTGACTTTGAATTGCGGGTTTGTAGTCCTCCTCCATTAAAATCTTGTGAGTACAAAAATTTGGGTCAATACCCTTAATGTCGGATATTTTCCACGCAATTGCCCCTTTATGAGCCTTAAGAACTTTCAAGAGCTCGGTTTTTTCTTCATTAGCAAGACCTCTTGCAATAATAACCGGCAACTTGTCATCACCTTCCAAGAATGCGTATTCAAGGTGAGAAGGAAGATCTTTCAATTCAAGGATAGGTGGTTCCTCGATTGAAGATTTCGGTTCAACACTCATAACTTCCATCGGCGGAAGAAATGGTGGAATAGAAGTATCATCACTAATCAACACTTCATCTTGATTGTCGATCTCATTTGAAGTGAGATCGCCTCCTTGGAATGGAGTGAGATTTGGTGTGGAATTAGCAAGAATCGGATCCAAAATGGTGGGATTACCACTTGATGAGCTATCAGAAAAACCTAACACTTCTTGTGAAAATTCATCGCAAACCAGATCAACGATGTCAATGTGATTGATGGTAGCGATTGCATAAACATGAGAAGGTTTCGAGTTTTGAGTAGCGTTTATAACAAGTTCCTCTTCGTTGAATCTCAAAGTGATAGTTCTTGCATGAACATCGATAAGCGATCTCGAAGTGTCTAAATATGAACGGCCTAAAATTAGAGGAACTTGAGGATCCGCGGGGATGTCAACTACTATAAAATCAACGGGATAGTAGAACTTCCCCACTTTCACGAAAACATCTTCGGCTACTCCACGTGCTAAAATCGTAGAATGATCGGCCATCTCGATAGACATGTTCGAAGGAATAAGAGCCGGAAGCGAAAGCGATTTCCAAAAGGAAAATGGCATCAAATTAATGCTCGCACCAAGATCGGCCAAGGCGAGGCATTCTTTCATATCTTGTATGTCACAAGGAATGAGAAACTTTCCGGGATCACCAACTTTTTCCGGTATGCGGTTAAGATAAACTGAAGAACAATTAGCAAGTTTTGAAAGCTTTTCCTTATCGCTCATCATACTTTTAAAAGTGGAAGCGAAACGAGGCATATATAACAACGCGTCGGCTAAACTCACATCAAAATGCACTTGTTGAAACATCTTTATAAAAAGCTCAATTTGTTGTTTGTTACGTTCTTGCAATTTCTCTTTGTTTCGTCTCGAAGGGTAGGGTAAAGGTGGTGTGGGTTGGTCATTAGGCAACGGCCTTGGAAACTCGGGTTACACAATTGGTATTGGTTCAACTGTAGGTGTGGTTTGAGCGGTACTTTGTGGGATTGTAATGTGCTCCTTTTCTACCATCACCTCGGGTTCTTTCTCGATTTCCTTCTCCGTAGAAGTACTTGGACGAGAGATTGGTTCCTTGAAAGTTTTACCACTTCGTGTAGTAATAACCTTCATTTCTCCCTTCGGGTTTGCAATGGTATCACTAGGAAGACCACCCGAGGAAGAGGGTTTATACATGATTGCTTCAAACATCTTAGCCATTCGGTCCTCAAATTTTGATTGCCTAGCATCCGCTTTTAATAACTCTTGCTTAATCTCATGTTGTCCTAATTCCATCTTTTGTTGGTTTTGTTGAAGACGTTGGACATTTCCTTCCATTTTGTTTGCATGAGTTTTAAGTTCATTAGCAAGTTCATTTTTTAGCTCGTTTTTCAACTCGGATCTTAAGCTAATCATCTCACGTTGCATGTTATCAAATTTTAGATCATTTGCTTTAGCATAATCCAAAAATTCTCCTTGAAGATTTTTAGTGTGAGCATTTTGAAAACCTTGTGTAGTGTTTTGAAAATCACGGTTTTGGTTTTGATTAGTGACTTGTCCATTCCCATTTTGATAATTCCCCTTGTTGTAATTACGTGAATTGCCTTGATAATTACCACCTTGGTTGTTGTTTCGATAGTTATTAACATTTTGGTTTGGTGGAGCTTGATTTTGGCGGGAACCTTGACCGTTTTGGTTGTAAGTTCCCGTTGCTACATAAGCACTCGAAGTGTTACCATCCGCGGTAATGCACTCGAAAAGATCATGAGTTCCACCACAAGACAAACAACTCTTAGCAACCGCTTCAACCGAAGCAGAATTAGAAGCTTCTTGAGCTTTCCAATGGGACATAAGATTAGCAAATCTATCAAAAAACCGATTTTCCTCATTAGCTTCATCATGTAAGGCATTAATGCTACGAGACGATGACGATGATGACGAACCCAAATTGGCAACACTCGGTGTGTTACGAGGGCTATAAACCTTAGATCTATTATCGATGATTTTCAAAGCCTCATTTGTCGTCTTGCACAAAAAATTACCACCCGCGGCGGCATTCAAATAATATCGTTCATGATCATTAAGCCCATTATAAAAAGTATCAATTTGATGCAATTCCGAAAAATCATGGTGTGGACATTCATGTAACATTTCTTTAAAGCGTTCCCATGCCATTGAAAAACTTTCATTATTTCTTTGCACAAATCGTGAAATCTCATTTTTCAAATGTGTTGTTTTAGATGGTGGAAAAAACTTGTTCACAAACTTAGAAACGAGATCGGCCCATGTCAAAATCGAATTTGGTGGTTCTTTCTCAAGCCAAATTTTTGCGGGTCCATCTAAAGGTTATGGAAACAACATCATCTTAATGGCGTCATGTGGAACATCCTAAAACTTGCTAGTAGCGGTGAGACGGTTAAAATTCCTAATGTGGTAGTGCGGGTTGTCCTTCTCGTGACCTCTAAACTTATTTGCTTGCAACATCGACATTAAACCCGTCTTAATCTCGAAATTCTCCGCAAGGATGGCGGGAATCACAATAGCCTCTCCAAAACCCTTGGTGGGTGCTTGTAGCAACTCCATCATAGTACGATTAGCCATGACGACTTCTTGTTCTACAATTGGTTCAACAATTGGAGGTTGTTCTTCAATCAACGTCTCTTGATTGGCTTGCTTTTGAAGACGTTTACGAGCTCGTTTTGCTTGATTACGAGTGATCATAAACTTCACGAAGAATGGGAGGTGAGCAAAGAAGATTCTTTTTGGGTGTTTTGTGATTTTTCAAATTTTTTTGTGTTTTTTATTGTATTTAATTTTTTTGGATTTTGGTGTATCTTCGTAGACAACAATCTACAAAATCTCTCCTCGAATCAAACTCTTGATTAAAGAAGCCTCAAAGGAATGAAAACGATCACGTGGAGTGAACGCCTTCGAATGACTTTAGAACTTTGGTGAAAACCAAATTGTTCAAGAGGGTTTAATCACAATGAAACCAAGCAAATATATTATACGTAATAATACTTTGGGCGGCAAAACCCTCGATTAGCCTTCAATCTCAAAATACTCACAAGCAAGCGGGGAAACAAGGCGGCGCGAAGCACTTAAGAGCCTTTTTCCTTAGGGTATATTTTATAATACCCGCCTTATACCCACCTTATAGTTTGTATTTTTCAAAATCGAGCTTCACAAAATATTTATCTATTTTTGCCTTTTTCTTTTTGTTTGAGATTCGAATACAATAATTGAGTGATGAAATCCCAATTAAGGTCGTGTTTTCACACTTTTGGAGATATTGTTTATTTGTTGTGATACTTAATACAATATAGTAATAATATTTTCACAAGAAAAACCAAGAAAACCGATAATACGTATTAGTAGATTTCTACTAATACAAATACTATTTATGGTTAATATTAAAAACAACAATACAAATTAATCACGACACACCTCCCCGGAAGCGGCGCCAAAATGATTGGGGTAAAATTACGACCTTTAGGAAAAGGTGCGTAAAAGTGGTAAGTATTAAACAAATGATTTTAGGAAAAACCAAGTGTTAATGACCCTTATGAAGTTCCAAGTTCGTTTCCCAAGGAGGTATATGTGTGTGAAAAACTTGTTAAATGTTTGTGATTAATGATTGGTTTAGAGGGGATGAGAAAAGAAGATGACGAAGACGTAAAAATTACTACTAGAATGATAAAACGTAAAACCGTAAAAACTATAAAAATAAAAATTAATTCTAAAAATTACCAAAAATTCACCAAAAATTAAAATAAATAAACAAAGAGTTTACCAATGATCAAAACTTTTTCAAACCTTTTAAATAATTAAATATTCAATTTTTTAAATGCTAATTAAAGCCCTAAAATTAAATAAATTATCAAAAAGCCCAAATAAAGATTTTTCAATTGGTAAACCTCTAAAATGACCTAAAAAGATTAAAAACTATTTTTAGAAATTTTTAAACTAATAAAAACTTATTTAAAATGATTTAAAAACTATTAAAACTTAAAATAATTATAAAAATTAATCTAGAAATGATAAAATTATTCTAAAAGTTGCTAAATTCCTATTTTAATGTATTAAAGCTAAGAAAAATATAAAAAGTTGGAAAATGTTAAATTTGGAAAATAATAATAAAATAATATTATAATAATGTTAAATATCCAAAAATTATAAAAAAAATTCTAAAAACTTGCAAACTAGTTTATTTTAACCTAAATAATCAGAAAATCAAAGTGAAATGACCAGAATACCCCTATTGGGCCCTCAAATGGGCCAATACCAAAAACAGTCAACCTTAATGGGCTTTTGGGCCCAAAAGTCAAACTTGGCCCAATTGACTTGGAAAAGCCCAATCTGACTCAAAATTTAATTCTAAGAACAAAACTCTAAAGGCGCAAAAGCTGAATATGAGCTTATCACAGCTTAATAAGCAGGCAGCTTATTCTTATTGGGCTTTTCAGCCCATTAAGCAATAAGCCAAAGCCATAAGCTCTAATTTGACACACAACCTTCTTTTGGGATGCTTATGAGATATGTAAAATGAAATTTTGAAAAAACACACTCAATAAGCCAGAAATAAGCAAAGTAAAAATCCACAAAACGACAAAATAGTCGGGTTTGAGATTTAGGGCACCTCAGAAGCTCTAGTTTGTTGCAAAAGCTCACAAATAGCTTAACTAAGAATAATCAATCAAGAAAATCACAAAAAGCCAAGTAGAATAAGCTGTAAGAGCAAATAAGCTGGCTGAAAAAGCCAAATAAGCTAGTTTTCTAGCAAAAGCTTAACCAAAAGACTTGTAACCTTCCAGATTTGTTATTAAGCTAAGAAAAATGATTTCTATTACAAAAGCCAAGTTGTTGCATGTGCCAATAAGCAGTTCTCAAAAATAAGCCAATTTGTGCTTATTTGACCAAAAGTCAAAGTACTCCAAAGTTCACCAAATGATCAGGAATGGTATAAGGGCTTGTTATAAGCAAATTTTGTGAAGGACTCAAGGAGGAGGCCTTGTGAATCAAGAGGTCAGTTGACCTATTGATGGCAAATTTTGGCAATAAGGGCTTAATAAGCCAGTTAGCTCATAAGCCAGATACAAAGCACACCAAATAGCAAAATCCACTCACAAGCAGCACATAAACAAGTTCCAAGCAGCAAAATCACAAGGCATACACTAGGATCACAAATGCAAGCACAAAATGAGGTGGTCACTTTGCTGATGCAAATGACCACTTCAGAAAACTTTGATAAGCTATAGCAATCACAATAAGCCACCAAATTCAACAAACAGACAACCAATAGATAGCTTATCACCTAAACTATTCTCAAACCTGATTTCAGACCTTAGATCCAAGTAACAAATAAGTTATTTGATCTGATGTGTTTGACCAATTCCAAAACCACTTTTATCAGATTTTTATGCAAAACTTCAATCCCTTTTCCAAACTTTCAAAAAGTAAACCAATGACTAAAACTTGTATATTAAGACTTGTTTAGACCTCCCAAACCCTAAGAACCAAGGGCTCAAGGCTACAAGGCCTTATGAACCAGTAATCCCAAACAACCCTTTATCAACCACTTTTCAAACAAACTTCTGATTTCTACTAATAACCTACTGATTTTAATGATCAAAAACACTTACTAGGCACCAACTAACATAATCAAACACAAAAATCACCAGCACAAACACAAGAACACAAAACCAAAGCTCAAAATCCAAAACAGGCAGTAACATGAAATTTTTTTGAGAGGAATCTTAACAAGAGGTTATACCTGCCCTCCACAACATCCTAGGAGGGCCAGCTATGCTCCTTGGACCTTGTTCAACAACTAGAAGAAAACCAAGGTACTTCAACAAAGGAGATGCAAGACTGCCTTGGTTGATGGTTCAAAGTAGAACCTCAAGGACTTGATTTCTTCAACACAAGCAGCAAACAACTCAACCAAGGGCTCTAATCCCTTCACAAGCTTGGTGTCAACAAGCTTGCAAGAGCTTATAGCTTATGGCTAAGGGTTAGTACACAAAAACAAGCAAAATCAGAAACCTTCTTTCAAGCTTTTTCAAACTTGAAAAACTTACCAAACATAAACGTCCTTGAACCAAATGATTCAAGCACACTTATAACAATCAATGGAACTCAGAATCACCTTTAAACAATACCAACTTTCAAAAACATAAAAAGGAATTACAATTTTCTCAAAATACCAACTTTTATAAATTTTAAAAAGGAATTACAAGTTTAAAAGGTAAAGACTGGAACAAAGGGACTCTCACATGTTGAGGTCTCCTTTTATAGGCAAATGCCAGGCTATACTATTCACAAACCCTAGAAGTGAATTCTCTAAAATGCCCTTAAGTCCTTGAGGTAGTTTGTTGTTGATGAGTTGTCCAAAATGATCCAAGACGTTCAATTTAGCTTTGGGGTGAAGCAAAGGCTCTCAGCTGTTGATCTTGACACGTGGCATGACTTGGAGGGCAAGTAGTCACATGATAGGTGAACGGGTATTTGGGGGTGGGGTCCATTGTGAGTGGGAGTGAGGGTTTTTGGTGTGGGATGTGTTTAAGGTGAGGTGAATCAAACGTGTGCCAGGGTAATTGCAAATTATCCTTTGTTTTAAGTGAGGTAATTCTAGGTGGTGAAAAGGTGAACAGTAACATGTTTGATCTGGAATTGGGGGAAGTGGAGTTGTTTGGCGCAATTTCATGTTTAAATGTTTCAATAGCACACATTTGGCCCTTGTGTTTTTGGAATTTTGGTAAAACAAGTATTTCAGCCTAAAAACTTCTTTCCCTTTGTTATTATCTTTCACACTTTGGCAGTTTTGGCACAAAACTTTGGAAAAGGATTTCAAAGGATTATTTTTGCCATTTTGAGATATTTCAAGGGCTGATCTTGGACATTCTTGATCTTCAAAGGTATTCGATGTATCTTTGGCATCATGAGGGACCATAATTGACAATTTGAGGGACCAATCTTGCCATTTCTTCAAAGTTGAAGGACCATTTGTGTAATTTTGACAAACTTAAAGGACCAAACTTGTAATTATCAATATACAAGGGTTTTAAGTGTCATTTCTTCAATAAATGAGGATCAATCTTGTATGTCTTCAAGTCTTCAAGGGTATTTGTTGAATATTCCATGATTTAGGGCCCGGTTCTTTGTACGGCTTCGTTTCTCGTGTCCGTTTTTCCTTGTATCTTGTGATCTTTTGTCTTTTTCACGATATCCATACCTAAAATACAAAAGTAAACAAACACAAGCATATATATGGTATTTTATGACATTTTAATGCATTAAAAGCCCGAAAAGAACGATGAGATCATGTATAAATGCCATCTCATCAATGACTAGTCTTCATGATTACCTACACAAAGAAAGATACAAACTAGTAAATATATTTCAAGAGTAAATCTAAAATTCATATAAGCTACTAATCAAGATAGGATGCTATATTACCAATTAAAAGGTCTATTTTTATTGAAAAAAAGTTTTGACCAAAGAGAAACTTTAGTATAATGAACCCTTCTAATTTGAGGAGACAATAGATCGACCCAAGCTTTAAAGCACAATATACTTCAAAGATCTTGAGTGACCATCACTTTGATACCAATTGTAGAAACTAGAAGGGGGGGGGGGTTGAATAATTTCTCTTGTTTAAGGTCCTAATTAAAATTCTTTCAATTAGGTTTGTCCCAAAACTACCTTTTACTTGAAAACTAGTTTCATAGTTGTTAGGTTCAACTCTAATGCATTAACAATATCTAGTGACAGTGAAATGTAATGTAAGAATGAAAGCATAAGTAAAGAGTAAGGAAAGAAGCAACCTAAGGTATGACACCAAGATTTATAGTGGTTCGACAACGAAGCTCTCTCTTCGTTCCTATTCTACTCCTCGAGTACACCTTACTCGAGATTTCCACTTTATCCACAAGCTCCCTTCTTGGCGGAGAAAACCTTACAACATCGCTTACATTATTTTTCGACACTAAGCTAAATGTCGAGACCTAATCTTAGATAGGACCAATCTACACACTTCGCCTACTTCATCATTTTTCGACACAATGCTAGATGTCGAGTTTTAATCGAAAGCTAGAACCAATCTTCGTCGCACATCTTTTTTTTGACACAAGGCTAGATTTCGAGTTCTAATCGAAAGCTAGAGCCAATCTTCACAACTCTTCACTTTCAAGTTTAGTGAGAACTCAAAAGACACATACACACATCACTTTGTAGTTTAGTGAGAACTAACACACAATAGTTTTCATAACTCAAAAACATATATCCAAGTATACACATGTAACTTGGATCTACATAAGAAAAATCCAAGTATACACATATACAATGGATTTACACAAGACTAATCCAAGTAATCACAAATACCTTGGATCAACACAACACTAATTCAAGTATACACAAATACATTAGATCTACACAAGACTCAATTAAACAAACTGATGAACATAACTAGATCTAACAAAGGATAAACTTCATCAAAGCTTCATCTTTAAACACATCACAAATGTGTGAGTGATCTTCTCGTTGGACAAGTAAACATACTAATACATTAAGTGATCATTTACTAATGATTAGGATATAAAAAGAAGATAAGGGGCAGAAAGAATGTCCAAAAAGGTTCTTGGAAACTGAAGATTTGATCTACTATTTATAGGAGACACAAAATAACGGCTCTTTGGGCGCGGTTCAATATCTAGCCCGCGGTTTAATATCAATAAAGATCTGCATAGCTATTTAGGGAACCGCCCAGAGTAGACTACGCTCCCTTTTCTCTTTTGGTGGGGAAATTTTATCTGAGGTAGATTTTACCTTTAAAGGATATTCCTTGGCATTTGGAATATACCATATTCAAATTTTCATTTTCTATTTTAATAAAGCATTTTATTAAAAATAAAGTTTATTAAAATCTTTTGTCACATTTGTTAAAATGTGAGTTTTAAGGTTAATCACTGTCTATGATTACTAAACATGATTAAGATATGTTTGTGTAAGACTTAAATGATTATTACTTTGATGACAGTGTTTGTTGAATAATTCGTCTTTTGGTTGTCTTTGACGATAAATGACTTTATACTTTGTCATGATCAAAACTAAAAAAGATTAGTTAACACTAATAATGTTTTTAGGAATTGGTTGCATTAATGCATTTGATCCTCACTCGGTCAATGACATAACTCCAGAGGCCACTGTATGTGAAACAACTCTCATTTGTGACAATTCTGTCCCACCTCAGGCAATTGAAAGATTTGGCTCCGACACAACTAATTCTCAATTAGATGAAGAGATCATGGATGAAGAAATCCTGTGTGAAGAGCAACCCTTAGACAATGAACCTTCTGGGCTAACTAAAGTAACACCCTTTGATCCATCTCGTGTATCATCAAAGACTCCTACGCCTCAATCTAAATGGTGCAATAGCCAAGATATTCTTCTAGTAAATATTCTTGGTAAACCCTCTAAGGAGTCACCACTAGATGAAAACTTAAAAATCTGGAAGCTGCCTCTGCAAATGAATGTTTGTTTGATGACTTCCTCTTAGAGGGCGAACCCAAAAACATTGTTGCTACTCTTCTTGATGAGGGATTGGTAGTTTCTATGCAGGAGGAGCTTAATCGGATCAAAAGGAACAAGGTGTGGACCCTGGTCAAATCTCCTATTGGTAAACAAGTGTTTGGAACCAAATGTGTATACATAAATAAGAGAGATGAAGGTGGTATGATTGTCAAGAACAAAGCTAGACTGGTGGTTTTGGGGTACAATCAATCAGAAAGGATTAATTATGATGAAACCTTTGCACCAGTTGCCAGATTGGAAGCCATCAGAATTTTTTTGGCCTATGCAACTTATATGGGTTTCATGGTATACCAGATGGATGTTAAGAGTTCCTTTCTCAATGGGAATCTTGCAAAGGAAGTTTATGTCAAACAGCCTCTAGGGTTTGAAAGCAGTGAGCACCCTGACCATGTTTCCAGACTCCACAAAGCACTCTATGGGCTGAAACAAGCACCTAGAGCCTGGTATGAAACCTTGTCAAAATTTTTGCTTGAAAACAAATTTTTAAGAGGTACTATTGATCAAACCTTGTTCACTTATAGGTCCAAGGGTGATGTCATTATTACAATATATGTGGATTTTTTTTAGTCAACCAACATAACATTGAGCAAGAAATTTGCAAAACTTATGACTACAAAATATGAGATGAGCATGATGGGGGAACTAAATTTTTCTTAGGTTTTCAAATTAAACAAAATTCTCTGAGAATTTTTTGTTGGGAATAAATTAAGGCCAGGTTACTTGAACGCTGACAAGAACAACTCAAGCGTTGACAAGAGTAAAGTGAGCGCTGACAGCATAAGCGTTGACAAGTTAAAGTCAAGCGTTGACAGATTGAAGACAAGCACTGATGGAAGATGTGAGCTACACGTCTATTATATTCTAGAATACTTCTAGTAAGGATAGAGACGACAATGTATTTTCTATGTTTATCTTTACCTAGAATAGTTGATTCGTAGCTTATTGTACAAGACTTCTTGTTCTATAAAAGAAGATCTTTTAGGTTAAAGTTATAATATAAGTTTTCATAAGTATTCGCAAGTTAAACTCTTTCATTGTAACCAAGTACGATCATTCTAATACAAGTGAAAGTTTGTTTAACATCTTTGTGTTTTAGATCAAGTGTTAATTCCGCATAACACTTTGTTACTTTATTCATAAGCAAAGGTTTCTCTACGTGTAGTACTTGATCTAATCTCGTATACACAAAGCTTAATCGATCTAAGTTTGGGATCAACAAGTGGTATCAGAGCTTGTTGAGAAACTTTTGATCTTTAAGTAACGCAAGAACCCTAAAACAACAAAAACCCTAAAAACCCTAAAATTCTCAAAACCCTAAAAACATCATGTCTGGCACAGATCAACCTGCTTCTTTGCTACAAAACAACTCCTCAAACCCTAGTATCAAAATTCCCATGTTTGATGCCAGGAACTTTGAGCTTTGGAAGTCCAATTTTGAGCAATATATAGCTATTCATGACTACACTCTTTGGGAGATTATCGAATATGGGAACACATTCGACAAAGCAGCAAAGATTACTGCTGCAATTGCCACAAGGACAGCTGTTCCTAATTGTCCTGAAGCTGATAAGGTGGAAAAGCCTGGAGATGGGAGAGCTGTAGCTGTTGAAGATATAGCCAAGAAGAGGGTGGACATGAAAATCTTGAACATCTTGAAACATGCCCTAGGTCATGAGAATCAGCACAAGTACAAACGCTTTGAGTCTGCAAAAGAGCTTTGGGAAGCTCTTGAAGTAGCACATGGTGGCAATGCTGACACAAAAGAAGAAAAGAAGAAGCAACTCTTGCATGAGTATGCTGTCTTTAAAGCTCAACCCAATGAAAATCTCAGCAGTGTGAGAAGTAGACTTCTTGACATCACAAATCAACTTTCCTTCATGGGAACACAGATTGATGACCCTGAATTGAATGCTACTTTTCTCAAAAGCCTTGGTGATGTATGGAAGATTGAGACAAGATCCATTCTTGTCAATAATACCCACAAGACTTCCAGGTTTGATGACATCTTCAACAAACTAAGACTGTTGGAGAATGAATGGCAATTGGATAGTGATAATAAATCTTCCAGCAGCAACATGGCCTTCTTCTCACAAAGTGAAGGTCAATTTGATTCCATGAACTTCTATGGACATTCAGCCCCTGGATCTCAATGTGTCAACGCTGGATCTCAGTCTGTCAGCGCTGGATCATATCCTGTCAACGCTTTATACTCAAGCGCTGACACACACAATCATGGCGCTGACAGAATTAAACCTGTTGGTTTTGATCTAGATACTGTGTGTGCATTCATTGCTTCTTTGCCCAGTGATTCAAGGATTACATATGAAGATCTTGAGCAGATAAGTGATGAACAATTGGAAGAGATGGATATCAAGTGGACTATGGCTCTTGTAAGTTTAAGAGCAAACAGGTTTAATAAAAGGTTCAAGAAGAAGATGACCTTTAATGCTAAGGATGTTGCTGGGTTTGACAAGTCCAAGGTTGAGTGCTACAACTGTCATAGGATGGGGCACTTTATGAGGGAATGTAGATCTCCAAGAAGATCTGATGCTGGGAAGCCTTCAAGCCAAATGATTAAGAGTCCAGATCCCAAGGCCATGGTTGCTGTTCAACAAATTGATGGTGTTGGAGAATGGGACTGGAGCTGGATGGCTAAGAATGAGGAAGAGGACAGAGCTTTGGTTGCTGAAGTTAAAGAAGAGCATGCTGAATATGCTCTCATGGCACACTCCTCCTCTTCATCAGATAATGAGGTATATGATGATGCTTTCTGTTCTAAGGGTTGTCGTTTAAATACTGAAAAATTAAAACAAGAGATAGTTAAATTATTAGATGAGGCAAGTACTGAAAGATGCAAAGTATCTAATTATCAAATTGCTCTTACCCAAACAGAAAAGACAGTAGCTGAGTATAAGAAAATGGAGTTTGATTTAAAGGATCAAATAAATATCTTAAAACATGAGTTACATCAGAGTAAAGATGTTCAAGATATAGTAAATAGGGTTAATCTTGATTTGATAGCTCAGTTAGAGGAGGCTAACAAAAATAAAGATAATGTGAGTCTTAAAATCCAGAGATTTGATAAGGCCACACAATCCCTAGGAGAGTGTGTTAGTAAACAAAGAGACTCTAAGGATATGAGTGGGATTGGGATGAATAACTATACTGGAGTTCCACCACCAGCTGGGGATTTCTATGGTGTCCAATCAAAGGATTTATCTTGGACTGGCTTGCCAGAATGCCAAGAGGAGGAATTCATTCCTCCACCTAGAGTGACTTCCCCAGTTGAGGAATACAAGCAAAAACTGACTGACCTAGATGAGTGGAAGAAAGCTAACCACACCTTGTTTGTTAAGGGAGGGTTGTTGTGTGAAAGTCCAAATGAGCCCACACCAAACATGATACCAATTGTGGAACCTATTGATCGTAAACCTATTAAGATCACACACCCTACCACTGGCAAAGCTGTTGACCTTGGCCCACAAACTGTTAGAAAACCTAGTGTTAAGTATGCAGAGATGTATAGGAATACTAGGTCACCAAAAAGCCAAGTTAGTAACCATGGAACAGGCTTCTTTGCTTCTAGACCTAAGACTATGTCTAGAAAAGCTTGTTACACATGTGGTAGCTTCTCACATTTGGCCTACAAATGTGTCAACGCTTCCAATGTCAACGCTGATAGGAACCATTTCAGCGCTGACAAAAGTCAACATAGGTCAAACACTGTCAGACCCAATACCTTTGTGAACAAAAGTTCACAAGTTGTTAGACCAGCCCCATTCTTTTCTAGAGGGTCTAACACACAAGGCCTAAGACCTTTTCAAAAGTCAAACACTTGGTCCAATAGGCAATGGGTTCCTGTAGCAAACCCTAGGTTCAACGCTGATAAGAGCAATCGGGGCGCTGACAAGAGAAATTTCAGCGCTGACAGACACACTGCTAAACCTAGGTATTTGCAACCACAAGGAAATAGGTCTAAAGCTTCTACTAGCTTAACATGGAGACCAAAACAAGACCAAAACCCTAATTTTACTGGTGTTTCTATGACATGCAACAGGTTTCATTATATTTCAAAGGCATTGTCAACACCAATTGGGGTTAACTGGGAATTTCATTCAAACAGGGATGAAAATGGGGTTGTTATGAGAACCAAGTCTGTTCTTGTTGAACAACCAAATGAATCCAAGTCTTCCAAGGCTTGGGTTCCCAAAGAAAACTAATGTGTTTTCTTTATGTGCAGGGCATTCAGAAGAAGATCAATGATTATGGATACTGGGATAGTGGATGCTCAAGGCACATGACTGGAAAAGAAGACTATCTTACCAATTTCTCTCCTATTCAAGATGGTGATAAGGTATACTTTGGAGGGGGCTATGGAACAATCACAGGAAAAGGAACCCTTGTCACCAACAATCTACGATTTGAGAATGTCTTCCTGGTAAAAGAACTGGATTATAATTTGTTTAGTGTATCACAAGTGTGTGATAACAAAAATAAGGTTCTTTTCACAGATACTGAGTGCTTGGTGTTAAGCAAAGATTATAAGCTCCCTGAGGAAAAATACATAGATTTTAGAACACCAAGGCATAAAGACATATATAATGTAAATCTTAATGGAATTAAGATAAATAATAAAATGTCATGTCTGTATGCTAAAGCCTCAGTAGATGAAAGTAATCTTTGGCACAGGAGATTAGGGCACATAAACTTTAAGAATATCAATAGACTTGTGAGGCTTGGTTTAGTTGATGGTTTGCCTGAAAAGGCTTTCCACAATGACCACTCTTGTGTTGCATGTCTTAAGGGCAAGCAGCACAAGGTCTCATTCAGGTCTAAACAGGTGCACTCTAGTTCTAAACCACTTCACTTATTGCATATGGACCTCTTTGGTCCAACTAATATAGAAAGTTTGAAGGGTAAATCATATTGTTTTGTTATCACTGATGATTACTCCAGGTTTACATGGACTTTCTTTTTAGCCAAGAAAAGTGAAACTGCCCAAAGTCTGATTAATTTCATTACCCAGATAGAGAAGAAGAATGGTAATGAGGTCAAAATTATTAGAAGTGACAATGGGGGTGAGTTTAGAAATCAGTTGTTAGATGATTTTTGTGCCAAGAAAGGGATTACTAGGCAATTTAGCATAGCTAGAACCCCACAGCAAAATGGGGTTGCTGAAAGGAAGAATATGACCCTTATTGAAGCAGCCAGAACCATGTTGGCTGATGCCCACTTTCCTATAGCCTTTTGGGCTGAAGCTGTTAACACAGCTTGTTATGTTCAAAATAGGGCATTGGTCAACAAGATACATAATAAGACACCTTATGAATTACTTTGGGGAAGGAAGCCCAATATTGGCTTTCTCAAGCCTTTTGGATGTCATGTAGTTGTTCTAGAAACTAGTGAGGCCCTAGGTAAATTTGATTCAAAAGGTGATGAAGGCTACTTCATGGGTTATTCAGTGCAGAGCAAAGGATATAGGGTTTACATTAAAAAGGAAAAACGTATACTTGAAAAAGTACATGTTAGGTTTTTAGAGAGTAAACCTAGTGATCCTGAGAGTGGTCCAAATTGGTTGTTTGACTTAGAACCTTTGTCTAGAGCTTTAAATTATATGCCCGTTACTGATCCAGACATTGTGAAGGAAACTTCAAGTGTTTTGGAAAAGAGAATTGGTAATGTTTCAGGTATACAGGTTGCTAAGAAGGATGGACCACCACCAGCTGAGTCATCTCCCACACCAGAATATGTTACACTTCCTATATGGACAGATGAGTATTATGCTGCTGCTACTGCTGCTAGGAAAGATAATGGTGGTGTTCAAATACCACCAAATACAAACATGCATGATTCTTCAGGCGCTGACAAAGGGAAATCAAGCGCTGACACGACCAATTCAGACGCTGATGGCTCAAACGCTGACAACCACAGTTCAAGCGTTGTTAGCCCAAGTGCTGACAAACAAGGTTCAGACTTTGGTGACACCTTTACACAGCTTTTCTCTTCCCATTTTGAACAGGGTGGACCTTCTAATGTCCATGAAGAGATTTCTGTTGATCAAGAAGAATCTGAAGAAGATATTGGCAACATGGAGCGTGAAGTTGAGGACACCAGACTCTTTGAAGGAGGAGTTCTTACTTCCACAGCCAAGGATCACCCCACATCTCAAATCATTGGTGATGTTATGGCTCCAGTTCAGACAAGAAGATCCCATCAAAGTCTTGGTAGATTTATTGCCAATATACACAAGAAGGTTGATACCCCTCTTGTACAAGCATGTTTGTTTGCCTGTTTTCTGTCATAGGAAGAACCCAAGAAGATTTTTGATGCTCTCAAAGAACCAAGTTGGGTGGAAGCAATGCAGGATGAGCTTCACCAATTTGCTATCCAGGATGTTTGGGAGCTGGTTGATTGTCCTAGATATGTGAGACCAATTGGGACAAGATGGGTTCTTAGGAACAAGAAAGATGAAAGAGGTATTGTGGTCAGAAACAAGGCACGTTTGGTAGCTCAGGGATATACACAAGAGGAAGGCATAGATTATGAAGAAGTTTTTGCACCAGTTGCAAGAATTGAAGCTATCAGAATTTTCCTGGCTTATGCATCTTGCATGAACTTCACTGTTTATCAAATGGATGTGAAGAGTGCTTTCCTCTATGGCACAATTGTTGAGGAGGTATATGTCATGCAACCTCCTGGTTTTGAAGATCCTGAGAATCCAGACAAGGTTTATAGAGTGAAGAAAGCCATGTATGGACTTCATCAAGCCCCAAGAGCATGGTATGGTACATTGTCCACCTACTTGGTGGAAAATGGTTTCAAGAGGGGCACCATAGATCAGACACTATTTACAAAGAAGAAAGGAAAACATGTGTTGCTTGTGTAGGTCTATATTGATGACATCATTTTTGGGTCTACTGATCCAAAAATGAGTGAGGATTTTTCCAAGCTCATGACAGATAAATTCAAGATGAGTGCAATGGGTGAGATGAACTTCTTTCTAGGGTTACAAGTTCAGCAGAAAGAAGATGGTATCTTCATCTCCCAAGACAAGTATGTAGCTGAAATCTTGAAGAAATATGGTTTTTCTCCACATGAGAAGGAGGCTTCCACTCCTATGGATCGGCAACACCCTTGGGGAAAAATTGGAGCTGGAAAGGATGTGGATGTTAGGCACTATAGATCAATGATTGGATCATTGATGTATCTTACAGCCTCAAGACCTGACATCATGTTTGCTGTGTGTGCATGTGCACGCCATCAAGTGACTCCCAAAGAATGTCACCTTTTTGCTGTGAATAGAATTTTTAGGTACTTAAGATGTTACCCAGATCTTGGATTGTGGTACCCAAAAGATTCTCCATTGGATCTTATTGCATATTCAGACAGTGATTATGGTGGTGACAAGTTTGATAGGAAATCCACAACTGGTGGATGCCAATTTCTTGGGAGCAGATTAATATCTTGGCAATGCAAGAAACAAACAGTGGTGGCAAACTCTACAACTGAAGCAGAATATGTGGCTGCAGCTGCTTGTTGTGGACAAGTCTTATAGATTCAGAACCAGCTGTTGGATTATGGGTATAATTTTATGCATACCAAGATTTTTGTAGACAATAACAGTACTTTATGCATTATTAAAAATCCTGTACATCATTCTAAAACCAAACACATAGAAATTAGACATCATTTTATAAGAGATTGCTTTGAGAAAGGTTTAATACAACCAGATAGGGTAGCCACAGAAGACAATGTGGCTGATTTATTAACTAAACCTTTTGATGCTGGAAGATTTCAATATTTGGTAACAAATATTGGGATGGTTAATCTCACTTAATATGTGTTTTGGAACCTTTTTGTAAAAGTATGTACAGGATAATGCATTGTTATTGGTCTTTGTGATGATTTAGATTTTTCCACTTTATTTTTCTAACACTGACAAAGGTAAATGTAACGCTGTCAAGTGTTATTTTGCCGTTGTTAGAGATATTATTGTCTAACGCTGACAAGAGTTTCTTCAACGCTGTTAAGTGTTGTCGGGACGCTGTCAGCAACAAATGTTAGTTTTGTGGTTTTCATCTAAATGTGTAGGTAGGTGGTAGCTTTATGCCATTGGATACAGAGTTGCTTATGGATCTTTGAAGAGCTATTTGGACATGTTTTGTTTATGGATGATGGTTGGAATATTTATATTCCTATCTTGACATAAATTTTTAATGTTCATATATATATTTTGAGAACTCATGTATCATAGTTTAAGGGGAGGTTTAAGGAACCTTTAGGACTCTTGGGTATTCTTACAATACTCTCATCACAATTCTAGATTGTGTCCACAGGTGAGTATGGGTTAGTTTTACTAAACCATGAGGCACTGTAGCATGCATAGTATATCAACTTTGCATGCTGCCAAGACATTTTTGGCCTAGAATTGGTTGTGGTCTGTTGGGAGGCTTGGGAATCATTTTGATATGGGTTTTACCTGGGAGTAACAAGGATTTTATAAGGTAACTTGGTTGTTAAGAATTTTGGTTAGCAAGGGACACTAGAGGACTGTTATGTCTATTTTGCTTATGCAAGTGTGCATAACTGGACAGTGCTTGCCGCCCTATGATAATTATCAGCTTTTGGTTATCTTCTCTAGGATAAATTACTTGTTAAGGTCATTTTTCACTTTTTAAAACAATTTTATTTTTGGACGCTGACAAGATTTTTCCAAGCGTTGTTGTGACCAAATTGGACGCTGACATGGCTTTAGGCGAACGTTGACAAGATTATAGCCGTTGGGCGTTGATGGGTTATATTTGACCGTTGACAATCAATGGGACCTACCCAGTTGTTACTTTTTGACATATTTTCAAGCCGTAATTTTAGGAGTTGTTACTTTCATTAAATGCATGAGATAACTTATAAACTTTTTCAATATTTTCATGATTGATTTTTGAAAATCTTTGCCTATTTTTGGGCCAATCACATGCATTCATCCACTCCTATAAATTTGGCTCCTATTTTTAAACAGGGTATCTATAATTCTTGTCTAACACTTTTCTCTTATCAACCTTCATCTTTTATACTTCAAATTAACAGCTTTCATCAATGGCACCAAGATTTAACTCAGCAGAATTGGATTTGGGGTTCAAGTCTCAACACAACATGATTGCTTATCTTGTTGCTGATAATACTTTGTTTCCTCAATACACAGAAATGGTGGAGTATTTGAACGCATCCCCATTAAGGTATGCTCTTTCTCATGCACCACTCATTCCAGTCACACACATTAAACAGTTTTGGAACACTGTAAGTTCCTCAACAGTTAATGGAGTGACCACATTGACTTCTATTGTACATGGGAGACCTTGGGTGGTTACTGAGGCCTTGATACGCCAGGCCTTGCATCTTGATGATGCTGATGGTGTAACCCTTCTTCCCATATCTGAAATAGAACAAGGGCTTAGGGCTTTGGGATACCCTATTCCTGATGAAGGTACTCTTAATAAGTACCATAAGCAGGAATTTCCCCCAGCCTGGAAGTACCTCATTCACATTCTCCTTCAATGTTTGAGTCCCAAATGTACTGCACACAATGAGATCAATAGATCCATTGCAACTGCTATTGTGTGTATTGCAACAGGGCAAAAATATAACTGGTCTAAAATGATTTTTGAAGGAATGTGTAAAAACAAGGGGACAAAAATGACTTTAGCTTATCCCCGTTTTCTGCAAATGATTTTTGATGCTCAAAGATATTGTTCAAGGGATCACAATGATTTTTATAAGATTCCTGAACAAAAGAAGGCTATTTTTACCAAGATGAATTCACCACCTCATAGAGACCTACCATTAACCCCAGCTATGCTTGCTGTTATTGCAGCAGCACAACCCCAACCAGACCCCCAACCTCATATTGACCCTCACCCACAACTTGAACCTATCCCTGAACCTTTACCCTCACCTGACCAAATGCAAATAGACCAAAATCCCTTTGACGCTGACATATCTAATGTGGGCGTTGATATGCCTATTTCCACCGCTGACACCCAACCATCACAATCCCAAACACCCCTTAACCAACCCACATCTACACCTTCTTCTACACCATCTTCCACACCACCTGAATATAGGTTGATTAAACGCCAAAGGACTGCTGGAGTGTTCTCCTCTGGTGGTCCTAGCCATGAAGCAGAGAGAATCACCACCACAAGTGTGGCTGGTGACCTGGATGAGGCTGGGGCTATTGATACAGGCTTAGAAGCTGGTCAAGACAGTCCCAACATCATTAAGACCTCATCCATGCCCAATGAACCTGACTTGGGAGGTCAAATCCCCATTTTGGAAGAGGGCAGACTGGAACCAATGACGCTTTTGGAATTGACGGCTGTCTGCATTAGCTTGCAAAAGCAAAATGCAGACTTAGTACAAATTGTCAGTAACCAAGGCCTTGAACTCAAGGAATTGAGGGAGAGGATTGTTGTTTTGGAGAGTGCTCATTCAAGGGGAGGTATGGAGGAGTCTTCCAAAGGGGAGGAAGATCAAAGAAATCTGAGTGATAAGAGCAGTCAAGATGGACAATCATTGGATGTTGCTGAAGCTCTTACTACTTTGAAGGAACAGACAGGTTTTGATACGTCCTTGATCTCTCCAACCAATTTAAATTTATCATTTACAGATATGTTGAGAGAGGTTACACAAGGCGCTGAGGGAAAATATTTGAGCGTTGATAAGACAAGTTTGGACGCTGACAGAAGTATTTTGGGCGCTGATAGAGGAAATTTGGGCGTTGACAGATCTGCATATGGAGGTGATGTATTCCAGTCATCATCTATCATCAAAGATGTTCCTACTCAGGTATTATCATCTACCCTACCAACAATTGAACCAACAGATAAGGGTAAGGGTAAGTTGGTAGAAGAAATTGTTCCAAAGAATGCAACTCAGGTTGAATTTGATAGAAGATTGGCTGAGCAAATGATGGAACAAGGTGAAAAGGAAAAGTCACCATTTGTTGTGACTTCTGAAGAAGAAAGTGATGAAGCTAGCTCAGATTCAAGTGTGATGATTGTTGAGCCAGAAAGACTTGAGTATGGTGATGAGCTTGCTAGGGAAAAGCTGAGAGATTTAAAGTTGCAGATTGATTTTGATATGCCAGAGGTAGTTCAGATGTACAATTCTTGGGAAGAAAGCTGTATGGATAATCCAGACTTGACCATTTCAGATCAGATATGGGGTTTGGAAATTCTTCTTAGAGTTCAGAAGGATTGTAAGGTGATGTTGAAGTACAAGGCAAGCAACATTCTCTCTGAGTTGAAAAGGGATAGAAGGAAGCTCTACTTTATGTTGCTCAAATGTCATGGAGTTGGATGGACACATCAGAAGCTGAAGGCTTTGACATTTGATGAGTTGGAACATAGGGCTTATCCTATTTGGGTGAAAGTGCAGGAAGAAAACACTTTCAGACTTCTTTCAGATGAAAGAAAGGAGCAACTTGCAGAAGAGATGGCAATCAAGAAAGCTATGATAGTTCCTAGACCAGTAAAGAAGGGATTTATTCTTGAGTTTCCAAAAGATATGAATCAACTATATCCAAGTGAAGCAATCATTAGAAAGAGCCTCAAGCTCTCCCCATTAGAAGCTTCAGATATGGTGCATGTGTTACCACTAGATTCCAGGAATCCAATTGTAAGTTATGAGGAAGATGAATGTGGATTCTGGAAAATTGGAAGATTTGGCAAGGAGGTACACACTTTTACCACTCTCATATCTTTATTTGCAAGTTGTGATAGAGAAGACTTGGTGGACCTTTGGAGGTTGCTAGAGACCAAGTATGAGGCTGAAGCACCAACTTCAGCCAATGGAATAAAACTTTGGACCACATTCAAAAGAATGTGTGGGACAAAAGAAGAAGATCCTAAAATATGGAAGGATCTTGAAGATGACCTCAGTGGTCTTCAATGGAGGTTATATTCAGCTGCAGGTGTATACCATTTGAGTTCTACAAAGTTTGCTGAGTATTTACTTGTAGATGCTCAGTATTTCATATCCAAAGCTGTTTTGGAAAAGATGAAGGACACCCAGTTGGAGATAGACTATACAAGTGACGTGGCAAAGAATTTGATCAGATTTATTTATTACCAATATGATAAGGTTTGTCAGACTCCTCCAAGTTCTTAGTGTTTTTTCAGAAACTTGATCATAAGAGTGGATATCAAGTTTAGGGGAGGATTGTTGGGAATAAATTAAGGCCAGGTTACTTGAACGCTGACAAGAACAACTCAAGCGTTGACAAGAGTAAAGTGAGCGCTGACAGCATAAGCGTTGACAAGTTAAAGTCAAGCGTTGACAGATTGAAGACAAGCACTGATGGAAGATGTGAGCTACACGTCTATTATATTCTAGAATACTTCTAGTAAGGATAGAGACGACAATGTATTTTCTATGTTTATCTTTACCTAGAATAGTTGATTCGTAGCTTATTGTACAAGACTTCTTGTTCTATAAAAGAAGATCTTTTAGGTTAAAGTTATAATATAAGTTTTCATAAGTATTCGCAAGTTAAACTCTTTCATTGTAACCAAGTACGATCATTCTAATACAAGTGAAAGTTTGTTTAACATCTTTGTGTTTTAGATCAAGTGTTAATTCCGCATAACACTTTGTTACTTTATTCATAAACAAAGGTTTCTCTACGTGTAGTACTTGATCTAATCTCGTATACACAAAGCTTAATCGATCTAAGTTTGGGATCAACATTTTTATTTGTCAAGGAAAATATGTTAGAAACTTGCTCAAGATATATAATCTGTCTAATTGTGCATCAATGAAATGCCCCATGCTTCCACCAAATGATTTTAGATCTAATGATTCAGGGGTCTCTGTAAATGAGACCTTATACAAAGGCATGATTGGGTCACTAATGTACCTCACAACGAGCAGACTAGATATTCAATTCTCCACATGTCTCTGTGTTAGGTACCAAGCTAACCGCAAGGAATCCCACCTTATAGCTGTCAAAAGAATTTTCAAGTATCTTAAAGGATCACCATCTCTGGGTTTCTAGTATCCTAATTGATCTGGCTTTGACTTGAAAGCCTACTTAGACTCAGACTATGTTCGGTGCTTCCTCGACAGGAAAAGTACATCTGGGAGTTACCAGATCCTTGGAGGAAAGTTAGTATATTGGAGCGCCAAGAAGCAAAACTCTATGGCCATGTCCTCAGCTGAAGTTGAATATTTCGCTGCCGCTAGCTGCTATGCTCAAGTTCTCTGGATGAAAAGTCAATTGGTTGATTATGGTATTACTTATGAGAAGGTTCTCATATTCTGTGACAACACAAGTTCCATAGCCATCTCCAATAATCCGGTACTTCAATCCAGAACTAAACATATAGACATTAAGTATCATTTCATCAGAGACCATATTTTAAAAGGTGATGTTGAGCTTCACTTTAGACCCACTGAATGCCAGCTCGCTGACATTTTCACCAAGCCTCTGGCTGACACAAGTTTTACTAGGCTGGTTGCTAAGGTGTGTATGCTCAATATTGGGAAAGAAAAGGTCTGATGATTGATTTGTCTCTAGGGCATTTAATGGAATTGAATGTAACTAGGTAGTTACATCACAAGTGGAAAACATATATTATCCATATTTAATTCAAATGATTTCGAATAAATGCAACAACTTTACCACTTTTCAAGGGGACACAATGTGTATCGAAGATTCAACGGGTCCCACCTTTTCTAAAAAAGTTCTCCTTTTCATTTAATGCCATTAAGGTAAAACATCATGAAACTTTTTACTTACCATTAACTCATCTTCTACGTGTGTTTCTATCTCATTATTTCACGCACACACACTCTTTTTCTAACCTTCTAAACCTCAAAACCTTCATTAATGGCGTCCGCTTCTCAAACTACCAAGTAATCTATCTCGGCCGCATCTAACGTCGATATTGGTGTAAACGAAGGAAAGATCAACCTGAAAAACTGTGTTGCATTGCTTGAACACTCAAAGCCTCTTTACACACCCTTGTTCAATTTCTTGAAGAACTTCTCCATCTATGAAGCCCTCACCAGAACTCCTTCAGTTTGCTACTCACAATATGTTAAGGAATTTTGGTACACAAGAGAAGTTGATCATGCAACCATGAGAATTTCTTTCAACCACTCCACCCATTCTAAAACCCTAACCTTTGATCTTACTGAGTTTGCTAAAGTCATTGGTCTTACTATGAACGAAGACATGGTGATTGTGCCCAACAGAGAAACAGTGATGAAGGCCCTAATGACCCTAAAACCTCACGATGATGAAAACAAACCCTTTACCACTAGCGCGTTCACCAAAACATCCTTGATAAAGGTCAACTTCTTTTCTCCTATGTGGAAAACTCTGATCCTGTACATCGTCAAGTGTCTGGGAGGCAACCAAGGATCTCATGACAGACTTAATGGGTCTCAGCAAGCAATCGCCTACAGTCTCATCTAGGGTCTTGACATAGGGATTGATCACATCTTCTACTCTAATCCGGTGGCTAAACTGGTTAACAAAGGAAAAAAGCACAGGCTCCCGACCATATGCTACACAAGATATCTCTCTCTGATCTTTGAGCACCTCTTGGGAGATGAGTACTACAATGATAGTCATCACTCCTTCTCACCCTTTCAAATCACCACTGCATCTCTGAAGACACTACTAGATGATGAATTGCCCCTCACAAGAAACATGCTTCAAGTTGTTGGTATGGAAAAATCAGAGGAGCACTTGATCCCTCAAACTGAGGTGAATACTAAAGGTTCAACTGACAAGTCTTTGTCCAAGACCACTGTGCAGTCTACCTCTCAGCCCAAGGCTCCAAAGGACAAGAAGAAAAAGAAGAGGGAAATCCCCCTTCCTCTGAAACCAAGTCTTCTAAGGATGTCCGAAGGAAGAATAAAGCTAAGAAACACACATCTAGTGCTTAGATAGATGATGTTGCAGAACCCGATGCTGATGAACAACACATGTCTAGTGTCTCTTTATAAATTGAGACTTTAGGGAACCCCTCCATCGCTGATATCTCAAAGGTATTAGTCTGTCTTTTTTATTTCTTTTGAGATTCACAAGCAATCACTCTCAAACGTCTCTAGGAGAGAGTGATGAAGTTTAAGGTTTTCCTCGACCCTTAGAATGTCTGTGTCTACACCTAGATCCCCTAAGACATCTGTACAATCTGTCTTTGCATCAGAACATGATTCATTTGTGCTTATAACGCACCCTGATGATCTTGCACCGTCTAGACAGTACTCTGGGAAACAACAACCAGAGTACATATATGTCTCGACCCAGAGTCTCTGAACTTCACTCAGTCTCTGGGTCCCCTCATAATTAAAAGAGTCCCAAAGAGTTTATTCTTTTGGGGAGGCTAGATAATCACCCCCAGCCTTCCTAGGGGCAGCAAAAAAAATGGGTACCATTACCCTTATCTTATTCACCATTTAAAAGAGTCCCAAGGAGTAATCCTATGGAGGAGCTAGATAATCACATTCGGTTATCCTAGGTGCAGCGAACGACGACCTTTACCTTATCATGATTCACAATCAAAAGAGTCCCAAGGAGAATCCTTATGGGGGAGCTGGATAATCACACCCAGCTGTCCTAGGGGGATCGAACAGCGACCATTCACCATATTATGTTTCACATCAAAAGAGTCCCAAGGAGCAATCCTTAAGGGGGAGCTGGATAATCATACTCTGCTATCCTAGGGGCAGCGAATGGTGACCCTTCACCTAATATAATCTCACATAAAAAGAGTCCCAAGGAGAAGTCCTTAGGGGGGGGGGCTGGATAATCACACCCATATTTCCTAGGGGCATCTAATGGCGATCCTCACCATCATTATAAACTCATCTACTGAACTAACACATTCTCTACAGGAAATTAATCTCAATGATGAGCAGATGAACCAAGAGCACTCGGTGCTGAAGAACTCTGGGTCAAAAGAGGCGACATCAACTCCTCCAAGCCAGATGTTAAACATGAAGCCATAATGTCTCAGCTACATACATTATCAAACGTTGTGCCGGATCTCACGAATAATCTAGGGAGCTCGATGACCAAGTCTATTGAGTCTACCCTCAAGACACTACTATCTCAGCTTCTGGGTGACGCCCTAAAAACCAATCTTTCATCAGTGCTTAACACCAGCTTGGATCAACACCTATCTTATGCACTAGAGGCAACTGTAAAAGAAAATGCACAAGTATTGGCCAAATCCACCAAACCATCCAAATCTCGCTTGAATAAAGTTCTTTAAGGAGAATTAAAGGAAATCTGCATCTTTGTGCATGATGAGTTTGTCAAGTTCAGTAAAGCTGAGCCTTAGAGATTTGGTATACTAGAAAAATATCTAAAGCAAACCTTCATACATTCTATTAAAGTTGAAATCTCTAAGGTCATAGAGAGATTCACTAATTGCACCAAACATGTAATGAAAAATCTTCAGATGCTGGAGAAAATTACAAATCTAAAGTTTCCAGCGACTGGACCTATGAGTCATCTGTCTGAAACCCTCACTAGCATGTCGAAAGACTTTAACAAACTTGTGGAAGTTGGATTCAAGGTTGTTGGCATGCTAGAATCAATTGTAGCCCTTTCTAGTACTACAACTGAGGGGGAGACGTCTGCCAAAACCTCTACACCTTTAAAGGACATATCAGAGGCAAGGATTCCAGAAGCACACAAGCAGCACCCCACTTCAGAACCAGAGACATTTGATGTCTCTTCTGACTCAGGCAAAAGGAATGAACAACCAGCAAAGAAGCTAAAACCAACAATCTTCCCAACACCCATTCCTCTTAGGTCAGTATCGGATCAAGTGGTTGCTACCTTTGTAGCCAACCTTAACAAAGGATATGAAACCTACTTTTCACCATCCCACTTCATGATGAGTCAAACAACAAAGGCAAATCCATTGTGAATAAAGATGACTAATTCATAAAGTTAAGTGCTCTCCAAGAGGAAGGAGGATCCTCTGTCAATTTCTAGAGCTCAACAAGTTTAGAAGTGCTGGTGAGAAAGCAATGACCATTGAAGAAGCACAACACAAAAGGTTGGCTGATCTCAAACAGGCTGAACTGAAAAGTAAAGAAGCTCTGAAACAACTCACTCGAGCTACAAAAGAAGCACAACGAAGAAAACTTGCTGAAATTGAAACAAATAGAAACAAGCTAAAGGAGGAGTACATGAAGATTGTAAATGAAAGAGCCAATCCAGATCAAATCACCAAATACATTAGCTTCACAGATAAAAACAAGAAGTTGGTAATGACCATCTTCAGATGGAACCAACCAACCAACTATAAAGTCGACAATGACTTCAAGCTCAAGAGTTCGGGACTCTCTGAATGGTTGGAACTCCTCTCTCTGGAAAAGAAGAAGCCTAGGCCTGGTGGAGCCTAGATGATGAAAAATATCCAAGCCAAAATTGGTTGGGTAAAAGAAACTGCTCATAAACTCAAACTCCCTCTACCTCGCCAGCTTTCTGAGGAGCTACCTTAGAACACAAGGAAACGCAAAACACCAATGGGCCAGATCTTTGAAAGATTGGTCACAGAGGATGTAGTAGTTGATGGGATGCACAGAAATATCTTACTCCCTAGAGAAATCACCAGACCTGTTGATGGCCAAGCATACCCAGAGCTTGAAAGATGTATGGTATTAATGAACAGAAATGTTGATTATTGCTTCCAGAGGGAATGCGAGCCGAGATTATCCTCTACAGTCTAACTCATCAGACTCATACATGGACTCATCTTGAACTCTGGATATGCAAACGCTCTGGATAATGAGTTTGTAGTTGAGATCAACTCAAGAGCAGACAGAGCTGAGGCTGAGAAAATCTTTGAGCAAAACCTTGACTGTTGAAGACCTTATTGTTTTATCTGGAATAACCTTTCGGTGTCTTTGTAATAGACTAGATTGTTTAATAAAATTTTCAAGAATGTTTGTTAAATTATGTGTAAGAAGAAGGTGTGTAGATTTGATTTAAATTAGACTAAGTATTACAAGTCGATGTGAGAGTCCTGTGATAGAGACCAGACCAGATGAAGGCAAAGCCTCAACTGGCACACCAGAAAAATTCACGTCAAAGACAACGTCAGAGAAGTCAAATATTATCTGAAGTCATACTTACCAGCTCTTATGGATAAGCTAGTATGTAAAAGGAATGTAATGGTGTTCAAGGACCTCTGAGATCAATATGCTTAGAGGTCACTCAAAGAACCTTTGAAGATCAAGCAAGCAGAGACTTGTATTATCCTTTTATAGTTTAGGCGGGAGAATCTCTAAAGCACTTTGGGCGGGACAAAGTGAAGATTCAAGATAAAAGAGCCTAGTACGACCTAGTGGGAAAAGTGACCATTTGACATAATTGTTCACAAAAAGTTGGTTAAAGGCATGTCCAAGAATGGACATGCATTTAATGAAGTGTACTGCTTTCATTCAAAAGCTGACACGTGCCAACTACTCCCACCAAGGAAGCAACCTCGTACCACTATAAATAGGATTTGAAAAGTGGAGAAAAGCATCACTTGTATTTATTGATAATAACTTTGTCTTTTTCTCCCTGTTGAACCTCTAGAGTCATTTGTTGTCTACCAGCAACTCTCAGGTTCACTTGTAAACTTGAGTCTCGAATCAAGTTTACTTATTCAAAGGGTTTGTTCTTTATTGTGATTCAACAAGTGTGATACATAACACTTTGTAATACTTTGTTTATAAGTAATAAAGCATTACGCGTTTGAAAAACAAATCTTTAAGTGTTATTGTGTATTCAAGTTAGAGTATTACAATAGGTGTATTTTACGACTTTCAATAAGAAATACTTTTAAGTTGACCCTAATTCCTTATCACCAAAAGCAATGTTCTCTTGATGTATGAAAGGTGTGTTCTTATTGAATGAACTAATAACTTCACCGAGAGTAACATCCTCTTGTTATATGACAGATGAACCATGACCACTAGCTCTTTTATCTTCAAGAACGACACCTGGTCTATGTAACATAGTACCACTATTCTCATTATCGTTGTTACACTTTTTGTTCTCCCTCATATCATCATTCGACTCATATGAATCTATTTTCCTTTTACATTAGCATTATCAAATTTTTTTAAAGAGTTTAAACCATTTATGAGATAAACTTTTTCTTTCTCACGATACAATTACTAATGAAACAATTAAAACTGTCAAAGTTAAGTTTCAAGAAAATGTAGCTGACATGTTCACAAAAGGGTCAAATGTTGTTGATCATAAGAAATTTTGTGATATGTTAAAGCTTAAAGACTTGTTTCGGTGTTAGTTATAGGAAGATATTGAAAATATAAGATAAGGACAAAACCTGTCAATAACATATAGTTATTTTTTGTGCTTGATTTTTTATTTCAATGTAAACTAACAAATTGATAAAGTTAAGGGGTTTATTTGTAGTTGTTTTGGAACTTGAAGGGATGGAATATCAAGGAGTTTTTCTTTATTTTAGCTGTCCAAGGTTCTAAAAGGTGTATTAAAACTTGAGGCGCGGCTTTCACGTTACGCAACATAAAAAACGTCGATTTAAGGCATGACGTGAGCTGAGACGTGAAAAGGCACGCTAAGACACAAAGTGTGGCGAGCTTTGGAATTTCACTCCGAAAAAAGAATATTATAACATGTAAAAATAGTTTCCGATCGTTACACTTATTGTGAACCAAATATATACTAGTATTAAATATTGAAACATGAAAAAAACACATAAATATTTTTTTTTTTGTGTCGCCTTAAGCCACCCATTAAATGCAATAAAGCGTCATCTTAACTGTTAAAACGTGTGACTTGAAGATGCCGCCACGTTACATCACGTTTCACGCCATTTATAACCTTAATAAATAGCTCATAATAGTATTAGAGTTTAATTATTTCTTTATGTGTTTTATGTTGTAATTCTTTTAAAGTTTTCCTTGTTCTTGTAATTTGTTAATCCTGTCTTCTCAAAACATGTTAACACATTTGAAGTATTAATCATATGAATTTAGGAAAACGATCGAATTTATCTGATGGTGTTCTTGTATTCTTGATACCTTTTAATACATTTCAACAGACAGCTGAAACGCATTTATATGTACGTTAACCCTAGAGATGGTAACGGGGTCGGGTTTGTGGGGGAATGGTTGCTACCATCCCTATCCCCGTAGTTAAATATCTATCTCCTTCCTCATCCCCATACCCATCGGGGTTTACAAGCTACATATCATCCCCATCCCCAACAGGGAACGGGGATCCCCAATAGGGAATTGGGGATTTTTTTTCCCGTTACACAATTAACATTTAAACTATGTTTAAAATGACGCAACCATTGCGAATAACACAATACGGTAATATCCCAAAACATTAACGAGATTAACATTCATGCAATCATGCTCAGTATTAATAATAACAAAATTAACACACAAGAAGTTATCCTAGAAGGTTAGTGTCAAAGGAGATATTAACCATCGATGATACTGTTTCAAATATCCAATAGATATTTGAAACATACAAGATATATAAATGTATATGTATAATAAAGATATTCGGGGGCGGGTTCGGAGACGGGTTTGAGGAATCAAGGGTATTACCATCCCCGCCTCAATACCCGTTTTTTATTATCGGGGAATCCCTACCCCCATCCCATACCAGGTCAACTCAGAAAATCCCCAGTCAAATTGGATTCGGGTATCGGATTCTCCATCGGGTTCGGAATTTTTTGCCATCTCTAGTCAACCTAACAAGAAAACTCAAGTATTTCGTATTAAAAGCGTAGTTCAATTTAGCTCACTGGACTACTGGAGTCGAATCAAATTTTGCCCATTTTGATACATATGGGCACTTTTTGATACTTTTCATAAAATGATATGGCACTTTTTGTCATTCTTTATTATCGATGGGTTAAACTGACGTACATGTAAGAAACTAAACAGACTTAATAAATGCACATGTAAAATACTAATTATGCTACACGGAAGATATTTTATATTTTATTTTTTGTCTCAGCTTTCAAACAAGTATTTTTATTTTTTAATTCTATATTTTTATATGTTTTTTTCACGTTTTAACTTACGCCCGTTTAGCCTGCCCATTAAGCCCACCCATTGAGCCCGCCTGTGCACATTTAACCCGCGCCCGTTTGATCCGTTGCCGGTTTATCCCGTCGCTCGTTTAACCCGCCGTCCATACCCGTTCGCCCGCCTGTTTTGCCACCTCTAACAGGAGGGTACGTAACACTCAAGATGACTTTTATAATTGGGATCTTTAAGGTATTTCCACGAAATGGAATTGAAGATGGAAGTTTGAGCATTAAGGAGCTAAGACCAAATGATTTTAGTTCAAGAGTTTATATAGTGTCTTCTAGCCCCACCCACCGAAATCCAAATATTATGGGCTAACCCAATTTAACCAATATATTCGTAATATACAAAATTACAAATAAATCCACAACATACATACAAATAAAGCCCACAATTTATTAAACAACAAAGAAGAATGGCCACAATAGATAATCATCTATCGATAATATAAATCACTCATAGAAATATCATCATTTGCTACAGATCGTTGTGAAGATCTTGATTTATTAGTATCACTCGTACTCGAAGAGTACTGTTTGAATAGTGGTTTCTCAGGATTTGTGATTGTGTGCATGAAAAAAGCAGGCTCTGAAGGGACCGGGAGGGTTAGAGAGAAGCTGCTAAGCATAAGAACGATTGAGGCCATTGTTGGTCTATCATTAAGGTCTTCTTGAACACATAATAGGCCAATGTGAATGCATCTCATAATATCACGTACGGAAGGAGAATACAACATCGGATCAATTAAACTTGAAGCAGTTCCATCTCTCCAACTTTTCCATGCCTGAACTCATATGAATTGCAACATTGGCAATCAACTATATTGCATAACAATTTTAAACCAAAAACATTATAACAAAATATAAAATTCTATTAGTCATTTTTTTATCGACACTTACATGGCTAAGGAGATCCTCCTTCATCACTCCGTTTTGGAAGCTATGGTTCTTCTGACCCGTTACAATTTCAAGTACAAGTACACCAAAGCTAAACACGTCTGATTTAACTGAAAATTGTCCGTGCATTGCATACTCCGGCGCCATGTATCCACTAGAGCAATAAGAAAACTTTTAAAATAACGAAAAATTCAGTGAATCGTGATAGACAGATCGATGCTTTTAATGGTATACATGTTTGTTGTAAAATGAATTGTGATTATATTTTTAGACGTTGTAAGACTACTAGCTAGAGACTGACTTGTTAATGTTATCAAAGACAATTGATATTTGTATAGCACACACCGCATTTGTAGTGAGACTTACTATGTTCCAACAATTCGACTTGTATTGCCTTGGGTTTCATCGGGCGTGCACAACCTTGCCATGCCAAAATCGGCTATTTTGGCACGCATTTCTGCGTCCAACAAGACGTTACTAGCTTTCATATCTCGATGAATTATCTTTAGTCGTGAATCCTCATGTAGATACAAAAGTCCCCTCGCAACACCCCCGATTATTTTGTATCTTCTATCCCAATCAAGAGTCGCACGTTTTGTAGGATCTAAAACAAATAAGACCACCCTTAAGTATATCATTGATTAATAGAATGAATCTGCACAAAAGTAGTAAAATAACCAACTTACCGAATATAAATTGATCAAGGCTTGCATTTTCTACAAACTCATACATCAAAAGACGTTCAGACCCTTCTATGCTATACCCAAGGAGCCTAACCAAGTTTCGGTGTTGCAGCTTTGCAAGTAATAAGACTTCGTTTTTGAATTCTAGTTCTCCTTGTCCCGAATCCCTCGACAGCCTCTTCACTGCTATTTCTTGTCCATTTCGTAATTTACCCTAGAAATTAAGTTCAAAAATATATATAAAATCGTGGACATGAGTTTTTGTTGCAAAAATGGGTCGTCAGACATACAGAGTATATTTTTGTTGTGATGTATAGTTTACCTTATAAACCAAACCAAATCCACCTTGACCAAGCTTATTGTTCTCCGAGAAATCATCTGTTGCTTCTCTAATGACACTGAAGCTATATTGCAACGATTCGGCTGTACTTATTTCATCAACATCCCCATCCTCATAAACTACAATTTTCATCTCAATAATAATATCAGCATATGTGTTGCTGGCAGAAAGTAGTAATAACAGATAAACCATTACTAAAAATAGCACACACCTGAATTCTCTGGTTGGGGTATCGATTGTAGCTTTCTTTTTCTTCTTCTGAAGAAGATAACAAAAACGACTAATAGTATCACAAGACTAACACTTGCTACAATAACGATGACTACAATTACCGTTGTGTTACTACTATTGCCTGAAAATATAATGTCACAAATATTTATGAAATTATACAAAATAGATAAAGGGTTACAAATTAACAACTAAGAACGTAAAAAATCTAATCAGACCAACACGTTACGATCTGGCCCATGGTCTGAAAATTTACACAATTGATTTTATTAATACACAGTTACACACCAATTGATACGCTAAATAGTTGTACCGTGTATACATTTTGGGTTACCTAACTATACAAACTGGTTTGTGTTAACTAAAAGATAATGTATACAAATAATCTCCCATCACGTTAGTGAGAGTGGGCGACACCTATAATAGGTTGGGTCTTGTTCAAAAGTCAAAAGAAAAATAAAATTCAAACAACTTGTATTGTAATTTTGCTTCGATACTTAAATGCCTAGATAATACTTTTTCTTTCTAAAATAGCGGTCACAAACAAAAAAATAGACAAACTATGATATATAAAATTAATCTTATTTTTAACTGATAAAAAAAAAATTCACCTTCACTACAGAAAAGGGGGCAAAGCCCGCTTGAAAGGGTTCAAAGACCTCGGTTTTAAACGAGGGTTAAAAGGGAGGGTATATAGGAGAACTAATTCATGTTTTGATTATAAAAACAAATTCTAAAAAACTAGATATCTTTTTATGGAAAAAACATAAATTGTAAAGCGGACATAAATAGTAAGGCGGACACTACGAGTATACATATGTTGCGGGACAGGTATAGATGATGGACATTAAGTCCCCAAGTAGAGGTGAACATATCTCTATATTAATTCGTTATAAGCATACGTTGGAAAATCAGAAAATGGTAGACAATCTTAAGTCGTCAACATTTGATTCACACTTTTATATAAAACTATACTAGTGGTGGTAAAGGTCAGTGTGTACCTGGTGGTGATGACGGCAGTGATAGAGATGACTGTGATGGTGGCGGCGGTGGCGGTGGCGGTGGCGGTGGCGGTGGCGTTGGTGGTGGTGATGGTGGTGCAATAACCACAGTATTGTTAAAAAATCTATTTTCTTCATACCTGATATAGCAACTAGGATAAAAAGATTGTACTCCAAGCGCACCGGAACAACAATTTGGAATAAACCTGATTGCATTATCCAAGCAATTATAGCAATCGAGTTCTGACAAATCTGGTGTGCACTGCATGAGCCCGTAAATGGTATCAAAACCAGGGCCGTTCGTATTATTGGAAGCATATTTACGAAGAGACCCGCCACTCGAAGCTTCGGCCCTTAGTTGATCCAATAGCTGGTCGAGCGCTTGATTAAATTGGTCTACATTGGACGCGTTATTAACATTAAAGAAACCCCCTGCATACCGAGTGTCTAGGATTCCCAAAAATGACACATTAGAGTACCTTAACATGCAATTCTCATACCAACCAATTGCGCCTTTCTGATTTGGACAAATTTCTCTTAGTTTTGGTATAGACTCGTTTATACACCTGCGGCAATCTTCTGGCTGGATGTCACCTCTGCATAGCCCGATCGCGGTGACTTGATTGGGGGTTTGACCAACAGACCGGTTGTAGAACCCGTACCTAATGCTGGTATCAGATGTGAGCGAAGACAAAGCATCGTCAAGATTTCTCTGGTACGCACCGTTTCTAGTGAAATTACCATTTTCATCACACCTAGGATTCATAATATCCTGAGACACCGAAATAGTGATCGAGTTTATCAAAATAGCAGCACAAAATAAAATCAAGTTTTTGGTTGTCATTTGCATGGTTGCAAAAATAAAAGTCGTTACTGCTTGGATAGTTGAAATTAAATAGGAATATGCATGTATGATGTGTCTTATTATTAGCTATAAAAATACGTTGATTGACAAAAGAAATTTGCGTGTATATGCCAACTGTTTACTTGGTCAAAAGCGATGGCTGGGTGTGACGAAATGCACAAAACTTTATTCTCAAAATTATTAATATCATATCAAATCATATCATAATCTTAACTATACACGTAGAACGTTAATTTATACATAAATACTTAAAACAGTTGAAATGGAGTAAAAGTTGATGGACGAAAGTTGTAGCACTTAATATTTATGTTTAAAAGATTATTTATTTTAAATTATTTTATATTTAATGATATGAAAAGGTTAAAACAAATACTATATATCCTTTGAATATAAGAGTACACAAATATCTTTTATTCAGTTTTAAACCAATGATCCATATTAATTTTACTTTTTTAATAATAAAAAACTAAATTATTGATCAAAAATTTACAACAACATGAAAACATACACGAAAATGAAATCAAAAGGTGAAAGTGAAACGACCAGGAGAGAAAAAAAAATACCAGTTACATCGAAAGGTAAAAGTATAAAATATAGATTTACTTAATCATTCTATTGTTATTTTTATTGTACATACTGTTATATGCTTTTTTTTTTTTATGAATATAATGTGTTTTATCTAAAGTTATTGGGTTTTAATCAACATGCAATGGTGTAGATTTATGATGAAAAAAGTATAATGATTATATTAGGTTTTTAATAAACAAAAATGTGTGATTATACATTTAGAAGTAAATATATAATTTACATATTAGGAGAAGGTAAACGGGCAACAAGCTGCACCGCTAGCCCTTTTTGTATAGCAAAACTAAATCTATTAAATACAACGTTTGTGGATTTAGGAGTCAAAACATTACTATCCATAATACGTTATATTCTGGTAAGTAACTCCACCGCCTCAGGTGCAAGGAAACCAAATAATTATTAACACTGAAATAAAATAAGATCCCCCAATACAATTGCAATTATTTCTATAATGGTTGATTCAGGTGTAACATATATTCAAGATGATGATGACATGTTGATCAACGAGATTGACAATGCGAATCTCATACATGGTGATGAAGAAATCAAGCTTAATCAGGTTAGTCATCATAGATTCACTTAATTATGCTATATCAATATCTATTTGCACTTCTTTAGTAGTTAAGTAATTTATTTACTTAATAATAAGGTGAGGAGATTGAATTCGATCCAAAGAGTGATTTCGGTAGATCTTTTGGGTACTCTTTAACCGGAAAAAGATTTGATAGTGCAGACGATGCATATGATTTTTATAATCAGTATGATGTTTCTATAGGTTTTGGAATTCGTAAAAGTTACCATAGTAAGCACTCCGTCACGAAAGAAATATATCAACATGTGTTTGTGTGTAGCAAGAAAGGCTACAAAGATATGAATGACAAACGCACCATAGAGAAAGTAAAACGCCGTTGTATTAAGCGAACCAGATGTAATGCCATGTTAGGAGTGAAATTGTCTCATGACGAAAAGTGGGTTGTGGAAAGTTTATTGATAAACACAATCATCCTTTTGACATTCCGTCACATGTGCCACGACAATGGTCTCACAAGTCCTTTCATCGTTCTGAAAGAATGTAAGGATCTTGTTACTTTGTTGTCAAAAGAAGGTATAAGACCTAGTGAAATAAAAACAATAGTGAATGCATATAGCGGTAACCATGAGGACAAGCTTACAAGAGTTCAATGTTCTACTGTTGTTAGCGGCAAAAGGAGAAGAAACTTAAGCAAAGAGTGTCATGGAGTCATTATGCATTTTAAAGAGAGAGCTGAAGTTGACAAGGATTTTTACTTTGCAATGGATTTAAGTACTGACGAGACATTAAGAAATGTGTTGGGCCGATGGCAGATCAAGATCAGCTTATAGTCAATTCGACGACGTTGTTATTTTTGATGTGACGTACAAGACGAATAATTTGTGCTTGCCATTTTCTCTATTTGTTAGAGTTAATCATCACAATCAAACATTTTGTTAGGAGGAGAATTGTTGGAAAATGAGACCGAGATAATGATTACATGGTTGTTTAAACAGTTTTTGAAATGTATGCACGATTGCCCACCTGTTTCTTTATTACGGACCAAGATTTGGCGATGGGTATAGCAATTAAAAAGGTGTTTCCACAAACAAGGCATCGATATTGCGCTTGGCATATTCAAAAGCCTGTTCTTGAACATTTTCAACCATTTCGATCTCGATATGATGACTTTCAAGATACATATACTAAGTGGGTTAAAAGCCAAAATGTTGAAAGTTATGAAACAAAATGGGGAGAATTGAAGGAAAAATACCACATTGATGATGATTGTTGGTTGGGAAACATGTACAAATTATGTCATCATTGGATAAAATCCTACTTGAAGGACATTTTTTTACTGGAATGACAACTAGTGGACGAAGTGAAAGCATTCACTCTTTTTTTATGGTTTCGTTAAGTCAAAAACCTTGTTAAATGATTTTGTTATACAATATGACAAGGCTGCGAATTCATGAAGAAGTGCAGAAGCTGAGCAAGATTTTAGAACTTTTAGACTCGAAGCCTTAATAACTAGATTTTACTTAGTTATGAAAATTCGTAGTTCCGATCTTTTCGAATTGATTACTAGTAGAAAGTGCGACTCAGTCGTTCTTGGTGGACAAAAAAAATGGGTTGATTATCTATTTTAATCTAAAAGTGAAAATGTCGTTGAGTACTAAGTAAAAATGAAAGCTTGAAAGTTTAAAACTAAAAATAAAGACTTTAGAAATAATTAAATAGTAAATGATGAAAACTTATAAAAATGTAAACTTAAAAGATTTAAACTAAAACAAGACAAGTTAGAATAATGCTAAGTAAAAAGGCGGGAAAAATAAAGTTTGAATTAAAAACTAGGAATTACAAAACCTTATCCGGAATAAGAATTATGTAGCTTATCCGGAATGTGGAACAATGGTGTTATCCGGAATACATGAAATGAAGGTTATCCGGAATGTTGGTAGAAATAGGCTTATCCGGAATTGGAGAAACTTGCTATCTGGAATCTGGAAAAGAGCTATATCCGGAATATTAACTTGAAGGATTATCCGGAATGTTATCCGGAATGAATATCCGGAAAAACAAAATGCACCTTATCCGGAATTCATACTTCGAAAGCTTATGCGGAATAAACAACTATCCGGAATCCAAAATTAAAGACTTATCCGGAATGTGTGACTTCGAAGGCTTATCCGAAATCCACAACAAATGTTTATCCGGAATCCACTATTTAAATACTTATCCGGAATTTACATTAAACCACTATCCGGAATCTTGTACTTCGAACCTTTATCCGGAATAAATAAAAGGGAGCTTATCCGGAATTCTGGCTTCTTCTACTTATCCGGAATAACTTGGGGATGCTTATCCGGAATTGAAGATTAAAGTCTCTATCCGGAATATGGACCTCTTGGCTATTCGGAATAATTGACAGATACTCACTATCCGGAATATTGGGGTTTTAAAACCCGGATAACACAAAAATTAAGCAATTAAGCAAGTCCAAATAAGCACTTACCAAAACTTAAACCAAAAAGATTTTTAATACAAACTAATAAGCCACAATTTAAAAACTATGAGAACACCAAATAATCTAAATATTAAAAATCAACTTTTTATCAAAATATTAAACTTATCAAAATCAACTTATTTTAAGAACTATTAATCATAAAAATTAAGAATATAAGCACTTTTAATCTAAAACTTTTAAAATCACCAACTCAATAAGCACAATTCAAATAAGCTAAACAATCATATTATCAACAAAATTAAATAAACAACATGATTATCAAGATTAAAAAAACAAATAAGAAAGGTAGAATGAGAATTAAGAAATAAGCTTGATTTGATTAAGGATTAAAATCAAAAGATTACAAGATTAATGTTTGATAAACTTGAAAAACTAGAAAGAATGAAATTAAAAACACACTTAATAAAAATAAAAATTAAAAACTAAAATTAACTACAAACGAACACCCTCCTAATGACATATTAGGAGGGTATTTATAGGAGGTGGGGAGGTTAAGTGTTTATGCTTCCTTCTTTCTTTCTTCTCGTCTCGACTCGATGTAATTTCTTCGACGTCGTCTCGGGATTTGTCGATATAAATTGAACTTGTCTTATAGTTTTCTTCTATAATTAGACTTGAGTTCTTCGAATTCATTAAACTTCCGTCTTTAGACTTTTTCTTCGATAAATCTTCAGAATAGGCCTTGGACTTCCATTCTTTTTTGCACTCTCAATCTTTTGACTTCGTCTTTTGTCTTTTTCTTCGATAAAAGCCCGTGATAGCCCATGTTTTCTTCCTTTTGCATATTTTTATCCTGAAACACAATAAAAACACAAACCACACATAATTCCGACTTTTACGACATAAAATACACGTTTTGGTCTTGTTATTATTGGAAATAAGTGGTAAAAGGATACGTGTTTTCACACTTATTAAGCCTACATTGTATAGTGATCATCCAATGAAGCCATGGCAGCAAAATGTTATACTCGAAATATTTATGAAAAATTCAGGAAATGGTGGAAGGCTAGTGGTGATTGCGGTCATGAAAAAATAAGCAAAGTTAATGACTTGGTAAAATATCGTGTTGGTTTTATAAAAGGTAACAAAGAAGGCTGGAAAGTTGTTGAATATAAAGTTGGTTCAAATTTCGCTACTTGTTCATATGCAAGATTTGAGACTTGTGAAATATTGTGCAAATATATTATCTATGTTATGAAGAGAAAGATTTTAGTATCTATTCCTGAGCACTATATATATTACCAAGATGGACAATGAAAGCAATATATAATGTCGAATGTATTGGAACGAGATGGAGCGGTGTTCACAAGAATGCCACTCAAGAGGTTAGTTTCATGACTTTATGGTCTATCAGATCAAAGTTCAATAAGTTGCTTGAAGTAGTAAGAGATTCCTCAACCGAAATTGAAAAACTCAATACATTCTTTGATGATTGTCTTAACAAGCAACATCAAATACATAACAAAGGAGCTGTGGTCAACTCTATTAATAATTCTACGATACCAACTGTTACAAAAAATGATCAAGACATTATTGCTTCTAATCCTATAAATCATGTTAAGACAAAAATACCTCCAAAAGCTGCTACAAGAATAAAGTTTGGTTTAGAAATTTCCATGGAGGCAAAGAAAAGGAACGAGTGTGGTTATTGTAAACAAAAGGCCACAACATTACATGTTTCCCAAAGAAAAAGGTATGGCTAATTTTTTTTATTAAGAAAAGCAAGGTATGACTGATCTAGATGCTAGAGTATAGATGTTAACTTTTTGTTTATAATTCTAAGAATGCCTACTCTATTATTTAACAGATAGATGAAGCAAAGGCTAATAATAGAGTTGAAGTGCCTGCTAAAAATTGAGTCGAAGTGTCTGCTGAGTCCGGTAGAGTGTCATAGTGGCCTAAGTACAAATACAAGCATACCCTAGTACTTGTATGTAACGAGCCTCATTTTTGGTTCATATATGTTTCCCACTATTTCGCTTTGTGTTATATTTTGTTGCATTGCTGATTCCCACCTTTTTGGAATGTAATTAGTGACTTATGCTAGGGATATTCAGTTGGCTACATATTAAGTCTTTCTGAGTTTATTAGTCCCGCAGAATCATATTTTGTGTTTCTCAGGTTATAAATTCTGATAATATTATGTCGGACACTTGGCTAATTTTACCTATTTTTACTCAATGGGCCATTTTAAAAAATACCATCTCACTTATTAGGCAGATAATGTGTCGTAACTGGATGTCGGGTGTTTGTTTTCGTGGTTTATATCATAACAGTGTGTTTGCTTTATGGATGTTCCAGGTTGAAAAGAATATGTTTTGGATAGCAAAAAGCCTCACTTATGGTGCAGCAAGGTGATTCAAGAATTTTTTGGGTCTCTTGTATAAAAACGTAGAAGGACAAAAATGGGACAAATGAAAATGTAGGTTGGTGTTTCATGCTAATAAGTAATGCAGTTAGATTTTGTGCAAGTCTGCATTTTGAAACCTTTTTGTGTCTGATGGTTCTGCAAATGGTTTCCTTCTGCATCTTCTACATTGGTGTGCTAAAGTGTTCAAAGTCTTTGATTCCAGTAAGTGGTTCGGGTCATCAAGTTGGTTATTATTTTGGTCTACATCTACAACTCCTATGATTTTAGGCTGCGGAAGCATCTTTGTGTGTTGTTGTAATCTATTACAGCAAGTTTTGTTGATGTAATTTAGGTGGCTAATGTAAGTTTCTTATTGTTCTCTTTGTAGTGTTATGTTCTGATGTAATTTAGCCTTGTTGATATAATTTGTATATAGTCTATGAATCATGTTCTCACATTGCTGATTCCCATATTTCTAGAAATGTAGCTATAGACTTATGCATTTTTTTTGTGTTGAATCTTGTATATGTGAAAAGCGGTGTTTGAATATGACGTTATGTGTGATGTAACAAAAGGGGCGTTTGGTACTTGACAAACTATTGTAGTGACAGTGTGCTTTTCATGTGCTTTGTCCATATATTCGGAATTCTTCATGCAATTCTGTTACTTCATGTGTTTTTTATGCTTTCGTGGTTTCTCCAAGTTTGTGGCTTTCTGCAATTCATATGTGTTTGTGATTTATGCGCATTTATGCCTGCAAGCTCGCAAATTCGGCTCCAAGTCTGCAATTTTCTTGTTGTAGTAGACTTGAGTATCACACAAAATAACCACACCATTTTGCGCAGTTATAAACCGAAACACGACACATACAAAAAATCCTAACTGAAGAACAAATATCAATAGATACAATTACTTCAGTGTTCAATTTGGCGCAAATTATTGTTCACTGCCACTTTTTTCTATTTGTCAAATGTGCCTAAGAGTACTAGCAAAATACATGGGCCAAGAAGGAAGTAAAAAGTGGGAAAGAAGCCCACACAGCAGATATGTTACCTGCTTTTCATAGCAGGGATCATTTCCCCCATCATATAAAATGAATCATGTATTATATAGAATTAACACAAAAAGAAAAATGTTAGCGGCTCTAGGAAAAACAAGTTTTGAGCTAAAAATTTGTGGAAACATCTATACAGAGGATTATCATATATGATATATCATTTATCATGTATGATATATAACATAACATACATGCTATCATTTATCATATATGATATATCATTTTTCATATATGATATAACATCGACAAAAATCTTAGAGTCACACTATTCCTTCAGCTTTTTTGCTGAAGGCATAACAAGCAAACAAGAATCCAAAAAATATAATTAGAATTAGATGTATTAGTCAGTGATCATTATTGATACATGTATGCTTGCCTTAATGGTGGTTCTGACGTAGAAAAACCATCAAGAAAAACAAATGCAACAAAAAAGACGTACAAAATAGAGAACCGTTCATAGGTAAACTTATACCACTGACACAAAAACACAGGAAAGTATAATATCATATTTGATAAAAAAATTCAATTGCGTAAAAAAATTGAAAAGGAAAAAGGATTTTGAATATGCAACTAAAGCAGAGGAAGAAGCTATTGTTGTTGCTGCTAAAGTTAAAGCAGAGCAAGCAGCAGAGGCGAAAGCCAAAGCAACAGAACAAGCTCCTAAAGTAAAAGCGAAAAAATATACTACTAAGCATGAATTATTAATGAAAGCATTCTTACAAGCACAAGGTAAAACAATTTCATACAATATCATCAATAGAAGTTATTGATTAAAAAAAATGCTAAAGTATATGTTTTGTGATAATGTAGAAGAGACAAAACATGATGATGAAAGTGGAAGTTAGGAAGATGATAACGAATTAGAAGATGATGCAAGCACTAGGGATGAAGAAGAAAGCTTTGAGGAAGAGCATGTAAACACACAAACAAGAATCTTAGCCTGATAACAAAGAAGAAAAGGAAGAATCTTAACCTGATGATGATGAGAACGAAAAGGAAGAAGAGGAAAACATAAGTGATGATCCATGATGAAAATAAGGATGAGAAAGAGGAAGATTAAGACATTAATGATAAGAATGAAGAAAAAGAAGAAGATGCAGACGATGAGGCTGAGGAAACAGATGATGGTTCAGAAGACGATGAAGAGGTAGAAGATGTTATGAAAAAAATGCCAAACATCGAGTTCATAAGCCCATCGAAACCAACAAACGGTACACTATACAATCATTAACCAATATGGTATACCAAATATCATGAAAAATAAACACGTTTCATAAGGTACATATACTTCAAAATAATAACCATTATAATATTTTCACACATGAAACAAAAGAAGGGATGAAGAAAAGACATAGATGAGGATAAAATGAGTAGAGAATAAGAGAAAACAATAGGAAGACAAGAAGAAGAAAGAGGAGAAATAAAAACAAAATAAAAAAGAAGAAGAAAGCAAACTAGAAGAAATACTTGCCTTAGAAAAAGAATAAAAGGTGAAAGAAGAAAAAAAACAAAAAGAGGAAGGCTAAAATAGGCAAGAATGAAGAAACTCAAAACAAGAAGGCAAACAGAAAAAAGATCATCTACAGAGGAAAAGACAAAACAACCAGAAAAGGAAAAAAAGCAACCGTAGAAGAATCACCAAAAAGATTCACAAGAGGGGATGCAAAAAAAGAAGCTGGAATGGAGAATGAGATAAAGAACAGTGAAGAGGGGAGTCAAATAAGGAAGTGAAAGTGAAAAGGAGGACCACGAGGAGTCCAACAAAAAAATGACTTGAAAAAGATGTAAAAAAACAACAAGATGAAGAAGACGACAACAACTTCGACATTAAAGTAAAAAAACTGAAAGTGTTGAGGAAGAAATGGATGACCAATGGGATGAAGAACATGAGGTAGAGAAACTAGGGGTGATAAAGAAAGGAGAATGAGGAAAAAATCTCTAGAAGGGAAGAGGCACATCCAAACGAAAACCAAAAAAGACATACCCCACTTGCAACACAAGATCATAACCGAAAGCATTGTATGAAGCCATGGGCGGGTTATCAGATGAAATAAAAAAATGCATAAAATATATTGGTTTCGAGGTACATAGAATTCCCAATATCAGAACTACCACAAAGCCTGGCATACCATGTGATAGACAAATTCCACCCACAAAGCATGGAGCTGAGACTTGCAAATAGGTCGATAAAGGTGACGAGGAAAAAGTCTATGAAATGCTCGACATACAATTAGGAATGCTAAATTTAAATGATATGAAAGTTCGAGACGCGGAGGATCCTTTCATACAAGATTGGAAAAACCAATAAAGGCATTTGGGCAAAACACCATCACCTGTAATCACTTTCCAAATAGAAAGTACAACGAATGCAGATTTTATGTTCAAAATGAACTTTATCACCCTATCTAGAAGCACGATGGGAACTTTAAACAACGGTGAAAAAGTGTCATTGAAGCTGGTGAAGAGGATAAATGAGGACAAAGACATCAGCTACATAGACTCGTACGCCTACATTATTGACTCCCTGGATACAAGCAAGAACAAATGGGTTGCAGTCAAGAGTTGTACAAGCAACTACTATAGGCCACTAACATTTTTATGTGTAAGTTATCTAGAAAATTTCAAATTGATTTAATATTTTTATACTTTTTTATTTTATTTTTTATGTGACGATATTTTTTTAATCTACTTGTTGTACTTGCTCCATAATTCTCCAAGACCTTCATATGACATGCCATAGACCAACACTAAGAAGCTGGAACACTCCGATAATGAAAATCAAGATAGGTATGGAAATGAAGAACCAATGCTTGGGAAACCTAGATCACCATGGAAGGTTCAATCCAAAAGAGATGCAAAAGGGAATTGATGTCTACAAAGGGTTGGACATGTATAAAGAACCATTTAAAGATAGAAAATAAAAACGCATGAGATAACAAACTTTTTAAGATTTCTCATGCTTAAAGTGAACTTGATTTGATAATCTTAAATGATAGTTTCGGAAATGTCAAGTATCATACATGGAAAAAATATACAATTGCATGCATTATCATACACGATAATAAGAGAATCTCAAATTGCATGAATTATCAAAGATGATAGTTTGAAGTATCATCTTTGATACTCCAGGTATATGTCAAACCATTAAAGGACATTAGGACAGAAACAAAGGAGGTCAAAAGCTATTTTAAAATTATTTTTCTTAAAGTGAACTTCTTTTGATAATAAAAAAAATCATACTTTAGGAAAATCAAGTTTGATACTAGTAAAAGCTATGCAATATCATATAAAAAGTATAACTGTCAAACATGATACTTTGAAGTATCAAATTTGATATTTTACGTGTACATCAAAACTAACATTGTTATCCTTGATTTGCAGGAGTTCCTTGATAGAGTTTAGAAGTTTTAGATAATCTAATCCGCCAGAAGAGAGCTTGTTCAAACCTTGAAATAAGGAAGCTCAAAAAATTGAAGAGGGTCAATTAATGAAAGATTTATACAATGAATAAAAGTCCTTGTTCACGAGAAGGGTGGATGATGATGTGGATGTAAATTTTATGCATCAGGATGATGAAACCTCTAGGTGTAAAGAAGATGAAAACAAAGAACATGAAGAACCAACAACCGAGGAGCATCCTGAATCACGACATGAAAAGCATATTAGAGAGGAAGGTGACAAAAATGATGCAAAAGAAGCTAAAAAAGAAGTACATAAAGGAAAACCAATGGAATTAGATAAAGGTGAAAAAAAGATGAGACGTATGGTATAGACACCCTCAAAGTACTAACTTTATTACCAGCATAAAAGTTGTCAGCATAGACAGCAGTTTTACCAAATAAATTATACAACTTTGCTTTTTTATTTTTTTTTCTCTCTCACACACACTCTCACTCTCATTTTCTCTCTCATTTTTTTCTTTATATCTTCTTCGGCCACCATTAATACATCTGTCCACTTCACCGCCAGTAATTGCGGTGTAGGTTGAATTTCTTAAAAATGGTCGGAGACAACATTGGTTTTCTGCCCTCTCTCAGATCTGGAAACAAATCACCGTTACCCTCTCTCAGATCTGGAATCTCTTTATTTTTCAAGATGCATATGTATATTACAGATCTGATTTCTAATAACATATTGATCTGTTAATTGAATTTTTGTAAAAGATCTATTGGTGATGGGTAAAAACAAGCATATATATATGATATTAAACGTTTTTTTGTTTAAGATATGGATTAGTGTTTTCATCTCATATCTGGTGGTTAGATCCGGTGGTTACCCGATTAAATCCGGTGGTTATCCGGTTAAATTTGGTGGTTACTCGGTTAGATCCGGTGGTTACCCGATTAGATTTGATGGTAAACAGGACTATAGGTTGTCATTTGATTTCTGGATCTTCAAGAAAAACTAAAAGAGAAATAGATTTTTTTAATGTTTTTTTTATTTTTTTAAGAAAAAAGGAAGATAAGTGAGATGAAAGAGAGTGGTGTAGTACTACACTCTAGTTTACTGATTATTTTTAATGATTGTGGGTGTTTGGATACTATGTTGGAGGTGTTCAAACCCACGCACCCAAAAAGATAGATGAGAAAGAGGTTGAAGATAAAAAAACAAAGTGAGAAAGAATTAGACCTCCCAGAACGTTGTTGTACTTACTTTGACACAGACTGGGACAAGTATCTAGACGAAAACTTTGATGAGGAATTGAGTAGAAAGTAAAAAGAACAACAAGAAAAAAGGCAACGAGAGCCAGTCACGCCACTTTCTTTCTTTAAAATTACAAAAGAAGTTCAAACACCTCGTGTAGTAATTCAAAGCAAAGTGGTGGATGAAGAAGAAGCTACAAAAAGAAAAAAACCCATCATGTTTTGTCATTTCACCCTACATCAATAAGAAAACAACAGCAAGGGTGAAACAAAAACTAGATGACATGATGATAGCCGAGAGCTTGTTTCTATGCTACGAGATCCATTGTAAGTCTCACTTGTCCTGCTAAATAATACTCGATTTTGCAACCAAGTATAAAATCTTATCGTCCGAATCCTTTCGAATTGATTTCTGGTCTAAAGTGCGACTCAATCGTCTTTTGGTGAACAAGAGAATGGTTTGGTTGATTATCTATTTTAACTAATAGCAAATAAGTAAGTGTCGTTGAGTAAAGTAGAAGTTTAAAGATTTAACTACAATGACGAATTAAAGATAAACAAATTAAAACTTAAGGACAATATAAGAAAATTACTAGCACACTTAATAAAATTAACACTTGGAAACCTTGCACAAACAAGAAACTAAACCATCGTAAAATTGCCAAATTAGAGTCTAATCGGAATATTGGTCGGAATAGGGTGCAATCGGAATGGGGGCAACAATGGTTCAGATCGGAATATATTCTGATCAATTGGTCGGAATGTTTGCAATGTGGCTGATCGGAATAATGGGAAGAAACATCAGTCGGAATATTCAAACAAGGGGCCAGATCGGAATGTGTAACACAACCCTAATCAGAATATAGAAAAATGAGGCAATCGGAATGTATCTCAAAACCCATGGTCGGAATGTTATAAAAGGGCCAAATCGGAATACTGGGACAAAAACTCTAATCCGATCACTTTGATCGGAATACTAGCTGCTCAAATCGGAAACCCTTAAAACACATTTCCGATTTACCAATCGGAAAGAGGGGGATGGTGGCTGCTCGGAATATCACGATCGGAAAGGGGTTTAGACCCTTTCCGATTTAAGTGGGACTCGAGAAAAGCTAGGTAATAAGCTATATTTAATAAGCTAATACCCAAAACTAAACGAATCAATAATGAAATGGATCAAATAAGCACTAATCACAACTTATCCAACTCAAAAATAAGCAAACTTACAAATCAAACAATAAAAATATGAACTTTTTAAGAAAACTTTTTATAAGTAAATAAGCTAAACATGTAAATAAGCCAAATAGCACAAGAATCTTAAAGCTTAATCAAATGAAAGCTTATGTAGGAACAAAAAGATCAACTTTTTAAGCACGAAATCATTAAGAACAACACGGATCATATGAAATTCGCACCAAAAGTTAACTAAAATAAAGAAAGGAAGAATGAGATGAAAGATTAAAAGCTTAAACTTAACTTGATTAATGAAAAAAGCAATACACAAATGTTTAATCTTGAAAGATTAAAAGAAAAGATGAAACTTAGTGAGAGAAAGTTTAGAACTTTCTCTCTCTAAAACTAGAAAAGTGAAAAAATGAAAAACTAAAAACTAAAGACTAACTCCCTCCTAATGTGTATTAGGAGGGTATTTATAGGGAAGGTGGAAGGAGTGCATGTGTTGCATCTTCTTTCTTTCTTCACGTCTTCTCGACTCGATTTAATTCTTTTGTCTTTCTCGATGTCGTCTCGGGATTAATTAAACTCGTCTTTAACATTTCTTCATTTATTTAGACTCGAGTTCTTCGACTTCATTAAACTTCCGTCTTTAGACTTTGTTCTTCGATAAATCTTCAGAATAGGCCTTGGACTTCCGTTCTTATTGCACTCTTGATCTTTTGACTTCATCTTTTCCCGTTTTCTTCGATAAAAGCCCGTGAAAGCCCGTGTTTTCTTCCTTTTTCATCTTTTGGTCCTAAAACACAATAAAAACACAAACCACGCATAATTCCGACTTTTACGACATAAATCACACGTTTTGGTCTTGTTATTATTGGAAATAAGTGGTAAAAGGATAAGTGTTTTCACACTTATTAAATCCCTACACTTGACCATTGCAATGCCCTCATGCAATGCATTAATTTTAAAGCACGGTTTACAATTTCCATCATAAATAACCCGCCTTGGCCTTTATTAAATACTAAATATGAAAAGATAGAAACAAGTAAAGAAATTAAAAACTTACATTGGGTTTGGCTGCCATGAACGTTTATCATCCTCAAGTTTCACGTTCCCCATACCAAGCTTAAAAACGAGATCATTGTTATTATAAGTTAGCAGACTAACACGAACTCACGTGGGCCAATTATTCACTTAGACTCCCTTATTCCTAGGTGTATCTCTTATATTTTAGTTTTGTCTTGAATGATTACGAGGATGCATTGTTTGACTTATTTTGATAGTTATTTAGGCCGAAAATAAAGTGAACGATTTAATCAATAGTTAGCTAAAGGACAGAATCTTTTAAAACTGCTTCTCGGGACCTCATAAAGTTCATATCTTGGCATAACTCGCTTCACGATTTGAGACCTTTCTCGGACCGATATTTGGCACCGACTTCATACTTCGAATCTTTGAGAGACGTTCATGAAATAATGGTCTTCTCTTCATACTTAGGAATTTCTTCACTTGAAGTTTTGAGAGATTCTTCATCTTTGGACCACGACTTCTTCATTTTTCTCCAATCTTTATTTTGGACTTTGATATACAACGATCCGCCTCCTTTTAGGACTTGGATCTATTTATCCTCATACCTTGTTAGGGCCTTTTTGGATAGACTTCTCCATGATCTTTAGGGGAGTATTTGCTTTTCGTCGTGTGTCTCGATCCTTCATATTGATTTTTGATAAATGATTCTTCACATCACTTTTGGATCTTTAGCAACAAAATGTAGCCCTCATGCCTTGTTAGGGCCTTTTCAGACTCTCCAATCTTCGCATCCCGCTTCAATAAGTTATGCCTTGGCTATGAACTCTAATCCGTACCAAGCAACTTTTAAACGATCTTGGGCTAGAAGCTAAGTAACCTTTTAAATCGTACAACCTTATTTATTGCAGATAATTTATTAACAAGCGAAGGGAGAATAGGCTTATAATTAACTCACATAAATTCACGAAGGAATACCGAACTTATAATTGACTCTATCATCTCTCGTCCTCCACAGTTTAAAATCTCAAGGAATGAGACTCGTGGATGCTTAGCCTATTAAATCAAAGTTTTGGGTTTTCGAGTCATCTATAGGATCTTGCAAATTCTTAGACTTTTTCAAGTTTAGAATTCGCATTTTAAAGTTCCCTTGATAAACAACTCTCTAGGATCAATTATAGGAACTTGCGAAAAGTTCTTGTTCTTAACCCGTGAGAGTTAAGACTTTCGCGTTTTATAGCTCCCTATATAAAAGCCTAGCAAAACTTGACTTAAACACGTTAAGGATACTAGCTAGAGTAAACTTAGATAAGTAAACTCGGGTTGAGTCAAAATGTTCACGACTAAGAAAAATTTAAAACCACTTTATTGAAAATTTATTCTAGCAAGGAAAGAAGATAAACATAATAAAGGAAAATACAACTATACAACTAGGCCAAAATAGATTAAAATTTTTGAAAAATGTCGAAAAATCAAATTTTCCGGTTAAAATGAGGGCAAATTCATGGGGAAGACCACTTACTTCGATAGAAGTCCCCCTACACTTGAGATAAACATTGTCCTCAATGTTTAAGCATGTGGGAGTAAACTCCCCTACACTTATGACATTGTGCACTTTGTTTAAATCTTGCTAAGGAAAGGACAACTATAGTGAATTCAATGTGAACATATAAAATATGAAATATTGAATCACAAGAGTTTAGGATAGAACCGGGAAGATGGAAACACGGTATCACGGTTCGTCAAAAGTCATCAAGAGGCTCTTTGAAGCTTTAATCCCTGCACAACACAAGAAACAAGACAACAAACACATACGGGGATCCCCCTACACTTATTATGAAAGCAGTAAATGATAGATCACGGGTTGCCTCCCGAGAAGCGCTTGTTTTTGATCACAGAGTCACGAGCCTGACTCGACCCAAATTTAGTTCATGGGGAACGTGGTGAGGGGTGGAATAATCTCATGGGAGATGTCCTCACCAAAGTACAGCTTCATACGCTGGCCATTCACCTTAAAATTGGGCCCATTTGGCTGAGAAAGCTTAATGGTCCCATATGGAAAGACTTTGGTGACGGTGAATGGACCAGACCAGCGACTCTTCAACTTGCCAGAAAAGATCTTCAACCGAGAGTTAAAAAGTAAGACTTGATCACCAACGTGGAACTCTCGGTTCTTGATTTTTGCGTCATGAATGATCTTGATCTTCTCCTTGTAGATCAGCGAGTTCTCATAAGCTTCATTCCTCAGTTCATTTAGCTCGTTGAGTTAAATCTTGCGATGATCACCGGCTTTGTTGATGTCGAAGTTAGCCCACTTCAAGGCCCAGTGCGCCTTATGTTCCAGCTCGATGGGGAGGTGGCATGATTTCCCGTACACAAGACGATAAGGCGTACAGCCGATCGGGGTCTTATAAGCAGTACGAAAAGCCCACAGAGCATCATCTAACTTATCGGCCCACGCGGCGCGATGCTCTCCCACAGTACGCTCCAAAATTCGCTTCAATCCACGGTTGGATATCTCGGCTTGCCCATTGGTTTGGGGATGATAGGCGGTGGAAAGACGATGATTAAGACCATACTTAGCCATGACTCTTGCAAATTGATCATTGCAAAAATGAGTCCTGCGGTCACTGATGATAGCACGAGGAACGCCAAATCGAGCGAAAAGCTGCTTCAAAAAGTTCACAACCACCCTCGCATCGTTCGTAGGGAGAGCCTTGGCTTCAACCCATTTAGAAACGTAGTCAACTGCGACGAGGATGTACTTGTTCCATTTGGAGTATGGAAATGGTCCCATAAAGTCGATGCCCCATACGTCAAAGATTTCACATTCCTGTATGAAATTTTGAGGCATCTCATCTTTATGTGTGATCTTGCCTTGGCGTTGGCAAGCATCACAATGCTTAACCATTTCGTGAGCATCACGATAAATGGTGGGCCAATAGAATCCAGCGTCAAACACTTTCTTCGCGGTGTAGTTGGGACCAAAGTGACCACCGGTGGGTCCTCTATGGCAAGCATCAAGGATTTGCAAAGCTGTCGGTCCATCAACACAACGGCGAATGATCAGATCAGCACATTGTTTGAATAGATAAGGGTCATCCCAAAAGTAAGTCTTAACATCATTCAAGAACTTCTTCTTTTGTTGGGATGTTAACCCTTTGATGAGAATACCACCCGCTAAGTAGTTTGCAATGTCGGCAAACCACGGGGTGTCATCAAGATTGAGATTTATAGACATTAAGGTCTCAAGGGGGAAAGAGTCATTGATCTCTTTGTTCGGATGATCCCCTTGATATGGATCCTCAACTCGACTCAGATGATCCGCGGCCAGGTTTTCAGCACCCTTCTTGTCACGAATTTCAATGTTGAATTCTTGAAGGAGTAAAACCCAGCGAAGAAGTCTTGGCTTAGATTCATGCTTAGTAATCTAGTACTTCAACGCGGAATGGTCCGTGTATACGATGGTGGGGGATAAAACAAGATAGGGGCGAAATTTTTCAAAAGCATAGACAACAACTTAAAGCTCTTTTTCGGTTGTCGTATAATGCAATTAAGCCCCCGTCATTGTTTTGCTAGCATATTGGATTGGTTGGAAGTGTTTATTCACTCTTTGGCCCAAAACCGCTCCAATTGCAAAGTCGCTAGCATCGCACATCAATTCAAAAGGCATCTCCCAATTAGGGGTAACCAAGACCGGTGCCTTAGTTAGCTTATCCTTAAGAAGATTGAAGGCGTCGATACACTCTTTAGAAAAGATAAAAGGAGTATCATTTTCCAAGAGGTGGGTCATCGGGCGAGCGATTTTAGAGAAATCCTGAATGAATCGACGATAGAAGCCCGCATGACCCAGAAAAATTCTCACACCCTTCACGGTTGAAGGTGGAGGTAATTTGGCTATGACATCTACTTTAGCACGGTCGACTTCAAGACCGGCTTTAGAGATTTTGTGTCCTAGCACAATGCCTTCTTTTACCATAAAATGAAATTTTTCCCAATTCAGAACAAGGCGAGTGTCTTCGCACCGCTTAAGCGTACGTTCCAAATTGGCAAGGCAAGAAGAGAAGGAATCCCCAAAGACCGAGAAATCATCCATGAAGACTTCCATGGTTTTCTCAACCATGTCATGGAAGATAGCCAACATGCACCTTTGGAAAGTCTCGGGGGCATTGCATAAGCCAAAAGGCATTCTTTTGTAAGCAAATGTGCCATAGGGACAAGTGAATGTTGTCTTCTCTTGATCTTGGGGATCGATGGGTATTTGGAAATAACCCGAGAAACCATCAAGAAAGCAGTAATATTCATTACCCGCTAAACGTTCAAGCATTTGGTCCATAAAAGGTAGAGGGAAATGATCCTTTCTCGTGGCATCATTGAGTTTGCGGTAGTCTATACAAACTCTCCACCCAGTAACGAGACAGGTAGGAATCAACTCGTTGTTTGCATTGGGCACAACGGTGATTCCACCTTTCTTAGGCACACAATGGACTGGACTAACCCATGGTGAATCCGAAATAGGGTAAATCATACCCGCATCAAGAAGTTTGATAACCTCTTTACTTCATGGATTTTGGGATTCACCCTTCTTTGGCTTTGAATTGTGGGCTTAAAGTCGTCCTCCATGAGAATTTTATGTGTGCAGAAGTGAGGATCAATTCCGCGAATGTCGAAGATTTTCCAAGCGATAGCTCTTTTATGCTTCTTCAACACGGCGATAAGTCGGGACTTTTCTTCTTCTTTCAGGTCCTTTGCAATGATGACCGGTAACTTCTCGTTGTCTTCAAGGAAAACGTACTCAAGATGAGGGGGTAGGTCCTTAAGCTCAAGAGTAGGAGGATCCTCAATAGATGGTGTTACTAACGATGGATCATCATTAGTCACCTCTTTAGGAGAAGGAGGAGAAAACGGGTCTTCATTGAGAAGTCTCTCAATAGTACAAATGTCTTCATCCCAATCGGTGGACGAATTATCATACTTAATATCGAGAGGACCCAAGCTAGCTTCGAAATCATCCAAGTCACTTTCTCCAAAAGGAGTCAATGCCGGAGCAATTGAGGCAACGGTCTCAACATTGGGTAGAGAAGAAAGAGTACTTTTGCAAGCATCATGAAAATGTTCTTCACAAGCCTCATCGAGAACATCAATAGCATTAACACTCTCATATGAATAGGGTTGCTTAGAAATCTTACCCATGTTGAAGACAATTTTTTTGTCACCAACTCTCATGATTATTTCGCCCGCGGCTACATCAATGAGAGTGCGACCGGTCCTCAGGAATGGACGTCCAATGATTAATGGAAGAGGATCCATCTCGTAGTCAACGACGACAAAATCCGCCAGGAAGGTGAATTTGTCAACGCCAACAAAGACATCTTCGGCTATCCCCACTGGATAAGAAACCGTACGGTTGGCTAATTCCAAAGTCATTTTGGTGGGGACTAGCTCGGGGAGAGATAATTGCTTCCAGACACTTAAAGGCATTAAGTTTATACTGGCACCTAGATCGGCTAGGGCCATGCAATTCTCTACTCCCGGGAAGTTACAAGGAATCAAGAAGCGACCCGGATCACCAAGTTTGGTGGGCAATTTCCTTAAGAGCACTGCGGAGAAGTTCTCATTAAGTTGGGTCTGAGCAATGTCAAGAAGCTTCTCCTTGTCACTTAGAAGATCTTTAAATATCTTAGCGTATTTGGGCATGTGAGCGAGAGCCTCGGCAAAGGAAATGTTAAAATTCAATTGTTTAAACATTTTTAGAAAGTTTGAAACTTGAATATCATCCTTGCTCTTTTGCTTCTCTTTCCTCAACCTTGAAGGATAAGGTATATTGGATGAAGAAGAAGGCTTTAGGGGAGTAGGATCACTCACAACCACGGGTGGTGGGGAAATGGGGATACAAGGTGAAGGAGGTGAGGAAAGTTGCTCTTTTTCCGTGTTCACAATCACGGGTGGAGATGTAGGAAGCTCGGGTTCTGTATAACCTTTTCCACTACGAGTGGTGATTGCTTTCATCTCCCCTCTTGGATTCGCAACGGTGTTACTCGGAAGAGTACCCGAAGAAGAGGGTTGATTACCTTGGATGAGCGAACCAATCATATCACGAATGTTAAGCGCTTGAGTGCTGAAAGAATCTCCGATGTCGGCACGAATTTCATTGCTTTGTTTTGCCATATCATTCCTTAGCTCGGCTCGAATATCGTTTCCTTGTTTCGCCATTTCGCCCTTCAAGTTGATGACTTGACTCTGAAGATTCGTCACCAGCTCCCGATTAGTCTTCATGAACGTCTCGACGTCTTGATTTAATGCCATCGGTTGATTGAGAGGTGGAGCTTGGTAAGCTTGAGAATTTCCTTGATTTGGGTATGGGTTTCTTTGGGATTGATATTGATTGTTAGCACGAGGTTGGGATTGGTTGTTTCGGTTATAGCTTTGTTGTTGGTTTTGGTTGGTAGGAGGGAAACCGGGTGGAGCAAGGTAATTGTTGGAACGATAACTTAGCATGCTACGGTCTCCTTGAGGACGAGCTTGATAGCCTCCCGTGGGATAAGTACCGTAAGCTGCGTTAACGTTTTCAGAAAAATTGCCTTGAGTAGAAGGACAATCATTATAAGAATGAGGACCACCACATGTGTCACAAGAAATAGCAACGGCTTTAGCTTGTTGAAAGTGGTTTGTGGCCATGGACATGAAATCCTTGTGCATACTCGCGATTTGTCGAGTAAGTTCGGATATCTTGGGATTAGAAGTAGTAGAAGAAACATTGACTCTCGAGTTAGATCTTGAGGATGCGGATGAATCCCAATTCTTGTGGTGAGTAGTCATGCTTTCAATCAACTCTCTACACTCCTCCGGTCTCCTTTTCATAAAAGTACCACCGGCGGCGGCTTTAATCGTGTCACGATCACGAAAAGTGAAACCATTGTAGAAAGTATCAATGAGAGTGACGGGTAGCATGTTGTGATTTGGACAGCGGTCGATCAAATCATTGTATCGTTCCCAAGCATCAAAGAGCGATTCATCATTGTCTTGCATGAATCCACTGATTTGGTTACGAAGGCTTGTGACCATGGATGGTGGGAAGTAGCGCGACAAAAAGCGTTGAGTCATGTCATTCCACGTATGAATAGAATTCTTCGAAAGACGGTCAAACCATTTTTCGGCATGGTGAGAAAGCGAGTGGGGAAAGAGTTGAAGGCGAAGGTCATCCATAGAAACACCGGGGCACTTCATGCTTTGGGTGATGGTAATGAATTTGTCGAGGTGTTTGTTGGCATCATCATCCGGAATTCCGTGAAATAGGTTAGTTTGCACTTGTTGGATCATGTGATGCTTCAACGAAAACTCCTGAGCCGTGACGTGCATTAGCGCAATCAGGCCTCCGCGTCCGTTCATGGTGGGTTGACACAATTCCTCCATTGTTCGTAAATCAGGTAGGGGGACATTGTTGTTGTTGTTGTTGTTGTTGTTATTCAAATTGGGTAGAGGTGGGTTATTATTGTTGTTATTAACACCAGCCATATCTAAATCTTCACGAGTCTCGGGCTCAGAATAGTTCGAAGATCTAGTACGCATACACCTGCAGAAGAAAAATATACACAGAGAAAATATATATATAATCTTTTTGGTGCGAAACCTTTTGGAAAAGAATTGCTTTTAATGATTTTTCAATGTTTTTGTATTTTTGAAGAGTTTTATATTTTTTAGGATTTTTAAAAAATTTTAAAGCAAGGAAAATAACGTTCAAAGAACGGATCCCAAAATTCAATGCGTCTCTCACTAAAAACCGTTAATCGGAACGAAAAGAGCCGGTAGCGGCGCCATTTAATACTCGATTTTGCAACCAAGTATAAAATCTTATCGTCCGAATCCTTTCGAATTGATTTCCGGTCTAAAGTGCGAATCAATCGTCTTTTGGTGAAAAGAGAATGGTTTGGTTGATTATCTATTTTAACTAATAGCAAATAAGTAAGTGTCGTTGAGTAAAGTAGAAGTTTAAAGATTTAACTACAATGACGAATTAAAGATAAACAAATTAAAACTTAAGGACAATATAAGAAAATTACTAGCACACTTAATAAAATTAACACTTGGAAACCTTGCACAAACAAGAAACTAAACCGTCGTAAAATTGCCAAATTGGAGTCTAATCGGAATATTGGTCGGAATAGGGTGCAATCGGAATGGGGGCAACAATGGTTCAGATCGGAATATATTCCGATCAATTGGTCGGAATGTTTGCAATGTGGCTGATCGGAATAATGGGAAGAAACATCAATTGGCCAGATCGGAATGTGTAACACAACCCTAATCGGAATATAGAAAAATGAGGCAATCGGAATGTATCTCAAAACCCATGGTCGGAATGTTATAAAAGGGCCAAATCGGAATACTGGGACAAAAACTCTAATCCGATCACTTTGATCGGAATACTAGCTGCTCAAATCAGGACCCCTTAAAACCCTTTTCTGATTTACCAATCGGAAAGAAGGGGATGGTGGCTGCTCGGAATATCACGATCAGAAAGGTGTTTAGACCCTTTCCGATTTAAGTGGGATTCGAGAAAAGCTAGGTAATAAGCTATATTGAATAAGCTAATACCCAAAACTAAACGAATCAATAATGAAATGGATCAAATAAGCACTAATCACAACTTATCCAACTCAAAAATAAGCAAACTTACAAATCAAACAATAAAAATATGAACTTTTTAAGAAAACGTTTTATAAGTAAATAAGCTAAACATGTAAATAAGCCAAATATCACAAGAATCTTAAAGCTTAATCAAATGAAAGCTTATGTAGGAACAAAAAGATCAACTTTTTAAGCACGAAATCATTAAGAACAACTCCATATGAAATTCGCACCAAAAGTTAACTAAAATAAAGAAAGGAAGAATGAGATGAAAGATTAAAAGCTTAAACTTAACTTGATTAATGAAATAAGCAATACACAAATGTTTAATCTTAAAAGATTAAAATGAAAAACTAAAAACTAAAGACTAACTCCCTCCTAATGTGTATTAGGAGGGTATTTATAGGGAAGGTGAGAGAAAGTTTAGAACTTTCTCTCTCTAAAACTAGAAAAGTGAAAAAATGAAAAACTAAAAACTAAAGACTAACTCCCTCCTAATGTGTATTAGGAGGGTATTTATAGGGAAGGTGGAAGGAGTGCATGTGTTGCATTTTCTTTCTTTCTTCACGTCTTCTCGACTCGATTTAATTCTTTTGTCTTTCTCGATGTCGTCTCGGGATTAATTAAACTCGTCTTTAACATTTCTTCATTTATTTAGACTCGAGTTCTTCGACTTCATTAAACTTCCGTCTTTAGACTTTGTTCTTCGATAAATCTTCAGAATAGGCCTTGGACTTCCGTTCTTATTGCACTCTTGATCTTTTGACTTCGTCTTTTCCCGTTTTCTTCGATAAAAGCCCGTGAAAGCCCGTGTTTTCTTCCTTTTTCATCTTTTGGTCCTAAAACACAATAAAAACACAAACCACGCATAATTCTGACTTTTACGACATAAATCACACGTTTTGGTCTTGTTATTATTGGAAATAAGTGGTAAAAGGATAAGTGTTTTCACACTTATTACTAAACAAGTTTTTTTTCACTTTATAACAACTACTTATAATTCAATTCTCTCTGTAGTGCATTTATATTTGAAACAAAAGATGGAAGAATTGCTTGCATAAGGGACAACCTGCAGACGCTAGCACAACGATGAAAAGTGGAAGCCAACGTCATTCACACATACTCAGTTGTGCTAAACCATGAAGAAGCAATGAACTCAACATGGCAAAAAAACACACTTCTTCGTGACAACAATGCTTGTAAGTAACTAAAACACAAGAATAAATTTAAAAAAATTCAAATCTAAATTGTAGCGTTCATTATATATGCGAACAGACATATGATATGTTCAAGTGGATAAACCCGAACGTAAAATACAACACAGCACAACAAATTGACGCTTTTCAAAAGTTCATGTCCACCGCATTCAAGGATGATAAGGAGCTGGAAAACATGAAAAAATGATTTGGTAAGCACTTCTACAACTAGCCTATTTCTGATTATCATATCTATAGTATTCGAAATAAAAATAAACCTACACAACCCTTTCTAAATATACATGCATACTTCACAATATTCGCAAACTAGCATTACTATCTTCTGGTATTCAATCTAAAAAGGGGCGGTGTCGTAATCATAGACAACTCTAGATTAAAAAACCTACGAAGTAAAGTACCAGAAGTACTTCGATATCCTGGTGAGTAGCATCATATATGATAACATGAATGATATAGAAATGTCATTTCTGTATCAAACATGATAACATGTAATTTTAATATATGTGTAATAAGTGTGAAAACACTTCTTAATTATAATAATAACCAAGCCAAAACGTTATTTTATGTCGTAAATGTCGGAATTATGCGTGGTTTGTGTTTTTGTTGTGATTTAGGATCAAAATGGACCTAGTTCGGAATCTGCTCCTTAACACAATTCGGGAAATGAAAGTAGAACTTAATTCGGGAAAATGGGGTTTAGGCAATATTCCGGATTAGATCAAAAATAAGCAAAAACCAAATAAGCACTTATCTAAAAGTTTAACCAAATCAAGTTTAAGAAAAAGCAAATAAGCCAAAATTTAAAAAATTTTAAAAACACTAAATAATAAAATATTTAAAATCAACTTTTTATAAAATAACTCTTAAAAACACTTAATTAAATTTAAGAAAAGCACACAATAAGCTATAAAATCAATAAGCTAATACAATCAAACACATAAAAACATAACAAACAATCAAATAAGCATGAAAATAAGCAAATAAGCATAAAGATTAAGCAAAACAAGAAAGGTAGAATGAGAGATTAATAACAAAAACTTGATTAAAAATAAGATTCAGCAACAAAATTAAACTTACTTGAAATTAAAGGCAAGAATTTAAATGACAATTAAGTAAATGACAATATGAAAGTGCAAGTAATTAAATGGAAGAACTATGTGTCAAATAGCCAACACCTCCTAATGATACATTAGGAGGGTATTTATAGGAGGATTAGTATGTCTGGATGCTTTCTTCCTTTTCTCGTCTTTTCGTCTTTATAAATTCTTCGACTTTGTCTCGGGATTATTTGAACTCGTCTTATAATTTCTTCATTTATTAGACTTCGACTTCATTAAACTTCCGTCTTTAGACTTTTTCTTCGATAAATCTTTAGAATAGGCCTTGGACTTCCGTTCTTTTTGCACTCTTGATCTTTTGACTTCGTCTTTTGTCTTTTTCTTCGATAAAAGCCCGTGAAAGCCCGTGAAGTAAGTGCCTTCTCTGCATTCCGAATTAGGTGGATCACCAAGTATTCCGAACTAGGTCTTTCATAGCTTTTCCCGAATTACATATTGGATCCATTTATTCCGAACTAAGAACAACAAATCTATCATTCCGAACTAAACAATGCATACATTCCGAACTAAAATCTTGAATTGGTCAACATTCCGAACAGTTATAGAAATTGACATGCTTCCCTGCTTGCCTGCTTCCAACGTTTTCCCGCCAAAAAGAGGTGTGTGCTTGCTAGCTTGAGCTAGCTGCCTGCTAGCTTGTTTATTTATTATATTTTTCCGTAATTGTTTAGTTTAATCTGAAAGTTGTTCCGATTTTTTTTCTGAAAGTCACGTATTTTTAGTTATATTTTTCGTCTAATTTTAAAATTTATATTTTTGCGAAAAGTTTAAGTTTTATCTTTTATTTAGTGCACGCTTTAGATTTTACCTCGTTTAGTTTTATAGTACCCTCTTAGTTTTATTTTCTCCTTTTTCATTAGGTTAATTTTATTTTTCAGTCGAAAGTTAATTTCTTCGTTTAATTTTATTTTTATTAATTGTTGTTTTAATTTACGTTTTATTACTTATTTTGCTCCATTATTATTAGTTATTTGTTTTTGGTTTATTTTTATTACGTTTCGCTTTTACCTTTTAAGTAGAAATAGAAAACCAAACCCTTCTTTTTGTTAACCAAAAACGACTGAGTCACACTTTTAACCGGAGATCAATTCGAATTGAATCGAAAAAGAATCGATTAAAAATCAGTTATTAAAATGGCGCCGCTGCCGGCTCTTTTCGTGAAGATTAACGGTTTTCTGTGAGAGACGCGTTGAACTTTGGGACCCGTTCACTCGTGAACGTTATTTTTATTGCTTAAAAATCTTCAAAAATCCATAAAAATTAAAAAATTTCAAAAATACAAAAACATTAAAACACTTATAAAAAGCATTTCTTTTTCAAAGTTTTGCACCAAAAAGATTTTATTTTTACAAGTACATATATATTCTCTATTTCTTTGGTATATTTTTCTTTTTCTTTTGTAGGTGTATGCGTACTAGATCTTCATCTTATTCAGAGCCCGAGACTCGTGAATATTTAGATATGGCTGGTGTGCACAACAACAATAACCCACCTCACCCCAACATGAATAACAACAACCATGGTCCTCAACCAGACCTTCGAACGATGGAGGAGCTGTATCAACCTACGATGACTGGACGCGGAGGACCGATTGCGCTGATGCAAATCACGGCTCCAGAGTTTTTGTTGAAGCATCACATGATCTAAAAAGTTCAAAACACTTGTCCATTTCGCGGATTGCCGGATGATGATGCCAACAAACACCTCGACAAATTCATTACCATAACTCAAAGCATGAAGTTGCCCGGTGTTACTATTGATTTTCTTCGCCTTCACCTATTTCAACACACCTTATCCCATCATGCCGAAAAATGGTTTGATCGTCTTCCGAAGAATTCAATTCATACTTGGGACGAGATGACTCAACGATTTTGTCGCGCTACTTTCCACCATCCATGGTCACGAGCCTTCGGAATCAAGTCAGTGGATTTACACAAGAACCTGATGAATCACTTTTTGATGCTTGGGAACGATATAATGTTTTGATCGATCGATGTCCAGACCACAACATGCTCCCCGTCACCTTAATTGATACTTTCTACAACGGTTTAACTTTTCGTAATCGTGATACGATTAATGCAGCCGTCGGTGGCACATTTATGAAAAGAAGACCCGAGGAGTGTAGAGAGCTTATAGAGAACATGACTACTCATCACAAAAATTAGGATTCATCCGCATCTTCAAGAAATAACCCGAGAGTCAATGTTTCTTCTACTTTATCACACACCCAGATGACCAAATTCACCCGCATGATGGCCAAAATGAACAAAAGTATCCAACTCTTGGCTACAAATCAACAACAACAAGTTAAAGCTGTAACACTTTCTTGTGAGATCTGCGGCGGTCCTCATTCATACACTGATTGTTCCTCTACTCATGACAATCCGGAAAACGTGTATGCGGCTTATGGTAACTATTCAACGGAAAGCTATCAAGCCCGACCTCAAGGTGATCGTAACTTGCTAAGTTACGGTTCTAACAACTTTCTTTCACCCGGTTTTCTCCTCAAAACCACAACCCCAACAACTACAATAGAAGCAATCCAAACCCACCTCGAGCTTCTAATCCTTATGACCCACCCGCTCAACAAGCACCACCCATTAATCAAGATGTTGAAACTTTCATGAGGACCCAAGGAGAGCTAGTTAAGAATCTGCAAAGCCAAATCATCAACTTGAAAGGAGATATCACTAAGCAAGGGAATGATATTATAACTGAGCTTCGACATGATATGCAAACCTCTCTTAGCAATCAAACAAATGATTTGAAGAACATGCTGGCGAGTTTCTTCCCAAGTACTCAACCCTCTACTTCGGGCTCTCTTCCTTCAAATACCGTCACCAACCCAAGAGCGAATGTGAGTGCTATTACTACACGCAGTGGAGCAACATTAGTAGGACCATCTATCCCTCCCCCAGTTACTCTATCTACACCTCCTCCACCACAATTTATCCCTCCTACTCCCACGCCTAGTATTAGTTCTCCATTACCGTCTCCACCTCTTACTGAAGAAGTTCCCAAGAAACACCCTTCACCAACCCCACCTTCCATCTTTAAACCTTCAACATCTCAACCTTTACCTGCTACACCTACACCACCTAAACCCAACATCCCTTATCCTTCTCGGTTAGACAAGAGCAAATTGCTTACTAAAGAGGATGCTCAAATCACTTCTTTTCTGAAGATGATATCACAAATGACCTTCAACATTAGCCTCGTTGAAGCACTTGTCCAAATGCCGAAATTCGTCAAAGCATTCAAGGATCTGCTTAACAAGAAGGAAAAGATGGCTGAGTTTTTCAACACGCGCGTAAATGAAAACTGTTCTGTAGTCATTCTTAAAGAACTTCCGGAAAAACATGGAGATCCCGGTCGTTTTGTGTTGCCTTGCATTTTTAACAAAACCGAAGAATTTACTACCTTAGCTGATCTCGGGGCAAGTATTAATTTGATGCCTTTAAGTGTTTGGAAAACACTATCATTACCCGACCTTACACCAACAAAGATGACTCTTGAGCTAGCAAATCGTACTCTCGCTTACCCCGTTGGTATTGCTGAAGATGTATTTATTAAAGTTGGTACCTTCACTTTTCCGGTCGATTTTGTTGTTGTTGATTATGAAATGGACCCTCGTATTCCGTTAATACTCGGTCGGCCATTCTTGAGAACCGGAAAAGCATTAGTCGATTTTGCCGAAGGTGAGCTAATCTTAAGAGTCGGGAATGATGCACGAGTTTTTAAAATGGGGAAGATAACAACCAAATCCAATGGAAGAGAATCAGTGAATATGATTAATGTGCTTAATGATTTTGTCGTCTACAACAATCCTCTTTTCGATTCTTGCTATGATAATCCACTTTTTCAAGATGATGTGGATGATTCTCTCTCCAATTTGGATCCTCCACCAATTTATGAGTCTCCACCAACCTATGATGACTATGATGATGATTCTAGTTCTGATATGGATGATTCTGATGATTTTGCTTCAGAGTATAAAGACATGATAACATATGATGATTTTGATGATGTTGATACTCTTTCGAGTGATTCTTCACATGATGACCTTGTTCCTTCTTTTGATGAAGATCCTCCACCAACAATGCTTGATCCTACTTTGGATGACTACTCATTTGAGGAAGACTTTGCTACTTTTCTCAATACATACTTCCCCAATGAGAATGATTCTCCTCCTTTGGACTTTGATGATGTTCTTTATCCTCCTTCAGATATGAAGAAAACCGTCTCAAAGAAGAAGAAACTGGAAGACACCAACATCCGTAGTACTTATGTCTTGACACCTCTTTATCCACCTTCTGAGGATGAGATTGTGAGATTTATGAGCGGATCCTCTTCAAGGTCTACTGAGCCCGAGTGTTATTTTCCCCTAAAGGAAAGGTGTTCGATCCCGGTATTGCAAATTTTAAGCCATCTCAGTATCCATCTGATGAAATAAAAGGAAAGATTTTTGGAACTTATGGAGATATGCTTGCACCTCATCACACTTGCTACCACCGTGCTCCATCTTCGCTTAAGGGAACCTTGCCTACTCTTCTTTGGCATGCCTTGTTCGCCTTAAGCTTGTGCTAATTGATGGATGAAAACCATGTATTTGATCTCGATGGATGTTCTTCAAGATTCTTACCATGATAATGAAGGTTGAGTCAGGCTCACGACTCGGTTAACAAAAACAAGCGCTTCTCGGGAGGTAACCCGCAGTATCTATCCTTTTTCTCTGTTTTTATAATAAGTGTAGGAGGAGACCCTAGTATGTGTTCTCTTTCTTATCATGTGCAGGGATTCGCGCTATCAAAGATCCATTCTTGATCAATTTTGACGATCCGTGATTCCGTGTACCCGTCTTCCCGGTTCTATCATAAACTCTTTTGATTCATTATTTTATCAATTATGATTAAAATAGGAATCACTTTAGTTGTCTCTTCCTTAGCAAGATTTAAACAAAGTGCACAATGTCCTAAGTGTAGGGGATGTTACTTCCACATGCTTAAACATTGAGGACAATGTTTATCTTAAGTGTAGGGGGACTTCTATCGAAGTTAAGTGGGCTTTTCCTTGTTTTTGTCCTCATTTTAACCGAAAAATTGATTTTTCGACATTTTTCAAAATTTTTGATCTATTTTGGCTGTAGTTTTTCGTTTGTTATAGTTATCTTATTTCGTTGCTAGAATAAAATTTAATAAAGTGGTTTTAATTTTTAAACGTTGTGAATCTTTTGACTCAACCCGAGTTTACTTATCTAAGTCTACTCTAGCTAGTATCCTTAACGTGTTTAAGTCATGTTTTGCTAGGCTTTTATATAGGGAACTTTAGAACGCGAAAGTCTTAACTCTTACGGGTTAAGAACAAGAACTTTTCGCAAGTTCCTATAATTGATCCTAGAAAGTCGTTTATCAAGGGAACTTTAAAATGTGAATTATAAACTTGAAAAAGTCTAAGAAGTCGCAAGATCCTATAGATGACTTGAAAACCCAAAACTTTGATTTAATAGGCTAAGCATCCACGAGCCTCATTCCATGAGATTTTAAATTATGGAGAACGAGAGATGATAGAGTCAATTATAAGTTTGGTATTCTTTCATGAATTTATGTGAGTTGATTATGAGCCTTTTCTCCCATCGCTTGTTAATAAATTTAATTGTAATAAATAAGGTCGTACGATTTGAAAAGTTACTTAGCTTCTAGCACAAGATCGTTTAAAAGTTGCTCGGTATTAATTAGAGTTCATAGCCAAGGCATAACTTATTGAAGCGGGATGTGAATATTGGCGAGTCCGAAAAGGTCCTAACAAGACATGAGGGCTACATTTTGTTGCTAAAGATCCAAAGGTGATGTAAAGAATCATTTATCAAAAATCAATATGAAGGATCGAGACACACGACGAAAAGCAAATACTCCCCTAAAGATCATGGAGAAGTCTATCCGAAAAGACCCTAGCAAGGTATGAGGATAAATATATCCAAGTCCTAAAAGGAGGCGGATCGTTGTATATCAAAATCCCAAATAAAGATTGGAGAAAAATGAAGAAGTCGTGGTCCAAGTATGAAGAATCTCTCAAAAACTTCAAGTGAAGAAATTCCTATTATGAAGAGAAGACCATTATTTCATGAACGTCTCTCAATATTTGAAGTATGAAGTCAATGCCAAATATCGGTCCGAGAAAGGTCTCAAATCGTGAAGCGAGTTATGCCAAGATATGAACTTTATGAGGTCCCGAGAAGCAGTTTTAAAAGATTTTGTCCTTTAGCTAACTATTGATTAAATTGTCCTACTTTATTTTCAGCCTAAATAACTATCAAAATAAGTCAACAATGCATCCTCGTGATCATTCAAGACAACAATAAAATATAAGAGATACACTTAGGAATAAGAGAGTCTAAGTGAATAACTGGGCCACATGAGTGTGTGTTAGTTTGCTAACTAATAAGTGTGAAAACACTTATCCTTTTACCACTTATTTCCAATATTAACAAGACCAAAACGTGTATTTTATGTTGTAAAAGTCGGAATTATGCGTGGTTTGTGTTTTTATTGTGTTTTAGGACCAAAAGATGAAAAAGGAAGAAAACACGGGCTTTCACGGGCTTTTATCGAAGAAAACGAGAAAAGACGAAGTCAAGAGATCAAGAGTGCTTAAAGAACGGATGTCCAAGACCTATTCTGAGGATTTATCGAAGAAAAAGTCTAAAGACGGAAGTTTTAATGAAGTCGAAGAACTCAAGTCTAAATTAAAGCAGAAAATTATTAAGACAAGTTCAAATCCCGAGACGACGTCGAGAAAAGACAAAGAATTAAATCGAGTCGAGAAGAAAAGAAAGAAGGAAACACACCACACATGCACTTCCCATTTTCCCTATAAATACCCTCCTAATCACATTAGGAGGGGAGTTAGCTAGTTTTATTTTTCATTTTTTCCTTTCTAGTTTTTTAGAGAGAGAAAGTTCCAAACTTTCTCTCACCAAGTTTTCCATCTTTTCTTTCTTTTAATCTTTCAAGTTTAAACCTTTTTGTATTTGGATTTCATTAATCAAGTTCAAGTTTAAGTTTTTAATCTTTAATCTCTTTCTACCTTTCTTGATTTTAGTTAATTTTGATCCGAAATGTTGATGATCCGTGTTTGATCTTGATGTTTTAAGGATTAAAAATTTCATATTTTTATCATACTTAAGCTTTCATACGGTTAAGCTTTAAGATCCTTGTGCTTATTCGCTTATTTGTATTTTTAGCTTATTTAATTTTTAAAAGCTTTCCTAAAAAGTTCCATTTTTTATTGTTTGATTTAAAAGATTGCTTATTTTAAGTTGGGAAAGTTGTTATTCGAGCTTATTTAGTCCTTTTCATTGCTGATTTGGTGAAGTTTTAGTGTTAGCTTATCAAACATAGCTTATCACTTAGCTTATTTTTGAATCACTAGATAGTGGGAAAAGGTTAAACCCTTTTCCGATTAAACATTCCGACCACTGTTCCATTATTCCGATCACTCTGATCGGATTAGGGTTTCACATTCCGATTTTCACCTTGTTATTCCGATCACTTGATCGGATTAGGGTTTTAATATTCCGATCGAGGGGATTCTTTGACATTCCGACGTGAGTATCTTGTTAAACATTCCGATTGGATTTGATTCCTTGTATTCCGATTATATGGTTTTAAATATATTCCGATTGAAGTAAGTTTTGCCTTATTCCGACAACAAGTCTTTATTGATATTCCGATCAGTCTCCTTTTATACATTCCGATCACTTCCCTTTTTGAGTATATCCCGATCGCTTCCTGTTACACATTCCGATCAGTATATTCCGATTTGGCATTCCGATGGGATTAGTTTCTTGTTTTTATAAAATTTTCCAGTTTTAGACTTATTAAGTTTTCAAGTAATTTTCTAATTTTGTTTTTAAGTTTTCAATCATTTATTTTTAACTCGTCATTTTTGTTTAATTTTTAAAGCTTTTACTTTACTCAACGACACTTTCATATTTGTTGCTAGTTTATAATAGATAATCAACCAAACCATTTATTATTCCACCAAGAACAATTGAGTCATACTTTCTACCAATAATCAATTCGAAGAGATTCGGACGATAACTATTTTGATACTTGGAAACCCTTTGTATTAAATGGCGCCGATGCCGGCTCTTTTCGTTAATATTAAAGGTTTTACGTGAGAGACGCCTTGGATTTGGGATCCGTTTATCTTTGAACGTTATTTTCCTTGCTTTAAAATTTTCAAAAATCCTAAAAAATATAAAATTTTCAAAAAATACAAAAAAAATTAAAAAACATAAAAAAAACCAAAAATATTTCTGCTTTGTTAGTTCTTTTGCAGGTGTATGCGCACTCGATCAACGTCTTATCCAGAGCCCGAGACTCTCGATAACCTAGACATGGCCGGTGTACACAACAATAATAATAATCCACCTCAAAACAACATGAATAATGACAACAATGAACCTCTACCGGACAATCGTCCTATGATCGAACTTTTGCAAGCACATGTTGAGGGCAACCACGATGCTATTGTCATACCCGTGATTGGAGCCAACAACTTTGAGCTCAAATCCGGCTTTATTCAAATGGTCTCTGCTCAACCATTCTTGGGGCGTACCATTGATGATCCTCATGACCACATCAAAAGGTTTCTTCAACTCACAAATACGGTCATATTCAATGGGGTTTCACATGAGGTAATTCGCTTGCAACTTTTTCCTTTCTCCTTAGAGGGAAAAGCCCAGCATTGGCTTGATAAGGAACCGCCACAAAGTATTCTTACGTGGACGGACTTAGAGACCAAATTCATAAACTACTTTTTCCCACCCTCTTGTACTACCGTTTTGCGGAATGAAATCATTACTTTTGAAAAAAAGTACGATGAGACTTTTAGTGAATCTTGGGACTTATTTAAAGAACTTTTAAGAAAATGCCCACAACATGGTTTTACCAAAGTGCACCAAATTAATACTTTTTACAATGGTTTAAGCATGAATGACCAAGATTCACTAAATAGTGCCTCGGGGGGTAATCTTTTGGTTAAGTCTGCTAATGCCGCTTGGGATATTATTGAGAACAAGTCTAGAGTGCAAACCAAGAGTGTTCGGACCAATGTGGCTAGTGCTAGCACTAATGAGAGTGACAAGAGACTTGATAAGCTTACTTCGCTTGTTGAATCACTTGCTCTCCAAGCCGCCAATAATACCAAAGCTATCACTGACCAAGCCAATGCTATGACTCAATCATGTGATATATGCGGGGGATCTCACTCATACACCGATTGTCCTTCGACTCATGACAATCCGGAAAATGTGTATGCCGCCAACGGTACCTATTTTACGGGAGGCTATCAAGCACGTCCTCAAGGTGACCGCAACTTGCTCAGCTATCGCTCAAACAACTTTCTTTCACCTCCCGGTTTCCCCCACGAAACCCGAACAACCTCAATCGCAACAATCAAAACCAACCACGTGCTCCAACTCCATATCAAAACTAAAGAAACCCATATCCACCTCAAAGACACAACCAAGTTTACCAACAACCTGCTTATCAACCACCCGCTTACCATGCTCCTCCTCCCAACCAACCCACCGCATTACACCAAGATGTTGAAACCTACATGAGGACTAATGATGTGATCGTGCAAAATCTTCAGCGGGAAATGGCCAACATGAAAGCAGATATGGTGAAGCAAAGGAATGATCTTCGAGCTGATATGCGAAACACTTTGGCAAGTCAAACGAATGACTTGAGAAATATGATGGCTAGTTTCTTCCCAAGTAATCAAGCCTCTGGATCGGGTTCTCTTCCGAGTAACACAGTTGCTAATCCAAGAGGGGAGATGAAAGCAATCACCACTCGCAGTGGAAAAGGTTTAAAGGAACCCGAACTTCCTACACCTACACCGGTGATTATGACAAAGGAAAACGAGTCTCTTTCTCCAAATCCTTCATCTTCTATTCCTCAAACTTCTACTTCTCCAATTCCACCACCTTCTACTTCTACCCCTCCACCACCCAAGGATGTGAGTGTGAATTCTATCCCAAAGCCTTCATCTCAAACCAATATACCTTATCCTTCGAGGTTGAGGAAAGAGAAATTGAAGCACAAGGATGATATTCAGGTTTCGAACTTTCTTAAAATGTTTAAACAACTGAATTTCAATATCTCCTTTGCTGAGGCTCTCGCTCACATGCCTAAATATGCGAAGATGTTTAAAGATCTTCTTAGTGACAAAGAGAAGCTTCTTGACATTGCTTAGACCCAACTTAATGAGAATTGCTCCGCGGTTCTCTTAAGGAAATTGCCCACCAAACTTGGTGATCCGGGTCGTTTCTTAATTCCTTGCAACTTCCCGGGAGTAGAGAATTGCATGGCCCTAGCCGATCTAGGTGCTAGTATTAACTTAATGCCATTAAGTGTTTGGAAGCAATTATCTCTCCCCGAGCTAGTCCCCACACGAATGACTTTGGAATTAGCCAACCGTACGGTTCCTTATCCAGTGGGGTTAGCCGAAGACGTCTTCGTTGGTGTCGATAAATTCACCTTCCCGGCAGATTTTGTTGTCGTTGACTACGAGATGGATCCCCGTGTTCCATTAATCGTTGGACGTCCGTTCTTGAGGACCGGTCGCACTCTCATCGATGTAGCCGCGGGCGAATTAATCATGAGAGTTGGTGATGATAAAATCGTCTTTAACATGGGTAAACTTTCTAAGCAGCCTTCGGAAAACGAGAGTGTTAATTTCATTGATGTTCTTGATGAGGCTTGTGAAGAACATTTCAAAGACGCTTGTAAAAGTGGTTCTTCTTCTCTACCCATTGTTGAGACCGTTGCCTCTATTGCTCCATCACTGACTCCATTTGGAGAAAGTGATTTCATCTTGAAAGAATTTGAAGCAACTTTGGGAGATGTGGACTTAAAATATGACGATTCTGCCTCCAATTGGGAAGAAGACATTCGTACCATTGAGAAACTTCTCAATAAGGACCATACTTCTCCACCATCTCCTAAGGATATCTCTATCTATGAACCGAATTTGACTACGCCTTCCATCTAAAATCCTTCGGATTTAGATCTTAAGGACCTACCGTCTCATCTCGAGTACGTTTTCCTTGAAGACGACAAGAAGTCACCCGTGATCATCGCAAAGGACCTGAAAGAAGAAGAAAAATCCCGACTTATCGCTGTGTTGAAGAATCATAAGAAAGCGATTGTGTGGAAGATCTCCGATATTCGTGGAATTGATCCTCACTTTTGCACACATAAAATTCTCATGGAGGACGACTTTAAACCCACTATTCAAAGCCAACGAAGGGTGAATCCTAAGATCCATGACGTTATCAAAAAAGAGGTTATCAAACTTCTTGATGAGGGCATGATCTATCCTATCTCGGATTCACCGTGGGTTAGTCCCGTCCATTGTGTGCCTAAGAAAGGCGGAATCACCGTTGTTCCCAATGAAAACAACGAGTTGATTCCTACTCGTCTCGTTACAGGGTGGAGAGTTTGTATAGACTATCACAAACTCAATGATGCTACGAGAAAGGATCATTTTCCCCTTCCTTTCATGGACCAAATGCTTGAACGTCTAGCGGGTAATGACTATTACTACTTTTTAGACGGTTTCTCTGGGTATTTTCAAATTCCCATCGATCCCAAAGACCAAGAGAAAACCACATTCACTTGTCCTTATGGAACATTTGCCTACAAAAGAATGCCTTTCGGCTTATGCAATGCTCCTAGGATATTTCAAAGGTGTATGATGGCTATCTTCCATGACATGGTTGAAGAAACTATGGAAGTTTTCATTGATGATTTCTCGGTTTATGGTGATTCTTTCTCTGCTTGTCTTGCCAATTTAGAACGTATGCTTAAGCGGTGTGAAGATACTCGCCTTGTTCTAAATTGGGAAAAATGCCATTTCATGGTAAAAGAAGGCATCGTGCTAGGACACAAAATCTCCAAAGCCGGTCTTGAAGTGGACCGTGCTAAAGTCGATGTTAATGCAAAATTGCCTCCACCTTCAACCGTGAAGGGTGTGAAGTTTCCTCGGTCATGCGGGCTTCTATCGTCGATTCATTCAAGATTTCTCTAAAATCGCTCGCCCGATGACCCACCTCTTGGAAAAAGATACCCCTTTCATCTTTTCCAAAGAGTGTCTTGAATCCTTCAATCTTCTCAAGGATAAGCTAACTAAGGCACCGGTCTTGGTTACCCCTAATTGGGAGCTACCTTTTGAGTTGATGTGTGATGCTAGCGACTTTGCTATTGGAGCGTATTGGGCCAAAGAGTGAACAAACACTTCCAACCAATCCATTACGCTAGCAAGACAATGACGGGGGCTCAATTGCATTATACCACTACCGAAAAAGAGCTTTTAGCTGTAGTGTATGCTTTTGAAAAGTTCTGCCCCTATCTTGTCCTTTCTACCACCATCGTGTATACCGATCATTCCGCGTTGAAGTACTTGATGACTAAGCAAGATTCTAAGCCAAGACTTCTTCATTGGGTTTCGCTCCTTCAAGAATTCAACATTGAAATTCGTGACAAAAAGGGAGCTGAAAACCTAGTCGCGGATCATCTCAGTAGACTTGAGGATCCTTATCAAGAGGATCATCCGAACAAAGAGATCAATGACTCTTTTCCCCTTGAGGCCTTAATGTCTATCAATCCAAATCTCGATGACACCCCGTGGTTTGCGGACATTGCAAACTACTTAGCGGGCGGAATTCTCAAGGAAGGGTTAACGTCCCAACAAAAGAAAAAGTTCTTTAAGGATATTGAACATTATTTTTGGGACGACCCTTAACTCTTCAAACAATGTGCGGATCTTGTCATTCGTCGATGTGTTGATGGGCCGGCAGCGGTACAAATCCTTGACGCTTTCCATAAAGGACCCACCGGTGGTCACTTTGGTCCTAATTACACCGCGAAGAAAGTATTCGACTATGGATTTTATTGGCCCACCATTTACCTTGACGCTCACGAAATGGTTAAACATTGTGATGCTTGCCAAAGACAAGGCAAGATCACACATAAAGATGAGATGCCTAAAAATTTCATACAAGAATGTGAAATCTTTGATGTATGGGGCATCGACTTTATGGGGCCATTTCCATCATCTAAAGGGAACAAGTACATCCTCGTAGCCATTGACTACGTTTCTAAATGGGTTGAAGCTAAGGCTCTCCCTACGAACGATGCGCGGGTGGTTGTGAACTTTTTGAAGCAACTTTTTGCTTGATTCGGTGTTCCTCGTGCTATAATCAGTGATCGCGGGACTCATTTTTGTAATGATCAATTTGCAAGAGTCATGGCTAAGTATGGTGTTAATCATCGTCTTTCCACCGGCTATCATCCCCAAACCAATGGGCAAGCCGAGATTTCCAACCGTGGATTGAAGCGAATTCTAGAACGTACTGTGGAAGAGCATCGTGCCGCGTGGGCCGCTATATTAGATGATGCTTTGTGGGCTTTCCGTACTGCTTATAAGACCCCGATTGGTTGTACACCTTATCGTCTTGTATACGGGAAAGCATGCCACCTCCTTATCGAGCTGGAACATAAGGCATACTGGGCCTTGAAGTGGGCTAACTTCGACATCAACAAAGCCGGTGATCTTCGGAAGATTCAACTCAACGAGCTAAATGAACTGAGGAATTAAGCTTACGAGAACTCATTGATCTACAAGGAGAAGACCAAGTTCATCCACGATGCAAGGATTAAGAACCGAGAGTTCCACGTTGGTGATCAAGTCTTACTTTTTAACTCTCGGTTGAAGATCTTCTCGGGCAAGTTGAAGAGCCGCTGGTCTGGTCCATTCACCGTCACCAAAGTCTTTCCATATGGCACCATTGAGCTTTCTCAGCCAAATGGGCCTAATTTCAAGGTGAATGGCCAACGTTTGAAGCTGTACTTTGGTGAGGACATCTCTCATGAGATGATTCCATCCCTCACCACGTTTCCCATGAACCAATTTTAGGTCGAGTCAGGCTCGTGACTCAGTTATAAAAAACAAGCGCTTCTCGGGAGGCAACCCGTGATCTATCCTTTACTGCTTTCATAATAAGTGTAGGGGGGAACCCCGTATGTGTTGGTTGTCTTGTTTCTTATTTTGTGCAGGGATTCAAGCTTTAAAGAGCACCTCGATGACTTTTGACGGACCGTGATTCCGTGTACCCGTCTTCCCGGTTCTATCCTAAACTCTCGTGATTCAATATTTCATATCTTATATGTTCTCATTGAAATCACAATAGTTGTCCTTTCCTTATCAAGATTTAAACAACGTGCACAATGTCCTAAGTGTAGGGGAGTTTACTCCCACATGCTTAAACATTGAGGACAATGTTTATATCAAGTGTAGGGGGACTTCTATCGAAGTAAGTGGTCTTTTCCATGAATTTGCCCTCGTTTTAACCGGAAAATTGGATTTTTCGACATTTTTCAAAATCTTTAATCTATTTTGGCCTAGTTGTAGAGTTGTACTTTCCTTTGGTTATGGTTATTTTCTTTCCTTGCTAGAATAAATTTTCAATAAAGTGGTTTTAAATTTTTCAAAGTCGTGAATATTTTGACTCAACCCGAGTTTACTTATCTAAGTTTACTCTAGCTAGTATCCTTAACGTGTTTAAGTCAAGTTTTGCTAGGCTTTTATATAGGGAGCTTTAAAACGCGAAAGTCTTAACTCTCATGGGTTAAGAACAAGAACCTTTCGCAAGTTCCTATAACTGATCCTAGAGAGTTGTTTATCAAGGGAACTTTAAAATGCGAATTCTAAACTTGAAAAAGTCTAAGAATTTGCAAGATCCTATAGATGACTCGAAAACCCAAAACTTTGATTTAATTGGCTAAGCATCCACGAGTCTCATTCCTTGAGATTTAAATTGTGGAGAACGAGAGATGATAGAGTCAATTATAAGTTTGGTATTCTTTCGTGAATTTATGTGAGTTAATTATGAGCCTATTCTCCCATCGCTTGTTAATAAATTTATCTGCAATAAATAAGGTTGTACGATTTGAAAAGTTACTTAGCTTCTTGCCCAAGATCGTTTAAAAGTTTCTCGGTATTAATTAGAGTTCATAGCCAAGGCATAACTTATTGAAGCAGGATGCGAAGATTGGCGAGTCCGAAAAGGCCCTAACAAGGCATGAGGGCTTCATTTTGTTGCTAAAGATCCAAAAGTGATGTGAAGAATCATCTATCGAAAATCAATATGAAGGATCGAGACACACGACGAAAAGCAAGTACTCCCAAAAAGATCATGGAGAAGTCTATCCAAAAAGGCCCTAACAAGGTATGCGGATAAATAGATCCAAGTCCTAAAAGGAGGCGGATTGTTGTATATCAAAGTCCAAAATAAAGATTGGAGAAAAATGAAGAAGTCGTGGTCCAAATATGAAGAATCTCTCAAAACTTCAAGTGAAGAAATTCCTATTATGAAGAGAAGACCATAATTTCAAGAACGTCTCTCAAGATTTGAAGTATGAAGTCGCTGCCAAATATCGGTCCGAGAAAGGTCTCAAATCGTGAAGCAAGTTATGCCAAGATATGAACTTTATGAGGTCCCGAGAAGCAATTTTAAAAGATTTTGTCCTTTAGCTAACTATTGATTAAATCGTTCACTTTGTTTTTGGCCTAAATAACTATCGTAATAAGTCAAACAATGCATCCTCGTGATCATTCAAGACAAAAATAAAATATAAGAGATACACCTAGGAATAAGGGAGTCTAAGTAAATAATTGGCCCACATGAATTCGTGTTAATTTGCTAAATTATAATAACAATGATCTCGTTTTTAAGCTTGGTATGGGGAACGTGAAACTTGAGGATGATAAACATTCATGGCAGCCAAAACCCAATGTAAGTCTTTGATTTCTTTACTTGTTACATCTTTTTATGTTTAGTATTTAATAAAGGCCAAGGTGGGTTATTTATGATGGAAAATGTAAACCGTGATTTAAAATTAATGCATTGCATGAGGGCATTGCAATGGTCAAGTGTAGGGGATTTAATAAGTTTGAAAACACTTATCCTTTTACCACTTATTTCCAATATTAACAAGACCAAAACGTGTATTTTATGTCGTAAAAGTCGGAATTATGCGTGGTTTGTGTTTTTATTGTGTTTTAGGACCAAAAGATGAAAAAGGAAGAAAACACGGGCTTTCACGGGATTTTATCCAAAAAAACGAGAAAAGACGAAGTCAAGAGATCAAGAGTGCTTAAAGAACGGATGTCCAAGACCTATTCTGAAGATTTATCGAAGAAAAAGTCTAAAGACGGAAGTTTTAATGAAGTCGAAGAACTCAAGTCTAAATTAAAGAAGAAAATTATTAAGACAAGTTCAAATCCCGAGACGACGTCGAGAAAAGACAAAGAATTAAATCGAGTCGAGAAGAAAAGAAAGAAGGAAGCACACCACACATGCACTTCCCATTTTCCCTATAAATACCCTCCTAATCACATTAGGAGGGGAGTTAGCTAGTTTTATTTTTCATTTTTTCCTTTCTAGTTTTTTTAGAGAGAGAAAGTTCCAAACTTTCTCTCACTAAGTTTTCCATCTTTTCTTTCTTTTAATCTTTCAAGTTTAAACCTTTTTGTATTTGGATTTCATTAATCAAGTTCAAGCTTTTAATCTTTAATCTCTTTCTACCTTTCTTGATTTTAGTTAATTTTGATCCGAAATGTTGATGATCCGTGTTTGATCTTGTTGTTTTAAGGATTAAAAAGTTCATATTTTTATCATACTTAAGCTTTCATACGGTTAAGCTTTAAGATCCTTGTGCTTATTGGCTTATTTGTATTTTTAGCTTATTTACTTTTTAAAAGCTTTCTAAAAAAGTTTGATTTTTTATGGTTTGATTTAAAAGATTGCTTATTTTAAGTTGGGAAAGTTGTTATTCGAGCTTATTTAGTCCTTTTCATTGCTGATTTGGTGAAGTTTTAGTGTTAGCTTATCAAACATAGCTTATCACTTAGCTTATTTTTGAATCACTAGATAGTCGGAAAAGGTTTTACCCTTTTCCGATTAAACATTCCGACCACTGCTCCATTATTCCCATCACTCTGATCGGATTAGGGTTTCGCATTCCGATTTGCACCTTGTTATTCCGATCACTTGATCGGATTAGGGTTTTAATATTCCGATCGAGGGGATTCTTTGACATTCTGACGTGAGTATCTTGTTAAACATTCCGATTGGATTTGATTCCTTGTATTCCGATTATATGCTTTTAAATATATTCAGATTGAAAGTAAGTTGTGCCTTATTCCGACAACATGTCTTTATTGATATTCCGATCCGTCTCCTTTTATACATTCCGATCAATTCCCTTTTTGAGTATATTCCGATCGCTTCCTGTTACACATTCCGATCAGTATATTCCAATTTGGCATTCCGATGGGATTAGTTTCTTGTTTCTATAAAATTTTCAAGTTTTAGACTTATTAAGTTTTCAAGTAATTTTCTAATTTTGTTTTTAAGTTTTCAATCATTTATTTTTAACTCGTCATTTTTGTTTAATTTTTAAAGCTTTTACTTTACTCAACGACACTTTCATATTTGTTACTAGTTTAAAATAGATAATCAACCAAACCATTTATTATTCCACCAAGAACAATTGAGTCACACTTTCTACCAATAATCAATTCGAAGAGATTTGGACAATAACTATTTTGATACTTGGAAACCCTTTGTATTACTAACTTATAATAACAATGATCTCGTTTTTAAGCTTGGTTTGGGGAACGTGAAACTTGAGGGTGTTAAACATTCATGACATTCCAAAACCCTAAGGTAAGTCTTTTATCTCTTTACTTGTTTTCTTCCTTTGAATATTTTATAATTTTCTATCTCTTTAAAGTCTTGTGTTTAATAAAGGCCAAGGTGAATTGATTATGATGGAAAATGTAAAACTTGCTTTGTAACTAATGCATTGCATGAGGACATTGCAATGGTCAAGTGTAGGGAATTTAATAAGTGTGAAAACACTTATCCTTTTACCACATAATTATAATAATAACCAAGCCAAAACGTGTATTTTATGTCGTAAATGTCGGAATTATGCGTGGTTTGTGGTTTTGTTGTGATTTAGGATCAAAATGTGAAAAGGGAAGAAAACACGGGCTTTCACGGGCTTTTATCGAAGAAAAAGACAAAAGACGAAGTCAAAAGATCAAGAGTGCAAAAAGAACGGAAGTCCAAGGCCTATTCTGAAGATTTATCGAAGAAAAAGTTTAAAGACGGAAGTTTAATGAAGTCGAAGAACTCAAGTCTAATAAATGAAGAAATTATAAGACGAGTTCAAATAATCCCGAGACAAAGTCGAAAAAGTCGAAGAATTTATAAAGACGAAAAGACGAGAAAAGGAAGAAAGCATCAAGACATACTAATCCTCCTATAAATACCCTCCTAATGTGTCATTAGGAGGTGTTGGCTATTTGACACATAGTTCTTCCATTTAATTAGTTGCACTTTCATATTGTCATTTACTTAATTGTCATTTAAATTCTTGCCTTTAATTTCAAGTAAGTTTAATTTTGTTATTGAATCTTATTTTTAATCAAGTTTTTGTTATTAATCTCTCATTCTACCTTTCTTGTTTTACTTAATCTTTATGCTTATTTGCTTATTGTCATGCTTATTTGATTGTTTGTTATGTTTTTATGTGTTTGATTGTGTTAGCTTATTGATTTTATAGCTTATTGTGTGCTTTTCTTAAATTTAATTAAGTGTTTTTAAAAGTTATTTTATAAAAAGTTGATTTTAAATATTTTTATTATTTAGTGTTTTTAAAATTTTTTAAATTTTGGCTTATTTGCTTTTTCTTAAACTTGATTTGGTTAAACTTTTAGATAAGTGCTTATTTGGTTTTAGCTTATTTTTAGTTTTGCTTATTTTTGATCTAATCCGGAATATTGCCTAAACCCCATTTTCCCGAATTAAGTTCTTCTTTCATTTCCCGAATTGTGTTAAGGAGCAGATTCCGAACTAGGTTCATTTTGATCCTAAATCACAACAAAAACACAAACCACGCATAATTCCGACATTTACGACATAAAATACACGTTTTGGCTTGGTTATTATTATAATTAAGTGGATGAATCCTAATTTTTGTGATGAGTAGTCATGTTCTCTATAAGCTCTCTACACTTCTCGGGTCTTCTTTTCATAAATGTGCCACCGGCGGTTGCATTAATCGTATCACGATCACGAAAAGTTAAACCGTTGTAAAAAGTATCAATTAAGGTGACGGGGAGCATGTTGTGGTTTGGACATCGATCGATCAAAACATTATATCGTTCCCAAGCATCAAAAAGTGATTCATCAGGTTCTTGTGTAAATCCACTGATTTAATTCCGAAGGCTCGTGACCATGGATGGTGGAAAGTAGCGCGACAAAAATCGTTGAGTCGTCTCGTCCCAAGTATGAATTGAATTCTTCGGAAGACGATCAAACCATTTTTCGGCATGGTGGGATAAGGTGAAGAAAATCCATAGTAACACCGGGCAACTTCATGCTTTGAGTTATGGTAATGAATTTGTCGAGGTGTTTGTTGGCACCATCATCCTGAAATCCGCGAAATGGACAAGTGTTTTGAACTTTTTAGATCATGTGATGCTTCAACAAAAAGTCTGGAGTCGTGATTTACATCGGCGCAATCGGTCCTCCGCGTCTAGTCATCGTAGGTTGACACAGCTCCTCCATCGTTCGAAGGTCTGGTTGAGGACCATGGTTGTTGTTATTCATGTTGGGGTGAGGTGGGTTATTGTTGTTGTGCACACCAGCCATATTTAAATATTCACGAGTCTCGGGCTCTGAATAAGATGAAGATCTAGTACGCATACACCTACAAAAGAAAAAGAAAAAGATACCAAAGAAATAGAGAATATATATGTACTTGTAAAAATAAAATCTTTTTGGTGCAAAACTTTGAAAAAGAAATACTTTTTATAAGTGTTTTAATGTTTTTGTATTTTTGAAATTTTTTAATTTTTATGGTTTTTTGAAAATTTTTAAGCAAGACAAATAACGTTCACGAGTGAACGGGTCCCAAAGTTCAACGCGTCTCTCACAGAAAACCGTTAATTTTCACGAAAAGAGCCGGCAGCGGCGCCATTTTAATAACTGATTTTTAATCGATTCTTTTTCGATTCAATTCGAATTGATCTCCGGTTAAAAGTGTGACTCAGTCGTTTTTGGTTAACAAAAAGAAGGGTTTGGTTTTCTATTTCTACTTAAAAGGTAAAAGCGAAACGTAATAAAAATAAACCAAAAACAAATAACTAATAATAATGGAGCAAACCAAATAATAAATTAAAACAACAATTAATAAAAATAAAACTAAACGAAGAAATTAACTTTCGACTGAAAAATAAAATTAACCTAATGAAAAAGGAGAAAATAAAACTAAGAGGGTACTTTAAAACTAAACGAGGTAAAATCTAAAGCGTGCACTAAATAAAAGATAAAACTTAAACTTTTCGCAAAAATATAAATTTTAAAATTAGACGAAAAATATAACTAAAAATACGTGACTTTCAGAAAAAAAATCGGAACAACTTTCAGATTAAACTAAACAATTACGGAACAATATAATAAATAAACAAGCTAGCAGGCAGCTAGCTCAAGCTAGCAAGCACACACCTCTTTTTGGCGGGAAAACGTTGGAAGCAGGCAAGCAGGGAAGCATGTCAATTTCTATAACTGTTCGGAATGTTGACCAATTCAAGATTTTAGTTCGGAATGTATGCATTGTTTAGTTCGGAATGATAGATTTGATGTTCTTAGTTCGGAATAAATGGACCCAATATGTAATTCGGGAAAAGCTATGAAAGACCTAGTTCGGAATACTTGGTGATCCACCTAATTCGGTATGCAGAGAAGGCACTTACTTCACGGGCTTTCACGGGCTTTTATCGAAGAAAAAGACAAAAGACGAAGTCAAAAGATCAAGAGTGCAAAAAGAACGGAAGTCCAAGGCCTATTCTGAAGATTTATCGAAGAAAAAGTCTAAAGACGGAAGTTTAATGAAGTCGAAGTCTAATAAATGAAGAAATTATAAGACGAGTTCAAATAATCCCGAGACAAAGTCGAAAAAGTCGAAGAATTTATAAAGACGAAAAGACGAGAAAAGGAAGAAAGCATCCAGACATACTGATCCTCCTATAAATACCCTCCTAATGTATCATTAGGAGGTGTTGACTATTTGACACATAGTTCTTCCATTTAATTACTTGCACTTTCATATTGTCATTTACTTAATTGTCATTTAAATTCTTGCCTTTAATTTCAAGTAAGTTTAATTTTGTTGTTGAATCTTATTTTTAATCAAGTTTTTGTTATTAATCTCTCATTCTACCTTTCTTGTTTTGCTTAATCTTTATGCTTAGTTGCTTATTGTCATGCTTATTTGATTGTTTGTTATGTTTTTATGTGTTTGATTGTATTAGCTTATTAATTTTATAGCTTATTGTGTGCTTTTCTTAAATTTAATTAAGTGTTTTTAAAAGTTATTTTATAAAAAGTTGATTTTAAATATTTTTATTATTTAGTGTTTTTAAAAGTTTTTAAATTTTGGCTTATTTGCTTTTTCTTAAACTTAATTTGATTAAACTTTTAGATAAGTGCTTATTTGTTTTTAGCTTATTTTTAGTTTTGCTTATTTTTGATCTAATCCGGAATATTGCCTAAACCCCATTTTCCCGAATTAAGTTCTACTTTCATTTCCCGAATTGTGTTAAGGAGCAGATTCCGAACTTGGTTGGTGACAAACCTATTCGGAAGTAAGTGCCTTCTTTGCATTCCGAATTAGGTGGATCACCAAGTATTCCGAAATAGGTCTTTCATAGCTTTTCCCGAATTACATCTTGGATCCATTTATTCCGAACTAAGAACAATAAATCTCTCATTCTGAACTAAACAATGCATACTTTCCGAACTAAAATCTTGAATTGGTCAACATTCCGAACAGTTATAGAAATTGACATGTTTCCCTACTTGCCTGCTTCCAACGTTTTCCCCGCCAAAAAGAGGAGTGTGCTTGCTAGCTTGAGCTAGCTGCCTGCTAGCTTGTTTATTTATTATATTGTTCCGTAATTGTTTAGTTTAATCTGAAAGTTGTTCCGATTTTATTTCTGAAAGTCACGTATTTTTAGTTATATTTTTCGTCTAATTTTAAAATTTATATTTTTGCGAAAAGTTTAAGTTTTATCTTTTATTTAGTGCCCGCTTTAGCTTTTACCTCGTTTAGTTTTAAAGTAACCTCTTAGTTTTATTTTCTCCTTTTTCATTAGGTTAATTTTATTTTTCAGTCGAAAGTTAATTTCTTCGTTTGGTTTTATTTTTATTAATTGTTTTGTTTTAATTTACATTTTATTACTTGTTTTGCTCCTTTATTATTAGTTATTTGTTTTTGGTTTATTTTTATTACGTTTCGCTTTTACCTTTTAAGTAGAAATAGAAAACCAAACCCTTCTTTTTGTTAACCAAAAACGACTGAGTCACACTTTTAATCGGAGATCAATTCGAATTGAATCGAAAAAGAATCTATTAAAAATCGGTTATTAATGTGCAGAGAAAAATGTTTTCGTTACATCTTGAGAACGTCAAACACAAAAAATAAAATATGTCCTCAACAAAAGACCAGTCATCATAAGACCAACTTGGGTATAAAGAAAAACGATTTAGATTGTGGAATTGATGAGACCACAATTATACATGGTCTCATTACCTAAATTGAGTTTAAAATGACTAAAAATATCATAAAAACCGTGCAAAACTCTTTGTATTTGTTCATTGTGTGTTTGTAGGTTCGGATATCGTGAAAAAAACAAAATATCACAAGAAACAAGCAAAAACGAACACGGAAAACGAAGCTGCACAAAGAACCGGACCGGACGTTGATTTTCTAAGAAAAGTCCTTGAAGTTTGAAGATTGTACAAGATTGGTCCTTATACTTTGAAGAATTGTCACATTAGGCACTTTTAAATCTCATAAATACAAGATTGGTCCTTTGTGTTTCTAGATATGACAAGAAAAGCCCTTGAAGAATGCTCAAAGTTATATAACAAGTCCTTATATCAAGTTACAAAAGTTTGAAGGACTGTTTTTGCAATTATTCCAAACTTGTTAGCAAAAGGAAAAGCCCTAGAATCTGTTATTAAAACTTGGGAGCCAAATGACACATATTCCTAAATATGGGGACCAAAACTGGCATCCACTACAACCCATTTCCCTTATAACCCGACAAGCCCACAACCTTAACCCATCAGCCCAACAACCAAACCCAGGTTTATTAATATTTATTTACATTCAAACATAATTATTTATTAATAATCTTTGCGGATAACACTTAACTAACCCCTCCCTAAAGATCAAACCCCCCTTTTTTTACCTCACAATCCTTAATCTCATACTTTACCTAAACCTAAAATTAACCCACCAAATCATCCAGATCTCTAGTTACTAGTCCCCTAAACATAACCTCACCTCTTGATTCCATGTTACTACACCCATGTAGGTTGTGGGGACTTGCTCTGCACCCGTCACATTCCCCTAATTCCCATATGGAGACAATATCAATGGTCCATTGCAATTGCTTATTTCCCACATGTTTTTTGACGGTTGAGATTGATTTGCAACAACTGGGTATCACATGGCTAATTCAGAGATCACAAGAGGCTTTTGACCAAATTTTGAAATTCGAAAATGAAGAGGCCATTTCTAGCAATTAGCTACTAGGATTTTAGTATATTATTTTAGTTCTAGAATTTTCCTTTTATAATATATAAGCAACATTCGACATGTGAATGTGCTTTTGTTCTATCTTTTTGTAAAAAAATAAAATTAACGAATATCTAGAGTATTATTTTAAATCTTGCAAAAAGTTGGGTTCCAAGTTAGTTTAGTTTTAGTTAAAATTTGTACTTGTTTTAATTTAGTGCAATTTACTGTAAAACCTTTTACTTTTCTGTCTATCAAAAGCACTACAAAAACTTTGATATCTCTTTTTTAGATCCATAATATATAAGCTTTTAATAAGCATAAGCTGACAACTTGGGATTATTAATTAAGATTATAGCTTATGTTTGTTCATTGTCTTTACTCTTTAGTTACAAAACTGGTTCCAAATTTGTGGTTTTCAAGTGTTTCCTCTTTTCTGCTAATCTCACTGTTCTATAAGCTCAAGCACAAGCTGATTGACAAATAACTTGTGGTTTGATTTATTGAGCTTGCCTTTTATTGTTTGTTGTTGTTGTTTCAAAGCATGTACATAATACATTACCAAAGAGACTGTTGTAGTCTCTTTGGTAGGACTTTTGTAGTTCTTCTTTATATAAGCTCATAACAAGTTCTTTTAACTAGCCCTAAACCTCATATAAGCTAACTGGAGACGACCTCATCTGGCCATGGTGTGGCTTGGATGTTATCCACACAAGGTGAATGAGCTTGAACCCTCCAAGTTACTTTTATGTGATTTTTTAGTTTTGTTGGAAATCTGTGTATGTATGCTTATTCAAGTAGATTAGTGCTTATTGGAGTTTATTTAGTATTTGAATGTTGTGTAGCTGGTTAAAAAGCATTTTAGTCTGCTTTCAAAAAGTATCTCTTTGTTAATTTGAAAACAGTCAAAGGAAAGGGGTGTTTGGGTGTGATTAGTATAAGGGTGGGTGACACACAACCTTAACCATTCCTTGCATATATCTGGTCTGTTTGACCAGTTAGTGTAGGTTTAAGTCTTGTTTAAATTTGTAATGTTTAATCTATGTTTGCAAGTCTCACCAAACTGCATAAAAACAACCTAGTATACATCAGTTAGAATTTTGGGTTGATTTTTAGGAATTAGACCTTGTAATCTTGAGATCTGTTAGTTATGGTCTTTATTTAGGTCTGTTTACTACTAAGGTTAAGTTTAAAATCTTATTGTTGCATCAATTGAAATTCCCAAAAAAGTGTGTTATGTGCATCTTCTTGAGATCCTTTTTCATAGTTTCATCCGATATTTGACAAAGAGCTTTGCTAGTTGTCAGATATCGGACATAGGTATAGTATATGTTGCTTATTTTTGTGCTGGACTTTTCTTGTTTCTGGCTTATTTAGGCTTGTTTCTTGCTTGTTGCTGCTTATCATCACCTCTCCAATAAGCCAAAGCTTATTGGAGTTGTATTGCAATCCACAAAAAAAAAACGTGCAAAAAGCACTTGGCCTAGATTTGACCTCCTGACCTGTCGAGCAGGGTTCCAAGACCTTACCAGTGTACCAAGCTTCCCCTTGGTATACTGGTTGAAAATTCATATCTTTATACTCTTTTTCATTTACAAAGCTTAAATATAAGCCGTGGCTTATTCTAAGTTTTCTGGCTTATTTAGTTGATAAAATTTCGTTTATTTTTCCTTGATATTAGACAGCATTTTAGATTTTCCAAAATTGGTTTGGGATTTTTCCCACTATTCATTTATTTTTAATCTATTTTTCTTTTTCAATTTTTATAAATTCATTTAAAAATAGTTATAATTAGTTTTAGTTTTCTAAAAAATACTTTTTAGATGTAGAAAAATATATTTATGATTTACAGATAATAAAATCTTTCTTTGGGCTTTTTCATGAATATTTTGAATTTTAGGTCTTTAAATAGATTTTAAGATTTAATAATAATTAACTTAAAAAGTTTCAAAACATTTTATTAAATTTTCTACCTTAGTTATATTTTTTTAGGATTTGATTGAAAATTTTAATATCTTTTTTAGACAACTTTTATTTTTCGTCTCGATTTACATGAAAACATATTTTCGTCGTAGCTTAATATTAGTGTAATCCGTCTTTTATTTTTCTCTCTTTTTACCACCAAAAACTAACTAATCCAAACAACGTTTTAACTTGGCACACACAGTTAACACCTCCCTCGATAACGAACTCACTTTGTCGGATTTTACGTTTTCCTAAACGTAATTTCTAACGCTTATTGTTTTTACTTGTTTTTCCTAAGACAAGTATAAAAAGACTACAATCAATATTGGCGCCGCTGTCGGGGAGGTGTGTACAGCCATATTATATACGTATTTATTTGAGTAGTACGTTTTTTACCTTCCATTTTCGGAAGTGTACATATCGTATATACTCCTTTTTTTACTACTATTAGCCATAAAAATAAATCGTGTTAAATAGAACTCTATTAACACAAAATCATTTTTTGTTTTTCTTGTGAATACTATATTGTATATACGTAGCACACTTAAAAAAACCATATTTATCCAAATACGCGTGAAAATGTACCCCATTAATTAGCGTTCCAGTAATTTTTAGGTGTATCGATCGAACAAAAGTTTAAGGAAAAATAGATAAATACTCTTAATTGATTTGATCTTGATTAATACAAACTATAAGGTGGGTATAAGGCGGTTATATTTCACGACCTAAAGAAAAAGGCTCTTAAGGTGCTTCGCGCCGCCTCGTTTTCTCTGCTTGCTTTTGTGTATTTTGAAAGTGACAATTAATTAAGGATTTGCCACTTCAAGTATTATTAATCTATTTGTTTTTGCTTATATTATTGAACCCTCTAAACGTTTTGGTGTTCCACCAACGTTTCAAATTCGAACGAAAGTTTTTACTTGACGTAATTACTTTCATTCCCTTTGGATTCTCTAATCGAGACCTTTGGTTAGTGGATAAAGTTTAATAGATTGATTATCTACGCAATACAAAAAAATCCAAAAAAATTGAAAAACAATCAAAACAAAAAAAACTTGAAAAACCCCAAAAAGAATCTTCTTTGCTACCCCCATTTTCTATGTTAAGTGCATGTGCACTCGATCGTCGGATTATTCGATTATAACAACGTGTCGAATCGACGTAATCAAAATCGAAGGGATCGACAACGAATACAAAATTTAGAAACTCAAGTTCCTAATATCATTGTTGAAACCGTAGACGAGATGGCCGAGAATTGTACAATGAATGGAGTTTCTCCAAGCACCCACTGAGGGTTATGGAGACGAGATCGTAATTCCCGAAATCGAACCAAAAAATTTTAAGATCAAATCAGGAATGTTATCTTTAATTCAAGCGACAAAGTTTAAAGGTCATGAGGCAGATAATCCTCATGATCACATTCGGAATTTTTATCATCTTTTATTTCCAAGCAAGTTTAAGAACGTTGATACCGATGTCATCAAGATTATACTTTTTCCTTACTCGCTCGATGGCTCCGCCAAGGATTGGTACGAGAAAGAACCGCCTAATTCCATAGTTATGTGGGACGATCTCGTTTCCAAATTCGTTAATCATTTTTCTCCACCGTCTAAGACCACGTTTTTCAAAAACGAGATTACGAGATTTAAACAAAAATCAAATGAATTGTTTAGAGACGCGTGGGATCGTTTTAAGGAATTGCTTAGGAAATGTCCTCATCATGGATTTTCCGAGTTGCACCAAATCGACACTTTTTATAACGGTCTTAATCTTCACGAGCAAGATTCGTTAAATTCCGCCGCGGGCGGTAACTTTTTGTGTAAAACTACGAAAGACGCGTTAATGATTATCGAAAATAGTTCTAAGATTTTTCAACTCCGTAGCACACCGAGTGTTGCCAGTGTCACCAATATTAGTAGTTCTAATCGTGATACTGAGAGGGTTTACGCTAAAGTCGATAAATTGACGAATGTGTTTACTTTGTTCTTGATTGAGATGCAAAAGAAAGACGCTCCCGCTAAGGTGATAGCGGTTGAGTTTCGTGTACGTTTTTTGTGGACCTCATAATTATTACGAGTGTGTGGCTACGGATGGCCAAACGTCGAGCGTTAATGTGATAAATGGAAACAACAATTTTAATCAAAATAATGCCGTTCCACCACAACAAACGAATTATAGTAATCAAGGCAATAAATTTCAAACAAAGTCGAAACAATTTTCAAGGAAATAATCAATGAAATCAAGGAGGTTATAAGTAAGGTCAAAATTTAAATTGGCAAAATCTAGGTTTTAACAACAATCAAAAACAAAATTTTAGTCATGGTCAAAATTCAAATTTTCAAAACAACAATCAAGGGAATTTTTCAAGCGGGAATCAAAACCAAGGTTTTAATCACAATTCAAATGAGTCTAATAATTTTCAAAACAATGTTAAATCAAATGAAACTAACATGAAGATATTAGAAAACCAAATTGGTGCGATGAAAACTGAATTTTCCAACACATTGAGAGGGCAAAAATAATAAAAGTGAGCAAAGTCAAAGTGAGATTAAAAGCATGTTTGCGGCTATCATGAACAAACCATCGAGTTCGTCTTTGAGTGCTTTACTTAGTAACATCGTAACAAACCGGAAGGAACACGTCAAAGCCACTACATCATCTCATGGAAAAGGTCGTGTGATTACCCATAACCTTGATGGATCTAAAGTTCTGCATTTGTCTCTACCCTTGACTTCTAAAATGTGTTGATGTTCACAAGTCGAGGGAAAGAAGGTGGTGACCACGGAAAAGAGTGCACATCCTCGTATACCTAAAATTCCATCCACCGTTTATAAAGAGAGTTTAATTGACCTAACCAAAGTTCACCTTGAAGAAACTTATGCTTCGATTCTTCTACGAAAACCAAAAAGGCATATGCCGAGAAAGGAAGAAGATCCAGGCCAATTTCTTTCACCTTGTGATTTTCTCGAGATTGAGGGATGTTTAGCCCTTGCCGATTTAGGTGCTATCATCAATCTCATGCCTCATTCTCTTTGGAAATTGATGAAATTGCTAATCTTATCCCCACTAACATGAAAATTGAGCTAGCCAATTGTACTCCACTTACATCAATTGGTATAGCCGAGGACGTTTATGTCAAGATTGGAAGTTTCACTTTTCTCGCGGACTTCGTCATTTCCGATTACGAGTGTGACCCTAAATGCCCCATTATTTTAGGTAGACCATTTTTATCGACGGCTCGTGCCATAATCGACGTTCGTGGTGGGAAATTGACTATCAAATATGGGGAGGATAAGATGGTATTTTTCGCGAGTAAATCCCATGATCAAAATGATCAAAGTAAAATCGAGATTTCAAAAACTAATACTTTTAACATGTTTACTTTAGCGGAAAATAAGAGGCTTGATGCGTGTTTTGAAAGAATTAAAAATAACGGTATTCGAGATGAAGATTTTAATGATAAAGAATATTTTTACTTACTTGAAAAAGGATTAAGAAAATGTATGGATGAATCATTTTGGGATTTATTCGATGAATCAAGTGACCAACCAATTCTGGAGGAAAACGTTATTTCCATCACGACAATGACCAATATGGACTCGTTATCACCACCTTCGAAGGACCATGACTATAAGGCCCAAACTTCTAATCCAATTGAAGTGCCTTCCACTCATAGCCCAATATCTATTGAGGCTAAGGATTTTTCCATTATCGAGGCAAATTCACCCCTCATTGAAAAGTCACCTAAGCATAGTCCTTTAACTTGTAAGACCATGGTTGTGAGTACTCACATCGACTCTTTCTTTGATGACGATGGTGATTTTGCCGAGATCAAGCATAACTTCATAATCCATCATCCATTCTTGAGGATTTACCCTTTGATAAATCTTCATATTAGAATGATGATTCTATGTCGAAAATTTCTTGTGATTACGAGGATGACGATACTTTCACAATGTTGACGTATAGTCTGTAAAGGGCCCGGCCCGACAGGCCCGCAGCCCACACATTACTTATCTTCAAAAAACCCTAACACTATATAAACAGGGGTAGGGGTATCATTCTACAACAGGTTATCTCTTATACTTACAACTCCTTACTATGTGTCGTCCCGATACTAACTTGACCATCGGAGGTGGACCCTGGGGCTCCGACCTCGGGTCCACTCGTGTTGGAAATACGTTTTTACGTATTTAGAAAGGATCGGTCACTCCAACGAGATACATCTAGTATGGGCTCGTGATCTAGTAATGTAACAATATAACCTATAAAGCCCACATATAGGGTGGGCTATATATACCCCTTCCTAGCATGTTAGGAGGGGTTGGTTCTCACATTTCTCATTTATTAATCTAATATTCTCTTATTTCTCTCTAACCTCTCTCTACTTTCTCTCTCTAGTTCTTCATCTATCTCTCTCTCTCTTTAAATCATTCCAAGATTTAGATAATCTAAGGATTGCGTAGACCTACAATTGGTATTAGAGTTATGAGAATATTGCTTTATTTTTGTGTTTGTTCATCAAATTCGTGTGATTTTGATCTAAAAACCCACGATCTAATTTTTTTTGTGTTATTTCTGGTTTAATCTTCCTATAAATCATCTACATAGTTGTGGTAGTGATTTAGGGTATTTGTTTTGGTCAAAAACAACAAAAATTTGGATCTTTTGGCTTGATTTTGGGGTAAAAATTCACTAAAGTTGATTTTGGTACGATCTACTTTAATTTCGGAATAAATTGTGTATTCCAAATTGTTTGCATATTCCGAATTTTGAGTTATTCCAAATACTGGCAACATTCCGAAATCCTGCATATTGTATTCCGAATTCTTAGTGTTGGATTCCGAAATCCTGCCTCTATTCCGAAATCTTTTTGGCATTTTGAATTTATTATATTCTGAATTTTTAGAGATGGATTCCGAAATTCTACAAAAATAGTATTTTGAAATATTGAGTTACTTTGGATTCCGAGTTGTTTGAGAATTCTTCAAGACGTAGATTCCGAAATCTTGAGTTCACATTCCGAATTCTTCAAGAAGTAGATTCTGAAATCTTGAGTTCTTATTCCGAATTCTTCAAGGAGCCATACTCCAAAATCATCAAGTCACATTCCGAATTCTTTGTTGCTGATTCCGAAATTACTAAAGTTTGGATTTCGAAATCTTCACAAGGCCATATTCCGAATTCTGTGTTACATATTCCGAAATCTTGGCTGATTTATATTCCGAGATTAAGACTTCAACATATTACGAATTTGGAAATTTTTCAAAAACATGATTTTGAAAATTTTTAGTTTCTTGAGAACATATTGTTAGGGGGTTTAATCAAATTTTCATCACTAATCAAGGAATCAAGAACAATTACGGTTTATTTGGTGGTTTGTAAAATCCCGCGAATTTCTTTCTCGATTTCTCCACGAATTGTAAAACTCCGTATTGTTCTTTAGAGTACGACAAACACAATTACTTTCTTTCATTGCTCGATCGACAAGTAATCCTCACCTTCAATTTTCATCGAACTTCAATGGAACCGTTGAATTCGACATCGCAAGAGGGAGAATTGCATCTAATGCAAGACCGTGCTAGAAAAAGTGGTATACTTTATTTCAACTACTTCAGTCTCATCTAGTGACCCTTTCATGGCTTCACGAAGGATGCGAATTTGTGACACTCTTCGGTCAAGATCGTAACATATTCATCGACTCAATGCTCCTCAACGTGAACCAACTAGCAGAGCAACTCTATAAAGAAGAATTTAATCACTCTACATCATAATCTGCATATAAAGTTCTCGTGACACAATTTACGCACTTCCTCCAATTTAAGATCGTTAAGTCTGACAATCAGTGATCTGTCAATCATTTCTTTAATACACACATACCAAGGTTCAAGATTTCCGTGGTACTCTATTGAAACTCATGAAATTGGTATCGTCTTTGATTGATAAAAGATCACAACTTCAACTAACGTATGATAGGGAGTGCAAGATTCTAGAATGCAGATGCAAGAGGAGAATGGTCATACGGTTGATAAATTGGAGGCTGATAAAGATTGCAATGGCATAGAATCACATCATGATAACAGCAGCATGTCAGGAATGTTACAAACATCTCTTATGATGACAACATACCCGTTTATGACAAAGAGCCTACATATAAGGTACAATGGAATGTTGCATATGATTTATATGCTGATGAAATACCACATGCTGAGCATTCTGAACTTATTTATGACACACATGGTATGAAAAAGGGCGATGGAAATATTAATTCTGACTTATCCGATGTGAGTCATAAAGGGAGAGAGATTGAACAGAATGCTATAAGTAATCATGATAAATGTTGTATGACTGCTTCTTCTAAGATTGAAGAGCTCGAAACGATCGTAGCTCAACAATCAAAAGATCTTGAGGATGCCAAGCTAGAAATTTCTAAGAAAACAAACAAATTCGAAACATATTTTGAAAAACTTGAAAAGTAAAACGTTGTTCTTGAACGGAAATTGGATAAAAAAGTTCTAGATTCAAAAGCTGAAAAGGATAATCTTTCGAAACAAATTAAGTTGCTAGAATCTAAGTTGGCATCCTAAGATAAATTGCTTAAAGAGAATGAGACTTTAAAGGCTCAAATTCAGGAAAATGTTTTTGCAATAGCTGCTCTAAAAAACGAGTTAAGGAAAACTAAAGGAACTAGTGTGGATACTAAGCTTGAAAAACCATCAATCTTGGGGAAACCACCTCAAAATCAGTTTGTTAGACAACTGACTGCATTTAGATCTGAGCGACCAAAATCCTTGAGACTGCGGTTTGCCTCCCAAGCTGATATGGTTCATGTTTCTAAACCAGTCAATCCACCATCTAGCGCTAATGTGACCAAATCAGCTTTTGCAAGACCTAATCCCATGATTGCATCTAGCCTCCCTAGACATAATTCAAAGAACACGTCTCGAACTAATTCAAATGAAGTTTTCCATAAGTTTGGTCTAAGGGAAGCTAAGCAAAAGATACAAGTAAGAAATAGAAATTTCAAACCTAGTCAGATGCCTTGATTACCCAACACTGCTAACCGTAGCAGGTCATATCCTAGGAGCATCAATCAATCATCTAGGAATTCTAGATCTTACTCAGACTTTAAATATGCTACTTGTAAAACATGTAGGAAATGTGTCTTTAAGGAAAATCATGATTCTTGTGTCAAGAAATTCCATAACGAGGTAAACTCCCTGCTAGAGTTAAATCCCAGTGGTTAGCTAGAATCAAACCCGTTGGTAAATTTTGGCGCCCCACTGGTAGAACTTTCACACATGTAGGAAACGAGTGCCCTTTAACTAGGATAGTCTCCAATCCTGCAAAGACTACTAGGGAGTAAACTCAAAAGGATGATCAATCACTTAAGCCTAGTGATCCATCTCCGCATATCGCCTCTAGCACAAGACAAGAAAACTGTGAACACCCACATGGTTCTAAAATAGATATCGCTAATCCATATAAAAACATACAAACTTCTAATGAGAATCCAGGTACCAAAGTAAACATTTAACAAGAAAAAAGTGGTCCAATCATTTTATATCGTTCAACTAGGGACACTCTTAGAGTTTGGTTGCTTAAGAGGCAGATATCTAGAATCAAGTGTCTCAGAGATTTGCGGTTAAGCTTACTAAACGGTCTACAGTCACATGACAGATTGTAAGTCGTGCTTCAAAGAAAGGAAAGTTTATCGCTGATGATAAACTTATCCTCAAAACGAGAAATTAAATTTTCTCGGACACGAGCTTACATTAAAACTATTCTAAGGTTTTAAGCTCGTGTATATGGCTTACAGTCGGATCACAAATTTTAATCCGTGCTTCAAAGAAAGGAAAGTTTATCGCTGATGGTAACTTATCCTAACAACGAGAAATTAATTTTTCTCGAGCATGGGCTTATATTAAAAAACATTCGAAGTTTTTTAAGCCCATGCACAATGACTTACATTAACTCGGACTTCAATTTTAGGAAAGCTTATCTTTCATGATAACTTATCCTCGTAACGAGAAATTAATTTTTCTCGGTCATGAGCTTGTATTAAAACGTTCCAAGTTTTAAGCTCATAAAGGAAAGTGTATCTTTTAAATACGAGAACCTTTCCTCATAACGAGAAATTCATCTTTCTCGGTCATGAGCTTTCCGTTAAAATATTCAAAAGTTTTCAAGCTCATGAAAACGACTTCTAAGTAAATGGTAGCTTAGAACTCGTTCTTCAGTTAAAAGGAAAGTGTATCTTTAATGATAACTTATCCTCACAACGGGAAGCTTACAACTTATCGTACTTGAGCTCGCTTAGTAAGATATTAAAATACTTAAGCTTAAGTAATTGGTTTCAAGACGTCGAACACACTTTTTCAAGAATTTTTCGAAGGGTTTTTCTAAATCTTTCAAAATTGTGTGTTCAACAATGTTTTGATAAAAAGAGCACGTCTTCTCGAATCGATAATATTTACTATCCTAGAAATGTCGTTCAATAATGACACGGGGTTGTAAATAAAGTCCGAGCAGGAGTTTAAATTGACTTAAAACATGCTCAATATGGTTTGCTATTATTTCAGATGGTAACCCGCTTTTCATATTCAAGTCAAGCATTTCACCAGAAAGCTTTGACTCAACAACGGGAATTAATTTTCTCGGGCATGGTTTAATTAATAACCATGTAAAGGGTTGTGTTTACGTAATAACACAATCTAACACGAATTTATGTACACATCAGTGCATTTATTTGTTAAAACAAGAGAAATCTTGTTTTTATGAAGTTGTCATCTCCACCAACCGTAGATATTTACAATTAGTATCTACATACTCGACGATGCAACTACTCAATCGACGACTACAACTCTTTTGATAAAACACAGGTCAAAAATTGAGGGGGAGAAATTGTCAAGCATTCAGAATCTTCGATGCCGAAAGTACCAAGTTCACAAATTGGTGTCAAGACAACGATACCAATCGTACATGAAGTGTCAAGAGATAACTTCAGACGTGACGAGGAGACCAACATTCGCCAACAAGAACCATGTGGTTCTATCATATGATGTTCTCGTCATTTAGGTCCAACCTCGTAAACTTATAATCTTGTGAATACATTATCATATTTACTCTTTGCACGTGATAAGTACCTTACGCTAGTATTTAAAAGGTATTTAATGTGCTTGTGAAAATCATGAAGATAATTGGATTTGCATTTTTCTTCCCAAATTTTCCTAAAATTTCATTAAATCAATTGATATTAAAAACATTGAGATCAATTAATTCAATGGTTTGACTTAATGTGCAGGCTCATCCCTACATATGCGAAATGTTTTTGAATATCGTGGCATATGTTAAGGGGGAGAAAAATGGATTTGCATATCAAAATGAACACATATATCAAAATGGATTTCATGGTCACATACACTTACCCTCAACCCATTTATTTCACGATGATTGTGGTGACATAAGGATGGTAGGATAGGTTAAGTCCAATGATTCTTCCAGAACCGGAGGGATCTTCCCAAGGACATTCCATAGCTAGAAATAGTAGTCCTTAGGAAAGATGGAGAAAGATTGTGAACGTAGCTGAATGCCGACCAAGTACTTAAGTTAGGATTGGAACAATCACAACAAGGTGCTAGTTATGACGTATTGGTAAGCATTGAAGGGGTTTAAGAATGAAAAAGAGTTGTAAAGATAAAGGGTGAAAAGAAAGCAGCCCTCCTTACAACCTTAGGCAGAAACCAGGTGAACTCATTGAAGATAGACAATATGGACCCAGTGATGCAATGCATAACCCATCCCAACTAACTCAGATATCTCTCAATAGGTATTTTTTTATTCACACGGAGACAACGCATTATCTATCGATTTATTCACTCCCAATATATTAATACTAAAATGGTGGCACTCCTCTCCTACCTCCGATCACTAAAATCCAAAATGCACGATCGAGTCTAGAGCCAGTTGAGATCATCAAATATCTCATTAGGACACATTTCCATATTTACTTGCTTCTTCACACACTGTGAAAAGTAAGGAAGATCTTAAGATTCCTACGCAAAATCTTCATGATCTTGCCTGAACATCTGAGTAATACAGAAGTATTTACAATGAAGAGAGAAATCCTTCTTGAGCGAACATCAAAAGCTCATGGTAGGTGACTTGTACGATTCTTTATGAATCAAACTTGTGATAACTGGAAAGCAACAGTGGTTTAATTCTTAATTGAATTTAAATACGTTCCAGGCCTCTATGTAATATCTTAGTGATCTTGCCAGAACACTCAGAGTGACACTCTTTAGTGATTACAGTGATGAGTAGAAATCCTTCTAGTATTAACATCAAATAGCACTTGGTAGGTAACTTGCAAGATTCTATCATAATGAAGCTCGTGACAACTGGAAAGCAACGATGGTGTGGTTCCTAATTGAATTTCACTTGTTCCAAGTATATGAATTGACGGCTTCAATCATGCGGATAATTCTATCCAAATGATTCACTCTTTACGTTCGCAGTCAGCTTTGGACGGTCGAGTAAAGAGAACGGGTTTACCCGTGAAATCTTGTAAAGGAGGTTCTTAATTGAAACTACCGGCCACAAGTACGATATTTAAATATCGTCCAACGGTCTTCACCGACCGGAGGTAAAATGCTACCTAATTAGGTTGAAATGTTCAAAGCCATTTTATCCGTGTCTATGTTTTGTTGCTAACTGTCTTATGAAGCGTAACAAGATGGTGGCATTGCGATGTCCGAGAAGAAGTCATCCCTGCATGCTTATACTTTCTGCACTTAATACTTCAACAAATTCAAGAAAGTATAAAAGTCAAGTCTTCCGCTGTATCAAACTTTGAAGCTTTCAATAATTTATAAAGGTATAAGTATGTGGAAAATGAAGTCACGAGGAGGAAAATATCACAAGTGGTGAATGCACAAGGTCAAGGCAAGGAAACATGATCAAGGCTAAAGTCAAAGATCACATCAACATATTCACAAGAACAAGATCGAAGACTCAAGCATAGTATGCTAAGTTTAAGATTTTGTAAAATGGTGTGACCTACCTTAAGGGGAGATTTTTGGAAATACGAAATTCCAAAGAAAGTCTCGGTCACATCATAGTTAGCACAGATCACGAGCTATAGACTATTTAGGACTTTGTCTCTTGGAGCAACCTCCCTTAGGGGGAGATTGTTGGAAATACGTTTTTATATATTTAGAAAGGATTGGTCACTCTAACGAGATACATCTAATATGGGCTCGTGCTCTAGTAATGTAACAATATAACCCATAAAGCCCACATGTAGGGTGGGCTATATATACCCCCTCCTAGCATGTTAGGAGGGGTTGGTTCTCACATTTCTCATTCATTAATCTAATATTATATTATTTCTCTCCAACCTCTCTCTACTTTCTCTCTCTAGTTCTTCATCTGTCTCTCTCTCTTTAGATCATTCTAAGGTTTATATAATCCAAGGATTGCGTAGACCTACAACTCCTAACTGGTTTTCCTTTGTTTGCACCATCACTAAGGACCGAGGAAGATGACGAAAGGCCCAAGAGAGTCGTCAAGAATGTCCTAGCCAAACTATACTTCAACAAGTTGCCGCTATCCGTGATACCATGATAATCTATGCTTCGTGTTCTCATATTGTTGAAACGCAAGAATCAGTTCGAAAGTGGGTAACCCTAAAACCTACGTATTTTTTCTACATTCTGCCATGCGTGAAAACTTGATTCACTGAATCTAGAAACACCATTTGATTTTCAATATCACATCGAAAACTATACTTTGTAATAAATTCGGTGCATGTACTGATGTACGTATAATTATGGGCCCTAATAGTCCCATTGGTCCATTGCATCACAAACGGCTACGGATTAGAATAACTTTATATTAGTCCGCTGCATACCAGTTATTTTGCTAACTAAATGTAAGTATACTATGTAACGATTACTTCACATCAGAAATTTTTAACCTAATTCCATGCAACATTGAAAGCATCACAAAATCTTTTATCAATGTAGATCTTTTCATATTGATATATTTCATTGATTCTACCTGTTACAAAGGTATTAGTTGATAGTGAATATTGAACCGATTCTACGCTTTCTTTTTTAGAATAATTTTTAATTGATAACAAATATTATCAATATATTATTTTTCTTAAATCGGTAAAAGTTTTATCAATATTTTTTATTTATAAAAGATATTACATATATCTTTTAAATCAGTAAACAGATTTACATATATCTTCTGATTTAGGTACTATATTTTTCGTATACGTCGTGGTGCGGCTATTAATATCATGTCGCGACCCGACCTTTTTATCTGCGGCATGGCCTATCCATCCGCGATGGTCCGCATGTCTGACATATTTTACTTTTTATCCGCGGTCATGACATGTCCAGCTGCGCTTGTCTGCGCGTTTCGAAATATTTTATTTTTAACTACGGTTGTGAGCTGCGTTCTTTCGCGTTAGTCCGCCTATTCGGTCATATTGTTTATATTAATAAACGATATTACACATAACATTTAAATTACTACAAGATATTATTTATCTTTTTAAATTGTGTAAAAGTATATTCTGATATATTCATATTTGTAAAATATTACGCATATCTTTTTAAATAGGTAGAAAGATATTACCAATATTTAGAATTGATAATAGATATCCTCTATAAAGATATTATCGATATTTTTCATATTAATAAAAAATATTACGCATATCTTTTAAATTGGTAGATAGATATTACATCTATATTGTGATTTTGTTTATTTATTTTCAGTATATGTAGCGGTGATTGTAATTTCATCTATGCTAGTCTGCACGCTTAGACACCTTCTGCCTATTGGCGTACATGTACTTATCGTTCCCATGTGGAATAAGAGGATTGACTAAACCTAATAATTCAACTTGTCGTGTAAGAGGGATGTAACCCTATTGACCATGGATCAAGTATCCTTGTTAGGCACCTTGCTAATCGTGACATCGTAGCAAGTTCATGCACCCAACACATTCCATGCTGGGCCTGCGAAAGACACACTATGCCACCTAACAACTGGTCAAAGTCCTTGACCATCCTTATGGTAGTAGCGGTATGTCGCACGTAAAAAATTAACTTCACCCATTAGGACAAATCATGGTATAAGTTAGTTAAGATACGTCTTATACTATGTGACCATTCGCGGTTACAGCTCGCCCTTTCGCGTTAGTCCGCACGTTCGGACCCATTTTCTATCTTTTGTACGCGGTTATGGAACGCCCATCCTTATTAGTCCGCACGTTCGGATCTACTTCATATATTAGCCGCAGTTATGGTACGTCCATTCACGCTGGTCTACGCGATAGCAATTCTTTGAATACTTGATTAAGTTTAATGCTACTAATCGAGTGTAGCACCATTAAACTTGGGGGGCAACCAGGATATAATAATACCACTATTTCCGTGCACGACACGCAAATGTCGTCGGATGTATTAGGTACATAAGAGGCATGGCCGGCCTGGTACGAGGACGGACGTAACATCCGTACCATCCGTGGTGGTACGCCTTCCGCACGCTTATTCCTTTGCCATGGAATTATCTCTCCTGTTGGCTTATTCCTGTGCCGCAGAAGTATCTCTTAGGATGGCTTAATTGTGCGCCATGGAAGTATCTCTTCCGTTGGCGTATTCCTACGCCGCAAAAACATCTCTTCTGCTGGCTTATTTGTGCGTCATGGAAGTATCTCTTCCGCTGGTTTATTCCTTCGCCGCAGGAGTACATCTTCCGCTGATTTAATTCTTTCACCGTGGAAGTAAGCCTGCCGCTCTCTCATTATCTTTGTCGCGGAGGTACGCCTTCCGCTGTCATATTTTCTTCGTTGCGAAAGTATGCCTTCTGTTGTCTTATTATCTTCGTCGTGGAAGTACTGCTTTTACTCGCTCGTTGTCTTCGCCGTGGAAGTATTCCTTCCACTGGCTTATTGTCTTCGTCGTGGAAGTACTCCTTCCACTGGCTCACCGTGGAAGTCGTGTAAGTACTCCTTCCACTGGCTTATTGTAAAACTCGCATACAAATGCCATGAACAGTACACTACGTAAACATAAGAAACAATTAAAACTTTCCTTTTATGTCATGAACACGTGTCACGAACATTAAATTCAGAAACTACGTACGTGTTAGTGCACGATAATTATTAAGTACGTGGTAATACACGATAATTATTAATCATGATAATTATAATCACGAGCATATGATCACGAATATTAAAACATGAACATGTGAACTCCGTATATATTTATTAAAACACGATAAATATTGATTATGTACAAGTATTATTTATAACACGAACATTTAACCACGAACTTACATGAATATATTAGCGAACATACACGTAAAATAATTAAACAAGGAAAATCTTGGGTTACCCTTGTGGGTCCTTGGTAGCCGCAGACAAGAGGAAAAGAAAGGACCAAGCCCATTTTAATTTCGACTAACTGGAGAAAAGGTAAAACACAGGGAATCATAACACATTTATTTTTACAAAACAAGAAAACCCTAGCCTCCTTCTTTTGCTCTCCCTTGTCGCCGTCTACAACAAACAACAAGGGTGTTTGGGTTGATTTTGATTATTGATTTTGGGGCTAAACGTGTTCGTGTTCTTAGTTCTCATTCAGTCACGTGTTCGGTATCATCAAAAACCTTCATCTCTTTTGTTAATGCAAAGCAATGCCTAAAAACATTGTTAGTATTAATTAATCTTTCTTAGTTTTGATCACGACAAATTACAAAGACATTTTTTATCAAACACAATCATAAAACGAATTATCTAACAAACACTATCATCAAGGTAATAATCATTACACTAACATATCTTAATCATGCTTAGTGATCATAAAAGTGATTAGCCTTAAAACTCACTTTTGTCAAATGTAACAAAAGATTTTTAATAAACTTTGTTTTTAAGAAAATGTTTTATTAAAATAAAAATGTAAATTTGAATATGGCATATTCCAAATACCATAAGAATTTCCTTTGAAGGTTTAAACAGCCTCGGATATTTCAAATTCACTAAAAGACAAAAAGGAGCAGAGTCTACACTCCGCGGTTCCTTAAGTGCCTATGCGGTTCCCTATCAATAAGGAACCGCCTGGGTAGCTAAGGAACCGCCCTCAACTAGCCGTTGGGATTTGTCTTCTATAAATAGTGGATCAAATCTGCATTTTCATTAACCCTTTTTGGACATCTCTTTCAGCCCTCTTACTCTTATCTAATCCTAGTCATTTGTAAATGATCACTTAATCTGTTAAGTATGTTTACTTATGATTATCCTCTTGATCTCCTTCTTTACCTTGTCCAAAGAGAAGATCACTCACACACTTGTGATGTGATTAAAGATGAAGCCTTGATGAAGATCGTCCTCTCCTAATGATCTAGTCATGTTCCTCATTTGTTTATTTGTGTCTTGTGTAGATCCAATGTATTTGTGAATACTTGGACTAGTTGTGTTCATCCAAGCTATGTGTGAATACTTGGATTAGAGTTTTGTAAATCCTTTGCATATATGTGTGCTTGGATTTGTGTTGTGTAGATCCAAGTTACATGTGTGTACTTGGATATGTTTAGTTAAGTTGTAATAAGTTGTGTTAGTTCTCACTAAACTATAAAGTGATGTGGTTGTGTCTTATGAGTTCTCACTAAACTATAAAGTGATGTGTAGTTGTGTTGTGTGAAGTTCTCACTTATCTTCAAAGTGAAGAGTCGTGAAGATTGGTACTAGCTTTGGATTAGAACTCGACATCTAGCCTTGTGTCGGAAAATGGTGAATTAGGAAACATTGTGAAGATTAGTTCTAGCTTTGGATTAGAACTCGACATCTAGCCTTGTTTCGTAAAATGGTGAAGTGGGCGACGTTGTGTAGATTGGTCCTAGCTAAGATTAGTTCTCAACATTTAGCTTAGTGTCGGAAAATAATGTAAGCGACGTTGTAAGGTTTTCTCCGCCAAGAAGGGAGCTTGTGGATATAGTGGAAATATCGAGTAAGGTTTACTCGAGGAGTGGAGTAGGAACGAGGATAGAGCCTCATTGTCGAACCACTATAAATTTTGGTGTCTTCCTACTAGGTTGTTTCTTTCCTTACTCATTACTTACATTCAACATCATTACACTTATTACTTACTGTTAATGCATTAGAATTGAACCTAACCATTATGTAACTAGCTTTCAAGTAAAAGATAGTTTTGGCACTCACCTAATTGAAATGAATTTTAATTAGGAGATAAACCAATGAGAAACTATTCAACCCCCCCTTCTAGTTTCTACAATTGATATCAAAGCGATGGTGACACAAGATCTTTTAAGTATATTGTACTTTAAAACTTGGATCGATCCATTGTCTGCTCAAATTAGAAGGTTAAGTTGTACTAAAGTTTTTTTTGGTCAAAACTATCTTTTATTGAAAATAAGCCTTTTAATTGATAATATTGCATCTTATTTAGATTAGTAGTATTAATGCATTTTAGATTAGTCTTGAAATGTATCTACTAGTTTTCATCTTGGTATGTGTAGGTACTCATGAAGATCAATCATTCAATTGATTGTGGATTGAGTTACTTACACTTGTAAAAGACTCATCTTCTTTGATTTCCAACATCATTGAATTATGATATCAAGATGGATGGGAGTGATACTATTCCTTGAAGACTTAGTTGTCACTTTAGTCATGGTTGGGCTTTGCATTGGTTCCTTGAAAGCTTGGAATGCAATTTGTGGCCAAGGTATGTTTTCCTTCTTCCACACGCCCTATTGATCATTCTATTGATCATTAACTGAGTATATGCTTGTTCTTGGCATCCTTGCCTTGACGTTTGTTTGTGGTGTGTGATTCTTCCCTTTTTCCCTCTCAAACCTTCATTGCTTGGATACTTGACTCACTATGGGGATGTACAGTAAGTTAGTAGAAGCTTAAAGTATCAAGCATGATTTCCATGGTTAGCACCCTTACAGTTAGTAGGCCCAATATCATGTGTAACTTGTGCAATTAAGCTCATCTCTAGGATGATTGATGGATCCCTTGAGATACCAAACTACTTCATTAAATTGTAGATGGATTTTACACATTTGGAATTGAAATATTCCAAGGATAGTGTTATTGTAAATCCTAGCAATAATTATCCGATCATGTGGGAGAGAAAGTGAATCTATACTTTACTCACATTTTGAAATAGAATAAGACTACTCTTGAAAATGATCTTATTCTATGTATCAAAGTTGCTTGGTATAGTTAATTACCAAAGCCGTTTAGACTTTCGCCGGAAAGGCACGTCTTAAACCACTATATATGACACAAGCTCTTTGTTAGCCTTAAAATGTGAGCGACTAACAGAATTACAATAGTTTCATAGCCGGGACTTGCAGGGACTATTATTGTCATATGTAAGTAGTTCAAGTCCCGAGCTATATATACCCCTCCATACTTCCATAGAGGGGTGAGGTTCTTCATTTTCTTGTTTCCCTTTCTCGCTATAATAAAACACACTTATTAGAGTATCTCTCTCTCTCTCTCTTTCTCTCACTACAATGGCTAAACATCTCTTCCACCCTCCCCTACCTTCGGATCATAAACCCGTGTTACTAGTGAATCTCAAGTTAACAATTGGTATTAGAGCTAACCGAGGGTGTTTCATGTTTTTTTATCCGTGTGTTTATGTCTGTCTTGTGTTCATGTCTTGAATCTGTCCGTGTTATTGTTTGTGGTTTCGTGGGTTTTATAGTCAATCTGTCACCTCAATATCAACTCATTTATTAATCAATTTTTAATTCATTTTTTATTAGTTTCTTCATAAATGATATTGAACAGTTTGACTTTGCCCATCAGTCATTTATTATCTACCTAATCAGCTGTTTTTTTAATGTCTATATGAATTGAAGCCAAAGGTTTTGCTTTCTGCACATATTTTCTGGGTTTCTTTTTCTGTTATTTTTGTTAGATGAAGATGAAAAAAAAGGGACCAGATCCAGTTTTTTAGGGAAAAGCTCAAAAGGACAGAAAAAAGGACCAGATCCATTATTTTCGGATGTCAAAACCCTTTTGCGATGGGAAACATTGCGATGGGGTGTTTGGACCTCATTGCGATGGGGAGATACGGAAACATTGCGATGGGGTGTTTGGACTCATTGCGATGGGGAGATATAGAAAACATTGCGGTTAGGAGTTTGAACCATTACGATGGGGTTTTTTGGAATTATTGAGTGTGGAAATATTGCTAGATGGCACTTTTTCAGAAAAAAAGCGAGTTCAAGATCTATTAAAAAATTAGATTAGACTCAATTGAACCCTCAAACTTCAACAATCATTAACCAAAACCGTAAAAAAAAATCATGATCTCAGAGTAGTCTCAGGTGTATACACACTATATTGTACAAAGATCCTAAAAGATCTTTACATACCGAAACAATACATCACAGATCTGTGAAGGTTTGACCTTCTTATGTGATATTCGATTTTAAAGAAAGAACAATAAGAATTATGTTAAGTTCTGCCTTTGAAACGTCTGAAAAACGTATAATCAACCACATGCAATTATCGATTCTCATTAGCATACCCGAGACCTTAACAAGATCTTGAAGCCTTAAATCCATATACTCTCTTCCCTGACGAAATAAACAAAGGGTTCATTCGTTGTGGTTCTTGACAGGTTCACAAGCAGTTTAGAAAGAATATATGGGAGTCGTGGTGGGTTTGATTATATAGTAATGTGACATAGATACGAATGAAGGTTGATTTGATTCAATTTATCATTTGGTTCTTGATTCGAAAGATCTATGGATTTTATTGATGAGATATGAGTCTTTTATTTTCATCAAATGGAGAGGATGAAAAAATGGGAGCGGTTAGACATATGATTAGGGTTAGTGAAACCTAATTTCATAGATGTGTTTTTATATCCCAAACGTGGGATTCACTGGACCAGGTATTCACAAATTGTATTGGGCCAAGATGTGTGCATATGGGCTGCTCACTCTCAATCTTACAAATGTTGAGAAGTCTTAAATGATAGATTGTGGCTTGGATTTGGTTTAATTTTATTGGGCCTTTTTAATCCGCACATGGTTGTAGCATTTGGGGGATTGGACTCGATAATTTTTCTTTGGGATTTTTTATTTTGGGCTTAAAAGTTAAGTTAGCTAGACGACGTTGACGAGTTCTCAATTTCTAGTCATCATTGTTTTTTCACTTAACGACACTCAAATAAACTTAACAAACACGAAGACAAAAATAAAAAACACAAAAACAATCCGTTTAAGATTCACTTAAATTGTCAAACGGCTAGTATTCGGAGCAAAGAATGTCAAATGATTACGAAGTGGATTTGGTATTTTTTATTTGAAGTTTAAGTGGGATTTCATGAAGGCGTCTACTTAATTCATCATCGAGCCTTCTCACCCCTCTATCGATTGATTGATTCACTTGAGCATTTATGATTGAGACTTGATTTATCTAGTTTCCAATGTCAAGGGGTGGATGGTCGACGACATGGACAACTATCACTTAAGGAGTTACGTTGTAGTGCTCAGTGTCACACTCACCTGTAGTTTTGGGTATTTCAAGAGGTGTTTTATATCTTATACTTCTCTCTTATTTTATGTATAAGGTACTAAGAGACTTTTCTCTGCACCGTTCGTCAATCAACAAAAGTGCTAAGCGTAAGTAACAAATTTGGGGGATTGTACTTCAGTTTCAAGTTTGGAATATCAGGTTTACTTCACAAGTGGTCACTACAGATAGCCGAAAGAATACGAGGTTGGTAAGTTTAGCCAGAGAGTAAATGAGTAGAGATGTGATCAGCAAACAATTCTCACGAGCAACTTGAACTACAGAATGTCAATAAAGATACTTCATTGTCTAAGCAAATCTTTCATAGGTTCTCGATCTTTCTCAACTAGGAAGATTTCTTCTTCGGACACGAACATCTCGCGATTCTGATTGTACTCGTCAGATGATGCTTCTGAGTGTTTGTAACCATCATACTTTCGACAAGAATATCTCACGATTTTGACCGTACACGTCAGATGATGCTTCCGAGTGTTCTTAACCATCATACTTTTGATAAGAACATCTCGCGATTCTGAGCGTACACGTCAGATGATGCTTCTGAGTGTTCGTAACCATCATACTTTCGACAAGAACATCTCGCGATTTTGACCGTACACGTCAGATGATGCTTCCGAGAGTTTGTAACCATCATGGGGGAAGAACGTGTACTTTGGAGTACTTAGTTCAACTTCCAGGGGGAAGTATTCTACAAGCGTGAGAAGATTTGTTGCTGATTTCTTGCATGTTCCCCCAAACACATAATCATGAAGACCAAAAATTTCAAGGTAGCAGTTACTTAGTGTGCTTTGCTTCTTCTTCTACAAAATTTTGTTGTGCACTTTAAATGTCAAAGATAGAATATTGCTCAAGCTACAAGTTCTGCTCAAGACAGGGATATTGGTTTGGGGGGAAGCTGATTCAGAAGCTTCGTAAAAAAGAAGTCTATGAAGAAAGCTTTTCAAGACATGTAGTATGAACTGGGGGGAAGTTAATCCAGTTCATACATGATACAATGGTTCTTCAACAAGCAAAGTCAAAGAGTATTCAAACTGGGGTACAAGTTTTTCTAGAAGACTTGATGACAACGACGTCATCCTCAACATTGGAAGCAAACTTAATACTGTCATATTTTTGTTGTATTTGCATTTGTTAGGAACGTTGTAAGTAATTTTGTATGTCTCCACATTGGGGGAAGATTGTTAGCCTTAAAATGTGAGCGACTAACGGAATTACAATAGTTTCATAGCCGGGACTTACAGGGACTATTATTGTCATATGTAAGTAGTTCAAGTCCCGAGCTATATATACCCCTCCATACTTCCATGGAGGGGTGAGGTTCTTCATTTTCTTGTTTCCCTTTCTCTCTCTAATAAAACACACTTATTATAGTATCTCTCTCTCTTTCTCTCACTACAATGGCTAAACATCTCTTCCACCCTCCCCGACCTCTGGATCATAAACCCGTGTTACTAGTGAATCTCAAGTTAACACTCTTCGTCTCCTTGATTTGAAGAATGTCATTTGTCTCTTGAGCAATGTTCTTGGTCTTGATTCACTTCTCTTGACTCATCTCCTCTTTACTTCTTTGCTACGAGTAGTCGTTTGTCCATTTTGGTCTTTTCCTATCTCGATTCAACTCGTAATCCTTCAACAAAGCATTATTACCTAGTGTTGTGGTGGTCTAATGATTTCCTAAAGGCTTAAGACATATTTTAAGGTTTTTAGAAAAATTTGGTTTTGAAAATTTCTTTGATTTTCCTTGATTAAAACACGCCATTGTAGGCGGTTCCTTATTGACGCGGTTCAAACAGGTGGTTCTTTATCGATAAGGAACCGCGTCCAGTACTCACGACTAAAGAGCCAGTTTTTATTAAATATCACTTTTTAAAAAACTCCTTCTCTCTCTTCTTCAACATAGTGACGAGAATACCCAGTTTTCCACCATTGTTGTTTTTACAAAACCTTCAATTACTCAAGATTAATTGATTTCGATTTGTGGGTTTCACTCATCCTTAATCCAAGATCAATTATCTGTAAGTCATTTCTTTATATTTCATCTAATTTGTTCTAGGGTTCATACATTCATAATTGGGGATTTTTAAAATTGACATTGAATTAGAACCTTACTAGGAATAAGAGTTGACATAGTATTATTACTATGATCCTTAGGTTCATATTCATTGAAATTTCACTAAAACCCACTTTTAGAACAAATCCGAATTTTGACTAAATAATTTTGGTTGATTGATGGAATTGATATGAACCCATGAAGAAGTTGGTAATGGCATTGTTAAATGCTTGCCTAAAAACCTTGTTTTGAAAAACCAATGTTCAAGTTCATTGTTGATCTTACATGATAAATGTGTTATTGTCAATGATGAACTAGGTACATTGTGAGTATGAGAATGATAAGGATTAAACCTTTTTTTGTCAAGAGATTTTTGAAACACATTATCATATTTTTTATTTTTGGTTTATATGTAACATATGAGTAATTGGGGAAATATGTTTGTATGTTATTTTTAGGTACTGTCATGACTTTGGGATATCAAAATGACCACCAACGTACTAGAGAATACATGCCTAATCTTTCTTTGTTGTCAAACTCGCTCTACTCAAAACACTTATCATAGTCTTGAATCTCGTTGTTTTCATGAAGGAGGTATTGTTCCTTATAACTTTCTAGGACTTGACTTCACTCGATTCATGTTCAATACCATTGGCTTTGATTGTTTGCTTGATATAGATGAGGCAATCTTTCCTTCTTTCCTCATGGAATTCTTTCACTCGTACACACTAATGTTCATCAATAATGGTTTATCTATAAGATTTTCCATCAAGGGGAAAACCTTTGTATACACTCTTGAGGAATTTGGTAAGATTCTCAGAGTTCCATACGAAGGTAAATGTAGGTTCACTGACACTTGGGGTTTAAACTACTTATAATCGGCCCCTATTGATGTGCATTATGTAACCGAGATACCTTCGGCTTCGGCCATCTCTTGTGCCATTTCTAAACCTCATGAACACCCTATTCTTGGTAATTTTGAAGGATAATTTCGTGCTCTCACTCCTTGGGAATTACTAACTAGTGATCTTAGTGATTTTATGATCCCTTGGGCCGAAATCATTAGGGAAAACGCAATGTGCTTGGATGGAAATCGCAACCATGTGCCCGCTTGTCTTGCACATATGTTGTATTGTTTTGCTACCACCACTCCATACAACCTTGCATTTTTAATAGCTAGAAGAATAAGATTTGTTTTCAGTGGATCTCGTTCTACTCTTCCATATTCCATGATTCTCTCACGGCTTCTTAAGAAACTTCTTCTTGACTTTCCACCTCTAAATGCTTCATCATTTCACTCCATGGATCGAGTCATGCTTCCTATTGAAGGGAATGTCTCTTCTGTTCCTACGCATGATTCAAATGAAGATGAAAATGTCTCTCAAGACAACTCTCTCAATCCTTGTTATGACTTGTCACCCTCTATCTCTCAATTGTCTTCTCTAGACATTGATTCAGACTATCAGTATTGTCTCAATCTTCATCTTCAAGATTGAATAAGAAGTGAATCAAGGCAAGGAGGAAATGCTCATAGATGAATGATATATCCCATTCTTAAATGATTAACATGTGTGTAAACATGTTTGGATTGTTGAATTTCATCTCCTTTATCTTTATTCTTAGGATGTTATGTATTCATTAACTAATACTTTGTGTTTGGATTATATAGTATTTTAATCCTAATTGTTTATGCTATCGATCTTTCGATTTGCATGGCTTTTGTGCATCTTGTGTGTTAGTTAGCTTCCTAGACCTTGATTTATATTCCATTTTGGCTTGATAAACATTTATATTAAATCTGGGCTAGCTATAGTTCCTGGAAGTACCTTTTATCAAACCCACTGGGGGCGGCTCCTTATCTAGGCCGCGGTTCCTTAGAGATAAAGAACTGCGCCTCTCTATAAGGAACTACCTCTGTATATTCCGAGAAGAATCTTTGCTTTACACTATTCTCCCTTGATCTGTGTAAACATTGATAAAACTTTTGTAAAAACATGCACTTTCCTAAACTAGACTACCTAACTTCATTGTTTACTTAAAACACTTTTAACCCATTACTAGTTTGGATCATCCCTTTCTCTTCTTAAACCCTCTCTTGTTGATTGTGTTCTTCATCCCTTCAACTTTTCTCTAAACCTTAACACACAACCATGATGTCCACTAGAACATCTAATTCTTCCAAAACTTCCTCATCCAACAGAAACCTTAAGATGAAATTCAAGTTTCCTAAACTTGGTTCTCCATCTTCTCACAAACCCAAGAGTGAAACTTCTCCTATTTTCATATCCTCATCACTTTCACCACCACTTTCCTCTTGGAAGACAAACATAACTCATGGTACTAACCATTCACATGGTTCTACCTCCTCTTCATTCCAATCAAGAATTAATGAGTTTTCCTCACCATTCACTTATAGTCCTCCTTTAAATGTGAATGCTCAACCTCAACCTCATCAAAGAATTCCCTTTGTTTTTTAGCCTCTTCCTTTCACTCCACCAAATTCACCCATCTCACCCATATCACCCTTGGATACCATGCCTTCTCCACATCCTCCTCCCTCTAACACTCAACTCTTGGGTGTTCCCATTTCCTGGTTCTTAGGTGATCCACACTTGTTTGATTTTTTCATGCACAATGGAACCAAATGTCCTTGTTGCTTGAACAACTTCCAACTCATTAATATCCTTAAGTTGGAGATGATTGGGGCTCACATCAAGTTGCAAAGTTTCTTGTTTAACCTATTTGCCAATCCTCCTTCTCCAATGAGATGAATGATGGTTTTCAAGATCAAATGCTTTTAAAGAAGGTCAAGCCAAAGAGGACTATGCATTCAAGACCTAGTTTTAGCTAAATTTGTATTAGTTAATTTTTATTTCCTTTCTTGTATTTCCTTTCCTTTCCTTCATGAATTTCTCATGAGGATGATCTATGGATTTATTTTTATGTGTTTTAACCTATGTGGTCACATTAATCAACTTCAATTTATTTAAAATTGAACCTAAATCTATTACAACCTCTAAAAACTTGACTTAAAATTGGATCAAAATGTTATCTAAATATTTTTCACTCTTTGTCAAGACATTCTTTGTGAATGTGTTGCTTTTATGCAACCCTAGCATACTCTAGTACTAAAAGAGGTAAAAATCCAAGATTTGCAAAATTTTGAAAAAGTCTTATTTTTCTCAAAAACTTTTGAAAACCATGGTCTGTGGTCCACTGGACGCGGCTCCTTAGCCACTATGCGGCTCCATATCGATATGAAACCGCGGGCTCCCATAAGGAACCCCGTACGGGAAAGCTACTTTTAGCTTATTTTTGGTCTTTCTTCTTTGACCACTGTCTTGGTTAAGATTCTTTGTTTACCCAATTTGGCTAAACATTCCCTAAAACCTTTTGTTTTCATGTTAAATATTTACCTTGACTATTTTCTTTAGATTCTTCTCTTTTAGGAGTTCTTCTCTTCATCCCTCATAATGCCTAACTCTTCCATTCCTAACCTTGACATTTCTTTGTCACAATCTTCTCAACCTAAAGCTTCTTCTTCTAAGCTTTCAAAGAAACCGAAAATCTCGGTTCGACCCGTTTGGATAAAAAAGAACAAGAATCCTCATGATTCTTCTTCTCCAAAATCCTCCAAGAATTCTTCTTTCTCTCCGATTAAATTTTGGAATGAGACTTACTCTATAAATCCAATAACCGGAGAAAAGGAAATTCTTCCACCACCACCTAAACCTTTCAACTCTCTGCAACTCAATGACCTATCTTCATTTCCTAATCTCACTAGGCATTGTGAAAACGTCTCTTATCCATTATCTCCCTCTCCACCAAACTCTCATTTTGATGGACCTCCCGCATCTAACGACTTTGTTTTGCATCATGGTTCCTCGTGTGTTTGTTGTCGATTTCAACAAATTGAACTTGCTCATATATATGACAAGCTAAATTTCCTTGAATTCCTCCTCACTCGACCTCCTCTCAAAGTTTTCGTTCCCGTGAACAAAACTTCGAATGATCCTTCGTCGTCTTTCTTTTCCAACTAAGGCACTTTTTGTACTTTAGTTGTTTGATTCAATAAAACCTAAGCAATATTGGAAGATTATCACTATTAGAGTAGTCTATGCTTTGTGGTTTATTTTTCATATTTTTTTCTTTAAATATTCATTTTTTTTAACGGCAATTTTTTACAACTCACATCAACTATCTCACAATTTCTATCTCACATGTCTCCACGAGACTTAAACCCACAACCTTGAGGTTAGAGGGCCACTCACATACCCGCTAGACCAAGAGGCCGTTGGTTGTGTGTATGAATATTTCTCTTGTATGTTATTTCATATTTGTGTAATATGAATATTATGTGTGTTATCTTTCCCGCTAAATCTTTTTCACACATTTGTTAAAGAAGTTGATCATCGTTAAAACTTACAATTAATTATGGGTGATTCCATAAATTATAAATGTTAACCCCTTGACATTTTAATCATCTTTGATTGGTTTGGATGTTTCTTTTATTCCTTTATTCCACCAATTGAACTATGATGTTGTCAATACACACTCTTTGGACATACTTAGCAAATACTTGCTTCTAATTTGAGATTTCTTTTCCTTCTCCCTCTCAAGTTAGTTAGTAGGTAGTGCACATATATACATCGGTGTTTATTTTCTTTCTTCTAACCTTTGTGTAGAATGTCACCTTAGCTCATTTACTTGGTGCCCCAAGCAAAGGGGAGTAAGCACCAAGGGGGAGCTACTAGCAAAGTCCAGTTCTTTTCTTCTTCAAAGACTTGTGCTAACCTTTTTTGCTTTGACAAAGGGGGAGAAATGATAGTGATAAACTCGTTAATAATTCGAATAATCTTGTATTTTACTAAATGAGATTATAGTTTGTCGTAATTTAAAAGGGGGAGATTGTTAATGCAAAGCAATGCCTAAAAATATTGTTAGTATTAATTAATCTTTCTTAGTTTTGATCACGACAAATTACAAAGACAATTATTGTCAAACACAATCATAAAACGAATTATCAAACAAACACTATCATCATGGTAATAATCATTACCCTAACATATCCTAATCATGCTTAGTGATCATAAAAGTGATTAGCCTTAAAACTCACTTTTGTCAAACATAACAAAAGATTTTTAATAAACTTTATTTTTAAGAAAATGTTTTATTAAAATGAAAATGTAAATTTGAATATGGCATATTCCAAATACCATAAGAATATCCTTTGAAGGTTTAAACAGCCTCGGATATTTCAAGTTCACTAAAAGACAAAAAGGAGCAGAGTCTACACTCCGCGGTTCCTTAAGTGCCTATGTGATTCCCTATCGATAACGAACCACCTGGGTAGCTAAGGAACCGCCCCCAGCTAGCCATTGGGATTTGTCTTCTATAAATAGTGGATCAAATCTGTATTTTCATTAACCCTTTTTGGACATCTCTTTTAGCCCTCTTTCTCCTATCTAATCCTAATCATTTGTTAATTATCACTTAATGTGTTAAGTATGTTTACTTATGATTATCCTCTTGATCCCCTTCTTTACCTTGTCCAAAGAGAAGATCACTCACACACTTGTGATGTGATTAAATATGAAGCCTTGATAAAGATCATCCTCTCCAAAAGATCTAGTCATGTTCATCATTTTTTTATTTGTGTCTTGTGTAGATCTAATGTATTTGTAAATAGTTGGACTAGTTGTGTTCATTCAAGCTATGTGTGAATACTTGGATTAGAGTTTTGTAAATCCTTTGCATATGTGTGTGCTTGGATTTGTGTTGTGTAGATCCAAGCTACATGTGTGTACTTGGATATGTTTAGTTATGTTGTAATAAGTTGGGTTAGTTCTCACTAAACTATAAAGTGATGTGGTTGTATATTGTGAGTTCTCACTAAACTATAAAGTGATGTGTAGTTGTGTTGTGTGAAGTTATCACTTAGCTTCAAAGTGAAGAGTCGTGAAGATTGGTTCTAGCTTTGGATTAGAACTCGACATCTAGCCTTGTGTCGGAAAATGGTGAATTAGGCAACGTTGTGAAGATTGGTTCTAGCTTTGGATTAGAACTCGACATCTAGCCTTGTGTCGTAAAATGGTGAAGTGGGCGACGTTGTGTAGATTGGTCCTAGCTAAGATTAGGTCTCAACATTTAGCTTAGTGTCGGAAAATAATGTAAGCGACGTTGTAAGGTTTTCTCCGCCAAGAAGGGAGCTTGTGGATATAGTGGAAACCTCGAGTAAGGTGTACTCGAGGAGTGGAGTAGGAACGAGGTTAGAGCCTCGTTGCCGACCCACTATAAATCTTGGTGTATTCCTACTAGGTTGTTTCTTTCCTTACTCATTACTTACATTCAACATCATTACGCTTATTACTTATTGTTAATGCATTAGAATTGAACCTAATCATTATGCAACTAACTTTCAAGTAAAAGATAGTTTTGGCACTCACCTAATTGAAAGGAATTTTAATTAGGAGATAAACCGATGAGAAACTATTCAACCCCCCCTTCTAGTTTCTACATATATTATTTTTATTTTCTTAAATTATGTTTATATGATTAGAAAATTTAAAAACATAATTAACATGTTAATTAATCCAAGAAACATGATTTAGTGGGGGTTTTTGGTGCGGTTTGTTCGGCCGACACGCACAACCAAGAGCCCCAGGCTCTCGGCTTTGTCTTGCGATCAACAACAGCCGAGACCCAAGGTCTTAGTGTGGTTAGGTTTTGGTCAGCCACAGGGAACAAGGGACCCCGACTCGCTTTAGGGTGCCGTCTGGTTTGTGTTTGGGTCTCGGCAACAACAACAGTACCACCGGCATCAGCCGGTGGCTATTTTTTTCAAACAGTGGGAACCGCAGCCTAAACAGGGGGAACCACTGTCTCAGCCAGTGGTAAGTTTGGTTTAGCAGTGGCTAGCCAAGCCACGGCAGTGGCAACCGGCTAGACCGGGTTAGCCACTGTCAGGGCGGTATGGTCCGGTTCATGTTGCGGGTCATATTAAAACACGGGCACGTGATTATTTTAATTACAAGTATATTTTTACAAGGCTAATTAAATTAATTAAACATGATTAAAATTATTTTAATTTAATCAAGACTTAGGTTATATTATTTTAATAAATAATACATGTTTTATCCTAAGTATATTACCATTTAGTTTAGACTATAGTTATTTAATTAATTATTAAAACATGGACTTATAATTACTTAATAAATCATGAGTTAGGTTATGATTAATAATTTATTAATACATGATTAACCTAAGTATTTTATATATCTTAATTTAATTAAATCATGCCTTTATTTAATTAAATCATATAACCTATAGTTTATTAAATTATCATGACATTATTAATAAACTATACTATTAATTACATGACTTATGATTTTTAACCAGTAAACTTAAGCTTATATTATTAGCTTATTAATCCAACTTATTTCTAAATATGGAAACTTTCTATTTCAAGAAACTTACTATTTTAGGAAACCTGCTATTTTTAGAAAGTTACTTATTATTACACAACAAGTATAATAATACAATAATACAAGATAATACTTAATCAGAATACATGAAATACATGATTAATACAGTATAACATTTAAAACAGTAAACAAGACAAGAACACATAAAACAAGCTAAGAACATGCAATAACCAGTAACGTACTCAGTAATCAGACAAACTTATACATGTCCCTTATTTATGTAGCATTAGTGAGGTCAGAGTAGGGCTATTCATCCTTTCGTCTTTCCTCGTTCACTGGACACAAGGTACGGATTTTCCGTCCTTTCAGTATGGACATTCTTTCCTTATTAGGATTCCCCGTTTGCAGCCAACTGTTTTCCCAAGTATATGTTTTATATGTTTGATTACTTATGTTAGTTAAATTCCTAAGCCATATACATGCATGACCAGTGTTACCTAGTTATGGAGGTACCATAACCATAACACTGGAGGCACCAGTGTTATGACTTCCCCACGGCAGAGTGATTATTCGTGGCGTCCCTTTTCAACTTTGGCCATATATTTATATTATCATGTGGGGCGTATGGTTGCATCCAAGTTACATGTTTTACAAGATTTTTATGGTGAATGCGATGTGTGCCTTGCATCCTTCACAAGGAGTTGATCCCTCCCACCCAGACTAATTAATGAGGCAACCCCTCTAATTTAATGATGAGGTCTCCCCTCCAAGTATTCATGCATGGTGGAACCTCATGACCTATATGGGCTATTGGCTAATTAATACAATTTTCTTATAAAACATAAGTCTTTTCAAACTATAAAACCAGTTTTATGTTTCAGTGATTCATACTATGTCATATATCCGTTCACTGAGCGTATTTGCTCAGTCGTTACATTCCTTTCCATGTCCCAAAACGGTAGGTACCCAAGGACAGGCTTGAGCATTTGGAGGACGTGCATAGGATGGAAGCTGCCGTAGAATTCTTCTCCTTTTGCCTTCTTATACTTATGCTTATTTGGACACTTGTTTAGTCCTTCTCATATCATTTGCTTTATTTATGTTTGGGAATCGATGTTTGATTCCGGTCTTCCCTATGGTCATGTATGTTTTAGTACATATTACCTTGCATGCTTTGATGACACGCCAGAATTACGCGTAACAGTCCACTTATCAAAGTGGGATGTTACAGTTATGGTATCAGAGCATGGTTGGTTTCGACCTGTAGGCTCTAAAACTCGGCTTGTGACTAGTGGGTAGTCACCAGAATCTTCCTAAGCCGTGGATTGTTATTCCACGTATTGATATTTTCAGCACCTTGATGTTTTAACCATGATGTTTTCCTTGAAATTATTTTTACTAATATGGATTGAACAATCGTCATCAATATTAAGTTGCATGTCATTGTTTTATGCATGATGTTCCTTGAGGACTATGGCTAATGTGGACTGAACCCCAGTAGTTCATAATTGGTCACATAAAAAAATTTCTGTTAAGTTTTGATAGTTGATTTTCACTTATTTAATTTCATGTATTATTGTTGCATGTATTTTGACTATGTAATGGTTGGTACAGGACTGGCCATATTTGGTCGCATGTGCTTTTCATTCGAATTTTGTTTTGGTGAGCCGACCCATAGGCGTTCATCCTTGCCATGTCAATTTTGTTTTGATGAACCGACCCATAGGCGTTCATCCTTAGTCATGTCAATTTTGTTTTGTGAACCGACACAGGGTCGTTCGCACCGAAGATTTTCAAATTTCATTTCATACATTCATAAAAAAAATCATGTCCCCTCGGTAATTGTTATGTTCTTTATGTCAAGTATGTTTCATACTATCATGGTTAACTTCGTTTTCATGCTGATTATGTTTGATACTCCTCCATGTAAATGTTGTTCCATGCTTCTCCATGACAATTTCGTCTTTACGCTAATTATGTCTTATGTCTCTTATGTTGATTATGCTTTCATGCAAGACATTGATGGATTTCATTTAACCCTGCTTTCATGATAATCATGGTCGGCTTTCATTAATCATGCTTCCATGCAGATCATCGTTGAATTTCGTTAACCACACTTTTAGCATTTTCTCTATGCAACCAAAATGATATCTATGCTGGAATCGCCAGACTATCATGATGCTCATTCCAGTTTGGTTTTCTAACAATTTAACCAATTATTTTCCTTTAAAATCATGTCGGATGATCGACCCATACCGATCATTTCATATGCATTCCATGTGCACTCCATGTACCGTAGTCCACGTGTACTTTATGTACCGTATCCCATGTATATTACATCTACCGTAATCCATGTGTATTCACTTACAATACTCCACGAGTTTTCGCTAGTTGAGTCTCAATTATCACATGCGTATTCCACTTGATGATATACTACCAGATGATGATGTCACTCATAACTTGGAGATGTTACTAAATGATGATGTTGCTGATTAGTTTGAGACGCTACGAGATGCTGATGCTGTTCACAACCTGGAGATTCTACAATACGAAGACAAAGGTGTTAGATCAAAGTGATCGGACGAGAAGATGCTTTACCACCAGACAATTTCCATCACAATCCATGTCCCTACCTTTTAGTTATATGTCACATGTCATTCAGTTACCTTTTCGGTCATATGAGTGGGAACCGGTACCAGCCGGCCAATCAGCTAAATAGTCACATGAATCAATGTCATGAGAATGACCATCATGGAACTGACAGAAATACCGGTCATGGACGTGATCAGAAATACAAAGGGTTAGCAGTCCAAACGATCTGCCAATTTTGGCATGATAACTAAAGAGTTTCAATTTTATTCGTTTCACACCTCGAGACACATGTCAAGACATCAGTCAAGACACATGTCTCACGTATGCTTCCTGAAGACACATGTTAGGACATCAGTCAAGACATATGTTATACACATATTTCTCAAGACACGAGTCAAGACACATGACCCACGCCTATTTCTAAAAACCGCCCTAAGAAATTCAGGATGCCCTCCAAGGGGTATATCCGTTTTGTTGTACCATATATTAATCAGGCCACAAGAATTTCAGTACCAACATCAGCGTATTATTCGCGTTTGGATACGAGGGATTCATTCTGCGTGAGGCAGGTAAAACACACTCTGTGAGATCTGTCACGTTCGCTTCATGAAACTTTCATTTCTTGTTTCCATATTTCATATATCCATGACCATAAAGGACGTCATTCGTATTACCCATGTATACGAAGGTTATTCCTTCAGTCTAATGATCAGATCCAATCTGCTAACGCACTTACCTCGGACATATGTGAGTTATATATGATTCTGATTATGGACTATAAACATCACACCATGCTACGATTGGTCGCCATTCATATTAGATTAGGTACAGTGATGGTCAGGCCCCTAAATACATACAACATGGTTTTCCATCAGGAAAATATGTACAAATTAATTATGCTTTACAAGCACGTGTTTTGTTAGGCCATGGCTGTGAAAATTTTCTAGCTATTATTTATGACACGACTACTGAAGTTCTTTTATACATATCCAGCCGATCATTCCAAGATCTTCCCATATAAATCCTAGAAGAACCTTAAAGGAGAAGGACAGTAACTTGAGATTATGTGTCGACTACTGTCGATCTAAACAAATCACCATCCATAACCGTCATCCTCCTTCACGTATTGAAGACGTAAACGATCGACTACAGGGTGCTAAACACGATCCAAGATCGATTTATGATCATGCTGCCAACAGTGACGAATAAAAGAGCAGGACATTTCCATGACTGCCATTCGTTCACGATTTGGTCATGCTAAATTCATGATTTTGCGTTAGTCTAATAAATGCTCCAGCAACATTTTATACTTAATAAATTGAGTTGCCAAGAACTCATAAACAAATTCGTAAGTACTTGCATCGATGACAACCTGATCTTCTCTGATTCAAGAGAACGGAACCAAGACCATATGCTCACCATGTTGCAGAAACTACGACAAAAAAAAAATTTTCACCCCGGAATTTTCTAGTACGAAATCTGGTTGACTTCAGTGACACGCTGAATCATATTGATTCTCACGGTTTATCTTACCATGACTCAGCTTACGCGTAAAGGAGAGAACCCTACACTATATTAGGTCTTCCAGAGAATCCTACGCTAACAAAAGTCTAATTTCAGAGACTCATAGTTTTCCAAACTTCTATGTATCCAGTTTCAATGAAGCAAGATACAATTACGTTCATACCTAAGTACCTGACATACCAGCAGGCTAAGTTGGGACACCAACACACTTGGAGTTATTTCCACCAATAGAAATATATGAACGAGAAGTGAGAAGATCTCCATGGATTTTGTCAACAGTTTGACCAAGCCTATAAAATCCTTTCATCCGCAAGGATTTCATAGTCAGTAGATTGATCAGACATTTTCCAGCCAAGTCTCATCCGATCACGTGGCACTCCTTCAGCTATCGAAACAGATAAAGTTTCACGTTCGTGTTCATCATTTACGTCCACATCCTTGTCTAATTTGCGATTTGCTTATACACTCACGTTCATCACACTGTTCACGTTCATGATCGTATTTTGGATTACGATTTACGTTTCACATTTCGTTCTGGAAAGTTTTATTGAAGCGTGGGAGACAAGACTAAATTTTGATAAACTTTCCATTCTCAGACAGACGTTCCATGTCATATTTTGCTTCTCACCTCGAATCGTTTGGCGTTACCTCCTCAACTATCTCATGTTCATGATATGTTTCACATGTCATGTTCATTCCACGTTTTTCATATCACGTTCACGATATGTTACACATGTCAGTATTCACCATATGTTCTCATATTACACTATATCTCCACGTTTCACGTTCACAATTTTTCACGTATCACGTTCACAATTGTTCACGTACTATGTTCCGTCATGTCTTGTGCATCATTGCTCAGACGTTTCTTATGCCATTTAATCCAGATTATTTTGCATCGTAACGTTTCGTTATCCTTGTACGTTAATTCTTATCCTCTAGGTCAATGAGGATCTATCTTACGTTGATGAACTAGAAGCTCTTACGTATAATCTAGTCAGGGTCATGAAAAACAAGAGTTTTACTGTCACCAAGATCTTTTAGAGGAACTGTTCTGAGCGGGAGGCCACTTGGAACAGAAGGCTCCATCCGGACCTTCTATCCTCTTTTCTGTCCATAAGTCAGATATGTCCTTTACATGTCAATTTTCCGTCCATGTGTCCTTACTCAGAGGGTAAAAGTATCATCTCCTTCACATGGTTCAGTATCCACTTGAACAGATTCGTGAAGATCTTACCTTCATAGAGGAACCCGAACAAGTTCTTGATCGACATGAACGAGTCATGAGGAAGAAGAAGATTCCATTCGTCAAAATCCTTTGAAGGGATAATATCGAGCGGGAAGCCATTTGGGAAAGAGAGGAGTCTATCAGGACTTCTTACCCTCATTTCAAGTTTTGATTCGGGTATGTTCCTCTTGATTCGGGTATGTTCCTCTTTTAGTTTACTTTATCTATAATTCGGGGACGAATTATTTTTTTTAGGGGGGAAGAGTTGTAAAACCCGCATACAAATGCCATGAACAGTACACTGTGTAAGCATACGAACCAATTAAAACTTTCTTTTTATGTCATGAACACGTGTCACGAATATTAAATTCAGAAACTACGTACGTGTTAGTGCACGATAATTAATAAGTACGTGGTAACACACGATAATTATTAATCATAATAATTATAATCACGAGCATATGATCACGAATATTAAAACATGAACATGTGAACTACGTATATTTATTAACATACGATAAATATTGATTACGTACTAGTATTATTTATAACACGAATATTTAACCACGAACTTACATGAATATATTAGCGAACATACACGTAAAATAATTAAACACGGAAAAGCTCGGGTTACCCTTGTGGGCCCTTGGTAGCCGCGGACAAAAGAAAAAGAAAGGGCCAAGCCCATTTTAGTTTTGACTAATTAGGGATGAGGTAAAACACAGGGAATCATAACACATTTATTTTTACAAAACAAGAAAACCCTAGCCACCTCCTTTTTCTCTCCCTTGCCGCCGGCTACAACAAACACCAAGGGTGTTTGGGTTGATTTTGATTGTTGATTTTGTGGTTAAATGTGTTCGTGTTTTTTTTTTGGTAACCGTGGTTTCCGACTCATTGGCCGACTAATCCACGGGGTTTGAGCCCACCGCCACACAGACTCAAACCAGGTAAAGCCCTCCCTTTTCAGGAGGTTGGCGTAGCCACTTCAAGGTTGTTAGCACCTAGTGGAAATTAAACTTGAGACCTCACACCCTTTGGAGTGATAGCCAAAAATCTTTTTGCCACTAGGCCACCCTTGAGTTCGTGTTGTTAGTTCTCATTCAGTCACGTGTTCGGTATCATCAAAAACCCTCATCTCTTTTATTTTTATTTTCTTTAATTATGTTTATATGATTAGAAAATTTAAAAACATAATTAACATGTTAACTAATCCAAGAAACATGATTTAGTGGGGGTTTTTAGTGGGGTTTGTTCGGCCGACACGCACAACCAAGACCCCCAGGCTCTCGGCTTGGTCTTGCGATCACCAACAGCCGAGACCTAAGGTCTCGGCGTGGTTGAGTTTCGGTCAGCCACAGGGAACAAGGGAGCCCGAATCGCGTCGGGGTGTCGTTTGGTTTGTGTTTGGGTCCCAGCAACAACAGCAGCACCATCAGCATCAGCCGGTGGTTGTTTTGTTCAAATAGTGGGAACCGCAGCCCAAAAACTGGGGGAACCATCGACTCAGCCGGTGGTGAGTTTGGTTCAGCAGTGGCTAGCCAAGCCACGACAATGGCAATCGGCTAGACCGGGTTAGCTACTGTCGGGGCGGTTTGGTCTGGTTCATGATGCGGGTCATATTAAAAAACGGGCACGAGATTATTTTAATTTCAAGTATATTTTTACAAGGTTAATTAAATTAATTAAACATGAGTAAAATTAATTTAATTAAATCAAGACTTAGGTTATTTTATTTTAATAAATAATACATGTTTTAACCTAAGTATTACCATTTAGTTTAGACTATAGTTATTAATTATTAAAACGTGGACTTATAATTAATTAATAAATCATGACTTAGGTTATAATTAATAAATTATTAATACATGATTAACCTAAGTATTTTATATGTCTTAATTTAATTAAATCGTGCCTTTATTTAATCAAATCATATAACATATAGTTTATTAAATTATCATGACATTATTAATAATCTATACTACTAATTACATGACTTATGATTTTTAACTAGTAACCTTAAGCTTATATTATTAGCTTATTAATCCAGCTTATTTCTAAATATAGAAACTTACTATTTTTGGAAACTGATCTATTTTTAAAAACTGATCTATTTTTGGAAACTTTCTATTTTAAGAAACCTGCTATTTTTAGAAAGTTACTTATTATTACACAACAAGTATAATAATACAAGAATACAAGATAATACTTAATCAGAACACATGAAATACATGATGAATACACTATAACATTTAAAACAGTAAACAAGACAAGAACACATAAAACAAGCTAAGAACATGCAATAACCAGTAACGTACTCAGTAATCAGACAACTTATACATGTCCCTTATTTATCTAGCATTAGTGAGGTCGGAGTAGGGCTATTCATCCTTTCTTCTTTCCTCGTTCACTGGACACAAGGTACGGATTTTCCGTCCTTTCAGTATGGACATTCTTTCCTTATTAGGATTCCCCGTTTGCAGCCAACTATTTTCCCAAGTATATGTTTTATATGTTTGATTACTTATGTTAGTTAAATTCCTAAGCTATATACATGCATGACCAGTGTCACCTAGTTATGAAGGTACCATGACCATAGCACTGGAGGCACCAGTGTTATGACTTCCCCACGATGGAGTGATTGCTTGTGGCGTCCCTTTTCAGCTCTGGCCATATATTTATATTATCATGTGGAGCGTATGGGTGCATCCTAGTTACATGTTTTATAGGATTTTCATGGTTAATGTGATGTGTGCCTTGCATCCTTCACAAGAAGTTGGTCCCTCTTACCCAGACTAATTAATTAGAGGCAACCGCTCTAATTGCATGATGAGGTCTCCCTCCAAGTATTCATGCACGGTGGAACCTCATGACCTATATGGGCTATTGGCTAATTAATACATTTTTCTTATAAAACATAAGTCTTTTCAAACTATAAAACCATTTTTATGAACATGTTCCAGGTTATCTAGGACTTATATATTTCCGCTTCTTTCAGTCTTTTTTATGTTTCAGTCATTCATACTATTTCATATCCATTCACTAAGCGTATTTGCTCAGCCGTTACTTTCCTTTCCATGTCCTAAAACGGCAGGTACCCAAGGACAGACTTGAGTATTTTGAGGACGTGCATAGGATGGAAGCTGCCTTAGACTTCTTCTCCTTTTGCCTTCTTATACTTATGCTTATTTGGACACTTGTTTATTCCTTCTTATTTCAATAAATTTATTTATGTTTTGGGCTTATGTTTGGGAACCGATGTTTGATTCCGGTCATCCCTATGGTCAAGTATGTAAAACCCGCATGCTTTTACCATGAATAGTGCCCTTAAGATCGTACGTCCTAGATTAAAACTTACCCTATTTAGTATTGATCACATTCATGTGCTAATAATCAAGCAAGTGCATACGTGTATGACATGATAAGTATCGATTACGTACAAACTCATGATAAACAGTTAATAAATAATTCACGTGAACATAATTAAATCATGATCACCATTTTAAAACACGAACTAAAATAATTACGTAAGTACTTAATTACGAGTGTAAATATACGATAAACTACATGATAAAATAAACAGAAACACTTTAAACACGAACACGTTTAACCACGAACGAACACGAAACATCGGGACACGAGAAAAGGTACGGGTACCCCATGTGGGGCCCCATACCCACGGCACACATAACCAAAATGGGCTTAGCCCATTGACTTTTACATGAAAGGGGAGGGTTATGGTAAATATGCATTTCATTTTTACATTTCAAGAAAATAAGCATTTAACCTAAAAAGGTTTTTCTCTCCTCCTCTTGGTCCCTTTGTGCCGCCACCTTAAGGACCACCATAGGTGGTTGTTGATTGATTTTGATCTTGAAAACCATTGCTATAAACCGTGTTTGTTCATCCTCTTCCAAGCTACGTATTGGTATATCATTCTAAACCTTTCTTTTTAATTCTTTTTAAACCTTTGATTATTTTCATGAACATGTTATTGTTAATCTTATTAAAACATGATAATTAAACATAGATCTAACATGTTTTGGGGTTAATTAAAATCAAAGGTTATTATATGAGGGTGTTTGTTTTTGGCCGCCTAGTATAACCAACCCGGGGGGGGGGGGGGTTCGGTTTGCTTTTAGCCGCCACCACCAAGACCATTTTGGTCTTGGTTGGTGCATGTGGGACCCACGGCAGCAAGGGGACACAAGTACCCCGAGTTGGCTCGGGGTACGGTGTCGAGTTCATGCTCGATTCATGGTTCGTTGGTTAAATCATGATTTATGCTACATGTTAATGTTATGAATTATGAACTTCGGATATAAATTAATTAATAACATGAGATATTAATTAAACCATGACTTAGGTTATTTTTAATTATTAATTTAGCATAATATTAATTTAACCTAAGTATTTTTATGTTATAAGTTATAATTAATTAATTATTTAAAACATGCTTATAATTAATTAATTTAGACATGACTTAGGTTATATTATTAATACATATTAATACACATTTTAACCTAAGTATTTTATTCCATTTTAATTAAAACATGTTATACTTAATTAAAATGCTTAACCTATAGTTTAATTAAAATACATGAATTAATAATTAAACTATACACTATATCATATGACTTAAGAAATAAGCTTATAAACACTTAGACTTATATGTTAGCTTATGTAACCAGTTTAATTCTAATTATAGAAACTTCTATTTATAGAAACTTAATTAAATAAGGCAACTAATCTATTAATGGAAACCTTCTGTATATGGAAATCTATCTATTTCAGGCAGCTAATCTAATCATGGAAACATTCTATATATGGAAACTTATTTAATTAAGGCAGCTGATCTATTTTTGGAAACTTTCTATTTTTAGAAACTAATCTATTTTAAGCAGTGAATTCTATTTTTGGAAACTTTCTATTTTAGGAAACCTTCTATTTTTGGAAACTTTCTATTTTTGGAAACTTTCTATATTTGGAAACTTTCTATTTTTGGTAACTTTCTATTTTTGGAAACTTTCTATTTTTGGAAACCTGCTATTTTTGGAAAGTTACTTATTATTACACAGTAAGTATAATAATACATGAATTACCAGTAATACTTTATCAGATTAATAAGAGTACAAGGTAAACACAGATAGGGCTTTAAACAGTAAACCATGACCTAAAACATATAAAGTAAGCTAAGATGAGACATAAAACCCAATACGTAATCAGTGATTCGATACTTATACACGTGTGTATTCATGTAGCGTTAGTGATCCAGAAGTAGGAGTCTTTCTTCCGTTCATTCACTGGACTTGAGGTACGGATTTCCGTCCTTTCAGTATGGACATTCTTTCCTTATTAGGATTTCCCCGTATGCAGCCAATTGTTTTCCCAGTATTTGTTTTATATGTTTTTGAATTGCTTATGTTTAATTAGAATACCTAAAGCCATATACATGCATGACCAGTTTCACCTAGTTATGGAGGTACCATAACCATAACACTAGAGGCACTGGTGTTGTGACTTCACCACGGCGGAGTGATTGCTCGTGGCGTCCCTTCAGCTTTTGGCCATATTATCATATTTATCATGTGGGGCGTATGGGTGCATCCTAGTTACATGTTTCAGTCAGGATTTCATGGTGAATGTGGTGTGTGCCTTGCATCCTTCACAAGGAGCTGATCCCTCCTACCCAGAACCAGTATATTAAATTAGAGGCAGCCCCTCTAATTTGCATGATGAGGTCACCCCTCCAAGTATTCATGCACGGTGGATTTTCATGACCTATATTGGCTAATGGTAAAATATGTTAAACAGTTTTCATAAGATAAACATAAGGCTTTTCAAACTATAAAACCAGTTTTATGAACAGGTTCCAGGTTTTCCAGGACTTATACATTTCCGCTGCTATTAAGTCTTTATCATGCTTAGTCATTCATACTATTTCTATATCCGCGCACTGAGCGTTTTGCTCAGCCGTTACTTTCCTTTCCATGTCCCAAAACGGCAGGTACCCTTGGGAAGACTCGAGCATTTGGAGGACGTACATAGGATGGAAGCTGCTAGAGACTTCTTTTCCTTCTTGCCCTCATATACTTATGCTTGTTTAGTCTTTCATTCATTTCTTGTGCTTTATTATGTTTTGGGCTTATGTTGGGAACCGATGTTTGATTCCGGTTATCCCTATGGTCATGTAATGTTTTAGACATTTGTCCTTGTATGCTTTGATGACACACCATAATTACGCGTGACATTCCATTTATCAAAATGGGGTGTTACAATTATGGTATCAGAGCCAAGGCTTCGACCTGTAGGCTCTAAAAATCGACCTGTGACTAGTGGGTAGTCACCAGGAGCTTCCTAAGCCAACGTTTGTCATTCCACGTATTGATATTTTCAGCACATTGTTGTTTTAACCATGATGTTTTCAGCACCTTGAGGTTTTAACCTTGACGTTTTCATCGATATTGTTTTACTAATATGGATGGACAACCGTCATTCATATTTAGTTATGTGTCATTGTTTCATGCATAATGTTCCTCGTGAACTGTGGCTATATGGACTGAACCCCAGTAGTTCATAATTAGTCGCATAAATTTTTTTTTCTGATAAGTTTTGACAGATAAGTTTCATTTATTCATGTTTCATGTATCATTGTTGCAGGGATTATGACTAAGTAATGGTTGGTACAGGACTGACCCTATTTAGTCGCATGTGCTTTTATCGAAACTTTTAACTTTGGGACCGACCCATAGGCGTCCCCTCGCCATGTCTTTTGTTTTGGGACCGACCCATAGGCGTCCCCTCGCACATATAAAAGGTTTTTATAAACTACATTACGCATTCATGCACTGTTTTCATGCATAAAATTTTCTCATGATTTATTGGCATAAATTTTTTTTCATGTCCCCTCATAAGTTACTATGTTTTTTATGTCAAGTATGTTTTCATACTGTCATGGTTAACTTGGGTTTCATGCTGAATATGTTATACACTCCTTTATGATAGATCTTTTTATGTTCCTTCATGATAATTCCATTTTCATGTTGATTACGTCTTACGCCTCTTTTGTTATTTATGCTTTCACGCAAGACATTGTTGGATTTCATTGAATTCTGCTTTCATGATTGTCATGGTTGGTTTTCATTGATCATGCTGTCAGGCAAATCATCGTTGAATTTTGTGTAACCACACTTTAGCGTTTCTCTATGCAACAAGAATGATGTCTATGCTAATACTGCCAGGTTATCATGGTGGTTTTCCTAACTATTTAACCGATATACTTCCTTAAATCATGATAAATGATCGACCCCATACCGATCATTTCATGTGTATTCCATGTGTACTCTACGTACAGTATTCCATGTATATTACATGTACCTAAATCCATGTGTATTTCATTTGTAATACTTCGCGAATATTCGCTAGTCAATTCTGAATCATCTCAGGCGTATTTTCAATTGCTGATATTCTACTAGATTGCTGATGCCGCTCATAACTTGGAGATGTTACTAAAGGTTGATGCTGCTGACGTTCGGAGACGCTACGAGATGCGGATGTTGTTCACAACCTAGATATCCTACGAGACGAAGACAAAGGCGTCAGAGTAAAGCTATTGGATGAGAAGATACTTCACCATCAGACGATTTTATCAATCATTGTCCCAAATTCTTAGTTACATGTCACACGTCATTCGGCTGTCATTTTAGCCATATGAGTGCAAACCGGTACCAGCCGGCCACTAAGCTGAATAGTTACATGAATCACGGTCATGAGAATGACCATCATGGAACTGACAGACAGGACGATAGTAACCACTACTATGACAGCAACTATCCTAGAAATCACAACCGAGGCTCCAGCCGCGGACGTGATCAGACATACAAAGGATCAGTAGTCCAACCGATCTGCCAAGTCTGGCATAATAACCTAATATTGTAGTTCTATTATTTTACGTCTCGAGACGCATGTCAAGACATCAGTCAAGACACATGTCTCACGTATACTTTCTGAGGACACATGTCAAGATACCAGTCAAGACATATGTCATGCTTATAGTTCCAAGACACGAGTCAAGACACATGACTCACGTCCAACTATGGAACATTTCTAAGAAATTCAGGGTAGCCACCAAGGGTATATCCATTTTGTTGTGCCATGTATTAATCAGGCCACAAGAATTTCAATACCATTATCGGCACATCAGTGAGAACTGTCACGTTGCCGATGTCACTTTCATTTCTTTCACCAGACTTCATATATTCATGACCATGAAGGACGCCTTTCGTATTCCCACGTATACGAAGGTTTTCCTTCAGCTTAATGATGAGATCCAAGCTGCAAACGCATTTCCTCGGACAGACACAAGTTGAATATTATCCTAATTATGGACTATGAACATCACACCATGCTACGATTCATAATTATGTACAGTAATGTTTAGGCTCCTGAATACTTTCAGCTTGATTTTCCATCGGAAAATCTGTGCAAATTATCTATGCTTACAAGCATGTGCCTTGTTAGCCATGGTTGCTAAAATTTTCTAGCTGTCAGTAAGACACGACCACTTAACTCTTTTAAGCATAGCCAGTTGATTATTCCAAAGTCTTCCTATACATTCCAGGAGAACCTACAAGGAGAAGGATGGTACCATGAGATTATGTGTCGACTACCGTCGACTTAAACAAATCACCATTCATGACCGTTATTCTCCTCCACGTATTGACGACATGTCCAATCAACCGTATAGTGTTAATCACTTTTCCAAGATCGAACTCATGAACAAGTTGCCAATAGTGACGGGTGAAAGAGCAGGACATGTTCATGACTGCTATTCGTGCACGACTCGGTCATGCTAGATTTATGATTTTGGATTAGTCTCATCAATGCTCCAACAACATTATGGACTTAATAAATTGTGTTTCCATGAACTCCTAAACAAATTCATCAGCATTTTTATTGAGGATATCCTGATTTCATTTAAGCCTAGAGAAGAACAGGAAGACCATATCTGCACTATGTTGCAAATTCTTGACAAGAGAAATTTTACCCTATAAAATTTTCCAATATCAATTCTGTTTCATTACAGTGACACGCTAAATCACATGGGTTCCTATGGTTAATCTTACCATGACTCTGCTTATGCGTAAAGGAGAGAACCCTACACTACATTAGGTGTTCTAGGAAATCCTACGCTAGGAGAAGTCTGATTCAAAGACTCAGAGTTTCGCAACCTTCTATGTATCAAGTTTCTATGAAGCAGGATACAGCTACGTCCATATCTATGTACCTGACATACCAACAGGCTAAGATAGGACACCAACAAACTGGGATGTTTCATCATCTGAAATTGTGAACTAAAATGGGACAAGATCTACACGGATTTTGGTTACCAGATTAATGTAAACTTAGAAGAAGCATGATGCTATCTGGGTTATTGCAAACAGTTTGATCAAGTCTGCAGAATCATTACATCCGCAAGGATTATAGAACCGACAGATTGATCGGACATGTTCCAGCCAAGGCTCATCCGACCACTTGGTAATCTCGCAGCTATCGGGTCAGACAAAGATTCCCAATCGTACTCCTAAATTACTTCACGTCTTCATTCTGATTCCACGACTTGCTTTCGCGCTCGCGTTCATGACACTATTCACGTTCATGATCGTATCTAGGCTTACGATTTTACGTTCATTTCGTTCTGGGAAGTTTTGCAAGAACTTGAGAGACCAGACCCAAGTTTAGTATAACTCTCCATCATCAGATAGACGTTTCACGTCATATTCCACGTCTCACCTTGTAGCGTTTGGCGTTACCGCCATTGTATTCTATGATCACGATATGTTTCACATGTCATGTTCATTCCACGTTCCTCATATCATGATCAAGATATGTTACACGTATCATGGATCACGATATGTTTACTCATACTACACTCGCCATATCTCCACGTAGCACGTTCAAAATTTTTCACGTATCACGTTCAAAATTTTTCACGTACTACGTTTCTTTATGTCTCGCGCATCATTTCTAATTATCAGTTAAGTCAGATTGTCTTGCATCGTAATGTTTCAGTTACCCTAGCACGTTAACTCTTATTTTCTTCGATCCAATTTAGGAGATCTACCTTCCGTTGATAACCAAGAATTTCTTCGTATTCCAAGTCAAGGTCAGGAGGACCAAGATTTATCATTTGTGTCAAGATCTTCTGAAGGAACCGTTCCAAGAGGGAGACCACTTGGAAACGGACAAGTTCATCCGGACTTTTATCCGTTTTTCTCATCAATTAGATATGTCCTTTCAGTCACGTCACGTTCCATGTCCTTTCAAGACATGTCACGTTCCACGTTCCTTCTACCATGTCACATGTACGTTCATTAATCTTACATACCCTCTCGGTTTGATTCGGGTATGTTTCTCTTTCAGTTACGTTATCTATAATTCGGGGACGAATTATTCTTTTTAGGGGGGAAGAATTGTAAAACCCGCATGCTTTTACCATGAATAGTGCCCTTAAGATCGTACGTCCTAGATTAAAACTTACCCTATTTAGTATTGATCACATTCATGTGCTAATAATCAAGCAAGTGCATACGTGTATGACATGATAAGTATCGATTACGTACAAACTCATGATAAACAGTTAATAAATAATTCACGTGAACATAATTAAATCATGATCACCATTTTAAAACACGAACTAAAATAATTACGTAAGTACTTAATTACGAGTGTAAATATACGATAAACTACATGATAAAATAAACAGAAACACTTTAAACACGAACACGTTTAACCACGAACGAACACGAAACATCGGGACACGAGAAAAGGTACGGGTACCCCATGTGGGGCCCCATACCCACGGCACACATAACCAAAATGGGCTTAGCCCATTGACTTTTACATGAAAGGGGGGGTTATGGTAAATATGCATTTCATTTTTACATTTCAAGAAAATAAGCATTTAACCTAAAAAGGTTTTTCTCTCCTCCTCTTGGTCCCTTTGTGCCGCCACCTTAAGGACCACCATAGGTGGTTGTTGATTGATTTTGATCTTGAAAACCATTGCTATAAACCGTGTTTGTTCATCTGCTTCCAAGCTACGTATTGGTATATCATTCTAAACCTTTCTTTTTAATTCTTTTTAAACCTTTGATTATTTTCATGAACATGTTATTGTTATTCTTATTAAAACATGATAATTAAACATAGATCTAACATGTTTTGGGGTTAATTAAAATCAAAGGTTGTTATATGAGGGTGTTTGTTTTTGGCCGCCTAGTATAACCAACCCGAGGGGGGGTTCGGTTTGCTTTTAGCCGCCACCACCAAGACCATTTTGGTCTTGGTTGGTGCATGTGGGACCCACAGCAGCAAGGGGACACAAGTACCCCGAGTTGGCTCGGGGTACGGTGTCGAGTTCATGCCCGATTCATGGTTCGTTGGTTAAATCATGATTTATGCTACATGTTAATATTATGAATTATGAACTTAGGATATAAATTAATTAATAACATGAGATATTAATTAAACCATGACTTAGGTTATTTTTAATTATTAATTTAGCATGATATTAATTTAACCTAAGTATTTTTATGTTATAAGTTATAATTAATTAATTATTTAAAACATGCTTATAATTAATTAATTTAGACATGACTTAGGTTATATTATTAATACATATTAATACACATTTTAACCTAAGTATTTTATTCCATTTTAATTAAAACATGTTATACTTTAATTAAAATGCTTAACCTATAGTTTAATTAAAATACATGAAATAATAATTAAACTATACACTATATCATATGACTTAAGAAATAAGCTTATAAACACTTAGACTTATATGTTAGCTTATGTAACCAGCTTAATTCTAATTATGGAAACTTCTATTTATAGAAACTTAATTAAATAAGGCAACTAATCTATTAATGGAAACCTTCTGTATATGGAAATCTATCTATTTCAGGCAGCTAATCTAATCATGGAAACCTTCTATATATGGAAACTTATTTAATTAAGGCAGCTGATCTATTTTTGGAAACTTTCTATTTTTAGAAACTAATCTATTTTAAGCAGTGAATTCTATTTTTGGAAACTTTCTATTTTAGGAAACCTTCTATTTTTGGAAACTTTCTATTTTTGGAAACTTTCTACTTTTGGAAACTTTCTATTTTTGGTAACTTTCTATTTTTGGAAACTTTCTACTTTTGGAAACTTTCTATTTTTGGAAACCTGCTATTTTTGGAAAGTTACTTATTATTACACAGTAAGTATAATAATACATGAATTACCAGTAATACTTTATCAGATTAATCAGAGTACAAGGTAAACACAGATAGGGCTTTAAACAGTAAACCATGACCTAAAACATACAAAGTAAGCTAAGATGAGACATAAAACCCAGTACGTAATCAGTGATTCGATACTTATACACGTGTGTATTCATGTAGCGTTAGTGATCCAGAAGTAGGAGTCTTTCTTCCGTTCATTCACTGGACTTGAGGTATGGATTTCCGTCCTTTCAGTAAGGACATTCTTTCCTTATTAGGATTTCCCCGTATGCAGCCAATTGTTTTCCCAGTATTTGTTTTATATGTTTTTGAATTGCTTATGTTTAATTAGAATACCTAAAGCCATATACATGCATGACCAGTTTCACCTAGTTATGGAGGTACCATAACCATAACACTAGAGGCACTGGTGTTGAGACTTCACCACGGCGGAGTGTGCTCGTGGCATCCCTTCAGCTTTTGGCCATATTATCATATTTATCATGTGGGGCGTATGGGTGCATCCTAGTTACATGTTTCAGTCAGGATTTCATGGTGAATGTGGTGTGTGCCTTGCATCCTTCACAAGGAACTCATCCCTCCTACCCAGAACCAGTATATTAAATTAGAGGCAGCCCCTCTAATTTGCATGATGAGGTCACCCCTCCAAGTATTCATGCACGGTGGATTTTCATGACCTATATTGGCTAATGGTAAAATATGTTAAACAGTTTTCATAAGATAAACATAAGGCTTTTCAAACTATAAAACCAGTTTTATGAACAGGTTCCAGGTTTTCCAGGACTTATACATTTCCGCTGCTATTAAGTCTTAATCATGCTTAGTCATTCATACTATGTCTATATCCGTGCACTGAGCGTTTTGCTCAGCCGTTACTTTCCTTTCCATGTCCCAAAACGGCAGGTACCCTTGGGAAGACTCGAGCATTTGGAGGACGTACATAGGATGGAAGCTGCTAGAGACTTCTTTTCCTTCTTGCCCTCATATACTTATGCTTGTTTAGTCTTTCATTCATTTCTTGTGCTTTATTATGTTTTGGGCTTATGTTGGGAACCGATGTTTGATTCCGGTTATCCCTATGGTCATGTAATGTTTTAGACATTTGTCCTTGTATGCTTTGATGACACGCCATAATTACGCGTGACATTCCATTATCAAAATGGGGTGTTACAAAGTATGTTTTAGTACATATTACCTTGGATGCATTGATGACACGGCATAATTACGCGTAACGGTCCACTTATCAAAGTGGGGTGTTACACTTATTGTCTACGTCGTGGAAGTAATCCTTCCACTGGCTTGTTGTCTTCACCGTGGAAGTACTCCTTCCGTTTGCTTATTTATTTGTCGCAGAAGTATGTATTCTGTTGTCTTATTTCTTTGTCACAGAAGTACAGCTTCGACTGTCTCATTTTCTTCGTCGTGGAAGTATTCCTTCCATTGGCTGATTTTCTTCACCGTACAAGTACTGCTTCCGCTGGCTCATTGTCTTAGACGCGGAAGTAGTGATTCCGCTGGCTCATTTTTTTCATCGCGGAAGTAAGTCTTCCGTTGTCTTATTGTTTTCCCCGCGGAAGTACGTTTTCTGCTGGCTCATTGTTTTCACCCTGGAAATACTGCTTCCTCTAGCTCATTGTATTCGTCGTAGAAGTACGTCTTCCGCTGTCTTATTGTTTTCGTCGCGGAAGTACTCCTTTCGCTGATTCATTGTCTTTGCCACAGAAGTACGTCTTCCGTTGGTACATATCTTTGTTGTGGAAGTACGCCTTTCGCGGTGAATTACTTTCCCCGGATACGGAATGATTTTTCCAAAGTTTACATTGTTTGACCTTAATTAGATGGAGCTTGATCAATTACATTTAGTTCAGGTAAAATCGTGGAAAAATTTGTGAAGTCATTATCGAATGTCTTGACCACAAGACGGATGTAATATCCGCATCACCTTGTCACAAAAGTACGTCTTTTGTTGGCCATACGACGAATGCAATATTCTCGTTATGTTGCATCATCAGTTGCTACAAGAAGTACGTCTTCAGCCTGTGCATGAGGCAACATACGGGTTCCACCTTCACTTTTACCTTCACCTTCATAAAACCTTCTTGTCATCCTCACGTTAGAGATGAACAAGAATGATACCTTACCGAAGCTAGTGTTACCCTGACTATAGAAAACATATTCTTTTTTACGGGGTCTTTATTGTCGCATAACGGGAATCCAAGCATTCTAGCACAATCACCCGTCTTACGTATACGGGTTCCCCATTTCTTTTGACGTGGATACGCTTACAGGTATCAGATATGGTGTAAAAGTCTAGTAACCATGGTGACAACCTCGCATACTAGATTCGGGGGACATGATGAGGTATAGTGGCTACGCTCACTATTCACAACCAAGCCCATCATCTTTTTGCTAAAGGTAGCCCATTACGAGTGGAGCCATATGTTACGGACGACCCACGAGGATGTCCTAGCAGTAAGCCTGATAGGTGTGAAAACACCCATCATTTTACCACTTAATTATAATAATAACCAAGCCAAAACGTGTATTTTATGTAGTAAATATCGGAATTATGTGTGGTTTGTGTTTTTATTGTGTTTTGTGGTTTGTGTTTTTATTGTGTTTTAGGACCAAAAGATGAAGAAGGAAGAAAACACGGGCTTTCACGGGCTTTTATCGAAGAAAAACGAGAAAAGACGAAGTCAAAAGATCAAGAGTGCAAAAAGAACGGAAGTCCAAGGCCTATTCTGAAGATTTATCAAAGAAAAAGTGTAAAGACGGAAGTTTAATGAAGTCGAAGAACTCAAGTCTAATTATTGAAGAAATTATAAGACAACTTCAATTTATATCGACAAATCCCGAGACGACGTCGAGAAAGACAAAGATTTAAAAGACGAGTACGAGAAAGAGAAAGAAAGAAGGAAGCAACACATGCACTCTCCACTACCTATATATACCCTCCTAATGACACATTAGGAGGGTGTTAGTCATTTAGGAGTAGTTAGTTTAGAATAGGAGTAGGAGTAGATTACTTTCTCTCTCTAGTTTTTCACTTTCTCTCTCTAGTTTTTCTTTAAAGTTTTAAGCTTTTTACTCTAATCTTGTATTTGAATCTTTAATCTTTTAATTTCAAGCTTTTTAATAATCTCATTCTACTTTTCTTATTAGTTTTATCTTAATCATAATCTTTTTCATCACATTTTTACATAAAGTTTAAATCTTTTTAATTTTCGTGGCTTGTTTTTGATGTTTTTATAAGTTTAATCTTTAATCTAGTCTTTTTAGTTAGCTTATTGGTGTTTTGTTTAGCTTATTGTTCTTTAAAAGTTGAGTTTTTATAGCTTATTTTCGTCCCTTTTCTTGTTCCTAGTTTTTAGGAATTTCTGATTCGATTTCGCAACTTTTTCTTAATTGCGAAATCTTGCTTTTTAAATATTGCGAAATCTGATTCGATTTTGCAATTATTGCAACATTGTGCACTATTGCGACATTGTGCACTATTGCGACATTGTGTACTATTGCGACATTGTGCACTATCGCGACATTGTGCACTATTGCGACATTGTGCAATAATTGCGACATTGTGCATTTATTGTGACATTGTGCATTATTGCGACATTGTGCATTTATTGCGAAATCTTTCATTTTCTAGCAATTGCGAAATTGTGTCTTTTGCTAATTGCGAATCTATGTCAATTTTGACATAATTGCGAAATCTTGGGTTTTAATTGCAAAATTATTTCATACTTTTCTAGAATTGCGAAATTAATTAGTTTTTATTCAAATTTAATTTTTAAATTTATATTTCCCGCCATTTTTACTTAGCTTTATTTTAATTGTTTCGTCTTATTTTTCTTAAGCTTTATTTTAATTTGTCGTTTCTTAGTTTAATTCTTAAAGTATTTTATTTTCAAGTTTTTAAATTTACGTTTTGTCAAGTTTTAATTTTACGTCATTTAATTAATTTTCATTTAAAGTTTTAATTTTTTCGCCATTTACGTTTTAATTACTTTTAGCTTTATTTTCCATGTCATTTACTTTGATGTTTTGCAATTTAATTTTACTACAACCCCCATTTATTTTATTCACCAAAGACGACTGAGTCGCACTTTCAACCGGAGATCAATTCGATTAGACGCCGAGAACAACGAACTTTTAACCTAGCAAAAATTCGATTATTAAAGCCGCACGCGGTTGTTTAGTAAGAGTGATACATGAATGAGTCTAGCATAACATAATCATGAACCATATCATGCTAGACTGGGGGGACATGTCGACGTATAGTCGGTAAAGGGCCCGACCCGACAAGCCCGCGGCTCACACCTTACTTATCTTTCAAGAAACCCAAATAATACAAGGGTTTACATCGTATGAAAGTTCGTTGTTCTGATCTTTTCGAATTGATTACTAGTTAAAAGTGCGACTCAGTCGTTCTTGGTGGAAAATAAATAGGGTTGTTTGACTATCTATTTTTAAACTAAAAGCAAATAGGAAAATGTCTTTGAGTAAAATTAAAGCTTTAAAAATTAAACTAAAAATTACTAGAAAAACACTTGGTAAAAACAGAGATTTCGGTAAGCGTGCAATTCTCGGAATTTAAAACTTAATAAAACTAAAAACTCAAACCATCGGAATAATAGAAAATGAAAGTTGTCGGAATATCAAACTAAGCATCGGAATATTAGTGAACAAGTTCTATCGGAATAATCTATCTGAATGACATGTATCGGAATAACTAAGATCAAGTCTATCGGAATGTATGAAATCAAAGCTATCAGAATACTGAAAACACTAATGTCGGAATGTAATTATGTCGCAATGTTTAAGGTATCAGAATAACAAACAACTACCCCCGTCGGAATGTTGATCGAAATAATAGTGAACCTGTCAGAATATGGTTAATAACAGTTGGGCAGAGTTTCGTCTTAATAAAACCTTAAGACCCGTTGCAATGTGCGATCTCAATGAGCGATCGCAATCACGATCGGAATAAGGGGGATGTGCACTTGATCGCAAAGTAGAACCCCTTGGGTTATTGCGATCACAAATAAGCTGTCTGAAACCGTCGAAATACTTGGAACCCTAAGATTGCGACGAAACACCAAGTAATCCGAAAAGGTGAAATAAGCCAAAACTTCAATAAGCACTACCAATAAGCACACTTAACTGAAACTTAACCAACTCAATAAGCAAAAATTTCACAACTTTTGAAATTCTAAATTCGCAAACTTTATAAAACAAACTTTTCTAAAAACTCTAGACTTTTAATAAAACTTAAAAACAATAAGCTAAACACTAAATAAGCCAATAAGCATGAATAGCTCAAAGCTTAATTCGTGTCTGATAGGTGTGTAAACACCCATCCTTTCTACCACTTAATTACAATAATAACCGGACCAAAACGTGTATTTTATGTCTTTTATGTCGGAATTATGCGTGGTTTGTGTTTTTGTTGTGATTTAGGACGAAAAGGTGAAAAGTGGAGAAAACACGGGCATTCACGGGCATTCACGGCTTTTATTGAAGAAAAAGATGAAAGACGAAGTCAAGAAGTCAAGAGTGCAAAAAGAACGGAAGTCCAAGACCAATTCTGAAGATTTATCGAAGAAAAAGTCAAAAGACGGAAGTTTATCAAAAGCCGAGAAACTCAAGTCTAATTTATTGAAGAATTTAAAGACGAGTTCAAAAGAAAGCCCGAGCCAAAAGTCATTTAAGTCCAAGTTTAAAGAAGATTAGAAGAAAAGGACTAAGCATGCAATTAATGAAGATTAAAGAAGGAAGGACTTAAGCTTGTAATTAAGAGAAAAGGAAAGAGGGGAGGAAGCTTCCTAATCCTCCCCTATATATAGATTAGACTAGTTAATTATTTTTCTTGTTGGCTAAGTGTGACAATTAGTCTTCCACCATTTACTTACCTTGCACCTTTAATTCATGTCAATTTAAATACTTGTCAATTTAAATACCTTGTCTTGCACATTAAATTCCTTTAATTTCAAGTAAGTTTTCATTTAATTATTGTCAATCTTTACTTTATCTTGTTAATCTCTTATCTACCTTTCTTAATCTTTGAATTTCATGTTTATGTTTGTGTTCATGTTCTTATTTTTATTTTGATCAAGTGAGTTTTTTATTGTTGTGGTTAAATTTGTTAGTTTAATTGACATAGATTGTTTGTTTATGATTGTTTGTTGTTTCGTTATTAATTTGTTTAAATCTTTTGTTTTGATTTTGATTAATCTGTGTTAGATCGTTATTACTGTGATTCCTTTGTTCTTCGGGGGTGTTCGTTCTGTTACTGTATTCCCAGGTAGGTTCCGAGCCAAGAGAAGGAGTTGTTCATTCGGAACTTCAAAGTTTCGAATCAGTGGCTTCTTCCGGAAGAGTTCCAGGTCAACAACAAAAGTTCCGACTCAAGAGGTTCATCCGGAACATTCAAACTTCCGGACGAAATCTTCCGGATCAATACTTCCGAAGGAAAAAGTTCCGGATCAACACCAAATACTTCCGAGTCAAGCTTCATTCGGAACTCTAAAAGTTCCGGATCAGCAGGGCTTCATTCGGAAGTCTCAAAAGTTCCGGATCAACTCTAAAAGTTCCGGATCAGCAGGGCTTCATTCGGAAGTCTCAAAAGTTCCGAACCAAGAAGGCTTCATCCGGAAGTCTTCCGAATCAAGGACTTCCGACTCAAGATTGTTTCATTCGGAACTCAAAAAGTTCCGAGTCAAGCCATTTCATTCGGAAGTTTTGAACTTCCGAATCAAGGTTTCTTTCAGTTCTTTTTAGTCTATCTTTTTAAATTTCTGTCTTTTATTTTTAAGCTTTATTTTTCCCGCCTTTTAATTTAATTGCACTTTAAGATTATTTGTCTTAGCTTTATTTTAGCCTTGCCTTAGTTTAAGTTTTAGTTGCGTTTTAACTTTGCCTTAGATAGATTTAAATTTGCGTCATTTACTTTTAAGTGCCTTTTTAATTTCTTGTCTCGTTTTTAAATACTTGCCCATTATTTTAATTAGACTTAGATTTAAATTACCTGCCTTTTACTTTAACTGTTTTGCACCTTTATTTAAAAACAACCAAAAATATTCTTTTTCACCAAAATCAACTGAGTCGTACTTTAAGCCGGAAATCAATTCGTTAAGATACCGAGAACAACTGTTGAACCTAGCAAAATCTCTTCATTAGTGTCAGACTTGTAAATCTCTTAACCCAACGAATCAAGAAACTCACATAAGTAAGAACTATTGTGGCGTCTTAAAGAAAGTAGATGAAATAGAATGATGAACACAAAATCGTACTAACAAGAAAGATTAAAAAGGTGAAGATTGAAACAAGATTAAGCTTAAAAAGTAAAAGTTTGATTAAAACAAGAAAGATAAAAGATGAAGTTTTAGTGAGAGAAAGTTAAACACTTTCTCTCTATAAAATAAAAACTAAAGAAAGAAAAATAACTAGCTAACCACCCTCCTAATGTGTCATTAGGAGGGTATTTATAGGAGATGGGGAGGTGCATGTGCTTCCTTCTTTCTTTCTTCTCGATTTGATTTAAATTATGTCTTTCTCAACGTCGACTCGGGATTTGTCGATGTAAATTGAACTCGTCTTCTAATTTTCTTCTATAATTGGACTTGAGTTCTTCGACTTCATTAAACTTCCGTCTTTAGACTTTTTCTTCGATAAATCTTCAGAATAGGCCTTGGACTTCCGTTCTTTTTGTATTCTTGATCTTTTGACTTCGTCTTTTGTCCTTTTCTTCGATAAAAGCCCGTGATAGCCCATGTTTTCTTCCTTTTTCATATTTTTACCCTGAAACACAATAAAAACACAAACCACGCATAATCCAATTTTTATGACATAAAATACACGTTTTGGTCTTGTTATTATTGGAAATAAGTGGTAAAAGGATAAGTGTTTTCACACTTATTAAATCCCCTACACTTGACCATTGCAATGCCCTCATGCAATGCATTAATTTCAAAGCACGGTTTACATTTTCCATCATAAATAACCCACCTTGGCCTTTATTAAATACTAAACACTAAGGAAATTAAAAAGATTGAAATATATACAAAACAAGTAAAGAAATCAAAGACTTACATTGGGGTTTTGGCTGTCATGAATGTTTATCATCCTCATGTTTCACGTTCCCCATACGAAGCTTAAAAACGAGATCATTCTTATTATAAGTTAGCAAACTAACATGAACTCATGTGGCCCAATTATTTACTTAGACTCCCTTATTCCTAGGTGTATCTCTTATATTTTAATTTTGTCTTTAATGATCACGAGGATGCATTGTTTGACTTATTTCGATAGTTATTTAGGCCGAAAATAAAGTGGGACGATTTGATCAAAAGTTCCGGATCAACTCTAAAAGTTCCGGATCAGCAGGGCTTCATTCGGAAGTCTCAAAAGTTCCGAACCAAGAAGGCTTCATCCGGAAGTCTTCCGAATCAAGGGCTTCCGACTCAAGATTGTTTCATTCGGAACTCAAAAAGTTCCGAGTCAAGCCATTTCATTCGGAAGTTTTGAACTTCCGAATCAAGGTTTCTTTCAGTTCTTTTTAGTCTATCTTTTTAAATTTCTGTCTTTTATTTTTAAGCTTTATTTTTCCCGCCTTTTAATTTAATTGCACTTTAAGATTATTTGTCTTAGCTTTATTTTAGCCTTGCCTTAGTTTAAGTTTTAGTTGCGTTTTAACTTTGCCTTAGATAGATTTAAATTTGCGTCATTTACTTTTAAGTGCCTTTTTAATTTCTTGTCTCGTTTTTAAATACTTGCCCATTATTTTAATTAGACTTAGATTTAAATTACCTGCCTTTTACTTTAATTGTTCTGCACCTTTAATTTTAAAACACTACAACGACACATTTTTGTTCCACCAAAATAAAACAGAGTCACACATTAAACACAAGTTTTTCAATTCGAAGAGATTGGTGCAACGAATATTTTTAACCCGAGTAAAACCTAGTTATCAAATGGCGCCGCTGCCGGCTCTTTTCGTAAAGATTAACGGTTTTCTGTGAGAGACGCGTTGCTTTTTGGGATCCGTTCATTCGTGAGCGTTATTTTCTTGCCTAAAAAATTTCAAAAAATACATAAAAATTAAAAATTTCAAAAATCCAAAAAGATTTTATTTTTATTGTGTATATATATTGTCTTTGTGTTTGGTTTCTTTTTCTTTTGCATTTTCAGGTGTATGCGTACTAGATCTTCCAATTATCAAGAGCCCGAGACTCAGGAAGATTTAGCTATGTCAGGTGTAAACAACAATAATCCACCGCACCCTAATAATAACAACAATGTTCTTCCACAGCCCGATCTTCGGACCATGGAAGAGCTTTGTCAACCAACCATGTTTGGACGAGGAGGATCGATTGCGCCGATGCAAATCAACGCTCCTGAGTTTTCGTTGAAGCACCACATGATTCAGCAAGTGCAAACTAACCCATTCCGTGGATTGCCTGATGATGATGCCAACAAACACCTCGACAAGTTCATTACAATCACCCAAAGCATGAAGTTGGCTGGTGCCACAATGGATGAACTTCGCCTACAACTCTTTCCACATACCTTATTACATCATGCCGAGAAATGGTTTGATCGTCTCCCGAAGAATTCAATTCACACTTGGGATGACATGACTCAACGATTTTTGTCGCGCTACTTTCCACCATCCATGGTCACGAGCCTTCGTAATCAAATCAGCGGTTTCATGCAAGATCTCGATGAATCTCTTTTTGATGCTTGGGAGAGATATAATGTCTTGATCGATAGATGTCCAAACCACAACATGCTCCCTGTGACCTTAATAGATACTTTCTACAACGGATTGACTTTTCGAGATCGTGATACGATTAATGCAGCCGCCGGTGGCACATTCATGAAAAGGAGACCCGAGGAGTGTAGAGAGCTTATTGAGAACATGACTACTCACCACATAAACTGGGATTCCTCTGCTTCTTCAAGGAACAACCCAAGAGTCAATGTCTCTTCTACCTCAGCAAACCCTGATATGACCGAACTCACCCGTGTGATGACTGAAATGAGCAAAAGTATTACGCTTCTCGCTTCAAACCAACAACAACAACAAGTTAAAGCGGTTGCTAATCCTTGTGAAACATGCGGCGGTCCTCACTCATACACCGATTGTCCTTCGACACAAGGAAATCCGGAAAATGTGTATGCAGCTTATGGTAATTATTCACTGGAAAATTACCAAGCTCGACAAAAAGGGGATAGAAATCTGTTGAGTTACCGGTCCAATAATTACCTTTCACCCGGTTTTTCTCCTCAAAACCAAAACCCCGCCAACAACTACAATAGAAGCAACCAAATCCCACCAAGAGCTTCTAATCCTTATAACCCACCCGCCCAACAAAACCCACCCATTAACTCCGATATTGAAGCCATTATGAGAACTCAAGGTGAGCAAATCAAGAATCTGCAGAGCCAAATAATCAATTTGAAAGGAGATATCACGAAGCAAGGAAATGAGATAAGGTCCGAGGTTCGTGATAATATTCAATCCTCTTTCAGCACTCAAACGAATGAATTAAAGAATCTATTGGCTAGTTTCTTGCCTGCAGCTCAACCTTCTTCTTCGAGTTCTCTACCTTCAAACACCGTCACCAATCCGCGAGCTAATGTGAGTGCTATTACTACTCGTAGTGGAGTTACCATCGTAGGACCACCAATCCCACCCCCATCATCTACACCTCCTCCACCACCATGTATCCCTACTCCTCCTACACCTAGTATTAGTGCACCATTACCGTCTCCGCCTCGTCATGACGATGTCTCTCGGAAGGACCCTTCAACATCTCAACCTTTACCGACTACACCTTCACCTTCCACCTATAAACCCAACATCCTATACCCTTCTCGCTTAGGCAAGACCAACGAGCTAACCAAGAATGACTGTCAAGTATCGAAATATGTGAAGATGCTATCTCAAATGAACATCAACATTAGCCTTGTTGAAGCACTTGTCCACATGCCGAAATTTGTCAAAGCATTCAAGGAATGGCTTAGCAAGAAGGAGAAGGTGATTGAACTCGCCAACACACGCTTAAATGAAAACTGCTCTGCAATTATTCTTAAAGAACTTCCGGAAAAGCTTGGAGATCCCGGTCGTTTTGTGTTGCCTTGCGTGTTCAACAAAACTGAAGAATTCACTGCCCTTTCTGATCTCGGGGCTAGTATTAATCTTATGCCTTTGAGTGTTTGGAAAACACTATCATTGCCCGACCTCACTCCAACAAAGATGACTCTTGAACTTGCAAACCGCACTCTCGCTTACCCCGTTGGTATAGCCGAAGACGTGTTCATCAAAGTTGGCACATTCACTTTCCCGGTAGATTTTGTCATAGTTGATTATGAAATGGACCCTCGTATTCCTTTAATACTTGGTCGGCCATTCTTGAGAACCGGACGAGCTTTAGTGGATGTTGCCGAAGGTGAGTTAATCTTACGAGTCGGGGATGACTCACAAATTTTCAAAATGGGGAAGCTTACAGGCAAATATTATGGACGAGAATCAGTGAATATGATTAATGTGCTCGATGACTTTACCGTCTATGACAATCCTCTATTCGATTCTTCCATCGATAATCCACTCTTTGACGATGATGTGGATGATTCTCTCCCTACTTTGGAAGCTTCTCCCATTTATGATTCTCCACCGGTCTTTGATGCTTATGATGATGATGATTCTAGCTCAGATTCGGATGATTTTGATGATTGTACTTCTGAGTATCCCGAGCTGCCCACATATGATGATTTTGATGAGGCTGATACTCTTTCGAGCGATTCTTCACATGATGAAGATCCTCCGCCATCACTCGATCCTACTTTGGACGATTACTCATTTGAGGAAGACTTCTCTGAATTTCTCAACACTTACTTCCCTCATGAGAGTGATGCTCCTCCTTATGAATTTGAAGATTATCGTCTTGATCCTACTTTGGATTTGAAGCACATTCTTTCTAAGGAGAAGAAACCGGTCGACACCGAAATCCGCAACACATATGACTTAACACCTCTTTGTCCCACTTCTGAGGACGAGGTTGTGCTTCTTCGCGGATCTTCTTCACACTCTGCTGAGCCTGAGTGCTATTCTCCCTTAAAGGAAAAGGTGTTCGACCCCGGTATTGAAATCTTTAAGCCATCTCAGTATCCGCCTGATGAAATAAAAGGAAAAATCTTTGGAACTTATGGAAATCTGCTTGCACCACTTCAACCTTTCTTCCACCGTGCTCCATCACTGCTTAAGGGAACCTTGCCTACTCTTCTTTGGCTTGCCTTGTTCGCCTTAAGCTTATGCTATTTGATGGACGAAAACTATGTCTTTGATCCTGGTGGATATGTTTCATGCGTCTTCCGTTGATGATCAAGGTCGAGTCAGGCTAATGACTCGGTTAACAAAAATCAAGCGCTTCTTGGGAGGCAACCCATGCATCTATCTTTTCGATTTCTTTACCATAAGTGTAGGGGAGACCCGTTGGTTTGCTATTTCCTCTCCTCACTTCTTAATCAGGGATTCGAGCGCTCAATGATCCACTCTTGACGATTCTTGACGACCCGTGATTCCGTGTTCTACTTCTTCCCGGTTCTATCCTAAACTCTTTTCGATTCACTATTTTATATTTTCTCAATACTAAAATAGGAATCTCTTTAGTTGTCTTTTCCTTAGCAAGATTTAAACAAAGTGCACAATGTCCTAAGTGTAGAGGAGTTTACTCCCACATGCTTAAACATTGAGGACAATGTTTATCTTAAGTGTAGGGGGGACTTCTATCGAAGTTAAGTGGTCTTTTCCTTGTATTTGTCCTCATTTTAACCGGAAAATCAATTTTTCGACATTTTTCAAATTTTTGATCTATTTTGGCCTATTAGTTTTTCCCTTTGTATAGTTATTTTCTTTCCTTATTAGAATAAAAGTTAAATAAAGTGGTTTTAATTTTCAAACGTTGTGAATCTTTTGACTCAACCCGAGTTTACTTATCTAAGTTACTCTAGCTAGTATCCTTAACGTGTTTGAGTCAAGTTTTGCTAGGCTATTATATAGGGAGCTATAAAACGCGAAAGTCTTAACTCTCACGGGTTAAGAACAAGAACTTTTCGCAAGTTCCTATAATTGATCCTAGAGAGTCGTTTATCAAGGGAACTTTAAAATGCGATTTCTAAACTTGAAAGAGTCTAAGAATTTGCAAGATCCTATAGGCGACTCGAAAACCCAAAACTTTGACTTAATATGCTAAGTATCCACGAGTCTCATTCCTTGAGATTTTAAACTGTGGAGAACGAGAGATGATAAATCCAATTATAAGTCCGGTATTCTTTCAGGAATTTATGTGAGTTAATTATAAGCCTATTCTCCCATCGCTTGCTAATAATTTATCTACTAATAAATAAGGTTGTACGATTTGAAAAGTTACTTAGCTTCTAGCCCAAGATCGTTTAAAAGTTGCTCGGTATGGATTAGAGTTCATAGCCAAAGCATAACTTATTGAAGCGGGATGCGAAGATTGGCGAGTCCGAAAAGGCCCTAACAAGGCATGAGGGCTATATTTTGTTGCTAAAGATCCAAAGTGATGTGAAGAATCATTTATCGAAAATCAATATGAAGGATCGAGAGACACGACGTTAAGCAAATACTCCCCAAAAGTCATGGAGAAGTGTATCTGAAAAGACCCTAACAAGGTATGAGGATAAATAGATCCAAGTCATAAAAGGAGGCGGATCGTTGTATATCAAAATCCAAAATAAAGATTGGAGAAAAATGAAGAAGTCGTGGTCCAAGTATGAATCTCTCAAAACTTCAAGTGAAGAAATTCCATTATGAAGAGAAGACCATAATTTCATGAACGTCTCTCAAGGTTTGAAGTATGAAGTCGCTGCCAAATATCGGTCCGAGAAAGGTCTCAAATCGCGAAGCGAGTTATGCCAAGATATGAACTTTATGAGGTCCCGAGAAGCAGTTTTAAAAGATTTTGTCCTTTAGCTAACTATTGATTAAATCGTTCACTTTATTTTCAGACTTAATAACTATCGAAATAAGTCAAAAATGCATCCTCGTGATCATTCAAGACAACAATAAAATATAAGAGATACATCTAGGAATAAGGGAGTCTAAGTGAATAATTGGCCCACATGAGTTCGTGTTAGTTTACTAACTTATAATAACAATGATCTCGTTTTTAAGCTTGGTTTGGAGAAAGTGAAAACTTGAGGATGATGATTATTCGTGACATTTCCAAAACCCAAGGTATGCTTTTGATTTCTTTATTCTGAGTGTTTTTAATTTTCTATCTCTTTAATAAAGGCCACTGTGGATTGATTATGATGAAAAGTGTATACGTGCTTTATAACTAATGCATTGCATGAGGACATTGAAATGGTCAAGTGTAGGGATTTGATAGGTGTGTAAACACCCATCCTTTCTACCACTTAATTACAATAATAACCGGACCAAAACGTGTCTTTTATGTCTTTTATGTCGGAATTATGCGTGGTTTGTGTTTTTGTTGTGATTTAGGACGAAAAGGTGAAAAGTGGAGAAAACACGGACATTCACGGGCATTCACGGCTTTTATTGAAGAAAAAGATGAAAGACGAAGTCAAGAAGTCAAGAGTGCAAAAAGAACGGAAGTCCAAGACCAATTCTGAAGATTTATCGAAGAAAAAGTCAAAAGACGGAAGTTTATCAAAAGCCGAGAAACTCAAGTCTAATTTATTGAAGAATTTAAAGACGAGTTCAAAAGAAAGCCCGAGCCAAAAGTCATTTAAGTCCAAGTTTAAAGAAGATTAGAAGAAAAGGACTAAGCATGCAATTAATGAAGATTAAAGAAGGAAGGACTTAAGCTTGTAATTAAGAGAAAAGGAAAGAGGGGAGGAAGCTTCCTAATCCTCCCCTATATATAGATTAGGACTAGTTAATTATTTTTCTTGTTGGCTAAGTGTGACAATTAGTCTTCCACCATTTACTTACCTTGCACCTTTAATTCATGTCAATTTAAATACTTGTCAATTTAAATACCTTGTCTTGCACATTAAATTCCTTTAATTTCAAGTAAGTTTTCATTTAATTATTGTCAATCTTTACTTTATCTTGTTAATCTCTTATCTACCTTTCTTAATCTTTGAATTTCGTGTTTATGTTTGTGTTCATGTTCTTATTTTTATTTTGATCAAGTGAGTTTTTGATTGTTGTGGTTAAATTTGTTAGTTTAATTGATATAGATTGTTTGTTTATGATTGTTTGTTGTTTCGTTATTAATTTGTTTAAATCTTTTGTTTCGATTTTGATTAATCTGTGTTAGATCGTTATTACTGTGATTCCCTTGTTCTTCGGGGGTGTTCGTTCTGTTACTGTATTCCCAGGTAGGTTCCGAGCCAAGAGAAGGAGTTGTTCATTCGGAACTTCAAAGTTTCGAATCAGTGGCTTCATCCGGAAGAGTTCCGGGTCAACAACAAAAGTTCCGACTCAAGAGGTTCATCCGGAACATTCAAACTTCCGGACGAAATCTTCCGGATCAATACTTCCGAAGGAAAAAGTGTTGGAGTATGCTCGTGTCATAATATCTAATTATATGGCTAGACACATGTGAGCCTATGGGGTCACACACATATACACAGAGGTACCACTGAATATATACATTATTTATAGTATTTACGGTATATACTTAACTTACGTAACTCGGGTCTAATATTAGGCTTCTAATAACTAAGATTGTACTTAGTTTATTATTAGATAATATTAATAAATGGTAATAACCATTAAAAGTCCCATAACAACCGTCCATATTAAAAGTGATTGAAATGGTACGTTTCATCTTTTGTGAAAACATCCAAATTGATTTACTTTTAATGGTTACCATATCAAATGGTTTTTTAAGTCAAAAAGAGTTTGAATATAAGATATGCATAAGACATATCAAACGGTGGTTGATTTTAAAAAGAAGGTACGACAAACATATAAAAGTGATGACTTATTTGTTTGTTATTTTATTAAGCTTTATCAAATTGTTGTTAAAGGCTTAATAAGAGTTACGGGTTATTAGACTAGCATCGATTTGGTATACGATGATGTGTAGTGTGTTTCTACATAGAGGTGATCTACTTTGATCACTTGGGTTTCTTTGGTTAAATCATGTGTTGGTGATGGTCTCCGTTCAATCCTACCAAATAACGCTACAAAGGTATACTTTTATCTCCATCTTTATTGATTAATCATATGACTCTATGGATCCGTTCATAGGTGGTCTTTCCACTGCGTTTATTATTTATTCATATCATGTTTATATGGATAATCACCTATAGTGGTATCACGAGCCATCATATGATGTCATATGATTATCGGGTATGCGTAAAAGTGGCTAAAACGCGTGTTTTTGATGGATTAATAAAGATAAAATTAATACAGCCCATAGGGCTTAATTTTCGTGATAAAATAGACCTAAGATGGTATTATGATCTGTGATTTTTTATTCCATGGCCACAGGTTACGCATATCTTAATTGGTATTGTTACCGGTACGTGTAAAATGACCTAAAAACGCGTGTTTTGGCACGATTTGTGAAACTGTTTTAGAACAGCCCCATGGACATGATTTCTGTATTTATATGATAATTATAAGGTGTTTAAAATGTGGTTTTAATATCCTAAGGTCATTGGTTACACGTACCAATCGGGGGTTTAATTAATTGTTGATTATTTCTTCGATTTCGTTGGCTAACAAGTGTTTCTTGTTGTTTAATTTTATTTCCATGGCAAATACATGCATGTTTGGCCAATCCCTCTCGAGGAGCAATATGAAAAAGCTACAAAAATATATACGTAAATACTACTTGAGTTGGCAAACCAATAATCGGTCGTCCCTCTCAATATACGCACAAGCAAGCGGGGAAACGAGGTGGCACAAAGCACTTAAAAACCTTTTTCCTTAGACGGCCTTTTATAGCGCGTCGCCTTATACCCACCTTATAGTTTGTATATGTCGAGTTCAAACGTCTTACTAGTATTTATCTATTTTGCCCTTTTTTCTCGTTATGGATTCGACTACAATAGTTAGGTGATGAAATCCCAACTAAGGCTTATTTGAAAAGTAGGTAATTTTATTGTGCAACGTAATATAATAAAATGAAAAATCTTTTTATATTTTTTAGAAAAATATATATTCACAAGAAAAATCGAAAGAAATCGAAATAAAAATTAACACTAATACGTAATATTTTTGGTGTAATACTTTTAGGAAAAAGTATTACTTTTGGATTTTTTAACTTTTTTTTTGGTGCAATTCTTAGGAAAGAAATTGCTTTTGTGATTTTTTAATTTTTTGTAATTTTATGATTTTGATTTTTTTGTGTTTTTGATTTTTTTGTTCAAGAAACGTAACGTTCAAAGGATGAACGGATCCCAAAATCCAAACGGCTTCACGAAAAAATCGTCAATCGTACGAGCGAAGCGGCAGCGGCGCCAATTTGAAACTCGGATTTTTAATCCTTTTTAATGTTCGTTTTTCCTCGATTCGACTCGAATTTGATTTCCGGTTTAACGTTTAAACTTAACTTGTTTTTGGTGTCAATATTTTTATATTTTAACTAAACTATTTAATAATAAAATCTATTTAATTTAAAGAAAACTATCTTAATTTTAACTATTTTGAACTAATAATTTGAAAATAAACTTAAAACTAATTAAAAAAATTGTAACTAATTAAAAATGAAAGTAAATTTATTTAAACTAATTTGAAAGTAAATTTGAAAAAAAAAATATTTGAACTAATTTAAATTTAAAAATAAAAGTAAATCTATTTTAGATAAAATGAAAACAAATTTTAAAGTTATAAAAGTAAATAAAAAAATATTTTTTATCTTTTTATTTATTTTTTATTTTTTTTGTCTTTTTATTTTTATTTTAAAAAAAAACTGAATAAAAGGAGGTTTGAATAAACTTTTTAAATAATATTAAATACTCTAAATTGATTTAAACTAATATGTATTAAAACTGCCTACCCTATTTTCGCGCTATATTAATGAAACTGATAGAAATAAAACACAAAAAGAGGTCTAGTGCAACTAGTTGTGACGTTTGGCCCCTGGACAGGAGGTCCAGGGTTCGAATCTGGGAAGAGACAAACTATGCTAATATTTTTGATCTTTTTTTGGAACTTGATTATTTGGACAGTATATCAAAACTGATTAATGGTATCAGTTTATCAGCAAGTAAATAAGCAAATAAAACCAATCAAACAATAAGCTGATTACAAATAAGCAGGAATCACATAAGCCAAATAAGCAGTTAACAAAATAAGCAGTCAAATAGCTGAATATCCAAAAAATAAGCAAGCTAACTAGAAAAACCAAATAAGCTAGAACCAACACCAACGCCAAACATTAAGCTGATGTCTAAAAAGCAGGAAATAAATAAGCTAGTGATAAGCTAATAAATCAAATAAGCAGGATCCAAATAAGCTAATATAATCTTAACAAAACAGTTCTCCACACTAATCAAATTGCCAAACACTAGCGCATAAACTACTGAATATTCTAAATAAAAAGCAGATTATAGCAATTAATCCAATAAACGTGCGAACTAAATAAGCAGATTATAACAATTAATCAGTTTCAACAGTAATCCAATATTCTAACAGATTATAACTAAATAAGCCTTAAACTAATAGCAGATTCGAGCAAATTAAGAACTGAACAATAAGCAGTAAAAAAACAAACCAAACTAAACATTCATCAACTAAACGCAAGCAGATTAATAACAAATAACTTAAACTAAATAAATTTAACAATAAAAATAAAAAGAAGATTCAAACCATTTGTCGAAACCTTTGAGAAGAAGCGTCGCGCTGAGCGAGCTTAAACCGAAACGAACTCTAAACAAACCACCAAACTTGAATCGAACCCAAACAGCTTCTCGAACCAAATACTCGGATGAACAGTAGCTTTAAAATATATTTCCCAGTAGGGGAAATACAGATACCACTTTTCTTTATATATATATATTTTTTAATAATAATAATACAAGAACAGTAACTATAATTTTTTAACAGATTAAAAAAAAAAAGAGAACAGTAACTGAATATCAAAACCGAGACAAGAATTAAATCTAAATTGAATTTTTCATTAATTAAAATCAACTTACAGTACTGGAAAAAAAGAAATTACAATATTAAAGAACCCTAATCTATTTTTTACTGAAAATTAAAATAAAGAAAAAGCATGAACAAATACATGATAAAGGGGGTTTTTATAGGGTAACCCCGAACCTTCTAGGTCTCCTTGGTGCCCAAGCAAATGGATCCTAGCCATCCAATCCGTCTTTTCTCTTCTCTCTCTTCTTTATTCTTGATCAAACGGCTAGAAATCAACCTTGTAGCCACGGATTGCCCTCGTGGCAAGATGTGTGCTTCTTGTTTTTGTCGATTGGTGAGGTGGAGTGATATTATTGGGGGGATTGGTAATGGTGAGGTGGACTAGCCAATCAAGTCCTTTGATTTGGCCATGTAGGATAGAGAGGATGAGTGGATGATCCGAAAACTGGGGGATTTAATCCCCTTGGTGTTAATTACCCAATAAGGGTAAAAGCCCCATTTTTTTCTCATGATTTTTACTGAACCGAAAATTAGGGTTTGTGAAGAGATGGAGAGTGTTTGGGGGAGAGGGAGAAAGCACAGTAAAAACAAGTTTTGTTTGTATCGAATAATAAAAAGGGGTAAATTATTTTATTTATTTTAGGTGAGTGGGTAAGGATAGAATGTGGTAGGGTGCAGGGGAAAGTAAACCGTGTATGGGACACGTATGGGGAGAGTGGGTGTTGACTGGCAAAAACAATGAAACCTTTGTTTTCGTTTCTCATTTTTCATCAAATGGGCTTAAGCCCAATTTTCCATTAGCTCACTTAATAAATCCGTCCCCAAAATAATCTTGTTAACATTTGGGCCCAATTTGGACTGATGAATATTTAACAAGTAAATACTTTCAATTGGGCCTTTGAGCCCATTAACCCAATTGTGGGACCCACTTGGCCCAATAACTTCAAGAAGATTTAATCCGCTAAAGTCGAGCTCGATTTCGATGTTCTTGATCATTTCTTTAATTTCAAGTGAACTTTGTCGGTTTTCCGTGATCTTCGGCACACTTTGGTCTTTTGATCTTTGTCTTGACTCTTTCTTGACTTTTCTTCGACATTTGACCGTGAAATCCCGTGTTTTCTCTTCTTTTGATCAATAGAACCTATTTAACACACAAAACACAAAACCACGCGTAATTCCGACTTTTACGACATTAAACACATGATTCGGTCTTGTTTTTCCTTGATTTTAGTGGCAAAAGGATAAGTGTTTACACACTTATTATGAAGCTTTCGATTATTCGGGTGCCAATACTTCAAAACCGTGACGCTGGCGATATCTTAATGTTTTCCCAATTTAATTACATAGAAGCTACTAAAACAAATTAGAAACCAACAATAGTGACTAAACCGCTAAATCAATATTTATTAACAATTTACTACTACACATGAGATCGTGAAAGATTACGAGACTTATAAATAACTCTATCATTTCTCGTCCTCATTTAAGAGACTTAGCCTTAAAAGTTAAGGAATCGAAGCTAAGTGCTCAACACGCACGGTCGAGTCAAAAATTACTCTTATTCTCACCATCGGAAAACCTACATTCGTGTCTTAAACACTTATGAAAAACAAGAAAATTTTAAAAATTTGGCCATTTTTAGCCTTATTTGCAACAAAACAATAACAAAAAGATGAATAATGGATTGCGTGGTGACGTAAGCAAGGTGAAGTATCTACTCACCCCCATACTAAAACTAAACATTGTCCTCAATGTTTCGAGTCTAGGGGTGAAAACACCCCCATACTAGAGACGAAGTCGAATGCTTAATCTCGAGCATGGAAAGGGTAAAACGAATAACTTAAAAGCCTTTTATGAATTATGCTAATAAGATAAACGTTAGAACATAAAAGGATATAATCGGATATCGGAATCTCCAAAGGCAACGATCGAAGCTCGAGTGCTACGTAAAACAAACACGAGAGGCTTCAATGATGACGATAAACCTAATAAATCACAATCACAAACAACCACGAAACAAAGGTTGGAAGAGCACAAGTCCCCTAGTTACATTAAACTAAGAAAGCGATAATATATACAAGGATAAGCATGAGAATCCCCCACGAGGCACCTTGTTTTTGATAACCGAGTCAAAAGCTCGACTCGAATCCCCATAAATGTGATCATTTAGGGATAATCATGGTTTGGTCATTTTTGATGGGGCTTACATGATAAACAATGCCCAAAAGTACATGGAGTACTTTAAAAACCCGATAAACATATACCGGGGTCAAAGATAGCGTCCTCGTTTTCGGATGAAAGACGAAACAACGCCACTCCAACATGAACCCCAATGGGGTAGAAGAAAAGAGATGAGAAGTAGAAAGGTGGGGCAATGGTTAAGTCACTAAAATGAGCTACTCGAGGTAGACTCACACCAAGCAAACAAATATAATTTCCATTTATTGCATCGGTGGAAGACCGAGATTTCCCTTTACAAGCAATTCCGAGATCGTAAATCTTGTCCTCGGTGGAGAAATGGGAGGGAACATAAGGGGCTTCCCCCACACTAGATCCATACCAACCGTCGTCAAAAGGAGTAGACGAGGTGGTAGCACTCATAAAACGCGGTGATGACGGAGTTAAACTTGTAGAAAAATCTTTTAAACATTTTTAAAATCTTTTCCTTTTTCATCGTTTAAAAACTCTTTATGAAAACCCGATTTGATATTGTCGAAAATATTTGGCGTTTCAAATTCAAAATTAGTCGCGCTAAAAATTGATAGTTGTATTTTACAACCTTGTTTAGGAAAAAAAAAGTGTGATTAGAGTAAATACACAAGTAGTTTAGGAAAACCACAAGTTATGACTCAAAGTGGGGATCGTTCTCAAGGAGGCTTGGTGTGTGTGTAATGAAATGATTATCTTTGTGATTATATTGTTATGAGAAAGAAAATAGAAATGGGATAAGAAGAGAATGACGGTTACGATGACGATTTACACTAAGACAAAAAGGTCGTACACGTAGAACCGTAAAAGCACCAAAATTAAAAATTTACTCTAAAAATTCCTAAAAAAATTGCAATAAATCCTAAATAATGTAATAAGAGTTTACAAAAAATCAAATCACCCAAACCTTTTATTTAATTAAATAATGATTTTTTAATGCTAATTAAAGCCCTAAAAATCAATTTAATTAACAAAAAGCCCAAAATGAGTTTTATCACTTTGTAAACCTCTAAAATACCCTAACTTAATTTAAAACTATTTTTGAAAATTTTAAAATTAATTAAAACTATTTAAAAACAATTAAAAACTAAAAAAACTTAAAATAATTCTAGAAAATAACTGAAAAACCCTAAAAATATTTGGAAAGTTGTAAAATTCTTAATTAAGTGTCTAGAGTTTAGGAAAAATATAAAAAGTTAGAAAATCAGACTTTTAATTTTTAATAATAAAATAATATTAAAATATTAATAAAAATCCAAAAATCCTAAGAAATTCTAAAAAGTTGCAAACTAGCTAATTTTAACCTAAATAACACAGAAATGAAGTTGAAATTACCTAAATACCCTTAATGGGCCTAGAAAATGGGATAAACCCAAAACAGTCACCTTAATGGGCCAAATTGAGTCCAATAAGAAAAAGTTGCCCAAATAATCCCAAAAACCACTACTTGACTCAAAATTTGATTCTGAACAACTTTTTCCAAAGGCCCAAAAGCTGAAAATGTGAAATAAGCAAGCTTATACCAAACAGCTTATTCTTAATGGGCTTTTTGGCCCATTAAGCTATAAGCTAATGCCATAAGCTCACATTAGACACACAAGCTTCTTTTGACCTGAATAAGACTTCTGTAAAAAGAAATTTGAAATAAGCCAAAGGAATAAGCCTGAAAATGCAAAAACCAATCTACAAAAACGACAAAATAGTCGTTTTTGAGTTCTAGGCTATCCCAAGAGCTGATTCAAATTGCAAAAGCTTTTAAATGACTTAAATAAGCTAAATCAACAAAAAGTTTTCAAATAAGATGACTCAATAAGCTGGAAAAATCAAATAAGCACTTATGAAAAAGTCAAATAAGTTGGTTTTCTAGCAAAAAGTCAAAGTCAAAGTCTAATAAGCTCTAGTTCAATCAAATGGGTCAAATAATGAAGACCTATCACAAAAAATAAGTTGTTGCAAGTCTGGATAAGCCAAAATGGCTTATTGATAAGCTGGATCAAAATTAACACTAGCAGGGGCTAGTTTTGGGTGTTGAGCAGTGGAAACTTTTTCCACTGCTTGACTTGTTGACTTTTTTGTCTTTAGTGACTTTTTTGGAGATTTAAGTTTCACAAAGGCACCCAATTGATCAGTGGATCAAGAGGAGTCAATAACAATCAAAAAATCATAATCAACAACAGCCAAATGATACAGTTAATTCAATCAATCACCAGATCTGACACAGACATGAACACTTAAGCGGTTATGAACTTATAAGCTGTTTTAGCAATATTCAGCCAACCAAATTGCACCAAAAGCATACACAAGCTATTATAAACTCAAATGAACAAGTTTAAACAGTTTTCATGCAATGGCTCAAAGCCTAAATCAAGATTCAAGTAGATGAAGGTTACTGATGAACACTAAAACATGCAGTTTTCACTTTGCTGATGCACTTGACCAACAAGCCAGATTCAATCACTCGGATCTATTACATATGTTATATAAATGATGTTAAACAACTTTTAACCCTAAGCATGCATAAATTCTAGATTTTACCAAAATCTTAGGTAAAAAACAGTTAAAATCACTTAGATATAGCACAATGTATGATTCAAGGTTTCAAACTCCAAAACTTGCAGCAAACAACTCTCAACCAAGCATATAACAGATAACAAGCACAAACTCAATCTTCTACCAACACAATAACAAGTTATGATCTTTGTCAGGTAATCCCAAACACCCTTTTAACTTTTCAAATCAAGATTTTTCAAAGCAAAAATGCATTCCAAGGTTACCAAAGCCCAAATCAACACAATAACAGATAAGATAAGCAGATTCAAGCAAGATTAAGCCACAAAATTCACAAGAACACAAGTTACACTCAAATATCACAAATATCCAAAATTTTATCAGATTTTAAGATTAAGGGTGTGTACCTCATGGATGTACATCCACATCCACGAATTTTGAGCTTATGTACTAGCAAGAACAAGTACAAGCTTCCTTAAACAATCCTGCTAAGATTCAACAAAGTTAGAAGCAAAATAGTAAAATCAGAAAAGTGAAAAGCCTTGATTAATGCAACTCTTATCCTCCACACTTGATTATCCCCAAGTTATAAGATTCACCACACCTTGATAACACAATATCAGGATGCTATGATTAGCCCTATAGCCCAAGAATTCCAAGATAGACCAAGAACTTAGCAAAATATCAAGCTTGAAAGGAAATATGCAAACTTTTGCACACTCCTTAAAACCAGGTTTTGAGATTTAAGAATAGCAAACTAAGAAAAATAATAAGCAGATATAAATGATGGCACTTGAGATTTCTTCAACATTTCAAACACATTTCATTAATACTGAAAATGGATTTACAGAAAAGTGAACCAGGTAAAATTCAAGAGCAAAAGCTAAACTACTGATCCTATTGCCTTTTATAGGCTACAAATGAACTAGGAAAGCAAGAAAAAATGTAACCCTAATGTTATAGAATCCCTGAAATGCCCTTGTAGGGTTTTGAACTCTTGAGGATCATGTGACTCTTTCTTGGCTTGTAGCATGAGTTGGCAGTGTGAAAACTTGATCAAAGGGTGAGAAATAATGTAACACCCCCAAATTTATACAACTCAATACAGCGGAAGACTCGTTGGTGTTACGGGATAGCACATTACTCACATCATAGACAACGCATAAAAATTGCGTCGTTTAATAATAAAATCATTTCCATTCATAAATATCAAAGTTACATAGGTCCCAAGTCATTATATTTCATACAGGTTTTACAAAGCATTTGAATGGAAATTATTGTTTAAGTGCGGGCCATGAATTCTTGTTGTCTTCCCGAGAATTACCTTCAAGTACCTGAGATAAAACATGTTAAAAGAAAAGGTCAGCGATAACGCCGAGTGAATTCATAGAGTTTAATAAAATCCATCAATATAACATCGGTATAAAATTATTACCAAAAATCATTTTGTACAAATCATTGTAATAGGCCATGAAATAGCCAAAGTCATTTTATACAAATCTTTATCAAAAATCATAATATAGGCGTTTGCCTTCAAAATCATTATACGAACCATTGTCGTAAAAATATCATACAATACGTTTTATAACGTTGTATAAAGTTAAATAAAAACCGTTATATGAATATGGTTATATAAAACCAAAACATGAACATAAAATCAATAATAAGACCCCGTATTGCTAGTCAGGCAATATATCATAATTTGGTGCTTATAGCAGTATTTTGTTAATTGGATTATTACAAGCCGCATGACATTGTTACCTTACTAAACCAAACAACGGGTAGCTAGCCCGAAACTCAATTTGCCCATCTAAATTAGCGTGTCGTCACAATAATCACGCTTGTGTAATCTTCTCATACATAAATTCGCTTAACAATCAATGTGGCACGACGGGGATCAACCGTCAAGGCGCGAACTGGGGTGATCGTCCCCAAATAGTACTATTATATGCATAAGCGTCTACCAAATCCCGGTAGTTCACAATTCATGCTAATGGGACTTTTAGTGACATAACCTAACTTTAATAATCCATTTAATTTCATCTATCGGGTCATATAATCATTCATCGGGTCATACAATCATTCGGGTCCGAATCAATAAACAAACAATTAGGACAAATGGTGTCCTATTTTAGTAAAAATAACATGTTATCTCCCTCGCGGGTTTATAAAATATTTCATGAAAACATTCAAAAGAGTGCGAGGCTATGAACTCACATTGATGTGGGAAGGCGGGTTATCGGCAATTCGGACGTACGGTACGTGCTTCAATCACGGAAACCTATATAAATAACAATCAGTCTTAGACTTTTGTCCAATGACTTTATCAAAATAACAAATATACATATGATGATTTTGTATATATGATGATCAAGTGGGTTTACATATTCTCTTTTACTCATTTTAGTGTTTATGTTTTGGTAACTTCTTACTAGTTTACTAGTTTTACCTATTTAGGTGTTTTAGGTCCAATAAGCCTATTATAAGTTCATTAACTTGTATTAATCCATTTCATACTTGTATTATCAGTATTTATACTTTACATGTTGGGCCCAAATGGGTTAAGCCTAATAAATAAGTTTATAATTGTTTTAGCCCATTTTGTTTTATTATTAGTCCAATAACGTTAACTTAGCCCGTTAATGTCCGTATGTTATATAGTTCGGGTTTTATCGGTTTTTACTTGTTATATATGTTTATATATCAATATATGAGTTTATAAAAGTTTACATTAGACGGGTCCAACCGTCTAACTTTTATTTAACAAAAACGTTAATTTTATGGTAATAGCCGAAAAAGTCGTAAAAATCATGTTTATAGTTTTATACCTTATAAAACTTATCAAACTACCATTTTTATAAAATGTCCATTTATTTATCCTTTTTAATATTTATATAAATGTATTATATAAGTTAGTGGGTTTTAATTCACATTTTATACTATATTTACTTGAATGCTTATATAATACTATTATACTTTAATTTCCAAAATCTGATTTTTACTCTTACTTTCACCATAAAAACCATATCTTGAGTTATACAAGGAGATAGAAGCTCATTTTTGGACACCATAAACTACATGATATGTGCTACAATTAACTTAGATTTAGCTACTGCTCAATACAAATCTAAATATCCCTAACAGTCCGTCCAAAACTGACTATTCAGATTGGTACTCTAAACTTGTTTTGATCATATCTCACTAATTATAATGATTCCATTGCATGGCCAACTCTCACATGTGTACAAGACCTAATACTTACTGTATATTGATTCCACTTTGCCATTTTATCAGTCTAACATGTGGTTAGTTACTGTTTTTATAAAGCATGCTATTTAAGCAAGATTTAACCATTTTTACATGTAGTTTGTCCATCTTTTTACCCATGTTTATCAAATTTATCAACACCAAATCCCCACACAATACTTTTATCATCATATAATCATCATATACATATACAATAGGAAAGAAGATACATTATTACATAATCAAAATAACAAGAGGATGGGAAGAACAATCTTTATACCACCAAAGTGATGAAATGATGAGTTTTTGGATGAACAAGACATGGTTTTGGGTAACCAATCTTATGAGATATCAACACCACTTCTAGGATCACCAAGTATTTGTAGATTCCTCCAAAAATCAGCCCTTTTTCTTCATAAAAACTCCTTGAGAAATCAGCCCCAAACTCCCTTGAAAACTCCTTTTTACATGTTAAGATCACCTCCAATCTTCATCTTTTTAAAGGGTTATCAACATATGTTGAATATAGATGAAGTTTATGGTTAAATTGATGATGATGATGGGTGATTTGGGGTGGTGTTTGGACGTTCACCATGAGAGAGGAAGGATGAGAGAGTGGTTTGCATGTGGTGTGTGTGAAAAATGGTTTGTAGCTAGTAGTTTTGATGTGGTGAAGTGGTTTGTAAGCAAGCTAAGGACAAGTGTCCTTAGTTAGCTTATTAAGTTGACACCAAGGTGTTTGTGTGGCTTATCTTGGCTGGTTATAAGTGGGGGTGGGACAAGTGTCCCAATTGTCCCGTCTCCACTAATTTACGGGTACTCCTCGATTCTAGTTTCCTTGATTTGCGTGCCCTCGGGTCGTTTTACGAAAAATGTTTTTATAAATTATGAATCAACCGCACAAAACGAATCTAATAAAAATTGTCTCATCAAAAACGGATTTCAAAAATGTAAATACGTAATCCTAAGGTTTCCGGTTTAGTCGTAAAGGACGTTAAATTATTCACGTAAGTCCTAATCTCTTCTCGTAAATTTGTGAGTTTATGAACCAACTCAAAATTAAAATCCCAAAATAATATTCACGGATAAATTTATTTTCTAAAATGTCGGGCTGTCACCAAAGACGGTGTATGTAAACGTAAGCACGTAACGTTGAATCCTCCGGTTTAGACGTAGTCGATGCTACTCCAAGACGTAAATCCAAATTACTTCCCAAAAATAAGTGAGTTCATAATATAACATTAAAATAATATTTTTAAATAATATTTGAGAATAAAATATCAACCATAAATTGATGGATTGTCACAGCATTTACCCCTAAACAGGATCTTTCTCCTCAAAGATCATCTTATCTTACTAGTCGCTTCTTATAGAGTTAAAGCCATGTGGGTATTTCCTCCACATTCGGTCTTTTCTCACAAGTGTAATCCATTATAATACGCGAGTTTCATCAAACATAACTACGGGAATAAGATCAGGCTAAATGTTGACTTACTTTCTCTATCCATGATGTTCACGGGTTTCTGATGAATGCAACTTTTCGCCGATCTAAACTTTACTAAGAAACAATAAGATTTTCACTTGATAGACATTTTATCAAGTCCGATATACGAAACATAATTCACGCAGCCCTTGAAGTCCTAGGGTAGATCCAGCTTAAATGCCGTTCAAACCAATTTTTTTACATCATCTCAATGGTTCCATACAACGGGGACTTATATCCCATGATCTTTCAGATCATCAGTTCATTTTTCCATGGTTAAATTTTTTGGCATAACTTCGCTACCCATCTGGCACTTCAAGATCTACATTACATATTCACATAACCTCATGCCCACTACTGGCAGTCAATAATCAGATCCTAATTTCAACAATCATTTCAGGTCTCGCGGGTCGAGTATTTTGTAAGGTTAGGTTTGCCATCATAGGAAACCTTAAACCTAAAAGACATCCAACTCACAATGGGTGTATGTCGGGTGTCTTCATCCCAACTCCTGCTTACAGATGCTCTCATATTTGGATCCTAACAAGATTCGATCTCGATCCTAATACGATAATTATCATTGATAATCTCTCCAAAGGAAAGCGATTATACGGTTCATTACCAAAGGTCAATCATTCAAGCATAAAACAACACTTATAGTATTTTGTATCGTTAATTTACCTCGTCCCTTCGATTGGGGTGGTACACAGCACTCTCATCAAGATTCGTTCTCAATGACTTCTGAGCAATTCTCTAGAAATTCAATGCGAAGCGAGGGTCTTGATAGAGATGATCGATACCGGCACACCATGTTTACAAAACTCCTTTAAATACAAAAGAGTCAATTTCTTCATCAAGAATCTATCATTAACAGGAATGATATTAGCAGATTTGGTCAGTCTGTCGACGATGACCCAAATCGAATCAAATTCAGATGATGACCTTTGCAATAGCTAGACGTTTACTAATGTATGAGGCGGTGTTTGCCTTCATAATTTTCCATCAGTACAACTTCTTCTGATAATGATACATTAAATCAGAAATGACAGGAATAGAATACTTATACTTACAAGATTCCAACATGACTAAATCTCACAAACATCATATTTAGGCAACCACAACTGGTCTTTTATACATTTAACGTCATCGGCTCCTCAATTCTAATGGTTCATATTAGCCGCGAACCCCTTTTATTATTTATATTATCTTTTTTTACAAGCATCAGCTATTTTTAAATTGTTCGGCAATTTATTTTGTACCATCATTACTAAGGAACACATCCTAATTGGTTCTTTATACTTTTTACATAATGCGTCGATATCTAAATTCACCTCTCCTGATGATATAATTATCATGTCCACAATTCACTCAGATATTCTTTCTTCATATTTTCTAAGTTTTAATTTCTTCTCAACTATCATTTTTATCTGTTTTACTCAATCCGGCGTCTAAAGCGTCGATAATTATTACAATTAATTAAATAATAAGTATTAAATTTTTATGAAACGTAAACGTAAAAATTTTAAATTTCTTAGTTCGACCAATTATATAAAAGTGTTCAAAATAAATTTGAATTTAATTAACAAGATTTTTGTTGATTTATCGAAATTAATTAAAATAATTAATGAGATCCGTAAATGTTCGAAAAATCTTTGTTTATACTTTGGTCAAAAATTTTCTTAGTTGAAAAGCAAAAAGTGTCGTTTCAAATTTCAAGTCATGGTTTAACTGGTTTCCTCAATCCCTCTTAGGTTGTCTTGAGGTATACACAAACATTTACCCCTAAACAAGAGTTTAGTTAAATGTTTTGGGCATAAGGAAATAATCCCTTAAAAAATTCTTTGATAAAACATTTGTCAAAACACATTTGCACTTTCTTTGTAGTATAACTCAAAGTCTTAAATAACTTCTAATTTTTGAAGAGTCAATATATATATCTCTATATTATATATAGGTATAATTATGATTTGATACCACACCCCTAATCCCAGTCATATGTGACATGGCACCCCTAAACCAATAGTATTTGTTTGTTTGCTAAAAAATCTCAAAAACTTTCCAAAATTACTTCACGAAAACGCAGTTTTAAAAAAGCGGGTCGCAATTTACCCGAAACTGCGTTTTCATACCACATGTATATATAATAGGTTTAGGGCATTTTTTTTCTTATTTTCTTATCAACCTACCGACGGCAAAAAACACACACCACGGGGAAAACACTCACACCATCAACTTCATATCCATTTTTCTCCATCAACACCTATTAAACCATTTGAATCATAACTCTTTTAAACCTTCAATCAAAGAACTGATCCATCATCGTTTTTTAGTTTGTGTAAGTTTAATTGATTATGAACAGATAAATTAATCTGATTAAGATTTATGTTTATAAACCCTAATTAATTATCAACAGTCGAATTAATATGATTAGGGTTTATGTTTATAAACCCTAATTTGTTAATGACACAAATAAAGTTTAACCCTAATTAGATTGATCTGTTTTTAAGGGTTTATGTTTATAAACCATTGATGACAGAAATAAATATAAACCTTAATCAGATTGAATTTTTTAGGGCAGGTGTCCATTCGAGTGTATAAACAAGGTTCCCTTTCTTTTGTAAAACAACATAATCTTCTCTGGTATGTTTCCTGAAGTTGTTTGATAAGAATTCCATTTTCGTAGGATTGTGGCTTTCTGACGACAAAGGCTACAATTACTATACTAAGGTATGTGCCGTTTATTTTATTTTTTGGTTCTACTTTCGAATATAGGAATGAGATTTATATATTGAACACGTGATTCAGTTGAATTTATATTTAGGAAAAACATTGTAGAAAATGGATTGATTATTTGAAAAAAATTCCGTTTCGTTTATTTTTAGAACGAATTTAGGGTCGTGGTGTTCAATTTCGACACACATAGCAGAGAACCGTCGGTTCAAATATTGGCAGTCCTAATGGAAATCGTGCAGCGTGTTACTGTTATAGGCAAAGAAAAGTTACAGTCGATCGTTTTTAATAATTCAACGTCTGATTGTTTTTTGGATCAATGTATTCTCTGTCTTCCCCATCCACAACATATATATGCTGCTCAGACTCCAGCCGATACAAGTATAGGCCTTCATAGACCGTACCAAGACCAAAAGGTTGGTCTAAAGTTGTCAGCAAGCAACGCTTTCGTAGAATAACAGGTGACCAAAACTGAGCAAGTACATGTGGCTCACAAAATCGTAAACCTGATAGTGCAGCGGTAGATCAAATACATATGCCGTGTACTATATGTCGTGATAGTGCAGCTCGAATAAAATGTATCTGATTTGCTACTTAGGATTTTCAGATGTAATATAAAAATTCTTCACTATCATTTAACATGTATGTTGTGAGCTGCACTATCAGATACATATGTTGTGTACTATATGGTGTGAGCTGCACTATCAGATGTATATCAGGTTTATCAGGTTTATTTAATTTTGAGATGTACATGTCGTGTATTGTTGAAACATGAACCAAGAAATCTAAGACTTGAACCGATAACTGAGGTCGTTTGGATAAAGGTAAGCGGTTATCGGAGCATGATAATAGGATTAAACCATTCACCCGAATATTAATCCCTTTGACCCGTTTCTTTTTAGATGTAGGTGCTACTATAGAGGGTTATGAGTCTTCCCTCGGCGCCTATCGCCATTGATGTTGTTCTAGGTGTTGTGATACGACAGCGGTATCACGAAATGTATATGCACCGGGCTGTGATGCATCCCAATGGGAAGGTGCTCCCTGTAGTAGCGAAAAAAGGATCAAGGTGTCCGGTTTGTTTGTAGGATATGGGAGGAGGGGAGAGGAAGCTGGTGGCGTGTGAGACGTGTATGAATCCGATACACGAAGAGTAAAAAATGTGATTTAACACGATTACCAAACATACACTCCATGGTTGGTCATGTAGATATTAGTATGCCGGTGCTTGCTTACTCTAGAAGCATATAAGCAGTTTACATAAGCAATGCTTACTTTGAACTTGAATTTCGTAGCTTTTGCTTCATGACCACCCCATAGAAGCTATCATCATATTACTGAAAAGGAATTCAATATTCTGATATCCTTGACTAATAAAAAGTCAATATGTAGAGGCAATGCCAAACACCCCTTATCAGTCATCTTATTACTTATCAACATAACCACCTGATTAGTAGGGCAAATGTAATTATTTTGACTCCGCTTGCTAACACCTGTAGCACAAGGTTCCATGTTTACTATAGGGGAACTAAAGATTTTATCCTTTTCTTTTAAATTCTCTTAATTTACAGAATACCCTGTAATTCGTTCTGCAATAAAAAAAGATGCAGGAGGCACTGATGTATGGTGGTTTTGTGGAATCAAAAGTGGCTCTTCATGGGGGTGTTGAGGAATGAGTAGGGGCATGTTTGAGATGGGTTAAAAATACCAACAAAGGGAGGGAAGACAAAGATTATGATCTTCTTGGTTGATCGTTGTAGAGGAAGAATCACATAATTGTTTATGACGCGATTGGTCCTCTGGCAGATGCCGTTGGAGGGGAGTTAAATCAGGTAATGCCTACTGATTTATGTAGTACCCTTTGTTATTATGGTTTTATTTATATCTTACACTCGTGCCTGAGTATAGATATAGCTATAGAGGATTTATGTATGCATGATGAACACTATCGTTATGTACAGCCTAAATAACTTGAAGTCTTGATGACCCCACTAATTGCAAAGTGGTAGCAAGTTTCAAACCTGTATAGGTGTTCTGCATCGTTATCTTATTGTTTTTGTTTGTCACATCTGTAGATGGCTGACACGACAATGATGGAGAACATGACAATCCTAACAACCAATGATCTTGACGGGTTTCACAAGGTATAAAGCAATTGTTCATGAGAAAAGAAACTAAGATAATTACTTGCACTCATTTATTGTTATGTCGTCTAGGGATCGACAATAAGAATGTTGTTTTGCCTGTAAATTTGTATATGGACAGTGGCATTCAAATATGTCGTTAACTGGATATATCAAAATGTGCTTTACTGTAAGTAACTTTTACACAACAGCAAAACTAAACTGATGACGTGTTCATAATAAAGATGAGAAATTGAATACTATTTCTTTTTTCCAGGCTGCTAAACTCCAAGGATGGATCGCAAGTGATGGGCAGCAACCCCCTAGAACAAGTTATGCAGGATATCGGACTTGCACTACTGATGTAGAATAAAATTTGTTAGACAAAGCTAAAATACGTTGTGTTGCGATAAATCTAGGTATACCAGACATCATTTATTTTTTCATCATTTATTTCATGAATAAATAATGTAAATACCCAAATTATTTTATCCCAAAAATCATTGTACTTATGTTTGACCTGTTTGTTTTCAAATCATTGTAATACGAGTATGCAGGATATGCATTCATTTGAAGCTGCTAATCAGGAACAGGTTTCATTTTCCAGTTAACGACCTGATGATTTTGGTCATGGAGGGAAGCAAACTGTGGAGGAAAGTCACCAGGCGGTTTCTGATCCAAGTGAAAATCAAGTTTGAAATCAGAATCAGAAACATTTTGCCCTTACAACATCCTATGGGTCGTTGATGCCAGGAAATAGTATGAGACAACCAATGCAAAAGCCGGAAGCTCAACAGAGTATGCATTACATGGGAAACAGCAATGCTGCAATGCAAATAGAGGCATTGTAGGCAATGCATGATATGGCTCTTGAGCGGAACATTGATCTTTCACTTCCTCAAAATGCTCAGATGATGGCTCAAGTCATTCAGTCTAGAATGCTTGGTCAACAAAAAGTCAAGTAAAGCAACATAGGTCCACAGTCAAAGCAGCAGGTCCCTTCTCCACAACTTGCAAGTGAAACTCCTCTACGTAGTCATGCATCTGGGCATTCGGGCTCTACCAAAGCAAGACAGGCGATGTAACCTGGTCATCTGGGATGAATCTCAAATACCTTTTTAGTTAACAGTTCTGGTGCCGCTCAAGGTCAATAGTTTCCTATTGATGGGAGGAAGAACCAGTTACCATCTAGACAATCTACCACTAGCGGTAGCAGGATGTCATCTATGCCTCCTCCACAGTCACCTGCTAACATGAGCCAGGGCATGTCAACTGGCTAGGAATCACTGCAAAACCGAAAGTTATTATTATATGTTAAGGTTCTAGGTAACTCATATGCCTACCTGCTGGCTATTGGTTTTCTGCTTCGAAGAGTGCAGCCTTTCATGTATTTCTTTTTTTACTATTGGTGTGCTTGTGATAGAAAACCTACAGCAAATCCTTATGAGATAACTCAACCTTACTTTATGTTTTAACGCTTGAACGGATTGTGTAGTGTTGTGTTAATGGTATGCGTACCTTTGGCATGGTTGCCTTGACTGTTGGGGTCAAGCAAATGATCTGTTTTTGTTGCAATAAGGTAATTTTTATTTATTTACACTATTTTGTAAGAATCTACCTAAAAAGAGTCATGTGTATGATTTTTCGCTCTGTATAATCCTGGTGCAATTAGTTTTGTTAGCGTTATTTAACTTTAGCATTTCTGTACTGTAATACCATATAATCTCAGCAAGAGAAAAAATGTTTGTAATGTGTTCTGAAGTAGTTCCAAAACCAGGTATGAAGTCACAAAAGAATTTAAGAATTGCATGTAGGTGTTGAAGGTCATTTGATGCATACGCTGCGTCTATCGTGCTATGCAGAAACTACAGGGTACAAAACATTGCTAAGATGCATATTCCGTCAGGCGTGTTGAAGCTACAATTTGAGGGTAAGTATGTACACCTTGCTATCCGAAAAATCAGGTGGTCGAGAAATGTTTATCCGAAGAGATTGCGCAGGTTTGCTTGGCTTATCATGGTTTATATTTTCAATTTTGAAACAAACAAGTTATTAACTTTGTTATTGGTATGATTGTATAAAAAGGTTAGGACCATATCAGCAAATTGATAGCTGAAAATTCTTCTCTTTTTTGGGTTTTGGTTATTGTAGTTTTTGATGTTGATGATTTCTAAATGTTCTAATTTGTAGGCATTATCTTTATTCGGGATCTTCTTGGCAGTGGATGTCTTATGTTTGATGTTACTAACTGGTCTGAAACAAGGACGGCTACAACATCTGAACTATCAGTAACCAAAGAGATGTACTCTTCCAGAGTTCGCTTTTCAAACTCTCTTTCTTTTTATTTTAGAGGTCTTAGTGTCATGTTTATCAGAACTATATGGTACGGCTGACTTGGACACGTTGACCACTGACTTGCTCATTCAGATTAGTAAAAAAATGGTTATTAATTCCTACCGTTGGATTAGTCTTAGGTGGGATAACCTCTAATATACGTACAGAATTAGAAACCAAGCTGTAAGTGTGACATAAAAATTACTATTCGGTTATTACCTGCTTGGGTTCACGCGACCAGTGCGTAAGTGTGGTAAAATCACACTCTTTACATTTTGCAGGCTGATGCAAAAACTATGAAATTCAGACACAGAGGTTTGAAAAGAGGTGGCATGTGGTGAGATATCCATGGATTTGAAGAGAAGAAGGTTGCAAGCATTGTTCGAGAAGAACAAGTTGATATTTTGGTGGAATTACTGGTCATACGGCTCTGCTGTTCGGGTTTGTCTACTGATGGCAGTGCATTGTGTACAGGAAGCTGGGATACTAATATCAAGGTTAGATTATTGACCTAAATAGGTTGAAGTTGTCGCCACTAGGTTCTAGGACACACTTTCTTACTTATAAATTACATTTGTATTGTGTTCACAGCAAGATTTGGCAACAAACTTATAGCACATTGGAAAGAAACAAACATGCAGGTGTATATGATTTATGCTGAATACCTCAGTTGTACCTAAAATGTAGCATGTCTCATCTTTTTGCTTCTTTTTATTTCAGCAAGTGTATTTAATTCATCACAGATACAGGATTGCAATTAAAGCACCAACTGCAATAAGAATGATCTCATTGGTGTTTAGACACTTCAGGTTGTTTCTATTTTTATGGGGTCATTTTTGTATGGGTCAACACTGGCTGTGTTGGAGAGACCTGAGTTTTTTTCTGTCTTAACCTGTCTTAACCTGTAATCTTTTGTGCCATTTATCGTTATAAAATCATCTTATAGTAGTATTGTTAGTTCTAGGAATATGCTAATGATATTTTCCGATCTTTTATATGGATTATATATACATGTTATGCGACTTTGACCCATTTGACCGTGTTTGTTTTAGCTATTTGAACGCCTATTTGATCCGTTAGAGATTAAAGATAACCTGGATAAACCCATTAATAAGTAAATGTGTTGAAATTGCAGCATCTTCCGCGCTAACTTCAGTGATTGGCTATTTGAACAGGATGGCTCCAAAGTTTTAGTTAAAGGATTTCCTTGCTCAGATTCACATGATTCATTGCTTAAAGGTCATACAAAACAGTTTGGTCCAACAAAAAAGATGCTATAGGACAGCGGAATGATACCTACAACAAACAAGAACGTCCTTCGCTTGCTCCATGATTTTACCAATCTGTTTCTGTTGGGAGGTAATAATCGTCAATGCTGTAATATCAAGGGTGAGATAGTATTTCGAAAAATGAACAAATATTATGATACTATTTAAACTTTTGGACGTGTGTAGTCTGATTTAACGACTAGAACTTTTTTGTTTTTACTGAATTAAAAGTTATAATTAACTACTTTCTGCGTTATTCAGGCTGTTTTAATACTAGATGGTGTTTTCTGTTCATTGCAATATATTACTCTAATGGGTATTTTTATGCTACAACAGTATAATGCTAAGCTCAATAAATCAGTCTTCTAAAGATCATCATGGTGATACTACATTATTTAGAGGCAGCATGTGTGGGTCAACCTCTGAAACAATGAATGAGTCAACGTTTTTGCTTGTCATATCATTATGGTGATCTGCATTTTAGGGTTTGAAGGAGACGAATGACTACAAGCTTCTTTCTGTAGAAGGATGTCTTACGAAAATAATGGTCAGTTTCAGTATTTGATTTTTGATGAACATATATCAATAACTTTTTCAAGCACACATTACACTCGTGACTCCAAATAAGTTGTCTGTTTTGCAGAACACATTCCCAACTGAATTTAGTTGTCTGTTTTGCAGATACACATGTTAGATTTGGTGCTTAAGTCGTCTCCAAAAGATTCTAAGGAGCCTCAGACTGCTCGTCTTCTTCTTTACAAGTTATTTTATGATCAAACAGATCAAGGGATGACCTACTTTCTGTTCAATTTAAACAAGGCATTCAATGCACACAAACAACCAAAAAGGTACCTCTTTTTCTTCAAGAAGTTCTGCATTGACTTTCATTAGGAAATCTAGCAATCTCAACATTATCTAATCCTCTTGATTAATCAACTATTGAGGCTTTAAAAGTTGTAAATGCCTTCCAAAGCACCAAAAGGTGTATTGAAACACATTTGCACGAAAAGATAAAGAGAGAATTAGACGATCCTGTGAACTATGATATTTATAGTTTACATACTTTACGCTTTTTGCGGACTTGATGTGGTCTGCCAAAAAAGGTTCAAGAAACTTATATGGTTTTGGTTTCATTTTGCTCAGTTTCCAATTATTTGTTATAGAGCTCATTCATGTTTCTTAATTTTTATTTGAATTCCAGTTAAGATTTTGTCAGACTTTGTTAATAATGCCCCTGCTAAGTAGCAAAATACGAAATACGTTCACATTATATTAAAGGTTGTTTTATCAGTCCATAATGTTTAGCTGCCATCTGTTTGGAGACAAGAATGTTTACCCAGATAGATGTGAGAAATGGCATCTAGAACACTTAATGCTTTGTCGTTGCTAACGACTAAGGGTTGTTTGAATAAGCATATTTTTTGGGCTTAGGCTTATATTTAAATAGAACCTTATGGCTTATGAGTATAAGTTCTTTTACTAATCAGTAAATAGAATACAACCCGAAAGGACCATCCGATCTTCCTTGAATCAGTATCTTTGTTTCAACAGCTGATGCAAAAACCACATATTGAAACAACATAACGTTCACGGGGATACCACAGTTAAGTCACGTACATCTAAGTTAAGATTACCTCCCCGGGTAACCTAACATGAAAACCCCATCTGTTCACCCGTTATTATCTGTGAGTGCTCTTAGTATGAACTCCCTTTGTGCAACGAAGGAGTTAAGATGTGTGTGGCACTCCGATTTGAATGATTATCTGGTAATGGTTGTAGACATTCAGTTTCTATTGTTTGGATATACAGAAATGGATTCTGATCATCTGATTAGTCACTTAGTCAGGGACTCAGGGGTCAACTAATTTTTCTAGCTGTAGCTACACCCTGCAGCCAAATGATTCTGATTAACGATAATTTTATTGACTTATTTAGTAACAAAGAATCTGCTAAACAAGTATCTGATTGACAAAAGTTTAAACAGCTGCAAAGTGTACATCACGCCATTATGCCTGCAACTTGTATTGTAGGAGACGATCATCTGTTTCTAATTATTTTAATCTTCTAAATCACAATGCTGGACACAATAGCTATTGATTTTTATTATCAGTGCATTGTGTATTGTATTCTGAAAGCTTATGCAGCCTTCTTAATGTAAATCTTGTTGAAAATGTTGTAATTCAGATATGTTCAGTCTTAATACTGATCTTTGTGTATTACGTTTTCTTGCAGCTTTCAAATAAGAGAAGGGTGACTCTTACTAAGTTCAGAGGAAAAAGTTCGGTGTCTATAAGGGAGTACTACATGAAAGATGGCAAAGAGCTTCCTAGAAATATGTACTCATTAGAACTACTTATACTTGACTACGTGAGCTAATAAACGACCAGTGAGCTTCCTAGAACATTCTGATATCGACCAGTGAGCTGATAAAGGAAAGTTCAATGAAACATTTTGAAGGATACTAATCGAGCTTAAATGTTACAATCTTAGAACATTAATTGCAACCAAACATAAATATGTGTCTCGACATGTGTGTGTGTAGGTATCAGCACTGTAGACAAGTTCATGATGGTTCAGACTGAACTCATACCAAACAAGTTGCTGCCAAACAAGTTGCTGCCAAACAAGCTGCTGGTAGTTGATGCCCTTCGTCGTTTGGGTACTTTTGATTCTGTGAAGTGCCTATTAAGCAAAAGGAATACTGATAATACACTTTTTTCACAGTTTTATAAAGACCTGCCTTTAATTCCCTCTCTTTCAGGTCTGACAAATGCTTCAAGTTAGGTTGGCCAGTGGATCAGACATCTGAATTTTTTGTTTAATCGGTCTCGGATGAATCATCGCGGACTCACACTGTATGTTTAGATTTATGCATATATAAAAGCTAAAAAATCCTAGATTATTTTCTTCATTAACTCTCCGATTATAAAGGTCACCAAAAAATGTACATCATCCTAGCATTAAGGATGCACTTTTGGAGTGCTTGACCCTATTAATTTGTTAAGTAGTTTTCAAGTTTATAAATATCCATAGCAAGTTCTCAACATGTAATTGGTTCAAAAAAGTTATCAACATGTACATCTTTTTGCCATAGCATATACGGAGTATAAATGCGTGTATATTTTTCTTGCAAAAATGTTGATAATTGGTAGATAAACCCACACGCTCTGCTACAATACTTAAAATGCAATGTTAACTGTTAAGGCAGACTTACCAGACTGCTCTTAGGCTTAGTCTTAGTTCAAAGTATGTAGTCATATGCCTATAGGCATTTTTCATCAAACTATCGGCACATGCAACTTAATAGTCTACAGAGTACTTACAGAGCTAGAACTACCACTCCCAGAACGGTGAAGTATCCCCCCACCAGCACCACCATGTTTCAATTCTTCATAGCTGAGTACCTTCCAAAGTTGGAGTTTAATTAAAACAGAAGACGCAAACTAAGGATGACAATGCTTCTAAAGGTAAGGGCCCTAAGCTGCCATCTTATTCATCACAGGTATTGCAAGTTACCTCGTCTCTTTGGTTGCTTTCTCATTGTCGCTGTTTCTTCTCCAGGTTAGATTTGTTCCGTGTCTACCCTTTCTGTGTAATGGCCAGTATCTTTACGCTCCTCATTTATTTTTATATTGTTTAATAGGCGCGACTCAAGGCAGTGGAGTAATGGGTCAGTCATGCTACATTGAAGGTTTCACACCTATAAAATCTTTGGGGTCCACCGCGCTTCTATGTAGGATTTACCCGTTTCAAATATAAATTATTAAAATCGGACGGGTTACGACGTTGGCGCGTTTCCAGTTTGCTTAGGACGAGATGAATCAGGTGAACTACGATTTTCGAGTGACGGTTTAAACATTCGAAGCTTTATAATACACCAGTAAATTTTGTTTCGAGCCTGAGAGCAATGCTTAATTATGTTTTTTTTTTGAACGGCAGTTTGGTGCAGCGGAGTATCTTGCATGCCACCGAGGCACCAAGTCTCTCAATCCGAGTTCGAATCATCTCACGAAGAGAATATCAACCCCCATGCTAGCCGCCAATTCTGGGAAAATCCCCCATATAGGGAATGACAGGAGTCGAACCCTTGACCTCCCCCACATGGAGACTATAACCAAATGCATCCATCCAACTGAGCTAGACTTCATTTGCGCTTAATTATGTTTTATTTACATTGAAGGTTTTCTTCATTTTGGATTAGTCTTATGTGTTGTGAACTTTACTTACGAATGGTGATCATCTTTAGAATTTGTAGTCTTCTATTACTTAATTGGAGTTTAGCTTTTTAATTTAAAAATCGATTTCTGATTATATTGTGAGGGTTAGATTTTGGCTACGTCTACTCTATTTTAGGTAGTACAGCGAACATGTTGACCTAAGCTTTTCTAAAACGGTCCGGTTGCAGAGTCCAGTGAGTAAATTTGTTGCCAAACTATGATAGGTCCGACTGGTTATTGCACAGAAACAGGTTTATAAAGGAACCCCAAATCGTGAATACGACAATGAATCTGAATACGAAAGCAACCTTACAGATTATCGTATTCGTCATGTTTGCTCCATAAATCATCTTTGCTCATTTTTTGGCTGGAGATTCATTGTTTTATCTACTCAGTATCTTACTTGCTGCAACCTATTTGGATAGTTTTGATTAGGACTGCCCTGGACTAAAACTAAAACTGTAATTCTACTTCACAAGTATCCATCCCTAATTTAGGATATGGTGGGTCACCGTGAGCTGTGAACAAAATCTCTTTTCTATATGACTCGTCATGCATGAAAAACGTATAATAAATACGATTAAGGAGGCTCTAGGCCGTTGAGCATCAGAATACGCTTAGACATTCGTGTTAACTTGTGTAAATCCATACATCCAAATAATGTCTGGTATGTAACTCAATACTAAATTAAGTCTGTTAACACGGATGAAGAAACTGATGATTAAAACACACGTGTGTGCAGGTACAAGCGGATGGAAGAATGTGTAACTCCTTATCCCGAGACAAGCAACTCACACGATGTTTCTGGTGGTGAATTAAAGTCGTTCCCCTTACTACACCTTCATTTTATTTGATATTTTATTTTCATTTTGATTGCAATTTCATTAATTTCTACCATAATTTGCAAATCTCAATTCAGCAGCTTAACATCTGTTCTTTTTTATTTCTTTGGTATCAGGCATTCTGGCATACAATTTTGGAGCACCATTTGTATGGATTACTTCGCTGCCAGTTGCTGCATATGTCGCTTTCACGTTCGCTGTGACACACGTACTTTGTTCCTTTAATTCCTTTTGCTTTTCTCCCTAAATTCTATCAACTTATTTTATTTAGCTATAGATTGTCTGCATCACATACTGCTGCAAGTTACGTTACCATGCAATAGCGATTGCACTCTCTTTAATGGAAGCTTACCCACCGAGTGTTCATCATGCTGCAAACAACCTTGTAGACTCGACGTGCAAAGTTGGGACCCCAGATGCCGTAGATATCAATGCTACTACGGAAAAGGAGTTAGGATTTCCTGACTCTGGGTTGCTGATCAGCAGCTCAGGCAACAGAGAGCACTTTAGCAGCTCAATGATGTAACAACATGCCTGGAGACCACAAAGAGGGTTTTTTGAAAGCTATGTGGCGATTCTTTGTGCTTGGCTGTTTGAACATTTTTTTCATCCGTAATCACTTATTACCTTCTGTATATGATTTAACGCATATTTTTCCATGGTCTATTTTCTTCATAAATAGAAAAATAGGTAATGTTTGCCATATAGTTAGTTGGGCTTAACCTTGATCAGATGTGAAAAATAGGCAACAAGTCAAAATAGGTTTAGGTTGAAACAAACTTTTCATTGGTTTTTTCATCATACTACAAAGCTTTCTGGGAATTGATGATGCTAGAAAGGAGTAAGCGACAATTTTCGCTTACTAAAACATGTGATGCAGCTGAAGATTGGTATCTAGCTTGCTTAGTAAGAAGGTGGATGGTTTTATAACCAATCACAATTTTAAGCATATAAACGAGTCATCCAACATAATTTATAAGTAGCCATTAAATATGTTTGGATGAAGAAAGGTACAAGAAAACAAAGGGTCTCCTTTCAGATAACTTCAAAAGCTGGAAAAAGAAATGGATTTGAGCAATTATTAAAAATAAAATAGAATATGAAACTTAGCATTCCTCATACACAAATTCATATCACGTTATGAAGCAGAGGAAACGGCACAAAAAGAATGGGAGAAAAAATCTAGAGAGAATAATAGGTCACTACTGGTATGTACTATGTACTATTCTCAAGTCCCAATTTCTAACACAAGAATGATAATAAAGCTAACGCCCAAGATTGCAACCGTCCTATGTATATATATAAAATATATGTCACACATAAATTAAGAAGTAAGAGACAATTATAATGGGCCAAGTTGATCGAGAACCAAACAAAACTAAATAAGCCCACTATTTTTAAGGACAAAGCGTTGTCTATTTTTTCTACTTAAGGCAACCGAATCATATGGCTATGGGTAGGTAACATTGTTGCTCTGCAAGCATTTGACTTGTAAAACGGAAAAACAATAAGAACTTTAAATTATATTCGTCAATATATACATGTCGCGATTGCATTTTCTTATCATGCATTAATGACAACCAACAACAAATAAGTTGTAGTTCATATAGGGCATCAAACGGTTAAATTGTGATACCGATTCTAATTCAGTTTCTGTTTTAGTTTGTGGAATTCCCACATCAATAGTCAGTCGGACTAAGTATCAAATGAAACACTTAACAATCACACTCTTATTATTCATTTAACAATGATAAGAATATTTCATAATTTTTTTAGTTTTCTCATAACGTGTGTAAAAATTTCCTTTTCTTTTTACTCTATTTGTACACATTCACTTTTATACATGTACGATTTCGATTAATGAGTGATATTGAAAATGTACATTTTTAATTCCCTCTGTATTCACTTTACAAACCGAACCCCTCGTAGGTTTATGTATATTTGTAAATTAGCAGGACTCCAAACACACTCGTTGTCGTTAGGTGTACCGAGGTGTAATATTATCAAAGGTTCGTTTATTTTTAACAAAAATAAAATAAAAAATACAAACAGATATTTATACAACAAAAAATTCAAATAGGACAAACATTGCCGTTGAGTGGGCTAAGGCCTAAATATACAAAAAGATTAGTTTTCTTTTAGTTTTCTTTAATCAAAAAACGAGTCTCATAGTCAACATATATAACTAATACACAAACGTACTTTTAGAAAAGATTAACGGAATTAATCCGCCCATTATTAATACAATCACAAAAATTATAAACGCTATATGACCAACTTCAAATAAATATAAATAAAACAAAAAAATAATTAAACATAAATTGCACGTCAATTAACCATAGCCTATAACTAAAATATAATATAAAATAAATTAACAAAACACTTAACTCAAAAAACACAAACAAAAAACACTTCAGAAAAACAAAAAAACGACCCCGCCCGTTGGGCGGGTTACGACGCTAGTATATATATATATATATATATATATATATATATATATATATATATATATATATATATATATATATATATATATATATATATATATATATATATATATATATATATATATATATATATATATATATATATATATATATATATATATATATATATATATATATATATATATATACTAGCGTCGTAACCCGCCCAACGGGCGGGGTTGTTTTTTTTGTTGTTACCGAAATTTTATGGTTCGTGCGTTTTTAGTTTATTGTTTTTCTTAATTTAACCATTTAACTTTTAGTAAACTTTTTGGCTTTACATATGTTTTTAATACAGCTGATATATTTATTTGTGGTTATGTTTTATTCGTAAACCTGCCCATATATTTTTGAAATGTTCCAAAATCATAAAAAAAGTTAGCATGCCATCATTCATAAGTATATGGGTCGAATTTTCTCTTCTCAGCTAATCAACATACGAATAACTGAACATATTTTGCAACTTTAAAATTTTGCTATCAATAATTGGTCGAATTTTCATTTCCAAAATGCATCTCAAAAAATATTTTGCTACTTCAAAATTTTAACACGATATTCACATAACAGTCGAAGGCTAAAGGAGAATAAAAATGATTCTAATAGGACAAAACACGTTAATTGAGTAGTTAAATCCTAAAAATATGAAGTAATCGAACATGCACTTATAAGAGCATGAGCAATGGGTAAACTAAAAAATAGCTTTTTACTATTCTACAAAGCTTTTGGAAAGTGTTTTACCATTGCATGCAAAACTTTTTAGAAAGCTTTTATACAAGACTTGAGAAACCTCAAGTTATTTGAAAAAGTTATAGTCATAAAACATGAGATGCATTTAAGACATTAAATGCTCCAAGTCATTGAAGACTTTGAGCATTGTAGATGCTCTACAAGGGCCTTACTATAATGCATTTTGATGTGTTTAGAAGAAAATAATTACTCGTAGTTTGTAGGACAAGTTGCGCATCACTTTTTTGTTTCTTTTGCGCATCACTTTTGTTCTTTTGCATGTATCAATGGAACACAGGTTGGATGGGTTTTAACAGTTATATAAATTGACCGAGATGTACAGAACTCATTTTAACCCTATGTGTCGTTGATTATGAAGGTTTGTATATGGGTTTAAGACATAAAATAGCCGTATACTTTTTTAAATGTATCGATATGATACGTGTACTATTTTTATTATTTATATGATACGTGTACTTTATCAAATGTATCAGTATCACCACTTTCTAACCTGCAACTGGTAAAACCGGTAAACAATTCACCATTAGAATATAGGTCAATAGCGATATTTTTTATGTTGGAATTTCGTCGGTATTCATGGTTTTCGACGAATTTGTGACATTAATTTTCTGTCGCATTTACAATTTATTAGAAAATTTTACTTGGTAAATTTTTCTCAATAAATACTGTAATTTCATAAAAAAAATCGTAGTTTTATTAGAAAAATTGTAACTTAAAAAAATTCGTAATTTCTTATAAAAAAACTTGTAATTTAAAAAAAATCGTAACTTCATAAAAAACGTGTAATTAAAAAGAAAAAAAAACATAAAATTAATTGTTTTAAAAAAAACGAAATTACATAAAAAGTTTCTCTAATTTCTAAAAAAATCGTAATTTCATAAAAAGTAATATTTTTTGAGTTTTTTTTTTCAGATTTTCAAACAAAAATTCAATTTTTTTCGACTTTATTCATATTTTTTTTCTTTAACTACATCCGTCATAAGATTTTTTTTGTATTATTTTTATTATTTTTTTCTAGATATCTTTTCGAATTTTTTTTAGAGTCTTTTCCAACAAAAGATTAATTTTTTTCCATCATAAACTTTTGTTCCGAATTAAAATAATAGTTGTAAAACTTTATTAAAAAAAATTATAACTTTAAAAAACGTGCGATTTAAAAAATCATAAAAAGTAATTGTTTTAAAATATATCGTAATTTCATAAGAAAATTCTTTAATTTTTAAAAAAATCGTAATTTCATAAAAAATAGCTTTTTTGATTTTTGCTTTTTTCACATTTAACAAAAAAATTCAATCGAATTCTTTTTCTTATTTTTTTTGAATTTTTTTCCTTTAACTACATCCAACATAAGATTATTTTTCGAATTTCTTTTCATAATTTTTTTCCGATTTCTTCCTCATATTTTTTTCAAAAAAAATTCAATTTTTTTTCAACATAAGAATATTTTTCGGAATTCTAATATTAGTTGAAAAAGTTTATGACTTTTTTTCATAAAATTTTTTGGCACTCATAATTGTTTTTGACAAAAACTTTAAAAAAAATAATATTGTTAAAAAAAATTCATAATTTTTTTTCCTGATATTTTTTGATTTATTTTTTCAGATTTTTTTCAACAAAAAACTTATATTTTCCAAATTATAATAGTAGTTAAAAAATTATTAAAAAAAAATTCGAAAAAAATATTATTTTGTTGGAAAAGAATTGTATTTTTGTTTTGGAAAAAAACTTTTCAAAAAAACAATTTATAAAAATAATAATTTGAAAAGTTAAAAGACAAAAAACAAACACCCGTTAGTATAAAGGTCTAACTGTGCAAATGTTTAATACACACGCTCGTTAATCATTTGCCACGTAAGCAAAATAGCAGGTTAAACAGGTAGGAAAATGGGTACATGTACCATATTAGCCGGTTTACTCTATATAGAAAAAATAAAAAAAAAGTATCCGTACCATATCGATACACATTAAAAAGTCCATAGTTATTTTATGTCTTAAACCATTTGTATATCGATGGATTCTATGATTAAATAAGGATTTCAAAACACATCTTGCAAAATTGATAGTTTGCATTTCATTAAGGCACAGGGCACATAAGGAACAAATGTGAACATGAAACTTGAATATCAAATATATTCACGAATGTAGGTATGACAAAGAACAAGGACCATAAACTTTAATACAAACAAGTACCATCATCATTTTAGGATAACACAAATGTGACGTCTACTCATCTCATTCTTTATTCCTCACTGCACTACATATCCTTAATTTTCCAATAAAAAGATTACTCCGTGTATTGAAAGTAATTAAACCGCATCTTCTTCATGTGTTCAACTTGTGTTATAGTGTCACTTATCAAAATAAGTAATGTATGCTTTCTTTGTAGTAAGGATAAAAATATAATAATATATCTGACATGTATATGGCGCAATGCATGGCTTTCCCTCCCAGGTCCAGAAGAGAAAAGAATAGTAACTTCAGATGTACCTGCTGCAACAGATCTAGTACCACATGTGGTTAGAAGACCCATGTCATGCCAGGTTATCGCAGATGTGTGAAGGACTTTGTGGTTGAGTGCCATGACTATGGTAGTATAAAGTTCACTGGGGAGAGGGATGTGAGAAAGCTTGATCTTGAAACTCTTATCTAATTTAACAATCGAGAAGTGATTGTTTATATGGATGAGAGCAAGAAACCTCCAGTTGGTGAAGGCCTTAACATACCAGCTGAGATAACGCTTCTAAATATCAAATGTGTCAATAAGCGAGATATTGAGGATCAATACTATGAAGATTCTACTAATTCCCTACAATCAAGCTCAATATGACTGAATTCAGAAGAAATTTGAAAAATACAATGCATGATAGCAAGGAACTTGATGACGATATGTCCAAAGCATTAGTTGCCTTGAATCCTAATGCTGCTTGATTCACTTAATATGGTTTTTTTTAAAGTCTTAAAAGGATACAAGTCAAATACGTTGAACCAATTCAGAAGTAATGTATTATTTTCTTGTTGAAATCTCCTAAATCACTTTACTGAACTGGAAGTTGAGTACGATTAATATAATATGCTTTTTGTTATCCTGTTTGACAAATTCATTATTTTTGGACAGACACAAATCCAGATCAATCCTAACCGTTTTGACCCATTTTGACTCGTTAGATTTCCCATTCTGCCATCTCCTAAATCTCACACAGAAAATAGCTATAAGAATATGATTAGCTGAGATTTAACATTTACCTTGTGGGGGCATCCAAGACTTGTTCGCCTACCAAAAACGAAGGTCTTACATACCAGTGATTCAGCAGATGCTTCAATTCCCCTAGCGTGCTTCAACAAAAATGCTGCATAGCATTTAGCATCTTCTTGTGCAGCAATGTTAACTTCTACAGATGACTCAACAACCTACTTTCTTCACTTGCAATAGTTTTCCTCTTTTAGCAAGATATCTTGCTCTCATTGCAGTCCGTCCCAATTTTTGATACACTTCAATAATTTTTTTTATGTTAAATTACTGATATGATCAGTTACGCCCAGCAAAGATGCTTCCTGAAAATTTGAATACAAGAAATGGCCTGTTTAATAAATAGAAGAAATGGGGTTTTCCAATGCTACTTTAGAAACAACTTACATGCACAAAAACCACTTAATTAAAAAGACCAACTATAATGACGGACGCACAAAATAAGTTATAAGAAGAAGCATTGTGTAAGAAAACAACAAAGACCAAGATTAATAATATATGCAATTATAAATATCATCAAGAATTGTAGATAACAGATACGTGGTGACGTTTACATATCTTAAAGTAAAATAATAAATCACAAGATTCTGCTATGTAGTTGATAGAGACGTTAAGTCATACACTTGTAGATGTGAAGATCAAAAACCGTATAAGAATTTCATAATATTCAACAAAAAAAGATAGGCACATGAGGTTGTCACAAAGGGTCTGATTGGCTGCCAATAGGTTAATGAGACCAAGCCATAAGTCTAAAAATATCTTTTTCATTTGCACCCTATAAGCTTAATTAGACTAAAAAAATCATAAAAGGTAATTTTGTGTGGAAAGTAAACATCAAGCAATCTTCATACTGTTGGGATCTCGCTGTAACTTCTTATTTGACTCCACCATAATTCCTAAAAATCCTTGAGCTTCCTTAACAATGAAGCAAAGATACGAAACCATGAGCATGGCATAATATATGATATGAAGGCACAAAATAGAATCTTTGAACTATCTCCTGAACGTTCGTTTCACAAGATTAATACCGACCCTTGTCTTGTTGTTTACACAAGCACACCTTTTAAGAAAAATGGTTATAAGGTTTACGTGCAACGATCTGGTTAATACAATAGGTTCATGGTGTTGTATAACCCAAAGTATATCTAAAAAAGTATAGTTGAATTTTTAGGAAGAAATTCTAAGTAATCAGCATTGAAAAGGCGGAACACGAAAATGAAAAAAACGATGGTATTTGGAACTCCCCATTTGGAAAACGTTTACTCGTCGTCTCAAAATCTGTTCTTTATATCATATTCCAGACATAAGATGTGACTGCTCAAAAATTAGTGATCTTGCTATCTCTTTCATCTCCTCGTCAAGATTTAATACTTCCCTAAATTTGCCTACAATGTAATACACTTGAGAGTTGAGACTATATGTAATTTAAAATTATAGGACAAAAAAAGCATATTATCTCTTTTGAATATAAGTTTTCGGATAGGCAGGTTGGATAACAAATCAAGATGGTTAAATTTATTGTAGGTCGGGTTGGGTTGTCCCTGAAACACTTCTGTGTGTCTTGTTTAGAGAATTAACAACAAATATGAATGCAAAAACGAAATTATACAAAAAAAAGCCTTGGCTTTATTCTAGCTTAAAAAGAAACCATAATACTTGTGTCTATCCTGCAATATTGACAATTGAGTTAAAGCTGAATCTGAAAATTTTACGCATCCATCTAATGACAATGACTCTAAATGCGGATAGCGCTTAAGCAATGTATCAATGCTAGGGAAGATCAATTTAACTGATGTGAGCATCCAAGGTTCAAGTTTTTACAACCTGGAATATTAAAAAAAGAGGGATCCCGTCCAGGTGGAAGTTGTGTTCAAGTTTAGTTTTTGGACGTCTAGCCTGGTCCCTTATACTGCGTATGGAAGCGTTTAAGCAATGTAAGACATGTACCTTAAACGGAAGAGAACCATTCACAGCTTAAAATACATCAAGAACAATTTGTTGTATCGCTGTATGTGTAATTTTCCAGGCCTTTATATACCTGATAAATGCAAACATGAAAACGGTTAAAATGTAAAAAGCTCTATACGAAATATATTAGACACGCTTGTTCTGCAAAAAAGTACTTTCTAATTTATTTGTTTTGCAATCTATTTTGGTATAAACACAATGTTTTCGGCTAGTTTGTCAAAACCCATATATATATTTAGGCTATTTCGATCAATTTTCTCTTGATCCCCAGCTTAGTGACACCAAAGCAAACCATGTGGTTTTATTATTAAAAAAGGTGAAAAAAGAAGCAATAAGTACCAGAAGTACCGTCAGAATCATCAACTTCACTTACAGAAATCTTCATAATCCGATGACTCAATTAATTTATTGATGTAAGAGCTTCAGTTGCACTACAATCACCTCCCACCTTTAACCGGGAATTCTCAATAGACAATACAATAAACCCAATTTGATCTGAGTTGGGACCAGTGGGAAAAAACGCTAAAGTTGAATCAATACCGGGCAGATTATTTTACTAAATAGTGATGACAGTCATAAGATGCACAATAATACAAAAAATGGTCAACATTTAAAAGGGAACACCATTATTACGAAAATAGTATTACTACACTTAACAAAAATAAATGACATTACAAATTAGACATATAAATAGAGAAACAATAAAGATGAAAGGTGAACATGAGAGACAAATATCAGTAAATTCTCAAAGTTGCAAAAGAAAAACACCAAAAATCACATAAACGTCGTCTTCTGTAATCTTAAACTTAAATTGTCTACAAATAGTGTCTTAGATTTATCTGCTAAGAATACTTGTTGTACAAATAACTTAATAAGCACAGTTTCATCCCACACCCCTTATAATAATTTAATATTCAATTGCTATCACAATCCTCAGCCGTTTGTAAATAATATGGAATTCGATAAATTAAAAACAAATAGCTATACGAACACAAACCCGTTGCGCAGACGTACCCAAATCAGCCCATACTGCCACACCCATGGTGCCACCTTTGTTGCCCTTTTTAGGTATCTTTGTTGCCCTTTTTAGGTATCTTATACCATTGCATCCACTCTGTGTGCATTCGCTACTAAACCAGTTCCTCACTTCCTCTCACTCTTGTATGCTGACACGCTGAAACATAAATTAATGGTTAAAACTGCACGAATTGTTGAACTATGAATCAGACACATTTTGACCCTTAGAGAAGTCCATATTTCTTACACTTAAATATGTATGTGCAAAATAATTACATGTGCTCAACTTAATACACATTCTCAGAAGGAGCAACAATAGCTGGAGCCGATAAAAGGAGACGCATGCCTGTATATCAAATTAAAGAAACACTCGTTTAGTGATAAACTAATTCACATCTTGAAATTGACTTGTGGCTTGCATATGCAATAAAAATTTATACCCGTGTGAGAGGCTTTACCTGAAAAGAAAGCGTTCATATATATAAAAGTCAAAGATAAGGGCGAAGAGTTGTAGAAATAAATGAATTCTAAGATGAACCTTAGTATTAAGTCAATATGTCACCATGTTAAAAAACGCATCTGGAGCTCCTGGTATCTTCGGATACAACTGAACATCAAAGTTCCAATAAGGTCTAGCTTAAGAGAAAATCTGCGTGAAGAACCAGAAACTATCATAAGATATACATATCATGCAATAAATCGTCAAAGTTAGACAAACAAAAGAAGAGATATCTCTTCAAGTGACAATATTGATTCTGATAGTGATAGTAGTAGGTAAAATGTGAATGCTTATTATTATGAAGGAGATGAAATAAACTGATGTTAGACAAACAAAAGAATGGTATAAAAAGTCAAACTAACCTTGTTGCCAGAGACCACTTGTGATGATATTTTATACATAGGCATAAAAAGTCTAGCATGGCTGCAAACTCGGAGTCACTTGGATCAGCATCTGCCTCAAAACCAAATGCTAATGATGCAATTTAAGTCTGCTTAAAAAGAATCTAAGATAAACAAACCCCACAATGAGACCACTGAACACTTGGAACATATAGAAAATAATGCAAAAAAGAAAATTTATGTTAATGTACCTTTTAACAGCAATTGGCTAAGGTACAAATGCTGGTACGGGCTTATTCAAACAAAGGTAGTTTTGGGGGGAACTGGACGCACGGTCATTGAACATATCCTCATTGCAAACTTCCCCTCGATTTGGACACCACCTATTCTTTGCTAAACAGTGGTAGTGATTAGCTAGAGGTTGTAAGCTTAGAAGAAAACTTACAGGGATTATTGTGGCCGACCCCATCTGCTCTATCCATTGTCAAATAAAAACTTTGTAAACGATAGCACTTACCGAACTTGATCTAATGTATGTTTAATTGCTTCCGATCTGCTAAGCCTCTTCAGTATGAGGTGCGACTTGGTCAACTGAGTAGGATTGGTTCAACTTTGTACCTACACTATTTGTATATTTGACTGTTCATCCTGAACAACCTTCTCTCTTTATTCAAACACGCCTGTATATCAACAAAAATATAAAATTAAAGTATTAGAAAAAAAGATTGGAGTTTTTTAGCAAGAAGTAAGCTTTGACTGTTTACTCAAATTTATCTCAGCCAGAATCAGAGATCCCATGTTTTCAGAATCATTCGGGCATGTGAATTTATTTTGTATAAGACGGGCCTGACGTCCTTCTGCTTATAAAGTTGCTTCAAAAGTGTAAGAAAGACAGAAGCTGTCTTTATTATTCATAAAATAATAAGTATATTTGTTAGTATAAATCAACCACTCCTCCATTACCTTCTCACCATTTACATGCCTTCATATATCACGCACTTCCTTGTTTAGCAAAACAAACGCTTCCTTGATTAGCAATTGATCTTCCTGATTGGATAAATATTTCTGCAAAGCGAATCAAAGAAGACAACTAACCTACCTACAAAGAAACCACCACAAATCTATGAATCTGTAATATAATTAGGGTTTTGAGAATTAAGGGACATACTCGTAATAATGAAAAAAAATAGTGGAATGGTGTTTTAAGGTTTTAGGGTTTGCAAATGGCTTTAGAAAAAATACGGATGAATATATTTTGTTGAGAATAAATCTAGGATTAGTTTTAAAAGTATAATTTAGGAATGGATATGTATTGTGTATTTGTCTGTATGTTTTACAGGAGTTATTAATAGAGTTTTAAGAGGAAATATCAAACAATTATTTAGCACAGTTGGTAAAGTTGCTTGGACTATAACAAAATAGACCCGGTTTCAATTCTTGTCAGTGGAATTTTTTAATAAATTTCATGAATTTTATCAAAACTGCGTTTTAAAATGCCCTTTTCAAAAATGCGTTTCCAAAACGCGATTTTCGAAACACTACGATTTCAAATCATTAAAAATGTGGAAAATGGAGATCTTTTAGGGGTTTCTGAAATCCTATTGGTTTAGAAGTGCCATGTCACATATGACTGGGATTAAGGGTGTGGTTTCAAATCGTAATTATACCTATATAATATATATATATATATATATATATATATATATATATATATATATATATATATATATATATATATATATATATATATATATATATATATATATATATATATATATATATATATATATATATATATATATATATATATATATATATATATATATATATATATATATATATATATATATATATATATATATATATATATATATATATATATATATATATATATATATATATATATATATATATATATATATATATATATATATATATATATATATATATATATATATATATATATATATATATATATATATCTTACCATCATTAATCAAACGGTCCTTTTATGTAAAGGATTAAGCCTTAATTTACATGTTAAATACTCAAGGTACAGGTTTTTATTGTTCGGCCAATTCAGGACAATCTATAATTAATTATTAACTTCTTCTTATTCTTAAAAACAAATATATGGTCCTTAATGATCACAAGCATGAATTTATCAAATTACAGCCTACACACGTGATTCACCAAATTTATGAATGCTACATGTGTATTAGTTAATCCAAACGACATCCCATGAAACTCATAATGTTCATTACAAGTTCTGGATGTAGTGATTGGAATAGATAATCTTTTTCGCAGATGCGAAGTTGATGATAACCATGCCATGGATCAAATCTTTAAAACATACGCTAGAACCTTGTAAATGATCGAACAAATCTTCCATTTCGAGTTATGGATATCGTTTTCGATTGTCAATTTACTCAGTTCACAGTAATCTATAAATATAAGGAATGATAACACCATAGCTCTTCATGATGACGAGCTCGGTAGAATAAAATCTTTCTCCGACAACTCTCTCAGTTGTACGGTAATTCCTTTAATTCAGATGGTGCTGACGTACAGTGCACAAGCCACAGGTGCAGCACCGAAAATATAATCAATACCAATTTTAACTTGCCTTAATGGAGAAAGTCTAGGTAATTCACCAACAGTACTTCCTAAAGTTTTAAATAGCAGGAACATCTTTTAATAAATTCATATTAGGTTCTTTCTAGATTATAATATCTATGACTAATTCACAACCATTCATGGTATAATTTCAACTCATCCATCAAGAATTATTTAGATCACTTTTGATAATCAACATCTTATCATTTAGGGGAATTCAATTCGATTTCCCATCAATTAAGACAATGTCGTCATGTCATAACCAATCAATCCATTCTACTGGCACTATCAACTTTTCAGTTTTATTGCCGTCGATAAGACGTGATCTTCTCAAAAGACCAATAATAACTCTTAATCCTTCACAATTCAAGGATATATGGAGACACAACTACCATTAAAAGAGTAAGGTCAACGCATAATCTACGCGAGAGAATTTCAAATCAGATACAGACGACAACATTTAACGAATATGAATATATCTCATGTTTTCATAATTTGAGTACGCATTCGAAAGCTCCTCGGATCGTTACCCAGGTCATTCAAATGAAATTTAATCAAAAGAAATGATAGGAACGTCGATACATCCAGTCGGGTATCAACACTCGGTAATCATATACTTTTCCTAAGAATCTCACTACAAGAGAATTGGACAAGAAAGAATTGTCAATTGTCAAATAAGACAAATTCCACAGATGCGTAAATTCAACTCAGAAGAATAGATGCTACAGGAACATATGTAGGTGTCCCTAACACTATGTCCCTATTTTTCACTTTTTGCAGATCTCATAAAATTTAATCTTTCACAATCTTCAAGGAAAATGTAGTGTTTATTCATTAGTTTTATGGTGACTACTAATCAGCCTTGCATGGTCCATTCCAAATTGTATGTAGGCGCGCAACTATATACAATTTCAAGATTAACGATGCAATACTCAGTTCGTCAAAATTTTATCATCATGTTTATAATAAAAATATTTTCATGCTTAATTCTTAAATAAGAATCAATAATAAATTTACAAAGATTTTCTTTGTTCTGAAAACAATTAAGTTTTCCAAGGTGTTTTATAAACAACTTCATTTCAATAACAATTATTTATAAATCTCACTTTGTATAATCCTTATGGTGATGAAAATTCAATTTTCTCAAAAGATACTATTATATCTTATAAAAACAACGAGTGATCTGCAAAAGAGTGATGAAAAGTTGTTCACCAAGAACTAACTATAATACAATAGGAAATGAGCTTAGCCAATTAATCATGAGGTTCATGACTTCGATGGCACCCAAGAATACAAAGAGAATAATCCACAACGTAACTCAAATAGAGATGAGTACTTGCTCAATGGTTGCATCACTAATGCGAACATTAGGATTAAGCAATAAAAGATAGATAACATCGATACATGTAGAATTTAGCAATCAAAGGTAGTCTTTTTATTAATCACAAACAAGTCAAAATTGTACCGTAACACATTATGTGTCACTATGTCATACAATTCCAAGAACTCATCCTACTAATTGATGTCTCAGTTAAGTTAGGGATTTTTAAAAGATACCACAGTGAATACTAATCTACAAGAGTCATTAGGTGTCCCACCTGTCCCGGAAGATCCATCGGTCCCAATTCAGAAGAAGATTTCTTCAATTTATTTATTGGACACTAGGCATCCTCGTCATTGGACAATGGCCTAGGAACAACACTTAACACGAATCAACAATCACTTAAAACCTTATAATTCAATCACAGAACTTAACGACTTCCTCTTAACAATTACTTATTCCATACAAGTTAAATTTTACTTTATTCAAGTTTCAACCAATTTTATACTCAATTCGATATCCTACCTCATTTCCCAATACTTCAACTTTATTCTTAGGCCTTAATAGGGCAATAAAAGCTCGATATGAACAACACTTAATTTCCAATCCTATAGCTCTTACAACAATAATTATCAAATGAGTCACTAGTATGATATGACTCACACATTCAATTAAATTTCTCGAAAAGATACTAGTGGCATGAGGCTTTTGGGTAATGGTTCCAATGACAGCCTCAAGTGCAACCTTCACCCTTTCGATTTCAAATTTAAGAATTGGGTGACAACGAATCAGATGACACCTTTCCAGGTGGTAATGTTTTGTGAAACTCCACTCTATAAGGAAAGATCGTCATGACATCGATATCAGATTTAATCTCGCCAATTCTTCTTTAATATCACAATTGACTAATATCAACATTTCTACGAATATAAACCATTTGTTGGGATCATAAATATCCACAACTTGGTTTAGATCTAGGATAGCTAGAATTCCTACGAGAATAGCTTCGATTAATTTACTAGGGGATTTAGGGTTCCTTGTGACAATCTACGTCGTATAAATACCTCGTATAAAATCAAAATAATCATCAAACAATCATGAAATAAAATTACATCATATATATATATAATCCAAGTTAGTAACTCGGGAATTCTTCGGCACCGTTATAGTCAAAAGATTTTTAGACATTTTTAGAAAAATGTTTATAGTTAAAATATTTTGAAATGTTTTATTCAAAACCTTGGTTTTAAAAATCTTTCATTCTCTATAACGAGAGCTCTGGTACCAAACTGTAACACCCCCAAATTTATACAACTCAATACAGCGGAAGACTCGTTGGTGTTACGGGATAACACATTACTCACATCATAGACAACGCATAAAAATCGCGTCGTTTAATAATAAAAGCATTTCCATTCATAAATATCAAAGTTACATAGGTCCCAAGTCATTATATTTCATACAGGTTTTACAAAGCATTTGAATGGAAATCATTGTTTAAGTGCGGGCCATGAATTCTTGTTTTCTTCCTGAGAATTACCTTCAAGTACCTGAGATAAAACATGTTAAAAGAAAAGGTCGGCGATAACGCCGAGTGAATTCATAGAGTTTAATAAAATCCATCAATATAACATCGGTATAAAATTATTACCGAAAATCATTTTGTACAAATCATTGTAATAGGCCATGAAATAGCCAAAGTCATTTTATACAAATCTTTATCAAAAATCATAATATAGGCGTTTGCCTTCAAAATCATTATACGAACCATTGTCGTAAAAATATCGTACAATACGTTTTATAACATTGTATAAAGTTAAATAAAAACCGTTATATGAATATGGTTATATAAAATCAAAACATGAACATAAAATAAATAATAAGACCCCGTATTGCTAGTCAGGCAATATATCATAATTTGGTGCTTATAGCAGTATTTCGTTAATTGGATTATTACAAGCCGCATGACATTGTTACCTTACTAAACCAAACAACGGGTAGCTAGCCCGAAACTCAATTTTCCCATCTAAATTAGCGTGTCGTGACAATAATCACGCTTGTGTAATCTTCTCATACATAAATTCGCTTACCAATCAATGTGGCACGACGGGGATCAACCGTCAAGGCGCGAACTGGGGTGATCGTCCCCAAATAGTACTATTATATGCATAAGCGTCTACCAAATCCCGGTAGTTCACAATTCATGCTAATGGGACTTTTAGTGACATAACCTAACTTTAATAATCCATTTAATTTCATCTATCGGGTCATATAATCATTCATCGGGTCATACAATCATTCGGGTCCGAATCAATAAACAAACAATTAGGACAAATGGTGTCCTATTTTAGTAAAACTAACATGTTATCTCCCTCGCGGGTTTATAAAATATTTCATGAAAACATTCAAAAGAGTGCGAGGCTATGAACTCACGTTGATGTGGGAAGGCGGGTTATCGGCAATTCGGACGTACGGTACGTGCTTCAATCACGGAAACCTATATAAACAACAACCAGTCTTAGACTTTTGTCCAATGACTTTATCAAAATAACAAATATACATATGATGATTTTGTATATATGATGATCAAGTGGGTTTACATATTCTCTTTTACTCATTTTAGTGTTTATGTTTTGGTAACTTCTTACTAGTTTACTAGGTTTACCTATTTAGGTGTTTTAGGTCCAATAAGCCTATTATAAGTTCATTAACTTGTATTAATCCATTTCATACTTGTATTATCAGTATTTATACTTTACATGTTGGGCCCAAATGGGTTAAGCCTAATAAATAAGTTTATAATTGTTTTAGCCCATTTTGTTTTATTATTAGTCCAATAACGTTAACTTAGCCCGTTAATGTCCGTATGTTATATAGTTCGGGTTTTATCGGTTTTTACTTGTTATATATGTTTATATATCAGTATATGAGTTTATAAAAGTTTACATTAGACGGGTCCAACCGTCTAAGTTTTATTTAACAAAAACGTTAATTTTATGATAATAGCCGAAAAAGTCGTAAAAATCATGTTTATAGTTTTATAACTTATAAAACTTATCAAACTACCATTTTTATAAAATGTCCATTTATTTATCCTTTTTAATATTTATATAAATGTATTATATAAGTTAGTGGGTTTTAATTCACATTTTATACTATATTTACTTGAGTGCTTATATAATACTATTATACTTTAATTTCCAAAATCTGATTTTTACTCTTACTTTCACCATTTTTACCATATCTTGAGTTATACAAGGAGATAGAAGCTCATTTTTGGACACCATAAACTACATGATATGTGCTACAATTAACTTAGTTTTAGCTACTGCTCAATCCAACTCTAAGTATCCCTAACAGTCCGTCCAAAACTGACTATTCAGATTGGTACTCTAAACTTGTTTTGATCATATCTCACTCATTATAATGATTCCATTGCATGGCCAACTCTTACATGTGTACAAGACCTAATACTTACTGTATATTGATTCCAATTTGCCATTTTATCAGTCTAACATGTGGTTAGTTACTGTTTTTATACAGCCTGCTATTTAAGCAAGATTTAACCATTTTTACATGTAGTTTGTCCATCTTTTTACCCATGTTTATCAAATTTATCAGCACCAAATCCCCACACAATACTTTTATCATCATATAATCATCATATACATATAAAATAGGAAAGAAAATACATGATTACATAATCAAAATAACAAGAGGATGGGAAGAACAATCTTTATACCACCAAAGTGATGAAATGATGAGTTTTTGGATGAACAAGACATGGTTTTGGGTAACCAATCTTATGAGATATCAACACCACTTCTAGGATCACCAAGTATTTGTAGATTCCTCCAAAAATCAGCCCTTTTTCTTCATGAAAACTCCTTGAGAAATCAGCCCCAAACTCCCTTGAAAACTCCTTTTTACATGTTAAGATCACCTCCAATCTTCATCTTTTCAAAGGGTTATCAACATATGTTGAATATAGATGAAGTTTATGGTTAAATTGATGATGATGATGGGTGATTTGGGGTGGTGTTTGGACGTTCACCATGAGAGAGGAAGGATGAGAGAGTGGTTTGCATGTGGTGTGTGTGAAAAATGGTTTGTAGCTAGTAGTTTTGATGTGGTGAAGTGGTTTGTAAGCAAGCTAAGGACAAGTGTCCTTAGTTAGCTTATTAAGTTGACACCAAGGTGTTTGTATGGCTTATCTTGGCTGGTTATAAGTGGGGGTGGGACAAGTGTCCCACTTGTCTCATCTCCACTAATTTACGGGTACTCCTCGATTCTAGTTTCCTCGATTTGCGTGCCCTCGGGTCGTTTTACGAATTTTTTTTTTATAAATTATTAATCAACTGCACAAAACGAATCTAATAAAAATTGTCTCATAAAAAACGGAGTTCAAAAACGTAAATACGTAAGGTTTCCGGTTTTGTCGTAAAGGACGTTAGATTATTTACGTAAGTCCTAATCTCTTCTCGTAAATTTGTGAGTTTATGAACCAACTCAAAATTAAAATCCCAAAATAATATTCACGGATAAATTTATTTTCTGAAATGTCGGGCTGTCACCAAAGACGGTGTATGTAAACGTAAGCACATAACGTTGAATCCTCCGGTTTAGACGTAGTCGATGCTACTCCAAGACGTAAATCCAAATTACTTCCCAAAAATAAGTGAGTTCACAATATAACATTAAAATAATATTTTTAAATAATATTTGAGAATTAATATCAACCATAAATTGACGGATTGTCACAAATAAGCTTAGGATGTAAGCTGGATTGTGAGCTGTTGGATGACTGTCCTCTTCTTGTCTTCTTGCTCAAAGGTGTAGCAGGGGAGGTCCCATGTAGCATGTGGGTTGTTGAGGTGGCCAATGTTAAGGTTGGGATGTGATTAGGGCATCATTAATCACTAATCTGGAGAAGGTGGTGGTTTAATTTTTGCTAAAACAAAAATCCCTAATTATGTTCTTGAGTGAATAGTTTAGTGTTTGATCCGGTTTTGGGTTAATTAGGATTTAAATCCTTTTTAAGGCGCCAAGGTTTGTTAATTATTTAAACCGGACTAAGTGGAGTGTGACATGAATGAATGGTGTGATGTGATTGGTGGATTTTATGAGTGGGACACGTGTTGGATGGGGATTAGTCTAGGTAACTTTCTTGTCCGGCCAGCTTAAACCCTCCTATTCTTCTTTCTTTTCTACTTTGTAAATAAACTGCCAAAAGTGGGATTCCTTTGTATTTCAACTTTTACTTTTCACACTTTTGCCCCAAATACTTTTCCAAAGTATTTTTAGGGGTATTTCTTGCCATTTTGTGATTCTTGAGGGACTGATTTGGCATTTTTTTGATTGATAATGGTCTTGACTTGTATGATTGACCTTTTGGAGGACTGAAATTGCCAAGTCATGATTGATAAGGGACCATTTTTGCCATTTCTTTAAAGTCAAGGATCCTTTTTGCAATTTTGATATTTTCAAAGGACCAAACTTGTAATTCTTGTAACTTGGAGTCCTTCTTGGTATGTTTGACTTTGAGGAGGATAATTATTGACATTTTAGTTTTGTTGAGGGACTAAAATTGCCAATTCTTCAAAGTGGAGGGCCCTTTTGGTAATTTTGACAAACTTTTTGGGGACCAATCTTGTAATTATGAAGATACAAGGGTATAAAGTGTCAATTCTTCCATATTGGAGGACCCTTCTTCATAAATCTTCAAATCTTCAAGGGTTTTCTTGGGAAAATTCTTCATTAGGGTTTGGTTCAATGTGCGGTTTCGTTTCCCATGTTCGTTTTTGCATGATTCTTGTGATCTTTTGTCATTTTCTCAATATCCGTACCTAAAATACACAAGCAACAAACACAAGCATATATATGGGTATTTTCATGATATTTAATGCATTTTAAGCCCTTTTTAGACGATGAGACTATGTATAAAAGCAGTCTCACCACTCCCCCATACTATACCATTGCCGTGCCCTCACGCAATGCTAGAATAAAGTATCGTAGCATCTCCAAAATTCACTTTTATTCACTTTATTGAACGATAAACTAGCTACACTACTACTATTACTACTACTTGTGTTTTAGACATAATGTATGATTTTCATCGCAAAATAGGACGTTTAGGTTCATAGAATAAGAACACGTGAATGCTTCGTTAGAAATAATTTCATCGTCCTCGATTTTCACCCCAATCCCATGCCAAGCGTGCAACGAGATCATTGTAATTATAAGTTAGTAATGCTAACACTACTCATATGCCCTAATCACGTACTTATCCTCCTAATTTCCTAAGTTGTATCTCTTATATTTTATTTTGTTTTGAATGTTTCACGAGGATACAACTTTGCAAAATATCCCGAGTGTGATTATTTTAAAATGAATCAGGAGCTTGCTAAAACGGATTTTAGAATTCGCTTCCATATGGATAAAGATCTCATCACAGCACCAACCTACATGTTAAATGAAGAAAACCCTAGTACACTTCCTACACTTGTTAAAATGGAAGGACCTAAGGAAATTCCAAAGGATCTTCCACCTGTTAGCACTGTATGGTTAAACTTGCAAGAGATTAATCAATACTTTGCTAGTTTTGACAAGGTCATTTTTGAATGTACGACTTCAAATGGCCTAAACGCCAGAGAATGGGCTTTCGAACACATGAACGAGGTGTTTAAGAATGAGATCAATCCGTTTGTCGAAAGTCTAAAAGGAAGTTTTGCATCTCTTAAGGAAAATCTTGAGTTTGAAATTGGACAAGTTCAAAAAGTGTTTTATGAAATGGACACCGCTTACGAACTACAATTAATTGAAAAGGAAAAGATTTTATCCGAATATGACCGATTCTTGTCCCAAGTAATTTCGTGTGATGTGCTTACTACTGTAAATGTCAATTATTCGAATGAGCTTACATCCGCTATGATTAAATGTGATGATGTGAATATTTGTGATGATGTGTGTGATCTCTCTGTAAATGTTGCTGATACTGTAAATGAGGTAGATAATCATTCTTGTCATGAATCTAACGCTGAATTTTTAAAGCTACAAGATTCTTACAATTTACTTTCAAAACGCTTTAATCAACTTGAACAACATTGTATATCTTTAGAATTAAAACAACAAACTCAAAATGAGGATCTTTTGATAACAAATGGTTGTGAAAACAGTGTTGAGACGAGTGACAAGATGATTGCAATAGTTAAGGCATTAGAGGAAGAGATCATGAGATTAAAGAGAGATGTGTCATCAAATGAAACACTAAAATTGGAACTAGAGGCTGCAGAGTCTAAAAACTAGGACTTAGAAATTAGACTTTCGTCTATTCTAGGGGAGATGGATCGTGCAAGACAGGGGCTATCCGCTCTTTATGGTTCAATAGAAGAACGCTTAGCTTTTAATGCAGCACAGCAACAATCTTATGTTGAACAACTGAACCAAAAGTGTGAGGAAATCTCTGACTTAAACATCCAACTCATTGACAAAAACATGGTTTTGGCCGAGTTAAAGGAGACACTTCTTCTCACCCGACAAGAAGCTGTTAATAACTTAGCTACCAACTCTGCACCGTCCTCTAGTGCTCCAACAACCAAGTCAGTAGTGCTTTATAAGAACCCGCTCCATAAGAAAAACCCGGTTACCTATGATGATTATATGAGGAATGCAATTAAGCATGTAGATCTTGTTAGGGATATTTTAGACGATCTTTATGCCTTAGATCCCTCAAGTAGCTACTATTATTCAGCTCATGAATATATTAAGCGAGTTCAATATTGCTTAGCATATTTGCAATACATAGGTAAACCAGGTTCTGCACTACTCACTAATCGACCCATTGCTGTAACTCCATTCAATAAGACCCCAGGAGCAAAACCGTCATTGGCACCGTCAAGTAAGGCACCTTTAAAATCTGTTGCTAATGTTCCCACTTTGCCTTCTACAGGATTAAAAGAGACTACTAAGGCTAAAGGATCGCCACTCAAGAAAGATAAGATCAAGCCCTATACTAGTAGTACCAACAAGAAGAAAGTAGAAGCTCACCATAGGAACGTTATGTCAGATTTAAATAAAAAGAATCATGTTGCTAAGACTAAAAGCTCTGCGCCTGTGCAGAAGCCTAAACCATTTGTGAATTCTAATTTGAATTGTTGGAATTGTAATGAGTGCATGTTTTCCCAACGTCATGATTTGTGTCTTATTGATCATGTGAATGAAATGAATGCCATTAGGAATAATCTTGAATGGAAGCCAACTGGGCGAACTCGTACCCAAGTTGGATGGCAATGGCGTCCCACTGGTAGGACCTTTACATTAGATGGAAAAATGTGCCCTTTAACTAGGAATGCATCCATTGAGGTTAGGTCTCAGCGTCCTTTAGTTAGGAACACTAGCACTATAGTATGGAAACCGCGCCCTTTAATTAGGTCAGCCCCCACTATAGTGCCTATCAGTGAAGAAATACCTCAGGATTTAAGCCAACTAGAATCTACACAACCAACTAGGAAGAAGGCTAGGAAATCTAAGAAACCTAAAGTTAGCAAATCTAAGATTATTAAATCTGTACCTGCTAATAACAAGGAACATTCAGATTCCGATACCTCTACATTGTCCTCGTCTGGTGATATTTTCGGGTGGTCCAAATCATCCTCTGGTATTTGGACTCCGGTTGTTCAAAGCATATGACCGGAGATCGCTCGATGCTCCGAAATTTTGTCAGCAAGTTTCTTGGAACGGTTATATTCGGTAATGATCATATTGCAAAGATAATGGGGTATGGTGAATATCAGATTGGAAACGTTACGATTTCAAGGGTATACTATGTAGAAGGTCTTGGTCATAATTTATTTTCAGTAGGACAGTTTTGTGATTCCAACCTAGAGGTTGCTTTTCGACAACATACTTGTTTCATCCGCAACTTGGAAGGAAAAGACTTGTTGAAGGGTTCTCGTGGTGCAAATCTTTATACGTTGTCCCTACAAGACATGATGGCCGCCTCTCTAGTATGTCTTCTCTCTAAAGCATCTAAGACCAAGTCATGGTTATGGCATCGCAGATTATCTCATCTCAACTTTGATGCTATTAATCATCTGGCTAAAAACGAATTAGTTCGTGGTCTTCCAAAGCTCAAATTTCACAAGGACCATTTATGTTCCGCGTGTTCAAGGGGGAAAAGTACCAAGAAATCATACAAGCCCAAAGCTGAAGACACCAATCAAGAAAAACTTCATCTTTTGCATATGGATCTTTGTGGGCCAATGAGAACTGAAAGTGTGAGCGGTAAGAAATTCATTCTTGTTATTGTGGATGATTTCTCCAGGTTTACATGGGTAAGATTTTTACGTACAAAGGATGAAGCACCGAAGGCTATTATCACTTTTCTGAAATTCATTCAGGTACGTTTGAATACTACTGTCCGCCGTATTCGTACAGATAATGGAACAGAGTTCGTCAACCAGACTCTTCGTGATTACTATGAAGAAGTTGGTATCTCACATGAAACATTCGCTGCACGTACTCCACAACAAAATGGTGTCGTTGAAAGACGGATCCGTACGCTTATGGAAGCTGCTAGGACTATGCTGATTTATGCGAACGCTCCATTGTTCTTGTGGGCAGAAGCTATATCTACTGCATGTTTCGCCCAAAACCGCTCTATCATTTGGAAACGCCATGGAAAAACACCTTACGAGCTTCTACATGATCGTAAACCCGATTTTTCCTTCTTTCATGTGTTTGGTGCTCTTTGTTATCCAAACATTAATAGTGAGAACTTGGGCAAACTTCAACCAAAAGCCGATATAGGTATTTTCATTGGTTACTCACCTTCCAAGAAAGCATACCGAATTTACAACCGTCGTCTTGGTAAGATCGTAGAAACTATGGACGCAGATTTTGATGAGCTGACAGCGATGGCTTCTGAGCAACGCAGCTCTGAACCCGCGCTTCATGAGATGGGAACCGGTTCTATTAGTTCCGGATTAGTTCCCAATAATCTTACTTCTACATCATTTTTACCACCTACAAGGCCCGAGTGGGATAAACTATTTCAACCGTTTTTTGATGAATTCTTTGATCCCCCAAATGATGAAGTTCCAGCACCTGTAGTGATAGCTCCAATCCCTGAAGTTGTTGCTCAAGCAAATGAAGCTTTATCTAATGCATCTTCAATTAACATTGAACCGGATGCACCTTTACCAAGTGATTCTCAAACTACACCTGAATCGTCACCCTTACTTGTGCCTAATGATGTTGAAGAGGATTCTATTGATCACGATTTGGAATATGCTCACCTACAAGAGCTTCCTTTCTTTGGAGTACCGATACCTGAAAACCCTTCAGCCGCGTCTACCTCAGAAGAAGCTCCTTCTATTGTTCACTCCAGACCATCACGGATTGAAAAACATAGCACCAAATGGACAAAAGATCACCCAATTAGGAATGTCATTGGAAGTCTCGATCGACCAGTCTCTACACGTCATCAATTACAAGAGAGTGCACTCTATTGCTATTTTGATGCATTTCTCTCCGAAGTTGAACCTAAAAATTGGCAACAGGCTATGACTCAATCATCTTGGATTGAAGCCATGCAAGAGGAACTAAATGAATTCCAAATACTTGAAGTATGGGAATTAGTTCCTCTCCCTGACAAGGTTAACATCCTTACTTTGTTGTGGGTTTATAAGGTTAAACTTGATGAGATGGGTGTAGTATTGAAGAATAAGGCTAGATTGGTTGCTAGAGGATACAAACAAGCCTTGGGTATCGACTTTGAAGAATCTTTTGCTCCTGTTGCAAGATTGGAGGCTATTAGACTATTCCTTGCGTATGCTGCTCATATTAACATGATCGTCTATCAAATGGATGTGAAGACGGCATTTTTGAATGGTGAACTAAGGGAAGAAGTCTATGTTAGTCAGCCGGATGGGTTCGTTAGCACGGAGTTTCCTAATCATGTGTACAAGCTTAAGAAGGCTCTCTATGGGTTGAAACAAGCTCCACGCGCGTGGTATGATCTCCTTTCAACATATCTCATCTCGGAAGGCTTCTCCAAAGGCAAGGTGGACCCCACTCTATTCACTCTCAAGGAGGACAACGACATGATTCTGGTACAAATTTATGTTGATGATATAATATTTGCTGCCTCTAACATAGAATTGTCAAAACGCTTTGAGAAGATAATGTCCACACGCTTTCAGATGTCAATGATGGGAAAAATTTCTTTTTTCTTAGGATTACAAATTTCTCAGAATCCCAGAGGCATCTTTATTAATCAATCCAAATATGCTCTAGAATCTTTAAAGAAATATAACTTTGAAAATTGTGACCCCATGGACACTCCAATGGTGGAGAAATACAAGTTAGATGAAGATAGGAATGAGACTATTGTCGATCCAAAACTTTACCGTGGGATGATCGACACCCTTCTCTATCTGACTGCTAGTAGGCCTGATTTGCAATTTGCCGTATGCATGTGTGCCCGGTATCAGGCTTGGCCTACCGAAAAGCACCTACATGTTGTTAAAAGGATCTTTCGGTATCTCAAAGGAACACTTCATCGTGGTCTTTGGTATCCGAAAGATTCCTCTATTGCTTTAATATTATACGCAGATGCCGATCATGCTTGGTGTCAAGACACGAGGCGTAGCACTTCTGGATCTGTGCAACTCCTTGGAGACAGATTGATCAGTTGGTCTTCAAAAAGGCAGAAAAGCGCTGCAATTTCTAGCACGGAGGCTGAATACATCGCCATGTCCGGTTGTTGTGCTCAAGTCCTTTGGATGAGATCACAATTAACTGACTACGGTTTGGGTTTCAACAAAATCCTGATGTATTGTGACAACAAGAGCGCCATTGCCCTTTGCTGCAACTACGTTCAACACTCCCGGGCCAAGCACATATACATTCGCTACCATTTCATTAAAGAGCAGGTGGAGAACGGAGTGATCAAGCTGTATTTTGTCACTACTGAGTATCAGCTGGCAGATATGTTCACCAAAGCCTTAGATCGAGGACGAATCGAGTTTTTTATCGACAAGCTTGGCATGAAATCATTCTCTCCAGAGACTCTCAAAGAATTGGCAGAAGAATCAGCTGAATAGTGGTGGTAAACTATTCAGGCGTATCCTTTGTTCGTGATGATGTATATTATCGTATATATAAACCACAAAAAGAAAAATACAAAAATATAAAACTAAGAAAAACCATAAAAAATATAAAACCTACAAAAACCATAAAAATTATAAAATCAAGAAAAACCAAAAATATTTTTCGTTTTTTAAATCGGGCATGTCTTTTAGCACGGTAATATTTACGGCTTTAGAAATGTCGATCAAAATTGACACGGCGCAATAAATAGAGTCCGTATAAAAGTTGTACATTTTTAAAACATGCCCATAATGGCTTGTAGTTATTTCAGACTGCAACCAGGTTTTCATATTAAAGTCACGTATTTCCTTGGAAAACGTTGGCTCACAACGGGAATTAATTTTCTCGGGCATGATTTACAAGCCAAATCATGCAAAAGGATCAAGTTTACTTTATAACTTGGTCTAACACGAGTTAGTGTACGTCTCAGTGCATTAATTTGTCAAAATAAGAGAAATCTTATTGCCACCACGAATCAATCTTATAAAGACATTAACTGAAAAAGTTCTCATCAATATTTGACTCTTTAAACAATGACTACAGCTCCTTAAATAGAAAACGGGTCATCGTTTAAGGGGAGAAAATATTAAATCATCTTCGTCATCAAAACGATTTTCAAAAGTGTTTGAGGAAAATTAATTGGCTAAATGGTTAATGAGTGGTCTTGCTTTAGAATATGTTTTGCTTTAGATCTCGGAGATTTGCTAATTGGATGCGATGCTTAAGTTGTGTGAAGGTTAAGTTGGCTAAATCTAAAAATGGTTAGGGAGAATAGAAAAGACAAGGAATAAAAAGTACAAGGGAAAACTGTAGGGTTAAAAGTGACAATTTGTGAAAGTTGTTAAAAGTTGACCTAAGTCAAAACCAAACCCCCCGTCCTTATTGTTTTTCTTCTTCACTGTGTCATTTTTCCGCCATTAACACACACACAAGCTCTCAAAACTCTCGTTTTTAATCACTCAATCCGTTCCAATAATTCAAAAAGGTACAAACAACAAATTCTTTGATTTATAGTTCGCCTAATTCATTTAAATTCACTTAATTAATTCGTTTGAATTAAGTTAATCAAGATTAGGGTTTCTGCCTTAATTTAGGGTTAATTAATTAGGGGTTTTAGTTGGGTTTTATGCGGATTAGCATTAGAATGTGTTAAGTTGTCTTAGATTGCCTTAAATCTCACACATGCGTTTGGAATAATCTTTCATGGGGGACGGGTTGTGAACTTCCGAATGAACATGGCCGGCAAACTTCCGAATGAAGTTCTGAACAAACTTCCGAATGAAGTTCTGAACAAACTTCCGAATGAAGAAGTTCTGAGTGAACTTCCGAATGAAGAAGTTCCGAATGAACTTCCGAATGAAGAAGTTCCGGATGAACTTCCGAATGAAGAAGTTCCGGATGAACTTCCGAATGAAGAAGTTCCGGATGAACTTCCGAATGAAGAAGTTCCGAATGAACTTCCGAATGAAGAAGTTCCGAATGAACTTCCGAATGAAGAAGTTCCGAATGAACTTCCGAATGAAGAAGTTCCGAATGAACTTCCGAATGAAGAAGTTCCGGATGAACTTCCGAATGAAGAAGTTCCGGATGAACTTCCGAATGAAGAAGTTCCGTATGAACTTCCAAATGAAGAAGTTCCGGATGAACTTCCGAATGAAGAAGTTCCGGATGAACTTCCAAATGAAGAAGTTCCGGATGAACTTCCGAATGAAGAGTTCCGAATGAAGGACTTCCGAATGAAGAGTTCCGAATGAAGGACTTCCGAATGAAGAGTTCCGAATGAAGGACTTCCGAATGAAGAGTTCCGAATGAAGAGTTCCGAATGAAGGAGTTCCGAATGAAGAGTTCCGAATGAAGAGTTCCGAATGAAGAGTTGTTGGACTGATAGTTGTTTGCCTGTTATAATTACTTGTTGAAATGTATTATGCTTAGAAGTCATAATGATATATATCTATATATTTTTTGTGCATCAACCTTTTATGTCTTATCTTAAGCAGATACGATGACTAATCCAACAGTACAAGCACTCCAAGATGCTAGAACAGCCGCAATTGCCGAAGCAAGAACACTCAAGTTCATACCAAACAATTACCGGCTGAAGCAAGTCTCAAAATCCACTCACCATGGATTCAAAGTAGCCATAGCAATCCTTGATCACTCTCACTTTAAGAATGCTTTAAGGAGTACTGCCTCGGTGCCATATGATTACATGTATGAGTTCTGGGCCACCAAGGAAAGTACTTCAAACAAGATCACCTTCACTCTCGACAACAAGCAACAGACCCTCATAGTTTCAGACTTCCGCAAGATATTTGGAACACGGGATACACCCAAAGGTATGTCATTTTCGAGGAATCCTACCAAAGACGAACTCATGGAGATGTTCGAGGCTCTTGGATGTCCTGACATACGTGTTGTGTCTGAGTTTACCATCGCTAAAGTGGGTCAACCTTGGAGAGCAATCTTGGGTATTCTCAGTAGATGTCTTACACCTAAAACAAGTGGGCATGATGCCTTGCGCGGTCCAATTATGAACATCTTTCATGGAATGTACAAAGGCTCAAATGCAGACTATGCATTATTGTTGTGGGAAGAATCTAACTTTCAACTCTTCCAAAACATGAAGCTGAAGACTAATTTCTTTCCTTACCCTCGGTTTATCAAGCTTATTATTAATTATTTTATGAAGAATGATGTTACTATTGATAAGCGTGCAGCAAGTCGTCATCACACTGAAGAGGCTGATCACACTGTGGATCTAAGGCATGAAGGACCATCTGGTGCTGTTATTCCTGGTCCTATTCCCGATTATCTTCTGACGGATAGAATTAAAGCTTCTACTGATTACAAACTACTGCTACTAGAAATCAAGAAGCTAAAAGCAAGCCTTCAGACAGGAGAAGACTCGTCTACTACGGTCAAGAGTAAAGGTAAACGCAAGCAACCAGCTGCTTTATCTGAACCCGAAACCAAGAAAAAGAAGACTGAGGCTAAGAAGGGAAAGAGCAAGGCTGATGAGTTAGTTCTTCACGACGAAGAAGATGTTGATGTCGATCCTACTCTTGACAAGGCTGAGAGAAAATTAATGAAGATAGCTATTGAAAAGAGTAGGAGAGACACGGGCGGTAGTGGTTCGGGTGCACAGATAAATATTGAAGAAGAGTACGAGGAGCCAGAGGATATTGATGAGTTTGGATCACCTGAACGGTATTCTACTTCGAAGGAGACATCCATCCCTGTTTTAGCAAGTGTTGAAAAGGAGTCCGGTGCTCCTACAATCATGGTACCTACTCAGCCTTTAGTAACTCAACCTCCACCAATACAGCCCTTACCAACCCGACCGGTACCAACACCATTCCTTCCGCCTCCAATAACTCCCATCCTCAGTACTGTGGTCACAACCGAGCCTCTTCAACCAACCCAGAGTAGCTCTGCATCATCTTCAATGGCTGCATTTGTAATGGCAGAACTCTTGGATAAACACACGGACAGTCAAAGACAAGAGATGAATAACATTCGAGAAGAAATACTTAGACGAGTGCAAAGTGAAGAAGCCTCCAAGAAAGCCCAAGAAGAAATGCTAGCTAAGTTCGCTGCAGAAATGGAGTCAACACGTAAAGCTCATGCAAAAGAACTTGCTCAGGTCAAAAAGGCTGAAGCTGATAAGTATGCAGCACGAATCACGAGACTTCAAGCTATGAAGGATAAATACAAGGAGTAGAAAGAAACAATTGAAGCTTCTATTGAGGAGAGACTGAAAGAATCCGTTGAGTCCCTTATGCCAAAACTGCGTGATGAGTTGAAGACACTCGCGGCTGATAACTTGATGATCAAGTCATCCAATCCTTCTCAATCCGCCTACAAAATTGCATATGACTTGACGGATTTTGAATTAAAGAAGATCCTTAAAGCTCGTATGAGGGAAGTTGGATCTTTTGATAAGTCTAAAGTTCAACGGGCTCTCTACAAATCACTCAATGACGCTATCATGGAGGATGATCGGTTGTTCAAAATGTTTGGAAGTGTGGTACCTTACCACATTCTGCCTGAGGAGGAAAAGGATGATAGTGAACAAGAAGAGGGTGACGGTGAAGAAGAAGAGGAAGAAGAAGAAGATGATGATGGTGATGATGATGATGGTGATGATGATGAGGATGATGATGATGATGATGGTGATGATGGTGGTGATGGAAATGAGGAGAGTGCTAAGGGAAGCAACAAGGATGACGATGAGGATGATGATGGTAAACAGCCTGAAACGGGGGACAAGGTTGCCAGCACAAAGAAACCATCTATGTCTGGTACCAAGTCTAAGAAAGATGTTGCGGAAAAAGAAAAATCTACTTCAACGAAATCAAGACGATCCAAGTGGCGCCATGATGTGAATGCTACTACGGCATCATCGATTCCCGGTACATCTATTGTTGTGTCTATACCTGTTACCACTAACCCTGTTAGTTCATTTGTTGCTCCTGTGATTGCAGAATCAGTAACTGAACCTGAAGCTGCACAACACTCGCTTGTTCATGACACCGCCGAGATGCCTGAATCAGAACCAGCACGTGTTCATGTCTCTACTCCTCTACAACAAGAACCACAATCTACTGTTCCTGAGTCAAGCACACGGGACTGGGCAGACACATTAGAGATTGACGAGACTGCACCACCACAAGCTTGGATCACGGCAGCGGCTCAATATGATCCAATCACAGACGCTGACAGAGATGTTCTATATCTCCGTATCCGTAGTCCGATATACTTGTGTGCATTTCTGGCTCATGAGTATAAATCTTCGGTCACTCCGTCGTTGGTAAAGAGAGCGCTAAAGGATAAGAGAATTCGCGCCAAAACCAGGTTAACCCGAATGGAGTACGAGTATTATGCTGACGAGGTCCTGAAAGCTCTTAACACCGTTCAAAGGCCAGGCCTCCATGAATCAGAAAGAGCTCCACCTCCACTTGATCCTTCTCAAGATAATCAAATTGCTCTCGACTTCTTCGTCACCTATGATCTTGAGTATCTCCTCAAGGGTTCATCAAAGTACGCAACCTCCCTGACCTTGCTGAAAGCTGCTAACTGGGGGACAATACCCTGGATCGAGGAAAAGGTAAACCGACTCTGGGTCCCAAATGTAACTCATAATTATGATATGTATGCTGTTATAGGTGCATCACATTGGGACGAACGAGTCCAAAGGGCGTACAGAGGTTGCTGCTTAGCCAATTCAGGAAGCAACGTTAGATCCGATATTCGCATCTCCAGCATTTTGGGACTGAAAACTGAAGCCAAGAATGGCTATTATCATGTGACGGAGATTCGTCTAAAAAGGGAGGATGACAGAGAATACAAAATCCAGCAGGGAGATTTTTCTATCATTCGCCTTGAGGATATCGAAGACATGTTGCTTATGATGACCCGGGATCAACTCACCCATATTGCTCGTGAAGACATCATTGCCTTGAATACAACACTTCGTATGTTCACACGAAGCGTTGTTATCAAGAAACGAGTTGAAGATCTTCAATTGGGAGTCGAAAGCTACCAAAGGAAGCTTAACCTCACCCGTCCAATGAATCAAGTTCTACCTCAACATGTCGCTAGATGTCCCTATACCGGCATTACTGTTCCGAATTATGGGATTTTCTACTTGAACAGCCGTGGGATAATGAAGTTTATGAGGGTAGGAGAGCTTTATAAGTACAGTGATGGGACTCTCCTATACGTCAGAGGAAAATTGGAGCATCTTAATTCTGGTGGGTCTTTACCAGAGATAACTGAGGATTGGCATCAGGGTTATCGGCAAATGGCGAAGTATGTGATCAAGAAGATTGATCAAAAGCTCCGTGAACGTAGATTGATGAGGAGCTTAGAAAGATTCGTTGGTGGAAGATCATATGGAGTGCACCACAAGTTACTGCAACGATCCATCTAATGGTTCGTACATTTCAGGTCTACTCTATATTGGTTTTTAATTGTGAATATGTAAATTTGTGAATATTGTCCTTCTACGGCTTGATGTAGTGTTAAGGTATGATAATTTTTCAAGAATTTGTCACGAGATTCTAAATCTTTCAAAATATATCATACTAAAGCACTACAACTATCCCTTATTAATTTAAGGGGGAGCATTAACATGTTCTATGGCCAAACATCAATTTCATTTTTACCCAAAGACCGGTTAATCCATTCAATATCCCAAATATTAATGGTTAACATTTTGGATAAGGGGATAAAATGGGATTAAGGAGACTTAAATGATACTTGGCTAAAAGATGAAAAAGACTTAACGATTATCCAACTTAATATGTGTAAAGCACGTGTTAAGGGGGAGCGTTTTTGATGAACAAAACACCTAAGGTACAAAACTTTTGATTTCAATATCACAAGTACCTTAAGTGATTTTCAATGATTTTTCATGGTGGCTATACTTTCCCAAAACACGCTTAATTCACGACGGATGTGGTGACAAAAGGGTGGTAGGAATAGGTTTTAGTCCAATGATTCATCAGAGCCGATGGAATCTTCCCAAGGACAATTCCCTAGATAGAATAGAAGTCCTAGGAAAGATGGAGAAAGATTGTGAACGTAGCTGAGTACCGACTAATTACTGATGCTAGCACTGGAACAATCACAACAAGGTGCTAGTGATGATGTATTGGTAAGTACTGAAGGGGTTGAAGAATGAAAAAGAAATGTAAAGATAAAGGGTGTAAAGAAAGAAGCCCTCCTTACAACTTTAGGCAGAAACTGGGTCAATACATATGCTATTGAGATCATTTTTGTTATTGATTCTCGATATTGAAGAAAGACATCATGAACCCAGTGATGCAATGCACAACCCTTCCCAGCTAACTCAAATATCTCTCAAAAGGTATTTGTTTTAATCACACGGAGATCAACACGTTATCTATTGGTTTATTCACTCCGAATAGACTGATATTGAAAAGGTGGCACTCCTCTCCAGCCATCGCTCACTAAATCAAAACGCACTATCGAGTCTAGAGCCAAGAGATCATCAAAAGTCTCATTAGGACACTTTCCATTTATTCCTTACTTTCTCACACATTGTGAAAAGCAAGAGATTTTTATGAGTCCTACGCAGTATTCTTGTAATATTGCCAGAACATCCGAGTAATACGCAAGTATTACAATGAAGATGGAAATCCTGCTTGAGCCAACATCAAACAAGCTCATGGTAGGTTACACGTGCGGTTCTTTAAGAACCAATCTTGTGAAAAACTAGAAAGAAACAGTGGTTTAATTCTTAATTGAACTTAAACTCGTTCCAGGCCTCTACGCATTATCATACGATCTTGCCAGAACACTCAGAGTGACTCTTTATTTATCACAGTGACGAGTGGAACTCCTTCTAGTGTTAACATCAAACAGCACTTGGTAGGTGACGTGCAAGATTCTTTATGAATTGAGCTCGTGATAACTGGAAAGCAACGATGGTGAAAATCTTAATTGAAGTTCACTTGTTCCAGGTTTCATGAATTGACGGCTTCAATCATAAGGATTTTTAATCCAAATGATTCACTCTTTATGTTCGCAGTCAGCTTTGGACGGTCGAATAAAGAGAACGGGTTTACCCGCGAAATCCTGTCAGGAAGTTACTTAATTGAAACTATCCGTCACGGGTACGATATCTAATATCGTCCAACGGTCTTCATCGACCGGAGGTAAAATGATACCGAATTAGAATAAAATGTCAAAGCCATTTTATTCGTGTCGTTGCTGTGTACCTGTTAAAGACGGTGGCGTTGCTGTGTACCTGTTGAAGACGGTGGCGTTGCTGTGTACCAGTTGAAGACGGTGGCGTTGCGGTGTACCAGTTGAAGTCGTTCCCACATGCTTATGTTTTTTCTGCATCAAAGTTCAGCAAAAATTCAAGAAAGTACAAAATGAAGTCTTCCGCTGTACCAAACTCTGAAGCTTTCGAAAATTTAACAAAAGACATAAGTGTGTGGAACATGGAGTCACGAGGAGGCAAGATTCACAAAAAGGCAAAGATCGCACGTGATTGGTCAAAAGAACAATGCTCTCAAGCGAAAGCCTAAAAGATCAAATAAACATATTCACAACAAAAAGAAAGAAGAAAAGACTACGAGCTGAAGAACGAAGACTTAGTATAGTATGCTAGGTTTAGAACTTTGTAAACGTGGAGTGACCTCCCTTAGGGGGAGATTGTTAGAAATACGTTTTTACGTATATTAGAAGTATCGGTCACTCCACAATATTATTAATGTTGTAATAGCTCGTAGTTAATGTGTGCTTATTAAGTTAAGTAAGAAACCGACCCATGGGCTTGTCATGGGTCGGCCCAAGCCCAATAGTGGCCTTGGATATAAATACCCCTTTCCACCATGGAAAGGGGTTGGTTGTTGACATTCCATCTTATTCATTTTAATAAAAAACACATAGTTTCTCTCTCACTTTCTCTCACTAGTTTCTCTCTCTAGGAATCTTCAACCCACTTCATAGATTAACAAGTTTATCAATATTCTACAGTTTGACTTATGCGATAATAGAGATTTAAGTCTAAAAATAGAGTCCTAACGGTGTAACCAAGACCATCAAATAAATAACCCCTCCTAATAGACAATGATGTCAAAATATTAAGTCAACAAGAAGGATCCATAAACATGGTTTTATAACGGTTTTGAACATGAGACTTATTACCAAGACTTTTATACGCCCCCTAACGGAAGGGCCTTATTATCTTTGGTTTACCTCCATCTTTTATTCAACTTCGCCATGAAGCTTTTGTTATGACTTCGGTATTGCCTTTTATTATCCACCTCATCGGTAGTTTTATTAGCCAAAGACGTATATCCTTACGCTAAGGCGAATTTTGGATCTTTAAAGCTTCAAAGATTAAGGCTTGATTCACTTTCAATTTTGCATAGAATTTTAGGCCTTGTGGGGCTTCAAATTGTTTGCTTGATTTAGGTGAGCACTTGAAATCTTATTATTGGGTGAAGCTTTTGATTATTCGGGTTGCCAATACTTCAAAACCGTGACGCTGGCGATACCTTAATGTCTTCCCAATTTAATTACACGGAAGCTAATAGAAAAGACTAGAAACCCAACAATCAAGACTAAACCGCTAAGTCAATATTTATTAAGAAAAAAATATTTACAAGCGAAGGGAGAATAAGCAAACAACGAGAACACATGAGTTTTTGAAAGAATACGAGTACTCTACGTTTAGCATAGTAACTTATAATTAACCCTATCATTTCTCGTTCTCATTTAAGAGACTTAGTCTAATGTGAAGTTAAGGAATCAAAGCTAAGTGCTCAACACGCACGGTCGAGTCAAATATTACTCTTATTCTCGCCATCGGAAAACCTACATTCGTGTCTTCAAACACTTATAAAACATGATAAAAAATTTAAAATTTGGCCATTTTTTAGCCTTATTTTGCAACAAAACGATAAACAAAAAGATAAACTTTGGAAAGCGTGAAGGTTTGGCAAGGCAAGTATCTATTCACCCCCCCCCATACTAAAGTTAAACATTGTCCTCAATGTTTCGAGTCTAGGGGTGCAAACACCCCCATACTAGAGACGTAGTCGAATGCCTGATCTAGCATGGAAAGGGTGCAACCGTTAAATTTAAAGCCGTTTATGAAGTGTGCTATAAACCTAAGGTTAGAACATCAAAAGGATATATCATGGATATTGAGAAGGTCTTCAAAGCACACGATCGAGTGCTCCCATAAAACGAACACGAGAGGCTCCAATCGTGAAGATAATGATCATCTAAAATCCACAATTCACAAACAACCACGGAACAAAGGTTGGAAGGGCACAAATCCCCACACGTTACTACATTAGAAAGCGATAATATGTACATAGGATAAGCATGGGACTCCCCCACGAGGCACCTCGTTTTTGATTACCGAGTCATGAGCTCGACTCGATCCCCTCAATACTAATTATCATTGGGGAAGGTGATTTGGTCGAGGTAGTTCAAGGATGGAACTTCCCCGCCAAAGTAGTGCTTCAACCTATGTCTATTCACCTTGAAATTGGGGCCATCATTTTGAGCTAGCTCGATGGTCCCATATGGAAAAACTTGATTCAAGGTGAATGGACCAGACCAACGGGATTTCAACTTACCGGAAAAGATTTTCAAACGAGAATTAAAAAGCCAAACTTGATCCCCAATGTTAAAAACCGGGTTTTTAATTTTAGAATCATGCAACTTTTTAGTCTTTTCTTTATAAATTAATGGAATTTTCATAAGCAATATCCCTTAATTCATCCAATTCATTTAATTTCATTTTCCGGTGTTTTCTCACGGTCTCCATGTCATCATTACAATGCTTAAGGGCCCAATAAGCCTTGTGTTCCAATTCAATTGGCAAATGACAATTTTTCCCATACACAAGCTTATAGGGAGTGCACCCAATGGGCGTCTTATGAGCGGTCCTAAAGGCCCATAAAGCATCGTCCAACTTATCCGACCAATATTGTCGGTTTTCCACAACGGATCTCTCCAAGATCCTCTTCAACGCTCAGTTTGAAACCTCGACTTGCCCAATCGTTTGTGGGTGATAAGCCGTAGAAAGCCGATGTGTAACCCCATATTTCCTTAGGACCCTTTCGAATTGGTCGTTACAAAAATGGGTTTCACGATCGCTTATGATCGCACGAGGGGTTCCAAACCGAGAAAACAAGCTTTTCAAAAACTTGACTACAACACGAGCATCATTGGTGGGAAAATCCTTAGCTTCCACCCACTTAGATAGGTAGTCAACCGCAACAAGGATGTACTTATTACCACGAGATGATGGGAACGACCCCATAAAGTCGATGCCCCAAACGTCAAAGATCTCACACACTTGGATGATGTTCTGTGGCATTTCATCTTTTTGTGAGGCTTTTCCTTGTCGTTGGCATGAGTCACACGACTTCACAAGCTCATGTGCATCTCGGTAAATAGTAGGCCAAAAGAATCCGGCATCAAACACCTTCTTAGCCGTGATATTAGAACCATGGTGACCACCCGTGGGTCCCTCGTGACAAGCTCTAAGGATAATAGAAGATTCGGTGCCAAATACACAACGTCGGATGATTTGATCCGCACAAGTTCGAAACAAGTAAGGGTCGTTCCAAAAGTAGAACTTGACATCACGAAAGAGTTTTCGTTTTTCTTGAGTCGTCATTCCCTTGATGATGAAGTTGCCCGCATGGTAATTTGCGATGTCCGCAAACCATGGGGTGGTAGAATCAAGCTTAGAATTCACTACACCAAGTGTCTTGAGCGGAAATGTTTCGGTGATTTCCTTGGGCTCGTAAACACTTTCGTGAGGATCTTCCAAACGAGAAAGATGATCGGCCGCTAGATTCTAGGCTCCTTTTTTGTCAACGATTTTGTGATCAAATTCTTGAAGGAAGAGAATCCGACGAAGTAATCTTGTCTTAGCATCTTGTTTAGCCATAAGATACTTGATAGCCGAATGATCCGTATACACTATGCATTTCGTCAAGACGAGATAAGGTCGAAACTTCTCAAATGCATACACCACGACAAGGAACTCCTTCTCCGTTGTAGTGTATTTAAGTTGAGTCTCGGTCATCGTCTTGCTAGCATAGTGAATAGGCAAGAAGTGCTTTTCATGACGTTGCCCCAATACGGCCCCAATAGCGTAGTCACTAACATCACACATGAGCTCAAAGGGGAGGTTCCAACTGGGAGCAACAAGAATGGGAGCTTCGGTAAGTTTCCTCTTAAGGATTTCAAAGGCTCGTACACAATCTTCGTCAAAGATAAAATGTGCCTCTTTTTCAAAGAGATGTGTTAGCCCTATATTTTAAATAGACGAACAAGAATGTAATAGGTCATCTTAGTCGTAAATGGTCTTGTATTGTAATAGGTTAGTCAGGAAAACCGTGCTTGGACTTCAAGCTAATATTGTATAAGTTAGGGGCGTAAGCCCAAAACAAAGCCAAGCCCGGCCCAAGGATACTAAACCCACGGCCCATATGCCAAGGGTATATAATCCCTCTTCCATGTGTGGAAGAGGGTGTTGGTTCATTTCACATTCTCTCTCTAGTAAACATAAACCTTCCAAAATCTCTCTTGTTTCTCTCTCTACTTTACTTCTCTTTCTCTCTCTAAATATCTCTTTTAAATCTTGTGTTATGGATTGAATGGGATTAACATTTGGTATCAGAGCCTATAGTGGATAGGTGATTAAAGATTCATGTGTGGTGTTCTTGATTTTTCGTGGCTATTTTGATCTATATCTCACGTCCCAAAATTTCTTTTTGTGTTTTTTATCGTCTTTTCTTGATACAAATCATCTACATACTAGTAGTAGTGATTTGAGTATCTTGGTTTTGGCTAAAACACAAATCTTTTGGATCAAAAGTTGCGAAATTTCTCGTTTTTCTTCATTCTGAAATTCAAGCTAGTTTCACCATCGGAAAGTACAAGTGTGAGGGATTTGATCGCAATAACCAACTGGTTCTACTTTGCGATCACTGTATTGCGATACCTTATTCCGATTTGGACATTCCGATCGTACATTGCGACCTGGGATTCCGACGGTTTCAAGGGATCTTTGATTCGTTACTCTGCCAAATTTCTTTCAGCCATATTCCGATCTGAACATTCCGGCGGCACATTGCGATCTCAGCATTCCGACAGGTAACATTGCGATAGGTATTGCGATCACATATTCCGATAGAACATTCCGACAGGTATTCCAATAGTACATTCCGACGGGTATTCCGATAGAACATTCCGACAGACATTCCGACAGGTATTCCGATGGACATTCCGACAGATATTCCGATGGACATTCCGACATGTATTTCGATGGACATTCCGATGGACATTTTGTTTGAGTAATTTTTAGACTTAGCCACTATCTAGACTAGTTTCGGAAAGAAGTTTACACGAAGATTAAAAAAAAAAAGAGCTAAAATTTTTAGGTCAAGTAAAATCAAATTTTTTCACTACTAGTTTTTGACTATTTCTAACTCAAATTCAAAATTTGGCGATACAAAATTTTTCGGCTTACCGTTTTGTCAGACTGAGGAATTTATTGTCGGACTGAGAATTTTTTTTTTTTGAATTTTCGGAATTTCAATTTTAACCACACATCATCACAACAAATCCACTTAGATCTGCAATTCATCCATAAATATTCACCATGTCTAACAACAACATCAACATTGCAACTGCTAATCAAATTCTTTTGGAACAAGGTGCCAACGGTAATCCACCTGTACTCACTGCAGGTTGCTACGTTCAATGGAGATCTCGTTTTCTCAGATTTCTCGACGGAAAAGAAAACCGAACTGCTCTTCGTCACTGCCTTGAGAATCCACCTCCAGTTTTTGAATTCAGACCAATTACAACACAGGAAGAGGATGGTACTTCATCTACTATACGAGCTATGGAGGATTTTGACACATGTTCTGCTGAGAAAAAGAAACTCCTCCAAGCTGAAGCTGATGATGTAAACTTCATACTCACTGGAATTGATAACGATATCTATTCCACAATTGATGCATGTCCTAATGCTATGTAAATGTGGAATGCAATTCATCGATTGAAGCAAGGGGAGTCGATCAATGTTCAAGATCTCGAGACTAATCTACTTTGGGAGTTTGGAAAATTCACATCTGAAGATGGTGAATCCATTGACTCATATTACTCGAGATTCTACAAAATGATGAATGAGCTTGTCAGAAATCAGTGCACCATCTCCAATCATAATGCCAATGTTCAGTTTCTACTTCAACTCAAACCGGAACGGCAAAGGTTTGTGACTTTGGTTAAACAAAGGGAAGATATCAAGACCATCTCCTATCACAAACTTTATGATATCTTAAAACAATATCAGAATGAAGTGAATGAACTAAGGGCTGAAAAGGCAGAACGATCTGCTAATTCTATTGCTTTTGTGGCTGCTACTTCAACAAAACCCGTTCCCCGTCAACAACCACATACTCATTCCTCAAAGTCATCAAGCTCATCCACCAAGCCTCTAGCTGCTGCTAAACACAAAGCAAAAGCAATTGTCCCCACTCTACCTCTAAAGTATGACACCGAGTCAGATGGAGACAGTGATGATGAACAAACTTCAAGGGACAAGAAGATTGAAGAACTCATGTCTTTACTCACCACAACTTATAAGAAGATCTACAAACCTACCAACAAAAACCTTAGATCATCATCCAATGCTAGATATAAGGAAGTTGATCATGCACCTAGGTATGATCGTGATGCTAGGTATGATAATCAGAGGATGCTGAATCAAGTTGGGGCTAGAGATACTGTAGGCACTCCGATTGTGCAGAAGACTAGGATTCAATGCTTCAACTGCAAGGGATTTGGGCACATGGCTAGGGAATGCAAGAAGCCAAAACGGGTTAAGGACTCAGGGTATCACAAGGAAAAGAAGCTGCTGTGTAAGAAAGAAGAAGCAGGAATTCCACTCACAGCAGATGAAGTTGACTGGCGTGATGACACTGATGATGAAGCCGATGATCAAGAGTTAGAGGCACATTATGTGTACATGGCAATGATTCAAGAAGTGATCCCAGAGACTGATGATACTTCTGGACCCATCTATGATTCTGAGCCACTTGAAAAACTCGTCGAAATCATCCTATTCATAATGGACTCCGGGTGCACAAAGCACATGACGGGAAATCTCAAGCTTCTCATTAACTTCGTGGAGATGTTTCTGGGTACGGTGCGGTTTGGAAATCATCAATTTGCACTGATACTTGGATATGGCGATTTGGTTCAAGGAAATCTCACTATCAAACGGGTTTATTACGTCGAGGGACTAAATCACAATTTATTCTCGATTGGTCAATTTTGTGATGCGGATTTGGAAGTGGGTTTTCGGAAATCTACTTGCTATGTTAGAGACTACGATGAGAATGACCTTCTTACAGGTTCTCGTGGTTCTGATCTCTACACAGTAACTCTTCAAGACACATCTTCAACAAATCCAATTTGCTTAATGGCTAAAGCTTCATCATCTCAAGCATGGTTATGGCATCAACGATTGTCACATCTCAACTTTGACACCATCAACTTGCTTTCGAAAAATGATATTGTGACCGGTCTCCCAAAGTTAAAATTCGTCAAAGACCATCTTTGTTCTTCTTGTGAGTTGGGGAAAGCAAAACGAAAGTCTTTCAAATCAAAGACTACCCCAAGCTCAAAAGGACGATTGGAACTTCTACACATGGATTTATGTGGTCCCATGCGTGTAGAGAGTATTAACGGGAAAGAGTATATTCTCGTGATTGTTGATGATTACTCTAGATACACATGGACTTTCTTCTTAAGGTCCAAAGATGAAACACCAGAGGTTCTCAAAAACTTTCTCAAGATGATACAACGCAATCTTCAAGCTCAAGTCTTAACCGTAAGAACGGATAGGTGTACTGAATTTTTGAACAAGAACTTGCAATCTTACTTTCTAGAAGAAGGCATCGAACATCAAACGTCTATTGCTCGAACTCCTGAACAAAACGGCGTTGTCGAAAGGCGGAACCGTACTTTGGTTGAGGCAGCTCGAACAATGCTTTCTGCTTCAAAATTACCGCTATTCTTCTGGGCTGAAGCAATTGCAACTGCCTGTTATACTCAGAATCGTTCTCTCGTTATCCCTAGAAATGAAAAGACACCTTACCACATCATCAATGGCAGGAAACCTACTGTCAAGTTCTTTCACGTATTTGGATCTTTATGCTACATTCTTAAAGACGGTGAGAATCTCGACAAGATGAAAGAAAAAGGTGATGCATGTATTTTTGTGGGGTATGCGACATTGTCGAAAGGATATCGGGTCTATAACAAGGGAACAAAGATTATTGTCGAAACAATTCATGTGAACTTTGACGAATTGCCACAAATGGTACTTGATCACAACAGCTCAAGTCCCGCACCTCAATGTCCAGCAATGGCACCTACACACAACAGCGTACGTCCCGTGCAAGAATGTCAAGAAAATACTCCTACAGCAGACTCGACGGATACGACACAAATGAATGAGATGGTTGATTTATATGATCCAAGGTTTGATGAATATTACTATGGAAACAATCAAGTTGTGTCAAAGCCTTCCGCTGTCAATACTGCTGATGCACCCGAACAAAGTCAACAAGACACAACTGCATCTACTTCAGCAACCGTTGCTCAAGAGACAATTCCAGTGGATACTCAACAAACTCAAGAAACAGTCATACAACCAACATCACCAACCGTCAATGCTGAAGGAGGAAACAACAATCAAGCAGTCGATGCACAACCTGACGAAGAAGAATTTATCAATCCGTTCGGTACACCGATACACGAAGTCGGAGAGTCTTCTACTCAACATGTTGATCCGTCCAACATGCATACATTCTACCAACCATATCCATCCACTCACCATTGGACACGTGATCATCCATTGGAGCAAGTCATTGGAAATCCTTCACAACCGGTTCGAACACGCAGACAACTCGAAACCGATGGCGATGTGTGTATGTATGCACTCACCGTGAGTTCAACTGTACCTACAAACATCAAACAAGCCATGACTGATCATGCGTGGATTGAATCAATGCAAGACGAAATTCATCAGTTTGAACTCCTAAATGTTTGGGAACTTGTTGACCGACCCTATGGAATGTCAATTTTAGATTTCAAATGGATCTGGAAAAACAAACTGGATGAAGAACAAACCATCATAAAAAAACAAATCTCGTCTTGTGGTTAAGGGATATCGTCAACAAGAAGGCATAGCTACGATGAATCATTCGCTCCAGTCGCTCGTTTGGAAGCAGTCAGGATATTCCTTGCTTATGCTGCACATAAGGGCTTCACGGTTTTTAGATGGACGTTAAAATTGCTTTTCTCAACGGTCATTTGAAGGAAGAAGTGTATGTGAATCAGCCGGAAGGATTCATCCATCCTCATCATCCTGACAAAGTCTATCGTCTCAAGAAGGCTGTATATGGACTTAAACAAGCTCCAAGGGCATGGTACAAAGAACGTTCAAACTTCTTGGTGTCCAAAGGATTCTCCAAAGGTTCTATTGATCCTACTCTCTTTACTAATAAATATGGGGATGACATAATGTTGGTGCAAGTTTATGTTGATGACATTATTTTTGGTTCTACGAACCCAAAACTTTCAAAACGTTTTGAAAAATTAATGCACAGCAGATTTGAGATGTCAATGATGGGGGAGCTAAAATTCTTTTTAGGCCTCTAGATTCATCAATCCCCACGTGGTATCTTCATTAACCAAGCTAAGTATGCTCAAGAGATACTTAAAAAGCGTGGTATGACCTCATGTGCTCGCGTTGGTACACCATTGTCGACCACATCCCTAGACGCTGACTTGTACTCATATCCCGTAGATCAAACGCGATATCGCAGTATGATCGGGTCACTTATGTACGTTACACCCAGCAGGCCTGATATTCATCATGCCACATGCTATTGTGCACGATATCAAGCCAGACCTACTCAAAAGCACCTCAAAGAGGTTAAACGGATCTTTCGGTACCTTAAGAATACCATTCACATGGGACTCTGGTATCCGAGGGAAACCGGTTTTCATCTAACGGCTTTTTCAGATTCTGATCAAGCAGGTTGTCTTGATAGTCGTAAAAGCACTCCTGGTAGCATACAATTTCTAGGGGAAGTAAAGCTTGTCAACTGGTCGTCAAAGAAGCAGGATTGCACTTCGCTCTCATCAGCTGAAGCAGAATATGTGGCTCTATCTGCGTGCTGTGCTCAAGTCCTCTGGATGAGAACTCAACTCACGGATTATGGCTTCCACTTTGATAAAATACCTATGTATTGTGACTCAAAGTCGGCCATAGCCATATCTTGCAATCCAGTTCAGCACTCCCGCACCAAGCACATCGATGTCAGATATCACTTCATCAAGGAACAAGTGGAACGCGGCATCGTGGAATTATACTTTGTTAGAACTGAGTACCAGCTGGCAGACTTGTTTACAAAAGCTCTCTCGAAAGATAGGTTTACGTATCTCGTTGGCCGTCTTGGTATGAAGTATATGACTCCAGAAGACTTGGAGGTTTTGGCAAATGAAGCTGCTTGATATTCTCTCATAATGACTTCTAGGCGCATCACAGCTTAGGACTCGGACCTCAACTAAGGAAAGTTTAGCTCGGACGATAACTTATCCTTCTCAACGAGAAATTCATATTTCTCGGTCATGAGATTCTCATAAAAACATTCAAAGTTTTTAAGTTCATGAAAAACGATTTCTAAGTAAATGTCAGCTTAGAACTCGAACTTCAACTTAAGGAAAGTTTATCACGGATGATAACTTATCCTTCACAACGGGAAATTTATTTTTCTCGGTCATGAGCTAGTCACAAAACAATCAAAGTTTTAAGCTCATGAAAAACGGACCCGAAAGGGGAGTGTACGTTTCAGTGCGCTTTCCTTAATCAATAGAAGAGAAGTCTTCTATCCTGATTATTTTAAAACCGTTGAACACAATTTTTCAAGAATTTGTCAAAAGGTTTTTCTAAATCTTTCAAAATTGTGTGTTCAACACTCCCTTCCTCATATGTGCTTTTTATATCTCAAAATTGTCATATGTTATTTTGATCAATTTTTGAGGGGGAGCGTTTTAAAATCAAGCCTTTAATGCTGTTGGGTACATCTAAGAACTTGTCATATTTTATGTATCCGACACATTTCAAAAATGGTTTAAAACTGTCATAAGTAATAAATTATATCGGACAAGGCATCTCATCTCCGTACCTCAACATATTTTGTGGTGTCGTTTTCTAAAATTTTGTCAAATTTTGTCTCAAGACACACATATATTGTTGAGGGAGAGTGACCCGACTGGATATGTTCCATAATTCATGCGTGCACACATGTTTCTCTCCCAATCGGTTTTTAGAAAATGTCATATTTTAATCAACTGGTATCTCTAATATTATGTTTTTATATTAGAGATAGGGGAGAAAATGTGATTAAAATGTAATATATTGCAACATGTGATCTTAAAGACTCAAGTGCAACTCTTTCCTTCACATGCTAAACCATTTCGTATATCGATGCATGTGTGTAGGGGGAGCTTTTCGGAAATGTAAACCTTTCAAGTGTTAAAAGTTTTGTGTTTTATCAAACACTTTGAATGTTTTTCAATGGTTTATGGTTACGATCTTTACCCAAAACAACCTACTATCCACGACGGAACGATGGAGTCAAAAGGTGGTTTAGGATAGGAAACTATGTCCTATGATCCAACCAGAACCGGAGGGATCTACCCAAGGACATTCCATAGATAGAAATAGTTGTCCTTAGGAAAGATGGAGTTGAATGAAGCTGAATGCGGACCAATTACATAAATTAGAACTGGAACAATCACAACAAGGTGCTAGTGATGACGTATTGGTAAGCATTGAAGGAGTTGAATATTCTATGCAACTTAGGCAGAAACCGGGTTAACACATCTTTTGAAGACAAGTGTCATGGACCCAGTGATGCGATGCACAACCCTTCCCCAGCCATTCGAGTTTCTCTCAAAATAAACTTGTCTCATTGTCACGGAGAGCAACACGTATCTATTGACTTTCTCACTCCGAGTTAGTTAATATTGAAAAGGTGGCAGTCTGCTCCAGCCTCCGATTACCAAAATGCACTTATTGAGTCTAGAGCCAAACGAGATATTTCTATCATCTCATTAGGACACAATCGAGTCTTACGCATTATCCTTGTGATATTTCCAGAACATCTGAGTGATACGATTCATAATGAAGATGGAAATCCTGCTTGAGCCAGCATTAAACAAGCTCATGGTAGGTAACTTGTGCGATTCTACACGAATCAAACTTGTGATAACTAGAAAGCAACTAAGTTTGGATTCTTAATTGATTCAAACTTGATTCCAGGTTTCTTCGCAAAATCCGTTTTGATCTTGCCAGAACATTCAGAGTGACACTCTTTAGTGTTCACAGTGACGAATGGAAATCCTTCAAGTGTCAACATCAAACAGCACTGCGGTAGGTAACATGCAAGATTCTTATGAATCGAGCTTGTGGAAAACTGGAAAGCAACAATGGTGTGATTCTTATAGAATCAAACTTGTTCCAGGAATTCTGAATTGACGACTCTAATCAAACGGATAACCGTATCCTTTTCTATTCACTCTTTACGTTCGCAGTCTGCTTTGAGACGGTCGAGTAAAGAGAACTGGCTACTACCGCCGGGAAACCCTGTCAAGGAGATTCTTAATCGAATCTACCTGATCACAGGTACGGTATTTAATACCGTTTAACGGTCTTCACCGACCGGAGGTAAAACGCTACCGAGTTAGGGTGAAATGTTCAAATCCATTTCATCCGTGTCTATATATGTTGCTGCATATCAAGAAGGTGGCGTAGCTATGTACTAACCGATGTCGATTCAGAAGTCATAAGAGAACAAGATGGTGATAATTAAGATACCTAAGAATGTAAGAATGTAATAGGTTATATTAGTCACAAGGAGCACAAAATAAAGATCTCAAGCACTCAAAGTTAAATGACAAAGGCTCAAGATAAAGATCACAAGGCATGAAGGAACAAAGCCGTTACAAACAAGATCAAGACCAAGATACAAGACCAAAGCAGGAAGATCTCCTCTGCAAGAATGTATTCACTCAATCATCTTATGTTTTTTAAGCTTTTTAAGATGACCGATACATTGGGGGAGATTGTGAGCCCTATATTTTATATAGACGAACAAGAATGTAATAGGTCATCTTAGTCGTAAATGGTCTTGTATTGTAATAGGTTAGTCGGGAAAACCGGGCTTGGACTTTAAGCTAATATTGTATAAGTTAGGGCCGTAAGCCCCAAAAAAAGCCAAGCCCGGCCCAAGGATACTAAACCCACGGCCCATATGCCAAGGGTATATAAACCCTCTTCCATGTGTGGAAGAGGGTGTTGGTTCATTTTACATTCTCTCTCTAGTAAACATAAACCTTCCAAAATCTCTCTTGTTTCTCTCTCTACTTTACTTCTCTTTCTCTCTTTAAATATCTCTTCTAAATCTTGTGTTATGGATTGAATGAGATTAACAAGATGTGTAATAGGTCGAGAGATCTTTGACAAATCCTTGATGAATCGACGATAAAAGCCCGCGTGGCCTAGGAAACTCCTAACTCCCTTAACGGTTTTGGGATGAGGTAATTTGGCGATGACGTCTACCTTAGCTTGATCTACCTCAATCCCCGCTTTCGAGACCTTGTGCCCTAAGACGATTCCACTTTTAACCATAAAATGACACTTTTCCCAATTGACCACAAGGTTGGTTTCCTCACAACGTTTCAACATTCTCTCGAGATTCGACAAACACGAAGTGAACGAATTACCAAACACGGAAAAGTCATCCATGAAGACTTCCATCGTCTTCTCGATCATATCATGAAAAATAGCCATCATGCACCTTTAAAAGGTTCCCGGTGCATTACAAAGTTCGAATGGCATTCTACGATAGGCAAACATTTCATATGGACACGTAAACGTAGTTTTTTCTTGATCACGAGGATCGATGGGAATTTGGAAGTAACCGGAAAAACCATCTAAAAAGAAATAGAAATCGTTTCCCGCAAGACGCTCCAACATTTGGTCCATGAAGGGCAAGGTAAAATGGTCTTTTCGAGTGGCTTCATTCAACTTACGATAGTCAATGCACACTCTCCATCCGGTCACGAGTCTAGTGGGAATCAACTCGTTTGCATCGTTTGGCACAACGGTCATTCCTCCCTTCTTAGGGACACAATGAATAGGACTCACCCAAGGGCTATCGGAAATAGGGTAAATCATTCCCGCGTCTAGGAGTTTAAGGACTTCCTTTTTGATGACGTCGTGAATTTTGGGGTTCACCCTCCTTTGACATTGGATTGCGGGCTTGTAATCCTCCTCCATTAAGATTTTGTGGGTACAAAATTTGGGATCGATCCCCTTAATGTCGGATAACTTCCACGCAATTGCCCCTTTGTGATCCTTTAGAACATCGACAAGTGCGGTTTTTTCATCATCCGAAAGTTCCTTCGCAATAACCGGCAACTTGTCGCCCTTCTCAAAATAGACATATTCGATATGAGGAGGTAAATCTTTCAACTCAAGTATAGGTGGTTCCTCAATTGAAGATTTGGGCTCGATACTCATAACCTCCTCGGGTGGAGGAAATGGGAAATCGTTAAGAAAATCCTTGATAATCGAGAAGTCCTCATCGTTGTCGAGGTCTTCGTTACAAGTACGTGGAACATCGAATTCTTCCAACGTAAAACCACCACCTTCAAATGGAGTGAAGGTTGGTGTCGAGTTATCAAGGATGGGATCTAACATAGTGGGATTGCCACTATTTTCATCATCACCAAAACCTAGAACTTCTTGTGAAAATTCCTCGCAAACCACGTCGATCAAATCAACGAGGTTTATGGTTGCAACGGAATAAACATGAGAAATTTGAGAGTTTAAAGTTGCGTTTATAACAATTTCCTCGTCGTTGAAACGTAAGGTGATATTTCTAGCATGAACATCGATCAAAGCCATAGACGTATCTAAAAACGAACAACCTAAAATGAGAGGAACTTGAGGATCCATGGGAAGATCGACAACGATAAAGTCTACCGGATAATAGAACTTTCCCACTTTCACAAAAACGTCTTCCGCCAATCCACATGCGGGAATCGTGGAATGGTCAGCCAACTCGATAGACATTAGTGAAGGAGTAAGATTAGGAAGATTGAGCGACTTGAAGATTGCAAGTGGCATCAAGTTAATGCTAGCACCAAGATCGGCCAAGACAAAGCATTCTTCCATATCTTGGATTGCACAAGGGATCAAAAATTTACCGGGATCACCGACTTTTTGAGGTATGCGATTAAGATAAACCGATGAACAACTAGATAATTGATGCAATTTATCCTTGTTGTTCAACATACTCTTAAAGTTAGCGGCAAATCGAGGCATCATGACCAAAGCATCGATGAAACTCACATTAAAGTGCAAATCACGAAACATTTTCATAAAAAGCTCAAATTGATAATTGTCGCGCTCTTGACGTTTCTCCTTTCTAAGTCTCGATGGATAGGGCAAAGGTGGTGTGGGTTGAGGCATAGGCATAGCCTTTGGAATCTCGGGTTCCAAGGTTGGTAATGGGTCAACCGTAGGTGTGGCATGAGCGGTACTTCGTGGGATTGGGACATGCTCCTTTTGAACCACCACCACGGGTTCTTCCTCAATTGCTTCCTCCGTAGGATAAATTGGTTGAGGAGTTGGTTCCTTAAGTGTCTTACCACTACGTGTGGTAATCACTTTCATCTCACCCTTAGGGTTTGATACGGTGTTGCTAGGAAGACTACTCGAAGACGGTTTACACATAATTTCCTCAAACATGGATGAAATTTTATCTTCAAACATTGATTGCCTCTTCTCGGCTTTAATCATCTCTTGCTCAATTTCATGTTGCCCTTGTTCCATTTTTTGTTGGTTTTGTTGTAACCTAGTTACATTTCCTTCCATCTTGTTTGTATGGATTTTAAGCTCATTTGCTAACTCATTTTTCAACTCTTTCTTCAAGTCGTTCTTAAACTCGGATCTTAGGCTAATGATTTCTCTTTGAATGTTTTTTCAAACCTAGCATCGTTCCCATTAGCGTATTCAACAAATTCATTTGGAAGATCTTTCAAAGTTTGCAAACTTTTGTTTTTGTTTTGAAAATCATTTTGATTTTTGTTTGAAACTTGATTATTAGCCCCTTGATTACCATAGTTTCCCTTGTTGTAATTGTTTTTGAAACCAACTTTATTGTTGTGATAGTTGTTGTTAGCATTTTGATTTGAACCAAAACACGGTGGAGTCAATTGATTAGAGTGGGTAACTTTACCGTTTTGGTTGTAAGTTCCCGTGGCCGCGTAGGCACTCGAAGCGTTACCACCGTTGGTAATGCACTCGAAGAAATTATGACCTCCACCACAATACATGCATGAAACCTCAACCGCTTTAGCCGTAGCGGGAGCACTTGGTTCTCCTACTTTGAACTCTTTCAAAAGACCTTTAAGCTTATCAAAGATTTTGTTTTCCAAGTTCGCCTTAATTTGGCAAGCATCGATGGTAGTAGACAAAGAAGGTGAAGCCGAAGACGAAGCCTTACGAACACTAGACGTGCTACAAGGACTATACACCTTAGATCTATTCTCAATTATCACCAAAGCTTCCTCAACCGTTTTACACAAAAAGTTACCACCCGCAGCGGCATTAAGATAATCCCTTTCATGATCATTAAGTCCATTGTAAAACGTGTCAATTTGATGCAAATCGGAAAAACCGTGATGAGGACACTCATGTAACATTTCCTTAAACCTATTCCAAGCCGTTGAAAAACTTTCATTAAACTCTTGTGAAAATTTTGAAATGTCGTTTTTCAAATGCGTAGTCTTAGAGGGCGGAAAAAATTGGTTCACAAACTTAGACACGAGATCCTTCCACGTCAATATAAAATTGGGTGGCTCTTTCTCTAACCAAATTTTAGCGGGCCCCGCTAAGGAATACGGAAAAAACATCATCTTAATCGAGTCATTAGAGACATCCTTAAACTTGCAAGTGGCGGTAAGACGATTGAATTGGCAGATATGGTTGTGTGGATTGTCCTTCTCATCACCACGGAATTTGTTTTTTTGGATCATCGATAACAAACCCGTTTTCACTTCAAAATTCTCCGCAAGGATAGCAGCAATCACAATAGCCTCTCCATAACCCTCGGTGGGTTCTTGAAGCAACTCCATCATAGTACGATTTGCCATGGTTGGTTTCTTCTCTACAATGGGTTCGACAATGGGAGATTCTTCACTAGAAGATGTTTGGTTTCCTTCCTTTTGACGACGTTTACGTGCACGTCTTGCTTTGGAGCGAGTTTGCATAAACTCACGTACAACGAGGGGATGAGCAAAGAAGATTCTTTTTGGTGTTTTGAATTTTTCCAATTTTTTTGTGGTTTTTGATTGTTTTTACTTTTTTTTGGATTTTTGTGATTGTATTAACTAGACCAAAATCTACAAATCTCCTCCTTAATCAAATCTCTTGATTAAAGAAGCCTCAAGGAATGAAAACGATCACGTGAAGTGAACGCCTTCGATGACTTTAGAACGTTGGTGGAACACCAAAACGTTCAAGAGGGTTTAATCAAATGAAACCAAGAAAGTATATATGATACTTAATAATACTTAGGGTGGCAAAACCCTCGATTAGCTCTCAAAATCAAATACTCAAAAGCAAGCGGGGAAAGGAGGCGGCGCGAAGCACTTGAGAGCCTTTTGCCTTAGGATATATTTTATAATATCCGCTTTATACCCACCTTATAGTTTGTATTTTTCAAAATTGAGCTTCACGAAAGTATTTATCTATTTTTGCCTTTTTCTTTGGTTTGAGATTCGAATACAATGATTGGGTAATGACCTCCCAAGTCAAGGTTGTGATTTCTCACTTTTGGAGTACTTGTGTATTTATTGTTCTACGTATACAATATAGTAATAGTATTCACAAAAAACGAAAAACCGATAATACGTATTAGTAGAGTGCTACTAATACAAATACTATTTATGGTTAGTATATAAAGACAACAATTTCCAAATCAAAACACAACACGCCTCCCCGGCAGCGGCGCCAAAATGATAGTTGTATTTTACAACCTTGTTAGGAAAACAAAGTGTAATTAGGGTAAATACACAAGTAGTTTAGGAAAACCACAAGTTATGATCCAAAGTGGGGATCGTTCTCAAGGAAGCTAGGTGTGTGTGTAATGAAATGATTATCTTTGTGATTACATTGTTATGAGAAAGAAAATAGAAATGGGATAAGAAGAGAATGACGGTTACGATGACGATTTACACTAAGACAAAAAGGTCGTACACGTAAAACCGTAAAAGCACCAAAATTAAAAATTTACTCTAAAAGTTCCTAAAAAAAATTGTAATAAATCCTAAATAATGTAATAAGAGTTTACAAAAAATCAAAAACTCACCCAAACCTTTTATTTAATTAAAGAATGATTTTTTAATGCTAATTAAAGCCCTAAAAATCAATTTAATTAACACAAAGCCCAAAATGAGTTTTATCACTTTGTAAACTTCTAAAATACCCTAACTTAATATAAAACTATTTTTGAAAATTTTAAAATTAATTAAAACTATTTAAAACAATTAAAAACTATAAAAACTTAAAATAATTCTAGAAAATAATTGAAAAACCCTAAAAATATTTGGAAAGTTGTAAAATTCCTAATTAAGTATCTAGAGTCTAGGAAAAATATAAAAAGTTAGAAAATCAGACTTTTAATTTTTAATAATAAAATAATATTAAAATATTAATAAAAATCCAAAAATCCTTCTAAAAAGTTGCAAACTAGCTAATTTTAACCTAAATAACATAGAAATGAAGTTGAAATTACCTAAATACCCTTAATGGGCCTAGAAAGTGGGCTAAACCCAAAACAGTCACCTTAATGGGCCAAATTGAGCCAATAAGAAAAAGTGGCCCAAATAAGCCCAAAAACCACTACTTGACTCAAAATTTGATTCTGAACAACTTTTTCCAAAGGCCCAAAAGCTGAAAATGTGAAATAAGCAAGCTTATACCAAACAACTTATTCTTAATGGCCTTTTATGCCCATTAAGCTATAAGCTAATGCCATAAGCTCAAATTACACACACAAGCTTCTTTTGACCTGAATAAGACTTCTGTAAAAAGAAATTTGAAATAAGCCAAAGGAATAAGCCTGAAAATGCAAAAAACAATCTACAAAAAACGACAAAATAGTCGTTTTTGAGTTCTAGGCTATCCCAAGAGCTGATTTAAATTGCAAAAGCTTTTAAATGACTTAAATAAGCTAAATCAACAAAAAGTTTTCAAATAAGCTGACTCAATAAGCTGGAAAAAGCAAATAAGCACTTATGAAAAAGTCATATAAGTTGGTTTTCTAGCAAAAAGTCAAAGTCAAAGTCTAATAAGCTCCAGTTCAATCAAATGGGTCAAATAATGAAGATCTATCACAAAAAATAAGTTGTTGCAGGTCTGGATAAGCCAAAATGGCTTATTGATAAGCTGTATCAAAATTAACACTAGCAAGGGCTAGTTTTGGGTGTTGAGCAGTGGAAACTTTTTCCACTGCTTGACTTGTTGACTTTTTTATCTTTAGTGACTTTTTTGGAGTCAAGTTTCACAAAGGCACCCAATTGATCAGTGGATCAAGAGGAGTCAATAACAATCAAAAAATCACAATCAACAACAGCCAAGATCTGACACAAACATGAACACTTAAGCAGTTATGAACTTATAAGCTGTTTTAGCAATATTCAGCCAACCAAATTGCACCAAAAGCATACACAAGATATTATAAACTCAAAATGAACAAGTTTAAACAGTTTTCATGCAATGGCTCAAAGCCTAAATCAAGATTCAAGCAGATGAAGTTTACTGATGAACACTAAAACATGCAGTTTTCACTTTTGCTGATGCATTTGACCAACAAGCCAGATTCAGTCACTCAGATCTATTACATATGTTATATAAATGATGTTTAAACAACTTTTAACCCTAAGCATGCATAAATTTTAGATTTTACCAAAATCTTAGGTCAAAAATAGTTAAAATCACTTAGATATAGCACAATGTATGATTCAAGGTTTCAAACTCCAAAACTTGCAACAAACAACTCTCAACCAAGCATATAACAGATAACAAGCACAAACTCAAACTTCTACCAACACAATAACAAGTTATGATCTTTGTCAGGTAATCCCAAACACCCTTTTAACTTTTCAAATCAAGATTTTTCAAAGCAAAAATGCATTCCAAGGTTACCAAATCCCAAATCAACATAATAACAGATAAGATAAGTAGATTCAAGCAAGATTAAGCCACAAAATTCACAAGAACACAAGTCACACTCAAATATCACAAATATCCAAAGTTTTATCAGATTTTGAGATTAAGGGTGTGTACCTCATGGATGTACATCCACACCCACGAATTTTGAGCTTATGTACTAGCAAGAACAAGTACAAGCTTCCTTAGACAATCCTGCTAAGATTCAAGAAAGTTAGAAGCAAAATAGTAAAATCAGAAAAGTGAAAAGCCTTGATTAATGCAACTCTTTTCCTCCACACTTGATTATCCCTAAGTTATAAGCTTCACCACACCTTGATAACACAATATCAGGATGCTATGATCAGCCCTGTAGCCCAAGAACTCCAAGATAGACCAAGAACTTAGCAAAATATCAAGCTTGAAAGGAAATATGCAAACTTTTGTACACTCCTTAAAAACAGGTTTTGAGATTTAAGAATAGCAAACTAAGAACAATAATAAGCAGATATAAATGATGGCACTTGAGCTTTCTTCAACATTTCAAACACATTTCATTAATAGTGAAAATGGATTTACAGAAAAGTGAACCAAGGAAAATTCAAGAGCAAAAGCTAAACTACTGATCCTATCACCTTTTATAGGCTACAAATGAACTAGGAAAGCAAGAAAAAACGTAACCTAATGTTATAGAATCCCTGAAATGCCCTTGTAGGGTTTTGAACTCTTGAGGATCATGTGACTCTTTCTTGGCTTGTAGCATGAGTTGGCAGTGTGAAAACTTGATCAAAGGGTGAGAAATAAGCTTAGGATGTAAGCTGGATCGTGAGCTGTTGGATGACTGTACTCTTCTTGTCTTCTTGCTCAAAGGTGTAGCAGGGGAGGTCCCATGTAGCATGTGGGTTGTTGAGGTGGCCAATGTTAAGGTTGGGATGTGATTAGGACATCATTAATCACTAATTTGGAGAAGGTGGTGGTTTAATTTTTGCTAAAACAAAAATCCCCAATTATGTTCTTAAGTGAATAGTTTAGTGTTTGATCCGGTTTTGGGTTAATTAGGATTTAAATCCTTGTTAAGGCACCAAGGTTTGTTAATTATTTAAACCGGATTAAGTGGAGTGTGACATGAATGAATGGTGTAATGTGATTGGTGGATTTTGTGAGTGGGACACGTGTTGGATGGGGATTAGTCTAGGTAACTTTCTTGTCTGGCCAGCTTAAACCCTCCTATTCTTATTTCTTTGATACTTTATAAATAAACTGCCAAAAGTGGGATTCCTTTGTATTTCAAATTTTACTTTTCACACTTTTGCCCCAAATACTTTTCCAAAGTATTTTCAGGGGTATTTCTTACCATTTTGTGATTCTTGAGGGACTGATTTGGCATTTTCTTGATTGATAATGGTCTTGACTTGTATGATTGAACTTTTGGAGAACTGAAATTGCCAAGTCATGTTTGATGAGGGACCATTTTTGCCATTTCTTCAAAGTCAAGGGTCCTTTTTGCAATTTTGATATTTTCAAAGGACCAAACTTGTAATTCTTGTAACTTGGAGTCCTTCTTGGTATGTTTGAGTTTGAGGAGGATAATTATTGACATTTTAGTTTTGTTGAGGGACTAAAATTGCCAGTTCTTCAAAGTGGAGGGCCCTTTTGGTAATTTTGACAAACTTTTGGGGGACTAATATTGTAATTATGAAGATACAAGGGTATAAAGTGTCAGTTCTTCCATATTAGAGGACCCTTCTTCATAAATCTTCAAATCTTCAAGGGTTTTCTTGGGAAAATTCTTTATTAGGGCTTGGTTCAATGTGCGGCTTCGTTTCCTATGTTCGTTTTTGCATGATTCTTGTGATCTTTTGTCATTTTCTCAATATCCGTACCTAAAATACACAAGCAACAAACACAAGCATATATATATGGGTATTTTCATGATATTTAATGCATTTTAAGCCCTTTTTGGACGATGAGACTATGTATAAAAGCAGTCTCATCAAAAATTCTCACATTTAAGTCTTTGGTGGGAGGGGGTGGCGGATTATATAAGTTCTCAAAACGTTTGTCAATAAAGAACACCGCCCCCTCAGGGTCTATATACTCGTCATCCTCATGAACGTGCATCTCATCGATTTCTTCATCAAAGATAGGCTTGTCAAACCAAGGTTTGTCATTCCCCTCCTTGAGTATCTTAGAAACTCTCTTGAAAAGATCACGATCAAGCACGAAACCATCATCCATTTGTGGGGATTGTTGATAAGTTAAATCCTCACGAATATGGTAAATGTAATTCTCATTAGAGGAGTGTTGATTAGGTAACTCCTCGAGAATTGGATTTTAATGGTCACATGAGTTGGTTCGTTATCAAAAATAAGATGTTCCAACTCATTTAGTTCATCCTCGATTTTGGAAAGATCGACCTCACTCGTCGGTGGGAGTGGAGGCAAAAGAGCTAGCTCTCGTTGAATGATTTCCTCAATCTCAGGATCAAACTCGTAATCATTATACTTCACATGAGAAGAGGTCTTTTTGGGAGAATCCTCAAAAATGGCATGTGGATTTCGAAGTACGTGATCAAGCTCGGCAAAATCGCCATCGTCATCGTCAAAGAAAGAGTCGATGTGAGCACTTACAACCATGGTCTTACAAGTCGAATGACTATGCTTAGGTGACTTTTCTAAAACGAGAGGATCGATGTCGATAAAACCTTTAGCCTCAACGGGTGTTGGGCTAGGAAAAGGAGGCACTTCGATGGAGTTAGAAGTTGAAGCCTCAAAGACGTGGTCCTTCGAAGGTGGTGAAGGCGAGTCCATTTTGGTCATTGTCGTGATGGCACTAACGGCGCCCTCGGAATTGGTATTTCACTTGTTTCATCGAATACATCCCAAATTGATTTTTCATTCATAAATTTACACATACCCTTTGAAATTAGGTACGCGTATTCTTTATCATTAAAATCTTCATCTTTAAAACCGTTCTTCTTAATTTTTTCAAAACATGCATTAAGCCTCATTCTTTCCGCTAAAGTGTACATTTTGAAATCATTAGGTTTAGAATCATTAGGTCTTGAAACCTCGGTTTTTTCATTGTCATTAAACACTTGGGATTTACTCGTGAAAAAGTCCATTTGTCCTCCCCATATCTCATAGTAAGTCTCCACTTGTGAACGTCGATTACGGTTCGATCCATCGATAAAAATGGTCGGCCTAAAATAATGGGACATTAGGGTCACACTCGTAGTCGGATATGACGAAATCCGCGGGAAAAACAAACTTTCCAACTTTGACATAGACATCCTCGGCTATTCCAATTGGTATAAGTGGAGTACAATTTGCAAGCTCGATAGTCATGTTCATAGGGGGTAAGTCTAGGCAATCTCATCAATTTCCAAAGAGAATGAGGCATGAGATTGATGCTAGCACCTAAATCGGCAAGGGCTAAACATCCCTCAATCTCGGAAAAATCACAAGGTAATAGAAATTGGCCCGGATCCTCTTCCTTTCTCGGCATATGCCTTTTGGGTTTTTTAAGAAGGATCGATGAACAAGTTTCTTCAAGGGTTACTTTGGTAAGGTCGATAAAACTCTCTTTTTGAACCGTGGATGGAATTTGAGGTACACGAGGGTGTGCACTCTTTTCACGTTCACCCCATCGACTTTAGAACAATAAGACGTCTTAGAAGTCGAGGGTTGAGAAGAAGGAACAACTTGAAATCCATCAAGGGTAGGGGTAATCACACAACCTTTCTCACGAGACGAGGCGGCTTTACATTGTTCCTTCGGATTTGCAACGGTGTCACTAGGTAACGAACTCGATGAAGCACCCGAGGCTTTGTTCATAATGGCCGAAAACATCTTTTTAATGTCAATTTGTCCTTGCTCAATCCTCGTGTTTTGCAATTTCAAAGTATTAGTAAAGTCGTTTTTCAAAGTACCAATTTCTCCCTCTAATCGTCTCATATTAGCCTCATTCGTTTTCATGTAATTTTGAAAATCGTTTGACGAACTATTTTGATTAAAGTTCCCTTGGTTTTGATTACTTCTTTGAAAATTTCTTTGATTACCACTTGAAAAAACTGTTTCCTTGATTGTTGTTGTTTGAAAAATTTGAGTTTTGATTATTGTCTCGATTTTGCCAAGTGAAATTACGACCTTGATTATAACCTTGGTTTTGATTCAAAAAATTTCCTTGTTGATTGTTTCCTTGAAAATTTTTACGATTTTGAAAATTGTTGCCTTGGTTATAATTGCCTTGTTGCGATGGACCGGCGTTATTTTGATTTTGAAAATTGTTGTTTCTATTTAACGCACTCACATTCGATGTTTGGCCATCCGTAGCCACACACTCGTAATAATTATGAGGTCCACCACAAAACGTATACGAAACCTCAACCGCTTTCACCGTAGCAGGAGCGTCTTTCTTTTGCATTTCAACGAGAAAAGACGTAAACACATTCGTCAACTTGTCGACTTTCGCATCAACTCTCTCAGTGTCACGATTAGAATTACTAACATTGGCGACATTGACAACACTCGGTGCGTTGCGGAGTTGGTAAACCTTGGATCGATTCTCGATAATTATCAATGCATCTTTCGGAGTCTTACACAAAAAGTTGCCACCGACGGCGGAATTCAACGAATCTTGTTCTTGAAAATTAAGACCGTTGTAAAACGTATCGATTTGGTGCAAATCGGAAAAACCATGGTGAAGACATTGCCTAAGCAATTCCTTAAAACGATCCCACGCGTCTCTAAAAGATTCATTTGGTTTTTGCTCAAATTTCGTAGTTATGGAATTAGGTGGCTCTTTCTCGTACCAATCCTTGGCGGTACCATCGAGCGAGTACGGAAAAAGCATAAGCTTGACGACATCGGTGTCGACGTTCTTAAACTTGCTCGTGGCTAAAAGACGATCAAAATTCCGAATATGCTCGTGAGGATTGTCGGCTTCACGACCTCGAAACTTCGTAGCTTGGATTAACGAAAGCATTCCGCTTTTAATCTCAAAATTCTCCGCTTCGATAGCGGGAATTACGATCGCGTCTCCATAACCCTCGGTGGGCGCCTGGAGCAATTCCATCATCGAACGATTGTCGACCATCTCCTCTAAGGTTTCTTCAACAACGATATTAGGAACGTCGGTTTCTAAATCTCGTCTACGTCGTCGATTCCTTCGATTACGATTGCGTCGATTCGAAGCGTCGCTAGAATTAGAATAATCCTTCGATCGATTGCGCATGCACTAAGCGTAGAATGGGTGGTAGCAAAGAAGATTCTTTTTGCGGTTTTTCAATTTTTTTGGTTTTTGATTGTTTTTTTAATTTTTTTGGATTTTGGTGTATTACGTAGACTCAAATCTACAAATCTCCCCTCGAATCGATTTCTCGATTAAAGGAGCCTCAATGAATTAAAACGAACACGTGGAGTGAATGCTTTCGATGACTTTAGAACGTTGGTGGAACACCAAAACGTTCAAGAGGGTTTAATCTTGAAAACAAGCAAATATATATGATACGTAGATAATACTTGGGCGGCAAACCCTTGATTAGCCCTCTTTCTCAGAACACGCACAAGCAAGCGGGGGAAACGAGGCGACGCTAAGCACTTAAGAGCCTTTTTCCCTTAGGTCGTGAAATACAACCGCCTTATACCCACCTTATAGTTTGTGTTAATCGAAATTAAGCCTCACGAAAGTATTTATCTATTTTGCCTTTAAACTTTTGCTTTGGATTCGAATACAATGATCGAGTGATGAAATCCCGAATCAAGGTTGCGTTTTCATGCTTTTGGAGTACTTGTATATTTGTTGCTCTACGTAGATACAATATAGTAATATATTCACAAAAAAAACGAAAACGATAATGGGATATCTACAATATAGTAAAATGATTGTTGTGTGTTTAATTTAGGAAAATTAAACACGATTTATTTGGATACTATAATATAATAAGGAAAAATAACAAAAATGAGTATGTACGTTATATACGCTTTCCAAAAATTGAAAAGCAAAAACGCACTACTCACACAAACACGATAGTAATAATGGCAAAACTAAAACACCTCCCCGGCAGTGGCGCCAAAAATTGATAGGTAAATCGTACACGTTTTAGGAAAAATGCGTATAGCGGCAAGTATTAAGTCTTACGCTTTAGGAAAAACGTAAAACCGAATAAATGTGGGTTCGTTCTCGAAGGAGGTGTGTGAATTAAGTGCCAATTATATAAAATCAAGAGTTTGGATTAGTGTCGTTTTTGGTTTAAAAGAGGGAAAATTAAAAACGAGCTACGACTACGATTAAACTACGACGAGTGACGTAAAACGCGAACCTAAATACGTAAAACGTGACAAAATTAGAAATTAAAGCTAAGAATTAATTAAAAATTAAAACTAAGTCTAAAATAATATAAATAAGAATAAAAATCCAATAAATAATTTTTAAAACCTTTTATTAATTAAATATTCAATTTTAAATGCTAATTAAAGCCCTAAAATTAAATATAATTAAGAAAAAGCTCAAAATATTATTTTATTGAACTAATAACTCACTTATATTATTTAAAGACTAAAAAGTATTTTTCGTTTTTAAAACTATTTTTCAATTTTTAAAACACAAAAACTATTTTTAAACTAAAATAATGATTAAAATAATAAAATAATGCTAAAAATAATTTGACTATTTTAAAAATCCTAAATTATACTAATGAATAGTAAAAAATGAAAAAGTTTGAAAAAAGTAAAATTTTTCACTAAAAGACAAAATAGATTATAATTTAAAACTAATTAAACCAAAATTAAATCTAAAAATTACTTTAAAAAGTGATCAGTAAAATATTTTTGAACTAAAAATCTTAAAATACTTTTCTAAATCTAAGAAAATTTTTAGAACTGAAAAATATTAATTTCTTGCACTAAAAGACAAAAACAGTAAATTAAAAATTAATTTAAAATGCAATTTAATCTAAAAATGGTAAATGAATAGTGACAGAAAAATAAATTAAACAGAAAAATCAGAAATAAAATAAGAAAATTAACAAAATTGAAATCACAGAAAAATTCCTCAAATTTACCACTAAAGAAAAAAAAAAGTAACAATCTGATAGTGACACTTAGCTAGATTTGTCTGTTTGCTAAGCAGTACCAATGTTTACACTATCAGTGGGAACTTGGTTCCCACTGTTAATGAAAAATTTAGGTCTGGGAACCTTTTTGGCTATAATTTGCTGGATACTTTGTTTTGCTTGGATACAAGGGCACCCCCACAACCAGTTGGGTTGTGGGGAGTCAAATAAAATATAAAAACAGCAGGTCCAAGCTCAAAATCGCACAAACCAAGCCAATGAAAGTTACTGTAAAATGCTAAGGGGTCTGGTGGACAACAACTGATCTATTTGGCAATTTGGTGAGTTTTAGCTCACCAAATCTTGTTCAATATCCCAACAAATCACAACCAACTAAGTAGAAAACCTAGATTAACCTATACTCTAACAACCTACAAGATTAGAAGGCACAATATACACTAAAGCAAACAGATTACGGGCTTACTGATTTTATGCCATCTATACCAAGTTATAACACATGCAATTTTCTATAAAATCCTATCAAAACTAAAACTAATGACTGATACAACCCTACAAATACCTAAGAATTGTGATTGAGTGGTTATTAACAAGTTTTATGTCACCTAAAACTGTCACAACCCTAAACCCAAACACCCTTGTATTTTCTGAAAACAATAATTTTCAAAGCTGTTTAAAGCAAATCTAACTTAAACCTATTCTAAACCAACTAGCATATCACATAATCATAAAATAAGCATGAATTACTACAAATCTCCCACATAAACAGATTATAAGCATAGTTCACATAGCCACATTTTTTTCTTCATAACCAAAGGGAGTTCAAAAAGAAGTTACCTTGGCTCGACCTTGGTAAGATCAAGGGCTTCCTTGATGCCACTAACTAAGAGAGATGAAAGGAATGAGTGACTTATGATGGCTTATGGACTGATATGTTGAGAGGTCTAAAAAGACCAAGCTCTTGGACTACAACAGTCCAAGAAGCTTATGGCTTCACAATGGTGGTACCTGCTAAGACAGAATCAAACCAAGTATAAAAAGGCAACAACCACAAGCTTGTTGTCAGCAAGCTTGTTGGAGGGCTTTTGATATAGTAAACCAGAAACGGATAACTATTTTGATAAAAGACTTGAAATGTCCAAAACTTTTTGAACAAGATTTCTAACAAGAAAATTAACAAGTCTAATTCTTGGTGTTATGTATCAGTTGTCACATCAACACACCACCAAAAATTAAGCCTTGGTTCCAAAAAAACTTTTCAAGAAAACTTAACTTTCTGAAAATCCTTTGTAAGATGAAAACTTCTTAAACATTAACCAATTTTAAAAACAATTAAACAAATTACACTAAGACTTTAAAAGTAAATGGAACACAGCACTTGTAGAAGTTTAAAAATAACACTCTAAATATTTATTACTTTGAAAAAAAACTACAAGGTCTGGAACAAAACCAAAGTCACAAGTCGACTTGGCTTTTATACAAAAGAAGGAAGGTTCTAGCAACTCAAACCCTAGCTAAACAAACTGACTAAATTGCCCTAGCATAATTCTCAAAATATTCCAAGTTTGAATTTTGGTCTTTGGCTGATCTTGGTATCATGTGATGTCCTTGGTGTGCCAGCTTGCATTCTTTGATCTTGGCCCTTCATTTATGCTTGGGGAACAAGTAGGAGCTTTTGGAGCGTTGATGTGGTCAAGGTATGCAGTGACATGTGAACTGGTGTAGCAGGGGAGGGGACAAGGGAGTGAGAAGTCATTTTCTGGGTTGGGTGTCGTGTTAGGTGTGGGTCCTGAGTAAAACCCCCAAGTTTAATTGGTTTTTTAGTAAGGGGAAAAGGTAATTAGGTCTGGGTTGTTCTAGGGTTTATGAGTGGAAGGGGATTAGCAGTAAGGGTGTTTGATGCGTTTTGGGGTTTAAAAATATGTTTCACACACTAATTTTATCATTAAACCGATTTAAAAATAATCAGTTAAATAAAGAAGTGGAGAAGTGACGTGGAGTGAAGGAGAGATGTGATTGGGTATTGAGGGGTAGTGGGGTGAGGTGGCAGGATGTAAGTGGAGGAATGAAGTTTCCTTTTCTGGTCAATATTAGCCCTTGTACTCCCTTTAAGTTGCTGTATAAGGTTTATCAGCCCAAAACAAGCACTCCCCTTTATAACAAAGTTTTTAATTTCTCACTTTGGCCACAATAAGTTTTCCAAACTTATCACAAGGATTAAATGTGTAATTTGACCATATCCCAAGGACCATTCTTGTACAATCTTGACATTTTAGGGACCCACATGTAATATTTGAGTTTTACAAGGGTTTAAAATGACAAGTCTTCAAAAGATGAGGGACCAATCTTGCCAATTCTTCAAACTTCAAGGACTTCAAATGAAATTCATGATTCGGGTCCGGTTCTTTGTGCGACTTGGTTTCCCGTTTTCGTTTTTGCTTGATTCTTGTAATCTTTTGTTGATTTCACGATATCCGTACCTAAAATACATAATGAACAAACACAAGCATATATTTGGGTATTTTGATGATATTTTAAGCGTTTTAAGCCCGATTTGGATGATGAGACTATGTATAATTACAGTCTCATCACTCACTGATCACATAGGTAGCCTGGCGTGGTCCGACACACCGCAACCACGGCTGTAAGAAGGAGCGCTTGTACCGAATACCTTCTCGGATCTCAAAGTGTTGCGACTTTCTTCTGATACGCCGCACCGCCTTTTCATCGTCTGGAAGGGTTTCATCAGTTAAATAGCTGATGATCGGGGTCATCCATGTAGGTCCATCTTCCTTAACTATAGCTGCGATTTCCCCTCCCGTTATATATTTTTCCTTTAGTATTTCTACCAAGACTTGCTTGGATAGGTGGGCGAAACTCGTAGACGCAATCTTGCTAAGAACATCCGCCTTCTTGTTTTCACCTCTTGGTACCTGCTTGATAGAAAAAATTCCGAAAGTGGCTATGAGTGAATTGACTTTCTCTAGGTATCGAACCATGTTATCCTCCTTGGCTATGTAACCTCCTAGGATGTGGTCCGTGACAAGCCGTTAGTCCACGTAAGCCTCAAGGTTGCGGACTCCCATCCTAGCGGTGATTTTTAAACCCGCAATAAATGCTTCATATTCTGCCTCATTATTAGTGGCTGTGAATTCAAAACGTAGGGCGTAGGTAAACTCTATTCTTTCCGGATTCGTGAGAATAAGGTCAGCTCCTGACCCGTCCGTGCACGAAGATCCGTTAATAAACAAAACCCATGGTTCTGCTGGAACTTCCTCTCGTTGTACCATTGGTCCGTCCTCATCTGGCTTCTCAATTCGGAAATCTGCCAAGATTTGGCCTTTGACCGTTGTCCTTGGTCTATAGGAGATGTTATGCTCTCCTAGTAGAATGTTCCACTTCTGTAGCCTCCCGTCCACATCTGGCTTGGAAATGATTTGTTTTATTGGCTGATCAGTGATAACCACAATTGGATATGCCTGGAAGTACCAGCGCAACCTTTTCGTGGCGTATACCAACGACAAAACCAACTTCTCCATAAAGGAATAGTTCAGCTCCGGCCCTTGTAATGTTCTACTTATGAAGTAAACCGGAGTCTGGACTGCATCCCTATCTGTCATGAGCACGACGCTTATTGATCCGTGTGTAGCAGATAGATACATGATGAGCTCTTCCTTAGGTCGGGGGGCCACTAGCATGGGAAGAGCTGCGAGGTGCTGCTTAAGCTGCTCAAAGGCTTCCTCTGCCTCCTTTGTCCAGCGAAAATCTCCTTTCTTTATGCACTTATTGAGTGTCTTGAATAGAGGTAGTGATTTCTCCGCGGACTTCGACAGGAACCTGTTTAGCCCGGCCAACTTTCCATTTAGTGATTGTACCTCTTTTCGTGACTGAGGGGATGGTAACTGTATCACCGCGTCCTTGTTTTCCGACAAGGCTTGTTGCTGTTTGGATCAATCATATATCCAAGGAACATCGCTTCAGTTGCCCCAAACGTGCATTTTTTTGGATTCACTTTCTTGTTGATTCTCCTCAATGTGTTGAACGTCTCATGGATGTCACAGAGAAGTACCTCCTCTGTATGACTTTTGATGACTAGATCGTCAACGTAGACCTCAAGGTTGCGGCCTATCTGTGAGTCGAAGGCTTTATCAACAAGTTGCTGATATGTCGCTCCAGCGTTCTTTAGTCCGAATGGCATTTTTGTGTAACAGTACACGCCCTGACTAGTATGAAACGCCGTCTTCTCCTCATCTTCTTCCGCCATCTGGATCTGGTGGTATCCTTTGTACGCATCTAAAAAACACTTGAAAGGATACCCACATAAGGACTCCACCTTCCAATCAATTTCTGGTATCGGATAGCAGTCTTGCGGACAAGCTTTGTTCAAGTCCATGAAGTCCACACACATGCGCCAGCTCCCGTCATGCTTCTTGACCATGACTGGGTTGGATAACCACTCGTGGTAGTATACCTCGCGCATAATTCCCGCTTCTACTAATGTCCATACCTCATCCAGTATTACCTGGCTACGCTCTGGTGCTTGACCACGCTTCTTTTGTTTAACAGGAGGATATCCTTGGCGGATTTGAAGTTTATGTTCTGCTATCGAACGCGGCACACCTGTCACATGCTTAGGCTCACATGAGAATACATCCAGGTTTGCTTTTAGAAGAGAGCACATGGCCCTCTTGTCGTTTTCCGAGAGTGTTCCCCCTATGGACACCTCTTGTTCCGGGTAATTGGGATGGATTGCCACCTTCCAGTGGGGGGGGGGGGGGTGGTGATCCTTCCTTAATGGGAACAGGCTGGACTAGTGTTGCCACGGCGTGGCATTCTGACACTGGTATGATTGAGTTGTATATAGTAACAATTCCCCCTTCAACAGGGAACTTAATCATGCCGTGATCCGTGGACGGAACTGCCCGTATGGCCCGGGTGCCTGGTCTTCCAATAATCCCATTGTATGGAGAGTGTGAGCGTATCACCATAAAGTTCATCCACACCGTGGTGGAATGCTCTTCATTCCCAATGGTTACTAGCAGACGCAGTTGTCCTATTGGCCAGATAGTGTCTCCATTAAAGCCAATGAGTGGCGACGTGGCCGAAACTAATTGGCTTCTTATCTCTGGTCGTAGCTGTACAAAACAGTGTTCGTAGAGTACTTCTGCCGATGACCCTCCATCCACATACATACGACGAACGTTGTGGGTTCCAATGCTTACCTCAATCGTGAGAGGTGCATCAGCCATGTTGCTTGTCGTAATGGGAGTGAATGAGATTTCTCTGCCGCGCGAGAATTTTTGACTAATTTTCTGCTTTGTGCAGCGCTGCCAAGATTGGATCATATATATGGTCGAAGGTTTGTCCTTTTGGGGATCCTTCTTATCGTGCTTTTTGTTATCTTTTCCATCCTTCCAATCCTTGACCAAGTGCTTGAGTTTGCCTGATTTTATCAGCGACTCAATGTGCTTCTTGAGCTGGATGCATTCCTCCGTGTCGTGGCCCATGTCGTTGTGGAATTCGCAGAAGCAATTCCCTTGACGGCGGTACACCAGCGTCGTCATTGGGGGAGGCCTTGGGAAGTTCGCCCCTTCTGTTATTAAGATGTCCCGGTAAGTCATCTTTAGGGGGGTGAATTTTTCTTCAGACCGCCCTCCTTTATTCTGACTCTTGTAATCGGAGCCCCTTCCATTGCCTTGGTTGCTTTGACCACCCGGCTGCCTTCTGGGCTGGTCGTTCGATCGATAGTTGTGGTTACCTTTTGTAGGATAGGCCGCGGCTACCGCGATTTCTCCTTCTACAAAGTTCCTGACCCTTTCCATGAGGTCGCCATACTTCTTCGGCCGCTTGTCATTGAGGCGCCTAATTAATTCCTTGTCTGTTATGGCATGCATGTAGTCAGAAATTTTCAGGAGCTCTGGCATCGTTTTTGTGCGCGTGCACTCGTCGTTGAAACGTTCCGTGAAGTCCTCTGTAGATTCCCTAGGTCGTTGCTTAACGGTTGCCAATGAGACCGGATCCCTATTATACTTCTTTCGCTGAGTATAATTGTTTTTGAACGCAGTGCACAACTCACTGAAGCTATCGATGCTTCGGGGAGGAAGTCCCTCAAACCAATCACGGGCATTACCAATCAAGGTCGAATTGAACATCTGGAACTATATAGGCATGGGCTATCGTTCGATCTTTGCCTGTGTGTCAAATATCTTTAGGTGATCATCCGGATCACCAGACCCATCATAGGTTTTGACGCATGCTGGCATGCGACGCTTCTTATCCTCAGAGTAATTCCGTATGCGAAGGGTGAAGGGATCTTCCCTAGGATCACACCATGGGAGGGAGAGATCTTCCCCTTCCACCTCACGATAGTAAGGGCCACCGTAGTATCCCTCATCATCCGATGGTGGTGGAGGAGTACGCCTAGGTCGGTGACGCTTGTGGGGATGGTCATCCGAATCTTCTCCCGAGGGACCGGGAGAAGGGGGCGGTGCTCCACTTCTCGGCTGAGGACCATTTATATGGGAAGATCTAGGAGCCTTCTTCCCACTATCCACCCTATCCCACACGCTTGTGCGGTGATTGTTCCTGGTTAATCACAAGTTCGGCCGTTCGGCTGAGCCGTCAGATCTATCTCCTTCCTCACGAGATTGCAGTAGTTCCTGCATAACACGATCCCCTATGCGCTCGAACACATTCCGAGGTTGAGGGTTCTCCTCAAAGAGGTTTCGTTCCTAGGGTCGTGCGCTCTTCTTTTGAGTCTGAGGAGAGGTGCCGGATATGACCCTGCCAAAGTTGATCCTAGATTGGAGGTTCCTACCTAGGTTTAGCCTTGACGCGATACCCGGGACGATCCTCTCGAAGTTCTGCGTGAGAACATGGGCGAGGTCTTCGTCACTAAGTGGTTCCACTTCCACTTCTTCCTCGATCGATGGCCTGCGTGGCTCCTTGGTAGGGGCATTAGGCGCACTCCCTGGATCTGGGTTATCCATGGTTGTGGTTGGTGGTGGGGTATTAGCGGACGTGCCTGTCCCACTCACAGACTGAAAGACGCTTCGGTTATTCAGTCCACCTGTTTGGTTGCCAGGGGACTGGGTGGGGATGAGTATCCCGTCCCCTGTGTACTTCTGATTTGCAGGATTCATGTTCCTGGGATATCCTTGCGGATGTCCTTTCGTCATTGAAAGAGATCGAGATGAAATTCGTTCTAGCTTAGTGTATTGGTCCCACGGATGGCGCCAACTTGTTGATACAAAAGTTGGATGATCCTTGCTAGACCCGAATTAGGCTTAATTCGGGTTGGCTGGGCTCCGGCTCTTGCACCAAGTGAATAGTCTTGCTGAGATCTTGCACACTAAAGCAACACGCGTTAAGCTTACCGTGGGAATGTATCCCACGATTAGACTCCAGCGTGAGAGTACCTAATCGGTTAGGGTTAAGAATCGGATTGTGAGTTTAGAGTATGGAGAATGTAATACCTTTGTGGAACCCTTGGGGGTTCCATACATAGGCACTAAAACCCTAATGGGCCCACTGTTTACTTCGGCCCCAAGTATAGGATAACCACCATAATTAGCTTGATTGTTATCTTCTAATTATGGTTAGTGTATATCTTATACTTTAGGGTGAATCCCAACCCTAATAAGATTATGATTCTGTCTAACCCTGTCCCGGCTATACCGGGCCGTGGGCCGCACACAATTTATGCTTCCACTGTTCATTCAAGCCCATAAGCTTAACTGATTAACCCAACCCATTCGTGATGGGTTAGATACATGTAGTACCCATGGGCCGGGTTTATGACCCAACTGGGGACTATACGTCTTCACCCTTTACAAGTGATTATGGGATCGAATATCTCATCCTCGGTGAAGAAATATGAGGAAACATAAGGGGCTCCCCCACACTAAAACCACACTCACCATCGTCAAAAGGATTAGACGAGGTGGTAGTACTCATTACACGCGGTGATGAAGGAGTCAAAGTAGGGACATCATTCAAATTAAGATAAAAATCTTTCCCTTTTTCATCATTTAAAAACTCTAAATGAAAACCCGATTTACCATTTATCAAGTTGAAAATATTTGGCGTTTCCAACTCGACATTAGGCACACTAAAAATCCTCACATTTAAGTAATAGGCGGCGGGAGGGGGATTGTATAAATTCTCAAAAGGATGGTTAATAAAAAAACACATCCCCTCGGGGTCATCATAAACATCTTCATCCGAAAGATCATTAATCTCATTGATTTCTTCATCATAAATAGGCTCATCATACCAAGGTTTTTCAAGCCGTAATTATAAATTTTGGAATCTCTCTCGAAAAGATCATGATCAAGCACAAAACTATTATTCTTTTGTGGGGACTGTTATGAATTAAATCCTCAAGAATGTGGTAATCGCCGTTCTCAAATAAGGAGTGTTGATAAGGTAACTCCTCGAGAATGGGATTTGAGTCTATAGCAAGAAAATCATCGACCTCCTTAAAAAAATTATTCATCCTCACAAGTGTGAAACAAAGGAGGGTACATAATTTGGTCATCAACGTTCTCGAACCCTTCATAAAAAAATGGGATTATTATGAAAAATAGGTTCATAAACGGAGTTCAAGAATGTTGTGTGTTGAAGCATAGTTTGGCTAGGCCGGTCTCGATGACTCTCTTAGGCCGTTTGTCGTCTTCCCGGGTCCTGAGTGATGCTACAAACAAAGGAAAACTAGTTAGGAGTGGACCCAAGGTCGAAGCCCTGGGGTCCACCTCTGACAGTCAAGTTAGTATCGGGACGACACATAGTAAAAGAGGTGTAAGTATAAGAGATAACCCATTGTAGAATGAGACCCCTACCCCTGTTTATATAGTGTTAGGTAATAAGTGTGAAAACACTTATCCTTTTACAACTTATTTCTAATAATAACAAGACCAAAACGTGTATTTTATGTCATAAAAGTCGGAATTATGCGTGGTTTGTGTTTTTATTGTGTTTCAGGCTAAAAATATGAAAAAGGAAGAAAAATGGGCTATCACGGGCTTTTATCGAAGAAAAAGACAAAAGACGAAGTTAAAAGATCAAGAATGCAAAAAGAACGGAAGTACAAGGCCTATTCTGAAGATTTATCGAAGAAAAAGTTTAAAGACGGAAGTTTAATGAAGTCGAAGAACTCAAGTCTAATTATAGAAGAAAATTAGAAGACGAGTTCAGTTTACATCGACAAATCCGGAGACAACGTCGAGAAAGACAAAGAATTTAAATCAAGTCGAGAAGAAAGAAAGAAGGAAGCACATGCACCTCCCCATCTCCTATAAATACCCTCCTAATGACACATTAGGAGGGTGGTTAGCTAGTTATTTTTCTTTCTTTAGTTTTTATTTTAGAGAGAGAAAGTGTTTAACTTTCTCTCACTAAAACTTCATCTTTTATCTTTCTTGTTTTAATCAAACTTTTACTTTTTAAGCTTAATCTTGTTTCAATCTTTACCTTTTTAATCTTTCTTGTTAGTACGATTTTGTGTTCATCATTCTATTTCATCTACTTTCTTTAAGACGCCACAATAGTTCTTACTTATGTGAGTTTCTTGATTCGTTGGGTTAAGAGATTTACAAGTCTTACACGAATTAAGCTTTGAGCTATTCATGCTTATTGGCTTATTTAGTGTAACACCCCATTTTGATAATGGAATGTCACGCGTAATTATGGCGTGTCATCAAAGCATATAAGGATAAATGTATAAAACATTTCATGACCATAGGGATAACCGGAATCAAACATCGGTTCCCAAACATAAGCCCAAAACATAATAAAGCAAAAGAAATGAATGAAAGACTAAACAAGCATAAGTATATGAAGACAAAAAGGAAAAGAAGTCTCTAGCAGCTTCCATCCTATGCACGTCCTCCAAATGCTCGAGTCTTTCCTAGGGTACCTGTCCTTTTGGGAACATGAAAGGAAAAACGGCTGAGCATAACGCTCAGTGCACGGATATACAAGTATAGCATGAATAATATAAGCATAACAGCATGAAACAGCGGAAGAAACTAAGTCCTGGATAACCCGGTTAAGTCTTGGTAAAACTGGTTTTATAGTTTGAAAGGCCTTATGTTTATCTTGTAAAAACTGTTTAACATATTTTACCATTAGCCAATATAGGTCATGAAAATCCACCGTGCATGAATACTTGGAGGGGTGACCTCATCATGCAAATTAGAGGGGCTGCCTCTAATTTAATATACTGGTTCTAGGTAGGAGGGATCAGCTCCTTGTGAAGGATGCAAGGCACACACCACATTCACCATGAAATCCTGACTGAAAACATGTAACTAGGATGCACCCATACGCCCCACATGATAAATATAATATAAATGGCCAAAAGCTGAAGGGACGCCACGAGCAATCACTCCGCCGTGGTGAAGTTATAACATCAGTACCTCTAATGTTATGGTTATGGTACCTCCATAACTAGGTGAAACTGGTCATGCATGTATATGGCTATAGGTATTCTTAATTAAACATAAGCAATCAAACACATAACTTATACTACGGGAAAACAGTTGGCTGCATACGGGGAATCCTAATAAGGAAAGAATATCCATACTGAAAGGACGGGAATCCGTACCTTATGTCCAGTGAACGAAGAAGACGAACGGAAGAGAGTCCTACTTCGGTATCACTAATGCTACATAAATACATACGTCTATAAGTATCTGATTACTGAATACGTAACTGGTTTATTGTTATGTCTTAGCTTATTTTATATGTTCATGTTTTGTTTTACTAGTTTTAACGTTATACTGTGTTTATCGTGTATTATGTATATTCTGATTAAGTATTACTTGTATTTCTTGTGTTATTATACTTGTGTGCAATAATAAGTAACTTCCTAAAAATAGCAGGTTTCCTAAAATAGAACGTTTCAAAAAAATAGAAAGTTACCAAAATAGAAAGTTTCCAAAAATAGAATTACTGCTTAAAAAAGGTAAGTTTCTAAAAATAGAAAGTTTCCATAAATAGATTAGTTGTCTTAATTAAATAAGTTTCTAAAAATAGAAAGTTTCCATAAATAGAAATAAGCTGGATTATTAAGCTAATAATATAAGCTAAAGTGTTTTCTGATTAATATTCTAAGTCATGAGGTTAATAGTATAGTTTATTAATTATTATAAGTAAAATAAATAAACTATAGGTTATAAGATTTAATTAAATATACATGATTTAATTAAATTAAGGTGCATAAAATACTTGGGTTAGAACATGTATTAATTTTAATATTAATATAACCTAAGTCATGATAATTAATTAATTATAAGTCATGTTTATTAATTAATTAATTACTATAATCTAACTTAAATAAATAAAAATACTTAGGTTAAATCATGTATTATTAATTATTAACAATGAACCTAAGTCCATGTTTTAATTAAATTAATTATATAGCAAGTTAAATTAATTTAATTAATCTTATATTAATAAGTCATGATTATTAATTTAATTGTCTTGTAATTAATATGCATGTTAAGCCAATTAAACTCGTAAATATAATACCCCGAACTCGTGTATTGTTTTATGAAAACGTGTCGAAAACCAAATAGTGAAAACCCGTGTTGTATTAATTACAAACCGAACCAAACAGCCCTTTAAAAGTTTCTTATAAATCTGACTGCCAAACGCACCCTTACTGTTTTCATTAAGCTGTTTACCAAACATCCCCTTAAACTGCCATTTCCCCCTGGCAGTCCTATGTTTTCCCCTGCTAGCTATTAAAATCCCACCGACAGTGGTGGTCTCGGTGCCCACTGCCCGACCAATAATACCACTGGCAGCAGCCAGTGGTTCCCCCTGCCTGGCCTTTGTTTCCACTGTTAGACCAAAATCAAGCCAAAACCCTAATTAGGGTTGCGGCTGGTGGGATTTGTTTACCACCGAGACAATGTGTCTCGGTTTGTGTGCCAAACGAACACAAAAATCAACAAACGACACCCCCTTATTCAGACACGTCATTATTACATGATTTAGATTATACATCCTCGATTCGTGATCTTTTATTAAAAGAAGAAAACAAAAGACGAGATTAATGGAGCCTTACTTGCGTTTTGGTTTAGAAACATACAGAAAACGAACACCACCCTCAGCCTTGATCGAATCCATGTGATATTCTTGGTTTGCGGTTTCATACGTCGCATGAAGGAGACAAAAAAACAAGCGGTGGCCTCCATTTTTTTATTAGGGTTTCATTGATGTCTTAACATAATAAAAGAAAAAGCCTAACTCCCGTCCTTTTATTTTTTCTTCTCTAGCCGGTTTGTAATAAACATGGGCCTCGACCCATCTCCCTTTTCCTTCTTGTCCAAACAGTCGGCCCAAAACTAATAATGGCCCTTTACTTTGTTTTATTTAAATTAATTCGCGACAAGCTTAAATGTTACGCGCAATCATGTCTTTTGTTATGTCGTGTATATTTTTTTATAGTTATGATTATACGTGTTTAAACGTAAATATTATTTACGTGATTACTTGTCGCGTTAATTTCATATACTTAATATTAATCGCGTTAAATATTATCGTCGTGCTGTTTAACTGTCGTGAATTATTATTATTATGATTTTAATTATTATACGTAAGTTCATGTCGTATATTAGTAATAATTTACAATATACGTATTTGTTTACCGTACGTAATTAATATACGTAACTACTTGTCGCGTCTATTTATATACGCCAAGCTCATGTTAGATGTTCATGATTTATTCGTCATCGTTTAATATTATCGTATAACAACACGTACGAAATACTCGTAATTCTTATACGTGAAATGTAAACATGTTATAAAAGGAAAGTTCTAATCCTATACGTACGATCGTAAGGGTATTATGCATGGTAAAGCATGCGGGTTTTACAACTCTTCCCCCTAAAAAGAATAATTCGTCCCCGAATTATAGATAACGTAACTGAAAGAGAAACATACCCGAATCAAACTAAGAGGGTATGTAAGATTAATGAACGTACAGGTGACATGGTAGAAGGAACGTGGAACGTGACATGTCTTGAAAGGACATGGAACGTGACGTGACTGAAAGGACATATCTAATTGATAAGAGAAAAACGGATAAGAAGTCCGGATGAACTTGTCCGTTTCCATGTGGCCTCCCTCTTGGAACGGTTCCTTCAGAAGATCCTGACACTAATGATAAGTCTTGGTCCTCCTGACCTTGACTTGGAATACGAAGAAGTTCTTGGTTATCAACGTAAGGTAGATCCACTAAATTCGATCAAGGGAATAAGAATTAACGTGTAAGAGTAACTGAAACGTTATGGTGCAAAACAATCCAACTTAACTGATAACTAGCAACGATGCGCGAGACATATAGAAACATAGTACGTGAAAAATTTTGAACGTGATACGTGAAAAATTTTGAACGTGCTACGTGGAGATATGGCGAGTGTAGTATGAGTAAATATATCGTGATCCATGATACGTGTAACATATCTTGATCATGATATGAGGAACGTGGAATGAACATGACATGTGAAACATATCGTGATCATAGAATATAATGGCGGTAACGCCAAACGCTACAATGTGAGACATAGAATATGACGAGAAACGTCTATCTGAGGATAAGGAGTTATACTAAACTTGAGTCTGGTCTCTCAAGTTCTTGCAAAACTTCCTAGACTGATAAAAATGAACGTAAAATCGTAAGTCAAGATACCATCATGAATGTGAATGGTGTCATGAACGCGAGCGCGAAAACAAGTCGTGAAATTAGAACAAGGACGTGGACGTAAACAAGGAGCACAAATGCGAACCTTTGTCTGTCCCTATAACTGAGGTATTACCAAGTGATCGGATGAGCCTTGGCGTGGAATGTGTCCGATCAGTCCGTTGGTTCTGAAATCCGTACGGATGTAAGGATTTTGCAGACTTGATCAAACTGTTGGCAATAACACAGATAGCATCTTGCTTCTTCTGAGTTTGCTTTGATCTGGTAACCAAAATCCGTGGAGATCTTGTCCCATTTTAATTCACAATTTTAGATGATGCAAACATCCTAGTCTGTTGGTGTCCTATCTTAACCTGTTGGTATGTCAGGTACCAAGATATGAACGTAACTGTATCTTGCTTCGTAGAACTGGATACATAGGAGTTTGCGAAACTCTGAGTCTCTGACTCTAGACTTTTCCTAGCGTAGGATTTTCTAGAACACCTAATGTAGTGTAGGGTTCTCTCCTTTACACATAAGCTGAGTCATGGTAAGATCAACCGTAGAAACCCATGTGATTCAGCATGTCACTATAATCAAACAAAATTGATATTGGAAAAAAAAATTCCAGGGTAAAATTCCTCTTGTCATAGAATTTGCAACATAGTGCAGATATGGTCTTCCTGTTCTTCTATAGGCTTAGAGGAAATCAGGTTATCCTCAATGAAAACACTGATGAATTTGCTATGAGTTCATGGAAACTCGTTCTTATAATGCCGTTGGAGCATTGATGAGACTAATTCACAATCATAAATCTATCATGACCGAGTCGTGTACGAATATTAATCATGGACATGTCCTGCTCTTTCACTCGTCACTGTTGGCAGCATGATCATGAGTTCGATCTTGAAAAGTGATTAACAATATACGGTTGATTGGACATGTCGTCAATACGTGGAGGAGAATAACGGTCATGAATGGTGATTTGTTTAAGTCGACGGTAGTCGACACATAATCTCATGGAACCATCCTTCTCCTTGTAGGTTCTTCTGGAATGTAAAGGAAAACTTTGGAATAATCAACTGGGTATGCGTAAAAGAATTAAGTGGTCGTGTCTTACTGTCAGCTAGAAAATTTTTGCGACCATGGCTAACAACGCACATGCTTGTAAGCATAGATAATTTGTACAGATTTTCCCGATGGAACTTCAAGCTGAATGTATTCAGGAGCCTGAACATTACTGTACATAATTATGAATCGTAGCATGGTGTGCTGTTCATGGTACATAATTAGGATAAAATTCATCTCGTGTCTGTCCGAGGAAATGCGTTAGCAGCTTAGATCTCATCATTAAGCTGAAGGGATACCTTCGTATGCGTGGGAATACGAAAGGCGTCCTTCATGGTCATGAATATATGAACTACGGTGAAAGAAATGAAAGTGATATCAGAAACGTGACAGTTCTCACTGATGCGCCGATAATGGTATTGAAATTCTTGTGGCCTGATTAATACACGGCACCACAAAATAGATATACCCTTGGAGAGTACCTTGAATTTCCTAGAAATGTTCCATAGTTGGACGTGAGTCATGTGTCTTGACTCGTTTCTTGGAACTATAAGCATGACATATGTCTTGACTGGTGTCTTGACATGTGTCTTCAAAGGTATACGTGAGACATGTGTCTTGACTGATGTCTTGACATGTGTCTCGAGACATAAAACGATAGAACTACAATATTAGGTTATTATGCCAGAATTGGCGGATCGGTTGGACTACTGATCATTTGTATGTCTGATCACGTCCGCGGCCGGAGCCTCGGTTGCGATTTCTAGGATAGTTTCTGTCATAGTAGTGGTTACTATCGTCCTGTCTGTCAGTTCCATGACGGTCATTCTCATGACCGTAATTCATGTAACTATTCAGTTGAGTGGCCGGCTGGTACCGGTTTGCACTCATATGGCTGAAATGACAGCCGAATGACGTGTGACATGTAAATAAGAATTAGGGACAATGATTGATGGGAATCGTCTGATGGTGAAGCATCTTCTCGTCTAATTGCTTTGCTCCGACGCCTTTGTCTTTGTCTTATAGGATCTCCAGGTTGTGAACAACATCCGCATCTCGTAGTGTCTCCGAACGTCAGCAACATCAACCTTTAGTAACATCTCCAAGTTATGAGCGGCATCAGTAATTTGTGGATTATCAGCAAGTGGAAATATGCACGTGGGATAAGGTACATGGAGTACACATGGAATGTACATGAAATGATCGGTATGGGGGTCGATCAGTTGTCATGATTTAAGAAAAGTAAATCGGTTAAACGGTTAGGAAAACCATCATGATAACCTAGCAGTATTATCATAGACATCATTCTGGTTATAACGGAAACGTTAAAGTGTGGTTACACAAAATTCAACGATGATTTGCCTGACAGCATGATCAATGAAAACCAACCATGACTATCATGAAAGCATGATTCAATGAAATCTTACAATGTCTTGCAGGACAACGTAAATAACAAAAGGGGCGTAAAACATAATCAACATGAAGACGGAATTATCATGAAGAAACATGAAGCCATCTATCATGAAGAAATGTATAACATAATCAGCATGAAACTGAAGTTAACCATGACAGTATGAAAACATACTTGACATAAAAACATAATAACTTATGAGGGGACATGAAAAAAAATTAATGCCAATTTAAATCATGAGAAAAATTTTATGCATGAAAAAAAACAGTGCATGAATGCGTAATGTAGTTTATAAAACCTTCATATGTGCGAGGGAACGCCTATGGGTCAGTTCCAAAACAAAAGACATGGCGAGGGGACGCCTATGGGTCCGTCCCAAAATTAAAAGTTTCGATAAAAGCACATGCGACTAAATAGGGCCAGTCTTGTACCAACCATTACTTAGTCATAATCCCTGCAACAATGATACATGAAACGTAATTAAATGAAACTCATCCGTCAAAACTTATCAGAAAAAAATTTATGTGACTAATTATGAACTACTGGGGTTTAGTCCACATAGCCACAGTTCACGAGGAACATTATGCACGAAACAATGACACATAACTAAATATGAATGACGGTTGTCCATCCATATTGGTAAAACAATATCGATGAAAACATCAAGGTTAAAACCTCAAGGTGCTGAAAACATCATGGTTAAAACAACAATGCGCTGAAAACATCAATACGTGGAATAAAAGACGTTGGCTTAGAAAGCTCCTGGTGACTACCCACTAGTCACAGGTCGAGTTTTAGAGCCTACAGGTCGAAGCCTTGGCTCTGATACCATAATTGTAACACCCCATTTTGATAATGGAATGTCAAGCGTAATTATGGCGTGTCATCAAAGCATACAAGGATAAATGTATAGAACATTTCATGACCATAGGGATAACCGGAATCAAACATCGGTTCCCAAACATAAGCCCAAAACATAATAAAGCAAAAGAAATGAATGAAAGACTAAACAAGCATAAGTATATGAAGACAAAAAGGAAAAGAAGTCTCTAGCAGCTTCCATCCTATGCACGTCCTCCAAATGCTCGAGTCTTTCCTAGGGTACCTGTCGTTTTGGGAACATGAAAGGAAAAACGGCTGAGCATAACGCTCAGTGCACGGATATACAAGTATAGCATGAATAATATAAGCATAACAGCATGAAACAGCGGAAGAAACTAAGTCCTGGATAACCCGGTTAAGTCTTGGTAAAACTGGTTTTATAGTTTGAAAGGCCTTATGTTTATCTTGTAAAAACTGTTTAACATATTTTACCATTAGCCAATATAGGTCATGAAAATCCACCGTGCATGAATACTTGGAGGGGTGACCTCATCATGCAAATTAGAGGGGCTGCCTCTAATTTAATATACTGGTTCTAGGTAGGAGGGATCAGCTCCTTGTGAAGGATGCAAGGCACACACCACATTCACCATGAAATCCTGACTGAAAACATGTAACTAGGATGCACCCATACGCCCCACATGATAAATATAATATAAATGGCCAAAAGCTGAAGGGACGCCACGAGCAATCACTCCGCCGTGGTGAAGTCATGACATCAGTGCCTCTAATGTTATGGTTATGGTACCTCCATAACTAGGTGAAACTGGTCATGCATGTATATGGCTATAGGTATTCTTAATTAAACATAAGCAATCAAACACATAACTTATACTACGGGAAAACAGTTGGCTGCATACGGGGAATCCTAATAAGGAAAGTATGTCCATACTGAAAGGACGGGAATCCGTACCTTATGTCTAGTGAACGAAGAAGACGAACGGAAGAGAGTCCTACTTCGGTATCACTAATGCTACATAAATACATACGTGTATAAGTATCTGATTACTGAATACGTAACTGGTTTAATGTTATGTCTTAGCTTATTTTATATGTTTATGTCTTGTTTTACTAGTTTTAACGTTATACTGTGTTTATCGTGTATTCTGTATATTCTGTTTAAGTATTACTTGTATCTCTTGTGTTATTATACTTGTGTGCAATAATAAGTAACTTCCTAAAAATAGCAGGTTTCCTAAAATAGAAAGTTTCAAAAAAATAGAAAGTTACCAAAATAGAAAGTTTCCAAAAATAGAATTACTGCTTAAAAATAGATAAGTTTCTGAAAATAGAAAGTTTCCATAAATAGATTAGCTGCCTTAATTAAATAAGTTTCTAAAAATCGAAAGTTTCCATAAATAGAAATAAGCTAGATTATTAAGCTAATAATATAAGCTAAAGTGTTTTCTGATTAATATTCTAAGTCATGAGGTTAATAGTATAGTTTATTAATTATTATAAGTAAAATAAATAAACTATAGGTTATAAGATTTAATTAAATATACATGATTTAATTAAATTAAGGTGCATAAAATACTTGGGTTAGAACATGTATTAATATTAATATTAATATAACCTAAGTCATGATAATTAATTAATTATAAGTCATGTTTATTAATTAATTAATTACTATAATCTAAATTAAATAAATAAAAATTCTTAGGTTAAATCATGTATTATTAATTATTAACAATAAACCTAAGTCCATGTTTTAATTAAATAAATTATATAGCAAGTTAAATTAATTTAATTAATCTTATATTAATAAGTCATGATTATTAATTTAATTGTCTTGTAATTAATATGCATGTTAAGCCAATTAAACTCGTAAATATAATACCCCGAACCCGTGTATTGTTTTATGAAAACGTGTCGAAAACCAAACAGTGAAAACCCGTGTTGTTTTAATTACAAACCGAACCAAACAGCCCTTTAAAAGTTTCTTATAAATCTGACTGCCAAACCCACCCTTACTGTTTTCATTAAGCTGTTTACCAAACATCCCCTTAAACTGCCATTTCACCCTAGCAGTCCTATGTTTTCCCCTGCTAGCTATTAAAATCCTACCGACAGTGGTGGTCTCGGTGCCCACTGCCTGACCAATAATACCACTGGCCGCAGCCAGTGGTTCCCCCTGCCTGGCCTTTGTTTCCACTGTTAGACCAAAATCAAGCCAAAACCCTAATTAGGGTTGCGGCTGGTGGGATTTGTTTACCACCGAGACACATGAGTGTCTCGGTTTGTGTGCCAAACGAACAAAAAAATCAACAAACGACACCCCCTTATTTAGACACGTCATTATTACATGATTTAGATTATACATCCTCGATTCGTGATCTTTTATTAAAAGAAGAAAACAAAAGACGAGATTAATGGAGCCTTACTTGCGTTTTGGTTTAGAAACATACAGAAAACGAACACCACCCTCAGCCTTGATCGAATCCATGTGATATTCTTGGTTTGCTTTTTCATACGTCGCGGGAAGGAGACAAAAAAATGAGCGGCGGCCTCCATTTTTTTATTAGGGTTTCATTGATGTCTTAACATAATAAAAGAAAAAAACTAACTCCCGTCCTTTTATTTTTTCTTCTCTAGCCGGTTTGTAATAAACATGGGCCTCGGCCCATCTCCCTTTTCCTTCTTGTCCAAACAGTCGGCCCAAAACTAATAATGGCCCTTTACTTTGTTTTATTTAAATTAATTCGCGACAAGCTAAAATGTTACGCGTAATCATGTCTTTTGTTATGTCGTGTATTTTTTTTATAGTTATCGTTATACGTGTTTAAACGTAAATATTATTTACGTGATTACTTGTCGCGTTAATTTAATATACTTAATATTAATCGCGTTAAATATTATCGTCGTGCGGTTTAACTGTCGTGAATTATTATTATTATGATTTTAATTATTCTACGTAAGTTCATGTCGTATATTAGTAATAATTTACAATATACGTATTTGTTTACCGTACGTAATTAATATACGTAACTACTTGTCGCGTCTATTTATATACGCCAAGCTCATGTTAGATGTTCATGACTACATGTTCACGATTTATTCGTCATCGTTTAATATTATCGTATAACAACACGTACGAAATACTCGTAATTCTTATACGTGAAATGTAAACATGTTATAAAAGGAAAGTTCTAATCCTATACGTACGATCATAAGGGTATTATGCACGGTAAAGCATGCGGGTTTTACATTTAGTGTTTAGCTTATTGTTTTTAAGTTTTCTTAAAAGTCTAGTGTTTTTATAAAAGTTTGTTTTTATAAAGTTTGCGAATTTAGAATTTCAAAAGTTGTCAAATTTTGCTTATTGAGTTGGTTAATTTTCGGTTAAGTGTGCTTATTGTTATTGAAGTTTTGGCTTATTTCACCTTTTCGGATTACTTGGTGTTTCATCGCAATCATAGGGTGCCAAGTATTTCGACGGTTTCAGACAGCTTATTTGTGATCGCAATAACCCAAGGGGTTCTACTTTGCGATCAAGTGAACATCCCCCTTATTCCGATCGTGATTGCGATCGCTCATTGCGATCGCACATTGCGACGGGTCTTAATGTTTTATTAAGAAGAAACTCCGCCCAATTGTTATTAACCATATTCCGACAGGTTCACTATTATTCCGATCAACATTCCGACGAGGGTAGTTGTTTGTTATTCCGATACCTTGAACACTGCGACAGAATTACATTCCGACAGAAGTGTTTTCAGTATTCCGATAGCTTTGATTTCATACATTCCGATAGACTTGATCTTAATTATTCCGATACATGTCATTCAGATAGATTATTCCGATAGAACTTGTTCACTAATATTCCGATACTTAATTTGATATTCCGACAGCTTTCATTTTCAATTATTCCGATGGTTTGAGTTTTTAGTTTTATTAAGTTTTAATTTCCGAAAATTGCACGCTTACCGAAATCTCTGTTTTTACCAAGTGTTTTTCTAGTAATTTTTAGTTTAATTTTTAAAGCTTTAATTTTACTCAACGACATTTTCCTATTTGCTTTTAGTTTAAAAATAGATAATCAAACAACCCATTTTATTTTCCACCAAGAACGACTGAGTCGCACTTTTAACTAGTAATCAATTCGAAAAGATCGGAACAACGAACTTTCATACGAGGTAAACCCTTGTATTAAATGGCGCCGCTGCCGGCTCTTTTCGTTAAGATTAACGGTTTTTAGTGAGAGACGCGTTGGATTTTGGGATCTGTTTATTTGTGAACGTTATTTTCCTTGCATAAAAATGTTCAAAAAATCCATAAAAATTTAAAAACTTTCAAAAATACAAAAACATTAAAAAATCATAAAAAGCATTTCTTTTCCAAAGTTTTGCACCAAAAAGATTTTATTTTTTCAAGTACATATATACTCTTTGTTTCTTTGGTATCTTTTTCTTTTTCTTTTGTAGGTGTATGCGTACTAGATCTTCAACTTATCCAGAGCCCGAGACTCGTGAAGATTTAGATATGGCTGGTGTGCACAACAACAATAACAACCCACCTCTACCCAATTTAAATAATAATAACAACAACAATAATGTTCCCCCACCCGACTTACGAACAATGGAGGAGCTTTGTCAACCAACCATGAACGGACGTGGAGGACCGATTGCGCCGATGCAAATCACGGCTCCTGAATTTTCGTTGAAGCATCACATGATCCAGCAAGTTCAAAATGCTTGTCCTTTTCGCGGATTACCCGATGATGATGCCAACAAACACGTCGACAAATTCATTACCGTCACCCAAAGCATGAAACTTCCTAGTGTTACTATGGATTTCCTTCGCCTACATCTCTTCCCACAAACTTTATCCCACCATGCCGAGAAATGGTTTGATCGTCTTCCCAAAAACTCAATTCATAAATGGAATGACATGACTCAACGCTTTTTGTCGCGCTACTTTCCACCATCCATGGTCACTAGTCTTCGCAACCAAATGAGTGGATTTACTCAAGAACCTGATGAGTCGCTTTTCGATGCTTGGGAACGTTATAATGTCTTGATCGACCGTTGTCTGAACCATAACATGCTCCCCGTTACTTTGATTGATACCTTCTACAATGGTTTAACTTTTCGTGATCGTGATACGATTAATGCTGCCGCCGGTGGTACAATCATGAAGAGAAGACCTGAGGAGTGTAGAGAGCTTATAGAGAACCTGAACACTCACCACAAAAATTAGGATTCATCCGCATCCTCAAGATCAAACCCGAGAGTCAATGTTTCTTCTACTTCTTCAAACCCTGATATGACCGAAATATCCCGCGCAATAGTCGAAATGAGCAAAAAGATTGAACTTTTAGCCACTAACCAATTTCAACAAGCTAAAGATGTAGCCACGTCTTGTGAGATTTGCGGGGATTCTCATTCATACACCGATTTTCCTTATACTCATGACAATCCGGAAAATGTGTATGCCGCCAACGGTAACTTTTCTATGGGAGGCTATCAAGCACGTCCTCAAGGTGACCGTAATTTGCTTAGTTATCGTTCGAATAACTTTCTTTCACCACCCGGTTTTCAATCCCATAATAGATCACCACCACCTCCATTAAACAACACACAATACCCACCAAGGAACCAAGGCCAAAGAAGTAACTACCAAGGGAATTCTTCTAATAATCAAAGGAATTATAACTCAAATCAAGGGAATTTTAATAGTCAAAATCAAGGGGCTTTTAATGGGCAAAACCAAGGGTTTCAAAATAACAACTTTAACCAAGGTTTTAATAATAACAATGCTTATCAACAACAATATCCAAATCAAGGTTTTCAAAATCAAGGGCAAAACACGAATTCCCCTTCAATGGACTTGGTTCTTCAAAAGTTGACTGATAAGTTGAGTGAACATGAGAAAATCATGTCTGTTATGCAAGAATCGAGTGATAAGAAATTTATGCTTATGTTTCAAGCCATTAATCCCCAAGGCCCACCCCAAGGTACTCTCCCTTCTAACACCGTGACCAATCCTAGGGCCAACGTTAATGCCATCACTACTAGGAGCGGTAAGATCATCGTTGAACCTTCTTCTTCACCAACTAACCAAGGACCCGAGATTCCTTCTACTTGTGATATACCACCTGTTATGCCTTCGTCCGCACCTTATGTCCCACCGATACATCAAGTTTATACCACACCTTCGGTTCCAAAACCGGTTCCTCCACCTTCTACTTCTACCCCTCCACCACCCAAGGATGTGAGTGAGAATTCCATTCCAAAGCCTTCCTCTCAACCCAATATACCTTATCCCTCAAGGTTGAGGAAAGAGAAGTTGAAAAACAAGGATGATATTCAGGTTTCTAACTTTCTTAAAATGTTTAAACAACTGAATTTCAACATCTCCTTTGCTAAAGCTCTCGCTCACATGCCTAAATATGCTAAGATGTTTAAGGATCTTTTAAGTGATAAGGAAAAATTGCTCGACATCGCCAATACCCAATTAAATGAGAATTGTTCTATCGTTCTTTTGAGAAAACTTCCTGTTAAGTTAGGAGATCCGGGACGCTTTCTTATTCTTGCAACTTCCCCAGGGTAGAGAATTGTATGGCCCTAGCCGATCTAGGTGCTAGTATAAACTTAATTCCATTAAGTGTTTGGAAACAATTATCTCTACCCGAGATAGTCCCCACACGAATGACATTGGAATTAGCTAACTGTACGGTTGCTTATCCGCTAGGGATAGCCGAAGATGTCTTCGTCGGTGTCGACAAATTCACCTTTCTGGCTGATTTTATTGTCGTTAACTACGAGATGGATCCCCGTGTTCCATTAATCGTTGGACGTCCATTCTTGAGTACCGGTCGCACTCTCATTGATGTAGCCGCGGGCGAATTAGTCATGAGAGTTGGTGACGAGAAAATCGTCTTCAACATGGGTAAACTTTCTAAGCAGCCTTCTGAAAACGAGAGCGTTAAATTCATTGTCGTACTTGATGAGGCTTGTGAAGAGCATTTCAAAGACGCTTGTAAAAGTGGCTCTTCTTCTCTACCCATTGTTGAGACCGTTGCCTCTATTGTTCCTTCACTAACTCCATTTGGAGAAAGTGACTTCCTTTTCAAAAACTTTGAAGCAACTTTGGGAGATGTGGATTTACAATATGACGATTCTCCCTCCGATTGGGATGAAGACATTCGTACCATTGAGAAACTTCTCAATGAGGACCATATTTCTCCACAGTCTCCTAAGGAAATCTCTATCGATTATCCGAATTTGACTACGCCTTCCATCGAAAATCCTCTGGATTTAGAGCTTAAGGATCTTCCGTCTCATCTCGAGTACGTTTTCCTTGAAGAAAATAAAAAGTCACTCGTCATCATCGCAAAGGACTTGAAAGAAGAAGAAAAATCTCGCCTTATCGCCGTGCTGCAAAATCATAAGAAAGCGATTGCTTGGAAAATCTCCGATATTCGTAGAATTGATCCTCACTTTTGCACACATAAGAGGTTATCAAACTTCTTGATGCGGGAATGATCTACCCTATCACGGATTCACCATGGGTTAGTCCCGTCCATTGTGTGCCTAAGAAAGGCGGAATCACCGTTGTGCCCAATGAAAACAACGAGTTGATTCCTACTCGTCTCGTTACAGGCTGGAGAGTTTGTATAGACTATCGCAAACTCAATGATGCTACGAGAAATGATCATTTTCCCCTTCCTTTCATGGACCAAATGCTTGAACGTCTAGCGGGTAATGACTATTACTGTTTTCTAGACGGTTTCTCCGGGTATTTTCAAATTCCCATCGATCCTAAAGACCAAGAGAAAACCACATTCACTTTTCCTTATGGAACATTTGCTTACAAACGAATGCCTTTCGGCTTATGAAATACTCCTAGGACTTTCCAAAGGTGTATGATGGCTATCTTCCATGACATGGTTGAAGAAACTATGAAAGTCTTCATGGATGATTTCTCGGTCTATGGTGACTCGTTCTCTTCTTGCCTTGCCAATTTGGAACGCATGCTTAAACTGTGTGAAGACCCTCGCCTTGTTCTAAATTGGGAAAAATGCCTTTTAATGGTAAAAGAAGGCATGGTGCTTGGACATAAAATCTCAAAATCCGGTCTTGAAGTGGACCGTGCTAAACTTGATGTCATAGCTAAATTACGTCCACCTTCAACCGTGAAGAGGGTGAGAAGTTTCCTTGGTCATGCGGGCTTCTATCGTTGATTCATTCAAGATTTTTCAAAAACCGCTCGCCCGATGACCCACCTGTTGGAAAAAGATACTCCTTTTATCTTTTCTAAAGAGTGTCTTGAATCCTTCAATCTTCTTAAGGACAGGCTAACTAAGGCATCGGTCTTGGTTACCCCTAATTGGGAGCTACCTTTTGAATTAATGTGTGATGCTAGCGACTGCGCTATTGGAGAGGTTTTGGGCCAAAGAGTGAACAACCACTTCCAACCAATCCATTACGCTAGCAAGACAATGACGGGGGCTCAATTGCATTATTCCACTACCAAAAAAGAGCTTTTAGCTGTAGTGTATGCCTTTGAAAAATTTCGCCCCTATCTTGTCCTTTCCACCACCATTGTCTATACCGACCATTCCACGTTGAAGTACTTGTTAAATAAACAAGATTCCAAGCCAAGACTTCTTCGCTGGGTTTTGCTCCTTCAAGAATTTAAAATCAAAATTCGTGACAAAAAGGGAGCGGAAAACCTAGCCGCGGATCATCTAAGTAGACTTGAGGATCCTTATCAAGGGGATCATCCGAATAAAGAGATCAATGACTCTTTTCCCCTTAAGGCCTTAATGTCTATCAACTCCAATCTTGATGACACCCCGTGGTTTGCAGACATTGCAAACTACTTAGCGGGTGGTATTCTCATCGAAGGGTTAACATCCCAACAAAAGAAGACGTTCTTTAAAGATATTAAGACTTACTTTTGGGATCACCCTTATCTCTTCAAACAATGTGCTGATCTGATTATTCGTCGGTGCGTTGATGGACCCGCAGCTTTAGACATTCTCGAAGCTTGCCATAAAAGACCCATCGGTGGTCACTTTGGTCCCAACTACACCGCGAAGAAAGTGTTCGATTCTGGATTCTATTGGCCCTCCATTTATCGTGACGCTCACGAGATGGTTAAAAATTGTGATGCTTGCCAACGCCAAGGCAAGATCACACATAAAGATGAGATGCCTCAAAATTTCATACAAGAATGTGAAATCTTTGATGTATGAGGTATCGACTTTATGGGGCCATTTCCATCATCTAAAGGGAACAAGTACATCCTCATAGCCGTTGACTACGTATCTAAATGGGTTGAAGCTAAGGCTCTCCCTACGAACTATGCAAGGGTGGTTATGAACTTTCTGAAGCAGCTTTTTGCTCGATTCGGTGTTCCTCGTGCTATCATCAGTGACCGCGGCACTCATTTTTGCAATGATCAATTTGCTCGAGTCATGGCTTAGTACAGTGTCAATCACCGTCTTTCCACCGCTTATCATCCTCAAACAAATGGTCAAGCCGAGATATCTAACCGTGGATTGAAGCGAATTCTTGAGCATACTGTGGGAGACATCGTGCCTCGTGGGCCGATAAGTTAGACGATGCTTTGTGGGCTTTCCGTACCACATATAAGACTCCGATTGATTGCACTCCATATCGTCTTTTGTACGGGAAAGCATGCCACCTCCCTATTGAGCTGGAACATAAGGCATACTGGGCCTTGAAGTGGGCCAATTTTGACATCAATAAAGCCGGCGATCTTCGAAAGATTCAACTCAACGAGCTAAATGAACTAAGGAATCAAGCTTATGAGAACTCATTGATCTACAAGGAGAAGACCAAGATCATCCATGATTCAAGGATTAAGAACCGAGAGTTCCACGTTGGTGATCAAGTTCTACTCTTTAACTCTCAGTTGAAGATCTTCTCGGGCAAGCTGAAGAGCCGTTGGTCTGGTCCATTCACCGTCACCAAAGTTTTCCCTTATGGCACCATTGAACTTTCCAATCCAAATGGGCCTAATTTTAAAGTGAATGGCCAGCGTGTGAAGCTGTACTTTGGTTAGGACATCTCTCATGAGATGATTCCATCCCTCACCACGTTTCCCTTGAATTAGTTCTGGGTCGAGTCAGGCTCGTGACTCGGTTAACAAAAACAAGCTCTTCTCGGGAGGCAACCCGTTGATCTATCCTTTACCGTTTTCATAATAACTGTAGGGGGAGCCCCGTATGTGTTTTTCGTCTTGTTTCTTTTGATGTGCATGGATTAAAGCTTCAAAGAGCACTCTTGATGACTTTTGACGACTTGTGATTTCGTGTACCCGTCTTCCCGGTTCTATCATAAACTCTTTGGATTCATTATTGTATCATTTATGTTGAAATAGGAATCACTTTAGTTGTCTATTCCTTAGCGAGATTTAAACAAAGTGCATGTTGGGAATAAATCTATGTATACTTGTTACCCCTGCTAGTTGATTATTCGTACCCCTGCTAGAGTAAGTTCCCCCTGCCAAATAACAAAGGCAGGGGGATTGGTTCCCCTGCTGAAGTCAAAGGCCCTGCCGTCAGAGATAAACTTGGAATATATTTTTACGCGTTTCTGTTACTACTCCTTAATACTTTCCAAGTTTGTTAGTAGTGATCTTGTACGTGAGTCCTTATGCCTATAAAAGGACTCACTAGGTTAGCATGCAAAGTGTGTCTTTCTCTATTGTCTTTCATTATCATACTTTAAGGTTTTGTAAACCCTAATACCATTTTAGGGTATTCGTATATCATTGATATATTAAAGTTCAACATTTGCTTCAGTCATATTGTTCTTGTGCTAAACATTATATTCCGCATCTTGTTTAGTTACTTTGCTTTGCAAAGTTTCTCTAGTGTTAGATTGAATATTTTCTTTCTATCACAAACCTTAAACAAGCTATTAAGGTTTAAGATCTGAGTTTGGGATCAACAAGTGGTATCAGAGCTTGTTGAGAAACTTTGTCTAAACCAAGAACAAAACCCTCATACCAACCATGTCTTCAGACTCTTCCTCAAACAGCAACAACCACAATAACCTCAAATTACCCATGTTGGATCCTGAAAACTTTGAATTATTGGAATTCAGAATCCAACAATACCTCAAAATGGAACACTATGTTCTCTGGGAGATCATAGAGTTTGGTGATCAATTCAATAAAATGGTGGCGGTTGAAGAGGGCAAGGAAGAAGAGAAAGGTGAAAGTTCCAAAGGTAAGGACAAGAAGAAATATGCTGCTCTTTGGGATAAGGAAATACTGGCCAGAAGGCATGATGTCAGAGCTCACAGCTCATTGCTGTTGGCTCTACCTGATAGACATCAACTAAGATTCAGAGAGTAAAAAACAGCTAAGGAACTATGGGAAGCCATAGGCACAACCTTTGGAGGAAATGAACCACAAAGAAAAAGAAGAAGAATCAGATGCTTGATGATTTTGCTTCTTTCAAAGCAATTGGTGATGAATCAAATGGCGCTATTTACAATAGGCTTCAAGATATGGTGGCCCAATTGGAGTTCTTTGATATTGAAGTGACAAGAGAACAGGTGAATACGAGGTTCCTTAACAGCCTCCAGAAGGAATGGTTTGTCTACAAGGCAATTTGGCAGAATAAGGATGACTTGGATAACAAGAACATTGATGACATATACAATAACTTGAAAGTTTTTGAACCCGTTGTCAATGAGATGAAGTCAAAAGGAACGATTCCCACCAACTCAAGTGGATCTACTGATTCCCCTACTAACATGGCATTCATATCACAAAGCAGTGGAATCTCCAAAAGCAGTGGAATCGAAGTAGGCCCTGCTGCTTCTTCCCCTGCTACCAGGTCTGGATCATCTTATGATGAAGAAAGGCTAGCTACATTCAGTCTTGACACTGCTTGTGCTTTTATAGCATCCCAAGGGCCACAAGGATCTACTGTGTTGCACGAAGATCTAAGTCAAATCAGTAAGCAAGGACTGGAGGAGATGAATATCAAGTGGAACATGGATCTGCTTAGCATGAGAGCCAACAGGTTTTACAAGAAGTATAGGAAGAAGATCTCAATCAATCCCTCTGATGTGGCTGGGTTTGACAAAACAAAGGTTGAATGCTACAACTGTGGCAAGAAGGGTCATTTTGCTAGGGAATGCAGAGGACCTAAGACTGGGAACAGTTATAGGAAGGAAACCAGAGATGATGATTCTGGTGCTAAAGCCATGGTAGCCATGCAGGGGATAGATGGAGCAGGTGGATGGGACTGGAGTGCGATGACAAAAAATGTGGAAAGAAATCAAGCATTGATTGCTGAGGAAAAAGAGGAAGATTTTGCACTTATGGCCATGTCAAGTTCCAGCTCAGACAATGAGGTATACGATGATTCATATTGCACTAAAGCTTGTAGGAAAAATACTGAGTCATTGAATGATCAAATCAGAAAGGTTAAAGCTGACTATATCAATTGTGACAATGATCTTGATAATTATAGATGTGCTTTAGAACTGTTAGAGTCCACCATAAGAGAGTTTAAACAAAGAGAAAGTGATTATAGGGATCACATTGTGATTCTAGAAAGAGATGCTAAGGAGAATAATAACTCCATAAGGAGTTGACTACTGAACTTGAAATTTTTAAATCTAACAAAAAGATTGATGATGAAACTGTTGAAAAATTTGGAAAAGCTTCAAAAGATTTAACTAAAGCAGTTGAAATTGGTCAATCTCCTAGGGACAAAACCGGGTTTGGGATTAAAAATGACCATGATACCATACCACCACCTCCTGCCAATATTCACGCACCTTTTCCTAGAAAATACTTGTCATGGACTGGTCTCTCTTGTTTTCAAAAACAAGATGATATTGAGTTTGATTTAAGTGCTTACATACCTAATAGTCTTGATACTGAAGAGCCACTAGTGAAAACTAGTATTATTAGGGACTTTGTAAAGGAACAGATTGCTTTAAAACAATGGAAAATTGATAACCCTGTTCTATTTTCAAGAGGAGGACTTTTTGGTAGTAATTCTAGTTCTAAGAGTAGTTTACCCAAATCTAAAACCAGATCACAGTCTCCTAAGTCCACCATTAAATATGCTGGTATGTACAGGCCTGTCAGAGGTAATCAAAGAAATTAGAATGACCAAAAGTCTCATCAATTAGGAGAAGACTTTGTGATAAATACAAAGCCTTGCTTCACATGTGGCAGTTTTGATCATACTTATCAAGAATGTAAGGCACCAATAGAAGTTGTGGCTACAAATCCTTTAAAGGATATGCAACCTAAAGCCATTCTTCTAAATGCAGGGGCAAAATCCTTTTCCCCTGCCAAGTATGTTGCCCCTGCCTTGAGAAACAGGGTTATTGACAAATATGTTGTTCCTGCACTTAGAAAGGTGAATGATGTTCATACCAAGCCCAACACTTCCATAACTAACCCAACACCTTATAATGCATATAGATCTGGCCCTAGACCTTACCAACACATAAATAGAGGCCAAAACAAAAGATGGGTTCCCTCTGCTAAGCATAGGGATTCCCCTGCTAAATCTAGGGTAGCCCCTGCTAGCAAAGTTTTGCCTTCTAGGAACATAGGTAGATGGGGGAAAGCTGTGAAAGCCTCAGCTCGTTGGTTTGGGTACCCAAAAGGGGTGCTCAGTCTAATGGTCTATCTCTAGTTTTTGATAATCTATCCTACATTGATACACGAGGTAGATCCAAGTCTGTAATGGCTTGGGTCCCCAAGAAAAACTAATTTGTTTTTCTTTTTGCAGGTGACAAAGAGGACAAAGGATGATAGAGCATATTGGGATAGTGGATGCTCAAGAAGCATGACTGGAAAAAAATCTTATCTGTCTAACTTTGTGCCCCTGCATGACAATGATGGTGTTTCTTTTGGAGATGGGCATGGAACAATAACAGGAAAAGGAACTATTGTCACCAATGGGATGACCTTTGATAATGTCTACTTGGTGAAAGAACTCAAGTACAATCTATTCAGTGTGTCACAGATGACTGATAACAAGAATTTTGTCTTATTTACAGACACTGAATGCCTGGTGTTAGGAAAGGAGTTTGTCTTACCACCAGACACTCCTATTCTACTCAGAACACCAAGACAAAAGAACATGTACACAATTGATCTCAAAGAAATCTCTCTTCAAGACAATGAAACCTGTTTCATTGCCAAAGCCTCAGTTGATGAGTGTAAGAAATGGCATAGAAGACTTGGTCATTTTAATTTCAAGAACATGAACAAACTGGTGAAATATAATCTAGTTCATGGTCTTCCTTCCAAGTTCTTTGTCAATGATCATACTTGTGTTGCCTGTCTGAAAGGGAAGCAACACAGAGCATCTTGCAAATCAAAAACAAGTATGTCCACTACCAAGCCATTGGAACTACTGCATATGGATCTTTTTGGTCCTACTTCTGTGGCAAGCATAAAGAAGAAATGGTACTGCCTAGTGATTACTGATGATTTTTCAAGGTTCACATGTACATTATTTCTATTTGAAAAGACTGACACAGCTGATGTACTCATTGGGTTCATCAATCAGATTGAACTATCAAAAAGCATGAAGGTAGTAACCATGAGATCAGATAATGGTGGTGAGTTCAGAAATCAGAAACTGGACTCTTTCTGCATAAACAAAGGAATCAAGAGGGAATTCAGCTTTGCAAGAACACCTCAACAAAATGGGGTTGCAGAAAGAAGGAATAGGACACTCATTGAAGCTGCAAGAACTATGCTGTCTGATTCCAAACTTCCAGATATCTGTTGGGCTGAAGCTGTATCCATTGCTTGTTATGTACAAAACATGGCCTTGGTGGTTAAGGCACACAACAAGACCCCTTATCAGCTGTTCAATGGAAGACCTCCTTTAATTGACTTCTTTAGACCTTTTGGATGTCATGTGATCATCTTGAACACTATTGACAATCTAGGCAAGTTCAGTGAAAAGGGAGATGATGGATATTTTGTGGGTTATTCATTAAACAACAAGGGATATAGGGTCTTCAACAAGAAGACAAGCAAAATCACAGAAAGTCTTCATGTGGATTTTCTTGAAGACAAGCCTGAAGATGTTCAAACAAGTCCTGATTGGTTCTTTGATATAGAAGTTCTTTCAAAATCTATGAATTATGTACCTGTTGCATTGCAGAATACTAACATTTCAGGTACACAAGAACCAACTGGTGCAGAGAAGTCACCATTGAGGTACATGAATGTACCCTCACTATTTCCTATTGAAGCTGCTGGTGAAGAAGATAATCCTTCTCTAGGAAAAGAACAGCCAACCTCATCCCCTGCTATGTCACTTTCTGAAAGCAGTGGAATGGCTGAAAGCGGTGGAATCCAGGATTCCCCTGCTAGATCAATTGCTTCCCCTGCCACAAAGGATCCTGCTGCTAATGATACTAATGATGAAGAAAGAGAATCCCCACTCATTTCCTCATCTACACCCATATCTGATGGTCCTCTTATATCCAACAGTGGAAGCAGAATTATTAAGAGTGGAGGTCCAAGTTACTCAGAGCTACATTCAGCTCATCAGCACCCATCCCTAGGTCATACTGTATCTTTTGGAAGTTCTTTTGAGGACTTTTTTCCCAATCAAAATAGCCCCATCAATTCTGATTTGGAAGAAGATGAAACAGAAGTAATCATGCAGCCTACCTACAGAATCAATAAGGATCACCCTATCTCTCAAATCATTGGTGATCCTGAAGCTCCTAGACATACAAGGTATACAGCAAAGGAGCACAGCTTCATTGCTAATATCACCATGAAGTTTAATCATGACAATATGCAGTGTTGTCTGTTTACTGTATTTTTGTCACAAGAAGAGCCAAAGAAGATTTTTCAGGCTTTAAATGATCCAAGCTGGGTTGAAGCCATGCAAGAGGAGCTCTTACAGTTTGACATTCAAGAGGTTTGGATTCTAGTAGATTGTCCAAAATGGGCAAGGCCCATTGGGACAAAGTGGGTACTCAGGAACAAAAAGGATGAAAGGGGGATAGTTGTCAGGAACAAAGCAAGACTGGTGGCACAAGGGTATACACAGGAAGAAGGAATTGACTATGAGGAAGTATTTGCTCCAGTTGCCAGGATTGAAGCCATTAGATTATTCCTTGCTTATGCTTCATTTATAGACTTCACTGTTTTCCAAATGGATGTAAAAAGTGCCTTCTTATATGGCACCATTGATGAAGAAGTCTATGTTATGCAACCTCCAGGGTTTGAAGACCCAGAACATCCAGACAAGGTTTACAAGGTGAAAAAGGCTATGTATGGACTTCACCAAGCTCCCAAGGCCTGGTATGGCACTCTCTCTAAATATCTCTTAGATAATGGCTTTAGCAGGGGGAAGATTTCTTCTTTATGATGGTGTTTCTTTTGGAGATGGGCATGGAACAATAACAGGAAAAGGAACTATTGTCACCAATGGGATGACCTTTGATAATGTCTACTTGGTGAAAGAACTCAAGTACAATCTATTCAGTGTGTCACAGATGACTGATAACAAGAATTTTGTCTTGTTTACGGACACTGAATGCCTGGTGTTAGGAAAGGAGTTTGTCTTACCACCAGACACTCCTATTCTACTCAGAACACCAAGACAAAAGAACATGTACACAATTGATCTCAAAGAAATCTCTCTTCAAGACAATGAAACCTGTTTCATTGCCAAAGCCTCAGTTGATGAGTGTAAGAAATGGCATAGAAGACTTGGTCATTTTAATTTCAAGAACATGAACAAACTGGTGAAATATAATCTAGTTCATGGTCTTCCTTCCAAGTTCTTTGTCAATGATCATACTTGTGTTGCCTGTCTGAAAGGGAAGCAACACAGAGCATCTTGCAAATCAAAAACAAGTATGTCCACTACCAAGCCATTGGAACTACTGCATATGGATCTTTTTGGTCCTACTTCTGTGGCAAGCATAAAGAAGAAATGGTACTGCCTAGTGATTACTGATGATTTTTCAAGGTTCACATGTACATTATTTCTATTTGAAAAGACTGACACAGCTGATGTACTCATTGGGTTCATCAATCAGATTGAACTATCAAAAAGCATGAAGGTAGTAACCATGAGATCAGATAATGGTGGTGAGTTCAGAAATCAGAAACTGGACTCTTTCTGCATAAACAAAGGAATCAAGAGGGAATTCAGCTTTGCAAGAACACCTCAACAAAATGGGGTTGCAGAAAGAAGGAATAGGACACTCATTGAAGCTGCAAGAACTATGCTGTCTGATTCCAAACTTCCAGATATCTGTTGGGCTGAAGCTGTATCCATTGCTTGTTATGTACAAAACATGGCCTTGGTGGTTAAGGCACACAACAAGACCCCTTATCAGCTGTTCAATGGAAGACCTCCTTTAATTGACTTCTTTAGACCTTTTGGATGTCATGTGATCATCTTGAACACTATTGACAATCTAGGCAAGTTCAGTGAAAAGGGAGATGATGGATATTTTGTGGGTTATTCATTAAACAACAAGGGATATAGGGTCTTCAACAAGAAGACAAGCAAAATCACAGAAAGTCTTCATGTGGATTTTCTTGAAGACAAGCCTGAAGATGTTCAAACAAGTCCTGATTGGTTCTTTGATATAGAAGTTCTTTCAAAATCTATGAATTATGTACCTGTTGCATTGCAGAATACTAACATTTCAGGTACACAAGAACCAACTGGTGCAGAGAAGTCACCATTGAGGTACATGAATGTACCCTCACTATTTCCTATTGAAGCTGCTGGTGAAGAAGATAATCCTTCTCTAGGAAAAGAACAGCCAACCTCATCCCCTGCTATGTCACTTTCTGAAAGCAGCGGAATGGCTGAAAGCGGTGGAATCCAGGATTCCCCTGCTAGATCAATTGCTTCCCCTGCCACAAAGGATCCTGCTGCTAATGATACTAATGATGAAGAAAGAGAATCCCCACTCATTTCCTCATCTACACCCATATCTGATGGTCCTCTTATATCCAACAGTGGAAGCAGAATTATTAAGAGTGGAGGTCCAAGTTACTCAGAGCTACATTCAGCTCATCAGCACCCATCCCTAGGTCATACTGTATCTTTTGGAAGTTCTTTAGAGGACTTTTTTCCCAATCAAAATAGCCCCATCAATTCTGATTTGGAAGAAGATGAAACAGAAGTAATCATGCAGCCTACCTACAGAATCAATAAGGATCACCCTATCTCTCAAATCATTGGTGATCCTGAAGCTCCTAGACATACAAGGTATACAGCAAAGGAGCACAGCTTCATTGCTAATATCACCATGAAGTTTAATCATGACAATATGCAGTGTTGTCTGTTTACTGCATTTTTGTCACAAGAAGAGCCAAAGAAGATTTTTCAGGCTTTAAATGATCCAAGCTGGGTTGAAGCCATGCAAGAGGAGCTCTTACAGTTTGACATTCAAGAGGTTTGGATTCTAGTAGATTGTCCAAAATGGGCAAGGCCCATTGGGACAAAGTGGGTACTCAGGAACAAAAAGGATGAAAGGGGGATAGTTGTCAGGAACAAAGCAAGACTGGTGGCACAAGGGTATACACAGGAAGAAGGAATTGACTATGAGGAAGTATTTGCTCCAGTTGCCAGGATTGAAGCCATTAGATTATTCCTTGCTTATGCTTCATTTATAGACTTCACTGTTTTCCAAATGGATGTAAAAAGTGCCTTCTTATATGGCACCATTGATGAAGAAGTCTATGTTATGCAACCTCCAGGGTTTGAAGACCCAGAACATCCAGACAAGGTTTACAAGGTGAAAAAGGCTATGTATGGACTTCACCAAGCTCCCAAGGCCTGGTATGGCACTCTCTCTAAATATCTCTTAGATAATGGCTTTAGCAGGGGGAAGATTGATCAGACCCTGTTCATCAAGAAACAAAAGGGTGACCTTCTGCTAGTACAGCTCTACGTTGATGACATCATCTTTGGATCCACTAACTCTATGCTTAGCAAAGAGTTTGCAAAGTTGATGCAAGATAAATTTCAAATGAGTGCCATGGGAGAGCTAAAGTTCTTTTTGGGGTTACAAGTTCAGCAGCGGAAAGATGGGATATTTATCTCACAAGACAAATATGTGGCTAAGATTGTGAAGAAGTTTGGCATGTCTGAGGGAAAGAAGGTGTCCACACCAATGGACAAGGATCATCCATGGGGAAAAGATGGTCCTAGAAAGCTTATAGATGTCAGGAACTACAGGTCTATGATTGGGTCTCCCATGTATCTCACAGCTTCAAGACCTGACATCATGTTTGCAGTCTGCTTATGTGCAAGATACCAGGTGGCACCAACAAAGTCATTTATTTGCTGTAAAAAGAATTTTTAGGTATCTAAAGTGCCATCCAACCTTAGGACTTTGGTATCCCAAAGAGTCACCATTTGAGTTGATATCTTACTCAGATAGTGACTATGCTGGTGACAATAATGATAGGAAGTCTACAACAGGTGGATGCCAATTTTTGGGAAGCAGACTTATATCTTGGCAATGTAAGAAGCAGACTATTATGGCCACATCAACAACTGAAGCTGAGTATGTAGCAGCTGCTTCATGCTGTGGTCAAGTACTTTGGGTTCAGAATCAACTGCTTGATTATGGGTATAACTTTCTTAAAACCAAGATATTTATTGACAACAACAGCACCATTTGCATTATTAAGAACCCTGTTTTTCATAGCAAGACTAAACATATTGTAATAAGACATCACTTTATCAGAGATTGTTTTGAAAAAGGACTAATTGTCCCTGAGAAAATTGATACAGAACTTAATGTTTCTGATCTTTTAACAAAAGCTTTTGAAGTGGGGAGGTTTCAGTACCTGGTTGCAGGTATTGGAATGGTTACTCCATAAAAATTGATGTCTATTATGTCATGTATATTCAGGGTTGCTTTATTGCTGTTGTTGTATAACTGTTAGTCAATTTTTCCATCACTTTTCATTCCACTGCTTTTGAACACAGATCCCCCTACTGGGGGTTCATTCACCTGCTTAAGAGTTTTTCTCTTTAAACCGGGTTTGTTCTTTTTTAAAAAGTGGTTATATGTGGTTTTAGACTAACAATGCAGAGATCCAAATGGTACGTACTACTCTCATTGGTGAATCAGGTATATGCTCTATGTTTAAGGGGAGGTTAGGTCACACCTTTAGGACTCAGGGTATCATTAGGATGCTCATATATGATCTTAGATCATATCCATTGGTGAGTAAGGGTTCAGGGTGATGAAGGCCTGCTGCAAAGCTTGTCAGAATTCTGAAACCTTGAGGCACTGTAATGGGTTCTTGTACTTCTCTATCAAAACAGCTTGCTGTTTAGGTACAGATGTGTGGAACACATTGCCAAGACTAACTGACCATAGGTAAGGGAAAAGGTAGGGATGGTGACTCGGGTATGCATTTTTTCTTGGGTTGACCTGGTGCAGGGTGACTTATGTGTTAACTGTTTGTGCTTAGACCATTGTTGAATAGAGGACTCTTGAGTTTCTATGTATCTACCTTGTGTATACAAGGGTGTGCATTAGAGCAGAGCTAGTTAGCATTGGTCTCTCCATGATTAGCTTAATATCCCTAGGAAAGTTTCCCCTGCTTTCACCTTTTGCTTCCCCTGCTATAACAACATTCCCCTGTTTGACCGTTGACCGACAATACCGTTACCCTGTTCATAGCCGTTGGGTCTGCTTGCAAAAATTTTGGTTAGGGAATATTTTATTTGTTTTAAAAGATATTTAAGGCGCTTTCTTCGCTGATTGGTAATCTTTACTTTATTATTTCAAATAAATTACTTTTTTATCAAGATTTATCTTTGATATTTTTGCAATTTGAAAAATTGGTCCAATCACAGCTCTTCAATTCGCCTATATAAACTTAATTCCCTTCACAAGCAGGTCCATCTCTCTCCCTCGACTAAATCCCACCTACCTCTCACCATTATAAACCTTCAAAACATTTTCAAACTTTATCATGTCTCTCAAAATTGCTGCTAATCATAATCAAATCGCTTTATTACATGATGAACCAGCAGAGTTTGTTGATGTTGTGGCCTTTCTAAAATCCTCGTATTTTAGAGTGGCCCTTCTCATCAACCCTAGAATTTATACCACACACATTCAGCAGTTCTGGTCTAAATCCATGACCAAAACAGTGAATGGAGAGGTCACAATTCAAAGCACTATAGATGGTTATCCCAAGGTGATTACACTTGCCTCCATCAGGGACAATCTTCTTCTTGATGATGAGGATGGGATAACCAACCTATCTGAGGCTGAAATCTTTGAGGGTCTTGTTAAATTGGGGTATACTCTTTCTAAAGACCAAACGTGTAAGTTTGCTAAAGGTCAGTTTTCCTCACATTGGAAATATTTGATTCATACAATTTTACAATGTTTGTCACCAAAAACCACTGCTTTCAATGAATTTGGTAGTGAGATGGCTTCTGCCCTGATCTACTTAGCAACAGGGAGGAAGTATTGTTTTTCTCAAATGATTTTCAAAGGAATGGTTAAAAATGTTTCAAGCAATTCAAACTTCTGTATGTACCCAAGGTTTATAGAACTTCTGCTGAATATGAGTGAACATGGTCCAATCAAACACAAAAACTACTTTTCAGCAACCAAGCACACTACCAAACTATTCACCACACTTCTTGCACCATCCCCACAATTTTCTGGCAGGTCTATTCCACTCACTTCAATTATGATGAAACAAATCAGACAGGAAGAAGCCAAGACACAAACAGCCAAACACAAACCTTCTGATTCCCCTGCCAAGAAACTACACCATGCCAGTACTCTACCCCCTGCTGATCCACAACATGAAAGGCGATCTAAATCCAGATTTGCCAGGTCTCCCTTGCCTGGTGAATCTTCACAATTAGAAGAGAGGAGAGTCTCCAAGGGTTTGGAGCAAACTGAGGGTTTGGCTGCCACTTCTGTCTCATCCTCAAGGGGTGAGTAGGATAGTGACACCATCAGTAAGTCCTCTCCCTCACTCCATGATATCCAAAAAGGGGAGAAATTCCCTTCTAGGGTTGAGAGCAGCATGAAACCTATGACCATTTTGGAATTGACGAAAATGTGCATGAGCTTGAAAAGGCAGAATGCACAACTTGTACAAAATGTCAAAAAGTAAGGTTTGGTTATCGATAACCTGGAAACCAGACTTGCCACACTTGAGGGGATGAGAAAGCCCAGACTTATCATATCCACAGATGAGGATGCTTCCAAAGGGGAGGAAGTTCCCAATACAGAAGAGTCTACTCAGTACTATTCATATCCTGGTGGTGTACAAGGAAAAATAGCAAGTGCTGAGAAAGGGATTGAGAAAGGAAGTGTTGATAAGGGAAGTGATAAGGGGAGTGCAACTAAAGAGATTGCTCAAACATTGCTAACTATGGGCAATCAAGAAGAAACCCCTGCTTCAAAAGTTTCCCCTGCCATTGCTGATCCCACTGCTGTAAGTCATTCCCCTGCTGTAAGTCATTCCCCTGCTAAGCCTATTACTCAAACTTTTGTTAGAAAGAACAGAAAGCAACCAGCTCAGAAGGGAACTACTATCAAAGAACCTGTATCTAGAGTTAAATCATCACCAGCAGTGGATCCAAAAGACAAAGGAAAAGGAATCATGATTGAACAGCCCAAGAGAAAATACAAGCATAGAACTCCTGAACAGCAAAGGGCTCAAGAAGCACATGATGCACAAGTAGCTCTCATGCTACAACAAGAGGAGATGGATATGCAGGATCAGAGAATGCAAAAGATGAGGCCTAAAGATATGCTCAAGCAGGTTGAAATTATGCATAGAGAGTTGGATGACAGGGTGCCTCATGTTGAAGAATTTCTAGATCAATGGGAGAAGGAGTTAATAAATGCTCCTTTGGAAGACAGGTATGAGTTGACTTGCCTTGTTTACAAATATCGAACTGAATATCTGGAAAGGAGGGAAAATCAAATTCAGAGAGAGAAGTATTTGAGTTCTGAGAAAGGGAGACTTGAACACTACAAAGTTTTGCTCAAGAGACATAAGAAGTGTAAGGATGGGGACTTCACAGATATGATTTTTGAAGCTATAAAAAGAGCAGTCAGACCAGTCCAAGAGAATATGATGTGGAAGATTTTATGACTATGAACTCTCCTGAGGAAGCTCAGTATCTTAGGAGACAAAGTGAAGTGTTATAGAAAGCTAGGGAATCCAAGAAAAGAAAGGCTGAAGGAACAACTTTGGAAACTACACAAGCAGGTGCATCATCCCAAGCAGGTGCATCATCACAAGCAGGGGCATTACATCAAGCAGGTGAAAGTTTTCCATAGATTAAGAAGTCTGTACTTAATGTACAAAGAGCAGCCAAAAGACTCAAGATAATGGAGAAAGTTGGCACAGTCTTCAAATGAAGAAATTGATAAACAGCTAATTTTGCAGGAAAATGATGATATCTCACCTAGTGAACTTGGAAAGAAGTTTGTTATAATAGAGTATGCTGTTTATGAACACAAAGGGAGGACTTGGTGGAAGCTTACAAGAGCTGACAATACAGCACAAACATTTCTAAGTCTAGATGTCATGTTTCAAACCTTGGACAGTGAGGACTTAGAAGATCTGTGGAAAATTTTGAAAAAGACTTTTGCTGCAAAACCTCCTACCATGGAAGGTGTGGAGAAGGATTGGGTAATCTGGGAGTGCATGCATAGGATGTATGAGCATGAGTTATTTGATCCTATATTTGATGCAGTGAATAAAGGAGATTTGTTGTATTGGAAGCTGTTTACCAATTCTGGGGTCTATGAGGTAGTAATGGAAGGAGTAAGTGTGTACTTGATCAATCATCGTTATTTTCCTTTCACTCAGGAGACCTTGAAGAAACTAGCACAGTCTAACTTGATTGTAGATACTAAAACGTCTGTTGCTTATGATCTGGTAAGGATGATGCATAGTCATATTTGGCCAGTAAGTTTGTAAGCATCCTTGTCAACTAGGGTTTATTTAGAAACTTGTCTTTAGGGGAAAGCACAAGTTTAGGGGAGGATTGTTGGGAATGAATCTATGTATACTTGTTACCCCTGATAGTTGATTATTCGTACCCCTGCTAGAGTAAGTTCCCCCTACCAAATAACAAAGGCAGGGGGATTGGTTCCCCTGCTGAAGTCAAAGGCCCTGTCGTCAGAGATAAACTTGGAATAGATTTTTACGCGTTTCTGTTACTACTCCTTAATACTTTCCAAGTTTGTTAGTAGTGATCTTGTACGTGAGTCCTTATGCCTATAAAAAGGACTCACTAGGTTAGCATGCAAAGTGTGTCTTTCTCTATTGTCTTTCATTATCATACTTTAAGGTTTTGTAAACCCTAATACCATTTTAGGGTATTCGTATATCATGATATATTAAAGTTCAACGTTTGCTTCAATCATATTGTTCTTGTGCTAAACATTATATTTCGCATCTTGTTTAGTTACTTTGCTTTGAAAAGTTTCTCTAGTGTTAGATTGAATATTTTCTTTCTATCACAACCCTTAAACAAGCTATTAAGGTTTAAGATCTGAGTTTGGGATCAACAGTGCACAATGTCCTAAGTGTAGGGGAGTTTACTCCCACATGCTTAAACATTGAGGACAATGTTTATATCAAGTGTAGGGGGACTTCTATCGAAGTAAGTTGGCTTTTCCATGAATTTGTCCTCATTTTAACCGGAAAATTTAAATTTTTCGACATTTTTCAAAATTTTTAATCTATTTTGGCCTAGTTGTATAGTTGTATTTACCTTTGTTATAGTTATTTTCTTTCTTTGTTAGAATAAATTTTCAATAAAGTGGTTTTAAATTTTTCAAAGTCGTGAATCTTTTGACTCAACCCGAGTTTACTTATCTAAGTTTACTCTAGCTAGTATCCTTAACGTGTTTAAGTCAAGTTTTGCTAGGCTTTTATATAGGGAACTTTAAAACGCGAAAGTCTTAACTCTCACGGGTTAAGAACAAGAACTTTTCGCAAGTTCCTATAATTGATCCTAGAAAGTCGTTTATCAAGGGAACTTTAAAATGCAAATTCTTAACTTGAAAAAGTCTAAGAAGATGCAAGATCCTATAGACGACTTGAAAACCCAAAACTTTGATTTAATTGGCTAAGCATCCACGAGTCTCATTCCTTGAGATTTTAAACTGTGGAAAACGAGAGATGATAGAGTCAATTATAAGTTTGGTACTCTTTTCATGAATTTATGTGAGTTGATTATAAGCTTTTTCTCCCATCGCTTGCTAATAAATTTAATTGCAATAAATAAGGTTGTACGATTTGAAAATTTACTTAGCTTCTAGCCCAAGATCGTTTAAAAATTGCTCGGTATTAATTAGAGTTCATAGCCAAGGCATAACTTATTGAAGCGGGACGCGAAGATTGGCGAGTCCGAAAAGGCCCTAACAAGGTATGAGGGCTACATTTTGTTGCTAAAGATCCCAAGTGATGTGAAGAATCATTTATCAAAAATCAATATGAAGGATCGAGACACACGACGAAAAGCGAATACTCCCCTAAAGATCATGGAGAAGTCTATCCAAAAAGGCCCTAACAAGGTATGAGGATAAATAGATCCAAGTCCTAAAAGGAGGCGGATCGTTTTATATCAAAGTCCAAAATAAAGATTGGAGAAAAATGAAGAAGTCGTGGTCCAAGTATGAAGAATCTCTCAAAAACTTGAAGTGAAGAAATTCCTATTATGAAGAGAAGACCATAATTTCAAGAACGTCTCTCAAGATTCGAAGTATGAAGTCGCTTCCAAATATCGGTCCGAGAAAGGTCTCAAATCGTGAAGCGAGTTATGCCAAGCTATGTACTTTATGAGGTCCCGAGAAGTAGTTTTAAAAGATTTTGTCCTTTAGCTAACTATTGATCAAATCGTCCCACTTTATTTTCGGCCTAAATAACTATCGAAATAAGTCAAACAATGCATCCTCGTGATCATTAAAGACAAAATTAAAATATAAGAGATACACCTAGGAATAAGGGATTCTAAGTAAATAATTGGGCCACATGAGTTCATGTTAGTTTGCTAACTTATAATAAGAATGATCTCGTTTTTAAGCTTGGTATGGGGAACGTGAAACTTGAGGATGATAAACATTCATGACAGCCAAAACCCCAATGTAAGTCTTTGATTTCTTTACTTGTTTTGTATATATTTCTATCTTTTTAATTTCCTTAGTGTTTAGTATTTAATAAAGGCCAAGGTGGGTTATTTATGATGGAAAATGTAAACCGTGCTTTGAAATTAATGCATTGCATGAGGGCATTGCAATGGTCAAGTGTAGGGGATTTAATAAGTGTGAAAACACTTATCCTTTTACCACTTATTTCTAATAATAACAAGACCAAAACGTGTATTTTATGTCATAAAAGTTGGATTATGCGTGGTTTGTGTTTTTATTGTGTTTCAGGGTAAAAATATGAAAAAGGAAGAAAACATGGGCTATCACGGGCTTTTATCGAAGAAAAGGACAAAAGACGAAGTCAAAAGATCAAGAATACAAAAAGAACGGAAGTCCAAGGCCTATTCTGAAGATTTATCGAAGAAAAAGTCTAAAGACAGAAGTTTAATGAAGTCGAAGAACTCAAGTCCAATTATAGAAGAAAATTAGAAGACGAATTCAATTTATGTATTTTTTGAAATTTTTTAGGCAAGAAAATAACGCTCACGAATGAACGGATCCCAAAAAGCAACGCGTCTCTCACAGAAAACCGTTAATCTTTACGAAAAGAGCCGGCAGCGGCGCCATTTGATAACTAGGTTTTACTCGGGTTAAAAATATTCGTTGTACCAATCTCTTCGAATTGAAAAACTTGTGTTTAATGTGTGACTCTGTTTTATTTTGGTGGAACAAAAATGTGTCGTTGTAGTTTTTTAAAATTAAAGGTGCAGAACAATTAAAGTAAAAGGCAGGTAATTTAAATCTAAGTCTAATTAAAATAATGGGCAAGTATTTAAAAACGAGACAAGAAATTAAAAAGGCACTTAAAAGTAAATGACGCAAATTTAAATCTATCTAAGGCAAAGTTAAAACGCAACTAAAACTTAAACTAAGGCAAGGCTAAAATAAAGCTAAGACAAATAATCTAAAAGTGCAATTAAATTAAAAGGCGGAAAAAATAAAGCTTAAAAATAAAAGACAGAAATTTAAAAAGATAGACTAAAAAGAACTGAAAGAAACCTTGATTCTGAAGTTCAAAACTTCCGAATGAAATGGCTTGACTCGGAACTTTTTGAGTTCCGAATGAAACAATCTTGAGTCGGAAGTCCTTGATTCGGAAGACTTCCGGATGAAGCCTTCTTGGTTCGGAACTTTTGAGACTTCCGAATGAAGCCCTACTGATCCGGAACTTTTAGAGTTGATCCGGAACTTATGAGACTTCCGAATGAAGCCCTGCTGATCCGGAACTTTTAGAGTTCCGAATGAAGCTTGACTCGGAAGTATTTGGTGTTGATCCGGAACTTTTTATAGGTGATTATCCATATAAACATGATATGAATAAATAATAAACGCAGCGGAAAGATCACCTATGAACGGATCCATAGAGTCATATGATTAATCAATAAAGATGGAGATAAAAGTATACCTTTGTAGCGTTATTTGGTAGGATTGAACGGAGACCATCACCAACACATGATTTAACCAAAGAAACCCAAGTGATCAAAGTAGATCACCTCTATGTAGAAACACACTACACATCATCGTATACCAAATCGATGCTAGTCTAATAACCCGTAACTCTTATTAAGCCTTTAACAACAATTTGATAAAGCTTAATAAAATAACAAACAAATAAGTCATCACTTTTATATGTTTGTCGTACCTTATTTTTAAAATCAACCACCGTTTGATATGTCTTATGCATATCTAATATTCAAACTCTTTTTGACTTAAAAAACCATTTGATATGGTAACCATTAAAAGTAAATCAATTTGGATGTTTTCACAAAAGATGAAACGTACCATTTCAATCACTTTTAATATGGACGGTTGTTATGGGACTTTTAATGGTTATTACCATTTATTAATATTATCTAATAATAAACTAAGTACAATCTTAGTTATTAGAAGCCTAATATTAGACCCGAGTTACGTAAGTTAAGTATATACCGTAAATACTATAAATAATGTATATATTCAGTGGTACCTCTGTGTATATGTGTGTGACCCCATAGGCTCACATGTGTCTAGCCATATAATTAGATATTATGACACGAGCATACTCCAACAGCTCCCACTTGCGCACGTCATAATAATCATGTAATTATACAAGCAATGGTTAGCGTCTAGCAACACGCCAATGCCCCTAGAAACATATGAGGACAGTTTCTCAAACATCTTATTTCAAATGGTATCGATATCAATCATCCTTTTGTTTCAGATACTTTGTTAAACTTTAGACATGGATCAACAATCATTCTTAAGTTTAACTATTCTGTTTCTCGATATTGATATTGAATTAGATTACCAAATTAATCAAGAATCATCTTAATTACATTTGGGTGTGGCCACACATACATCTATACAATTCATCGAGGGGCCCAGTAGTATCTAACTCCAATACATGTGAAGGAACAAATCCTATTTTGACTGCACGTGTCGTTCATGTGTTTCACATCGCACCTGAAAATGGTCTTTATAGCAGCCTTGTTCAGGACAACGTTGAACCATATCAAAGATTGACATTCCACGCATACAAAACCTACTTGCATCTCAAGTCTAAGGATGAGAGATTCAACCACTTGCGAGATTCACTATTGACGCCGATCCATGTAGTGAATTCTCGTAGGTTGGGTCAATCCAATGTTCATCCAATGAACACATATGAGTTTGGCAGCATCATCAATTAATATTCATTCCTAATGAATATGAGCAACTCACATTTGTCTTAATTCGACAATACTCCCGTATCGTCAACTGACAATGGATAATTTAGAATAACTAAATTATTCATGGATTAAACATGCTAATATAGAACACAGTAGTACAAATGAAGACGATCTACCAAGTATATCAATTCATTATTTAGTAAAACTGCTTAACGTTCCATTATCCAAATACTAAAAAAAACAGATATACATGAGACTACTCTAAGGTCAAAGTCCAATGTTCCAAGCATGATGAACATGTTTGACTACAAGACATTGAATTTACACAAGGACCTGTTGAGTTGTCATCTGAGTGAACTTTGAGAATACTTATTTTAGAAACTCACAAATAGTGAAGATTTTGAATAATATGATGATTGTCATTTCGTATATGTGCGCTCAAGTGCTAATATAGTAATACTAGCATCGCCATAGTACATTACATAGGTTGTTTGAAGCAAGTAGAACACCTATTTAAGACAATCTTCTTAACAGCTTCATAAACTGTAAAGTATTCTTATTTTACTAATGAGTAGTGCAACAGTGATTTTCGTCAAGCACGTCTAGGTAGTAGTTTTATCATTTAATGTGAAATCCTACTATCACTAGAATTGAGTACCATCTCAATCAAAATAAGAATTAGTGTATAAACTCAACACTAATCTCCTTACCTAATATCCGTAAACGATGAACATGTCTATAGTAGTCTAATGACTTTCACTTAGATAATTTATGATCAGTTCATCTTGCATTCATGCAAGTATCAACATTAGTCTTAATACATCACATATCATATGTAATGAATCCACTAGGTAAACTAAAGGTTTATATACATAATCAATCTTATCACGTCAGACTAAACTTTGAGACTTTCTTAATGATGTGTCATATTTAGACTTATTAACCGCCTATGTCTTATTATAATAAGCATACGTCCTAAGGTTATATGTTTTGTCAAGGATTAAAAACTAGCTTTGATGGAATAATATTTCCAATATGTTAACAACATATGAGATTTAAAACAAACAAAATAATATTCTCCTACTAGCTTTAAGGGTACTCGAGAGTTATCTTTGTTTTAATCATGATCATATCCTTGATTCAAACTTAAGATTCCAGCTCCTAGATGCATGCTCTAATCCACACTTGGATTTCTAGAGTTTGTACACCAATTAGCATATTTCATATTCATGAAATCAAGTATGGTAATAATATCTTTATTAATTTAACACTCGTAAAGAAAAGAAAGGATTAAATCATGATCAATTGCTTGAGCATGCCTTAAACTCTATTCAAAGAGAGTGTCGATAAATGTGTACAATTGTGTCCATATCTATCTTCTCATAGAAGACCATCTATAACCTATCAGTCTTACTGATTAGTGAAAGCTAATTAATTTCCAAAATTGATTTTCTTTTATGGACTACATCTAACCATTCATAGTTTGAGTCATTCATTAGATTTAAAAATGAGTCTCGATAGTTATGAGGTTCAATATGATCCTCTAACTCATATTCCTCAACATTGACATGACATTCAAATCTTCAGGTGCTTGAGGTATCCTTGCGGATATGCGAATGGGAGTTACAACAATTTGTGGCTTTTGCATTTACATGCTCAGCCTCATTATGTCGTTCACTAGTGTATTTAGAAGGTTGTATTTTATTTCTTGCTTTCTACAAAGATGCACAAAGGCTCCCATATGCTTCTGTAAGAGGATACATTCTCCAAGTACACAGCATGTCGAGCAACAATAAATTGTTCTCCTTTAGGATGTATAAAATACACTGAAATTTCTTGATTCAAGTTCTGTTAAAAACACATCTAACATGATTTTAACAAATTCAAGACTTCAACTAAGACTTACTGGGAGTCATCCCATTCCATAAATTGATGGTTTCTTAGTTACCTTCTTGTTTGGAACCATACTGAATAAGCACGGGCATATTCAAATTTTTTGTTAACCTTAATAAGATACAAGAGAGAGAGTAGTTAATGTTATCAAGGATCAAATAATAACAATAGTATTTAATTTTACACATGAGACATAGTGTTTCAATTATGAGACAATATCACAATTCCTTTGATAAAATAATACTCTTTGGCTCACATATTTTATAATTTGGTCAAACCAAATTGTATAAACAATATATTCAAGCCGATTGCATGCTATAAAGTATGATTATTTTAGTAGTTCAAGAACTTTATGTTCATGTTTTAACAAGAAAACATAACATGTTGGTCGCTAAATATACTTTATAAGATATTGAACAATTCAATAACTTCATTGTATATGCCCTAACAGGAAGACACAACAAGTGAAGTACTTACTTTATTTTATAAGTCTTTGAACAATTCAAGGAAGTTCATGTTTATGTCTTTACTTGAAAACATAAACATATTACAAATAAACTATTATTGAATGCCTACTTTTGGCTTCAATAGTATTTTCAAGTTAATTTACATACTTCATAATTATGTCTTTACAAGAAAACATATGCTTATTAGCTAAAACATATATGTAATGTGATGAAGTAGTTTTTATTATTTCTTGACATTAGTTCTCTATTAGACAACATACATCAATATGTATAAGTCCTAATAGAATATTATAAGTCATATTGTGTTGTACCTTGCACACTCTAATATTTCTCCCACTTGAGCATGGCACAACATCATATATGAATAATATTAAAATATCACAAACATAATAAGATTTAAGTCATACTCAAATCAAGCTTGTATAGAAGGGTTATGTAGAACTTCATGTTTAATAAGCAATCATGCATAATTATTTTTAGATAACATTTCAGGAAGCGACATCAGAAAAGCGACTAGTTATCTTTTAAAATAATATGTAATAAGGCTTAGAAAACTATGACGTTATTTCGAGACAATCAAGAAATTAAGTGGGTCACTTACAAGGTGATAAGCTCGTAGCTCCCACTGAATAAGAAAACATTACAAGTGTGTCATATGGTTAAAAACTGCATTGCTCCCATTAGTTAAGACAACATTTTTAATGTATCTATACTAGTGAAAAAGCAAGTAGCAATTTGTATACTTTCTAGTTCTTTGAATGTCTACACATTATAGCCAATGTGAGTCTCGTAGACTAGTAAACAAGTACATAGATATTCAAAGAAAAGTATCAAGCCCTACTATATTTGTGATGAGCTTTTCATCGATGCCATTAATTTGAAAGTATTGCATGTAATTCCTCTTTCTACTTTACCTCAAAGGTGTGTAGATTCTTATGGAACTTTTTTGAGTAAGGAAAATATACTAGAAAAACATGCTAGTAATTTCCTTTCCCCTGGCGGTTTATTGAGACTTCAATTTCTAATCAAGACTCTTACAATATCTTAACACTTTAAGATGTGCAACCGTACTTAATCGTTTTGACTTACAAGACAATGGGATTTCTTGAGTAGGTGTGTATTAAGATTGATTAGAATTGAGAAGATTCAAGTGTTCCTATTACAACTTTCTCATACAAGGAGAAAAGATGGGAACGAGTCTTATTCTTACAAAGAAAGAAGACTTAGTTTGTTTTCCTCTAGCACAAAAGGAAACAAACTTCGTTTACGGTTTGTGTTGCACAAAATCATTAATAGAAATACAAAGTTCATATTTAGTATTTTCGATAATTATCCTTTTAAAATTAACTACCCAAGTTTATAAAAACAATTAATTTTACGAAAAGGCTAAGATCCTCATTGAGGTTCCACCACCACATCAGTTGATCTGCTAGCAATGATAGATCCAATAGGTATATGACGTTCATCAATTGCAAATCTTGTGTAATTCTTAGATCCTTATGGGACTCATGACACAAGCAAACATTTCACTAAATGTCAATCTGGCATGTTTAGTCCCATCCTTGCCTCGGTCAAGGTCTCACCGTTGTACCGATTAAGTCATCCAATTTGAGAACATGCGAGAATAAGTCTAGGTCTCACGCATAGATAATAATCACCTTGGATTACAATTCACATCCGTCTCACAAGATGCAAAAAGTAATTGCAAGTGATCTCAAACGATTGGACGGCATGACTTAAATTTGAGACGGGTATAAAAGTTTGATTTACAAATCAAAAGTGTGTACGAGGAAGCATGCATTCATCCATCGTAGCACAAGTTAAAAACATTTCTTAACTTAAGTCTAATCTTGTTTTAATTTATGCGTGTCAAGTTGTCCAAGTTAAAGACTAATATAAAACTTAAGTGGATGTATTATTAGTTTAGACAATGCATAAAATAAATAACCTTCATAACATGTTACGATATATTATGAAAACAAGATTTTAGTTTTAAATCCTATTTAAACTTTAAACTAAATCAAAGATTTAGTTTTATAAATGGTTTATGATTGGTATCAAGTTTTATAAAAACATTTGCAAGTTATAGCAAGATATCAAGCAAATAAGCAACCACACAACCACAAGTATGCAAAGACTCAAACCGATGAAAAACCTATGCTTGATCTCGTGAGCCATCACGAGGACCAAGAAGTCAACTAAGGGTAAGTCAACATAACCACAAAGTGCGCTCCCACTTGCTCCAAGACCATCAAGAGCAAGTAGAACCCAAAATGAACATGAGGCCCAAATCTGCCTAAAAATTTTAGTCGACTTCTAGGGCCCAAAACCCATAGGAGTCTTCCCTAGCCTGAGCTCCAGTTGAGACTTTTAAAGGCCTATGCGTTGTGAATTAGCACACCAAATTTGGGCTTCTATCTCCTTATAGAACTCCGGGAAATCACATTTTAGTGCAGGTCACTCAGCAGCTCCGAATTTCACAATATGTCTTTAATTCTTTGGCCATTCCCATCCAAGCATCTGTTACAAATGATTTATGACTAAAAACATTTAACCTATCATTAACCTACTGTAAAATGCCCAAACAATGGCTATAACCAACATCAAAAACATATTAATGAAGCCGAAACAATGGCAAATCCCCAAAACTGAAATTAAATGCAAATCAACACACAACATGTCACATTTGGTCTAGGTTTTCATCGGCTTTGCATACGAAACATAATAATACCATAATATTATGAATATAAAAAGGTCGACCGAGGTCACCTACCTCATTCCAAAGTTTTAATTGTATGCGCACTCGCGCGCATACATACATACCGATTGGTGTACCAAATACTTCTAATTCTTCTAAAAAGAAGAAGAAGAAAAACAAAAAGACCGTCATTAAAGCCGATCCCGAGAATCGAGCTTTCAACAATACGATGGCAACGGATAATCGACCAATGATTGAAATTATACAATCTCACGTTGAAGGAAACGATGACGCGATTGTGGTGCCAAATATTGGAGCTAATCATTTCGAACTTAAATCGGGTTTTATTCAAATGGTTTCCGCTACACCATTTTTAGGCCGTACTAATGATGACCCACACGCTCATATCAAACGTTTCATCCAATTAGCTAATACCGTCAAATACAATGGGGTACCCCAAGAGGCCGTTCGCCTCCAACTTTTTCCTTTTTCCCTCGAGGGACAAGCCCGGATTTGGCTTGATAAGGAACCACCCCAAAGTATTACCACATGGATCGACTTAGAGACCAAGTTCATTAACTACTTTTTCCCACCATCACGGACCACTTCCTTAAGGAATGAAATAATCAACTTTGAGCAAAAATATGGGGAAACGTTTAGTGAGGCTTGGGATCGTTTTAAAGATCTTTTGAGAAAATGTCCACAACACGGTTTTACTAAAGTTCATCAAATCAACACGTTTTATAATGGTTTAACTCTAAACGACCAAGACTCACTTAATAGTGCCGCGGGGGGCAATATTCTTGTGAAAACCATGAACGAGGCTTGGGCCATTATTGAAAACAAAGCAAAAGTACAAACCAAAAGTGTTAGGGCTAATATGGCAAGTGCTAGTACGAGTAATAATGAGGTGAATGATCAAATTAAGGAGCTTACTTCAATTGTGAAAAACCTTGCTCTAAGAACCGACGCCCTCACTACACATGTGCATGCCGTGAAAGAAAAAAGTGAGACGTGTGAGACTTGTGGTGGACCACATTCATACTTTAATTGTGACAAGGTTTACAATGATCAACAAGAAGTTTATGCTTATAATAACAATGAAATTGATCGGGTTCAATTCAAACCAAATGTTGATGTTAACCATTTGTCTTACAAGTCTAATAACTATTTGGCTCCCCCGGGTTTTGTAGCACCACAAAGACCACCCCCACCCGCCCAAAATAGAAACCAAGGTCCTCAACGGGGTAATTTTCAAGGAAATACTAATCAACGTGGTTTTAATCAAAATCAAGGGAATTTTCAAGGGCAAAACCAAGGGTTGAATAATCAAGGATATAAAAACCAAAGTTTTCAAAATCAAGAATTTAATCAAGGTTCTAATCAATATCAAAACCAAGGTTTTCCTAATCAAGGTTATAATCAAATGAACATGCATAATCCTCAAATGGACTTGGTTTTACAAAAATTATCCGACCATGAACGAATGATGAGAGAGATGCAAGAACATAATCGACTAATGCAAGAATCGAACGATAAGAAGTTTTTGACTATGATTCAAACCTTTCGTCCCCAAGGTGCCCTTCCCTCGAACACCGTGACCAATCCTAGGGCTAATGTTAATGCTATCACTACTAGGAGCGGTAAGACCACAGTAGAACCTTCCACGCCTAACCAAGGACCCGAGATTCCTTCTTCTTCGACACAACCTCCTTCTTCTTCCACTTGTGACATACCTCCCGTTATGCATTCGTCTACACCTTATGTTCCACCGATACCCAAATTTTATACCCCACCTTCGGTTCCAAAACCGGTTCCTTCACCTTCTATTTCTACTCCTCCTCCTCCTCCAAAGGATGTGAGTGAGCAATCCACTCCAATGCCTTCATCTCAATCCAATATACCTTATCCCTCAAGGTTGCGGAAAGAGAAATTGAAGAATAAGGATGATATTCAAGTTTCGAACTTCCTAAAAATGTTCAAACAATTGAATTTTAATATCACCTTTGCCGAGGCGCTCGCTCACATGCCTAAGTACGCTAAGATGTTTAAGGATCTTTTAAGTGATAAGGAAAAGTTGCTTGATATCGCCAATACCCAATTGAATGAGAATTGTTCCGCGGTTCTTTTGAGAAAATTACCGGTTAAGTTAGGAGATCCCGGTCGATTCCTTATTCCTTGTAATTTTCCGGGTGTTGAGAATTGTATGGCCTTGGCGGATCTCAGAGCGAGTATCAATCTTATGCCATTGTCCGTGTGGAAACATTTATCTTTACCCGAGCTATTCCCCACTCGTATGACATTGGAATTAGCTAACCGTACGGTTGCTTATCCGGTGGGGATAGCCGAGGATGTTTTCGTAGGAGTCGACAAATTCACTTTCCCCGCTGATTTCATCGTCGTCGACTATGAAATGGATCCCCGTGTTCCCTTAATTGTGGGACGACCCTTCTTGAGAACCGGGCGAACATTAATCGATGTAGCCGCGGGTGAACTTATCATGAGGGTCGGGGATGACAAAATCGTCTTTAACATGGGTAAACTTTCCAAACTTCCCGATGAGCCCGAATCCGTGAATTTCATCGATGTGCTCGACGAAGCATGCGAAGAACATTTTCACGAGGCTTGTAAGAGCGGGATTTCTCCTTTACCTCATGTTGAGACCGTAGCTTCTATTGCTCCTTCATTGACTCTATTTGGAGAAAGTGACTTAGATGAGTTTGAAGCTAGCTTAGGTCCTCTCGAGATTAACTATGATAATTCTCCCACCAATTGGGATGAAGACATTCGTACTATTGAGAGACTTCTCAATGAGGACAATATCTCTCCACCTTCTCCTAAAGAAGTTACAAACAATGATCCTACTTTGACTAAGCCTTCCATTGACAATCCGCCGGATTTAGAGCTTAAAGATTTGCCGTCTCATCTAGAGTACGTTTTCTTAGAGGAGGATAATAAGTTGCCCGTCATTATTGCTAAGGACTTAAAAGAAGATGAAAAATCCCGACTTATCGATGTGCTTAAGAATCATAAGAAAGCAATTGCTTGGAAAATCTCCGACATTCGCGGAATTGATCCTAATTTTTGTACTCATAAAATTCTCATGGAAGATGACTTTAAACCCGCGATCCAAAATCAAAGAAGGGTTAATCCAAAAATTCAGGAAGTCATTAAGAAAGAAGTTATCAAACTTCTCGATGCCGGAATGATTTACCCTATCTCGGATTCGCCATGGGTTAGTCCCGTCCATTGTGTGCCTAAGAAAGGCGGAATCACCGTTGTTCCCAACGAAAACAATGAGTTGATTCCTACTCGACTCGTAACGGGTTGGCGAGTTTGCATCGACTATCGTAAACTCAATGATGCCACTCGTAAGGATCATTTCCCTCTTCCTTTCATGGATCAAATGCTCGAGCGTTTAGCGGGTAATGATTTCTATTGTTTCTTAGATGGCTTTTCCGGATATTTTCAAATCCCTATCGATCCAAAAGACCAAGAGAAAACCACATTCACTTGTCCCTATGGAACATTCGCTTACAAAAGAATGCCTTTCGGCTTATGCAATGCTCCCGGGACTTTCCAAAGGTGTATGATGGCGATATTTCATGACATGGTTGAAGAAACTATGGAAGTCTTTATGGACGATTTCTCGGTCTATGGTGATTCTTTCTCTTCTTGCCATGCTAATTTAGAACGTATGCTCCAACGGTGTGAAGACACTCGTCTCGTTCTTAATTGGGAAAAATGACATTTCATGGTAAAAGAAGGCATCGTCCTTGGTCACAAAATTTCCAAAGCCGGTATCGAAGTCGACCGTGCTAAAGTTGACGTCATTGCTAAGTTACCTCCGCCTACCACCGTCAAAGGAGTTAGAAGTTTTTTAGGCCATGCGGGATTTTATCGACGTTTCATCCAAGATTTCTCGAAAATAGCTCGTCCAATGACTCATCTCTTAGAAAAGGATGCTCCTTTCATCTTCTCTCAAGAATGTCTCGACTCTTTCGAACTTCTTAAAGGTAAATTAACTAAGGCACCGGTCTTAGTCTCTCCAAATTGGGAGTTACCTTTCGAGCTCATGTGCGATGCTAGTGATTTCGCGGTAGGAGTGGTTTTAGGTCAACGAGTTAACAAACATTTCCAACCCATTCATTATGCTAGTAAGACAATGACGGGAGCTCAATTGCATTATACCACTACCGAAAAAGAGCTTTTAGCTGTAGTGTATGCTTTTGAGAAATTCCGCCCCTATCTTGTGCTTTCCACCACCATCATTTACACCGACCATTCCGCCTTAAAATACTTGTTGACCAAGCAAGATGCTAAACCGAGACTCCTTCGTTGGGTTTTGCTCCTACAAGAAATTAAAATAGAAATTTGTGATAAAAAAGGAGCGGAAAACCTAGCCGCAGATCACCTTAGTAGACTTGAGGATCCTTATCAAGGGGAATCTCCAAATCAAGAGATAAATGAATCCTTTCCCCTTGAGACCTTAATGTCTATTAATTCCAATCTTGATGATACCCCATGGTTTACCGACATTGCAAACTATTTGGCGGGTGGTGTTCTTATCGAAGGGTTAACGTCCCAACAAAAGAAAAAATTCTTCAAGGACGTTAAAACATACTATTGGGACGACCCTTATCTTTTCAAGCAATGTGCGGACTTAATCATTCGTAGATGTGTTGATGGGCCGGCGGCTTTACAAATCCTTGAAGCTTGCCATAAAGGACCCACCGGTGGTCACTTTGGTCCTAATTACACCGCTAAGAAAGTGTTCGACTCCGGATTCTATTGGCCCTCCATTTATCATGATGCACATGAAATGGTTAAACATTGTGATGCTTGCCAAAGGCAAGGCAAGATCACACATAAAGATGAGATGCCTCAAAATTTCATCCAAGAATGTGAAATCTTTGACGCATGGGGCATCGACTTTATGGGGCCGTTTCCATCATCGAAGGGAAACAAGTACATCCTCGTAGCCGTTGACTATGTCTCAAAATGGGTTGAAGCAAAAGCTTTACCTACTAATGATGCGAGGGTGGTTGTTAACTTCTTGAAACAATTGTTTGCTCGTTTCGGTGTGCCTCGTGCTATTATTAGTGATCGCGGGACTCATTTTTGCAATGATCAGTTCGCACGAGTCATGGATAAGTATGGTGTCAATCACCGACTTTCCACCGCGTATCATCCTCAAACTAATGGACAAGCCGAGGTTTCTAACCATGGTATTAAGAGAATCTTAGAGCGAACCGTGGGAGAGCATCGTGCCTCATGGGCCGATAAATTAGATGATGCTTTGTGGGCTTTCCGTACCGCTTATAAGACACCTATAGGTTGTACCCCTTATCGCCTTGTGTACGGAAAGGCGTGCCACCTCCCCATTGAGTTGGAGCATAAGGCTTATTGGGCCTTAAAATGGGCTAATTTTGATCTTAACAAAGCCCGTGATCATAGGAAAATCTAACTCAATGAACTCAATGAACTTAGGAATGAGGCTTATGAAAATTCATTAATCTACAAAGAGAAGACTAAGCTCATTCATGATTCCAAGATTAAAAACCGAGAGTTCCATGTTGGTGATCAAGTTCTATTATTTAACTCTCGGTTGAAAATCTTTTTGGGTAAACTTAAGAGCCGTTGGTCCGGTCCATTCACCGTGGCCCAAGTCTTCCCTTATGGCACCATTGAGTTATCCCAACCAAATGGTCCCAACTTTAAGGTGAATGGCCAACGGGTTAAGTTGTACTATGGAGAGGACATCTCTCACGAGATGCTTCCATCCCTCTCCACATTTCCCTTGAATTAATTTGGGAAATCGAGTCGAGCTAGAGACTCGTGATAAATAAATCAAGCATCGTATAACTAGGTTAGATTTTTTTACCTTTACCATCCTTTCCACCCTTTTTCACCTTCATCCATTGTCCTCCAATAAGTGTAGGGGGGAGCCAAGTAGGTTGTTTGTGTGTGGTGATTGTGTGCAGGGACATGTGCTTTGATGATCCACTTTTGGTACTTTTGATACGACCCGTGATCCCGTGTTCCCGTGTACCCGGTTCTATCAAAACTATTGTGATTCATACTTGTATATAAATAAAACGAATAAATGTAATCACTTTAGTTGTCTCTTCCTTAGCTCGATTTGAAACAACGTACTCAATGTCCTAAGTGTAGGGGAGTTTATTCTCCCACATGCTTAAACATTGAGGACAATGTTTATATTAAGTGTAGGGGGGACTTCTATCGAATTTTAGTGGCCTTTTCCATGAATTTGACCCCATTTAACCGGAAATTTTTTAAAACAAAATTTCAACGTTTTTCAAATTTTTGATCTATTTTGGCCTAGTAGTATTTTTATTTATTTTCTTTCCTTTTATTATCGCATCATAATAATTTCCATTTCAAGAATAAAGTCAAAAATAAATAAATAAATAAAATGGTTTTAATAAGTTTAGATATCTTTGATATATTAGGCCCGTCGTGAATATTTTGACTCAACCCGAGTTTACTTATCTAAGTTTACTCTAGCTAGTATCCTTAACCATATGGACCTTAATTGGTTTATTAGGCTAAGCATCCACGAGTCTCATTCCTTGAGATTTTAAATTGTGGAGAACGAGAAATGATAGAGTTAATTATAAGTTCGGTATTCTTTCATTAACTTTTGTGAGTTAGTTATGAGCTTTTTCTCCCATCACTTGTTAATAAATATATTTGCAATAAATAAGGTTGTACGATTTAAAAGGTTACTTAGCTTCTAGCACAAGATCGTTTAAAAGTTGCTCGGTATTAATTAGAGTTCATAGCCAAGGCATAACTTATTGAAACAGGACGCGAAGATTGGCTTATCCAAAAAGGCCCTAACAAGGCATGAGGATACCCGAGTCCAAAAAGGCCCTAACAAGGCATGAGGATTCACTTTTTGCTAAAGATCCTAAGATGATGTGAAGATCATTAATCCAAATCAATATGAAGGATCAAGACACACGACGAGAAGCAATTACTCCCCTAAAGATCATGGAGAAGTCTATCCAAAAAGACCCTAACAATGTATGAGGATAAATAGATCCAAGTCCGAAAAGGAGGCGGATCGTTGTATATCAAAATCCTAAATAAAGAAGAGGATAAATGAAGAAGTCGTGGTCAATGTTTGAAGCATCTTTCACTCCTTATGAAGATGTATACCAAAATGAAGAGAAGACCATAATTTCAAGATCATCTCTCAAGATTTGAAGTTTGAAGTACAAGCCAAATATCGGTCCGAGAAAGGTCTCAAATCGTGAAACGAGTTATGCCAAGATATGAACTTTTTGAGGTTTCGAGAAGCAGTTTTAAAAGATTTTGTCCTTTAGCTAACTATTGATTAAATCGTCCGACTTTGTTTTCGGCCTTAATAAATTATCGAAATAAGTCAAAAATGCATCCTCGTGATCATTCAAGACAAAAATAAAATGCAAGAGATACACCGTAGGAATAAGGGGGTCTAAGTGATTAACTAAACCACATGAGTAAGTGTTTGTTATGCTAACTTGTAATAACAATGATCTCGTTTTTAAGCTTGGTATGGGGAACGTGAAACTTGAGGGTGATTAATATTCATGACACCAAAGCCCTAATCTAAGTCTTAGATTTCTCTACGAGTTTCTTCCATCTAATAATTTCCAAGTTAATAAATCATTTAATTATTGTCTCCTTTAAAGTTTTTATCTTTTCGTCATAGTAGTAGTGGTAATAATTATAAAGGCCGAGATGGATTGATTATGAGAAAAATGTAACTTATGCTTTAAAACTATGCATTGCATGGGGTCATTGCAATGGTCAAGTGTAGGGGATTTAATAAGTGTGTAAACACTTATCCTTTTTCCACTAAAATCAAGGAAAAACAAGACCGAATCATGTGTTTAATGTCGTAAAAGTCGGAATTACGCGTGGTTTTGTGTTTTGTGTGTTAAATAGGTACTATTGATCAAAAGAAGAGAAAACACGGGATTTCACGGTCAAATGTCAAAGAAAAGTCAAGAAAGAGTCAAGACAAAGATCAAAAGACCAAAGTGTGCCGAAGATCATGGAAAACCGACAAAGTCCACTTGAAATTGAAGAAATGATCAAGAACATCGAAATCGAGCTCGACTTTAGCGGATTAAATCTTCTTGAAGTTATTGGGCCAAGTGGGTCCCACAATTGGGTTAATGGGCTCAAAGGCCCAATTGAAAGTATTTACTTGTTAAATATTCATCAGCCCAAATTGGGCCCAAATGTTAACAAGATTATTTTGGGGACGGATTTATTAAGTGAGCTAATGGAAAATTGGGCTTAAGCCCATTTGATGAAAAATGAGAAACGAAAACAAAGGTTTCATTCTTTTTGCCAGTCAACACCCACTCTCCCCATACGTGTCCCATACACGGTTTACTTTCCCCTGCACCCTACCACATTCTATCCTTACCCACTCACCTAAAATAAATAAAATAATTTACCCCTTTTTATTATTCGATACAAACAAAACTTGTTTTTACTGTGCTTTCTCCCTCTCCCCTAAACACTCTCCATCTCTTCACAAACCCTAATTTTCGGTTCAGTAAAAATCATGAGAAAAAATGGGGCTTTTACCCTTATTGGGTAATTAACAACAAGGGGATTAACTCCCCTAGTTTTCGGATCATCCACTCATCCTCTCTATCCTACATGGCCAAATCAATGGATTTGATTGGCTAGGCCACCTCACCATTACCAATCCCCCCAATAATATCACTCCACCTCACCAATCAACAAAAACAAGAAGCACACATCTTGCCACGAGGGCAATCCGTGGCTACAAGGTTGATTTCTAGCCGTTTGATCAAGAATAAAGAAGAGAGAGAAGAGAAAAGACGGATTGGATGGATAGGATCCATTTGCTTGGGCACCAAGGAGACCTAGAAGGTTCGGGGTTACCCTATAAAAACCCCCTTTATCATGTATTTGTTCATGCTTTTTCTTTATTTTAATTTTCAGTAAAAAATAGATTAGGGTTCTTTAATATTGTAATTTCTTTTTTTCCAGTACTGTAAGTTGATTTTAACTAATGAAAAATTCAATTTAGATTTAATTCTTGTCTCGGTTTTGATATTCAGTTACTTTTCTCTTTTTTTTTAATCTGTTAAAAAATTATAGTTACTGTTCTTGTATTATTATTATTTAAAAAATATATATATAAAGAAAAGTGGTATCTGTATTTCCCCTACTGGGAAATATATTTTAAAGCTACTGTTCATCCGAGTATTTGGTTCGAGAAGCTGTTTGGGTTCGATTCAAGTTTGGTGGTTTGTTTGGAGTTCGTTTCGGTTTAAGCTCGCTCAGCGCGACGCTTCTTCTCAAAGGTTTCGACAAATGGTTTGAATCTTCTTTTTATTTTTATTGTTAAATTTATGTAGTTTAAGTTATTTGTTATTAATCTGCTTGCGTTTAGTTGATGAATGTTTAGTTTGGTTTGTTTTTTTACTGCTTATTGTTCAGTTCTTAATTTGCTCGAATCTGCTATTAGTTTAAGGCTTATTTAGTTATAATCTGTTAGAATATTGGATTACTGTTGAAACTGATTAATTGTTATAATCTGCTTATTTAGTTCACACGTTTATTGGATTAATTGCTATAATCTGCTTTTTATTTAGAATATTCAGTAGTTTATGCGCTATTGTTTGGCAATTTGATTAGTGTGGAGAACTGTTTTGTTAAGATTATATTAGCTTATTTGGATCCTGCTTATTTGATTTATTAGCTTATCACTAGCTTATTTATTTCCTGCTTTTTAGACATCAACTTAATGTTTGGCGTTGGTGTTGGTTCTAGCTTATTTGGTTTTTCTAGTTAGCTTGCTTATTTTTTGGATATTCAGCTATTTGACTGCTTATTTTGTTAACTGCTTATTTGGCTTATGTGATTCCTGCTTATTTGTAATCAGCTTATTGTTTGATTGGTTTTATTTGCTTATTTACTTGCTGATAAACTGATACCATTAATCAGTTTTGATATACTGTCCAAATAATCAAGTTCCAAAAAAAGATCAAAAATATTAGCATAGTTTGTCTCTTCCCAGATTCGAACCCTGGACCTCCTGTCCAGGGGCCAAACGTCACAACCAGTTGCACTAGACCTGTTTTTGTGTTTTATTTCTATCAGTTTCATTAATATAGCGCGAAAATAGGGTAGGCAGTTTTAATACATATTAGTTTAAATCAATTTAAGTATTTAATTTTATTTAAAAAGTTTATTCAAACCTCCTTTTATTCAGTTTTTTTTTTTTAAAAAAGACAAAAAAAAAAGATAAAAATTATTTTTTTATTTACTTTTATAACTTTAAAATTTGTTTTCATTTTATCTAAAATAGATTTTCTTTTATTTTTAAATTTAAATTAGTTCAAATATTTTTTTTTTCAAATTTACTTTCAAATTAGTTTAAATAAATTTACTTTCATTTTTAATTAGTTACAATTTTTTTAATTAGTTTTAAGTTTATTTTCAAATTAATAGTTCAAAATAGTTAAAATTAAGATAGTTTTCTTTAAATTAAATAGATTTTATTATTAAATAGTTTAGTTTAAAATATAAAAATATTGACACCAAAAACAAGTTAAGTTTAAACGTTAAACCGGAAATCAAATTCGAGTCGAATCGAGGAAAAACAAACATTAAAAAGGATTAAAAATCCGAGTTTCACTTCACCTAATAATAAGATTTCAAGTGCTCACCTAAATTAAGCAAAAATTTGAAGCTCACAAGGCCGAAAAATCTATGCCCAAATTGAAAGTGAATCAAGCCTTAATCTTTGAAGCTTTAAAGATCCAAAATTCGCTTTAGCGTGAGGATATACGTCTTTGGCTAATAAAACCACCGATGAGGAGGATAATAAAAGGCAAGGCAAGACCGAAGTCATAATAAAAGCTTCATGGCGAAGTTGAATAAAAGATGGAGGTAAACCTATGATAATAAGGCCCTTACGTTAGGGGGCGTATAAAAGTCTTGGTAATAAGTCTCATGTTCAAAACCGTTATAAAACTGTGTTTATCGATCCTTCTTGTTGACTTAATATTTTGACATCGTTGTCTATTAGGATCAATTATTAATTTAATGATTTTGGTTACACCGTTAAGACTCTATTTTTAGACTTAATCTCTATTCACGCATAAGTCAATGATGTATCCTCGTGATCATTAAGACAAAATAAAATAGAAGAGATACCAAGTAGGAATAAGGGAGTTTAGGTTCGTAATTAACACTCATGAGTAATGATTGTGTTGCTAACTTATAATAACAATGATCTCGTTACACGCTTAGCATGGAATCAAGTGAAAATCGAGGATGACGAACTTATCTCTATGAGGCATTCACGTGTTCTTATTCTATGATCCTAAAAGTCACGTTTTCGTGATGAAAACATTACATTATGTCTAAAACACGTGTAGTAGTTTATTTAAGTTTATGTCTTTAATAAATGTCATCATAAAATGAATTTTAAAAGTGCTATGATACTTAATTCTAGCATTACGTGAGGACACGGCAATGGTTTAGTATGGGGGAGTGATAAGACTGTAATTATACATAGTCTCATCGTCTAAATCGGGCTTAAAACGCTTAAAATATCATCAAAATACCCAAATCTATGCTTGTGTTTGTTCATTATGTATTTTAGGTACTGATATCGTGAAATCAACAAAAGATTACAAGAATCAAGCAAAAACGAACACGGGAAATGAAGTCGCACAAAGAACCGGACCCGAATCATGAATTTCATTTGAAGTCCTTGAAGTTTGAAGAATTGGCAAGATTGGTCCCTCATCTTTTGAAGACTTGTCATTTTAAACCCTTGTAAAACTCAAATATTACATGTGGGTCCCTAAAATGTCAATATTGTACAAGAATGGTCCTTGGAATATGGTCAAATTACACATTTAATCCTTGTGATAAGTTTGGAAAACTTATTGTGGCCAAAGTGAGAAATTAAAAACTTTGCTATAAAGGGGAGTGCTTGTTTTGGGGTGATAAACCTTATACAGCAACTAAAAGGGAGTACAAGGGCTAATATGACCAGACAAGGAAACTTCATTCCTCCACTTACATCCTGCCACCTCACCCCACTACCCCTCAATACCCAATCACATCTCTCATTCACTCAACGTCACTTCTCCACTTCTTTATTTAACTGATTATTTTTAAATCGGTTTAATGATAAAATTAGTGTGGGAAACATATTTTAAACCCCAAAACGCATCAAACACCCTTACTGCTAATCCCCTTCCACTCATAAACCCTAGAACAACCCAGACCTAATTATCTTTTCCCCTCACTAAAAAAACAATTAAACTTGGGGGTTTTACTCACGACCCCACACCCAACACGACACCCAACCCAGAAAATAACTTATCACTCCCTTGTCCCCTCCCCTGCTACACCAGTTCACATGTCACTACATACCTTGACCACATCAAAGCTCCAAAATCTCCTACTCGTTCCCCAAGCACAAATGAAGGGCCAAGATCAAAGAATGCTAGCTGGCACACCAAGGACATCACATGATACCAAGAATCAGCCAAAGACCAAAATTCAAACTTGGAATATTTTGAGAATTATGCTAGGGCAATTTAGTCAGTTTGTTTAGCTAGGGTTTGAGTTGCTAGAACCTTCTTTCTTTTGTATAAAAGCCAAGTCGATTTGTGACTTTGGTTTTGTTCCCGACCTTGTAGTTTTTTTTCAAAGTAATAAATATTTAGAGTGTTCTTTTTAAAATTATACAAGTGCTGTGTTCCATTTACTTTTAAAGTCTTAGTGTAATTCGTTTAATTGTTGTTAAAATTGGTTAACGTTTAAGAAGTTTTCCTCTTACAAAGGATTTTCAGAAAGTTAAGTTTTCTTGAAAAGTTTTTTTGGAACCAAGGCTTAATTTTTGATGGTGTGTTGATGTGACAACTGATACATAACACCAAGAATTAGACTTGTTAATTTTCTTGTTGGAAATCTTGTTCAAAAAGTTTTGTAAATTTCAAGTCTTTTATCAAAATGGTTATCCGTTTCTGGTTTACTATATCAAAAGCCCTCCCACAAGCTTGCTGACAACAAGCTTGTGGTTGTTGCCTTTTTATACTTGGTTTGATTCTGTCTTAGCAGGTACCACCATTGTGAAGCCATAAGCTTCTTGGACTGTTGTATTCCAAGAGCTTGGTCTTTTTAGACCTCTCAACATATCAGTCCATAAGCCATCATAAGTCACTCATTCCTTTGATCTCTCTCAGCTGGTGGCATCAAAGAAGCCCTTGATCTTACCAAGGTCGAGCCAAGGTAACTTCTTTCTGAACTCCCTTTGGTTATGAAGAAAAAAATGTGGCTATGTGAACTATGCTTATAATCTGTTTATGTGGGAGATTTGTAGTAATTCATGCTTCTTTTATGATTATGTGATATGCTAGTTGGTTTAAAATAGGTTTAAGTTAGATTTGCTTTAAACAGCTTTGAAAATTATTGTTTTCAGAAAATACAAGGGTGTTTGGGTTTAGGGCTGTGACAGTTTTAGGTGGCATAAAACTTGTTAATAACCACTCAATCACAATTCTTAGGTATTTGTAGGGTTGTATCAGTCAATAGTTTTAGTTTTGATAGGATTTTATAGAAAATTACATGTGTTAAAATTTGGTATAGATGGCATAAAATCAGTAAGCCCATAATCTGTTTGCTTTAGTGTATATTGTGCCTTCTAATCTTGTAGGTTGTTAGAGTATAGGTTAATCTAGGTTTTCTACTTAATTGGTTGTGATTTGTTGGGGTATTGAACAAGATTTGGTGAGCTAAAACTCACCAAATTGCCAAATAGATCAGCTGTTGTCCACCAGACCCCTTATCATTTTACACTAACTTTCATTGGCTTGGTTTGTGTGATTTTGAGCTTGGACCTGCTGTTTTTATATTTTATTTGACTCCCCACAACCCAACTGGTTGTGGGGGGTGCCCTTGTATCCAAGCAAAACAAAGTATCCAGCAAATTATAGCCAAAAAGGTTCCCAGACCTAAATTTTTCATTAACAGTGGGAACCAAGTTCCCACTGATAGTTTAAACATTGGTACTGCTTAGCAAGCAGACAAATCTAGCTAAGTGTCACTATCAGATTGTTACTTTTTTGTCTTTAGTGGTAAATTTGAGGAATTTTTCTGTGATTTCAATTTTGTTAATTTTCTTATTTATTTTTGATTTTTCTGTTTAATTTATTTTTCTGTCACTGTTCATTTACCATTTTTTAGATTAAATTGCATTTTAAATTATTTTTTAATTTACTGTTTTTGTCTTTTAGTGCAAGAAATTAATATTTTTCAGTACTAAAAAATTTCTTAGATTTAGAAAAGTATTTTAAGATTTTTAGTTCAAAAATATTTTACTGGTCACTTTTTAAAGTAATTTTTAGATTTAATTTTTGTTTAATTAGTTTTAAATTATAATCTGTTTTGTCTTTTAGTGAAAAAATTTACTTTTTTCAAACTTTTTCATTATTCTACTATTCATTAGTATAATTTAGGATTTTTAAAATAGTCAAATTATTTTTAGCATTATTTTATTATTTTTAATAATTTACTGTTTTAAAAATAGAAAAATAGTTTTAAAAATTTAGGAAAAATATTTTTTAGTCTTTAAATAATATAAGTGAGTTATTAGTTCAATAAAATAATATTTTGGGCTTTTTCTTAATTATATTTAATTTTAGGGCTTTAATTAGCATTTAAAATTGAATATTTAATTAATAAAAGGTTTTAAAAATTATTTATTGGATTTTTATTCTTATTTATATTATTTTAGACTTAGTTTTAAGTTTTAATTAATTCTTAGCTTTAATTTTTAATTTTGTCACGTTCTACGATTTACGTTCGCGTTTTACGTCACTCGTCGTAGTTTAATCGTAGTCGTAGCGCGTCTTTAATTTTCCCTCTTTTAAACCAAAAATGACACTAATCCAAACTCTTGATTTTATATAATTGGCACTTAAATCACACACCTCATTCGAGAACGAACCCGCATTTATTCGGTTTTACTTTTTTCCTAAAGCGTAAGACTTAATACTTGCCGCTCATACGCGTTTTTCCTAAAACGTGTAAGATTTACCTACATCAGTGAGATACATGAAGGGTCATGCGGTATGCACGCAGGCACCAGATCCGTAGTAGCACGAGCTTTACGCACGGGATACTATTGGCCTACTATGCATCGGGATGCACGTGACATGATTCGTAAATATAGTGATTGCCAAGTACACAGACCAGTACCGCGACATCCACAGCAAGAACTAACACCCATCACATCCCCATGGCCACTTTATAAGTGGGGGATTGATGAGACTGCTTTTATACATAGTCTCATCGTCCAAAACGGGCTTTAAATGCATTAAATATCATCAAAAATGCCAAATATATGCTTGTGTTTGTTACATGTGTATTTTAGGTACGGATATTGAGAAAATGACAAAAGATCACAAAGAACAAGCAAAAACGAACACGGGAAACGAAGTCGCATAATGAACCAAGCCCTAGTGTTTTTTTTCCCAAGAATAACCCTTGAAGATTTGAATATTGTACAAGAAGGGTCCTCCAATATTGAAGAATTGACACTTTAAACCCTTGTATATTCATAAATACAAGATTGGTCCTTAAAGTTTGTCAAATTTACAAAAAGGGCCCTCCACTTTGAAGAATTGGCAAGAATGGTCCCTCAGCAATGAATACTTGTCAATTTTAGTCCTCAAAAAAGTCAATCATACAAGTCAAGACCATAATCCTTGAAGAAAATACCAAAATAGCCCTTTAAGAATCATCAATTGACAAGAAATACCCGTGAAAATACTTTGGGAAAGTATTTGGGGCAAAAGTGTTAAAAAAGAAACTTCAAATATAAAGGGATTCGGATTTTGTGCTATTTAAAAGACAATGAAAGGAGTTTGAAAATTAAGGGGCTAAACTTGGTAGACAACAAAGATACATAGACCAGTGGTGGGGTGACACGTGCCCCACTCACTCTCTCCACCAATGAAATCCCACCAAACTGCCACCTCAAATCCTAGTATACCGGTTTTAACTAATCTTTATTTAATAAAGATTAGGCGCCTAACACCCCATTCAAAAACAAAAACAGATTAAACCAAGTGTTCTTGGTGTTCTTGATACAAATTGGGCATTCACCTAATACTTGAAATTAGCCCTTAATCTCTTCCAGATTTAAGATTAAGGGACTAATAATCATAAACCCACCCTTAAACCCTATGCCACATCAACCATCTGCTCACATGATAAACCCTCCCTACACGTTTTTGGGGATAATGCCATAAAGTGCCAGGAAATCAACACACCACAATGCTGCTTACTTTTCAAGCTTCATGTGAGCCTTTGATTACAATTCCACCAACTCAGCAACAACAAAACGCCAAGATAAAGTCACATGAGCTCAAGGTTTCAAATTTCCACAAGGGTATTTCTGGAAGAACATAGCTTAGGGTTTTCAGATTTTTAGGTTACAAAGCCCATGCACACCCTCTATATAAAGGGTATAAGGTCTCACATTTACAATTGCTCTTGGTTTTCTTATTGGTCAACAATCTGTAAATCCCTCTTCATTATCAATAAAATGTGTCTGAATTGTGTGACGAATTTCAAGTGCCAATCTTTTTAGTTACTTTTTATTGATAGATGTTTGCTATTGTTGAATCTCAAAACCTGTTTTCAAAGATTGTGCAAGAAATTGCATATTTTCCAAAAATCTTGATATTTTGCTAAGTCTTTGGTACCCCTTTGGAATTTTTGGGCTACAAGTTGATCATAGCACCCTGATAAGGAGTTACAAGGTGTTGTGAGGCTTGTAGTTTGGGGATAATCAAAGAGTGGGTACAAAGGTTGCATTAATCAAGCCTTTTTCTACTTTCAGTTTTTCATATGTTTGTTCTAACCCTTGTTGAATCTTAGCAGCTTGTTTGTGGAAGCTTGTGTCTTGTTTTGCTAGGCACATCAGCTCAAAAATTCGTGAGTGTGGATGTACATTCATGAGGTTTGAGTTCTTGAACCCAAAAATCTGTCAAAATACTTGAATTTTGTGATTTTGTGTTCCGCTATTGTTCTTCTTGTTTTTGTGGCTTAATCTTGCTTGATACTGCATAATATACTTGTTATTGTGTTTGATTGGGCTTGGGTAACACTAAATCACACTTATACTTTGTTAAATTTGGATTTGAAAAAGATAAGGGGTGTTTGGGTTAACCTGTTTAAGATCATAAGTTGTTTTTGAGTTATTAGAATGTGTTGTTTAGTGTTTGTATCTGCTTAATACTTGGTTGTGTGCTCATATCTGCAAGTTTTCAGCTTTAAAACATCAAATCTAAGATTGTGCTATAACTCACTTGATTTTGCTTATTTTGACCTAAGATATTGGAAACACCTAAAGTGTATGCATGTTTAGGGCTAACAAGTGTTAAATCAAAGTTTGTGTAACCCGTTAAGAAGATTTGAGTGTTTGAAATTGGATTTGCGGTCAAGTATATCAGCTAAGTATCATAACTGCTTGTTTAGTGTTCATCAGTAACTTCCATTTGCTTGAATCTGGATCTAGACTTTGAATCAATGCATGAAACCTGTTTATATTTGTTCATTTGAATTATTTATAACTTGTGTATGCATTTGGTGACATTTGGCTGGCTTATTTTTGCTAAAAGTGCTTATTGAGTGAAAACTGCTTAATGTTCATATTTGGGCAAGGTCTGGTGATCTTTTGATTAAACTGTATTGATTGGCTGATTGAAATTGTGATTTGATTTTTGTTATTGACTCATTGTGATTAACTGATCACTTGGGTGCCTTTGCTTAACCTGAATCCACAAAAAAGTCACATAAGACAAAAAGTCAAAAACGTCAAGCAGTGGAAACTTTTCCCACTATTGAACCTCCAAAACTAGCCCCTTCTTGTGTTAAACATCAAACAGCTTATTCATAAGCCATTTTGGCTTATCCAGACTTGCAACAACTTATTTTTTGTGATAGATCTTCCTTATTTGACCCATTGATTTGATCTGGAGCTTATTAGGGTTTGACTTTTAAGTTTGACAAGAAAACTCATCAAGTTGACTTTTACATAAGTGCTTAATTGCTTATTCTGGCTTATTTAGTGTGCTTATTGGAAAACTTTTTGATTATTTTGCTTAATTAAGTCACTTAAAACCTTTTGAAACTTGAATCAGCACTTGAGGTGGTCTAGAACTCAAAAACGACTATTTTGTCGCTTTGTGAAGAGAGTCTTGGCTTATTTCAGGCTTATTTCTTGTGCTTTTTCAAAAATTCTTTTCACAGATCTCTTTGGTAACTCAAAATAAGCTTGTGTGTCAAATTTTAGCTTATGGCATCAGCTTATAGCTTAATGGGCCAAAAAGCCCATTAAGGATAAGCTGCTTTGAAATAAGCTAGCTTAAACACATTTCAACTTTTGGGCCATCAGAGTTTTGTTCTTAAAATCAAATTTTAAGTCAGACTGGAAGTTTTGGGCTTATTTGGTTGACTTTTTCTTATTGGGCCCGATTTAAGCCCATTAAGGGACTGCTTTGTCATTTAGCCCATTCTAAGGCCCAATAGGGGTATTTTGGTAATTTCAAGTGCATTTTTGTTTTATTTAGGTTAAAATAAACTATTTTGCAACTTTTTAGAATTTTTTATAAATTTTGGATTTTTATTAATATTTTATTATTATTTTATTATTAAAAATTAAAATTTATATTTTTACAAGTTTTTCATTTTTCTTAGTTCAAATGCATTAAGTTAGGAATTTTACAATTTTTAGATTAATTTTATTGGCATTAGATTAATTTATAGAATTAATTTAAGTTTTAACAGTTTTTAATTGTTTTAAATAATTTTAATTAATTTTAAAATTTTCAAAAATATTTTTAAATTTAGTTAAGTCATTTTAGAGGTTTACAAGTTAAAAAATCTCATTTTGGGCTTTTTGTTAATTAAATTGATTTTTTGGGCTTTAATTGGAATTAAAAAATTAATATTTAATTAAATAAAAGGTTTGAGTGATTTTTGATTTTTTGTAAACTCTAATTACATTTTTTAGGATTTATTTCAATTTTCTAGGAATTTTTAGGGTAATTTTTTAATTTGGTCATTTTTTAAGGTTTTACGTGCACGACTTATCGTCTTAGTTTAATTCATAATCGTAATCGTCATTCTCTTCTAATCTCTTTTCTATTTTTCTTTTCTCATAAATCATGTTAGTGCAAACATTACGATGTTTAATCAAGATGATCCCTTCATGTTTTGGTGATGACAAACGTATAACTCGCAATACATAATGTAAAATGTGTAAGGTACTCGTAATCACTCAAGCATACTTATGTATACTTCTCTCGACACCTTGAAGATTACATTCGTCATGAAAGACAAGAAGGACGCGCGGTTCTCCTATAGAACACGCGGCTCCTTAGTGATATCGAACCGCGGGAAGATATAGAACCGCGGGCAGTCAAGCCGGTTTAGGCTTACTCAAGATTTCTGGAAGCTTCTAGAAGATGGAGGGAAACTAATAAATTCAAAATTCAAATTTTGAATTTGGGCTCCAAGAATATAAGGTGAATCCTTTTATCCAATGGGTAGTCCACTCTTTTATCCAATGGGTAGTCCACTCTTTTATCCATTGGGTAAAAAGGTGCTCTCCAAGGCAAGAGTTGGCTATAAATAGAAGACTATTCTCTTTCATTTTACTTGCACAAAAACACACAAAAACCTTCCAATATACCATTCCTCATTTGCCTCATCAATGGCAATGAGAAGAACACTTTCACCCTTGTGAAGTGTTAGTGTCTAGAGTCATAACATGATGAAGATCTCTCTAGATCAAGTCATGATTATTGTCTTCCTACTATTATATGTATAAGATCCAAGTTGTGGGTACACTTGGATGTGTTTGTAAGGGTAGAATATCCAAGTGATGGGTATCCTTGGATTAGGTGTTAGTTGTGTAGATCCAAGTATTGTTAGTACTTGGATATAGTGTTAGAGTTATAGATCTAAGTGTTGTGTGCTTAGATCTATATGGTTTATGTGTTTAGGCCATAAAACACAAGGTTTGTTATGTTGGGCCATAAAACATAACTAGTGGGTAGATTAGGTTGTGTCTCGGTAGTTCTCACTAAACTCTAAAGTGATGTGGTTGTGTCTAGGTAGTTCTCACTAAACTATAAAGTGATGTGGTTGTGTCTAGTGAGTTCTCACTAAACTTTAAAGTGATTAGTAGTTGTGTTGTGTGAAGTTCTCACTTAGCTTCAAAGTAAAGAGTCGTGAAGATTGGTTCTAGCTTTCGATTAGAACTCGACATCTAGCCTTGTGTCGTTAAATGGTGAAGTGGGCAACGTTGTGTAGATTGGTCCTACCTAAGATTAGGACTCGACATCTAGCTTAGTGTCGGAAATGTGTAAGCGACGTGTATGGTTTTCTCCGCCTTGAAAGGAGTTTTGTTGACTAGTTAAGCAACTCTCGAGTAAGGTGTACTCGAGGAGCGGAGTAGGGCGAAGAGGAGCTTCGTGACCGAACCACTATAAATCATCGTGTCGGTACTTTAATTTACATTTATGTCTTTACTATTATAGATGTATTTATATGTTGTGTGTTGTGTGCATCTCATAATCTATACATCTAAGTTGCGGAAAAGCTAAGGCTTAGTACGTGTGTGCTTCGTGTTTAGATTATGGTCAAGTGTACATCACTTAGTCTAAACATCCTAGTTGCGGAAAAGCTTATGCTTAGTACGTGTGGGCTTAGTGTTTAGACTATTGCTTGATGTACTCTTGATTTGATGTGTTTACTTACTTGTAGTATTTATCTTTCAATCAAACACATCTCATATCTAGTCAAGCTTGATCGAGAATTTGATACAAAGGATTGTCAAAGTTTAACATGTAACAAAAGGTTAAGTTCACTGTCGGCGGTTCCCTAAATGGACCGGCGGTTCTTTATTGATAAAGAACCGCGGGTACACATAAGGAACCGCACACAGTGGATTAAGCCGAAATGTTTTGAAAACTAACTAGAAACTATTCAACCCCCCCTTCTAGTTTCTACAATTGGTATCAGAGCGAGGTTACTCAAGATCTTTGAAGTATATTGTACTTTAAAGCTTGGATCGATCTTTGCTCTCTTTTTCAAAACAAATGGTTTTTAAAAATGAAAACGGTTTTTAAAAATAGAGACGATCTTTGTATCAAATTGTTCATGAAGAGTGATTACTTATGAAATGTGTTTTATTGTTTCATTCGTACAAGTTTTGGTGTTAAATAAACTTTGTATAATAGTTTGAATTAAATCTTTTCATGTTTGGAAGTATAAAAATCTTTTATGACATAATTAACTCTAAAATACGAGTTCTATGTGTCTAAAATGATTTTTTAGAGTCCTAAGTCCTTCCAAAAAGTTACCAAATGATTTTGGCCAAAAACCCCATTTTTTCCCTCTGGACGCGATTCTTTATCTCTTCCCCGAGGTTCCTTATCAATAAGGAACCGCGGCCAGTCTGACTCAGATTTTTGCAAACTTTGAAAAATCATATAAAATCAACCGTAAGTCCGTAGAAGTCGTGCCACCCGTCATTTCGAACGTAATTGAATTTTCTATCAATTAAAAATGCTTCCAAACCTTTATTCAAACTTTAAAATTTAAATGTTTTATAAGTTATATACTTTGTCCAAAGTATTGAGTCTCGGTTTGTTGTAAAACTTGTGTTTTACTCTTTTCTATTAAGTTGGACATATCTTGGTGATATATCTTTGAAAATTGATATATTTACAAATTGTTAAACTTAATTAAATTTTAAATGGGTCAAAGACTATTTTCAAATAAAATCAAGCTATGAATACTTTGTTGTATCTAACACTCAAAACATGGACGAATGCTTTTATGTGTTAAGCTAATTGTTTGTGTGTGTTTCCTTGTGTGTTATTATTATATGTAGACATTATTAAGTGTTCCTTGCTATTTGTAGTAGTATTTCTTATATGTCTAGTCTCTTGTGCCTTGCTTGGTATTTGTTAGTATCTAGTTTTTCCTAATTAGGATGTATGCTAGATTTCTTGCATTTTAGTTGCAACATTATGTGTGCATTGCATATAGGATTAACATCTATTAGTTTAAAAATGTTACATAAACATTTTGTACACCTTGGCATCTTCTTTAACACTTTTAGGTTTGAAAGCTTTGGGAGCTTGTCAAATCTATTGATTTGGGTCGTCTTACTCGATCATGGTGTTATTAGTTCAAATAGATAAATGTCTCACTATAAAACATGAAACACCCTTTGAAAATCTTAGCTATTTTCTCTTGAAAGAGTGTTTGTGGGAATCAAGAAAGATTTCGATTAAATATCAATGCATTATTCAAACTATGATTGGTATCATTATCGAATCTAATTGACATGTTTTTTAGTGTAGACATGAATGTGGTTTATTAATAATATACATCAGATCATAACTCACACTTGTGTTGATGGTGTTATATTGAATCTACTTGTTCAAATTGTTAGACATATTTGTTTAATAATTGCTTATAATGCACAATAGAGTCGGTTTGATAACTTGGATGTTTCATCCGAAATACTCAAGTAATTTACATTGCTATACAATTTATAAATGTGTCATTTCCGAAAGACCAATCAAGAGTGTTCCTTTGGTTTGTGTAAACTTTGTTTATACACTTCAAAGTTATTAGCCTCAAGTTCTATTAAGGTAAATAACCTTAACTAGACTTGTTTGACAAGATATGCAATGGTGCATTCTTAACCCTCATTAGGTCATGCATTGTTTCGCCATGCAAGTTTCATCCTTGCTAAACTTATTAGGCAAATGTTGTAATTACATTTTGTCTAACTTGAGAATGACTACTAGAGAATTTATGCACTAGGATCTTAATTTGACCTAACGGTTGTATTACTTCCATGTGGGAAGTTGAGTTGGTGTATAACTCGTAAAAATGTTCGTGTTTAGCCTTAATTGAGCACCTCTAGTGATAGTCTCATACTCATTCTCTAAATTGGCTAAATGGCTCTTCCTATATATGACTAATGATAGTTTACTTTGATGAACATTGTATGTCATTAGGAGTCTTTTTCTTTTGTAGCCATTAGGTTTTTCTTAGCTTTCCTCTTACGTGCTAATTGAACCTATGTGTCTTTCCTTTGTGTGTGCTCTAGTTTTTATTTCTCTTAAGCATGACTTTATGATAAGTTAGACTAGAACATTAGGATTTGCTGAATTGGAAAATCCTCCTTCACCACCTAAACCTAGCCTCTGTAGGCGTTTCTTTAAATAGACCGCGGCTCCATATCAATATGGAACCGCCGGTGGAGATAAAGAACCGCGGGCAGAAGCTCTCAAATTCGGGTATTCTGAAACTTCCCAATTGTTCCAAAACCCTTTGGAATCTTTGTTTCAAACCTTTGATTACTCCCAAAATATCTTGGGGTTTCCCTTTATAACCCTTTACTAGTTTGGATCATCCCCTCACCCTTTTAAACCAACCTTGTTAGCCATGTTCTTCACACCTCAAACCATTCATCCTTAACCCTTAAACCACCCATTACTACCATGTTCTACAAGAACCTCTAATTCATCCAAAACCTCCTCTTCAAAGAGGCACCTCAAAATTAAGATTAAGTTACCCAAACTTAACTCTTCACCCTTTCACACACCCAAGAATGAGATTGTTCCAATTCTCATCTCTTCATCACCCTCACCACCTCTTGCTCCATGCAAGACTACCTCAACCCATGGTACCAACCATTCACATGGTTCTACCTCCTCTTTATTCCAATCTAGAATGAATGAACTAACCTCACCTTCACTCCAAGTACTCTCTTGGATGTGACTACCCAACCTCAACCCATCCAAAGCATTCCCATTGTGAATGACTTTGTTGATACCTTGGTGACTTCACCTTTTACCCCTTCAAACTCACCCACATAACCCATCCCAAGCATTCCCATTGTGAATGACTTTGTTGAACCCTTGGTGACTTCACCTTTCACCCCAGCAAATTCCGCCACCACCCTTGTCTTTCATTTAAGCATGTGGATTGCTTATTGCTAAGACATATAATTTAAGCAAATCTTAGGATTCTAGTGTAACTAAGATTAAAATTATGCTTAAGTTTTAGGCTTGTTTTTTTGCATCTTTGTATGATGTTTATTCTCTTGTATTTCCTTTCATGTTTTTCAACATGATTTTTCTTTGAGTCTTGGATCTTGTTGTTATTTTTTTTTATTTTTCTCTTATTTTGAGTCCTTTTCTTAAACTAATAAGAATTAGGAATCTTCTTGGAGATTTACATTACATGTAGCTTGATTTGTGATATCTAGATAGATGACTTGCTTGTATGCTACTTGCTTATATATCTTCTTGCTTATCCGTATGTTATATGCTTTATTGATTAGTTAATGAATGCATGCTTATTATAAAGGTTTTGTCTTTGTCAAGCAATTCCGATATAATATCTCTTAGATGTGTCTAACTCATGCATGTCCTTAATTGCTACGTGCCAACATGTTTTACTTAGTCTTCTCTTTTTAAGTAATCATGTTTCTTGCATGCCATATGTGTTAATTGCGCACCTTCTCTACATTGGTTTATTGTAGACTTCATTAGGCATTGCATGAATTATCCTATGTGCTTACTTGATTATGTGTTAGATTTTGTACTAACTCTTCATGTCTTCTTGAGCTTCTTTTGAGTTTCTTCTCTCATTTTATTTCGAGATTTCACTATCTCCTTCTAAGGTATAGTATTCATGAATCAATTTGTGAAGTTATCCTTAACTTCTTTGATTGAGTTTCTCTTGGTTTATTTTAATCATGCCTCTCTAAGTCGAGTCTCTCTTCTATCTTTCTAAACTAAGTTGAGTCGAACCTCACCCTTTCCTCATCATGTAATTGTTCTTTAAACATTCACAATGATTGAGAAGAGCTACGAAACTTTGAGCATGTAGTTTATCGTATGATAAACACTATCCATCTTGGTCTTTCTATTCTTTGGCTTATTTGATCTCTTTATCTATATCATTGAGTCTTCTTTTTTGTTTCGACATTCATAAGCATCCTTGTCTATAATGTCTTTGGTTTTATATTTTTCGTTCTTCTCGTTTTTGAGAGTCGATTGAGGTTAAAATTTACAATTGGATTGGATGATTCCAACAATTTTAAGTTTTTAACCTTTTGAGAGGATTTTGGTAAAATCTTGAATTTTCTTGGGTGATTCCATAAATTCTAAGCTTTTAGCCCTTTGACATATTATCATTACAATTAGTATGGATGTTTCTTCTCTACCTCTATTCCAACAATTGTGAATTGATCTTGTCAAGATCCTCTCCTTTGACTTGTTTTTTTGGATTGATAGAATCGCGTGCGCACTTCTTTATTCAATGCTTGTCATTGTTTGTGCAAACGACTTGTTTACATAGTCCTTCCTTCTCTCTTTTCGACTATGTGGAATTGTTTTTATTGTCCATATCATACTCTCTTTAGTTTGGTATTTTTGCCATGATATTAAAGTAGAGTATGTCCTCTCGACAATTTTTTTTTGACATTGCTATATATATATGCTCTTGTTCACTAACTTTGTTTTGTAGGACATCTAACCCTTCTTTGTAGCTTGTCACTTTTCTTGCTTTGTTGGTGCCTCAAGCAAGGGGGAGCTCATATCAAGGGGGAGAATTTTCAAGAGTTCAACTCATTACATTTGCGATCGTTCACTCACTTAAATTGCATTCATGGAACATATTGTAAGTAATGAATTATAGGATCTCGAAGACATGCAGGTGGTTAACCTATGGTGATTGAAGACTTCACGAGGATGACGCAAGCTCAATATCTTTGGATGATGGGATTACGGTTCGGATTCTCGCCTCTCAACCGAATATCTTTTGGATGCAAGCTATCTCAAGGTTGATTCTTCTCTTCTACAAACGACGACCACCTTTGGATGCGTGATCTTCCTCAAATGATATGGATTCTACTCTTCCTCAAATGACGACTACCTTTTTGATTCGATAAAAGGGGGAGAAGGAAGTGTAAACGAGTACGTTTCACATTTTACTATGCGTTACGGTTTACTTGTTTGTCATCATCAAAAAGGGGGAGATTGTTAGTGCAAACATTACGATGTTTAATCAAGATGATCCCTTCATGTTTTGGTGATGACAAACGTATAACTCGCAATACATAATGTAAAATGTGTAAGGTACTCGTAATCACTCAAGCATACTTATGTATACTTCTCTCGACACCTTGAATATTACATTCGTCATGAAAGACAAGAAGGACGCGCGGTTCTCTTATAGAACACGCGGTTCCTTAGTGATATCGAACCGCGGGAAGATATAGAACCGCGGGCAGTCAAGCCGGTTTAGGCTTACTCAAGATTTCTAGAAGCTTCTAGAAGATGGAGGGAAACTAATAAATTCAAAATTCAAATTTTGAATTTGGGCTCCAAGAATATAAGGTGCATCCTTTTATCCAATGGGTAGTCCACTCTTTTATCCAATGGGTAGTCCACTCTTTTATCCATTGGGTAAAAAGGTGCTCTCCAAGGCAAGAGTTGGCTATAAATAGAAGACTATTCTCTTCCATTTTACTTGCACAAAAACACACAAAAACCTTCCAATATCCCATTCCTCATTTGCCTCATCCAGAGCAATGAGAAGAACACTTTCACCCTTGTGAAGTGTTAGTGTCTAGAGTCATAACATGATGAAGATCTCTCTAGATCAAGTCATGATTATTGTCTTCCTACTATTATATGTAGAAGATCTAAGTTGTGGGTACACTTGGATGTGTTTCTAAGGGTAGAATATCCAAGTGATGGGTATCCTTGGATTAGGTGTTAGTTGTGTAGATCCAAGTATTGTTAGTACTTGGATATAGTGTTAGAGTTATAGATCTAAGTGTTGTGTGCTTAGATCTATATGGTTTATGTGTTTAGGCCATAAAACACAAGGTTTGTTATGTTGGGCCATAAAACATAACTAGTGGGTAGATTAGGTTGTGTCTTGGTAGTTCTCACTAAACTCTAAAGTGATGTGGTTGTGTCTAGGTAGTTCTCAGTAAACTATAAAGTGATGTGGTTGTGTCTTGTGAGTTCTCACTAAACTTTAAAGTGATTAGTAGTTGTGTTGTGTGAAGTTCTCACTTAGCTTCAAAGTGAAGAGTCGTGAAGATTGGTTCTACCTTTCGATTAGAACTCGACATCTAGCCTTGTGTCGTTAAATGGTGAAGTGGGCAACGTTGTGTAGATTGGTCCTACCTAAGATTAGGACTCGACATCTAGCTTAGTGTCGGAAATGTGTAAGCGACGTGTATGGTTTTCTCCGCCTTGAAAGGAGTTTTGTTGACTAGTAAAGTAACTCTCGAGTAAGGTGTACTCGAGGAGTGGAGTAGGGCGAAGAGGAGCTTCGTGGCCGAACCACTATAAATCATCGTGTCGGTACTTTCCTTTACATTTATGTCTTTACTATTATAGATCTATTTATATGTTGTGTGTTGTGTGCATCTCATAATCTATACATCTAAGTTGCGGAAAAGCTAAGGCTTAGTACGTGTGTGCTTCGTGTTTAGATTATGGTCAAGTGTACATCACTTAGTCTAAACATCCTAGTTGCGGAAAAGCTTATGCTTAGTACGTGTGTGCTTAGTGTTTAGACTATTGCTTGATGTACTCTTGATTTGATGTGTTTGTGTGTTTACTTACTTGTAGTATTTATCTTTCAATCAAACATATCTCATATCTAGTCAAGCTTGATCGAGAATTTGATACAAATGATTGTCAAAGTTTAACATGTAACAAAAGGTTAAGTTCACTGTCGGCGGTTCCCTAAATGGACCGGCGGTTCTTTATTGATAAAGAACCGCGGGTACACATAAGGAACCGCACACAGTGGATTAAGCCGAAATGTTTTGAAAACTAACTAGAAACTATTCAACCCCCCCTTCTAGTTTCTACAGATCATAATCACATCATTAATCTTATCTTTACACAACACACTAGCCTCCTTGGGAAACGAACTTGAACTTAATTGGTCATTAGTGCTTGGTTTTTCCTAAACCGACACTTAATACTTGCCCTATTTACTCTCTTTTCCTAATGGGTAGTAAAATCACTACATCATTTTGGCGCCGCTGCCGGGGAGGCGTGTTGTGTTTTGATTTGAACAATTGTTGTTTTTATATAGCCATAATAGCTATTTGTATTAGTAGCACTCTACTAATACGTATTATCGGTTTTAGTTTTTTGTGTGAATACTATTACTATATTGTATACGTAGAACAATAAATTTACAAGTACTCCAAAAGTGTGAAAACACAACCTTGATCGGGAGGCCATTACTCAATCATTGTATTCGAATCTCAAAAAAGAAAGAAAAGGCAAAATAGATAAATACTTTCGTGAAGCTTAATTTTAAAAAACACAAACTATAAGGTGGGTATAAGGCGGGTATTATAAAATATACCCTAAGGAAAAAGGCTCTTAAGTGCTTCGCGCCGCCTCGTTTCCCCGCTTGCTTGTGCGTGTTTAGATAAAAAGGGCTAATCGAGGGTTTGCCAACCAAAGTATTATCTAAGTATCATATATATTTTCTTGGTTTCATTTGATTAAACCCTCTTGAACGTTTTGGTGTTCCACCAACGTTCTAAAGTCATCGAAGGTGTTCACTTCACGTGATCGTTTTCATTCATTAAGGCTTCTCTAATCAAGAGATTTGATTAAGGAGGAGATTTGTAGATTTTTGTCTACTGAATACAATCACAAAATCCAAAAAAGTAAAAACAATCAAAAACCACAAAAAATTGGAAAAATTAAAAACGCCAAAAAGAATCTTACGTTGTACGTGACGTTTATGCTTACTCGTAATCAAGCAAGACGTGCACGTAAACGAAAATACCGAAAGGAGTCAACACCTACTCCTAATCTTTCTAGTGAGGAGTCTCCTATTGACGAACCTATCGTAGAAGAAGAACCAACCATGGAGAATCGTACTATGATGGAGTTACTTCAAGCACCCATCGAGGGTTATGGAGAGGCTATTGTGATTTCCGCTATCCTTGCGGAGAATTTTGAAGTGAAAACAGGTTTGTTGTCGATGATCCAAAACAACAAATTCCGTGGTGATGAAAAGGACAACCCGCATAACCATATCCGCCAATTCAATCGTCTTACCGCCACTTGCAAATTTAAGGATGTTGCTAATGATTCGATTAAGATGATGCTTTTTCCGTATTCCTTAGCGGGGCCCGCTAAAATTTGGTTAGAGAACGAGCCACCCAATTCTATATTGACGTGGAAGGATCTCGTTTCTAAGTTTATGAACCAATTTTTCCCGCCCTCTAAGACTACGCATTTGAAAAACGAGATTTCAAAATTATCACAAGATTTTAATGAGATTTTTCAACGGCTTGGAATAGGTTTAAGGAAATGTTACATGAGTGTCCTCATCACGGTTTTTCCGACTTGCATCAAATTGACACGTTTTACAATGGTTTAAATGATCATGAAAGGGATTATCTAAATGCCGCCGCGGGTGGTAATTTTTTGTGTAAAACGGTTGAGGAAGCGTTGTTGATAATTGAGAATAGATCTAAGGTGTATAGTCCTCGTAACACATCGAGTGTTCGTAAGTCTTCGTCTTCAGCTTCACCTTCATTGTCCAATACCATCGATGCTTGCCAAATTGATGCGAACTTGGAAAACAAAATCTTTGATAAGCTTAAAGGACTTTTAATTGAATTCAAAGTTGGTGAACAAAGTACTCCCGCTACGGCTAAAGCGGTTGAGGTTTCATGTATGTATTGTGGTGGAGGTCATGATTTCTCCGAGTGCATTACCAACGGTGGTAACACTTCGAGTGCCTACGCGACCACGGGAACTTACAACCAAAACGGTCAAGTTACCCGCTCCAATCAATTGACTCCACCAGGTTTTGCTCCCAATCAAAATGCTAACAACAACTATCGAAACAATCAAGTTGGTTTCAAAAATAATTACAAAGGAAATAACTATGGGAATCAAGGGGCTAATAACAATCAAGTTTCAAACAAAAATCAAAACAATGATTTTCAAAACAACAACAAGGGTTTGCAAACTTTGAAATATCTTCCAAATGAATTTGTTGAATACACAAATGGAAACGATGCTAAGTTTTGATAATATTCAAAGAGAGATCATTAGCCTAAGATCCGAGTTTAAGAATGACTTGAAAAAGGAGTTGAAAAACGAGTTAGCAAATGAGCTTAAAATTCATACAAACAAAATGGAGGGAAATGTAACTAGGTTACAACAAAACCAACAAAAAATGGAACAAGGGCAACATGAAATTAAACAAGAGATGATTAAGGCCGAGAAGAGGCAATCTATGTTTGAGGATAAAATTTCATCCATGTTTCAGGCTATAATGTGTAAACCGTCTTCGAGTAGTCTTCCTAGCAATACCATATCGAACCCTAAGGGAGAGATGAAAGTGATTACCACACGAAGTGGTAAGACACTTAAGGAACCGACTCCTCAACCAATTTCTCCTACGGAGGAAGCAATTGAGGAAGAACCCGAGGTGATGGTCGAAAAGGAGCATGTCCCAATCCCACGAAGTACCGCTCATACCACACCTACGGTTGACCCATTACCACATTTGGAACCCGAGTTCCAAAGGCTATGCCTATACCTCAACCCACACCACCTTTGCCCTATCCATCGAGACTTAGAAAGGAGAAACGTCAAGAGCGCGACAATTACCAATTTGTGCTTTTTATGAAAATGTTTCGTGACGTTCATTTTAACGTGAGTTTTGCCGATGCTTTGGTCATGATGCCTCGATTTGCCGCTAACTTTAATAGTATGTTAAACAACAAGGAGAAATTGCAACAATTTTCTAGTTGTTCATCGGTTTATCTTAACCGCATACCTCAAAAAGTCGGTGATCCCGGTAAATTCTTGATTCCTTGTGCAAACCAAGTTCCCACTGATAGTTTAAACATTGGTACTGCTTAGCAAGCAGACAAATCTAGCTAAGTGTCACTATCAGATTGTTACTTTTTTTGTCTTTAGTGTTAAATTTGAGGAATTTTTCTGTGATTTCAATTTTGTTAATTTTCTTATTTATTTTTAATTTTTCTGTTTAATTTATTTTTCTATCACTGTTCATTTACCATTTTTTAGATTAAATTGCATTTTAAATTATTTTTTAATTTACTGTTTTTGTCTTTTAGTGCAAGAAATTAATATTTTTCGGTACTAAAAAATTTCTTAGATTTAGAAAAGTATTTTAAGATTTTTAGTTCAAAAATATTTTACTGATCACTTTTTAAAGTAATTTTTAGATTTAATTTTGGTTTAATTAGTTTTAAATTATAATCTGTTTTGTCTTTTAGTGAAAAACTTTACTTTTTTCAAACTTTTTCATTGTTCTACTATTCATTAGTATAATTTAGGATTTTTAAAATAGTGAAATTGTTTTTAGCATTATTTTATTATTTTTAATCATTATTTTAGTTTAAAAATAGTTTTTAGTGTTTTAAAAATAGAAAAAAGTTTTAAAAATTTAGGAAAAATATTTTTTAGTCTTTAAATAATATAAGTGAGTTATTAGTTCAATAAACTAATATTTTGGGCTTTTTCTTAATTATATTTAATTTTAGGGCTTTAATTAGCATTTAAAATTGAATATTTAATCAATAAAAGGTTTTAAAAATTATTTATTGGATTTTTATTCTTATTTATATTATTTTAGACTTAGTTTTAAGTTTTACTTAATTCTTAGCTTTAATTTTTAATTTTGTCACGTTTTACGATTTACGTTCGCGTTTTACGTCACTCGTCGTAGTTTAATCGTAGTCGTAGCGCGTCTTTAATTTTCCCTCTTTTAAACCAAAAATGACACTAATCCAAACTCTTGATTTTATATAATTGGCACTTAATTCACACACCTCATTCGAGAACGAACCCGCATTTATTCGGTTTTACTTTTTTCCTAAAGCATAAGACTTAATACTTGCCGCTCATACGCGTTTTTCCTAAAACGTGTAAGATTTACCTACATCAGTGAGATACATGAAGGGTCATGCGGTATGCACGCAGGCACCAGATCCGTAGTAGCACGAGCTTTACGCACGGGATACTATTGGCCTACTATGCATCGGGATGCACGTGACATGATTCGTAAATATAGTGATTGCCAAGTACACAGACCAGTAACGCGACATCCGCAGCAAGAACTAACACCCATCACATCCCCATGGCAATTTTATAAGTGGGGGATTGATGAGACTGCTTTTATACATAGTCTCATCGTCCAAAACGGGCTTTAAATGCATTAAATATCATCAAAAATGCCAAATATATGCTTGTGTTTGTTACATGTGTATTTTAGGTACGGATATTGAGAAAATGACAAAAGATCACAAAGAACAAGCAAAAACGAAAACGGGAAACGAAGCCGCATAATGAACCAAGCCCTAGTGTTTTTTTTCCCAAGAATAACCCTTGAAGATTTGAATATTGTACAAGAAGGGTCCTCCAATATTGAAGAATTGACACTTTAAACCCTTGTATATTCATAAATCCAAGATTGGTCCTTAAAGTTTGTCAAATTTACAAAAAGGGCCCTCCACTTTGAAGAATTGGCAAGAATGGTCCCTCAGCAATGAATACTTGTCAATTTTAGTCCTCAAAAAAGTCAATCATACAAGTCAAGACCATAATCCTTGAAGAAAATACCAAAATAGCCATTTAAGAATCATCAATTGACAAGAAATACCCGTGAAAATACTTTGGAAAAGTATTTGGGGCAAAAGTGTTAAAAAAGAAACTTCAAATATAAAGGGATTCGGATTTTGTGCTATTTAAAAGACAATGAAAGGAGTTTGAAAATTAAGGGGCTAAACTTGGCAGACAGCAAAGATACATAGACCAGTGGTGGGGTGACACGTGCCCCACTCACTCTCTCCACCAATGAAATCCCACCAAACTGCCACCTCAAATCCCACTATACCGGTTTTAACTAATCTTTATTTAATAAAGATTAGGCGCCTAACACCCCATTCAAAAACAAAAACAGATTAAACCAAGTGTTCTTGGTGTTCTTGATACAAATTGGGCATTCACCTAATACTTGAAATTAGCCCTTAATCTCTTCCAGATTTAAGATTAAGGGACTAATAATCATAAACCCACCCTTAAACCCTATGCCACATCAACCATCTGCTCACATGATAAACCCTCCCTACACGTTTTTGGGGATAATGCCATAAAGTGCCAGGAAATCAACACACCACAATGCTGCTTACTTTTCAAGCTTCATGTGAGCCTTTGATTACAATTTCACCAACTCAGCAACAACAAAACGCCAAGATAAAGTCACATGAGCTCAAGGTTTCAAATTTCTACAAGGGTATTTCTGGAAGAACACATCTTAGGGTTTTCAGTTTTTTAGGTTACAAAGGCCATGCACACCCTCTATATAAAGGGTATAGGGTCTCACATTTACAATTGCTCTTGGTTTTCTTATTGGTCAACAATCTGTAAATCCCTCTTCATTATCAATAAAATGTGTCTGAATTGTGTGACGAATTCCAAGTGCCAATCTTTTTAGTTACTTTTTATTGATAGATGTTTGCTATTGTTGAATCTCAAAACCTGTTTTCAAAGATTGTGCAAGAAATTGCATATTTTCCAAAAATCTTGATATTTTGCTAAGTCTTTGGTACACCTTTGGAATTTTTGGGCTACAAGTTGATCATAGCACCCTGATAAGGAGTTATCAAGGTGTTGTGAGGCTTGTGGTTTGGGGATAATCAAAGAGTGGGTACAAAGGTTGCATTAATCAAGCCTTTTTCTACTTTCTGTTTTTCATATTTTTGTTCTAACCATTGTTGAATCTTAGCAGCTTGTTTGTGGAAGCTTATGTCTTGTTTTGCTAGGCACATCAGCTCAAAAATTCGTGAGTGTGGATGTACATTCATGAGGTTTGATTTCTTGAACCCAAAAATCTGTCAAAATACTTGAATTTTGTGATTTTGTGTTCTGCTATTGTTCTTCTTGTTTTTGTGGCTTAATCTTGCTTGATACTGCATAATATACTTGTTATTGTGTTTGATTGGGCTTGGGTAACACTAAATCACACTTATACTTTGTTAAATTTGGATTTGAAAAAGATAAGGGGTGTTTAGGTTATCCTGTTTAAGATCATAAGTTGTTTTTGAGTTATTAGAATGTGTTGTTTAGTGTTTGTATCTGCTTAATACTTGGTTGTGTGCTCATATCTGCAAGTTTTTAGCTTTAAAACATCAAATCTAAGATTGTGCTATAACTCACTTGATTTTGCTTATTTTGACCTAAGATATTGGAAACACCTAGAGTGTATGCATGTTTAGGGCTAACAAGTGTTAAATCAAAGTTTGTGTAACCCGTTAAGAAGATTTGAGTGTTTGAAATTGGATTTGTGGTCAAGTATATCAGCTAAGTATCATAACTGCTTGTTTAGTGTTCATCAGTAACTTCCATTTGCTTGAATCTGGATCTAGACTTTGAATCAATGCATGAAACCTGTTTATATTTATTCATTTGAATTATTTATAACTTGTGTATACATTTGGTGACATTTGGTTGGCTTATTTTTTCTAAAAGTGCTTATTGAGTGAAAACTGCTTAATGTTCATATTTGGGCAAGGTCTGGTGATCTTTTGATTAAACTGTATTGATTGGCTGATTGAAATTGTGATTTGATTTTTGTTATTGACTCATTGTGATTAACTGATCACTTGGGTGCCTTTGCTTAACCTAAATCAACAAAAAAGTCACATAAGACAAAAAGTCAAAAAGGTCAAGCAGTGGAAACTTTTCCCACTACTGAACCTCCAAAACTAGCCCCTTCTTGTGTTAAACATCAAACAGCTTATTCATAAGCCATTTTGGCTTATCCAGACTTGCAACAACTTATTTTTTGTGATAGATCTTCCTTATTTGACCCATTGATTTGATCTGGAGCTTATTAGGGTTTGACTTTTAAGTTTGACAAGAAAACTCATCAAGTTGACTTTTACATAAGTGCTTAATTGCTTATTCTGGCTTATTTAGTGTGCTTATTGGAAAACTTTTTGATTATTTTGCTTAATTAAATCACTTAAAACCTTTTGAAACTTGAATCAGCACTTGAGGTGGTCTAGAACTCAAAAACGACTATTTTGTTCGTTTTGTGAAGAGAGTCTTGGCTTATTTCAGGCTTATTTCTTGTGCTTTTTCAAAAATTCTTTTCACAGATCTCTTTGGTAACTCAAAAGAAGCTTGTGTGTCAAATTTTAGCTTATGGCATCAGCTTATAGCTTAATGGGCCAAAAAGCCCATTAAGGATAAGCTGCTTTGAAATAAGCTAGCTTAAACACATTTCAACTTTTGGGCCTTCAGAGTTTTGTTCTTAAAATCAAATTTTAAGTCAGACTAGAAGTTTTGGGCTTATTTGGTTGACTTTTTCTTATTGGGCCCGATTTAAGCCCATTAAGGGACTGTTTTGTCATTTAGCCCATTCTAAGGCCCAATAGGGGTATTTTGGTAATTTCAAGTGCATTTCTGTTTTATTTAGGTTAAACTAAACTAGTTTGCAACTTTTTAGAATTTTTTATAAATTTTGGATTTTTATTAATATTTTACTATTATTTTATTATTAAAAATTAAAATTTATATTTTTACAAGTTTTTCATTTTTCTTAGTTCTAATGCATTAAGTTAGGAATTTTACAATTTTTAGATTAATTTTATTGGCATTAGATTAATTTATAGAATTAATTTAAGTTTTAACAGTTTTTAATTGTTTTTAAATAATTTTAATTAATTTTAAAATTTTCAAAAATATTTTTAAATTTAGTTAAGTCATTTTAGAGGTTTACAAGTTAAAAAATCTCATTTTGGGCTTTTTGTTAATTAAATTGATTTTTTGGGCTTTAATTGGCATTAAAAAATTAATATTTAATTAAATAAAAGGTTTGAGTGATTTTTGATTTTTTGTAAACTCTAATTACATTTTTTAGGATTTATTGCAATTTTCTAGGAATTTTTAGGGTAATTTTTTAATTTGGTCACTTTTTACGGTTTTACTTGCACGACTTATCGTCTTAGTTTAATTCATAATCGTAATCGTCATTCTCTTCTAATCTCTTTTCTATTTTTCTTTTCTCATAAATCATGTTAGTGCAAACATTACGATGTTTAATCAAGATGATCCCTTCATGTTTTGGTGATGACAAACGTATAACTCGCAATACATAATGTAAAATGTGTAAGGTACTCGTAATCACTCAAGCATACTTATGTATACTTCTCTCGACACCTTGAAGATTACATTCGTCATGAAAGACAAGAAGGACGCGCGGTTCTCTTATAGAACACGCGGTTCCTTAGTGATATCGAACCGCGGGAAGATATAGAACCGCGGGCAGTCAAGCCGGTTTAGGCTTACTCAAGATTTCTGGAAGCTTCTAGAAGATGGAGGGAAACTAATAAATTCAAAATTCAAATTTTGAATTTGGGCTCCAAGAATATAAGGTTCATCCTTTTATCCAATGGGTAGTCCACTCTTTTATCCAATGGGTAGTCCACTCTTTTATCCATTGGGTAAAAAGGTGCTCTCCAAGGCTAGAGTTGGCTATAAATAGAAGACTATTCTCTTCCATTTTAATTGCACAAAAACACACAAAAACCTTCCAATATCCCATTCCTCATTTGCCTCATCAAGAGCAATGAGAAGAACACTTTCACCCTTGTGAAGTGTTAGTGTCTAGAGTCATAACATGATGAAGATCTCTCTAGATCAAGTCATGATTATTGTCTTCCTACTATTATATGTAGAAGATCCAAGTTGTGGGAACACTTGGATGTGTTTGTAAGGGTAGAATATCCAAGTGATGGGTATCCTTGGATTAGGTGTTAGTTGTGTAGATCCAAGTATTGTTAGTACTTAGATATAGTGGTAGAGTTATAGATCTAAGTGTTGTGTGCTTAGATCTATATGGTTTATGTGTTTAGGCCATAAAACACAAGGTTTGTTATGTTGGGCCATAAAACATAACTAGTGGGTAGATTAGGTTGTGTCTCGGTAGTTCTCACTAAACTCTAAAGTGATGTGGTTGTGTCTAGGTAGTTCTCACTAAACTATAAAGTTATGTGGTTGTGTCTAGTGAGTTCTCACTAAACTTTAAAGTGATTAGTATTTGTGTTGTGTGAAGTTCTCACTTAGCTTCAAAGTGAAGAGTCGTGAAGATTGGTTCTAGCTTTCGATTAGAACTCGACATCTAGCCTTGTGTCGTTAAATGGTGAAGTGGGCAACGTTGTGTAGATTGGTCCTACCTAAGATTAGGACTCGACATCTAGCTTAGTGTCGGAAATGTGTAAGCGACGTGTATGGTTTTCTCCGCCTTGAAAGGAGTTTTGTTGACTAGTTAAGTAACTCTCGAGTAAGGTGTACTCGAGAAGTGGAGTAGGGCGAAGAGGAGCTTCGTGACCGAACCACTATAAATCATCGTGTCGGTACTTTCCTTTACATTTATGTCTTTACTATTATAGATGTATTTATATGTTGTGTGTTGTGTGCATCTCATAATCTATACATCTAAGTTGCGGAAAATCTAAGGCTTAGTACGTGTGTGCTTCGTGTTTAGATTATGGTCAAGTGTACATCACTTAGTCTAAACATCCTAGTTGCGAAAAAGCTTATGCTTAGTACGTGTGTGCTTAGTGTTTAGACTATTGCTTGATGTACTCTTGATTTGATGTGTTTGTGTGTTTACTTACTTGTAGTATTTATCTTTCAATCAAACACATCTCATATCTAGTCAAGCTTGATCGAGAATTTGATACAAAGGATTGTCAAAGTTTAACATGTAACAAAAGGTTAAGTTCACTGTCGGCGGTTCCCTAAATGGACCGGCGGTTCTTTATTGATAAAGAATCGCGGGTACACATAAGGAACCGCACACAGTGGATTAAGCCGAAATGTTTTGAAAACTAACTAGAAACTATTCAACCCCCCCTTCTAGTTTCTACAATTGGTTTCAGAGCGAGGTTACTCAAGATCTTTGAAGTATATTGTACTTTAAAGCTTGGATCGATCTTTGCTCTCTTTTTCAAAACAAATGGTTTTTTAAAATGAAAACGGTTTTTAAAAATAGAGACGATCTTTGTATCAAATTGTTAATGAAGAGTGATTACTTATGGAATGTGTTTTATTGTTTCATTCGTACAAGTTTTGGTGTTAAATAAACTTTGTATATTAGCTTGAATTAAACCTTTTCATGTTTGGAAGTATAAAAATCTTTTATGACATAATTAACTCTAAAATACGAGTTCTATGTGTCTAAAATGATTTTTTAGAGTCCTAAGTCCTTCCAAAAAGTTACCAAATGATTTTAGCCAAAAAACCCATTTTTGCCCTCTGGACGCGGTTCTTTATCTCTTCCCCGAGGTTCCTTATCAATAAGGAACCGCGGCCAGTCTGACTCAGATTTTTGCAAACTTTGAAAAATCATATAAAATCAACCGTAAGTCCGTAGAAGTCGTGCCACCAGTCATTTCGAACGTAATTGAATTTTCTATCAATTAAAAATTCTTCCAAACCTTTATTCAAACTTTAAAATTTAAATGTTTTATAAGTTATATACTTTGTCCAAAGTATTGAGTCTCGGTTTGTCGTAAAACTTGTGTTTTACTCTTTTCTATTAAGTTGGACATATCTTGGTGGTATATCTTTGAAAATTGATATATTTACAAAGTATTAAACTTAATTAAATTTTAAATGGGTCAAAGACTATTTTCAAATAAAATCAAGCTATGAATACTTTGTTGTATCTAACACTCAAAACATGGACGAATGCTTTTATGTGTTAAGCTAATTGTTTGTGTGTGTTTCCTTGTGTGTTATTATTATATGTAGACATTATTAAGTATTCCTTGCTATTTGTAGTAGTATTTCTTATATGTCTAGTCTCTTGTGCCTTGCTTGGTATTTGTTAGTATCTAGTTTTTCCTAATTAGGATGTATGCTAGATTTCTTGCATTTTAGTTGCAACATTATGTGTGCATTGCATATAGGATTAACATCTATTAGTTTAAAAATGTTACATAAACATTTTGTACACCTTGGCATGTTCTTTAACACTTTTAGGTTTGAAAGCTTTGGGAGCTTGTCAAATCTATTGATTTGGGTCGTCTTACTCGATCATGGTGTTATTAGTTCAAATAGATAAATGTCTCACTATAAAACATGAAACACCCTTTGAGAATCTTAGCTATTTTCTCTTGAAAGAGTGTTTGTGGGAATCAAGAAAGATTTCGATTAAATATCAATGCATTATTCAAACTATGATTGGTATCATTATCGAATCTAATTGACATGTTTTTTAGTGTAGACATGAATGTGGTTTATTAATAATATACATCGGATCATAACTCACACTTGTGTTGATGGTGTTATATTGAATCTACTTGTTCAAATTGTTAGACATATTTGTTTAATAATTACTTATAATGCACAATAGAGTCGGTTTGATAACTTGGATGTTTCATCCGAAATACTCAAGTTATTTACATTGCTATACAATTTATAAATGTGTCATTTCCGAAAGACCAATCAAGAGTGTTCCTTTGGTTTGTGTAAACTTTGTTTATACACTTCAAAGTTATTAGCCTCAAGTTCTATTAAGGTAAATAACCTTAACTAGACTTGTTTGACAAGATATGAAATGGTGCATTCTTAACCCTCATTAGGTCATGCATTGTTTCGCCATGCAAGTTTCATCCTTGCTAAACTTATTAGGCAAATGTTGGAATTACATTTTGTCTAACTTGAGAATGACTACTAGAAAATTTATGCACTAGGATCTTAATTTGACCTAACGGTTGTATTACTTCCATGTGGGAAGTTGAGTTGGTGTATAACTCGTAGAAATGGTCGTGTTTAGCCTTAATTGAGCACCTCTAGTGATAGTCTCATACTCATTCTCTAAATTGGCTAAATGGCTCTTCCTATATATGACTAATGATAGTTTACTTTGATGAACATTGTATGTCATTAGGAGTCTTTTTCTTTTGTAGCCGTTAGGTTTTTCTTAGCTTTCCTCTTACGTGCTAATTGAACCTATGTGTCTTTCCTTTGTGTGTGCTCTAGTTTTTATTTCTCTTAAGCATGACTTTATGATAAGTTAGACTAGAACATTAGGATTTGCTGAATTGGAAAATCCTCCTTCACCACCTAAACCTAGCCTCTGTAGGCGTTTCTTTAAATAGACCGCGGCTCCATATCAATATGGAACCGCCGGTGGAGATAAAGAACCGCGGGCAGAAGCTCTCAAATTCGGGTATTCTGAAACTTCCCAATTGTTCCAACACCCTTTGGAATCTTTGTTTCAAACCTTTGATTACTCCCAAAATATCTTGGGGTTTCCCTTTATAACCCTTTACTAGTTTGGATCATCCCCTCACCCTTTTAAACCCACCTTGTTAGCCATGTTCTTCACACCTCAAACCATTCATCCTTAACCCTTAAACCACCCATTACTACCATGTTCTACAAGAACCTCTAATTCATCCAAAACCTCCTCTTCAAAGAGGCACCTCAAAATTAAGATTAAGTTACCCAAACTTAACTCTTCACCCTTTCACACACACAAGAATGAGATTGTTCCAATTCTCATCTCTTCATCACCCTCACCACCTCTTGCTCCATGCAAGACTACCTCGACCCCTGGTACCAACCATTCACATGGTTTCTACCTCCTCTTTATTCCAATCTAGAATGAATGAGCTAACCTCACCTTCACTCCAAGTACTCTCTTGGATGTGACTACCCAACCTCAACCCATCCAAAGCATTCCCATTGTGAATGACTTTGTTGATACCTTGGTGACTTCACCTTTTACCCCTTCAAACTCACCCACATCACCCATCCCAAGCATTGCTATTGTGAATGACTTTGTTGAACCCTTGGTGACTTCACCTTTCACCCCACCAAATTCCGCCACCACCCTTGTCTTTCATTTAAGCATGTGGATTGCTTATTGCTAAGACATATAATTTAAGCAAATCTTAGGATTCTAGTGTAACTAAGATTAAAATTATGCTTAAGTTTTAGGCTTGTTTTTTTTGCATCTTTGTATGATGTTTATTCTCTTGTATTTCCTTTCATGTTTTTCAACATGATTTTTCTTTGAGTCTTGGATCTTGTTGTTATTTTTTTTTTCTCTTATTTTGAGTCCTTTTCTTAAACTAATAAGAATTAGGAATCTTCTTGGAGATTTACATTACATGTAGCTTGATTTGTGATATCTAGATAGATGACTTGCTTGTATGCTACTTGCTTATATATCTTCTTGCTTATCCGTATGTTATATGCTTTATTGATTAGTTAATGAATGCATGCTTATCATAAAGGTTTTGTCTTTGTCAAGCAATTCCGATATAATATCTCTTAGATGTGTCTAACTCATGCATGTCCTTAATTGCTACGTGCCAACATGTTTTACTTAGTCTTCTCTTTTTAAGTAATCATGTTTCTTGCATGCCATATGTGTTAATTGCGCACCTTCTCTACATTGGTTTATTGTAGACTTCATTAGGCATTGCATGAATTATCCTATGTGCTTACTTGATTATGTGTTAGATTTTGTACTAACTCTTCATGTCTTCTTGAGCTTCTTTTGAGTTTCTTCTCTCATTTTATTTCGAGATTTCACTATCTCCTTCTAAGGTATAGTATTCATGAATCAATTTGTGAAGTTATCCTTAACTTCTTTGATTGAGTTTCTCTTGGTTTATTTTAATCATGCCTCTCTAAGTCGAGTCTCTCTTCTATCTTTCTAAACTAAGTTGAGTCGAGCCTCACCCTTTCCTCATCATGTAATTGTTCTTTGAACATTCACAATGATTGAGAAGAGCTACGAAACTTTGAGCATGTAGTTTATCGTATGCTAAACACTATCCATCTTGGTCTTTCTATTCTTTGGCTTATTTGATCTCTTTATCTATATCATTGAGTCTTCTTTTTTGTGTCGACATTCATAAGCATCCTTGCCTATAATGTCTTTGGTTTTATATTTTTCGTTCTTCTCGTTTTTGAGAGTCGATTGAGGTTAAAATTTACAATTGGATTGGATGATTCCAACAATTCTATGTTTTTAACCTTTTGAGAGGATTTTGGTAAAATCTTGAATTTTCTTGGGTGATTCCATAAATTCTAAGCTTTTAGCCCTTTGACATATTATCATTACAATTAGTATGGATGTTTCTTCTCTACCTCTATTCCAACAATTGTGAATTGATCTTGTCAAGATCCTCTCCTTTGACTTGTTTTTTTGGATTGATAGAATCGCGTGCGCACTTCTTTCTTCAATGCTTGTCATTGTTTGTGCAAACGACTTGTTTACATAGTCCTTCCTTCTCTCTTTTCGACTATGTGGAATTGTTTTTATTGTCCATATCATACTCTCTTTAGTTTGGTATTTTTGCCATGATATTAAAGTAGAGTATGTCCTCTCGACAAATTTTTTTTGACATTGTTATATATATATATGCTCTTGTTCACTAACTTTGTTTTGTAGGACATCTAACCCTTCTTTGTAGCTTGTCACTTTTCTTGCTTTGTTGGTGCCTCAAGCAAGGGGGAGCTCATATCAAGGGGGAGCATTTTCAAGAGTTCAACTCATTACATTTGCGATCGTTCACTCACTTAAATTGCATTCATGGAACATCTTGCAAGTAATGAATTATAGGATCTCGAAGACATGTAGTTGGTTAACCTATGGTGATTGAAGACTTCACGAGGATGACGCAAGCTCAATATCTTTGGATGATGGGATTACGGTTCGGATTCTCGCCTCTCAACCGAATATCTTTTGGATGCAAGCTATCTCAAGGTTGATTCTTCTCTTCTACAAACGACGACCACCTTTGGATGCGTGATCTTCCTCAAATGATATGGATTCTACTCTTCCTCAAATGACGACTACCTTTTTGATTCGACAAAAGGGGGAGAAGGAAGTGTAAACGAGTACGTTTCACATTTTACTATGCGTTACGGTTTACTTGTTTGTCATCATCAAAAAGGGGGAGATTGTTAGTGCAAACATTACGATGTTTAATCAAGATGATCCCTTCATGTTTTGGTGATGACAAACGTATAACTCGCAATACATAATGTAAAATGTGTAAGGTACTCGTAATCACTCAAGCATACTTATGTATACTTCTCTCGACACCTTGAAGATTACATTCGTCATGAAAGACAAGAAGTACGCGCGGTTCTCTTATAGAACACGTGGTTCCTTAGTGATATCGAACCGCGGGAAGATATAGAACCGCGGGCAGTCAAGCTGGTTTAGGCTTACTCAAGATTTCTAGAAGCTTCTAGAAGATGGAGGGAAACTAATAAATTCAAAATTCAAATTTTGAATTTGGGCTCCAAGAATATAAGGTGCATCCTTTTATCCAATGGGTAGTCCACTCTTTTATCCAATGGGTAGTCCACTCTTTTATCCATTGGGTAAAAAGGTGATCTCCAAGGCAAGAGTTGGCTATAAATAGAAGACTATTCTCTTCCATTTTACTTGCACAAAAACACACAAAAACCTTCCAATATCCCATTCCTCATTTGCCTCATCAAGAGCAATGAGAAGAACACTTTCACCCTTGTGAAGTGTTAGTGTCTAGAGTCATAACATGAGGAAGATCTCTCTAGATCAAGTCATGATTATTGTCTTCCTACTATTATATGTAGAAGATCTAAGTTGTGGGTACACTTGGATGTGTTTCTAAGGGTAGAATATCCAAGTGATGGGTATCCTTGGATTAGGTGTTAGTTGTGTAGATCCAAGTATTGTTAGTACTTGGATATAGTGTTAGAGTTATAGATCTAAGTGTTGTGTGCTTAGATCTATATGGTTTATGTGTTTAGGCCATAAAACACAAGGTTTGTTATGTTGGGCCATAAAACATAACTAGTGGGTAGATTAGGTTGTGTCTTGGTAGTTCTCACTAAACTCTAAAGTGATGTGGTTGTGTCTAGGTAGTTCTCACTAAACTATAAAGTGATGTGGTTGTGTCTTGTGAGTTCTCACTAAACTTTAAAGTGATTAGTAGTTGTGTTGTGTGAAGTTCTCACTTAGCTTCAAAGTGAAGAGTCGTGAAGATTGGTTCTACCTTTCGATTAGAACTCGACATCTAGCCTTGTGTCGTTAAATGGTGAAGTGGGCAACGTTGTGTAGATTGGTCCTACCTAAGATTAGGACTCGACATCTAGCTTAGTGTCGGAAATGTGTAAGCGACGTGTATGGTTTTCTCCGCCTTGAAAGGAGTTTTGTTGACTAGTAAAGTAACTCTCGAGTAAGGTGTACTCGAGGAGTGGAGTAGGGCGAAGAGGAGCTTCGTGACCGAACCACTATAAATCATCGTGTCGGTACTTTCCTTTACATTTATGTCTTTACTATTATAGATGTATTTATATGTTGTGTGTTGTGTGCATCTCATAATCTATACATCTAAGTTGCGGAAAAGCTAAGGCTTAGTACGTGTGTGCTTCGTGTTTAGATTATGGTCAAGTGTACATCACTTAGTCTAAACATCCTAGTTGCGGAAAAGCTTATGCTTAGTACGTGTGTGCTTAGTGTTTAGACTATTGCTTGATGTACTCTTGATTTGATGTGTTTGTGTGTTTACTTACTTGTAGTATTTATCTTTCAATCAAACACATCTCATATCTAGTCAAGCTTGATCGAGAATTTGATACAAATGATTGTCAAAGTTTAACATGTAACAAAAGGTTAAGTTCACTGTCGGCGGTTCCCTAAATGGACCGGCGGTTCTTTATTGATAAAGAACCGCGGGTACACATAAGGAACCGCACACAGTGGATTAAGCCGAAATGTTTTGAAAACTAACTAAAAACTATTCAACCCCCCTTCTAGTTTCTACAGATCATAATCACATCATTAATCTTATCTTTAGACAACACACTAGCCTCCTTGGGAAACGAACTTGAACTTAATTGGTCATTAGTGCTTGGTTTTTCCTAAACCGACACTTAATACTTTCCCAATTTACTCTCTTTTCCTAAAGGGTAGTAAAATCACTACATCATTTTGGCGCCGCTGCCGGGGAGGCGTGTTGTGTTTTGATTTGAACAATTGTTGTTTTTATATAGCCATAATAGCTATTTGTATTAGTAGCACTCTACTAATACGTATTATCGGTTTTAGTTTTTTGTGTGAATACTATTACTATATTGTATACGTAGAACAATAAATTCACAAGTACTCCAAAAGTGTGAAAACACAACCTTGATCGGGAGGTCATTACTCAATCATTGTATTCGAATCTCAAACAAGAAAGAAAAGGCAAAATAGATAAATACTTTCGTGAAGCTTAATTTTGAAAAACACAAACTATAAGGTGGGTATAAGGCGGGTATTATAAAATATACCCTAAGGAAAAAGGCTCTTAAGTGCTTCGCGCCGCCTCGTTTCCCCGCTTGCTTGTGCATGTTTAGATAAAAAGGGCTAATCGAGGGTTTGCCAACCAAAGTATTATCTAAGTATCATATATATTTTCTTGGTTTCATTTGATTAAACCCTCTTGAAGGTTTTGGTGTTCCACCAACGTTCTAAAGTCATCGAAGGTGTTCACTTCACGTGATCGTTTTCATTCATTAAGGCTTCTCTAATCAAGAGATTTGATTAAGGAGGAGATTTGTAGATTTTTGTCTACTTAATACAATCACAAAATCCAAAAAAAGTAAAAACAATCAAAAACCACAAAAAAATTGGAAAAATTAAAAACGCCAAAAAGAATCTTACGTTGTACGTGACGTTTATGCTTACTCGTAATCAAGCAAGACGTGCACGTAAACGAAAATACCGAAAGGAGTCAACACCTACTCCTAATCTTTCTAGTGAGGAGTCTCCTATTGACGAACCTATCGTAGAAGAAGAACCAACCATGGAGAATCGTACTATGATGGAGTTACTTCAAGCACCAACCGAGAGTTATGGAGAGGCTATTGTGATTTCCGCTATCCTTGCGGAGAATTTTGAAGTGAAAACGGGTTTGTTGTCGATGATCCAAAACAACAAATTCCATGGTGATGAAAAGGACAACCCGCATAACCATATCCGCCAATTCAATCGTCTTACCGCCACTTGCAAATTTAAGGATGTTGCTAATGATTCGATTAAGATGATGCTTTTTCCGTATTCCTTAGCGGGGCCCGCTAAAATTTGGTTAGAGAACGAGCCACCCAATTCTATATTGACGTGGAAGGATCTCGTTTCTAAGTTTATGAACCAATTTTTCCCGCCCTCTAAGACTACGCATTTGAAAAACGAGATTTCAAAATTATCACAAGATTTTAATGAGATTTTTCAACGGCTTGGAATAGGTTTAAGGAAATGTTACATGAGTGTCCTCATCACGGTTTTTCCGACTTGCATCAAATTGACACGTTTTACAATGGTTTAAATGATCATGAAAGGGATTATCTAAATGCCGCCGCGGGTGGTAATTTTTTGTGTAAAACGGTTGAGGAAGCGTTGTTGATAATTGAGAATAGATCTAAGGTGTATATCCCTCGTAACACATCGAGTGTTCGTAAGTCTTCGTCTTCGGCTTCACCTTCATTGTCCAATACCATCGATGCTTGCCAAATTGAGGCGAACTTGGAAAACAAAATCTTTGATAAGCTTAAAGGACTTTTAATTGAATTCAAAGTTGGTGAAAAAAGTACTCCCGCTACGGCTAAAGCGGTTGAGGTTTCATGTATGTATTGTGGTGGAGGTCATGATTTCTCCGAGTGCATTACCAACGGTGGTAACACTTCGAGTGCCTACGCGGCCACGGGAACTTACAACCAAAACGGTCAAGTTACCCGCTCCAATCAATTGACTCCACCAGGTTTTGCTCCCAATCAAAATGCTAACAACAACTATCGAAACAATCAAGTTGGTTTCAAAAACAATTACAAAGGAAATAACTATGGGAATCAAGGGGCTAATAACAATCAAGTTTCAAACAAAAATCAAAACAATGATTTTCAAAACAACAACAAGGGTTTGCAAACTTTGAAAGATCTTCCAAATGAATTTGTTGAATACACAAATGGAAACGATGCTAAGTTTGATAATATTCAAAGAGAGATCATTATCCTAAGATCCGAGTTTAAGAATGACTTGAAAAAGGAGTTGAAAAACGAGTTAGCAAATGAGCTTAAAATTCATACAAACAAAATGGAGGGAAATGTAACTAGGTTACAACAAAACCAACAAAAAATGGATCAAGGGCAACATGAAATTAAACAAGAGATGATTAAGGCCGAGAAGAGGCAATCTATGTTTGAGGATAAAATTTCATCCATGTTTGAGGCTATAATGTGTAAACCGTCTTCGAGTAGTCTTCCTAGCAATACCATATCGAACCCTAAGGGAGAGATGAAAGTGATTACCACACGAAGTGGTAAGACACTTAAGGAACCGACTCCTCAACCAATTTCTCCTATGGAGGAAGCAATTGAGGAAGAACCCGAGGTGATGGTCGAAAAGGAGCATGTCCCAATCCCACGAAGTACCGCTCATACCACACCTACGGTTGACCCATTACCACATTTGGAACCCGAGTTCCAAAGGCTATGCCTATGCCTCAACCCACACCACCTTTGCCCTATCCATCTAGACTTAGAAAGGAGAAACGTCAAGAGCGCGACAATTACCAATTTGAGCTGTTTATGAAAATGTTTCATGACGTTCATTTTAACGTGAGTTTTGCCAATGCTTTGGTCATGATGCCTCGATTTGCTGCTAACTTTAATAGCATGTTAAACAACAAGGAGAAATTGCAACAATTTTCTAGTTGTTCATCGGTTTATCTTAACCGCATACCTCAAAAAGTCGGTGATCCCGGTAAATTCTTGATTCCTTGTGCAATCCAAGATATGAAAGAATGTTATGCTTGGCCGATCTTGGTGCTAGTATTAACTTGATGCCACTTGCAATCTTCAAGTCGCTCAATCTTCCTAATCTTACTCCTTCACTAATGTCTATCGAGTTGGCCGATCATTCCACGATTCCCGCATGTGGATTGGCGGAAGATGTTTTGTGAAAGTGGGAAAGTTCTATTATCCGGTAGACTTTATCGTTGTCGATATTCCCATGGATCCTCAAGTTCCTCCTATTTTAGGTCGTTCGTTTTTAGATACGTCTATGGCTTTAATTGATGTGCATGCTAGAAAGATCACCTTACGTTTAAACAACGAGGAACTCGTTATAAACGCAACTCAAAATTCTTCAATTTCTGATGTTTATTATGTTGCAACCATAAACCTCGTTGATATGATCGACGTTGTTTGCGAGGAATTTTCACAAGAACTTCTAGGTTTTTGTGATGATGAAAATAGTGGCAATCCCACTATGCTTGATCCCATTCTTGATAACTCGACACCAACCTTCACTCCGTTTGAAGGTGGTGGTTTTACGTTGGAAGAATTCGATATTCCCCGTACTTGTAACGAAGACCTCGACAATGATGAGGACTTCTCGATTATCAAGGATTTTCTTAAAGATTTCCCATTTCCTCCACCCCAGGAGGTTATGAGTATCGAGCCCAAATCTTCAAATGAGGAACCACCAATCCTCGAGTTGAAAGATTTACCTCCTCATCTTGAATATGTATTTTTGGAGGATGACGACAAGTTACCGGTTATTATTGCGAAAGATCTTTTGAATGATGAAAAAACCGCACTTGTCGATGTTCTAAAGGATCACAAAGGGGAAATTGCGTGGAAGTTATCCGACGTTAAGGGGATCGATCCCAAATTTTGTACCCACAAAATCTTAATGGAGGAGGATTACAAACCCGCAATCCAATGTCAAAGGAGGGTGAACCCCAAAATTCACGACGTCATCAAAAAGGAAGTCCTAAAACTCCTTGACGCGGGAATAATTTACCCTATTTCCGATAGCCCTTGGGTGAGTCCTATTCATTGTGTCCCTAAGAAGGGAGGAATGTCTGTTGTGCCAAACAATGCCAACGAGTTAATTCCCACTAGACTCGTGACCGGTTGGAGGGTGTGTATCGACTATCGTAAGTTGAATGACACCACTCGTAAGGACCATTTTCCCTTGCCCTTCATGGACCAAATGTTGGAGCGTCTTGTGGGAAACGATTTCTATTGCTTTTTAGATGGTTTTTCCGGTTACTTCCAAATCCCCATCGATCCTCGTGATTAAGAAAAAATTGCGTTTATGTGTCCATATGGAACATTTGCCTATCGTAGAATGCCATTCGGACTTTGCAATGCACCGGGAACCTTTCAAAGTTGCATGATGGCTATTTTTCATGATATGATCGAGAAGACGATAGAAGTCTTCATGGATGACTTTTCCGTGTTTGGTAGTTTGTTCACTTCGTGTTTGTCGAATCTTAAGAGAATGTTAAAGCGTTGTGAGGAAACCAACCTTGTGCTAAATTGGGAAAAATGTCATTTTATGGTTAAAAGTGGAATCGTCTTAGGGCACAAGGTTTCGAAAGCGGGGATTGAGGTAGACCAAGCTAAGGTAGACGTCATCGCTAAATTACCTCATCCCAAAACCGTTAAGGGAGTTAGGAGTTTCCTAGGCCACGCGGGCTTTTATCGTCGATTCATCAAGGATTTTTCAAAGATATCTCGACCTATTACACATCTCCTCGAAAAAGATGCACCTTTTGTCTTTAACGAAGATTGTGTACGAGCCTTTAAAATCCTTAAGAGGAAACTTACCGAAGCTCCCATACTTGTTGCTCCCAACTGGAACCTCCCCTTTGAACTCATGTGTGATGCTAGTGACTACACTATTGGGGCCGTTTTGGGGCAACGTCATGAAAAACACTTCTTGCCTATTCACTATGCTAGCAAGACGATGACCGAGGCTCAACTAAAATACACTACAATGGAGAAGGAATTCCTTGTCGTGGTGTATGCATTTGAGAAATTTTGACCTTATCTCGTCTTGACTAAATGCATAGTGTATACGGATCATTCGGCTATTAAGTATCTTATGGCTAGACAAGATGCAAAGCCGAGATTACTTCGTTGGATTCTCCTCCTACAAGAACTTGATCACAAAATCCTTGACAAAAAAGGAGCCGAGAATCTAGCGGCCGATCATCTTTCACGTTTGTAAGATCCTCACCAAAGTGTTTACGAGCCAAAGGAAATCACCGAAACATTTCCGCTCGAGAAACTTGGTGTAGTGAATTCTAAGCTTGATTCATCTACCCCATGGTTTGCGGACATCGCAAATTACCATGCGGGGTACTTCATCATCAAGGGTATGACGACTCAACAAAAACAAAAATTCTTTCGTGACGTCAAGTTCTATTTTTGGAACGACCCTTACTTGTTTCGAACTTGTGCGGATCAAATTATTCGACGTTGTGTCTTTGGTACCGAAGCTTCTAACATCCTTAGAGCTTGTCACGAGGGACACACGGGTGGTCACCACGGTGCTAATCTCACGGCTAAGAAGGTCTTTGATGCCGGTTTCTTTTGGCCTACTATTTACCGAGATGCACATGCACTTTTGAATTCGTGTGACTCATGCCAACGACAAGGAAAAGCCTCACAAAACGATGAAATGCCACAAAATATCATCCAAGTGTGTGAGATCTTTGACGTTTGGGGCATTGACTTTATGGGGTCGTTCCCATCATCTCGTGGTAATAAGTACATCTTTGTCGCCGTTGACTACCTATCTAAGTGGGTGGAAGCTAAGGCTTTGCCTACGAACGATGCTCGTGTGGTAGTCAAGTTTTTGAAAAGCTTGTTTTCTCGGTTTGGAACCCCTCGTGCGATCATAAGTGATCGTGGAACCCATTTTTGTAACGAGCAATTTGAAAGGGTCCTAAGGAAATATGGGGTTACACATCGGCTTTCTACGGCTTATCACCCATAAACGAGTGGGCAAGTCGAGGTTTCAAACCGAGCGTTGAAAAGGATCTTGGAGAGATCGATTGGGGAAAACCGACAATCTTGGTAGGATAAGTTGGACGATGCTTTATGGGCCTTTCAGACCGCTCATAAGACGCCCATCGGGTGCACTCCTTATAAGCTTGTGTATGGGACGAATTGTCACTTTCCAATTGAACTCGAACACAAAGCTTATTGGGCCCTTAAGCATTGTAATGATGATATTGAGGCCGCGGGAAAACACCGGAAAATGCAATTAAATGAATTGGATGAATTGAGAGACATTGCTTATGAAAATTCATTGATTTATAAAGAAAAAGCTAAAAAGTTTCATGACTCAAAAATTAAAAACCGGGTTTTTAACATTGGAGATCAAGTGTTGCTTTTTAAATCTCGTTTGAAAATATTTTCCGGAAAGTTGAAATCCCGTTGGTCCGGTCCATTCACCGTGACTCAAGTTTTTCCTTATTGGACCATCGAGTTAGCTCAAAATGATGGCCCCAATTTCAAGGTGAATGGACATAGGTTGAAGCACTACTTTGGCGGGGAAGTTCCATCCTTGAACTACCTCGACCAAATCACCTTCCCCAATAATAATTAGTATTGAGGGGATCGAGTCGAGCTCATGACTCGGTAATAAAAAACGAGGTGCCTCGTGGGGGATTCCCATGCTTATCCTATGTACATATTATCGCTTTCTAATGTAGTTACGTATGGGGATTTGTGCCCTTCCAACCTTTGTTCCATGGTTGTTTGTGACATGTGGTTTTTAGATGATCATGATCTTCACGATTGGAGCCTCTCGTGTTCGTTTTATGGGAGCACTCGATCGTTTGCTTTGAAGAATTTCTCAATATCCATGATATATCCTTTTATATTCTAACCTTAGGTTTATAGCAAACTTCATAAACGGCTTTAAATTTAACGGTTACACCCTTTCCATGCTAGATTATGCATTCGACTACGTCTCTAGTATGGGGGTTTCCAACCCTTAGACTCGAAACATTGAGGACAATGTTTAACTTTAGTATGGGGGGTGAATAGATACTTGCCTTGCCAAACCTTCACGCTTTCCAAAGTTTATCTTTTTGTTTATCGTTTTGTTGCAAAATAAAGCTTATAATGGCCAAGTTTATAAATTTTTCTCATGTTTTATAAGTGTTTGAAGACACGAATGTAGGTTTTCCGATGGAGAGAATAAGAGTAATTTTTTACTCGACCGTGCGTGTTGAGCACTTAGCTTCGATTCCTTAACTTTTTATATTAGGCTAAGTCTCTTAAATGAGGGCGAGAAATGATAGAGTTAATTATAAGTTACTATGCTAAACGTAGGTGTTAGCCCTATATTTTATATAGTCGAACAAGAATGTAATAGGTCATCTTAGTCGTTAATGGTCTTGTATTGTAATAGGTTAGTCGGGTTAACCGGGCTTGGACTTTAAGCTAATATTGTATAAGTTAGGGGCGTAAGCCCAAGTAAAGCCAAGCCCGGCCCAAGGATACTAAACCCACGGCCCATATGCCAAGGGTATATATACCCTCTTCCATGTGTGGAAGAGGGTGTTGGTTACATTTACTTTCTCTCTCTAATAGTAAAAAACCTTCCACCATCTCTCTTGTTTCTCTCTCTACTTTTCTTCCCTTTCTCTCTCTAGAATCTTGTGTTATGGATTCATATGGGAATAACATTTGGTATCAACAGCCTATAGTGGATATGTGATTGAAGATTCGTGTGTTGTGTTCTTGATTTTTCGTGGCTATTTTGATCTATATCTCACGTCCCAATTTTTTTTTGTGTTTTTATGGTTTATTCTTGATACAAATCATCTACATACTATTGGTAGTGATTTGGTATTGTTACTTTGGTTAAAAACACAAAATTTTTGGGTGCTTGGATCATTTTTTGGCTAAAAATCTTGAATTTGTGGTGTTTTGTCCGAGAAAAGTGCTACATTGCGATACATCATTCAGACAGGTATTCCGATCGCAATAACCTTAGGGTTTTACTCTGTGATCATACATTGCGACAGTCCCTTATTCCGACCGTGGATTGCGATCGTACATTGCGATCGTGGATTGTGACGGAATTTAAGGCAATTGCGACGTTACTCTGCCAAAATTGCGACAACCATATTGCGATAGAAGCATATTGTGGCAGAACATTCCGACAGAACATTCCGACAGAACATTCCGACAGAACATTCCGGCATAACATTCCGACATAACATTCCGACAGTTATTCCGATAGGACATTCTAATAGGTTTTCCGATGTACATTCCGATGGAAATTTTTTTCGAGTAATTTTAAGACTTAGCCACTATTTAGACTAGCCCCGGACCATAGGTTACACGAAGATTTAAAAAAAAAAAAATTTCCTAGACCAATTTTAGGCCATTTAAGCTTTGATTTCAAATTTTGGCAATGCGAAAAAATTTTCGACAAAAAATTCAAATTTTCGGACCAAAATTCAAATTTTTAGGCCAAATTTCAAATTTTTTAGGTTTTATTTTTCATTAAAATTTTCATTTTTCAAAATTTTTCCCTACTAGTTATTGGCTATTTCTATCTCGATTTCAAAATTCGGTGATTCAAAAATTTTTCGGCTTACCGTTTGTCGGACTAAGGAATTTATTGTCGGACTAAGAAAAAATTTGAATTTTCGGAATTTCAACCACAATCAAATCACAACACATCCACTAAGATCCGTAATCCATACACATCATATCTTCTTCAAGACATCCGTTCAATAGACATCTTCGTGGATTAGACAACTTCTATGGCTGAGATGAATAAAGAAAAGATGCAGAATCCAAAGGTTCAGACAAACATTAAGACTCCAATCAGTATACCCACTAACAAGGATTCTACAACCAAACCGTTCATGCAATCAAATACAAGATGTCTAAAGCAAAAGAAAGATGCATGGAACACTTTAAGTTGCTTCAGTCACACCTTCAGGTTCTTTCAAGAGAAGACCTAAAAGGCACTCGTATTGAAATTGGATTCAAACGGGTATTCGTTCTACTATTTGGTCAAGATGTTGAGACATTCATCAAAACGATGCTATTTAATATGGACCATCTTCAACTTGAACTTAACGAAGATGATCTTCACGAGACTCTATCAATGGACATCCTTTTGTCTCTCAACATTCAGTTCCAGCAATTCATTGACTCAAGTGGCTTATCAAACAACGATCGAGAGTTCGCGAGTACATACTTTACCAAATATACTCTCGTAGATCCTCAAGCGTTTAAAGAGACACTTCTTCAACATTTGAGTAATCTAAAGAAGTCAATTGCTGAAAGAATACGCCATCAAAGGCAATTTCAACGAAGGGTGAATCAAAGACTGATGCAAACGACAGACAGCAACGTCGATAAGGGTCAAGCATTGGATGCTTGTTCGGATGACACAAAAAGCAGCGAGACAGAATCAGCAAAGCAGCATACCAGCAACAGCTTAGGGAATGATACAGAAACCGTTGATACAGCTATCGGACCCATATATGACAATGAGCCAATGGCTGAGGTAAAATTAGATACTAATTCTAAGACTCATGAGCTCGAAACTCTGTTAGCTCAAACGACAAAAGATTTTGAGGACGCCAAACTCGAAATTTTAAAGAAAAATGACAAATTTGAAGCTTATTTTCAAAAACTTGAAAAATAAAATGTTGTTCTTGAACAAAAACTGGATCGTAAGATTACAGATTTTAATGTAGAAAAAGAACATTTTGTGAAATAAATAAATTTGTTAGAATCAAAGTTGGCTTCTCAAAATCCAAGTCCTCCGCCTGCTTCATTCAGTGAAATATCTGTGCAACCTATCGACACTGTAGATGCTAATGACGCGAATGTTGATTACGACATATTTGATAATATGAACATTAAGTTAGAACAACGTGTCGCTCAGTTACTTCTACAAAATGAGCAATTAAAAGCTCAGATTCAAGAAAAACTTTTTGCACTGACTGTAGTAAAGAATGAATTAAGGAAGTTAAAAGGAAAGAGTGTAGATACTAAGTTTGCCAAACAGTCTGTCTTGGGGAAACCTTCTTCTCACTCAGTCAGACCGCGCTCAGTTGCTAGACAACCGAATGCGTTTCAGTCTGAACGGCCTAACATGTCGAACCCGAGGTTTGCCTCCCAAGCTGACACGCGTCGCAATTTGCAAAAACCAGTCACTCCACAATCTAGACCTTCCTTAAGAACATCTGCATCTGCAAAACCTCATCACATGAATGCTTCAAGCAACTCTAGAACTAGCTCCAAGAACATGCCTAGGCGTAGTTCAAATGACACGGGTCACAAAAGCTATCTGGAGGATGATAACAACAAGACATAAGCAAGAGATAGGACCAAACCACAACCTAGGAGCGTTGTTCACACATCTAGGAATTATATACCCTTCTATGATGTGCATAATTCTGCCAACCCTAGGAACTCTAGAGCCTTCTCAGATGCTAAGCACTTTGTTTGCAAGAAATGTAACAAATGCGTGTTTAATGCCATTCATGATGATTGTATAACACAAGTCCTGAACAAGGTGAACCACAAAGCTAGAGCATCTCAAAGACGGAACCCTACAGGAAATAGGTTTTCTCCAACTAAGTCTTCAGCTGTGCATGAGAAATCTATGACTCCTAGACCCTGTCTTAGGTGGATACCAACGGGTAGAACCTTTAAAACAATTTGTCTTAGGTGGGTTCCTACTGGAAATATATTTCCCTCTAGCACAAAAAAGGTTCAAGGTGAACCCCAACACGGCTCTCACAAAGATATCACTAACCCACAAGCAAGCATACAAACTACTGATAAAAGTGCACGTAATAAAGTAAAGGTTCAATAAGAACATAAAGGTTTTCTATATTCATACCGTTTAACAAAAGACACTCTCAGAGTTTGGTTGTTGAAGAAGCAGGTATTAGAGAAATACGTGTCTCAAGGGTCTCACAAGTAAGATTCTAAATGACTTACAGTCACATATCAGACTGTAACTCGAACGTCAAAGAAAGGGAACTTTATCTATTTAACGATACGTTACCCTCAAAACGAGAAATTAATATTTCTCGGACACGAGCTTCTCTTAAAACTATTCAAAAGTTTTAAGCTCCTGTACAATGGCTTATAGTCAAATTACAGACTGTAACCCGGGCTCATAAGACAGGAAAGTTCATCCCGATGATGACTTACCCTCAGAACAAGAAATTCGATTTACTCGGACACGAGCTTTCAATAAAACTATTCAAAAGTTTTAAGCTCGTGTAAATGACTTCTAAGCGCACCACAGCTTAGGACTCGGACCTCAACTAAGGAAAGTTTATCTCGGACAATAACTTATCCTTCTCAACGAGAAAATCATATTTCTCGGTCATGAGCTTCTCATAAAAACATTCAAAGTTTTTAAGTTCATGAAAAATGATTTCTAAGTAAATGTCAGCTTAGACCTCGAACTTCAACTTAAGGAAAGTTTATCACGGATGATAACTTATCCTTCACAACGGGAAATTTATTTTTCTCAGTCATGTGATAGTCACAAAACAATCAAAGTTTTGAGCTCATGAAAAACGGACCTGAAAGGGAAGTGTACGTTTCAGTGCGCTTTCCCTAAGCAATAGAAGAGAAGTCTTCTATCCTGATTATTTTAAAACCGTTGAACACAATTTTTCATGAATTTCTCAAAAGGTTTTTCTAAATCTTTCCAAATTGTGTGTTCAACACTCCCTTCCTCATATGTGGTTTTTATATCTCAAAATTGTCATATGTTATTTTGATCAATTTTTGAGGGGGAGCGTTTTAAAATCAAGCCTTTAATGTTGTTGGGGTACATCTCTGAAATTGTCATATTTTATGTATCCAACACATTCCGAAAATGATATGAAATTGTCAAATGTAATATACTATATCGGATAAGGCATCTCAACTCCGTACCTCAACATATTTTGTGGTGTCGTTTTTCCAAAATTTTGTCAAATTTTGTTTCATGACACACATATATTGTTGAGGGGGAGCAACCCGATCACAGAAGTTCCATGATTCATGCGTGCACACATGTTTCTCTCCCAATCGGTTTTTGGAAAATGTCATATTTTAATCAATTGGTATCTCTAATATTATGTTTTTATATTAGAGATAGGGGAGAAAATGTGATTAAAATGTAATATATCACAACATGTGATCTTAAAGACTCAAGTGAAACTCTTTCCTTCACATGCTAAACTATTTCATATATCGATGCATGTGTGTAGGGGGAGCTTTTCAGAAATATAAAACTTTCAAAGTGTTAAAAGTTTGATTTTTATCAAGCACTTTGAATGGTTTTCAATGGTTTTATGGTTACAATCTTTACCCAAAACAACCTACTATCCACGACGGAACGATGGAGTCAAAAGGTGGTTTAGGATAGGAAACTAAGTCCTATGATCCAACCAGAACCGGAGGGATCTACCCAAGGACATTCCATAGCTAGAAATAGTTGTCCTCAGGAAAGATGGAGTGGAATGAAGCTGAATGCGGACCAATTACTTAAGTTAGCACTAGAACAATCACAACAAGGTGCTAATGATGACGTACTGGTAAGCATTGAAGGAGTTGAATATTCTATGCAACGTAGGTAGAAACCGGGTTAACACATCTTTTGAAGACAAGTGTCATGGACCCAGTGATGCGATGCACAACCCTTCCCCAGCCATTCGAGTTTCTCTCAAAAGAAACTTGTCTCATTGTCACGGAGATCAACACGTATCTATTGACTTTCTCACTCCGAGTCAGTTAATATTGAAAAGGTGGCAGTCTGCTCCAGCCTCCGATTACCAAAATGCACTTATTGAGTCTAGAGCCAAACGAGATCTATCTATCATCTCATTAGGACACAATCGAGTCCTACGCATTATCCTTGTGATATTGCCAGAACATATGAGTGATATGATTCACAATGAAGATGGAAATACTGCTTGAGCCAGCATCAAACAAGCTCATTGTAGGTAACTTATGCGATTCTACACGAATCAAACTTGTGAGAACTGGAAAGCAACTAAGTTTGGATTCTTAATTGATTCAAACTTGATTCCAGGTTTCTTCGCAAAATCCATGTGATCTTGCCAGAACATTCAGAGTGACACTCATTATTGTTGACGAATGGAAATCCTTCCAGTGTCAACATCAAACAGCACTACGGTAGGTAACTCGCAAGATTCTCTATGAATCAAGCTTGTGACAAACTGGAAAGTAACAATGGTGCGATTCTTATTGAATCAAACTTGTTCCATGAATTCTGAATTGACGACTCTAATCAGACGGATAATTTATCCTTATGATTCACTCTTTACATTCGTAGTCTGCTTTGAGATGGTCGAGTAAAGAGAACCGGCTACTACCGTCGGGAAACCCTGTCAAGGAGATTCTTAATCGAATCTACCCGATCACAGGTACGGTATCTAATACCGTCTAAATGGTCTTCACCGACCGTAGGTAAAACGCTACCGATTTAGGATTAAATGTTCAAAGCCATTTTATCCATGTCTATATATGTTGCTGCATATCAAGAAGTTGGCGTAGCTGTGTAACCGATGTCGATTCAGAAGTCACAAGAGCACAAGATGGCGATAATCAAGATACCTAAGAATGTAAGAATGTAATAGGTCATCTTAGTCACAAGGAGCACAGATGAAGATCTCATGCACTCAAAGTCAAATGACAAAGGCTCAAGATAAAGATCACGAAAGCATGAAGGAACAAAGCTGTTACAAACAAGATCAAGACCAAGATACAAGACCAAAGCAGGAAGATCTCCTCTACAAGAATGTATTCACTCAATCATCTTATGCTTTTTAAGCTTTTTAAGATGACCGATACATTGGGGGAGATTGTTAGCCCTATATTTTATATAGTCGAACAAGAATGTAATAGGTCATCTTAGTCGTTAATGGTCTTGTATTGTAATAGGTTAGTCAGCTTAACCAGGCTTGGACTTTAAGCTAATATTGTATAAGTTAGGGGCGTAAGCCCAAGTAAAGCCAAGCCCGGCCCAAGGATACTAAACCCACGACCCATATGCCAAGGGTATATATACCCTCTTCCATGTGTGGAAGAGGGTGTTGGTTACATTTACTTTTTCTCTCTAATAGTAAAATACCTTCCACCATCTCTCTTGTTTCTCTCTCTACTTTTCTTTCTTTCTCTCTCTAGAATCTTGTGTTATGGATTGATATGGGAATAACAGTAGAGTACTCGTATTCTTTCAAAAACTCATGTGTTCTCGTTGTTTGCTTATTCTCCCTTCGCTTGTAAATATATTTTGCTTAATAAATATTGACTTAGCGGTTTAGTCTTGATTGTTGGTTTCTAGTCTTTTCTAGTAGCTTCCATGTAATTAAATTGGGAAGACATTAAGGTATCGCCAGCGTCACAGTTTTGAAGTATTAGCAACCCGAATAATCGAAAGCTTCACCTAATAATAAGATTTCAAGTGCTCACCTAAATCAAGCAAACAATTTGAAGCTCACAAGGCCGAAAAATCTATGCGAAATTGAAAGTGAATCAAGACTTAATCTTTGAAGCTTTAAAGATCCAAAATTCGCTTTTAGTGTGAGGATATACGTCTTTGGCCATAATAAACACCTCATGGCGAGGTTAAATAAAAGGCAAGGCAAGACCGAAGTCATAATAAAAGCTTCATGGCGAAGTTGAATAAAAGATGGAGGTAAACCTATGATAATAAGGCCCATCCGGTAGGGGGCGTATAAAAGTCTTTGTAATAAGTCTCAGCTTCAAAACCGTTATAAAACCGTGTTTATCGATCCTTCTTGTTGACTTAATTTTTTGACATCGTTGTCTATTAGGGGGGGGTTATTAATTTGATGGTTTTGGTTACACCGTTATGACTCTATTTTTAGACCTAAATCTCTATCATCGCATAAGTCAAACAATATCTCCTCGTGAAACATTCAAGACAAAATAAAATATAAGAGATACAACTTAGGAAAATGGGAGGATAAGTACGTGATTAGGGCATATGAGTAGTGTTAGCATTACTAACTTATAATGACAATGATCTCGTTGCACGCTTAGCATGGAATTGGGGTGAAAATCGAGGACGACAAAATTATTTCTAACGAAGCTTTCACGTGTTCTTATTCTATGAACCTAAACGTCCCATTTTGCGATGAAAATCATACATTATGTCTAAAACGCAAGTAGTAGTAATAGTAGTAGTGTAGCTAGTTTATTATTCAATAAAGGTGCATAAAAATGAATTTGGTAGGTGCTACGATGCTTTATTCTAGCATTGCGTAAGGGCACGGCAATGGTTTAGTATGGGGGAGTGATGAGACTGCTTTTATACATAGTCTCATCGTCCAAAACGGGCTTTAAATGCATTAAAATCATCAAAAATGCCAAATATATGCTTGTGTTTGTTACCTGTGTATTTTAGGTATAGATATTGAGAAAATGACAAAAGATCACAAAGAACAAGCAAAAACGAACACGGGAAACGAAGCCGCACAAGGAACCAAGCCCTAGTGTTGTTTTTCCCAAGAATAACCCTTGAAGATTTGAAGATTGTGCAAGAAGGGTCCTCCAATATTGAAGAATTGACACTTTAAACCCTTGTATATTCATAATTACAACATTGGTCCTTAAATTTTGTCAAATTTACAAAAAGAGCCCTCCACTTTGAAGAATTGGCAAGAATGGTCCCTCAACAATGAAGACTTGTCAATTTTAGTCCTCCAAAAAGTCAATCATACAAGTCAAGACCATAATCATTGAAGAAAATACCAAAATAGCCCTTTAAGAATCATCAATTGGAAAGAAATACCCCTGAAAATACTTTGGAAAAGTATTTGGGGCAAAAGTGTGAAAAAAGAAACTTCAAATATAAAGGGATTCGGATTTTGTACTATTTAAAAGAGAATGAAAGGAGTTTGAAAATTAAGGGGCTAAACTTGGCAGACAGAAAAGATACCTAGACCAGTGGTGGGGTGACAAGTGCCCCACTCACTCTCTCCACCAATGAAATCCCACCAAACTGCCACCTCAAATCCCACTTATATCGGTTTTAACTAATCTTTATTTAATAAAGATTAGGCGCCTAACACCCCATTCAAAAACAAAAACAGATTAAACCAAGTGTTCTTGGTGTTCTTGATACAAATTGGGCATTCACCTAATACTTGAAATTAGCCCTTAATCTATTCTAGATTTATGATTAAGGGACTAATAATCATAAACCCACCCTTAAACCCTATGCCACATCATCCATCTGCTCACACGATAAACCCTCCCTACCCGTTTTTGGAGATAATGCCAAAAGGTGCCAGGAAATCAACACACCACAATGCTGCTTACTTTTCAAGCTTCATGTGAGCCTTTGATTACAATTCCACCAACTCAACAACAACAAAACGCCAAGATAAAGTCACATGAGCTTAAGGTTTCAAATTTCCAAAAGGGTATTTCTGGAAGAACACAGCTTAGGGTTTTCATATTTTTAGGTTACAAAGGACATGTACACCCTCTATATAAATGGTATAGGGTCTCACATTTACAATTGCTCTTGGTTTTCTTATTGGTCAACAATCTGTAAATCTCTCTTCATTATCAATGAAATGTGTTTGAATTGTGTGACGAATTCCAAGTGCCAATATTTTTAGTTACTTGTTATTGATATATGTTTGCTATTGTTGAATCTCAAAACCTGTTTTCAAAGATTGTGCAAGAAATTGCATATTTTCCAAAAATCTTGATATTTTGCTAAGTCTTTGGTACACCTTTGGAATTTTTGGGCTACAAGTTGATCATAGCACCCTGATGAGGAGTTATCAAGGTGTTGTGAGGCTTGTGGTTTGGGGATAATCAAAGAGTGGGTACAAAGGTTTCATTAATCAAGCCTTTTTCTACTTTCTGTTTTTCATATTTTTGTTCTAACCCTTGTTGAATCTTAGCAGCTTGTTTGTGGAAGCTTGTGCCTTGTTTTGCTAGGCACATCAGCTCAAAAATTCGTGATTGTGGATGTACATTCATGAGGTTTGAGTTCTTGAACCCAAAAATCTGTCAAAATACTTGAATTTTGTGATTTTGTGTTCCGCTATTGTTCTTGTTGTTTTTGTGGCTTATCTTGCTTGATACTGCATAATATACTTGTTATTGTGTTTGATTGGGCTTGGATAACACTAAATCACACATATACTTTGTTAAATTTGGATTTGAAAAAGATAAGGTGTGTTTGGGTTAACCTGTTTAAGATCATAAGTTGTTTTTGAGTTATTAGAAGGTGTTGTTTAGTGTTTGTATCTACTTAATACTTGGTTGTGTGCTCATATCTGTAAGTTTTCAGCTTTAAAACATCAAATCTAAGATTGTGTTATAACTCACTTGATTTTGCTTATTTTGACCTAAGATTTTGGAAACACCTAGAGTGTATGCATGTTTAGGGCTAAAAAGTGTTAAATCAAATTTTGTGTAACCTGTTAAGAAGATTTAAGTGTTTGGAATTGGATTTATGGTCAAGTATATCAGCTAAGTATCATAATTGCTTGTTTAGTGTTCATCAGTAACTTTCATTTGCTTGAATCTGGATCTAGACTTTGAATCAATGCATGAAACCTGTTTATATTTGTTCATTTGAATTATTTATAACTTGTGTATGCATTTGGTGAAGTTTGGCTGGCTTATTTTTGCTAAAAGTGCTTATTGAGTGAAAACTGCTTAATGTTCATATATGGGCAAGGTCTGGTGATCTTTTGATTAAACTGTATTGATTGGCTGATTGAAATTGTGATTTGATTGTTGTTATTGACTCCTTGTGATTAACTGATCACTTGGGTGCATTTGCTTAACCTGAATCCACTAAATAGTCACATTAGACAAAAAGTCAGAAAGGTCAAGCAGTGGAAACTTTTCCCACTGCTGAACCTCCAAAACGATCCCCTATTAGTGTTAAACATCAAACAGCTTATTCATAAGCCATTTTGGCTTATCCAGACTTGCAACAACTTATTTTTTGTGATAGATCTTCCTTATTTGACCCATTTATTTGATCTGGAGCTTATTAGGGTTTGACTTTTAAGTTTGACTAGAAAACTCATTAAGTTGACTGTTACATAAGTGCTTAATTGCTTATTATGGCTTATTTAGTGTACTTATTGGAAAACTTTTTGATTATTTTGCTTAATTAAGTCACTTAAAACCTTTTGAAACTTGAATCAGCACTTGAGGTGGTCTAGAACTCAAAAACGACTATTTTGTCGTTTTGTGAAGAGAGTCTTGGCTTATTTCAGGCTTATTTCTTGTGCTTTTTCAAAATTTCTTTTCACGGATCTCTTTGGTAACTCAAAAGAAGCTTGTGTGTCAAATTTTAGCTTATAGCATCAGCTTATAGCTTAATGGGCCAAAAAGCCCATTAAGGATAAGCTGCTTTGAAATAAGCTAGCTTAAACACATTTTCAGCTTTTGGGCCTTCAGAGTTTTATTCTTAAAAACAAATTTTAAGTTAGACTGGAAGTTTTGGGCTTATTTGGTTGACTTTTTCTTATTGGGCCCAATTTAAGCCCATTAAGGGACTGTTTTGTCATTTGCCCATTTTAAGGCCCAATAGGGGTATTTTGGTAATTTCAAGTGCATTTCTGTTTTATGTAGCTTAAATAAACTAGTTTGCAACTTTTTAGAATTTTTATAAATTTTGGATTTTTATTAATATTTTGTTATTATTTTATTATTAAAAATTAAAATTTAGATTTTTACATGTTTTTCATTTTTCTTAGTTCAAATGCATTAAGTTAGGAATTTTACAATTTTTAGATTAATTTTATTGCCATTAGATTAATTTTTAGAATTATTTTAAGTTTTAATAGTTTTTAATAGTTTTTAAATAGTTTTAATTAATTTTAAAATTTTCAAAAATAGTTTTAAATTTAGTTAAGTCATTCTAGAGGTTTAAAAGTTAAAAAATCTCATTTTGGGCTTTTGTTAATTAGATTGATTTTTTGGGCTTTAATTAGCATTAAAAATTAATATTTAATTAAATAAAAGGTTTGAGTGATTTTTGATTTATTGTAAACTCTAATTAAATTTTTTAGGATTTATTGCAATTTATTAGGAATTTTTACGGTCATTTTTTAATTTGGTCACTTTTTACGGTTTTACGTGCACGACTTATCGTCTTAGTTTAATTCATAATCATAACCGTTATTCTCTTCTAATCTCTTTTCTATTTTCCTTTTCTCATAAATCATAATCACATCATTAATCTTATCTTTACACAACACACTAGCCTCCTTGGGAAACGAACTTGAACTTAATTGGTCATTAGTGCTTGGTTTTCTTAAACCGACACTTAATACTTGTCCTATTTACTCTCTTTTCCTAAAGGGTAGTAAAATCACTACATCAGGGATCGACATCGCAGGACCTTTTCCCGTTGCTGTTGAGGGAGTTAAGTTCTTGATCGTCGCAATGGACTACTTTACACGCTGGATAGAAGCTAAAGCGGTTAAATCCATTACGGGCAAACAGGTCAAAAAGTTTGTTTGGGAAAACATTGTGTGCCGCTTTGGTCTACCTGGAGAAATTATCTCGGATAACGGGAAGCCGTTCATGGATAATCCATTCAAGGATTGGTGTGCGGCATTGAACATCACGCGGCGCTTCACATCGGTTAAACACCCGCAGACTAATGGTCTTATGGAGCGGGGAAATAGAAGCCTAGGTGGAGGCATCAAGGCACGCTTAGATGAACGAAGTGCCAAATGGGTAGATGAGCTGCCGCATGTTCTATGGGCGCATAGGACTATGATTAAAACAGCCAATGGGGACACTCCATTCGTGCTGGCTTATGGGACAGAGGCTGTTATACCAGCAGAAATTGAAATGCCAACCATCCGCAAGGCGGAGGTTAATGTCGTCACGAACGATGAGCAACTCCGGATTAATCTAGACTTGTTGGAGGAAAAAAGAGAAATAGCTCCCATCAATGAGGCCAAGTCCAAGGCACGGATGAAGGCTTATTACGATGCCAAGGTTAAAGGTGTTTCCTTTCGACCGGGGGATTTTGTTTATCGTCCTAACGAGGCAAGTCGCACGAAGAATACAGGAAAGTTGGGCCCCAAGTGGGAAGGCCGTATGAGGCTACCGAAGCCTTAGGACTGGGCGCGTACAAGTTGCGTGATATGGATGGCGGTGACCTGGAACGTACATGGACTATCTGCAACCTTAAAAAATGCTATCTATGAAAGGCTACAGCCTCCGCATGGACACTTCGCTATGGTTGGCTTCAATAAAGATCTATGTATTTTTTGTTTTCATGCTTTCTAGGTTCTATTTGTTTTAGGATTTTCATTCTTGTCAAAAAAGAAATTGTAAACGTTCTAATAAAATGTCGTGGTGCCTAGCTAGCTCCAAAGCCCGTTCTTGTGCAAATTATTGACATGTCTTAGATTTCTTTCTTTTTATCATAATATGCCATTTCTTATTCATATGCATTCATTCAAACCGTACATGTACTATTCTCCCCCAGGTGGGGTAAGAGGATTAAGTGAACCTAATAATTCAACGTGTCGCATAAGAGGGATGCAACCCCAGTGACGCGGATCATGTATCCTTACTAGACACCTTATTTACAAGACGTTGTAATAAGTTTCCACATGCCGCACTTACATAGTGTTGGACATGGTAAAGACGCACGTCGTACGTCTAGTAAAATATAGACTTAGTTTTATTCTAGGTAAGACGTGACATGTTATGCGACGCAGATATATAATATTTAAAGAATATAAGTAAGTTTCCAACTATCAAAATTGCCGTGATTACCACGGACTCATAAACGTATATTCTAAGTGTTCAGATAAGGTTACAAAAAATAAAAGTGCCGTAGACATCCACGGACGAATGTTTGTTACAAACCAAATTGTTCAAAAATTAGATTAATAAAGGAACGCCCTACATTAGGGGGAGAAACTTCCCGATCTCCCTCTGCTCTTCAGCTAAACGAGACAATGCCTCACAACGGTTTTGCTTGTTCAGAGCCCGAGCCGCGTTCACCTCCAACACTTCACTTAATAATTGTTCACCAACTACGATCCTAGTGACGTCCTCATAGATGGGAAGAGTGAGATGGCTGGGGGATGGTGTGAAGTGGGTCCGGGAGTGTCCCTCGCCTTGCTAGAATGCACCTAGACTTAGCTTCTCCATAATCTCCTTGTTGGACGCATCCTTTGTAGATTCGAGCTCAACCAAGAATGGGTACTCCAGGTCCCACATAGCAGCCATGGACGCGGTCATCTTCTATGCGGCCCCAGGGTTAAAGTAGGAATGTTTGGTGAAATCCATCTTCTTACTTATCAACTCTGCGGCCATAACCATACCTTCATGACGGCCGTGTTCAATGCCGTCTGACACAAGATCTGCAAATTGTTGCACGAATTGAGGGGCATCCAACACTTTTGTAACAACTAGGCGTGCCCCATGACCTACCATCCACCTGCAGCCGGCAATGGTTGCTAGCAGCTGGGGGTACAGCACTTCATCACGATCTGCGCTCAGGGCGTTCAGCTCTATATCCTTTTATGTGGAAGCCTCCATTAACTGTTCCATCGTGGTCCTTTCTTTGGAAAGCTCCTCTTTCAGCATCTCCTCGCCTTGGATCAAGGCCCGTGCGTCTTCAAGATCCTTCAAGAGGGTAGATACTTGGTCAGTGGAGGTCTTCGCCAAAGCCTCTGCCGTGGTCACCTGCATGTGATACCTTAAGGTTAGAATAGAGAATAATGTGGACGTGGGTGTGATACTATACGGATACATACCTTAGTTGTTGCAGTCTCAAGTTGGGCTTCAAGCTCGGCCACATGTTGGTCATGAGCATTGGCATGCGTAACTTGTTCTTTAATGGTGGCCTCAGCAGTAGCGAGTTGGGACTGAAGGGCGGCAATTCGGGATTCATGGGCTTTAATCATTTTCTCCCTTCGTCCATTCTTCCTCTTTAGAGAATCAACGTGCTCTAGGGCGGCCTCAAATCTCACCCGCATGGAAGTACCCATAGCCATCTGATGCACCAAGGCACCATTATATTCATCCACTAGGTCTGAATGACTTAGTGAATTTATGTCCTTTACTAGGCCGGGTGGAATGCAGTTGTTTAGGTAGTCTCGGCATTCTTCTACGTCCCTCATTCTAGAAGTGGTAGTTATCTTCCACTCAGGGTTATAGTGTATGGGGAGCCGGACGCCGGTATCTCCTGTGAGGCTGTGGGGGTACCTTCCTCAAAGGTTGGGCCAGATTTGGTCGTTGCAGCATGCAGGACAGGTTCCTTCTCTTTCCTCGCCCCTTGGACGGGTGCTGCACCAGCTTGTTCATCCTTGAAACAAAAAATAACACACATTAATATTATTACGGAAGGACGTACATTTTACTTGGAAGACAGAAGTAATGACAAAACATGTGCGGAGGACTTACATGTTGGTTTTCTCTAGCTCTGATGTAGTGGGAGGCACCTGAGTGACCGGCTCCACAACTGGTAGCGGCACGCCCTGAGCTATGGGAGCACCCTGCGCCGTCCTGGAGACTTGGTTTGTGCTCTCACCAGATTGGTAGAGGGGGTGATCCTTGTGAAGTCTCTTTGCGGGGGTATTGTGTTCCCCGATCACGGCCTCAATAGCTCTCTTTACCCGCTTATTCTTTCTACGGGTGCGCTTGGGGATGGGTTGGGGTTCTTCCTCTTCCACCTCTTCTACTCGTTGCACCTCCTCCTCATCATCGCCCAACATTTGGCGGAGGCTAGAGGTAGTTTTCTCTATGTTATCACCTTGCTCCTCCTCATGGGCAGGGGTGGCAGTCTTCGGCGGGGAGGAGGGCCCAGCTTCATTCTCCAGCATCAGAGTGTCCCCATCTTCGTTGGCAAAGTCTTCGGAAGACTTTAAATTTGTTGTCTCTTCTTCATCAGATTGGGGGTCAGGTACGGCCGTTAGGGCAATGGTCACATCTCTGGTATGCTCAAGAAGGGGTACCTCGTTTTCTCGTCTGGGGCGTGCTCCCTCTGGTATGGTCTTGGGATCTCCCTGGCGTAGGACTCCAAAGAAGTTCATTTCTGTAAAAAAAAAGTATGTTAGTTATGGACAACGGTTTTATATATGTTTAAGAGTGCGGATACTATACCTACCTTCACCACGCCTTCTCCAAAATACAGGGTATCTGTTTGATGGCCCAAAGTAGTTGCGGCTTATCCCTAGCAGGCATAGGAACAACTCGGGTAGATTCCTATGAAACCCTGTCCTATTCCTATCTATTTCTTGGGCGTGTTGTGCGTTATATGTACCGGCCCGAAGAGGAGGGTCAGGGGATAGTCTATCTCTAAATGCAAACTCAGTCGGCCAAACTACTGCATCAATCAAAAAGTAGTGGTCGTACCAGTTTTTCAACGAGTCCATAGTTTATTATGGGCTGTGGGGCTGGTTGGGGATCGTTTCTTAAACGAAAGCCATCCATTCACTAAAATGGGGGTATAGAACACTCTAAATAACTCTACGGTTAGGGGAATGCTTCGTGCACGGCATAGGATTTCAAACTGGCTAATCTTACACGCGCCTATACATTCTAACTGGGTGATATGCACATCATAGTAACCTAGTAGATCCATGAGGAATCTGGTAAAAGGAATGCGGTAATTGGTCACGTCAAAGAGACGAGTGTATAAGCCAATCTTTCCCTGGGGTGCCTCAGTTATGAGGTCCCTTGCACCAGGAAGAGAGGGATGAAGGTTGCTAGGAATGAAGAAATCAGAGCAAAAGTGCCCTTGTTTCTCTTCTGTCATTATGTTTAGCACGGATCCGATAGAAGGGTTGTTTCTATGAGCCATTATTAATTAAATTAAGATGAGGGCGTGGTATTCTAACCTGTGTAAGATAGGATCCGTGTGAAAGAAGGTGGAGGCAAGGAAGAAAGCGTTAATTGAAAAAATTGGAAAAAGACTGTGTGTCACACACATCCATATGGGCAACCTATTTATAGGGTTGCCTCGTTGGTCATGGTTCGTTCGATTCATGACACGTGTCTTCCACTAACCAAAATCATGTGTTTGGGAAGTAAGTGGCAAGTGAAAAGTCAGGTGGGGCCCACGGGTCACTTCTGACTCAGGAGATTGCGTCGCTCGAGGTACTGACTGTTTGCACTTTGTCAGTCAAGATGGCAGATGAACAGTTAATTGTGTCGGGATATGCGGTCATACGTAAGACCATATTCAATGTTTCATTTAATTTGTCTCGGTCGTCACGAGCGGCTGGTGTACTATAGGAATAAACTTCCTAACAAAGTTGCTACGTGCGGCCGAAATATGTTTTTTTATCCATTTCAACATTTCAAAATGTTCTTTCCTTGGTACGTCCGATGGGGCATCTTGTTAGTATAGATATTCCACCTACGGTTGTAACAACTAGACTGGGGGGACATGATGACGTATAGTCCCCATCCAGGTCATGAACCCGGCCTATGGGTACTACCCGTATCTAACCCATCACGAATGGGTTGGGTTAATCAGTTAAGCTTATGGGCTTGAATGAACAGTGGCCGCATAAAGTATGTGCGACCCACGGCCCGATACAGCCGGGACAGGGTTAGACAGAATCACAATCTTATTAGGGTTGGGATTCACCCTAAAGTATAAGATATACAGTAACCATAATTAGAAGATAACAATCAAGCTAATTATGGTGGTTACCCTATACTTGGGGCCGAAGTAAACAGTGGGCCCATTAGGGTTTCACTGCCTATATAAGGAACCCCCAAGGGTTCCACAAAGGTATTACATTCTCCATACTCTAATCTCACAATCCGATTCTTAACCCTAATCGATTACTTACTCTCACGCGCGGAGTCTAATCGTGGGATACATTCACACAGTAAGCTTAACACGTGTTGCTTTAGTGTGCAGGATCTCAGCAAGACTATTTGTAAAACATGCATGCTTTTACCATGAATAGTACCCTTATGATAGTACGTACATGATTAGAACTTTCCTTTTATAACATGTTTACGTTTCACGAACAAGAATTACAAGTATTACGTACGTGTTATAACACGATAAGTATTTATTACGTATTAACACACGATAATTATTTCAATAATAATTATAATCACGAATATACGAACATGAAATCATGAACATAAATTAGTCACGAGCTAATATTACGTATGTATGTATATTTATTACGATCACGAATAAATATATTTAGTCACGAACGATAACTAATTAAATCACGTAAAATACGAACATGAGAACACACTTATTATTTAGACACGGAAAATGTTCGGGTTACCCCCATGTGGGCCCCATACCCGCGGCTACATCAAGACCAAGGGCCAAGCCCATTGTTTTTTACTAAACAAGAAAAAGGAGAAATTATTTTCATAAATCAAGAATTTAGAAAATACAAGAAACCCTAAAAATATTTTTCTCCTTTCTCCTTTGCTCTTTGGCCGCCGGGTATACATCACACCAAGGGTGTGACTGGTTAATTTTTGTGTTTGATTTATTGCAAGTATTGTTAGTGTGTTCATCCTTCTTGACTCACGTGATCGGTATAAACTCTAAACCTCTTTTCTTTATGTTTTTGATTTTATAAATCGCATGAAATCATGAATGTTTTTAATAACAAATTAAAAACGAGTAAACACATGTTATTTAATCATGGGGTAAGTTAAATAAATGGTTAAGGGGTGTTTGTTTGTTGGTCGACGCATAACCGAGCCCCAAGGGGGGTCTCGGCTTGATTTTTCTCGCACCAACCGAGACCTTATGGTCTCGGTGTGGTGGTTGTGTGTCACGGCAGCAGGAAAAGGGGAGACCCCGACCTCGGTCGGGGCATGATGGTGCTCGGGTAGCCCACGGTAGCAAGGGGACACCGGCTAGCCGGTGGGAAACCTTGGCTAGCCGGCGGCTAGGTTGACCTAGGGTGTATTGGGTCCGGTTCACGGGTTAAAACACGGGTCCGGTTCACACATGTTTAGAATAAAACACGGTCCGGTTCATGAGTTATTTTTAGAAGGTTAAATATTTTTACAAGTTATAACTTTTTTTACAAGACTTAAATTAAATTAATTAAAAACATGAACATGATTAATTTAATTTACATGACTTAGGTTATTAATTTTATTATTAATACATGAATTATAACCTAAGTATTTTTCCATTTAATTAGACTATATAATTAATTAATTATTAAAATCATGACCTATAATTAATTAATTTACATGACTTAGGTTATATTATTAATAGATAATAATACATGTTTTAACCTAAGTGTTTATTTTTACCTTTATTTAATTAAATCATGTTATATTTAATTAAATACTTTAACCTATAGTTTGTTTAATTCACATGAAATAATTAATAAACTATTCTATTAATTACATGACTTAGAATATTAATCAGTAAACACTTAAGCTTATATAATTAGCTTAATTATCCAGCTTATATCTAATTATGGAAACTGATAGGTGTGTAAACACCCATCCTTTTACCACTTAATTCTGGCTAAAACGAGACCAAAACACGTATTTAATATCATTTGTTTGGAATTATGCGTGGTTTTTGTGTTTATTGTGTTTTCAGAGCCAACCGGATAAATATTGAAGAAAACATGGGATTGCACGGGTTTTACTGAAGAAAAAGACTCAAGATAAAGTCTATTGTCCAAGAGATGCAAAAGATTTGAAGTCGCTGGGCCTATTCGAAGATTTATCGAAGAAAAGGACCAAAGATGGAAGATTTATATAAGTCGAAGAAACTCAAGTCTATTAAACGAAGAAATTAAAAGACGAGTTGAATTTAATCGACAACAAATCCCGAATCAGAATCGAAAACGGAAACTTTTCTGAAAAGACGAAAAGACACGAAGAACGGGAGAAAGCCCACTCACCAACCAAAGGAAACACCTATAAATAGGCCATCCCACACACATTTTAGAGCTAGCTAGTTTTTCTTTCTTCCTCCTTTTTCTTTCTCCTGGTTCGTTTAACACCATCACCACTAGGGTGATTGGTGATTTTTATTTTTAGTTCTTCAATCTTGTAATTTTAACCTTTGTTTCATCTTGTCAAAACATCCATCATTTAATACCAAGTTCTTGTTTAATCTTTCCAATTAACCTTGTTCATCTTCATCTTTATCTTCAAGTTCTTAAGTTTTATTTTTCTTGATTTGATCTTCAAAAGTTGTTTGGATTTGTGTTTTTGTTAATGGGATTTGTTACTTGTATTGTCTAAATGATTTGTGTTTAATTTGGTAAAATCTTTTTAAGTGTTTGATTTGATTTTGATTAATTTTGTGTCCCGTGTTCTTCGCTTTTACTGCTACTGTAACTGGTTTCCAGATCTTCCGAATCAGCCAAAAAGTTCCGAATGAGTCCTTCATTCGGAAACTTCCGAACCAAGCACTAAGTTCCGAATCAACAGGAAAACTTCCGAATCAAGCTTTCATCCGGAAAGTTCCGGATCAGTCATAAAGTTCCCAACCAAGCCCTTCATTCGGAAGTTTAAAACTTCCGAACCAGTGACTTCCGGACGAAGCAAAAGTTCCGAATCAACATTTTCATTCGGAAAGTTCCGAATCAAGCTGAAGGTTCCGAATCAGAAACTTCCGATCCAGCAAGTTCCGAATGAATATGTTCCGAATGAACATGTTCCGAATGAATGAATAGTTACTTCCGAATCAGTTAGTTCCGAATCAAGGTTTAAAGTTCCGGATCAGTTATTTTTGGGTATTTTTAAGTTACGGTTTTACTGTTGATGTTTTACTATTTCCCTGCTCATATTTCACTATTTACATTTTAACTTTAATTTTAATCTGAACTTTAAATTTTCAACCAAGTTTTTGTTAAATCTTAATTAAAGTAATTGCCTTTGATTTAAACTTTCATTTCACTTCTTATTAGAATAGAAAACCAAACCCCTTTATTTAGTAACCAAGAACAATCATTCCACTTAAAACCTAGATCAATTCGAGAGGATATCGAGACATAAAATTGAACCCATTGAAAATGCTTGTATCAAATGGCGCCGCTGCCGGCTCTTCTCGTTAAGATCAAAAGTTTTTTGTAGAACTTGGATTTTGGGATCCGTTCCCCGTGAACGTTACTTTTTCCTAAAAATTTTCAAAAACACTATAAAATATAAAATTTTCAAAAATCCTAAAAAATAAAAAACAATAAAAACCAAAAATATTTTTGCTTTGTTCTTCTTTGTTCATTCTTTTGCAGGTGTATGCGCACTCGATCCACGTCTTATCAAGAGCCCGAGCCTCTCGATAACTTAGACATGGCTGGTGTCCAAAACAACAATAACATACCACCTCCGAACAACAATAATAACAACAACAATCCACCTTTCAACAACATGAATAACAACAACAATGAGCACCTTCCGGATAATCGCCCAATGATTGAATTGCTGCAAGCTCATGTTGATGGCAACACGGATCCAATTGTTATACCACCAATTGCCGCCAACAATTTCGAGCTCAAGTCAGGCTTTATCCAGATGGTCTCAGCTCAACCGTTCTTGGGACGCACCATTGATGACCCACACGACCATATCAAGAGATTTCTACAACTCACCAACACGGTCAAGTTCAATGGAGTTTCACAAGAAGTGATAAGGTTACAACTTTTTCCCTTTTCTTTAGAGGGACAAGCCCGGCATTGGCTTGCTAAGGAACCGCCACAGAGTATTCTCTCGTGGACGGATTTGGAAACAAAGTTTATCAACTACTTTTTTCCACCCTCTCGTACTACCGCTTTGCGGAATGAGATTATAAACTTTGAACAAAAGTACGATGAGTCATTCAGTGAATCTTGGGATCGTTTTAAAGATCTTTTAAGAAAATGCCCACAACATGGTTTTACCAAAGTACATCAAATAAATACTTTTTACAATGGTTTAAGCATGAGTGACCAAGATTCACTGAATAGTGCCTCGGGGGGTAATTTATTGGCTAAGACTTCCAATGCTGCTTGGGATATCATTGAGAACAAGTCTCGTGTGCAAACCAAGAGTGTTAGGACCAATGTTGCTAGTGCTAGCACTAATGACAGCGACAAGCGACTTGACAAAATCACTACGCTTCTTGAATCGCTTGTCACCCACACCGTCAGCAACAACAACAGCAACAACGCCAAAAATGCACAAGTGAACGTTGTCAGCCAACCTTGTGAGATATGCGGTGGTCCCCATTCTTACACAACTTGTACCGCCACCCAAGATTACCCTGCTGAGAATGTGAATGCGGCATATGGCACCTACCAACAACCTGCTTATCAAGCTAGACCTCAAGGTGACCGTAACTTGCTTAGCTACCGCAGCAACAACTATCTTTCACCACCTGGCTTTCCTCCAACCAACCCAAACCAACAACAAAACCTTAACCGCCCTACTCAACAACAACAACAACCTCGACAACCATACGTCCCACCTCACAAGCAGCAACAACCACCTCAACATAACAATCAAATCTACCAACAACCTGCTTACCAACCACCTGCATACAATGCTCCTTCCAACCAATCCAACACTGCACTACACCAAGAGGTCGCCACCTATATGAGGACCAATGATGTGATAGTGGGAAATCTCCAAGAGGAAGTGCGCAATTTGAAGGCAGACTTGGTCAAGCAAGGAAATGATTTGCGAGCTGATATGAGAAACACGTTGGATAGCCAGACTAACGATCTAAGGAACATGATGGCTAGTTTTTTCCAAAGTAGTCAACCCTCTTCTTCGGGTACTCTACCGAGTAACACCGTTGCGAATCCAAGAGGGGAGATGAAAGCAATCACCACTCGAAGTGGCAAAGGTACCAAGGAACCCGAGCTTCCTATACCGCCACCGGTGGTTGTGACTAAGGAGATCGAGTCACCTGCTCCCATTCCTCATCCTTCTCCTTCCCCAATTTCTCCACCTCTTCTTTCTACCCCTCCTCCACCCGTGGTTGTGAGTGATCCTATACTCCCAAAGACTTCCTCTTCTTCCAATATACCTTATCCTTCTAGGTTGAGGAAAGAGAAGCAAAAGAGCAAGGATGATATTCAGGTTTCTAACTTTCTTAAAATGTTTAAACAACTGAATTTCAATATCTCCTTCGCTGAGGCTCTCGCTCACATGCCCAAATACGCCAAAATGTTTAAAGACCTGCTGAGCGACAAGGAAAAGCTCCTCGACATTGCTAACACCCAACTTAATGAGAACTGCTCCGCAGTGCTCTTAAGGAAATTACCAACCAAGCTTGGTGATCCGGGTCGTTTTCTTATCCCTTGCAATTTCCCGGGAGTAGAGAATTGCATGGCCCTAGCTGATTTAGGTGCCAGTATTAATCTCATGCCTCTAAGTGTTTGGAAGCAATTATCTCTCCCAGAGCTAGTCCCCACTAAAATGACTTTGGAATTAGCCAACCGTACGGTTGCTTATCCAGTGGGGATAGCCGAAGATGTCATTGTAGGAGTCGACAAATTCACCTTCCCTGCTGATTTTGTTGTCGTCGACTACGAGATGGACCCCCGTGTGCCACTTATTGTTGGTCGTCCATTCTTGAGGACCGGTCGCACTCTCATTGATGTTGAAGCCGGAGAGCTTATCATGAGAGTGGGTGACGACAAAGTAGTCTTCAACATGGGAAAGTTGTCTAAACAGCCTTATTCATATGAGAGCGTTAATTGTATTGACGTTCTTGATGAGGCTTGTGAAGAACACTTTAATGATGCTTGCAAAAGTATTCCTACCTCTCTTCCCACTGTTGAGACCGTGTCCTCTATTGATTCATCGTTGTCTCTATTTGGAGATAGTGATTTATTCTGGAACAATCTTGAAGCTACCATGGGAGATGCGAATTTAGCTACTAATGATTCTCCCACCGAGGGGGATGAAGACATGAGTTTCTTTGACAATCTTCTCACTGAAGACAATCCTTCACCTCCATCTCCCACGGTTATTGCTATCGATGCCACGACTTTGAAAACGCCTCCCGTCGAAAATCCTCCGGATTTGGAACTTAAGGAGTTGCCGCCTCATCTCGAGTACGTGTTCCTGGACGACAACAAGAAATCGCCCGTCATTATTGCGAAGGATTTGAAAGATGAAGAGAAGACTCGTCTAGTTGCTGTGTTGAAGGAGCATAAGAAGGCTATTGCTTGGAAAATCTCGGATATTCGTGGAATTGATCCTCACTTCTGCACGCACAAAATTCTCATGGAGGACGACTTCAAGCCCACTATTCAAAGCCAACGAAGGGTGAATCCAAAAATTCATGAAGTCATCAAAACAGAGGTTATCAAACTTCTTGATGCGGGTATGATTTACCCTATTTCGGATTCACCGTGGGTTAGTCCAATCCATTGTGTGCCCAAGAAGGGCGGAATAACCGTTGTTCGCAATTAACACAACGAGTTGATTCCCACTCGTCTCGTTAATGGGTGGAGAGTTTGTATAGACTACCGCAAACTCAATGATGCCACGAGAAAGGATCATTTCCCTCTACCTTTCATGGACCAAATGCTTGAACGATTAGTCGGTAATGAATATTACTGCTTTTTGGATGGTTTCTCGGGTTATTTTCAAATACCCATCGATCCCCAAGATCAAGAGAAGACTACATTCACTTGTCCCTACGGCACTTTCGCTTACAAACGAATGCCTTTTGGCTTATGTAATGCGCCCGGGACTTTCCAACGGTGTATGTTAGCTATCTTCCATGACATGGTTGAACAAACCATGGAAGTCTTCATGGATGATTTCTCGGTCTTCGGGGACTCCTTCTCTGCTTGCCTTGCCAATTTAGAACGTATGCTAAAGCGGTGCGAAGACACTCGCCTTGTTCTAAATTGGGAAAAATGCCATTTTATGGTAAAAGAAGGCGTCGTGCTTGGACATAAGATTTCGAAAGCCGGTCTTGAAGTAGACCGTGCTAAAGTTGATGTTATAGCAAAGTTGCCTCCACCTTCCACTGTGAAGGGTGTAAGAAGTTTCTTGGGTCATGCGGGCTTCTACCGCCGATTTATCAAAGTCTTTTCTCAAATCGCTCGCCCGATGACCCACCTCTTAGAGAAAGATACTCCTTTTATCTTCTCTAAAGAGTGTCTTGAAGCCTTCAACTCGCTTAAGGATAAGCTAACTAAAGCACCCGTCTTAGTTACCCCTAATTGGGAGCTGCCTTTTGAGTTGATGTGCGATGCTAGTGATTTTGCTATTGGAGCGGTTCTTGGACAAAGAGTGAACAAACACTTCCAACCGATCCATTACGCTAGCAAGACAATGACTGGGGCACAATTGCATTATACGACAACCGAGAAAGAGCTTTTAGCCGTTGTCTATGCTTTTGAAAAATTCCGCCCCTATCTTGTCCTTTCTACCACCATTGTGTATACCGATCATTCCGCGTTGAAGTACTTGTTGACAAAGCAAGATTCCAAACCAAGACTTCTTCGCTGGGTTTTGCTGCTCCAGGAATTTAAAATCGAAATCCGCGATAAAAAAGGAGCAGAAAACTTAGCCGCGGACCATCTTAGTAGACTTGAGGATCCATACCAAGGGGATCATCCGACCAAAGAAATCAATGATTCTTTTCCCTTGGAGACCTTAATGTCTATAAACTCGAAGCCGAATGAAACCCCGTGGTTTGCGGACTTTGCAAACTACTTGGCGGGTGGCATTCTCAAGGAAGGGTTGACGTCCCAGCAAAAGAAGAAGTTCTTTACCGACATCAAGACTTACTTTTGGGACGACCCTTACCTATTCAAACAATGTGCTGACCTGATAATTCGCCGATGTGTTGATGGACCGGCAGCGTCGGACATCCTTGATGCTTGCCATAAAGGACCCACCGGTGGTCACTTTGGTCCCAACTACACCGCTAAGAAAGTGTTTGATTCGGGATTTTATTGGCCCTCCATATACCGTGACGCTCACAATATGGTTAAGCAATGTGATGTTTGCCAAAAGCAAGGCAAAATCACACATAAAGACGAGATGCCTCAAAATTTTATTCAAGAATGTGAAATTTTTGATGTTTGGGGTATCGACTTTATGGGGCCATTCCCGTCGTCTAAAGGAAACAAATACATCCTTGTAGCCGTTGACTACGTTTCGAAGTGGGTTGAAGCCAAAGCTTTGCCTACTAATGACGCAAGGGTGGTTTGTAACTTTTTGAAGGCTCTATTCGCTAGATTCGGTGTGCCTCGCGCCATTATTAGTGATCGTGGGACTCATTTCTGCAATGACCAATTTGCTCGAGTCATGGCTAAGTACGGTGTAAATCATCGTCTTTCCACAGCCTACCACCCACAAACTAATGGCCAGGCTGAAATATCAAACCGAGGGCTGAAGCGAATTCTTGAAAGGACTGTGGGAGAGCATCGTGCCTCATGGGCTGATAAACTCGATGATGCTTTGTGGGCTTTCCGTACTGCTTACAAGACCCCGATCGGCTGTACGCCTTATCGTCTTGTGTACGGGAAAGCGTGCCACCTCCCCATTGAGTTGGAGCACAAGGCTTATTGGGCCTTGAAGTGGGCTAATTTTGATATAAACAAAGCCGGTGACCTACGCAAGATCCAACTCAATGAGCTGAATGAACTCCGTAATGAGGCTTATGAAAATTCTTTGATCTATAAGGAAAGAACTAAGCTCATTCACGACTCCAAGATCAAAAACCGAGAGTTCCATGTTGGAGACAAAGTCTTACTTTTTAACTCTCGGTTGAAAATCTTTTCGGGAAAGCTCAAATCTCGTTGGTCCGGCCCATTCACCATTGCCCAAATTTTTCCATATGGTACTCTCGAGCTTGCTCAACCTAATGGACCAAATTTTAAGGTGAATGGCCAACGAGTGAAGTTGTACTGTGGTGAGGACACCTCTAAGGAGGTGATTCCATCCCTCACCACGTTCCCCATGAACTAATTTTGGGTCGAGTCAGGCTCGTGACTCGGTTATCAAAAACAAGCGCTCCTCGGGAGGCAGCCCGAGTATCTATCCTTGTATGTTTTAATCCCCTAAGTGTAGGGGGACTTCTATATGTGTTTGCCTTTGTGTGGTGATGTGATTACAGGGATATGTGCACTCTTGGAATCTTTGAAGAACCGTGCTCCCGTGTTTATCCGAAATCCGGTTCTATCTCTCAACTATCGTGATTCAATTTTCTTCATACTCACATTTGAAATTGATCACTTTAGTCGTCTCTTCCTTAACTTGAGTTAACCAACGTGCACAATGTCATAAGTGTAGGGGAACCTTTTCCCACATGCTTAAACATTGAGGACAATGTTTATCTTAAGTGTAGGGGGGACTTCTATCGAAGTTTTAAGTGGACTTTTCCATGAAAATGCCTTCAATTAACCGGAAAATCCTATTTTTCAGCATTTTTCAAATTTTTTATTAACTTTGGCCATTTAGTCGTAATTTTTAAATTTTCATCGTTGCTTTCATATGTATATATCCCGCAATAAAGTCAAAAATATTAATAAAGTGGTGTAGCTAGTTTAGAAGTTTTTGACATATTAGGCCCGTTGCGTTTATTTTGACTCAACCCGAATAGACTTATCCAAGTTTATTCTAGCTAGTATCCTTAACCATGTAGACCTTAATTGGTTTATTAGGCTAAGTGTCCACGAGTCTCATTACTTGAGATTTTAAATTGTGGAGGACGAGAAATGATAGAGTCAATTATAAGTCGGTATTCTTGCGCAAGCTCACTTGGTGTAATTATTTGCCTATTCTCCCATCACTTGCTAATAATTTATCTGCAATAAGTAAGGTCTTACGATTTGAAAAGTTACTTAGCTTCTAGCCCAAGATCGTTTAAAAGTTGCTCGGTAATGATAAGAGTTCATAGCCAAGGCATAACTTATGAAGCGGGGCGCGAAGATTGGCGAGTCCGAAAAGGCCCTAACAAGGCATGAGGATTCAATTTTATTGCTGAAGATCCAAAGTTATGTGAAAAGCATTATTCCTAAAGTCAATATGAAGGATCAAGACTCACGACGAAAAGCAATCAACTCCCATAAAGATCATGGAGAAGTCTATCCGAAAAGACCCTAACAAGGTATGAGGATAAATAGATCCAAGTCCGAAAAGGAGGCGGATCGTTGTATCTCAAAATCCCAATTAGAGATTGAAGAAATAATCATGAAGTCGTGGTCAACAAAGTTGGAGAACCCCTCAAAAGTCTCCAAGTGAAGAAACTCTATTATGATGAGAAGACCATTATCTCAAGAACGTCTCTCGAAGATATGAAGTATGAAGCACATGCCAAATATCGGCCCGAGAAAGGTCTCAAATCGTGAACCAAGTTATGCCAAGATATGAACTTTTTGATATCCCGAGAAGCAGTTTTAAGAGATTTTGTCCTTTAGCTAACTATTGATCAAATCGTCCTACTTTGCTTTCAGCCCTAATAAACTATCGAAATAAGTCCAAAAATGCATCTTCATGATCATTCTAAGACAAAAATAAAATATAAGAGATACACCTAGGAATAAGGGAGTTTAAGCATTTAATTAAGCCATGTGTGTAAGTGTTTGAATTGCTAACTTATAATAACAATGATCTCGTTTTTAAGCTTAGTTTGGGGAACGTGAAACTTGAGGGTGATAAATTTTCGCAGCACCAAAGCCCTAATGTAAGTCATCGATTTCTCTACAAGTTATTTCCATGTAGCTATTTTCACGTGAAAATGGTTTTCTATCCCTTTGTTATCTTTGAAGTTTTACTTCTTTAATTTTTGTTTAGTAGAATTTTAAATAAGGCCAAGGTTGACTAATTATGAGAAAAGTGTAAGCTTGCTTTATCACTAAGCATTGCATGAGGGCATGGCAATGGTTAAGTGTAGGGGATTTGATAGGTGTGTAAACACCCATCCTTTTACCACTTAATTCTGGCTAAAACGAGACCAAAACACGTATTTAATATCATTTGTTTGGAATTATGCGTGGTTTTTGTGTTTATTGTGTTTTCAGAGCCAACCGGATAAATATTGAAGAAAACATGGGATTGCACGGGTTTTACTGAAGAAAAAGACTCAAGATAAAGTCTATTGTCCAAGAGATGCAAAAGATTTGAAGTCGCTGGGCCTATTCGAAGATTTATCGAAGAAAAGGACCAAAGATGGAAGATTTATATAAGTCGAAGAAACTCAAGTCTATTAAACGAAGAAATTAAAAGACGAGTTGAATTTAATCGACAACAAATCCCGAATCAGAATCGAAAACGGAAACTTTTCTGAAAAGACGAAAAGACACGAAGAACGGGAGAAAGCCCACTCACCAACCAAAGGAAACACCTATAAATAGGCCATCCCACACACATTTTAGAGCTAGCTAGTTTTTCTTTCTTCCTCCTTTTTCTTTCTCCTGGTTCGTTTAACACCATCACCACTAGGGTGATTGGTGATTTTTATTTTTAGTTCTTCAATCTTGTAATTTTAACCTTTGTTTCATCTTGTCAAAACATCCATCATTTAATACCAAGTTCTTGTTTAATCTTTCCAATTAACCTTGTTCATCTTCATCTTTATCTTCAAGTTCTTAAGTTTTATTTTTCTTGATTTGATCTTCAAAAGTTGTTTGGATTTGTGTTTTTGTTAGTGGGATTTGTTACTTGTATTGTCTAAATGATTTGTGTTTAATTTGGTAAAATCTTTTTAAGTGTTTGATTTGATTTTGATTAATTTTGTGTCCCGTGTTCTTCGCTTTTACTGCTACTGTAACTGGTTTCCAGATCTTCCGAATCAGCCAAAAAGTTCCGAATGAGTCCTTCATTCGGAAACTTCCGAACCAAGCACTAAGTTCCGAATCAACAGGAAAACTTCCGAATCAAGCTTTCATCCGGAAAGTTCCGGATCAGTCATAAAGTTCCGAACCAAGCCCTTCATTCGGAAGTTTAAAACTTCCGAACCAGTGACTTCCGGACGAAGCAAAAGTTCCGAATCAACATTTTCATTCGGAAAGTTCCGAATCAAGCTGAAGGTTCCGAATCAGAAACTTCCGATCCAGCAAGTTCCGAATGAATATGTTCCGAATGAACATGTTCCGAATGAATGAATAGTTACTTCCGAATCAGTTAGTTCCGAATCAAGGTTTAAAGTTCCGGATCAGTTATTTTTGGGTATTTTTAAGTTACTGTTTTACTGTTGATGTTTTACTATTTCCCTGCTCATATTTTACTATTTACATTTTAACTTTAATTTTAATCTGAACTTTAAATTTTCAACCAAGTTTTTGTTAAATCTTAATTAAAGTAATTGCCTTTGATTTAAACTTTCATTTCACTTCTTATTAGAATAGAAAACCAAACCCCTTTATTTAGTAACCAAGAACAATCATTCCACTTAAAACCTAGATCAATTCGAGAGGATATCGAGACATAAAATTGAACCCATTGAAAATGCTTGTATCAGAAACTTTCTATTTTTAGAAACTTACTTAATTAAGGCAGCTAATCTATTTATGGAAACTTTCTATTTTTAGAAACTTATCTATATTAAGCAGTAAATCTATTTTTGGAAACTTTCTATTTTTGGAAACTTTCTATTTTTGGAAACTTTCTATTTTTGTAACTTTCTATTTTTGGAAACTTTTTATTTTTGGAAACCTGCTATTTTTAGAAAGTTACTTATTATTACACAACAAGTATAATAATACATGAAATACAAGTAATACTTAATCAGAATAGACAGAATATATGATAAACACCGTATAAAGCTTAAATCAGTAAAACATGACATGAACATATAAAACAAGCTAAGACATGATATAAAACCAGTACCTACTCAGTAATCAGATACTTATACACGTATGTATTTATGTAGCATTAGTGATACCGAAGTAGGACTCTCTTCCGTTCATCTTCTTCGTTCACTGGACACTAGGTACGGATTCTCCATCCTTTCAATATGGACATTCTTCCTTATTAGGATTTCCCCGTATGAAGCCAATTGTTTTCCCCAGTATATGTTTTATATGTTTTTGAATTGGTTATGTTTAATTAGAATACCTAAAGCCATATACATGCATGACAAGTTTCACCTAGTTATGGAGGTACCATAATCATAACACTGGAGGCACCAGTGTTATGACTTCACCATGGCGGAGTGATAGCTCATGGCGTCCCTTTCAGATTTTGGCCATATTATTATTATCAGGTGGGGCGTATGGGTGCATCCTAGTTTACATGGTTTCAGCAGATTATTTAGTGTGATTGTGGTGTGTGCCTTGCATCCTTCACAAGGAGCTGATCCCTCATACCCAAAACCAGTATATTAAATTAGAGGCAGCCCCTCTAATTTTCATGACGAGGTCACCCCTCTAAGTATTCATGCACGTTAAGATTTCATGACCTATATTGACTAATGGTAAATATGTTAAACAGTGTTTACAACATAAACATAAGGCTTTTCAAACTATAAAACCAGTTTTACTAAGATATAATCAGGTTATCCAGGACTTAGTCTTTTCCGCTGCTTCATGTTTATATGCTTATATTATTCATGCTATACTTGTATATCCGTGCACTGAGCGTATTGCTCAGCCGTTTTCCTTTTCATGTTCCCAAAACGGCAGGTACTTAGGGACGCTTGTAGACTTTAAGCGTACGTGCATATGGATTGGAAGCTTCCTAGCCTTCTTTACTTTATGCATTTCTGTATACTTTGATACTCATTTCCATGGACATTGTTTAGTCCTTTCATTCACAGTACTTATGTTTGTGTGTGATGATTTCTACTTTTGGGGTAACGATGTTTGATTCCGGTATTTCCTTTATGGGCATGTAATGTTTAGACATTTATCTTTGTATGCTTTGATGATACGCCATAATCACGCGTGACATTCCATTTATCAAAATGGGGTGTTACAATTATGGTATCAGAGCCAGATTTCGACCTGTAGGCTCTCAAAACATGACCTGTGATTAGTGGGTAGTCACTATGGTCTTCCTAGAACTGACAGTCGTTTTTCATGCATTCATCATTTTCATGCATACATATATATATGTCATTATCGCAGGTTTATGACTAAGTAATGGTTGGTACAGGACTGACCCTATTTAGTCGCATGTGTTTTATCGAAACTTTTAAATTTGGGACCGACCCATAGGCGTCCCCTCTCCATGTCTTTTGTTTTGGGTGAACTGACCATAGGCGTTTACTCTCGCGCATACAAAAGTTTTCATAAAACTGCATCATGCATTCATGTACTAGTTTTCCTGCATAAAATTTTTCTCATGATTTATTGGTATAAATTTCTTTTCATGTATATAGTTTATGTTTTAATCAGTTTAATCATGTATTTTATGTTATACTGTCAGATGGTTCTCACACGCGAGCAGGAACAACTCAATGCAGCAATCCAAGCTGCAATGCAAGTTATGCTTCCTCAGTTGAGGAACGAAATCAGGGCTGAGGTTCAGGCTGCCAACAATCAGCAGCATCACCCAGTACCTCCTCCTCCTCCTCCAACTACATTGGCCACATGGTTGGAGAGATTCAATAAGCTCCGTCCTCGAGCTTTCGAGAGAACAGATAACCCCAATAAAGCTGAAAGCTGGTTGGCTCACATTGAGAAGATCTTCGATGCTATGGGCTGTGACCCCGTTTTCAAGTCGAGGTTGGCATGCTACCGGTTCGAAGGTGATGTGTTAGCATGGTGGATAGCACTGAAGCAGTCTGAGGGAGGTGATGATTGTGTGGCTGGTTTGACATGGGCTCAGTTCAGGGATAGGGTGATGGAGCAGTTCTTTCCCAAGGCTGAGCAAGACAAGGTGAAGAGAGAGTACAATGGGATCCGACAGAGAGCTAGGGAGAATAGCAACGAGTTCATGCAGCACTTTCTTCGCTTAGTTGGTTTCCTTGGTGCAGCAGCAGGTACTCCTGAAGAGCAAGCACACCACTTCAGGTGGGCTCTTCGTACATCGGTCGCAAACAACTTGGTGTGTGATACGTTCAACACGGTAGCACAAGTGGCCGATGCAACACGTAAGCTAGAGATGCTGCAGGAGAGAGATGAGTTCGGGGAAGTAGAGCGACCCGATAAGAGGTAAACATTCGTATTCAAGCAGTGACCAATCCATAATTTTTTAGTATATGTCAATATTTCATCTCTTTAAATGGTATCTTCCAGGCAGAAGACTAGGGACCGGTCTCAGCTGGCTACTTAGCAACAGCCTAATCAGCCCAAGGGAAACAGTCAGACTCACGACCGTTCTGCTACGGATAAGCGTGGCGGTAATGATAATTACAGTAACAACGCTGGACACTCCAACAGCAGTAGGTCCTTATACTTACGCATTTTCTTATGATTACATGTTATGATTCTTAATTCTGACACTATGCAAATCTTCTACCAGGAATCATGGTAACGGTAGGGACCAGAACCAGAGAGGTTCACAGCCTAACCGTCCAGCTATCACTAGTATTAAATCTTACGATTATCCGCATTGTCCTTTGTACCCTATTTTCATGTCTCATGTATAGTGTTTTTATCAGGTTCTCAGCCAGTCAGGACACCTGCTGGAGGATATACTCATCCTCTTTGCTCTACTTGCCACCGTAGGCACCCAGGGCCATGTCGCCGCGACAGTGACGCATGCTTCAAGTGTGGTCTTCCTGGCCATCGCATGAAGGATTACCACAAGGGCGAGATGGAGGGTACATCAGGACATGCTGATACCAAGCCGCCTCCTACTAGTGGACGCGTTTACACGACATCTCGCGATCAGGCCAACAAGTCTACAGGTACCATCACTGGAATCTTGTATATGTATGGTCAAGCTGCATGTGTTCGGTTTGATACGGGTGCTACTCACTCGGTCATTTCTACTGCTTATGCCAAGAATGTTAGGATACTCCCCATGCCACTAGAGAATATACTGAGTATTTCCACACCGTTGAGAGACTCTGTACGTATAACCCATGTGTACAAGAGCCTTCCCCTAGAGTTTGATGACAAGGTTCGTCCTGTTGACGCACTTTCACTGGACATGAATGATTTTGACATGATTTTGGGCATGGATTGGCTATCCAAGCATCATGCTACCATAGACTGCCATTCATATCGAGTCATCTTTGGTGATGTTAATGCACAAGAGTACATTCATAACGGGTTTGTACCCGGCAGGTATGTACAAATCATATCAACCCTGCAAGCACGTGCACTACTTTCACATGGTTGCGAGGGTTATCTAGCTACTATTCATGACATGGATGTTGAATCCCCATCAATTCAAGATTAGCCGATAGTGCCAGAATTTCCAGATGTATTTCCAGAAGAACATCCGGGCATACCGCCTGCACGTGAAGTAGAATTTAATATCGAGCTCATCCCAGGAGCTGAGCCAATTTCCAAGACTCCTTATCGCATGGCTCCCATAGATTAAAGGAGTTGAAGGATCAATTGCAAGAACTTCTGGAACGAGGCTTTATTCGATCGAGCACATCTCCATGGGGCGCACCGGTCTTATTCGTTAAGAAGAAGGACGAAAGTATGCGTCTTTGCATAGACTATCGTGAGCTCAACAAGATTACCATCAGGAATAGGTATCCACTACCACGTATAGACGATCTGTTTGACCAACTCCAAGGGGGCAAACATTTCTCCAAGATTGATCTAAGGTCAGGCTATCATCATCTACGGGTTAAGGAGCAGGACATCGCCAAGACTGCTTTCCGTACATGCTATGGCCACTACGAATTTGTAGTCATGTCATTTGGCCTTACCAATGCTCCAGCAGTGTTCATGGATTTGATGAACAAAATCTTCCATGAATTTCTGGACAACTTCGTCATTGTCTTCATCGATGACATCCTGATTTTCTCTAAGTCCAAGGAGGAACACGAAGACCATCTTCGTACAATACTACAGATTCTTCGCCAGAAGCAGTTGTATGCTAAATTCTCCAAGTGTGAGTTCTGGTTAGACAAGGTGGCATTCTTAGGTCACATTGTATCAGTAGAAGGAATCACGATGGATCCAGCGAAGGTTGAGGCTATTACCAAATGGCCAAGGCCGACATCAGCGACTGAAGTCTGCAGCTTCCTAGGCTTAGCTGGTTATTACCGTAGGTTCGTGGAAAACTTTTCCCACCTGGCACTACCATTGACCAAACTGATGCGGAAAGGGGAGAAATTCGTCTGGACTTAAGTACGAGAGAAGAGCTTTGAAGACCTAAAGCAGAAGTTAGTATCTGCACCTATTCTTACTCTCCCATCCGGTACGGGTGGATTTCAAATCTACAGTGATGCATCGGGGAAGGGACGTGGCTGTGTTCTCATGCAACATGGGAAAGTGATCGTGTACGCTTCACGACAGCTTAAGCCTTATGAGGAAAATTACCCTACGCATGACTTGGAACTTGCAGCAGTCGTGTTTGCATTGAAGATATGGAGGCACTACTTGTATGGAGAATCATGTGACATTTTCATGGACCACAAGAGCTTGAAGTATATCTTCACTCAACGTGAATTGAACATGAGACAGAGGAGATGGTTAGAGCTGTTGAAGGATTATGATATTAATCTACAATATCATCCCGTCAAGGCGAATGTAGTGGCAGATGCACTTAGCAGAAAGTCCGGAATGATCAACGGCATTGAGATTGAGGAGGAAATCATAAGAGACTTGGAGCGACTAGACATAGAGATCATGGTAAGTGGACAATACTGTTACTGGGCTAATCTTAGAGTAGAACCCGAGTTACTCTCTAAGATCAAGGAAGCTCAGAAGGATGATGGAGAAATCTGGGCGATAATTCAGAATTTGGAGAAGTAGACAGAATTTCGAGTAGATGCAGATGGTATCTTATGGCAGGGCAAGAGACTTTATGTTCCTGATGATCAAGAACTCCAGGAAGCCTTGTTAGCTGAGGCTCATAGCTCCCCATTTTCTATCCATCCTGGTTCGACCAAGATGTACCATGACATCAAGCAGTACTTTTGGTGGAGTGGTATCAAACAAGATGTTGCTACTTACGTCTCTAAATGTCTTACCTGCCAACAGGTCAAGATCGAGCATCAGCGATCTGGCGGTCTTCTTCAACCGTTAGATATTCTAGAGTGGAAGTGGGACAAAATCACCATGGATTTTGTTACTGGTCTTCCGCCAACAAAGAGGAAGCACGATGAAATTTGGGTTATCGTTGATCGACTTACCAAATCAGCTCATTTCTTACCGATCCGCAAGGAAGATTCGGTCAGTAAACTCGCCGATACTTATAGAAGGGAGATCATGAGACTTCACTGTGCTCCATCCAGCATCGTCTTAGACAGAGATCCCCGATTCACTTCGCGATTCTAGAGAAGTCTGTAGAAAGCTTGGGGTACACAACTTAAGCTTAGCACGGCTTTTCATCCTCAAACAGACGGGTAGTCAGAGCGAATGATTCAGACATTGGAAGACATGTTGAGGTCATGTGCGTTGGAATGGACGGGTGATTGGCACGATTACATCTGTTTGGTGGAGTTTGCATACAACAACAGTTGGCACGCAAGTATCAAGTGTGCACCTTTCGAGATGTTGTATGGCAGGAAGTGTCGCGCCCCAATCTGCTGGGATCTGGTTGGTGAGCGAACACTTAAAGGACCAGAATTCATAGAGTTGACTAATGAGAAGGTCGCAGTAGCTAAGCAGAAACTGCAAGAAGCACGGTCACGTCAGAAGAATTATGCAGACAAGCATCGTAGGGACTTACATTTTAACGTAGGAGATCACGTTTTCCTTAAGGTTTAGCCGGCAATTGGTGTTAGACATTTTGGAATCAAAGGGAAGCTCAGTCCTCGATTCATCGGCCCGTTTGATATTATTGAACGAGTCGGTGAGATATCTTACCGTTTAGCGTTACCTCCGCAGCTTTATGATGTTCACAATGTTTTCCATGTGTCCTTACTCAGAGGGTACCAGTATCATCCCCTTCACATGGTTCAGTATCCACTAGAACAGATTCGTGAAGATCTCACTTTCATAGAAGAACCCGAACGAGTTCTTGACAGACAAGAACGAGTCATGAGAAGGAAGACGATTCCATTCGTCAAAATCCTTTGGAGGGATCATACCGAGCGGGAAGCTACTTGGGAAACAGAGGATTCTATCCAGGCTTCTTACCCTCAGTTCATATTTTGAATTCGGGTATGTTCTTCTTTTCCAGTTTACTTTATCTATAATTCGGGGACGAATTATTCTTTTTAGGGGGGAAGAGTTGTAAAACCCGCATGATTTTACCGTGAATAGTACCCTTATGATAGTACGTACATGATTAGAACTTTCCTTTTATAACATGTTTACGTTTCACGAACAAGAATTACAAGTATTACGTACGTGTTATAACACGATAAGTATTTATTACGTATTAACACACGATAATTATTTCAATAATAATTATAATCACGAACATACGAACATGAAATCATGAACGTAAATTGATCACGAGCTAATATTACGTATGTATGTATATTTATTACGATCACGAATAAATATATTCGGTCATGAACGATAACTAATTAAATCACGTAAAACACGAACATGAGAACACACTTATTATTTAGACACGGAAAATGTTCGGGTTACCCCCATGTGGGCCCCATACCCGCGGCTACATCAAGACCAAGGGCCAAGCCCATTGTTTTTACTAAACAAGAAAAAGGAGAAATTATTTTCATAAATCATGAATTTAGAAAATACAAGAAACCCTAAAAATCTTTTTCTCCTTTCTCCTTTGCTCTTTGGCCGCCGGGTATACATCACACTAAGGGTGTGATTGGTCGATTTTAGTGTTCGATTTATTGCAAGGATTGTTAGTGTGTTCATCCTTCTTGATTCACGTGATCGGTATAAACTCTAAACCTCTTTTCTTTATGTTTTTGATTTTATATATCACATGAAATCATGAATGTTTTTAATAACAAATTAAAAACGAGTAAAAACATGTTATTTAAACATGGGGTAAATTAAATAAATGGTTAAGGGGTGTTTGTTTGTTGGCCGACGCATAACCGAGCCCCAAGGGGGGTCTCGGCTTGATTTTTCTCGCACCAACCGAGACCTTATGGTCTCGGTGTTGTGGTGGTGTGTCACGGCAGCAAGAAAAGGGGAGACCCCGACCTCGAACGGGGCATGATGGTGCTCGGGTAGGCCACGGAAGCAAGGGGACACTGGCTAGCCGGTGGGAAACCTTGGCTAGCCGGCGGCTAGGTTGACCAAGGGTGTATTGGGTCAGGTTCACGGGTTAAAACACGGGTCCGGTTCACACATGTTTAGAATAAAACACGGTCCGGTTCATGAGTTATTTTTACAAGGTTAAATATTTTTACAAGTTATATTTTTTTTTACAAGACTTAAATTAAATTAATTATAAACATGAACATGATTAATTTAATTTACATGACTTAGGTTATTAATTTTATTATTAATACATGAATTTTAACCTAAGTATTTTTCCGTTTAATTAGACTATATAATTAATTATTTATTAAAATCGTGACCTATAATTAATTAATTTACATGACTTAGGTTATATTATTAATAGATAATAATACATGTTTTAACCTAAGTATTTATTTTTACATTTATTTAATTAAATCATGTTATATTTAATTAAATACTTTAACCTATAGTTTGTTTAATTCACATGAAATAACTAATAAACTATACTATTAATTACATGACTTAGAATATTAATCAATAAACACTTAAGCTTATATAATTAGCTTAATTATCTAGCTTATATCTAATTATGGAAACTTTCTATTTTTAGAACTTATTTAATTAAGGCAGCTAATCTATTTATGGAAACTTTCTTTTTTTAGAAACTTATCTATATTAAGCAGTAAATCTATTTTTAGAAACTTTCTATTTTTGGGAACTTCCTATTTTTGGAAACTTTCTATTTTTGGTAACTTTCTATTTATGGAAACTTTCTATTTTAGGAAACCTGCTATTTTTAGAAAGTTACTTATTATTACACAACAAGTATAATAATACATGAAATACAAGTAATACTTAATCAAAATAGACAGAATATATGATAAACACCGTATAAAGCTTAAATCAGTAAAACATGACATGAACATATAAAACAAGCTAAGACAAGATATAAAACCAGTACGTACTCAGTAATCAGATACTTATACACGTATATATTTATGTAGCATTAGTGATACCGAAGTAGGACTCTCTTCCGTTCGTCTTCTTCGTTCACTGGACACAAGGTATGGATTCTCCGTCCTTTCAGTATGGACATTCTTCCTTATTAGGATTTCCCCGTATGCAGCCAACTGTTTTCCCCAATATATGTTTTATATGTTTTTGAATTGCTTATGTTTAATTAGAATACCTAAATCCATATACATGCATGACCAGTTTCACCTAGTTATGGAGTTACCATAACCATAACACTGGAGGCACTAGTGTTATGACTTCACCACGCCGGAGTGATAGCTCGTGGCGTCCTTTTCAGCTTTTGGCCATATTATTATTATCAGGTGGGACGTATGGGTGCATCCTAGTTTACATGTTTTCAGCAGATTATTCAGTGTGAATGTGGTGTGTGCCTTGCATCCTTCACAAGGAGCTGATCCCTCCTACCCAAAACCAGTATATTAAATTAGAGGCAGCCCCTCTAATTTGCATGACGAGGTCACCCCTCCAATTATTCATGCACGTTGAGATTTCATGACCTATATTGGCTAATGGTAAATATGTTAAACAGTTTTTACAAGATAAACATAAGGCTTTTCAAACTAGAAAACCAGTTTTACTTAGATATAACCAGGTTATCCAGGACTTAGTCTTTTCCGTTGCTTCATGTTTATATGCTTATATTATTCATGCTATATTGTATATCCGTGCACTGAGCGTATTGCTCAACCGTTTTCCTTTTCATGTTCCCTAAACGGTAGGTACTTAGGGACGCTCGTAGACTTTAAGCGTACGTGCATATGGATAGGAAGCTTCCTAGCCTTCTTTACTTTATGCATTTCTTTATACTTTGATACTCATTTCCATGAACATTTTTTAGTCCTTTCATTTACAGTACTTATGTTTGTGTGTGATGAGTTCTACTTTTGGGGTACTGATGTTTGATTCCGGTATTTCCTTTATGGTCATGTAATGTTTAGACATTTATCCTTGTATGCTTTGATGATACACCATAATCACGCGTGACATTCCATTTTTTAAAATAGGGTGTTACACTATTCACTTGGTGCAAGAGCCAGAGCCTAGCCAACCCGAATTAAACCCAATTCGGATCTAGCAAGGATCATCCAACTTTTGTATCAACAAAGGGGAATCTCGGTCTTCAACTGATGCAATAAATGGAAAACTTATTCATTTGCTTGGTGTGAGTCTACCTAGAGTAGCTCAATGTTTTGTCCCACCCTTTGTCCCGCCCTTCTAATTCTCATCTCTTTTATTGTGTCCCTTAGGGACGTTGGTTGAAGTAACGGTTTTTTGTTTATCTTCCGAAAACGAAGACGCTATCTTCGACCCTGGTATATTTATATTGGGGTTTTAAGTACTCCACGTACTATTTGGGACTTGTTTATCATGTAAGCCCCACCAAAATGACCATTACCATGATAATCCCTAAATGATCATATTTATGGGGATTCGAGTCGAGCTCTTGACTCGGTTATCAAAACGAGGTGCCTCATGGGGGAAATCCCATGCTTATCCTTGTAATATTATTTCTTTCTAATGTAGTTTAATGTGAGGAGACTTGTGCTCTTCCAACCCTTTGTTCCATGGTTGTTTGTGATTGTGATTTATTAGGAATCATCGTCATCATTGAAGCCTCTCGTGTTCGTTTTACGTATCACTCGAGCTTCGATCGCTACTCTAAAGATTCCGATATCTGATGATATCCTTTTATGTTCAAACGTTTATCTTTTAGCATAATTCATAAACGACTTTTAGATTATTCGTTATACCCTTTCCATGCTCGAGATTAAGCATTCGACTTTTCGTCTATAGTATGGAGGTGTTTCACCCTTAGACTTGAAACATTGAGGACAATGTTTAGTTTTAGTATGGGGGTAAATAGATGTTTTACTTTGCTTACGTCATCATTCGATCCAGTTTTCATCATTTTGTTTGCAAATAAGGCTAAAAATGGCTTAAAAAAATTCTCGTTTTCATAAGTGTTTAAGACACGAATGTAGGTTTTCAGATGGTGAGAATACGAGTAATTTTCGACTCGATCGTACGTGTTGAGCACTTAGCTTCATTCCTTAACTAAATTAGGCTAAGTCTCATTAAATTGAGTATGAGAAATGATAGAGTTAATTATAAGTTGCTAAGCTAAACATAGAGTACTCATATTCTTTCAAAAACTCATGTGATTTAATTATTTGCTTTTTCTCTCAACGCTTTAATTTAATAAATTGTTAATTAATACTGACTTAGCGGTTTAATCTATATTATTGGTTTTTTAGTAATCCTAGTAGTTTACATGTAATTAAATTGGGAAACATTTAAATTTCACCAGCGTCACGGTTTTGAAAATAGTGGCAAACTGAATAATCGAAAGCTTCCCCCAATACTACTTTTTAAGCACCTCTTCACCTAAATCAAGAAAAAAATTTTAAGCTCACAAGACCGAAAAACCTATGTAAAATTAAAAGTAAATGTCTTAAAACTTGAAGCTTTAAAGATCCAAAATTCGCCTTGTTGGGTCCACTAGATGTGGATCTTGCTGCCTATCAGGAACGGTGAACGAATTCTGTAATCACAAGTCTATTCACAGAGAGACTCTATACACAATATAAGTGCGGAATATAAGTATTATAAAGAAGAACAGAATAACTATACTAACTTGATCCTTTCTAAGGATTTCTAATATTGATAATGACTAGAATTACGTTTTATGAAGGTGTGTGTAACCCTTCTGCCTAAGGTTCCTTTTATACTACAAGGAAACCCTAATACATCATTAAACAAAACGTGTAAAACTGATATGCATATCCTTTCCTAACATATCTCATGCATATCCTAACAGAATAATAACTAAATAATAAAGTTTGACTTTAACTAACACCAGGAGCACAACTTGCTCCTACTACTACTATGACCAGGAGGAACTACATACCTCCTAGTCTACCTATTACAATTAACTATTCCAATGGTCCTAAAAATCCTCCCCTAAACTTGAATTTGACCTTTTGAGTTCAAGTTTCCTGGAAAACGTGCAATAAAGCTTGAGGATTGAAACAGCAAAAGAAACAGCAGCATCAGCAAGATAAGAAACAATAGAACCGCCACAACATGGAACACTAGAAGCTTCTCCAATGCTTGAAACAAATCAGCATCGTGTTGAATCTTTACAACAACATGAGCAGATTTGAGGAGCCTTTACCAAGTAGTTGCTCGCTCTTGGGCTAGCCAGTCTTTCTGATGGAATAAGCATCACCCTGGGAGACCAGAACCCAGCCCAACTCTTAGAACGTGAATCAATGGTGAGTGGGGGTACCTTGATGATTTTAGGCAAACCATCACAGCCGTCAACAGATTTGATGTGTCTTTACCAGAAGCCGTACCCTTCTGGACTCGCCAACTCTTAGCAATGAAGCATCGGTGAGTTAAAAACCCTATAGCTTTAAGCAAGCTATTACAGCTCTCAACAGATTTGATAAAATCTTTACCAAGAGTTGTACCCCCTTGGATTAGACACTTTTCAGTCAAGGACCAAGGCAAGTGAAAACCAACCAATTTTGGCTAACCTGGCAACCATCAACGGATTTGAGAATCACACCAGGAGCCGTACCCTCAAGGTGAATCAACTCTTTCTTGTCGGTTAGACATGGTGATTTGAGGACCATTTGTTGTGAGGACCAAGTCCAACACCAGATGAAACAATCAACCAGCTCAAGTGTGAATCAGCAACAGGAACCCAAAGTTTGAATCACCAGATGGCATATTATTCACAAGTGTAAAATCCAGGATTTGTTTAAAGTATAAGCAGATATTATATAAAAAGTATATATTTTATTTTTTTTATTTTTTATAACTATAATGAATGAAAGTCACCAATCACTATACATATCGGTGAAAAGAATTGCAGTATTAACAGATAAACAAAAAAAACACAAAACATAAAAACTTACAAACCAACCATATCACAGACCAGAAGCAGCCACCTTATCAGCTTGCAATCGAGCTTGGATCCCTTCCACCAGTGTAGTTGCCATAGAAGACTCATTCCCGGAAGGGGCATTAAAAATCTGCAAGTGACAAGCAAGCATGGCCTCCATCGAAGCAATCGTCAATGGATAATCCAAATCTGTAAGCATAAACACCATAGGACCAGACTCTAAATCCAAGACATGTACACCAGAGCCAGCATATAACTTCCATCGCGTAATAACCCATGTTGGCTGGTCCTTCCAGACACCAGAAAGGGGAGCATGCGGAGGGGAATCAAGCATCATTTTCAAATCAGCCCACATTCTCAGACCAGGCCAGGAGGGCACTTCACTAGGATGAACAGGCATACCAGCATCCACAAACCCATACAATGCCATAAGATCCTTTCGATCCGCCCAGGACAAAATACCTTGCAAACCCGAAGCATACCGAACATAACCATCACTAATGGTAATCTTATGGGAGACAGTACCAGGTAGAGTTGTGGAAGGCTAAACCGTCCAACCTGTAATAGATCCATTACCCAATGGCAACTCGGAGTCACTATCGGAAGCTGCATCAATAAGATTTTCGGGAGCACGCTTCTCATAGGGAACAGACTTGCCACGTCTAGTACGTCGAGCCAACTGCTTGCAAATGGAACGACGAGGAGTGGGAGCACTAGGTGAGGGTTCAACCATTACCTTTACCTTTGTAGCAGGAGTGGGATCAGCAGAAGTAGAATCAATACCTTGCCCAACCAAAGGATCAACAGAAGCTGCACTAGAAGGAATAGGTTGAGGACCAGGCACAGGTGGTGATGGTGATGCCATAGCAGGAGTAGCAGTGGTGGTGGTAGTGGTAGCATAGGTGGTGGTGGTAGTAGGACCTAGAGATGAAACAGGAGGAGCAACCGAAGGTGTAGGGGTGGTACCAACAGTAGAAACATCAACAACCGATGGAATAGCAGCAAAACCAAGAGGAGCATCAGATGTAGAACCAGAAGCAACAGCAGGTTGAGAAGTAGGAACCACACGTGTAGGAGGACGATAGATGAAACGCTCCGGAATAGGTGTGCTCTGATGCTTGATCATTCGTTCATAAAGCGCCTTAAGCTCATCAAAAGACAATGCCCGAACCCGTTCCCATGTCCAACCAACAGTGAAATAAGCAGCCGACTGATACTTCACATACCGCTGCATCTGCTTTCGCTCCTCGGTTTTCGTCAAAGGCTGGTTCTTACGTTTTTCACGAAGTTGAACAGCAAGCGCTAACTGTTGCTTGCGCATTAACACCATAGCTCGAGGAATACAATTATGCTCATTCACATCAGAACCCAAGAGATCAGTAAACTGGGAATAATCCGAGGTAAGAATAGTCAACACCCGCATCCAATCTCTATCATCCCAATGCATAGCATCATGTTGCACCTATTCACGTCTCTGCTTCTGAAGAGCTTCCTCCTCAGCCCGCGCAGCTTGGTCAACTTTTGCTTGCATCCTTTGAGCAGCCTCCTCACACAACCTATCCTCCTCAAGTTGTCTGCGTGTACGCTTGCGAGGGGGTGAAGGAGCATCATTCATGGGGGCTTTCCCCTTTGGATCATGAGATGGGCCAGCAGTGGAACCAGCAGTAGTACCAGCAACATCTTCCTTTGGTGTAGGAACAGAAGCAGGAGAAGGAATGCTGGAGGAAGTATGAGGAATCAGCAGATCATCATGCAACTTATCAGCAAAGGCAGCCTCCGCCAACAAATTCAAACCATCCTCCACAAGATCTTCAACCTCCTCATCAGAATCAGATTGAACCACATGCTTCTTCCTTTGCCTCTGTTATGTCTCCAAGGCTTTAATCCAGTCAGCCATGGGAAGAACAAATTCCCGGGTAAGCTTACGATGTTGATTCAAATCCGCTTCTAAGGAAAGAATCCGTTCATGGTACCTGTGCATGAGATCAAGTAAAGAAGTAAGTGTGATAGGCTCCTCCGCTTTCCCACCAAGAGGACTTGGGTCTGGGAAGGTTTCATTGGAACCAGAAGCAATAAAGGGGTCATCATCATGAGCACGAGAACCAGAAGGCTTATCAGAAGAGTGTGGAACAGGACTAGGAGGGGAGTATCCACAAATGGAGACGAATGTGGCATTGAAGAAGGAGCAGCCTTGGAAGTGGATGTCCTTTCAACCACCACCTCCTTAACCGGCTCTTCCACAACCACATTAGGTGCACCACCAGCAGGATGCTCCTCCTCCATTGGGTCATCACCTAATTGAGGTTCCTCCTCGGCTTGGTCAACTGGAGGAACAACATCAGGAGGACCTTGAGCAAGGCCTAACATTTCATCAGTAAGGGGCCTCCACTTCTCGCTAAACCCATGAGCCATGTTATAGTATACTTTAGCAGTAAGCTTAGAAGGCTCATACTCCTCCCTATCAAGAGGTAAAAAACAAGTATCTGCTATAAAAACCTAGGATACATCAAAAATTTCTTCCTAGAACCAGCACTAGACAGATTGCTAACCATCCCATCAAACAAATAGCGAGAGAATTAAATACCCTACCCTGTGCTATGCAGATTAGACCAGTAGCCAAAGGAGTAGGAAAAGCATCCCAACTCCCAGACTTGGGGCTTAAACAATGAATCAAAAGTGCACTAGAAGCTTCCATTGGGGGGAAAACCGATTCTTTTAGAAGTTAAACTTCCCCCCATGATTGTACCCAATAGCAGCCATCCCCTCCAAAACCTCAGCATTGGGGATGGAAACAACATCACCTTCATCTTGAAGATGAAGGGAACTCCGAATAGAAGCTTCAGTAACCACGTAAGAACATCCATCTATGGTAGCATGGAGTTCACGTGGACGACCAACCACAGTCACAAGACTAGAAGAAGCCCAAAACTGACGAATCACACTATCATAAACAATGGGGCACACAGTAAAAGCATACCTGAGGTTAGAAGCCTCAATGAATTCCAGAATGTCAGTGAACTCATCACAGTGTGGACCATCTCCTATATAAGCGACCTTATTGTGAGCAGGTTGGTATACCAGGGCAGCCATTGATGTTGATTAGAAGGAATGGAAGATGATTTATTAGGGTTTGAGAGAGTAGGAGCGGATGTGTGTGTGTTATGATTGTGATGAATGAGTCAAGGGGGGTTAATTGACCATAAATAATGGTCTTAGTAACTGTTCATTAACCCCTAATAATGGGGGTTGCCCTTTCAAATTAGGCAGTTAATGCAAAGTAACCACTTGCCCCTTTTACCATTATTTGCAAATCCCAATTTACCAAAGTTAAATAAGAGGATATATACCAGAATTTGCATGCGTTGACTAAAAGTCAAAGCGCACAATAGTCAACACTAGAAGCATAAGTTGGTCAATAGAAGTCAACAAAGTGAACAGTGTCCCAAACCAAGACCAGAAGTCAACCTTCACTTGACAAAGAAGGATTTTTATCCACTAGAAGCCAACCAAGAACGACTAGAAGCTAACCATTAAGGACTAGAAGCCAGTCATGAATGAAGACAACCATCAGAAGTGAGCAAAAACCTCCACTAGGAGTAACACACACCACCAGAACCCATTCAATCTGTTGTTAAAAGCTACCAATATGTTAGTCTGTGCAAATAAATATGTACACTAAGCCTCCCCTTAGGCTTAGCCTCCCCTCAATCCTAAGTCTCAAGGATTGACCATCCCAATGTGAACCACCAAGTGGTTGAACCGAGGACCATCAAAGGCTTTTGTCAACAAATTAGCAACATTATCATCCGTATGAACCTTAAGAACCTGTATCAACTTCTTCTCATTGGCATCCCGTATAAAATGGTGCCGAATTTCAATATGCTTTGTACGTTGATGAAAAACAGGATTCTTCACAATGCAGATAGTGCTTTGGTTGTCAATGAAAATTTTGGTGTTCATAAAATTGAACCCATAATCCAGCATCTGGTTTTGGATCCACAAAACTTGTCCACAACAGCTAGCAGCAGCAACGTATTCAGCTTCTGTTGAAGAAGTTGCTACGATCGTCTGTTTCTTGTATTGCCATGAAATAAGTCTTCGACCCAAAAATTGACAACCACCAGTAGTAGATTTTCTTTCATTATTAGCACCTGCATAGTCACTGTCACTATATGCTTCAAGAACAAAAGGTGATTCTTTAGGATACCACAAGCCAAGCTTGGGTTGAGCCTTAATGTACTTGAAAATCTTCTTGACTGCATTCAAGTTAGAAACCGTTGGAGCCACCTGATGTCTAGAACAAGCACTTACTGTAAACATGATATCCAGACGTGATGCAGTCAAATACATGAGTGAGCCAATCATAGACCTGTACATGTGAACATTTACCGGAGGATCTGGCTCATTGTTGAGTTTGACTTTAGCAACTTCATAAGGTGTTGTTGCTGGTCTAAGAGGATCCATATCAAACTTCTGAAGGATCTCATGAACATATTTATCTTGACTTATGAAGATCCCATCCGACTGTTGCTTGACTTGAAGACCAAGGAAAAATGTAAGCTCTCCCGTAGCACTCATCTGAAATTCACCCTTCATCAGTTGTTCAAACTCATCACACCATTCCTTTTTAGTAGAACCAAAAATAATATCGTCCACATACACTTGAACAAGGATAATGTCCTTGATGTTCCTCTTAAGAAATAGTGTTTTATCAATTGTGCCTCTTTTATAGCCATGTGTCAACAAGAAAGTTGAGAGACGCTCATACCAAGCTCTAGGAGCCTGATGAAGTCCATAAAGAGCCTTGACCACCTTGTAAACTTTCTTGGGATGAAGTGGATCTACAAAGCCCTTAGGTTGAGTGACATAATCTTCCTCATCAAGCTTGCCATAGAGAAATGCACTCTTGACATCCATCTGAAAAACTGTGAAACCCATATAGGAAGCAAAAGCCAAAAACAGACGAATGGCCTCAATCCGAGCAACAAGAGCACAAACTTCAGTGTAGTCAATGCCTTCAAGTTGTGTATGACCCTGTGCAACCAACCTCGCCTTATTTCTCACCACAATACCCCGTGCATCTTTCTTGTTTTTGAGAATCCATTTGATACCAATGGCTGTCTTTCCATTCGGCAAGTCAACTAGGATCCAAACATTCTGAAACAAGAATTGCTGCATTTCCTCCTGCATAGCTTCCACCCAACTTTGATCCTCAAGAGCTTGAGAGACTGATCTAGGTTCCACTTGTGAAAGAAAACAAGCAAACAAACAGTGTTGAAAGTCCGTATGATTATTACGCTTTTGATCTTCAATATAGCTCACAAGAGCATGATGATCAGACGTGGCCTTCTTATGCATTCTGCGTGTCTTGACAGTAGAACCAGGATCTCCAATGATTTGAGTAGTAGGATGATCTTTGTGTGATTGCAACATTGGATTGGAAGCTACCTCCACTTCTGGTGCCAAGTTATTAAGATCCCCAACAAAGTCATCATCATATGAAGCAGCGTTGAAAATGCCATCTATTGGTTGTTTATGAATATCATCCAGCTTGGTAGAAGACTTATTTTGATGGTTCCCCAGGTCAGAAGGACTAGAGAATCTAGTATCGGAAGTAGACTCACTAGCCGGACTACCAATAGGTGTTAAACTAGCACTAGGAGTAGTAGTTGGAGTACTAGGAGCAGCTTTGTCAGTAGGCGTATTCAAGGGAAACTCAAAGCTACCTTGAGCAGCTGCTGTAGTAGCTTCTTGTTGTTGTTTGAGTAAAGTGTCAAGAGCTACTTGTGAATCCAATACATCCAATGGAGTTGCATCACTAGGAGGAGTAGGAGAGACTGTGGTGGAATAGGATGGAACAACAAAAATATCATCCTCGTCATCTGAGTCGGAAAGACTAGAGTGAGCACCTGTACTAGAAGTTGTAAACACTTGTGGACCGGCATCATGGTTAGTTTTGAAACGAAAATATCCTAATGAATCACTAAGATAATCAAGATCAAAATACCATTCAGGACCCTTGCCTTGGATGTTTGACTTCTCCTCAAAATACCTGAGATTTATAGTCTCAATTACTCGCTTGGCTTGAAGATTGTAGACACGATAAGCCCGAGAGTGAGCTGAATATCCCACAATGTATCCTTCATCTGCCTTGCCATCAAATTTCCCCAAATAGTCACTAGTATTCAGAATGGTGACAGGACACCCAAATGGCTTCAAATGAGCAATATTTGGAACTTTGGCTGTTAGGAGCTCATAAGGAGTCTTCTTGTGAGGATTTGTAATAGAAACTCTATTCAAAACATAACTTGCAGTATTAACAGCTTCTGTCCAGAACATGGTTGGAAGCTTGGAATTGGCAAGCATTGTTCTTGCTGCTTCTATTAAAGTCCTGTTCTTTCTTTCTGCCACGCCATTCTGTTGAGGAGTTCTTGTTGCACTATAATCTCTTTTGATGCCTTTAGAATTACAAAGTGCTATGAGGTCTGCATTTTCGAATTCGGTTCTATTATCACATCGAATACCTTTAACCTTCTTGGACAACTGATTCTCTATAAGTGTAATAAAATCTTTCAGAATTGAGTAGGTCTCACTCTTGGCAGTCATGAAGAAAACCCACGTAAACCTGCTATATCCATCAGTTACCACCAGACAGAATTGTTTGTGGTCAATGCTCCTAATAGAGGTAGGACCAAATAAATCCATGTGTAGTAGCTGCAATGGTTCAGTTATAAGGCTGAGAGTAGTAATGGCCTTGAAGGATGCTTTATGTTGTTTGCCTTTGCTGCAAGCAAGATAATTAATATCATTTCTAAATGACTTGGGAGGTAAACCAGAGACCAGGTTCATATTTGCTAGTTTGTGAATGGTCTTGAAGTTCACATGTCCCATCCTTCTGTGCCATTGAGTGGCTTCATCTTCTGAGGCTTTAGCAACCAAACATGCTAGTTGGCCAGTAGGGTTGACTTCATTCAGCTTGATACTATAGAGATTGTGTCTTCTAGGGATTCTTAGCAGAACCTATGAGTCATCCGGAAGTTTAAAGTCTTTGGATAGCACAAGTGCATCAGTATCCGTAAAGAGGACAAACTGCTTCTTGTCACAAATCTGAGAGACAGATATCAAGCTGAAGTGTTGAAGTGCTTCCACATAGTAGACCTGCTCAAAATTAAGATTGGGCGTCTGAATCGTTCCTTTGCCAATGATCCTGCCTTCACCTCCACCAAAATAGACCTTTCCGCCTTGAAATGGTACAAAGTTAGATAGAAGACTTTTATTTCCTGTCATGCTCCTAGAGCATCCACTATCAATAATTCCTAGAGTAGGATCTTGGTATGGAGTAACCTACAACAACAAGATAATAAAAATGCAAATGTTAGTGTCTTAAGGGGACCCAAACCTTTTCAGGTTTGAGCCTGCCTTATGGATCTTTAGTAGATAGCCAAGAAGATTGATGAGATCCACCGTTGTTCTTTGGTTGCCTATTCATCATATTGGTATTATTATTTGACCAAGAACAACCTGTTGAGGGCTTAACAGCAGTTCCCAAATTTCCCAATCCAAAATACATGTGGTCAAAATTATGTGGATAAATTGGATTAAAATTCTGAAAATAGTTACTGGTTGTTCTATTTGATGTTAATCCAATGTTTCTCCAATGATCAGAAGCTAATGGAAAGGTCCTTCTAGAAGAAGAAAACGATTGAGCACTTGGATTTAGTCTTCTAGAAGAATATGGAACAACTCCTGGTGGACCATGAGCAGGAAATGCTTAATGAACAGAAGAATGTTTGTCATAAAAATCACAATCTTTAATCAAATGAAGTACACTTCCATAAACAAAACATGTTTTAAACGACCTTTTATTAGAATGACATTATTTCATACTGCTAACTTTATTACACACAATTCTAGGAGAATCAATCTTCCTAGGACTCAATAAACCAGGACTAGACACTGTTGAATTAAAAGAAACTCTCTCTTCACACTTCCTAGCACCAGTAGCAGCATGATCATTCGACTTGGAACTTGTAGGTCTCGACTCTTCACTTGAACCACTTGATGCAGAGTCACTGGCTTTGTCACTGAAAGTACACGAGACAAAGTCATTAGAATTAGTAGAACTTTTTGGGGACTCATGCATCTGTGATCCATCCAATTCATTATGCCTAGAAGTGGGCATGAAAGTTCCAGTAAGAGGTGGAGGGACAGCATGCATTGCTGCTGCTGGTTTAAACCTATTGTAACTAGGTTCTCCTTCTTCCTCTTTGTCGGGATCAAAGATACTCGAAAAAGATAAATCAAACACATCTTCTGAATCAATATATTTATCAAATCCTAACCCTCTTTTAGTCCTACCAGACATGCTACTATTGATTAATTTTGAAAGATTTTTAGGTGCCTTTTGCCATTTTTCAAATCTCAAAAGTGTAGCATCTAATCTTTCTTTCATCTCTTGTTTTTCTTTGATACTGTCATCTTTTACCTTTTCTGTGTATTTAAGCATATTTGATGTGTTTTCTAAATCGATGTTCAGTATCCTAATTTTGTCCTCATACTCACGTTGAGTATCTTGAAGCCACCTCTTTTGTTGTTCCAATGTGTTTAAAGAAGCCTTATAGGTTTGAACCTCTAAAAAATACTTATCATTTTGATCATTTAAGTCATTATATTGGGACAACAATTCTGAATATTTATCATGACAACCAAGAGGACAATGTTGTACCTAAGGTGAGATTCCCATAAGAGCAAACTCGTCTGCTTCCTCTGCATTAGAAAGATTCCCAGTAATCATTGCAAACACGTTAGTAGAGGGTTCAGCTGATTCCAATGTAGTAGTCTGATGATCATTCCAGTTGACCATAGAGTCAACAGACACCAATGCCTTCTTGTCATCCTTTACCTCCTGAACCTTAAAAGCTGAATATCTGCTCTTCTCCTGGTCATTCTTGTTAGGGCATTCCCTTGAAAAGTGACCTTGCTGCTGGCAGTTATAGCATCGCACCTTGCTTCTGTCAAACCTTGCTGGCTCTCTTGGGTTGTAATTAAACTTTCGACCGGCTTTCTTCTCAAACTTGTGAACCCTAAGAGTGAGCATCGCCATCTGCCATTTGAGATCCATTTCATCCAGGTCAAGTTTATCAACCTGTTTGAAGTCATCAAAAGCAAGTTGTTGTTGAGCATCAACGTCAGCAACAAAAGAATGAAGAACAGCTTCTACCATGCTACCAGACTTGGTTGTTGGTTCAGGAGCCGAAGTATGTTGAAAAGTATGTTGAGAAGACACAGTGTTGCTTGGGCTACTAGCATAAGACATGGGACTGGATCCCATAGAACTCACAAAGGCAGAATTAGCAGGAGTAGGTGATACACGGCTTTTTTTTTGACACCCTGTATAAAAATTATAAGTTCGTTGATGTTGGTCTAATCGAATTGATCTAGGTTCTCTATGTGACTCTATTGTTTTTGGTGAAAAAGAATATTTTTGGTTGTTATTAAATAAAGGTGCAAAACAATTAAAGTAAAAGTGCGTTAAAAGTAAAGTGGCGTGAAATTAAATCTAAATCTAATTAAAAGAAAGGTGCTATATTTAAAAGCGTGACAGAAAGTAAATTAATTAAATGACAAGAATTAAAAGCGTGGCGGAAATTAAAGTTAGACAAGTATTAAAATGATGATGTAAAAATTAAACAAGACAAAATAAATGAAAAACCTCCCAAATCGGAATATATTCCGATCTTACCTTGATCGGAATATCAAACCAAACCTGTCGGAATATCGGGGTAAACCAATCGGAATATGTCACTTAACCGATCGGAATACCAGGCAAAACCCCCAGATCGGAATGTTACTACCTACCTTGATCGGAATATGGAGAGGCCTTGGTCGGAATGCAGCTTGGAACCCGTGATCGGAATACTGTCACTAGTCCCAATCGGAATACCAAAAATGCACCTCGATCGGAATGAGGAGTGAAGGACCAATCGGAATATCTGTCATAAGTTCAGATCGGAATACCCACTACCTTGCCCTGATCGGAATACCAAAAACCACTCCGATCGGAATAATGAAACCCTTTTTCGACCAAGCAATGTAGCTATGGACGGAATAATGAAACCCTTTTCCGATCTACCCAGTCGGAATACAGTAAAAGGAAATGGAAATAAGCTAGAAAAATAAGCTATAATCCTAAATAAGCACTAGAAGAAATCCTAAGGTAAAACGTGTGAAAATAAGCTACTAAACAGAAATTTGAAGACTTTTAAAACAAGAAAAGAATAAGCTTTAAGAAAAACAACTTTTTATACGAAAATAACTTTTATAAAAACTATATAAACTTGAAAATAAACAAAATAAGCTATGAAAATAAATGATTTAGAACAATCAAAAGCATAAAAATGTAATCTTTAAACAAGTTAACAAGATAAAAAGCATAAAAATCAAAGATTGAAGAAAGGAAGAATGAGATCAACAAGATAAAGTAAAGTTGCGAGAATTAAAAAGAAACACTTACTTGAAATTAAATGGTAAATAAGGTGCAAGACATGTAATTAAAGGTGCAAGTAATTAAAAGTGCAATAAAATAAAGGTGGAAGAACTAGTTTGTCAATCTAGCCAACAAGAGTAAAATGATAATCCTAATGGCTATATATAGGAGATTAGGAGAGTGGTTAGAGGAAGCTTCCTCCTCTCCTTCCTTTCTTGTTAATTGCACCATCAAGTCCTTCCTTCTTAATCTTTTTGTTAATCTTGGACTTTGATGACTTTTGTCTCGGGATTCCTTTGGACTCGTCTTTTAATTCTTCGATAAATAAGACTTGAGTTCCTCAGCTTTTGATAAACTTCCGTCTTTTGACTTTTTCTTCGATAAATCTTCAGAATTGGTCTTGGACTTCCGTTCTTTTTGCACTCTTGACTCCTTGACTTCGTCTTTCATCTTTTTCCTCAATAAAAGTCCGTAAGTGCCCGTGAATTCCCGTGTTTTCTCCACTTTTCACCTTTTCGTCCTAAATCACAACAAAAACACAAACCACGCATAATTCCGACATAAAAGACATAAAATACACGTTTTGGTCCGGTTATTATTGTAATTAAGTGGTAGAAAAGATGTGTGTTTTCACACATATCAAATCCCCTACACTTGACCATTGCAATGTCCTCATGCAATGCATTAGTTACAAAGCACGTTTACTTTTTTCATCATAATCAATCCATGTTGGCCTTTATTAAAGAGATAGAAAATTATAAACATTAAAAGTAAATAAATCAAAAAGCATACCTTGGGTTTTGGAAATGTCATGAATAATCATCATCCTCAAGTTTTCACTTTCTCCAAACCAAGCTTAAAAACGAGATCATTGTTATTATAAGTTAGTAAACTAACACGAACTCATGTGGGCCAATTATTCACTTAGACTCCCTTATTCCTATGGGTATCTCTTATATTTTATTATTTGTCTTGAATGATCACGAAGATGCATTGTTTGACTTATTCTGATAGTTATTTAGTCTGAAAATAAAGTGAACGATTTAATCAATAGTTAGCTAAAGGACAAAATCTTTTAAAACTGCTTCTCGGGACCTCATAAAGTTCATATCTTGGCATAACTCGCTTCGCGATTTGAGACCTTTCTCGGACCGATATTTGGCAGCGACTTCATACTTCAAACCTTGAGAGACGTTCATGAAATTATGGTCTTCTCTTCATAATGGAATTTCTTCACTTGAAGTTTTGAGAGATTCATACTTGGACCACGACTTCTTCATTTTTCTCCAATCTTTATTTTGGACTTTGATATACAACGATCCGCCTCCTTTTATGACTTAGATCTATTTATCCTCATACCTTGTTAGGGTCTTTTCGGATACACTTCTCCATGACTTTTGGGGAGTATTTGCTTTTCATCGTGTGTCTCGATCCTTCATATTGATTTTCGATAAATGATTCTTCACATCACTTTGGATCTTTAGCAACAAAATATAGCCCTCATGCCTTGTTAGGGCCTTTTCGGACTCGCCAATCTTCGCATCCCGCTTCAATAAGTTATGCCTTGGCTATGAACTCTAATCCATACCGAGCAACTTTTAAACGATCTTGGGCTAGAAGCTAAGTAACTTTTCAAATCGTACAACCTTATTTATTAGCAGATAAATTTATTAGCAAGTGATGGGAGAATAGGCTTATAATTAACTCACATAAATTCCCGAAAGAATACCAAACTTATAATTGGCTCTATCATCTCTCGTTCTCCACAGTTTAAAATCTCAAGGAATGAGACTCGTGGATGCTTAGCCTATTAAATCAAAGTTTTGGGTTTTCGAGTCGCCTATAGGATCTTGCAAACTCTTAGACTTTTTCAAGTATAGAAATCGTGTTTTAAAGTTCCCTTGATAAACGACTCTCTAGGATCAATTATAGGAACTTGCGAAAAGTTCTTGTTCTTAACCCGTGAGAGTTAAGACTTTCGCGTTTTATAGCTCCCTATATAAAATCCTAGCAAAACTTGACTTAAACACGTTAAGGATACTAGCTAGAGTAACTTAGATAAGTAAACTCGGGTTGAGTCAAAAGATTCACAACGTTTGAAAATTAAAACCACTTATTTAAACTTTTATTCTAATAAGGAAAGAAAATAACTATACAAAGGGCAAAACTAATAGGCCAAAATAGATCAAAAATTTTGAAAAATGTCTAAAAATTGATTTTCCGGTTAAAATGAGGACAAATACAAGGAAAAGACCACTTAACTTTGATAGAAGTCCCCCTACACTTAAGATAAACATTGTCCTCAATGTTTAAGCATGTGGGAGTAAACTCCCCTACACTTAGGACATTGTGCACGTTGTTTAAATCTCGCTAAGGGAAAGACAACTAAAGAGATTCCTATTTTAATATGTAATAAAATATAAAATAGTGAATCGAAAAGAGTTTAGGATACAACCGGGAAGAAGTAGAACACGGAATCACGGGTCATCAAGAATCATCAAGAGTGGATCATTGAAGCTCGAATCCCTGTTTAAGAAGTGAGGAGAGGAAATAGCAAACCAACGGGTCTCCCCTACACATATGATAAAGAAAGCGAAAAGATAGATGCATGGGTTGCCTCCCAAGAAGCGCTTGATTTTTGTTAACCGAGTCATTAGCCTGACTCGACCTTGATCATCAACGAAAGAAGCATGAAACATATCCACCAGGATCAAAGACATAGTTTTCGTCCATCAAATAGCACAAGCTTAAGGCGAACAAGGCAAGCCAAAGAAGAGTAGGCAAGGTTCCCTTAAGCAGTGATGGAGTACGGTGGAAGCAAGGTTGAAGTGGTGCAAGCAGATGTCCATAAGTTCCAAAGATATTTCCTTTTATTTCATCATATGGATACTGAGATGGCTGCAGAATGTCAATACCGGGATCGAACACCTTTTCCTTTAAGGGAAAATAGCACTCAGGCTCAGCAGAGTGTGAAGAAGATCCGCAAAGAAGCACAACCTCGTCCTCAGAAGGGGGACAAAGAGGTGTCAAATCATATGTGCAACGGATATTGGTGTCGACCGGTTTCTTCTCCTTTGAAAGAATGTGCTTCAAATCCAAAGTAGGATCAAGACGATAATCTTTAAAGTCCAAAGGAGGTGCATCACTCTCATGAGGGAAGTAAGTGTTAAGAAATGCAGAGAAGTCTTCCTCAAATGAGTAATCATCCAAAGTAGGATCGAGTGATGGCGGCGGATCTTCATCGTGAGAAGAATCGCTCGAAAGAGTATCAGCCTCATTGAAATCATCATACGTGGGCAGATCGGGATACTCAGAAGTAAGGTCATCATAATCATCCGAGTCTGAGCTAGAATCATCATCATAAGCATCAAAGACCGGTGGAGAATCATAAATGGGAGAAGCGTCCAAAGTAGGGAGAGAATCATCCACATCATCATGAAAAAGTGGATTATCGATGCAAGAGTCGAATAGAGGATTGTCATAGACGGTAAAGTCATCGAGCACATTAATCATATTCACTGATTCTCGGCCTCCAAAGGTTGTACTTGTAAGCTTCCCCATTTTAAAAACGTGTGCATCATCCCCGACTCTTAAGATTAACTCACCTTCGGCCACATCCACTAAAGCTTGTCCGGTTCTCAGGAATGGCCGACCAAGTATTAAAGGAATACGAGGGTCCATTTCATAATCAACAACGACAAAATCGACCGAGAAAGTAAATGTGCCAACTTTGATAAACACGTCTTCGGCTATACCAACGGGGTAAGCGAGAGTGCGATTAGCAAGCTCAAGAGTCATCTTTGTTGGAGTAAGGTCGGGCAATGATAGTGTTTTCCAAACACTCAATGGCATCAAATTAATACTAGCCCCGAGATCAGCAAGGGCAGTAAATTCTTCAGTTTTGTTGAACACGCAAGGCAACACAAAACGACCGGGATCTCCAAGTTTTTCCGGAAGTTCTTTAAGGATAACTGCAGAGCAGTTTTCATTTAAGTGTGTGTTGGCGAGTTCAATCAACTTCTCTTTCTTGTTAAGAAATTCCTTAAATGCTTTAACAAATTTGGGCATGTGGACAAGTGCTTCAAGAAAGCTAATGTTGAAGTTCATTTGAGAAATCATCTTCACATAGCGTGTCACGTCGGAGTCCTCTTTGGTTAGCATTTTGGTCTTGCCTATACGAGAGGGATAAAGGATATTGGGTTTGGGTGGTGAAGGTGCAGGTGTAGGTGGTAAAGGTTGAGATGTTGAAGGGTCATTCGTGGGAACTTCATCATGACGAGGCGGAGACGGTAATGGTGCACTAATACAAGGTGTAGGAGGAGTAGGGATAAATGGTGGTGGAGGAGGTGTAGATGATGGGGGTGGGATTGATGGTCCTACGATGGTTACTCCACTACGGGTAGTAATAGCACTCACATTGGCTCGCGGATTAGTGACGGTGTTTGAAGGTAGAGAACTCGAAGAAGAAGGTTGAGCAGCGGGTAAGAAACTAGCAAGCATATTCTTCAAATCATTGGTTTGGTTGCTGAAGGAGGATTGAATATTATCTCGAAGCTCGGATCTTATCTCATTTCCTTGCTTGGTAATATCTCCTTTAAGATTGATAATTTGGCTCTGCAGATTCTTGATTTGCTCACCTTGGGTTCTCATGATGGCTTCAACATCCGGGTTAATGGGTGGGGTTTGTTGGGCGGGTGGGTTATAAGGGTTAGAAGCTCTAGGTGGGACTTGGTTGCTTCTAGTGTAGTTGTTGGCGGAGTTTTGGTTTTGAGGAGAAAAACCGGGTGAAAGGTAATTGTTGGATCGGTAACTCAGCAGATTTCTATCCCCTTGAGGTCGAGCTTGGTAATTTTCCGGTGAATAATTACCATAAGCTGCATACATATTTTCCGGATTTCCTTGTGTGGAAGGACAATCGGTGTATGAGTGAGGACTGCCGCATGTTTCACAAGGATTAGCAACCGCTTTAACTTGTTGTTGTTGTTGGTTTGAAGCGAGAAGCGTAATACTTTTGCTCATTTCAGTCATCATGCGGGTGAGTTCGATCATCTCAGGGTTTGCTGAGGTAGAAGAGACATTGACTCTCGGGTTGTTCCTTGAAGAAGCAGAGGAATCCCAGTTTTTATGATGAGTAGTCGTGTTCTCAATTAGCTCTCTACACTCCTCGGGTCTCCTTTTCATGAATGTGCCACCGGCGGCTGCATTAATCGTATCACGATCTCAAAAAGTCAAACCGTTGTAGAAAGTATCAATTAAGGTCACAGGGAGCATGTTGTGGTTTGGACATCTATCGATCAAGACATTATATCTCTCCCAAGCATCAAAAAGAGATTCATCGGGGTCTTGCATGAAACCGCTGATCTGATTGCGAAGGCTCGTGACCATGGATGGTGGAAAGTAGCGCGACAAAAAGCGTTGAGTCATGTCATCCCAAGTATGAATTGAATTCTTCGGGAGACGATCAAACCATTTCTCGGCATGATGTAATAAAGAATGTGGAAAGAGTTGTAGGCGAAGTTCATCCATTGTGGCACCAGCCAACTTCATGCTTTGGGTGATTGTAATGAACTTGTCGAGGTGTTTGTTGGCATCATCATCAGGCAATCCACGGAATGGGTTTGTTTGCACTTGCTGAATCATGTGGTGCTTCAACGAAAACTCAGGAGCGTTGATTTGCATCGGCGCAATCGGTCCTCCTCGTCTAAACTTGGTAGGTTGACAAAGTTCCTCCATGGTCCGAAGATCGGGCTGTGGAAGAACATTGTTGTTATTATTAGGGTGCGATGGATTATTGTTGTTTACACCTGACATAGCTAAATCTTCCTGAGTCTCGGGCTCTTGATAATTAGAAGATCTAGTACGCATACACCTGAAAATGCAAAAGAAAAAAAACCAAACACAAAGACAATATATATACACAATAAAGATAAAATCTTTTTGGATTTTTGAAATTTTTAATTTTTATGGATTTTTATCAATTTTTTAATTTTTATGATTTTTTGAATTTTTTTATGCAAGAAAAATAACGCTCACAAGTGAACGGATCCCAAAAAGCAATGCGTCTCTCACAGAAAACCGTTAATCTTTACGAAAAGAGCCGGCAGTGGCGCCATTTGATACACGGCTTTTTTTTTACACCCTGTATAAAAATTATAAGTTCGTTGATGTTGGTCTAATCGAATTGATCCCGGTTCTCTATGTGACTCTATTGTTTTTGGTGAAAAAGAATATTTTTGGTTGTTTTTAAATAAAGGTGCAAAACAATTAAAGTAAAAGTGCGTTAAAAGTAAAGTGGCGTGAAATTAAATCTAAATCTATTTAAAAGAAAGGTGCTATATTTAAAAGCGTGACAGAAAGTAAATTAATTAAATGACAAGAATTAAAAGCGTGGCGGAAATTAAAGTTAGACAAGTATTAAAATGATGATGTAAAAATTAAAAGACAAAATAAATGAAAAACCTCCCAAATCAGAATATATTCTGATCTTACCTTGATCGGAATATCAAACCAAACCTGTCGGAATATCGGGGTAAACCAATCGGAATATGTCACTTAACCGATCGGAATACCAAGCAAAACCCCCAGATCGGAATGTTACTACCTACCTTGATCGGAATATGGAGAGGCCTTGGTCGGAATGCAGCTTGGAACCCGTGATCGGAATACTGTCACTAGTCCCAATCAGAATACCAAAAATGCACCTCGATCGGAATGAGGAGTGAAGGACCAATCGGAATATCTGTCACAAGTTCAGATCGGAATACCCACTACCTTGCCCTGATCGGAATACCAAAAACCACTCCGATCGGAATAATGAAACCCTTTTTCGACCAAGCAATGTAGCTATGGTCGGAATAATGAAACCCTTTTCCGATCTACCCAATCGGAATACAGTAAAAGGAAATGGAAATAAGCTAGAAAAATAAGCTATAATTCTAAATAAGCACTAGACGAAATCCTAAGGTAAAACGTGTGAAAATAAGCTACTAAACAGAAATTTGAAGACTTTTAAAACAAGAAAAGAATAAGCTTTAAGAAAAACAACTTTTTATACGAAAATAACTTTTATAAAAACTATATAAACTTGAAAATAAACAAAATAAGCTATGAAAATAAATGATTTAGAACAATCAAAAGCATAAAAATGTAATCTTTAAACAAGTTAACAAGATAAAAAGCATAAAAATCAAAGATTGAAGAAAGGAAGAATGAGATCAACAAGATAAAGTAAAGTTGCGAGAATTAAAAAGAAACACTTACTTGAAATTAAATGGTAAATAAGGTGCAAGACATGTAATTAAAGGTGCAAGTAATTAAAAGTGCAATAAAATAAAGGTGGAAGAACTAGTTTGTCAATCTAGCCAACAAGAGTAAAATGATAATCCTAATGACTATATATAGGAGATTAGGAGAGTCGTTAGAGGAAGCTTCCTCCTCTCCTTCCTTTCTTGTTAATTGCACCATCAAGTCCTTCCTTCTTAATCTTTTTGTTAATCTTGGACTTTCATGACTTTTGTCTCGGGATTTCTTTGGACTCGTCTTTTAATTCTTCGATAAATAAGACTTGAGTTCCTCGGCTTTTGATAAACTTCCGTCTTTTGACTTTTTCTTCGATAAATCTTCAGAATTGGTCTTGGACTTCCGTTCTTTTTGCACTCTTGACTCCTTGACTTCGTCTTTCATCTTTTTCCTCAATAAAAGTCCGTAAGTGCCCGTAAATTCCCGTGTTTTCTCCACTTTTCACCTTTTCGTCCTAAATCACAACAAAAACACAAACCACGCATAATTCCGACATAAAAGACATAAAATACACGTTTTAGTCCGGTTATTATTGTAATTAAGTGGTAGAAAAGATGTGTGTTTTCACACATATCAGTAGGAAAAGAATCACTTGAATATCCCCTCATATGAGGCTCAAAAGTTTTGAGCTTATGAAATAAATCATCAAAATTGAGATAGTCAAGCCCACCTTTTGCTTTGAGAGAGATTACCACCTGATTCCATGAGTAGGGTAAGGCTCTAAGAAATCTTGCATTAATATCACCATCGTCAGGTTTCGACTTAAGTTGATTCAACTGGCTCAATATCTTTTGGAACCTGTCATACCCTTGATGGATACCTTCAGTTTCTGAGATCTTGAATTCTGTGAATTCATCTCTCAGCATGGATCTTCGCATTTTCTTTGACTCCTCATTCCCACCAAACCTTGCTTTTATTCCATTCCAGATCTCTCTAGCATCATCCAAATGGTAGAAGTCACCCATGTGATCATCAGGAAGGGATTGAAGCAAAATAGTTTTTGCTTTGACCTCCTTCTGAATGGTTGTGATCTCTTCATGAGTTTTAGGGTCAAGAAGAGTAATATTACCATTCTTGTCTCTTCTAGTCAGCTTCCTGCTGTTCCCATTCAGAATAATCTTCTAAAGGTCTTGATCAGTGTTGGTGATCCACCATTCCATCTTCATTGCCCAACTATCATACTCGTCCTTTTTCAGAAGAGGAAACTTACCATTTGTGTTGGAAACCGTAGCAACGATCTGCTTAGGTTGCAGAGTTTTAGGAGTACTATCTTCTCCTGTTTGAGTAGAACTTGAGGCAGACATGATTAAACAAAAATGTTAGTAATAAGAAAAATTGATTCTTCTTGTATAGAGACTCTCCCAGGCTTTGATACCACTTGTTGGGTCCACTAGATGTGGATCTTGCAGCCTGTCAGGAACGGTGAACGACTTCTGTAATCACAAGTCTATTCACAGAGAGACTCTATACACAATATAAGTGCGGAATACAAATATTATAAAGAAGAACAGAATAACTATAATGACTTGATCCTTTCTAAGGATTTCTAATATTGATAATGACTAGAATTGCGTTTTATGAAGGTGTGTGTAACCCTTCTGCCTAAGGTTCCTTTTATACTACAAGGAAACCCTAATACATCATTAAACAAAACGTGTAAAACTGATATGCATATCCTTTCCTAACATATCTCATGCATATCCTAACAGAATAATAACTAAATAATAAAGTTTGACTTTAACTAAGACCAGGAGCACGACTTGCTCCTACTACTACTATGACCATGAGGAACTACATACCTCCTAGTCTACCTATTACAATTAACTATTCCAATGGTCCTAACACGCCTTTGGGTGAGGATATACGTCTTCGTCATAATAAACACCTCATGGAGAGGTTAAATAAAAGACAAGGCAAGACCGAAGTCATAATAAAATCTCCATGGCGGAGTTGAATAAAATATGGAGGTAAACCGTGATAATCAAAGCCACTGACAATGAGGCGGGTAATAAAACTCAAGGTAATAAGTCAAATGTTCAAAATCGTTATAAAACCGTGTTTATCAAATCTTACTGGTTGACTTAATTTTTTGACATCGTTATCTGTATAGGAAGAGTTACTAATTTAATGATTTTGGTTACACCGTTAGAACTCTATTTTTTGACCTAATCTCTATTTACGCATAAGTAAAATATGTATCCTCGTTATCATTAAGACAAAAATAAAATATAAGAGATACACCTTAGGAATAAGGGAGTCTAAGTACGTGATTAAGGCATATGAGTAGGGTTAGGATTACTAACTTATAATGACAATGATCTTGTTTCAAGCTTAGCATGGAATTAAGTGAAAATCGAGGACGAATAAATTATCTCTATGAGGCATTCACGTGTTCTTATTCTATGATCCTAAAAATCCCATTTTGCGACGAAAACAATACATTATGTCTAAAACACATCTAGTAGTTAAGTTAAATTTACGTTTCAATAAATGTCGAATAAAATAAAATTTTGGAAGTTCTACGATCCTTAATTCTAGCATTGCATGAGGGCATGACACTGGCTTAGTATGTGGGAGTGATGAGACCATAACTATACATGGTTTCATTGCTTAAATCGGGTTTAAGATGACTAAAAATACTACAAAAACTATGCAAAACCCTTTGTATTTGTTCATTGTGTGTTTATAGGTTCGGATATCGTGGAAAAAACAAAAGATCACAAGAAACAAGCAAAAACGAACACGGAAACGAATCCGTACAAAGAATCGGACCTGAACTTTGATTTTCCAAGAAAAGTCCTTGAACTTTGAAGATTGCAAAAGATTGTTCCCTATACTTTGATTAATTATCACTTTAGGACCTTGTAAATCTCATGAATACAAGATTGGTCCTTTAAGTTTCAAGATATGATAAGAAAAGCCCTTGATATATGCTCAAAGTTACATAGCAAGTCCTTATATCAAGTTACAAAAGTTTGAAGGACGGTTTTTGCAATTAGTCCAAACTTATTAACAAAAGGAAAAGCCTTAGAATCTGTTATGAGAAGTTGGGATCCAAATGACACATATTGCTAAATACGGGGACCAAAACTGCCATCCACTATAACATATTTCCCTTATAACCCGACCAGCACACACCCTTAACCCATCAGCCCAACAACCAAATTCGGGTCTATTAATATTTAATTACGTTCAAACGTAATTATTTATTTATAATCTTGGTGGTTAACACTTAACTACCCCCCCCCCCCTTTTCCTTACCTCATAAACCCTAATCTTATACTTTACCCAAACCTAAAATTAACACACCAAATGCTCCAAATCTCTAATTACTGGTCCTTTAAACATAACCTCACCTCTTGCTTCTACATCAGTACATCCATGTGGGTTGTGGGGACTTGCCCTGCACCCATCACTTTCCCCCAATTCCTAAATGGAGACAAGATCAATGGTCCATTGCAATTGCTTACTTCCCAGATTTTTTTAGATGGTTGATAGGTGTGTAAACACCCATCCTTTTACCACTTAATTCTGGCTAAAACGAGACCAAAACACGTATTTAATATCATTTGTTTGGAATTATGCGTGGTTTTTGTGTTTATTGTGTTTTCAGAGTCAACCGGATGAATATTGAAGAAAACATGGGATTGCACGGGTTTATCGAAGAAAAAGACTCAAGACGAAGTCTATGGTCCAAGAGATGCAAAAGATTTGAAGTCATTGTGCCTATTTGAAGATTTATCGAAGAAAAGGGCCAAAGATGGAAGATTCATATTTGTCGAAGAACTCGAGTCTATTAAACAAAAGATTATAAGACGAGTTGGAATCATTCACCGACACTTCTCAAAATCCAAAGTCGGAAACGTTTAATTAAAGAAACGTAAAGACTAAAGAAGAAAGAAGACGAGAAGCCCATGAGCAAAGCCCATTCACAAGCCCACAAAGCATACGCCTATAAATAGGCCTACACTTCACAACTTAGCTAGTCTTAGTTTGTCATTTTTTGCATTTCTCTAGTTTTAGAGAGAGAAAGTTCTTAACTTTCTCTCACTAAGATTTTTCTTTTCTCCATTTTTACCTTTCAAGTTTTAAGTTTTTTTTTGTATTTGGATTTCTCTAATCTAATTCAAATTAAGCTTTTTGTTCCTTAATCTATTTCTACCTTTCTTTATTTTATTTTGATCTTAATCCGAAAAGTACATGCTTGATTCGATTGGTTCTCAATTCGTGTTAACTTTGATGTTTCGTGATTAAGAGGTTAATCTTTATATTCCTACATAAGCTCTCCTACGTTTAAGCTATAAGCTTTTGATGCTTATTAGCTTCTTCTTATTTTCGGCTTTTTCATTTTTAAGCTTTGTTTTAAAAAGTTTTCTTATTTTATGTTCGGTTCATTAAGTCTCGGATAGTATTGTTTTTAAAAAAGTTAACGAATTTGTGCTTATTTACTCTTTGAGAAGTTTACAAATGCTTATTGGTTACTGCTTATTGGCTTAAGTTTATTTCCTTTTGGACGCCTTTGCCATCTCAGTAGGTTTTACTGCTACGATCGCCTAGAGTGCGATCAGTTGTCCCTTCCCTGGTACGATCCACGCCCACGATCACTTACTTTGATCTGGGGTGCGATCGGGTCGCTTGTCCCTGTTTCGATCGCATTGAGTGCGATCAGTTGTTACGATCCGGAACCACGATCAAGACCACGATCACTAGCTGCGATCGTGGTTGCGATCTGTTAGTACGATCGCCCTTCTCCTATCGTACTGGTGAGTACGATCCATTCCTTGGTATTTATCGCATTGAGTGCGATATGGTGAACACGATCCATTGTGTTATGTTGGCTACAATCGCGTTGCGATCTGGATTACTTTTGAGTACGATCGCATTACGATCGGACTCAGATTTGTGTTTTGTTTTTGCTTAATTTTTCAAATCTAGTTTTTCCCGCTCTTTTACTTAGTTTATTTCCAACTTGTTTTTAAAATTTTGAATTGTCAAGTTTTAATTTCCAAAGTTGCACGCTCTTATTTGTAGTTTAATTTTAAGACTTCTAATTTTCTCAACGACAATTTCAATTACTTGCATTTAGTTTAAAATTTAGATAAACAAAACCAAACCCCGTATTTGTAACCAAGAACAATCATTCCACTTAGAACCGTGATCAATTCGAGGAGATTCCGAAAACTAATTCTGAACCCATACTAATCGCTTGTATCAAATGGCGCCGCTGCCGGCTCTTCTCGTTAAGATTACCAGTTTTTTGTGAGAACTTGGATTTTCGGATCCGTTCACCGTGAATGTTACTTTTTCATAAAAAAATTCAAAAACCCTAAAAAAATATAAAATTTTCAAAAATACAAAAAATTAAAAAACCATAAAAACCAAAAATATTTCTTGTTTGCCTTGTTAGTTCTTTTGCAGGTGCATGCGTACACGATCAACGTCTTATCAAGAGGCCGAGCCTCTCGAAGACTTAGACATGGTCGGTGTACAAAACAACAACAATAACCCACCTCAAAACAATAACAATCCACTTCTCAACAACAATAATAACAACAACAATGAACCTTTACCGGACAATCGCCCTATGATTGAACTGTTACAAGCACATGTGGAGGGCAACAATGATCCAATTGTCATACCCGCGATTGCAGCCAACAACTTTGAGCTCAAATCCGGCTTTATCCAGATGGTCTCTGCTCAACCATTCTTGGGGCGTACCATTGATGATCCTCATGACCACATCAAAAGGTTCTTGCAACTCACAAATACGGTCAAATTCAATGGTGTTCCACAAGAGGTAATCCGTTTACAACTTTTTCCCTTTTCTTTAGAGGGACAAGCCCGGCATTGGCTTGCTAAGGAACCGCCACAAAGTATTCTGACGTGGACGGATTTGGAGACCAAGTTCATAAATTACTTTTTCCCACCCTCTCGTACTACCGCTTTGCGGAATGAAATCATTAATTTTGAACAAAAGTACGATGAGTCTTTTAGTGAATCTTGGGACCGTTATAAAGACCTTTTGAGAAAGTGCCCACAACATGGTTTTACCAAAGTGCACCAAATTAATACTTTTTATAATGGTTTAAGCATGAATGACCAAGATTCACTAAATAGTGCCTCGGGGGGTAATATTTTGGTTAAGACTTCCAAAGCCGCTTGGGATATTATTGAAAATAAGTCTCGTGTGCAAACCAAGAGTGTTCGGGCAAATGTCGCCAGTGCTAGTACTAGTGACAGCGACAATCGACTTGACAAAATTACTACGCTTCTTGAATCGCTTGTTACCCACACTGCTAACAACACCAACAGCATCAACGCTAAAAACGCTCAAGACGCTCAAGTCAATGCTGTTAGCCAACCATGTTAGATATGTCGGGGTCCCCACTCTTACACCACTTGTACCGCACCCAAGACTATCCTTCTGAGAATGTGAATGCAGCATACGGTACCTATCCTCCAGCCGCTTATCAAGCTCGTCCTCAAGGAGACCGCAACTTGCTTAGCTATCGCTCAAACAACTTTCTCTCACCACCCGGTTTTCCTCCTAACAACCCAAACCAACAAAAAAACCTCAATCTCCCTCCTCAACAACAACAACCTCGTGCACCATACATACCACCTCACAAACAACCATATACACCTCAAAGAAACAACCAAGTTTACCAACAACCTGCTTATCAACCACCCACCTACAATGCTCCTCCAAACCAAACCACCGCATTACACCAAGATATTGGAACCTACATGAGGACCAATGATGTGATCATGGACAATCTCCAGCGGGAAGTGCTCAACTTGAAAGCAGACATGGTGAAACAAGGGAACGATCTGCGAGCTGATATGAGAAACACTTTGGCAAGTCAAACGAATGACTTAAGGAACATGATGGCTAGTTTCTTCCAAGGTAATCAACCCTCTTCTTCGGTACTCTTCCGAGTAACACCGTTGCGAATCCAAGAGGGGAGATGAAAGCAATCACCACTCACAGTGGCAAAGGTGCCAAGGAACCCGAGCTTCCTATACCTCCACCGGTGATTGTGACTAAGGAAAACGAGTCACCTGCTCCTATTCCTCATCCTTCTACTTCCCCAATTTCTCCACCTCTTACTTCTACCCCTCCTCCACCCAAGGATGTGAGTGATCCTATTCTCCCAAAGACTTCCTCTTCTTCCGAGATACCTTATCCATCAAGGTTGAGGAAAGAGAAGCTCAAAAGCAAGGATGATATTCAAGTTTCAAACTTTCTAAAAATGTTTAAACAATTGAATTTCAACATCTCCTTCGATGAGGCTCTCGCTCACATGCCTAAGTATGCGAAAATGTTCAAAGATCTTCTTAGCGACAAGGAGAAGCTGCTTGATATTGCTAACACCCAACTTAATGAGAATTGCTCTGCAGTGCTCTTAAGGAAATTGCCAACCAATCTTGGTGATCCGGGTTGTTTCTTAATCCCTTGTAACTTCCCGGGAGTAGAGAATTGCATGGCCCTAGCCGATCTAGGTACCAGTATTAACTTAATGCCTTTAAGTGTGTGGAAGCAATTATCTCTCCCCGAGCTAGTCCCCACCAAAATGACTTTGGAATTAGCTAACCGTACGGTTGCTTATCCAGTGGGGATAGCCGAAGACGTCTTTGTAGGAGTCGACAAATTCACTTTTCCTGCCGATTTCGTTGTCGTCGACTACGACATGGACCCTCGTGTGCCATTGATCGTTGGTCGTCCATTCCTGAGGACCGGTCGCACTCTCATCGGTGTTGAAGCTGGTGAGCTTATCATGAGAGTGGGTGACGATAAAATTGTCTTCAACATGGGAAAGTTGTCTAAACAGCCTTATTCTAACGAGAGTGTTAATTATATTGACGTTCTTGATGAGGCCTGTGAAGAACACTTCAAAGATGCTTGTAAAATTATTCCTACCTCTCTTCCCAATGTTGAGACCGTTTCCTCTATTGATTCATCACTATCTCTATTTGGAGAAAGTGATTTCCTTTGGAAAGATTTGGAAGCCACCTTGGGAGATGTGAACTTAGAACATGACAATTCTCCCACCGATTGGGATGAAGATCTTCGCCTCATTGAAAACATTCTTAAAGAAGACAATATTTCTCCACCATCTCCCACGGTTATTGCTATCGATGCTCTGACTTTGAATACGCCTCCCATCAAAAATCCTCCGGATTTAGAACTTAAGGAGTTGCCGTCCCATCTCGAGTACGTGTTCCTTGAAGATAAGAAGAAGTCACCCGTCATCATTGCTAAGGACTTGAAAGAAGAAGAGAAATCTCGCCTCATCGTCGTGCTTAAAGATCATAAGAAGGTAATTGCTTGGAAAATTTCCGATATCCGCGGAATTGATCCAAACTTTTGTACTCACAAGATTCTCATGGAAGATGACTTTAAACCCGCAATCCAGAGCCAAAGAAGGGTTAATCCTCGTATTCATGACGTCATCAAACAAGAGGTTATCAAACTTTTAGATGTCGGCTTGATTTACCCTATCTCGGATTCGCCATGGGTAAGTCCCCTCCATTGTGTTCCCAAGAAGGGCGGAATAACCGTTGTTCCCAATGAACACAACGAGTTGATTCCCACTCGTCTCGTTACTGGGTGGAAAGATTGTATCGACTATCGCAAGCTCAATGATGCCACGAGAAAAGATCACTTTCCTCTTCCTTTCATGGATCAAATGCTCGAGCGTCTAGCTGGTAATGACTATTACTGCTTCTTAGACGGTTTCTCCGGGTATTTTCAAATTCCCATCGATCCCAAAAACCAAGAAAAGACCACATTCACTTGTCCCTACGGAACATTTGCTTACAAACGCATGCCTTTTGGTTTATGTAATGCTCCGGGGACGTTCCAAAGGTGTATGATGGCTATCTTCCATTACATGGTGGAAGACACTATGGAAGTATTCATGGATGATTTCTCGGTTTATGGCGATTCTTTCTCTGCTTGCCTTGCCAATTAAGAACGTATGCTTCAGCGGTGTGAAGACACTCGCCTTGTTCTTAATTGGGAAAAATGCCATTTCATGGTAAAAGAGGGCATCATGCTAGGACACAAGATCTCCAAAGCCGGTCTTGAAGTAGACCGTGCTAAAGTCGATGTTATCTTTAAACTGCCTCCACCTTCAACCGTGAAGGGTGTGAGAAGTTTCCTTGGTCATGCGGGCTTCTACCGACGCTTTATCAAAGATTTTTCTAAAATCGCTCGCCCGATGACCCACCTCTTGGAAAAAGATACTCCTTTTATCTTTTCCAATGAGTTTATTGAAGCCTTCAACTTGCTTAAGGATAAGCTAACTAAGGCACATGTCTTGGTTACCCCTAATTGGGAGCTTCCCTTTGAGTTGATGTGCGATGCTAGCGACTATGCTATTGGAGCGGTTTTGGCCAAAGAGTGAACAAACACTTCCAACCGATCCATTACGCTAGCAAGACAATGACGGGGGCTCAATTGCACTACACGACAACCGAAAAAGAGGTTTTAGCTGTTTTCTATGCCTTTGAAAAGTTCTGCCCCTATCTTGTCCTTTCCACCACAATCGTTTATACCGATCATTCCGCGTTGAAGTACTTGTTAACTAAACAAGATTCCAAACCAAGACTTCTCCGCTGGGTTTTGCTACTCCAAGAATTTAAAATCGAAATTCGCGATAAAAAAGGAGCTGAAAACCTAGCCGCGGATCATCTCAGTAGACTTGAGGATCCTTACCAGGGGGATCATCCGAACAAAGAGATCCATGATTCTTTTCCCCTGGAGACCTTAATGTCTATCAACTCGACTTCTGATGAAACCCCGTGGTTTGCGGACATTGCAAACTACTTGGCGGGTGGAATTCTCGTTGACGGGTTAACATCCCAACAAAATAAGAAGTTCTTCAAAGACATTAAGACTTACTTTTAGGATGACCCGTATCTATTCAAACAATGTGCTGATTTGATTATTCGCCGATGTGTTGATGGACCGGCAGCTTTAGAAATCCTTGACGCTTGCCACAAAGGACCCACCGGTGGTAACTTTGGTCCCAGCTACACCGCCAAAAAAGTGTATGATTCGGGATTTTATTGGCCCACCATTTATCGTGATGCTCACGAGATGGTTAAACGCTGTGATGCTTGCCAAAAAAAAGGTAAGATCACACATAAAGACGAGATGCCTCAGATTTTCATTCAAGAATGTGAAATCTTTGATGTTTAGGGTATCGACTTTATGGGGCATTCCCTTCATCTAAAGGAAACAAATACATCCTTGTAGCTGTTGACTACGTTTCAAAGTGGGTTGAAGCCAAAGCTTTACCTACTAATGACGCAAGGGTGGTTTGTAACTTTTTGAAATCGCTATTCGCTAGATTCGGTGTGCCTCGTGCCATTATTAGTGATCGCGGGACTCATTTTTGCGATGACCAATTTGCAAGAGTCGTGGCTAAGTATGGTGTAAATCATCGTCTTTCCACCGCATACCACCCACAAACGAATGGCCAGGCTGAAATATCCAACCGAGGATTAAAGCGAATTCTTGAAAGAACCGTGGGAGAGCATCGTGCCTCATGGGCTGATAAACTTGATGATGCTTTGTGGTCTTTTCGTGCCGCTTACAAGACTCCGATTGGTTGTACACCATATCGTCTCGTGTACGGGAAAGCGTGCCACCTCCCCATTGATTTAGAGCACAAGGCTTACTGGGCCTTGAAGTAGGCTAATTTTGATATCAACAAAGCCAGTGACCTACGCAAGATCCAACTCAATGAGCTGAATGAACTCCGGAATGAGGCTTATGAAAATTCTTTGATCTATAAGGAGAAGACTAAGCTCATTCACGACTCTAAGATTAAAAACCGAGAGTTCCAAGTTGGAGACAAAGTTTTACTCTTTAACTCTCGGTTGAAAATATTTTCGGGCAAGCTGAAATCTCGTTGGTCCGGCCCATTCACCATTGCCCAAATTTTTCCATATGGTACTCTCGAGCTCGCTCAACCTAATGGACCTAATTTTAAGGTGAATGGCCAACGAGTGAAGTTGTACTTTGGTGAGGACATCTCTCATGAGATGATTCCATCCCTCATCACGTTTCCCATGAACTATATTTGGGTCGAGTCAGGCTCGTGACTCGGTTATCAAAAACAAGCGCTCCTCGGGAGGCAGCCCGAGTATCTATCCTTTTCCGTTTTAACCTCCTAAGTGTAGGGGGGCCTCTATAGGTGCTTTGATTTTGTGTGGTGATGTGATTACAGGGATGAATGCACTTTTGGAACCTTTGAAGAACCGTGCTCCCGTGTTATCCGAAATCCGGTTCTATCTCTCAACTATCGTAATTCAATTTTATTCATACTCACATTTGAAATTGATCACTTTAGTCGTCTCTTCCTTAGCTTGATTTAACCAACGTGCACAATGTCATAAGTGTAGGGGAGATTTTTCCCACATGCTTAAACATTGAGAACAATGTTTATCTTAAGTGTAGGGGGGACTTCTATCGAAGTTTTAAGTGGACTTTTCCATGAAAATGCCTTCATTTAATCGGAAAATCATCTTTTTCAACATTTTTCAAATTTTTAATTAACTTTGGCCATTTAGTCGTAATTTTTAAATTTTTATCGTTGCTTTCATATGTATATATTCCACAATAAAGTCAAAAATATTAATAAAGTGGTGTAGCTAGTTTAGAAGTCTTTGACATATTAGGCCCGTTGCGATTCTTTTGACTCAACCCGAATAGACTTGTCCAAGTTTATGCTAGCTAGTATCCTTAACCATGTAGACCTTAAGTGGTTTATTAGGCTAAGCATCCATGAGTCTCATTACTTGAGATTTTAAATTATGGAGAACGAGAAATGATAGAGTCAATTATAAGTCGGTATTCTTGCACAAGCTCACTTGGTGTAATTATTTGCCTATTCTCCCATCACTTGCTAATAATTTATCTGCAATAAGTAAGGTCGTACGATTTGAAAAGTTACTTAGCTTCTAGCCCAAGATCGTTTAAAAGTTGCTCGGTAATGATAAGAGTTCATAGCCAAGGCATAACTTATGAAGCGGGGCGTGAAGATTGGCGAGTCTGAAAAGGCCCTAACAAGGCATGAGGATTCAATTTTATTGCTGAAGATCCAAAGTGATGAGTAAAGCATTATTCCCAAAATCAATATGAAGGATCAAGACTCACGACGAAAAGCAATCAACTCCCATAAAGATCATGGAGAAGTCTATCCGAAAAGACCCTAACAAGGTATGAGGATAAATAGATCCAAGTCCGAAAAGGAGGCGGATCGTTGTATCTCAAAATCCCAATTAGAGATTGAAGAAATAATCATGAAGTCGGGGTCAACCAAGTTGGAGTACCCCTCAAAAGTCTCCAAGTGAAGAAACTCTATTACGAAGAGAAGACCATTATCTCAAGAACGTCTCTCAAGATATGAAGTATAAAGTACATGCCAAATATCGGCCCGAGAAAGGTCTCAAATCGTGAACCGAGTTATGTCAAGATATGAACTTTTTGATATCCCGAGAAGCAGTTTTAAGAGATTTTGTCCTTTAGCTAACTATTGATCAAATCGTCCTACTTTGTTTTCAGCCTAAATAAACTATCGAAATAAGTCCAAAAATGCATCTTCATGATCATTCTAAGACAAAAATAAAATATAAGAGATACACCTAGGAATAAGGGAGTTTAAGCATATAATTAAGCCATGTGTGTAAGTGTTTGATTTACTAACTTATAATAACAATGATCTCGTTTTTAAGCTTAGTTTAGGGAACGTGAAACTTGAGGGTGATAAATCTTCGCAGCACCAAAGCCCTAATGAAAGTCTTTGATCTCTTTGCAAGTTATTTCCATATAGCTATTTTCTAGTGAAAATGGTTTTCTATCCTTTTATTTACTTTAAAGTTTTTAATTTCTCTTAGTACTTTAATTTTTGTTTAGTAATATTTTAATAAGGCCAAGGTTGATTGATTATGAGAAAAATGTAAATTTGCTTTATCACTGAACATTGCATGAGGGCATGGCAATGGTTATGTGTAGGGGATTTGATAGGTGTGAAAACACCCATCCTTTTACCACTTAATTCTGGCTAAAACGAGACCAAAACACGTATTTAATATCATTTGTTTGGAATTATGCGTGGTTTTTGTGTTTATTGTGTTTTCAGAGTCAACCGGATGAATATTGAAGAAAACATGGGATTGCACGGGTTTATCGAAGAAAAAGACTCAAGACGAATTCTATGGTCCAAGAGATGCAAAAGATTTGAAGTCATTGTGCCTATTTGAAGATTTATCGAAGAAAAGGGCCAAAGATGGAAGATTCATATTCGTCGAAGAATTCGAGTCTATTAAACAAAAGATTATAAGACGAGTTGGAATCATTCACCGACACTTCTCAAAATCCAAAGTCGGAGACGTTTAATTAAAGAAACGTAAAGACTAAAGAAGAAAGAAGACGAGAAGCCCATGAGCAAAGCCCATTCACAAGCCCACAAAGCATACGCCTATAAATAGGCCTACACTTCACAACTTAGCTAGTCTTAGTTTGTCATTTTTTGCATTTCTCTAGTTTTAGAGAGAGAAAGTTCTTAACTTTCTCTCACTAAGATTTTTCTTTTCTCCATTTTTACCTTTCAAGTTTTAAGTTTTTTTTTGTATTTGGATTTCTCTAATCTAATTCAAGTTAAGCTTTTTGTTCCTTAATCTATTTCTACCTTTCTTTATTTTATTTTGATCTTAATCCGAAAAGTACATGCTTGATTCGATTGGTTCTCAATTCGTGTTAACTTTGATGTTTCGTGATTAAGAGGTTAATCTTTATATTCCTACATAAGCTCTCCTACGTTTAAGCTATAAGCTTTTGATGCTTATTAGCTTCTTCGTATTTTCGGCTTATTCATTTTAAGCTTTGTTTTAAAAAGTTTTCTTATTTTATGTTTGGTTCATTAAGTCTCGGACAGTAGTGTTTTTAAAAAAGTTAACGAATTTGTGCTTATTTACTCTTTGAGAAGTTTACAAATGCTTATTGGTTACTGCTTATTGGCTTAAGTTTATTTCCTTTTGGACGCCTTTGCCATCTCAGTAGGTTTTACTGCTACGATCGCCTAGAGTGCGATCAGTTGTCCCTTCCCTGGTACGATCCACGCCCACGATCACTTACTTTGATCTGGGGTGCGATCGGGTCGCTTGTCCCTGTTTCGATCGCATTGAGTGCGATCAGTTGTTACGATCCGGAACCACGATCAAGACCACGATCACTAGCTGCGATCGTGGTTGCGATCTGTTAGTACGATCGCCCTTCTCCTATCGTACTGGTGAGTACGATCCATTCCTTGGTATTTATCGCATTGAGTGCGATCTGGTGAACACGATCCATTGTGTTATGTTGGCTTCGATCGCGTTGCGATCTGGATTACTTTTGAGTACGATTGCATTACGATGGGACTCAGATTTGTGTTTTGTTTTTGCTTAATTTTTCAAATCTAGTTTTTCCCGCTCTTTTACTTAGTTTATTTCCAACTTGTTTTTAAATTTTTGAATTGTCAAGTTTTAATTTCCAAAGTTGCACGCTCTTATTTGTAGTTTAATTTTAAGACTTCTAATTTTCTCAACGACAATTTCAATTACTTGCATTTAGTTTAAAATTTAGATAAACAAAACCAAACCCCGTATTTATAACCAAGAACAATCATTCCACTTAGAACCGTGATCAATTCGAGGAGATTCCGAGAACTAATTCTGAACCCATACTAAACACTTGTATCAATGGTTGAGATCGATTTGCAACAGTTGGGTATCACATGGCTACTTCAGAGATCACAAGAGGCTTTTAACCAATTTTTGAAATTCAAAAATGAAAAGGGCATTTCTGGCAAGTAGCTACTAGGGTTTTAGCATATTATTTTAGTTCTAGATTTTTCCTTTTATGACTATATAAGCAACATTCGACATGTAAATGTGCTTTTGTTCCATCTTTTTTTGTAAAAAATTTAAGATTAATGAATAATTAGAGTATTATTTTAAATCTTGCAAAAAGTTGTGTTCCAAGTTAGTTTCGTGTTATTTAAAATTCGTACTTGTTTTAATTTAATGCAATTTTGTGTAAAACCTTACTTTTCTGTCTATTAAAAGCTCTTCAAAAACTTTGATAAGTCTTTTTGAGATCCATAAGCTATAAGATGTTAATAAGCATAAGCTGACAACTTGGGCTTATTAATTAAGATTATAGCTTATGTTCTATTCTTTGTCTTTACTTGTTAGTTACAAAATTGGTTCCAAATTTGTCGTTTTCAAGTGTTTGCTTTTTTTCTACTAAACTTACTGTTCTATAAGCTCAAGCACAAGCTGATTGACAACCAGCTTGTGGTTTGACTTATTGAACTTGCCTTTTCTTGTTTGTTGTTGTTGTTTCAAAGCAGGTACACAAGACATTACCAAAGACACTGTTGTAGTCTCTTTGGTAGGATTTTTGTAGTCCTTCTTTATATAAGCTCATAACAAGTTTTTTCAACTAGCCCTAAACCTCAGATAAGCTAACTAGAGATGGCCTCAGCTGGCTATAGCATGCCTTGGATGTAAGCCACACAAGGTGAATGAGCTTGAACCCTCCAAGTTACTTTAATGTGACTTTTTTAGTTTTGTTGGAAACCTATGTATGTATGCTTATTCAAGTAGATTAGTGCTTTATTGGAGTTTATTTAATATTTGAATGTTGTGTAGTTGGTTAAAAAGCATTTTCGTTTGATTTCAAAAAGTGTCTCTTTGTTAATTTGAAAACAGTCAAAGAAAAGGGGTGTTTGGGTGTGATTGGTATAAGGGTGAGTGACATACAACCTTGACCATTACTTGCATATATCCTTTCTGTTTGACCAGTTAAGTGTAGGTTTAATTCTTGTTTTGAATTTGTAATGTTTAATCTATGTTTTCAAGTCTCACCAAACTACATAAAAACAGCCTAGTATACATCAGTTAGATTTTTTAGTTTGATTTTTAGGAATTAGACCTTGTAATCTTGAGATCTGTAAGTTATGGCGTTTATTTAGGTTTGTTTACTGCTAAGGTTAAGTTTTAAAGCTTATTGAAGCTTATTGCATCAATTGAAATTTCCAAAAAAAGTGTGTTATGTGCATCTGCCTGTGATCCTTTTTCATAGTTTCATCCGATATTTGACAAAGAGCTTTGCTAGTTGTTAGATATCGGACATAGATATAGTAGCTGCTTCTTATTTTTATGCTGAACTGTGCTTGTTTCTGGCATATTTAGGCTTGTTTCTTGCTTGTTACTGCTTATCATCGCCTCTCCAATAAGCCAAAGCTTATTGGAGTTGTATTGCAATCCACAAAAAAGGTGCAAAAAGCACTTAGCCTGGATTCGACCTTGTGATCTGCCGAGCAGGGTTCCAAGGCCTTACCAGTGTACCAAGCTTCCTCTTGGTATACTGATTTCAATTTCATATCTTTATATTCTTTTTCATTTACACAACTTAAATATAAGTTGTGGCTTATTCTAAGCTTTCTGGCTTATTTAGTTGATAAAATTTCATCTTTTTTATTTTTTCTTGATATTAGACAGCATTTAAGATTTTCCAAAACTGTTTTGGGTTTTTTCCCACTGTTCATTTATTTTTAATCTATTTTTCTTTTTTAGTTTTTATAAATTCATTTAAAAATAGTTAAAATTAGTTTTAATTTTCTGAAAAATACTTTTTAGATTTAGAAAAATATATTTAAGGTTTACAAATAATAAAACCTTTTTTTGGGATTTTTCTTGATTATTTTGAATTTTAGGTCTTTAATTAGATTTTAAAATTTAATAATAATTAATTTAAAAAGTTTAAAAAGTTTTATTTATTTTTACTCCTTAGTTATATTTTTTAGGATTTAATGGAAACTTTTAATATTTTTTAGACAACTTTTATTTTTTATTTCGATTTACGTGAAAACGTATTTTCGTCGTAGCTTAATTTAGCGTAACCCGTCTTTTATTTTTCTCTCTTTTTACCACCCAAAACGAAGTAATCCAAATAATTTTTTAACTTGGCACATACAGTTAACACCTCCTTCAAGAAGGAATTCACTTTGTCGGATTTTACGTTTTCCTAAACGTAATTTCTAAGGCTTACCGTTTTTACTTGTTTTTCCTAAGACAAGTATAAAAAGACTATAATCAGGAATCTTTGTGATGATCCACATGGATCATTGCAATGGAGAAACTGTAAAGTCGTGGAAACTGGACTTCCCAACTGAAGAGAAAGGTAAAAAATTGGAGATGACAAAGCTTAGAATCAGGCTTGCAGCAAAGATTTTGACGCATGAGACGAACAAACACAAAGAGAAGATGAGTGAATATGTGTTCAAGTTTGCCAATCACGATAATGAAGAAGGGTCTCATAAATATGACAATATCAGATAGGATGGAAGCAAGATAAAGACAGAGTGAAAAGAGCCATTTGAAGAAAGTGCCCCCCATAATGAACTTCAGACAATATTAAAAATTATTTTTATTTTAGTATGTAATATTCTTTTTGAAGACACTTGCTTAACCTATATTATGGGAAGGGTACGCCGTATGCAAGAGACGCACTATGGGTTTCTCTAAGCTTGAGGTTAACTAACCATTGAGCATTAATCGGTTATCTGAATGAAATCTATGTCTAAAAACATTAATAACTAGTCTCTCTTGGTTTTGATCACGACAAAGTGTAAAAACAGTTATCGTCAAAGATAACCATAAGATAAATTATTTAACAAACACTATCATTAAAGGTAATAATCATTTAAGTCTTACACAAACATATCTTATACATGCTTAGTCATCATTAAGAGTGATTAACCTTAAAACTCACTGTTAGCCCTATATTTTATATAGTCTAACTAGAATGTAATAGGTCATCTTAGTGGTTATAGGTCTTGTATTGTAATAGGTTAGTCGGGAGAAACCAGGCTTGGACTTTAAGCTAATATTGTATAAGTTAAGGGATCTAAGCCCAAAGACAAGCTAAGCCCGGCCCAAGGAAACATGCCCACGAGCTCACCAAGCTCGTGGGTATATAAACCCTCTTCCATGTGTGGAAGAGGGTGTTGGTTCATTTACTTTCTCTTTCTAGTAAAGTTTAAACCTTCCACCATCTCTCTTGTTTCTCTCTCTAACTTTCTTCTCTTTCTCTATCTAGAATCTTGTGTTATGGATTGATTGGGATTAACATTTTAGAAATATGACAAAATAGTTTAATAAACTTTCTTTTTAATAAAATGTTTTATTAAAATAAAATATAGAAATTTGAATTTGAATTTGGCATATTCCAATTGGTCAAAGAATATCCTTTTTAGGTAAGATTTTCATTAGGTGGCATTTACCCACTAGAAGCTCGTGGATCATTATAGGTCTCGACGGATCCTTATCAATAAGGAACCTCGGGCTTATTTAATGAGTCATGCTCATATAGCCGTTGGGACTTGTCTACTATAAATAGTGGATAATATCTCCATTTTCCAATGAATCTTTTTGGACAGTTTTCTGCTTCTAATCTCTTTTTTATATTCCCATGATTAGTAAATGATCACTTTGTATTGAGATGTATGTTTACTTATGATTATCCTCTCGATCCCTTTTTTTAAATGCCCAAAGAGAAGATCACTCACACATTTGTGATGTGATAAAAGATGAAGCTTTGATAAAGATCATCCTATCTTAGATCTAGTCATGTTCATCATATTGTTTATTTTTGTCTTGTGTAGATCCAAGGTATTTGTGTATACTTAGATTAGTTTTGTGTAGATCCAAGGTGTATGTGTATACTTGGATTAGTCTTGTATATATCCAAGGTATATGTGTATACTTAGATGTGTCTTGTGTTAGTTCTCACTAAACTCTAAAGTGATGTAGTTGTTAGTGTCTTGTGTGATAGTTCTCACTAAACTAAAATGTGATGTAATTATGAGTATGAGTTGTTGGAAATACGTTTTACGTATTAAGAAGGATCGGTCACTCCAACAAAGTCCATGTAATAGCTCGTAGTTTAGTTACTTATCTTTATTTAACAAACAAACCCAAGCCTAGCCTACAACATGTGTAGGCCAGCCCAAATGTAAGCCCAAGCCCATGACAAGGGCTTGGGTATATAAACCCTCTCCTTAGATGGAGAGGGTGAGTGGTTATTCATTTTTACACATAGTTCTTCTTATTTTCTTTCTCTAGAATTGTGTGAAATCCACCATCTCTCTATCTTTTTCTCTTTGTAAAACATAAGCAATATTTACATATCCTACAAATGGTATCAAGAGCCATAGGATGATTGTATTGTTTATGTGTTTGTGTTCTTGATTCATACGCCTATTTGATCCATTTTACACGAGCCAAAAATTTTTTTTTGTTTTTTATGGTTTTTTTTCTTGATACAAATCTTCTACATAGTTGTGGTAGAGATTTGGTATAGTTACTTTGGCTAAAAACACAAAATTTCTGGGTGTTTTGATCATTTTTTGGCTTAAAATCACGAATTGGTTGAGTTTTGTCCGAGAAAAGTGGGATTTATTCCGATCAGGTCATCGGAAAAGGGTTTATAGTTATTCCGATCAGTGTAATCGGAATAGGGTTTAGGGATTTCGATTGCATTCCTATAAGGGACATTCCGATTTGGTATTCCGATTTGGTGCATTCCTATAAGGGACATTCCGATTTGATATTCCGATTTGGTATTCCGATTTGGTACATTCCAATAAGGGTATTCCGATTAGGATAGGATATTCCGATCAAAGGTATTCCGATTAGGACATTCCGATCAAGAGTATTCCGATAGGACATTCCGATCAAGGGTATTCAGATAGGCTTATTCCGACAACTTTCCGATCAACATTCGCACAATCCAAAACTATTCCTTAAAAAATTTCGAACAAACCGTGTGTAATTTTGACTTGGAATTTTTGGTTTATCGAGAACATATTTTAGGGGATTTTAACATTGTTTCTCGACTTCAACTCACAATAACAAACACATTTACTTTCTCTCATTGTTCGATCAACGTTTGTAAATCTTAACTTATTGAAATGGAGTACACATCTCTTACGGATAAGTCCATCCTCTCGGGTACGGATAATCGTCCACCAATTCTGGAGAAGTCTATGTACGAGGATTGGACTTCCCGAATGGAACTTTACATGTTGAACAAAGAGAATGGACATCTCATTTGGGCATCGGTGCTCAATGGACCATTAGATTATGGTACAGTGACGAAAGGTACGACTACTCGTCCTCGCACAACGGGTGAATTGACTGGAGATATGAAGATTCAAGACAAATGTGATAAGTATGCTACAAACATCATTCTCCAAGCCCTTCCTCCAGATGTCTACAAACTCGTCAACAAACATAAAGTTGCCAAAGAGTTATGGGATGGAATTTGTGTTCTAATGCAAGGCACCTCGTTAACTAAACAAGAACGAGAGTGTAAGCTTTATGATACTTTTGATAAGTTTGCCTATGTGCCAGGGGAGACTCTCAATGACTACTATCTGAGATTTACCCTATTGTTGAATGAGCTCATATCTATGGCATGGCAATTTCTACGTTTTAATTGAACACCAAGTATTTTAACACTCTTCCTTTAGAATGGAAAAAGTACGTGACGGATGTTAAATTGGCTAAGGACTTGCATAACACCAATGTGGATCAACTTCAAGCTTTTCTTCAACAACACGAGTGCCATGTGTTCGAGGCTCAGTTGTCTACACCTCAAGTTCATGATCCACTTGTAATGTATGCTTCTCAACAAAACATGGCTTATACTTATGAAAGTCCCTAATCAATGCAAGAAACCCTAATCTTAACTTAATCAACACAAGGTATTACTTTTCAAACGTAATCTTATTATTGTATAATAAAGAATTACAAGTGTTATGGATAACACAGTTTGATGACAATGTGTTGTGCACACTTTGAACAACTATAAACCCTAACTTATGAATACAGTCGTAGATGTTTGATTCACTAAGTTATATGCAATAATGTTATGAATATCTCAAAGTGTTAAACATTAATGCATGGATACACATCCTATTTATAGTGTTACGAGATTGACCTAAATAGTACTTGATGGTGACTACACAAGCTTTTACAAGTTCCCACATCAGTCACATGATGTCCTTCTATTCTTGGTAGTCTTCCATTATGCTTTAAGGAAACAGTTGTCAAAACAGTTTCCTTTTTATTCATAGTCTCGAACATACAAATGGCATGTCCAAAGTGTGCTGAGTGTTAACAGGGTATTACCACCCCTGTTAACCCTCAACCCCTCAGAGTCCCTGATACATCTTGGCTGTTATCCATCACAGCCAATGAGTATGTCTTCAAGTAATCTTTGACTTCCTTGACAATGTCTCTGACATGGACTCCTCTGAGGTTGCTCACAGAGACTTGAATCTCTGTGAGTCTTGCGAAACTTGCCTGCCTCCTAGGCACAGGCAAGGGACTATCTAACAGCCTAATTATGTTTAAATCAATGATCAGGGAATCTAACAAGTTTAGATTCCCAACAATCTCTCCCTATTTAAACATAAATAATGCTAGATCTAACTAAGTTAAGGTAAGTGAGTTAACAGCTTCTTCTTACTCATAACAGATCTAAACAAACATACCTTATGATTTTATTAATACTTAAAGAAAATTACAAGTGCATTACATAAGTAAAATAAAAGGTGAAGGTAAAATTGGGCTGTGAAAATCTTCAATAGTCATCATTTTTAATCCTTTCTTCAGCTTCAGCCAAGTCCAATCTGTTATCTAATTCTTCCTGCAAAGTCTTTGCAAACTTCTTGGAATACTCTGAGTTGATCTTGAGTGACTTCTTGTGACAAAGTAGCTGAATTGTTGAAGCCAAGCACAGCTCATCTTCTCTTTGAAATTCATACTGGCAAGCCCTGTTCATGAATGCCATTCCTCTTTCAGGCTCTGTGTATGTCTGACCATCAACAGGGCCAACAATACCATTGGGGAGGATCAAATCCCTGTGCATGCCATCCACTTGAACATCATCAGTAACAAAAGTTTCATTAACAATTTGAGAAATTCTTCTTCTTTTGTTGCCAGTCTTTGGGGGTTCTTGTTCAAAAAGCTGTGGTGGGGGATCAATCTTGAGTTTGGCAGCTGTTTCTTTGATCCAGGTAAACTTAGCCTTAATAGTCTTCGGCAGAAGAAAATTTGCCTGTCCATTTCTTTTGGCAGCTAAGGCTTCAAGTTCGAACCATTCTGATAACCCAAGTGTCTTTAGCCTGAAGTTGTCAAACACATTCATATTTCCTGGTTGGTTATCCCTCCATAAGATCATCCGTGGGGTGTTTGTGGATTTATGAATGGTGTATTTGAACTTGGTTATCTTGCCAGGGGCATATCTGTTGTTAACGCAGGCATCATAGTCAGCTTTGACTTTCCTTAGTGCCTCAGCGCGTTTTGCTTCCATTTCCCTCAACCTTTGTTTTTGCTTTTCTCTTTCAGGTGGTGTCATTTTCCTCAGAGTAGCTTCATTCAATTCTTTGGCTGTCTTGAGTTCATTTAATCTCTTGAATTCCTCAGCCTATTTCTCTATTTCTTCAGGGGTTAAAGGAATCTCATTGGAAGGTGTAAAGGTTAAGAATTGGGAAAGGTCTGTGGTGGATCCTCCTGTCTCTAGCATCGCAGCTATCTTCTTGAGTTTGGTGTCTGTGTCAACCAAAACTATCTCCTTTCCTTTCTTCAAGACAGAGGACTCCACACTTATGTTTTTCAAAACATCAGCTCTTCTGATAAATGTTGTCTGAGCCTGAGTTTGAATTGCTTTGGGGAGGGAGCTAACAGTGAACTTTAGCTTCTTGGCAGCTGGTTCATCATCATCCCCAGGCTCGCTGGTGTTAACCAAAACCAGGGACTTTGATGAGTCAGCTCTATCTTGATTCTGTTGCTCCCCCTGAGTGTTATCCTCATCATCAGGTATTATAACAGGTGTGATGACTTGGAGAGGAATAGGTGTGATGGTGTTGTCAACTGATGATGAGCCTTGTTAGCAGATACAAGGTTGAGTGTTGTTTCTTTCTCCCCCTCACGTTCATCCTGGCTACGCAGACGCTTGGATGAACGTTTCTGAAAATGCCTTGCAATCTGTTCAACAGAGGCAGCCATAGCACGTTGCCTTTTCCTTGAAGCCCTGGCAATCTTCAGCAGGAGGTTGCCATTTGCATTAGTATTGGCCTGAACGCGACTGACAATAAAGTTTGCATGACGGTATTGCCTGTTGCGAACAGCATCAAATTGCCTGTGCATGGTTAGCTCATGTTCATGAAACATGGCAGGGACCTCTGAGTCAATGACATCTTTCATCCTTGTGGAAAGGTGACTGAGTCCTTGGGCTACTCCTTTCCTGGCACCATCCTTGATTGGTTCAGTAACCGCCTCAGCCACAGCCTTTTGTATGATTCCAGGGAATGTAACAGTGAAGTTGTGCATTTCAGACTTAATCACATCTAGCTTCCTGGATAAACGTTCAATGTTTGACTGATGATGAACAGGCTGAAGATTATGTATGTTGAGGCTTTGTTGAGCATAATCATCCCCCCTTGGAAAAAGATCAAAGTTGGTTTGGGCATGATGATCAAACATCATAAATTCAGCTGTTGGATCATATGCTGGGCGTTGGAAAACTGTTGTTGTTGAGGTAGCAGAATTTGGAGTAACAACAGCATCCTTGGGAGGATAAGTCTTATCACCCGCTGGTGTGGACACAGCTATATCTTTGGGAGGAGAGACAGATAGCTAGTCTTCCTCATCTTCTTCATCCTCCTCCTCAAACATCCCTTCAGGGATTTCATCTTCAGGCATGGACTCAATATCAGAGACATCATCCTCCAATGATAGCATTTCTTCATCAGCATTTAACAGAGACTCTTCATCATTGGGTTTGTCTTGAGTCATTGTATCAGCCTCCTTTTCTTGTTGTACCTGAGATTCGATGACTGGCTATACAATTTCAGCCTGCAAATTGTTTCAATTAGTAACAGGGAAAAAGATAAGGGGAATGATCGCCATTTCGCTGTCCCAGAGAGGCTGAGGGTGATTACTCAGCCACTCCAAAGGATAAATCCTTGGGATTCTTTTAAGTGTGAAAAAAATATGGTTAATGATCGCCATTCGCTGCCCCTAGGAAAGCTGAGTGTGATTATTCAGCCCCCCAAAAGGTTAGAACCTTTGGGACTCTTTTGATTGTGAGACATATGTTGGTTATGGATCGCCATTCGCTGCCCCTAGGAAAGCTGAGTGTGATTATTCAGCCCCCCCAAAAGGTTAAGAAACCTTTGGGACTCTTTTAAGAGTGAAACATATGTGGTTAAAGGTCGCCTGTTACGCTGCCCCTAGGAAAGCTGAGGGTGATGATTCAGCTCCCCCTAAAAAGAATAAATCCTTTGGGACTCTTTTAAGGAGGGAACCAAGAGGCTGTGTGAAGTACAGCTTATCAAGGTTGAGACATAAGTGTATTCAGGTTGTTGTTAGCCTGAATACTATCTAGAGGGTGCAGGGTCATCGGGGTGCTTTATAAACATAAATGAATCATTCCCTGGTGCAAAGACAAAGTGTACAGAAGTCTTAAAGAGTTCTAAGTGCATGGACAGACTTCTATGGGTCGAGGATTACCCTAACTTCACCACTCTCTCCTACAGACAAATGAGAGTGGCTGCTTGTGAACCTCTAAAAATGTACACTGATTACCTGTGAGATATCAGCTGGATTAGGATGGTTTCCTGTCGTCTTAGCTGACTTTGAGACACTAGACTCCTGTTGTTTGTCAACAGATGTATCTGATTCCACATGAGTATCTGGACCAGATGAGGTGTTAGTCTTCTTTCCATTAGCCTTAGAAACAGCTTTGGTGTGGGAAGAAGAGGGGATTTTCTTCTTCTTAGGTTGTTGGCCAGAAGAAGCCTTGGATTTGGTAGTGTGCTGCCCAGAGGTCAAAGACTTAGACTTTCCAGACACACTAGAAGTATTCACCTTCTCAGAAGAAGGGAGCAAGGGCTTCTCAGCTGTTGGTAGTTGGTTGGCCACATTCATCATATGAGCGGTGACAGGGACATCTTCAGCTCCTATTTCTTTGTAGATGTCACCTGTGATGCGGTAGGGCTTAAGAGCAGTCAAAGCATTGTTGTGGTAGTTGTCTCCCAGCAGACTTTCGAAGATCAGAGACAGGAAGCGCACATAGCAGATATTCTTTTCCCTGACTTGATTCCTTCCCTTCAGCTGTTCTACAAGGTTGGATGAGAGAATGCTTCCAACATCAACATCAGCTCCCCAGATTAATCCATATGCAATAGCCTGATGGTTGAAAGACATCTGATCTTGGGATCCCTGCATTCCTCCCAGGGATTTAACAATGTAGGTGAAGAGGACACGCCACATGGGAGTGAAATACTTAATCTTCAGGGGAGATTTGGAGAGGACCTCAGCTGGTGTAAGGGCAAGGTTTACATCATGGCAGGGTTTGAGTGTGGCCAGGGCTTCTTTGACAGCATTTTTATCAACGACCTTCAGGCATTCATCTCCATGTTTTAATCCGGCCACACTCGAGAAATCTTTAAGAGAGAAGGCGAAAGGGTGTTCATTGCATGAAAGGCTAAAAGTTATAGTGTCTTCTACCACTTCAGCAGAATACCAGAATTCCCTAAGGTATTCTTGGTAAAAGGTGGATGGGGATTTGGTGAAGGCTTCACTTAGGTCACAATTCTGCATGAAACTAACCAGATCTGAGTAGGTGCTATTGGGTGCCTTTATCCATCCAATGGCGTTCTTAGAGGCGAGGATGCTTTTGTTGATCTTGAAATTAACATTTGCTGCTTTGGGAACTGAAAACGCCAGGGATTTGAGGTCGAAGGTGAAAGAAAATGGAGAATGGGTTAAGAGAGAGAAGTTCTTAGAGAGAGAAGTAGATTTTAGAAATGAGAATGGTGGTGGGTGAGAAGAGAAAAGAGACAATATATATTCAAACTAAGTGAACAGTTATTCAACCGCATTAAATGTAAGGTGCGAAAATGACTGCTCAAGTGGGTCCCCTTGACCTTTCAAAACTTGTTTGTCTCCTCGTTATTCGAAAAATAAATGATTAAATATTTGAGAATGTTTTTTGCATTTACTTGGAAAGTAACTACCTAGTTTCATGTGAAAAACATTTAATATAGAATCAATCATTTAATGAACACATTTAATATCAAGCCACAGGCTTTGAGATATTGAGCATTCCTAGCTCAGAAACTAGCCTGTTGAACGAAGGTTCAGCCAAAGGCTTTGTAAAGATATCAGCTAGTTTCAGCTCTGTGGGAACAAAATGCAGCTCAATATCTCCCTTCATTATATGATCCCTGATAAAATGATACCTGATATCAATGTGTTTGGTACGAGAGTGAAGAACAGGGTTGTTGGAGATGGAAATGGCGCTGGTGTTGTCACAAAAGATTGGCACTTTGTCATACAAAATTTCATAGTCAGCCAATTGACTTTTCATCCAGAGCACTTGAGCACAACAGCTGGCTGCAGCGACATATTCTGCTTCAGCTGAAGACATAGCCACAGAGTTTTGCTTCTTAGCACTCCATCCAACCAATTTTCCTCCTAGGATTTGACAGCTGCCTGAAGTGCTTTTCCTGTCAATAAAGTATCCAGCATAATCTGAATCTGAATAGGCCTTGAGATCAAAGCCTGATTCCTTAGGATACCATAGGCCTAGGGATGGTGTTCCTTTGAGATACCTGAAAATTCTCTTAACAGCCACTAGATGGGATTCTTTTGGGTTAGCTTGGTACCTTGCACAGAGACATATGGAGAATTGGATATCTGGAAGACTAGCTGTTAGATACATAAGTGACCCAATCATGCCTCTATATAAAGTCTCATTAACAGAGACCCCTGACTCATCAGGGCCCAAGTTGTTGGGTGGAAGCATGGGGCATTTCACTGATGCACAATCAGCTAAGTCATATTTTTTAAGTAAATCCTTAACATACTTTTCTTGACAAATTGAAATTCCCTTAGGACATTGTTTAATTTGAAAGCCCAAAAAGTAAGTTAATTCACCCATCATACTCATCTCATATTTCTTGGTCATTAATTTAGCAAAATGTTTACTAAGATTGACATTTGTTGACCCAAAGATGATATCATCCACATAAATCTGCACAATGATGAAATCACTCTTATCCTTGAAGGTAAAGAGTGTTTTATCAATAGAACCCCTGACAAATTTATTTTCAGTTAAGAAATTGGAAAGAGTTTCATACCATGCTCTTGGAGCATGTTTTAGCCCATACATGGCCTTGTGAAGTCTGTACACATGGTTGGGAAACTCGCTGTTCTCAAATCCTTCAGGTTGTGCAACATACACTTCCTCAGCCAAATCACCATTGAGGAATGCACTCTTTACATCCATCTGATATATAGTGATGTTCATATAGGCAGCATAGGCAAGGAAGATTCTGATGGCTTCAAGTCTTGCAACAGGAGCAAATGTTTCATCATAATCAATTCCTTCAGTCTGAGAAAAACCCTGTGCCACCAGTCTGGCCTTGTTTCTGATGATGTTCCCATTTTCATCCATCTTATTTCTATAGATCCATCTAGTGCCTATGATATTCTTTCTAGGTGGAGCTGGCACTAGTGTCCATACTTTGTTCCTTTTGAACTGATTGATTTCTTCTTGCATAGCAGCTACCCACCCTTCTTCTACCAGAGCCTCAGCTACCCTTTTAGGTTCAATTTATGAGAGAAACTCAGCAAAGAGACATTCATTGGCTGAGGCTGACTCTGAGTCTTGGATTTGCTGTCTAGTTGTGACCCCTGCATTAGGTTCCCCAATAATGTTGACAAGAAGAATGTGTTGATCTCTTGACCACTTATTTTGAGGAGCTGGGGACTCAAGGACAGGAACACTTGTGGGCACAGCTGGTACAATTTGAGTTTCATCCTGCTGACTAGGAGGGATTTCTTCAAAGACTACTTCAGTGTCAGAGTTTTCTTCAGCCATATCAAGAGGTGCTATTTCATTATCAGCAGGAGAGTCTTCAGGGATTTGAAGAATTGGTGAGTCATCAATAGCATTAGAAGGAGAAGGACTACCAGAGGTTTGAGGTTCTTCTTCATCAAGTTCCTGAGAGGTAGGAACTTCTATGTTGTGAGTAGACAGAGGGTCAAAGGCAGGGACATAAGGAGTGAGGGTGTTGGAGTGATGATGACTGGTAGGTCTGGGTTATGTGAACTCATCACTTGGGAAAGATACATTTTCATTAAAATCAATTTCATCACCCTCTGTTCCTGTTCTCTGTATGACTTCATCATCTTCATTGAATCTAACATGGAAGGTTTCTTCTACTTCTTGTCTTCTGATGTTGAATACTCTGAAGGCTTTGGCTGTTGGAGAGTATCCCAAGAAGAAACCATCATCAGCTTTTTCATCAAACTTTCCAAGTTTATCCATGTAGTTATAAATGAACACAGGGCATCCAAACACATGAAAATAGCTGACATCTGGAGATCTTTTTCTGAAAACTTCATAGGAATTTTTACCATGTCTTTTGACAATGATTGACTATTTTGAGTGTAGCAGGCAGTGTGAACAGCTTCTCCCCAAAATTGCTTTGGTAGGGCTGCACCATTCAACATAGTTCTGGCTGCTTCAATCAAAGTCCTGTTTCTTCTTTCAGCCACACCATTTTGTTCAGGGGTGCCAGCTGAAGAGAAGTTCTGTGAAATCCCTTTTTCATCACAAAAAGATTCAAGTTGATGATTCTTGAATTCAGTACCATTATCACTTCTTAGAGCTTTGACTCTAACATCATTCATATTTTCAACCTGTCTGATGAAGGACATGATGGTCTCAGCTGCATCACATTTCCTTCTGAGGAAGAACACCCATGTGTATCTTGAAAATTCATCAACTATGACCAAGGTGTATTTGTTGTGATTAATGGTCTGAGGTTTGATAGGCCCAAACAAATCCATGTGAAGGAGATGTAAGCACTTGTCAATAGAGAATGATTTCCTAGTCTTGAATGAAGACCTGTGATGCTTTCCTTTGACACAGGCAGAACAAGTCTTGTCTTTAGAAAACATTACTGAAGGTAGACCAGCAACCAGATTTTGAGTGGCTATCTTATTGATGTTCTTGAAGTTGAGATGAGATAGTCTTTTGTGCCACAGCCAATTGACACTTTCAGAGGCTTTAGCAAGAAAACAATTTGAGCTGTCTTCAGAGCAAACAGCCATGTTGATGACATAAACATCTCTTCTTCTAGGTGCTATAAGCACAACATCACTGTTTTTGTTGAATATGGTTCCCTGAGTCTTAGTAAACAAAACCTTATAGTCAGCATCACACAATTGGCTGATGCTAATAAGATTGTGTTTAAGACCATTCACATATGCAACCCTGGTAAATGTAATCTCATTGCAATTCACTGAGCCATATCCTTCTGTGTCACCTGAAGAGTTATCTCCAAACACCACTTTAGGACCAGGCTCCTTTGAGTATATGTGCAGGTATTGTTGAATCCCTGTCATGTGTCTAGAACAGCCACTATCTAGATACCATACCGATTCCTTGAGATATTTCTGCACAGATACATAGAAACAGGTTAGTTCCTATGGTGAACCCACTTTCTAGTGGGTTCCCTGAATTGCTTATTAGCAACTCTTGTGTTCCTGGAGAATTTTTGGCGTTGGGAGGGACAGTTCACTGTTTCATGGTTATAACTTCCACAGATATCACACCCAGGGAAGTCACCACACTCGTCTGAGTGATGGTCTGTGAACCCACAGAATATACAGGGAGGATAAGGTTTGTAATTTCCCTGTTGTCTTTTGGAACTCTGTGGTCTATCCCTAAAGGGTGTCTGAGCTCTTTTAGCTGCCATGTGTTTGTCATGATCTAAAGTCATATGGTGAGAGTTTTTACATACATTGCAATAAGGTTTGATTAACCTTTCCCCTTTGGGTTCACCTAGGACTGACTTAGGTTCATGTGAAGTAGAGCATTCAACGGAAGGCTTAATGTGTTGTTTCAAGAGTTCTACTTCTTTCATAAGAGACAACAGGCGATCTTCAGCGGTAGGGTCAACCTTATTCACAGCTTTAGTAGCAACAGGCTTAAAAGCTACTTGTTTACCAGTTTGTTTAGCAGGCACATGAAAAACTTTAGCTGGAGGTTTCTCAATATCTGAACTAAGTTCACCCTTAGCAGTTCGAGAGGAACTGCTAGGTTCAACTCCAGAGAGTTTGGTCAAAGGTGGTAGCTCAGTCACATCTTCAGAGATAGGGTCATTAGTCAAAGTGGTATCTGACATATGAATTGTCTCTGTAGATTTGAAGACAATGTTTTTGGGTTTGGTGAGAATTCTCAGCTTATTTTTCTTAGCAGATATATCCCTTTTTAAGTCAGCAAGCACTTCATCATTAAGCAATTGATCTATAGGGAACCTATCACACAGCCATTTTTCAATAACCTTGTTTAACTCATAGACTTGATCATTTAAAGAAATGTTTTTCAAGATTAATCTAGCTACTTCATTTTGCAGGGATATTTTCTCTAAATTAACCCGCCTGAGAGTTTCACATTCAGCTTTAGCATTTAGCATTTCAGATTTAACAAAGTGAAACTTATCAAGTAGGTTCTTGCTTTGTTCCTCAACAAAGTGTAAATCAACAATGGTGTAATCAAGGACATGCTTACGTTCATCACTATCAGACATGGATAAAAGCCTGTGTACCTTTTTCATTGTGATGTCAACCCATTGTCCTGATCTTGCATCACCTTTTCCAACAGCTGGTTCATCCTCAGCTATCGCCATGAAAGCCCTGACTCTGGTGGTATATTCTTCATCTGAAGTCAGTGGCTCATCATTCCAATCATAAGTTTCAGCAACCAACCCTTTCTCTGTCTTTTTCTCACCACCCTTCTTCTTGGACAGAGCTTTAATCTTCAAGTTCATTTGTTCTAACTCAGCTTTAAGTGCCTTGTACTTATTTTTGTAATCCTTCTTCTCAGTGTCTGATGAATTGGATTGATGAGATGAGTTGTCATGTTGTTTGAACTTGTAAGGTTTGGATGAAGATGATGGATAAGAGGGTGAGGATGTCTTGGTGGAAGGACAGTTTTTTTGAAAATGTCCAAGATTTCCACAGGCAAAGCAAGTTTCTTTTGACCTGTCAGTTGGTTTACTCGCTGATCCTACTCTTCCTGATCTTTTGAAGTATCTTCTTTGGTTGGCTAGTAAGGCTCTTTCATGAAACTCTGCATTAAGGTCTGTCAAGAACTCTTGGCTGCTACGGGTATCTTCTTCAACATCAGAATCGCTGTCAAGAGGATGTGTTGCAGAGATCAAGGCTTTGGAAGATGCTCCTTGGACCATAAATCTTTCAGTCTCTGACTTGTAAATAGTATCAATCAGCCCTTCTTCGTAATTATACTTTCCATAAAGCTGAGCAAGGGTGTCATTTTTGATTGAGTTGTTAGCTCTCTGAGTCTGATTCATACTCAGCCACTTTCTTGGAAGGCTGTTGACAAATGTGGCATTGATCTCAGCTTGACCAATAGTGACCTCATTCATTGCTAGGTCATTGAGAAGAATCTTCAGCCTTGTATAGGTTTGCTGAACCTTTTCACCTTCAAGAGACTTGAAGGCATTGAACTGAAGTCTGAGTGCCTGAATCTTTGTCTCTCTTGTTTTAGAGGGTCCTTCATGGCCAAGGATGAGGTCTGTCCACATTTGTTTGGCTGTGGGACACTGAATAAGAGACTTCATGATATGTTTGGGAAGACAGGATATTATGATGCTCTTGAGACGTTTATCTTGGTTTGCCAATTTTCTATCAGCTGGAGTCCATTGTTTGAGAGGTTTGGGAAGAGGGTTTTCTTCAGTGGATGTAAGCGCCATGGGAATATAAGGACCATTTTCTAAAATTTCTAGAAGAAAAGGTTCAAGTCCATCGAGATACACAAGAAATTGACTCTTCCAACTGGCAAAATATTCTTCATCAAAGACTGGTACACTTGTGACGTGTGATCCACCTCTTGAGTCAAGAAGTTGGGGTAGATCATCGTCATTGGCAGGAGGGTTGAGTCTTGGTGAAGATGGGTTTGTGGAAGGTGATTGTGGTGGGTTAGATGTTTCTGGCATGGTGGATCTTGATTATAAAACGGAGAACGATGTTTCTTGAAGGTTTTAATATCAAACACCGCTCTGATACCAATTGAAAGTCCCTAATCAATGCAAGAAACCCTAATCTTAACTTAATCAACACAAGGTATTACTTTTCAAACGTAATCTTATTATTGTATGATAAAGAATTACAAGTGTTATGGATAACACAGTTTGATGACAATGTGTTGTGCACACTTTGAACAACTATAAACCCTAACTTATGAATACAGTCGTAGCTGTTTGATTACTAAGTTATATGCAATAATATTATGAATATCTCAAAGTGTTAAACATTAATGCATGGATACACATCCTATTTATAGTGTTACGAGATTGACCTAAATAGTACTCGATGGTGACTACACAAGCTTTTACAAGTTCCGACATCAGTCACATGATGTCCTTCTATTCTTGGTAGTCTTCCATTATGCTTTAAGGAAACAGTTGTCAAAACAGTTTCCTTTTTCTTCATAGTCTCGAACACACAAATGGCATGTCCAAAGTGTGCTGAGTGTTAACAGGGTATTGCCACCCCTGTTAACCCTCAACCCCTCGGAGTCCCTGATACATCTTGGTTGTTATCCATCACAGCCAATGAGTATGTCTTCAAGTAATCTTTGACTTCCTTGACAATGTCTCTGACATGGACTCCTCTGAGGTTGCTCATAGAGACTTGAATCTCCGTGAGTCTTGCGAAACTTGCATGCCTCCTAGGCACAGGCAAGGGACTATCTAACAGCCTAATTATGTTTAAATCAATGATCAGGGAATCTAACAAGTTTAGATTCCCAACAACTTATCAGCAACCATCATACTTGCAGCAACCACCACCACACACCTATCAGCAACCATCTTATCAACCACCAATGATGCCACAACAAGCATTTCAACAAAGTGTTCATCAACAATCTTTTCCACAGCAACCACCATATCAGACATCACCATCACAAGCCCACACTTCTCCAATGGGCTATACTCCTCAGCAATGATATTTTCCAATAGAAGCACAACCAGCACAAGCTTTCTACTCTAATGAACTTCCACCAATCCAAGCACCGGTCTTTACTCCATATGACACGCCAGCTGATGTACTAAACCATCTCATTGCCTACTTGTCAAAACTTGTTGCAACTAGAGGATTTCCACCAACACACAATCAGCTCCGCACCTCTTCAAATCCTCGACAACAAGCTACTGTTCAAGATGGTCAAGTAACAGTGCAACCTATTCAGGGAAGGCAAAATTCATATGGACCTCCTACAAGGACTGTGCTCAAGCTGTGAATTCTCAAGCTAATGGAAATGGAAGCCTCATTGGTCCTCAAAAAGTTGTGACTTGCTACAATTGCCGAGGACAAGGTCATATGGCTAGGCAATGCACTCAGCCGAAAAGGAGAAGGGATGATGCATGGTTTCGTGAGAAGATGTATTTGGTTGATGCTCAGTCTAAGGGGAAGATTTTGGATTCAGAGGAGTTAGAATTTCTTGCAGACCCAAGGGCAGCAGATACTGAAGGCATTGCAGTCGTTTCCACTTCTAATGCAGCTTATCAAGCAGATGATCTTGACGCATATGATTCGGATTGTGATGACATTCACTCTGCCCAAGCTGCTCTCGTTGCTAATCTCTCTCACTACGGTTCTAATGTCGTCAGTGAGGTACCAACCACATCTAATAATATTGATGATAACCAACATCAAGTTGGGCATGAAAATGACAACCTCGAACAGCATTCGGGAACTAGTAATTCAAATGATGTGGTACCCAATCCTACACATTTGAGTGAACCTCCACCAAATGCTACGACGGGTATGGAATCTTATGCTCAACATGATTTGGTCATGGTGCCTAAACATATTATTGATCAAATGCATATGGCTCTCAGACAATCCGTAGATACGAATTCCACCCTAATTGCTGAGCTTGCGTTGCATAAAGAAAAGGTCAAAGCTTTTGAAATGGTACATCAAGCTGAAAAAATAACTTATTCCGAATTTGACCAATTTCGTTTTGAAAAGATGAACACTTGAAAGAAATAGAATCATTAAAAGCTAATCTTTCCAATGAATTAAAAGCAAAAGAATCGGTTGTCAATGATTTTCAGAAACTTAAAATGGATTTCGAAACTCTCGAGTCTAAAAAGTTTGTATCAGAAATTAATGCTACCACACTTCTTAAATTCAAAGAACAACAGCTTTTAAAACAATACGCTTCCACAGAAAAGGTTCATCTTTTAACTAAATCATTTAAAGAACTCGAACTTAAGCGTCTTCAAGATTTACCACCTAATCCCGGTTATGCAAAACAAGCTCAGGAATATATTCCCGGTCTTTATGATATGACCATAGTTGGTAAATCGAAAGAAGCACCTTTTGTTCGTAGTACTGAGGAGACACAGTCACTTGCGGAAGAAACTCATTCTAAAATGCTTTCAAAATTCCATACGATTGATTATGATCAGTATAACAAAGATCAATTGTCTAAAAAGACCTGCATTTGCTTACAAAAGGAATTAGCTGAATTGACAGTTCTTGTGCCCCAAAGTTTGTCAAATGAAAACCCTCCGAGTACGTCTCCTACACTTGTCAAAACGGATTTAACGAAGTTAATTCCACCGGTAAGTAAGGCGTCCGTTAACTTAAATGCGGTACAACAACACTTAGCCGATTTTTACAAGGTCATTTTGGAACGTACGACGGCTTCGGCCATAACGGAAGGTGAATGGAATTTTGAGCACACTAGAGCTGAGTTTCGAGACGAAATTGTTCCGTTTGTAAAGAATGTTAAGGCTTGTCTTAGTAATCTTGATCAAGATTTGCTTTTGGAAATAGAAGAAGTTAGACGTGTTTTCAATGAAATGGATGATGCTTATAAAAACAGTTTACTTGAAATAGAACGGGTTTCACGCCAAAATGATCAGCTTCTGAAGCAAGTGATGTCTCATGATATAGTTTCCGTCTGTGTGAATAAAAGTGTTGATAATGATTCTATTGTGCATATTGTTGAATCTGTGGATAATGTGGTAGATAGTACTTGTCACGAATCTGACGCTGAATTTTTAAAGCTTCAAGATTCATATTCTTCGCTTTCAAAATGTTTTGATGAGATTCAAACACATTATATTTCGCTTGAATGCAAGCAACAATTTATTCAAGAAATCTTTGAAACGTCATTTGTAGGTGTTAATATCGATGATGCAAACTTTGAAAAGAATTTTCGATTGAATTTACAATCAAAACAGCGTCAGCCAAGTGACAATGTTGCTAAATCTTTGCCAATAGAAATAGAGAAAACTAAGGAGCTTAACTGTGTGAACGTACTTGAGGCCGCTGAGAATTTTAAACTTGATCTAGATAATCGAGTTTCCAAGATTTTGTCCAAAGTTGATAACTTAAAATAGAAAAATACACGACTCTTCGATTCAGTAAAGCCCGCATGTGTTGATACCACTGCACAGAATCAATCATTGATTGAACAATTGAATCGAAAGTCGGTGGAAATATCTGATTTGAGGGAACAAATTTGTGATAAAAATCTGGTCTTGGCTGAGTTAAAGGAAACACTTCGTACTCTAAAAGGTAATAATGTTGTGGATAATGCAGCCACTGTCTCAGCATCGTCCTCTAGTGCAATCAAAAGGAACCTTATAGCCGTCACACCATTTAATAAGGGCCCTAGGACTAAACCATCTCAAAATTTGGTCACTAAAGATAAGGCGGAATCAAAACCAGCTTCTAATATTCCCGTGTTGCCTTCTACAGGAGTAAGCACCACTACTAAAGCTCAAAGATCTAAGCTTAAAAGAAACAAGAAGAATGATAGGATCTTGCCCCCATCTAGTAGTCAAGTGAAGAAGAAAGTAGAAGCCCATCCTAGGAATATTATTTCTTTTTTGAATAAAAAGAATCATGTAGCTAAACCTAAAGGCTCTGCGGTTGTGCAGCGTTCTAAGCCTACTGTGAATTCTTATTTGAAATGTTAAAATTGCAATGAATGTACGTTTTCTAGTCGTCATGATTCTTGCCTTATTGACCATGTGAATGAGATGAATGCCCGGAAAAATGGATTAGAATGGAAACCGACTGGGAAAGTGTTAACCCAAGTTGGTTGGTTGTGGCGCCCCACTGGTAGAACTTTCACTATAGTAGGAAATGCGTGCCCTTTAACTAGGATCACTCCCACTAAAGCGAAGAAAGCATGCCCTTTAACTAGGAGTACCAAGGCTACCAAAACACAAGTGTGTCCTTTAAATAGGAACACCGACACTACTGTAGGAACCAAGTGCCCTTTAAAGAGGTCTACTCCCACTGTAGTGCTCGCGAATAATCCAAAACCTAAGAAAGTTGGAACAGTAAAACATGTTAGTGCTAAAACTCACATTATAAAACGTAGGAAATCTAAGGGTCACACAAATGTTAGCAATTCTGATAATCTTATATCTGTATCTGCTAACACTCCAAACCAATAGTTTCCAATGCATTGTCTACTGTTGTTATTGAAAACAGGTGGTCCAAATTGTTCTCTGGTATTTGGACTCTGGTTGCTCCAAGCATATGACCGGAGATCGCTCTCAGCTCAGTAATTTCGTCAGCAAGTTTCTTGGTACGGTTCGATTTGGAAATGATCATATTGCAAAGATAATGGGTTATGGTGAGTATCATATTGGTAATGTTATTATTTCAAGAGTGTATTATGTGGAAGGTCTCGGTCACAACTTATTTTCTGTGGGACAATTTTGTGATGCAAACCTAGAAGTCGCTTTTCGAGAGCATACTTGCTTCATTCGTAACTTGGAAGGGGTTGATCTATTGAAAGGTACTCGAGGGAATAATTTGTATACTTTGTCTCTACAAGACATGATGGCCGCTTCTTCCGTATGTCTTCTCTCCAAAGCATCAAAGACTAAGTCATGGTTATGGCATCGACGGTTATCTCATCTTAACTTTGACGTTATTAATCATTTGGCGAAAAATGAACTTGTTCGTGGTCTTCCTAAACTTTCGTTTCACAGGGATCATTTGTGTTCCGCGTGTACAATGGGGAAAAGCACTAAGAAATCTTACAAACCCAAGACGGAAGACACCAACCAAGAGAAACTTTATTTGTTGCATATGGATCTTTGTGGGCCAATGTGTGTTGAAAGTCTTAGTGGTAAAAAGTACATCCTCGTCATTGTCGATCACTCTCGGTTTACATGGGTGAAATTTCTTACAACAAAAAATGAGGCACCTAAATTCATCATCGGATTTCTCAAGATGATTCAAGTGCGTCTCAACACTATTGTCCGACGCATTCGTATAGATAATGGAACCGAATTTGTGAATCAAATCTTGCGTGATTATTATGAAGAAGTTGGCATATCTCCTGAAACATCCGTTGCACGCACTCCACAACAAAACGGTGTCGTTGAAAGGCGAAATCGCACACTTATGGAAGTTGCTCGAACGATGTTAATTTACGCAAAGGCTCCATTGTTTTTATGGGCAGAAGCAGTATCTACAGCAGTGTACACCCAAAACCGATCACTAATTCGTAAACGCCATGGTAAAACACCTTATGAGCTTCTCCATGGAAAAGTACCAGATTTATCATATCTTCATGTATTTGGTTATCTATGCTATCCAAATAATGATGGTGACAATTTGGGCAAACTTCAACCAAAGGCTGATATTGGTATTTTCATTGGTTACGCACCCGCAAAGAAGGCATATCGAATCTACAACCGTAAGTCTCGCAAGATCCTCGAAACTATGAATGTTGATTTTGATGAGCTGACAGCAATAGCTTCTGAGCAAAGCAGCTCTGAACCCGCACTTCATGAAATGGGACCCAGTAACATTAGTTCTGGTCTTGTCCCAAACAACCCTACTTCATCATCATTTACACCACCTTCTAGGACTGAATGGGATACGTTGTTTCAACCGTTCTTTGATGAATTCTTTACTCCTCCAAGTATTGTTGCTCCAGAACCTAAGGTAATAGCTCCAGTAACCGAAGTTGTCGCTCCAGCAACCGAAGCACAATCAGATGCGTCTGCACCTACAGTTGGTCAAAATATACCTTCAACGAGTAATTCTCAATCAACACATGTTTCAACTACCCATGTCATGCCTATTGATGATGAAGAGGATGATGATGATCACGATTTGGAATTCGCTCAAATGCGTGAACTTCCATTCTTTGGTGTACCTATTCCCAACCCTAATCAAGTCGGGTCGTCCACCTCAGAGGAAGCTCCTACTACAGTTTACTCCAATCCACGGATTCGTGAACATGACAGCAAGTGGACAAAGGATCATCCTATAGATTCTATCATTGGTGACCCTAATCGTCCAGTATCCACACGAAGTCAGTTACAAGAAAATGCAATGCTTTGTCATTTTGATGCTTTTCTCACTGAAATTGAACCTAAGACATGGCAAGAAGCTTTTACTCAATCCTGTTGGATAGAAGCTATGCAAGATGAACTTAATGAATTTATACGTCTTGAAGTATGGGAACTTGTCCCATGCCCGGATCAAGTGCAGTAACTCACTTTGAAATGGGTTTACAAGGTGAAACTCGATGAGTTAGGCGGAATATTGAAGAACAAAGCTCGACTAGTAGCTCGTGGATACAAGCAATTATTGGGCATCGACTTTATGGAATCCTTTGCACCTGTTGCCCGTTTGGAAGCTATTAGACTATTCCTCGCTTATGCAGCCCATATGAATATGATCGTCTATCAGATGGATGTGAAGACGGCATTTCTTAATGGTGAAATTAAGGAAGAGGTCTACGTTTAACAGCCGGATGGTTTTGTGAATCCTAATTATCCTAATCATGTGTACAAGCTTAAGAAGGCTCTTTATGGGTTGAAGCAAGCTCCACGCGCATGGTATGATCTATTATCACAATTCCTCATTACGCAAGGCATCGCTAAAGGCAAGGTGGATCCCACGCTGGTCATTCAGAAACGAGGTAAAGATATGATTATGGTACAAATATATGTTGATGATATTATATTTGCAGCCTCGACCCAAACCTTATCCGACGAATTTGGGAAACTCATGTCTTCCAAGTTTAAGATGTCAATGATGGGCAAGGTATCGTTCTTCTTAGGTCTTCAGATATCTCAGAGTCCCAAAGGCATCTTTATCAATCAATCCAAGTATGCCCTTGAATCGCTTAAGAAGTATAAGATGGAATCTTGCGACCCCGTGGATACTCCAATGGTGGAACGAACAAAGCTTGATGCAGATCCACATGGAGTTGTCGTTGATCCGACACTTTATCGTAGAATGATCGGTACTCTTCTGTACATCACAGCCAGTCGACCTGATCTTCATTTTGCCATATGTATGTGTGCTCGGTATCAAACTCGACCTACTGAGTTACACTTGGTTACTGTGAAACGGATCTTTCGATATCTTAAAGGAACCATTAATCGGGGACTTTGGTATTCGAAGGACTCTTCGATTCAACTTATGGCATATGCAGATGCGGATCACGCGGGTTGTCAAGATGCAAGGCGTAGCACGAGTGGAACTTTGTAACTACTAGGAGATCGACTAATCAGTTGGGCATCGAAAAGGCAGAAAAGCGCTGCAATTTCAAGTACGGAAGCAGAATACATAGCTATGTCCGGTTGCTGTGCTAAAATTCTTTGGATGAGATCGCAATTAACCGACTATGGTCTAGGTTTCAACAAAATTCCGATGTACTGTGACAACAAGAGTGCAATTGCCTTATGCTTCAACAATGTTCAATTCTCCCGGTAGAAGCATATTGACATTCGCTACCATTTCATCAAGGAGCAAGTGGAAAATGGAGTAATCGAGCTTTACTTTGTCCGATCTGAGTATCAATTGGCGGATATTTTCAGGAAGGCTTTAGATCGCGCTCGAATTGAATTTTTGGCCGACAAGCTAGGAATGAGAACCTTCTCGCCTGACACTCTAAAGGAACTGGCAGATGAAGCGAAAGAATAGTGGTGGTAAACTATTCTCCGTATCCTTGGTGATCATCTGTATATATTGTTTATATTTTTAATCACAAAAGCAAAATACAAAAATATAAAACCATATAAAAACAATAAAAATTGAAAATTTCATAAAAATCCAAAAATATTTTTAGTTTCTTTTTCAAAGGCATGTCTTTTGGTACGATAATATTTACGGCCTTATAAATTTCGATTAACATCGACACGGCGCTATAAATAGAGTTCGTACAAAAGTTGTAAATATTTCATAAAACATGCCCTTATGGCTTGTAGTTATTTCAGACTGCTGATACACTGATTTTGCTAGGGTTCAATTTTACTCTCGATATCCTCTCGAATTGATCTAGGTCTTAAGTGGAATGATTGTTCTTGGTTACTAAAGAAGAGGTTTGGTTTTCTAGTCTAATAAGAAGTGGAAATGAAAATTCAAATCAAAGACAATTACTTTAATTATGATTAACAAAGACTTGTATTAAACTAAGGTTAAAATCAAGATTAACAATTAAAATTGAAATTTAAGCAAACAAACATAAAGAAACAGTAAAGTAGACAAACATTAATCTAAGGAGAAAACTTGATTCGGAACTTTTAAACCTTGATTCGGAACTTTTAAACCTTGATTCGGAACTCACTCATGCGGAACTTACTGATTCGGAAGTTACTATCCATTCATCTGGAACATTCTCATCCGGAACTTTCTCATCCGGAACTTATCCGGAACTTTCTGGCTGATTCGGAACCTTCCGAATGAAGATTGTTGATTCGGAAGTGGCTTGATCCGGAACTTATGCTTGACTCGGAACTTTCCGAATGAAGGGTTGGTTCGGAACTTTTTGTTGATCCGGAACTTACTGGCTCGGAAGTCACTGACTCGGAACTTAATGCTTGGTTCGGAAGTTTCCGAATGAAGGCTTCATTCGGAACTTTTTGTTTGATTCGGAAGTTCTGGAAACCAGATACAGTAGCAGAATAACGAAGAACACGGAACACAAACTTTAATCAAAATCAAACCAAATACTTAAGAAGGATTTACCAAATTAAACACAAATCATTTAGACACTATAAGCAACGAATCCCACTAATAAAAACACAAATCCAAACAACTTTTGAAGATCAAATCAAGAAAATAAAAACTCAAAAACTTGAAGATAAAGATGATGAAGAACAAGATGAAATGAAAGATTAAGCAAGAACTTGTATTGATTGATTAATGTTTTGACAAGGTAAAACAAAGATTAAAATTACAAGATTAAAGAATTAAAGATGAAAATCACCAATCACCCTAGTGGTGATGGTAAAGCTACGAACCAGGAAGAAGAAAGAGTGGGGAGGAAGAAAGAATAAAACTACTCTAAAATGTGTGAGGGGGGAGGCTATTTATAGCCTTGTCTTTTGGTTGGTGAGTGGGCTTTCTCCCGTTCTTCATGTCTTTTCGTCTTTTCAGAAAAGTTTCCGTTTTCGATTCTGATTCGGGATTTGTCGTCGATTAAATTCAACTCGTCTTTTAATTTCTTCGTTTAAAGGACTTGAGTTTCTTCGACTTATATAAATTTTCCATCTTTGGTCCTTTTCTTCGATAAATCTTCGAATAGGCCCAGTGACTTCAAATCTTTTGCATCTCTTGGACAATAGACTTTATCTTGAGTCTTTTTCTTCAGTAAAACCCGTGCAATCCCATGTTTTCTTCAATATTCATCCGGTTGGCTCTGAAAACACAATAAACACAAAAACCACGCATAATTCCAAACAAATGATATTAAATACGTGTTTTGGTCTCGTTTTAGCCCGAATTAAGTGGTAAAAGGATGGGTGTTTACACACCTATCAAATCCCCTACACTTAACCATTGCCATGCCCTCATGCAATGCTTAGTGATAAAGCAAGCTTACACTTTTCTCATAATTAATCAACCTTGGCCTTATTTAAAATTCTACTAAACAAAAATTAAAGAAATAAAACTTCAAAGATAACAAGGGAATAGAAAACCATTTTCACTTGAAAATAGCTACATGGAAATAACTTGCAAAGAAATCGATGACTTACATTAGGGCTTTGGTGCTGCGAAGATTTATCACCCTCAAGTTTCGCTTTCCCCAAACTAAGCTTAAAAACGAGATCATTGTTATTATAAGTTAGCAATTCAAACACTTACACACATGGCTTAATTAAATGCTTAAACTCCCTTATTCCTAGGTGTATCTCTTATATTTTATTTTTGTCTTAGAATGATCATGAAGATGCATTTTTGGACTTATTTCGATAGTTTATTAGGGCTGAAAGCAAAGTAGGACGATTTGATCAATAGTTAGCTAAAGGACAAAATCTCTTAAAACTGCTTCTCGGGATATCAAAAAGTTCATATCTTGGCATAACTTGGTTCACGATTTGAGACCTTTCTCGGGCCGATATTTGGCATGTACTTCATACTTCATATCTTCGAGAGACGTTCTTGAGATAATGGTCTTCTCGTCATAATAGAGTTTCTTCACTTGGAGACTTTTGAGGGGTACTCCAACTTTGTTGACCACGACTTCATGATTATTTCTTCAATCTCTAATTGGGATTTTGAGATACAACGATCCGCCTCCTTTTTGGACTTGGATCTATTTATCCTCATACCTTGTTAGGGTCTTTTCGGATAGACTTCTCCATGATCTTTGTGGGAGTTGATTGCTTTTCGTCGTGAGTCTTGATCCTTCATATTGACTTTAGGAATAATGCTTTTCACATCACTTTGGATCTTCAGCAATAAAATCGAATCCTCATGCCTTGTTAGGGCCTTTTCGGACTCGCCAATCTTCGCGCCCCGCTTCATAAGTTATGCCTTGGCTATGAACTCTTATCATTACCGAGCAACTTTTAAACGATCTTGGGCTAGAGGCTAAGTAATTTTTCAAATCGTAAGACCTTACTTATTGCAGATAAATTATTAGCAAGTGATGGGAGAATAGGCAAATAATTACACCAAGTGAGCTTGCGCAAGAATACCGACTTATAATTGACTCTATCATTTCTCGTCCTCCACAATTTAAAATCTCAAGTAATGAGACTCGTGGACACTTAGCCTAATAAACCAATTAAGGTCTACATGGTTAAGGATACTAGCTAGAATAAACTTGGATAAGTCTATTCGGGTTGAGTCAAAATAAACGCAACGGGCCTAATATGTCAAAGACTTCTAAACTAGCTACACCACTTTATTAATATTTTTGACTTTATTGTGGAATATATACATAAGAAAGTAACGATAAAATTACAACTAAATGGCCAAAGTTAATAAAAAATTTGAAAAATGTTGAAAAATAGGATTTTCCGGTTAATTGAAGGCATTTTCATGGAAAAGTCCACTTAAAACTTCGATAGAAGTCCCCCCTACACTTAAGATAAACATTGTCCTCAATGTTTAAGCATGTGGGAAAAGTTTCCCCTACACTTATGACATTGTGCACGTTGGTTAACTCAAGTTAAGGAAGAGACGACTAAAGTGATCAATTTCAAATGTGAGTATGAAGAAAATTGAATCACGATAGTTGAGAGATAGAACCGGATTTCGGATAAACACGGGAGCACGGTTCTTCAAAGATTCCAAGAGTGCACTTATCCCTGTAATCACACCACCATGCAAAGACAAGCACATATAGAAGTCCCCCCCTACACTTTGGGGATTAAAACATACAAGGATAGATACTCGGGCTGCCTCCCGAGGAGCGCTTGTTTTTGATAACCGAGTCACGAGCCTGACTCGACCCAAAATTAGTTCATGGGGAACGTGGTGAGGGATGGAATCACCTCCTGAGAGGTGTCCTCACCAAAGTACAACTTCACTCGTTGGCCATTCACCTTAAAATTTGGTCCATTAGGTTGAGCGAGCTCGAGAGTACCATATGGAAAAATTTGGGCAATGGTGAATGGGCCAGACCAACGAGATTTGAGCTTTCCCGAGAAGATTTTCAACCGAGAGTTAAAAAGTAAGACTTTGTCTCCAACATGGAACTCTCGGTTTTTGATCTTGGAGTCGTGAATGAGCTTAGTTCTTTCCTTATAGATCAAAGAATTTTCATAAGCCTCATTACGGAGTTCATTCAGCTCACTGAGTTGGATCTTGCGTAGGTCACCGGCTTTGTTAATATCAAAATTAGCCCACTTCAAGGCCCAATAAGTCTTGTGCTCCAACTCAATGGGGAGGTGGCACGCTTTCCCGTACACAAGACGATAAGGCGTACAGCCGATCGGGGTCTTGTAAGCAGTACGGAAAGCCCACAAAGCATCATCCAGTTTATCAGCCCATGAGGCACGATGCTCTCCCACGGTCCTTTCAAGAATTCGCTTAAGACCTCGGTTGGATATTTCGGCCTGGCCATTAGTTTGTGGGTGGTAGGCTGTGGAAAGACGATGATTTACACCGTACTTAGCCATGACTCGAGCAAATTGGTCATTGCAGAAATGAGTCCCACGATCACTAATAATGGCGCGAGGCACACCGAATCTAGCGAAAAGAGCTTTCAAAAAGTTACAAACCACCCTTGTTTCATTAGTAGGCAAAGCTTTGGCTTCAACCCACTTTGAAACGTAGTCAACGGCTACAAGGATGTATTTGTTTCCTTTAGACGAAGGGAATGGCCCCATAAAGTCGATACCCCAAACATCAAAAATTTCACACTCTTGAATGAAATTCTGAGGCATCTCATCTTTATGTGTGATTTTGCCTTGCTTTTGGCAAACATCACATTTTTTAACCATATCGTGAGCGTCACGGTATATGGAGGGCCAATAAAATCCCGAATCAAACACTTTTTTAGCGGTGTAGTTGGGACCAAAGTGACCACCGGTGGGTCCTTTGTGGCAAGCATCAAGGATGTCCGACGCTGCCGGTCCATCAACACATCGGCGAATTATCAGATCAGCACATTGTTTGAATAGGTAAGGGTCGTCCCAAAAGTAAGTCTTGATGTCGGTAAAGAACTTCTTCTTTTGCTGGGACGTCAACCCTTCCTTGAGAATTCCACCCGCCAAGTAGTTTGCAAAGTCCGCAAACCACGGGGTTTCATTCGGCTTCGAGTTTATAGACATTAAGGTCTCCAAGGGAAAAGAATCATTGATTTCTTTGGTCGGATGATCCCCTTGGTAAGGATCCTCAAGTCTACTAAGATGGTCCGCGGCTAGGTTTTCTGCTCCTTTTTTATCGCTGATGTCGATTTTAAATTCCTGGAGCAGCAAAACCCAGCGAAGAAGTCTTGGTTTGGAATCTTGCTTTGTCAACAAGTACTTCAACGCGGAATGATCGGTATACACAATGGTGGTAGAAAGGACAAGATAGGGGCGGAATTTTTCAAAAGCATAGACAACAGCTAGAAGCTCTTTCTCGGTTGTCGTATAATGCAATTGTGCCCCAGTCATAGTCTTGCTAGCGTAATGGATTGGTTGGAAGTGTTTGTTCACTCTTTGTCCAAGAACCGCTCCAATAGCAAAATCACTAGCATCGCACATCAACTCAAAAGGAAGCTCCCAATTAGGGGTAACCAAGACGGGTGCCTTAGTTAGCTTATCCTTAAGCGAGTTGAAGGCTTCAAGGCACTCTTTGGAGAAGATAAAAGGAGTATCTTTTTCCAAGAGGTGGGTCATCGGCCGAGCGATTTGAGAAAAATCTTTGATGAATCGACGATAGAAGCCCGCATGACCCAAGAAACTTCTCACACCCTTCACGGTTGAAGGTGGAGGCAACTTAGCGATAACATCGACTTTAGCACGGTCAACTTCAAGACCGGCTTTCGAGATCTTATGTCCAAGCACGACGCCTTCTTTTACCATAAAATGGCATTTTTCCCAATTTAGAACAAGGCGAGTGTCTTCGCACCGCTTTAGCATACGTTCTAAATTGGCAAGGCAAGCAGAGAAGGAATCCCCGAAGACCGAGAAATCATCCATGAAGACTTCCATGGTTTGTTCAACCATGTCATGGAAGATAGCTAACATGCATCTTTGGAAAGTCCCGGGCGCATTACATAAGCCAAAAGGCATTCTTTTGTAAGCGAAGGTGCCATAGGGACAAGTGAATGTAGTCTTCTCTTGATCTTGGGGATCGATGGGTATTTGAAAATAACCCGAGAAACCATCGAGAAAGCAGTAATATTCATTACCGGCTAATCGTTCAAGCATTTGGTCCATGAAAGGTAGAGGGAAATGATCCTTTCTCGTGGCATCATTGAGTTTGCAGTAGTCTATACAAACTCTCCACCCAGTAACGAGACGAGTGGGAATCAACTCGTTGTGTTCATTGGGAACAACGGTTATTCCGCCCTTCTTGGGCACACAATGGATTGGACTAACCCACGATGAATCCGAAATAGGGTAAATCATACCCGCATCAAGAAGTTTGATAACCTCTGTTTTGATGACTTCATGGATTTTTGGATTCACCCTTCGTTGGCTTTGAATAGTGGGCTTATAGTCGTCCTCCATGAGAATTTTGTGCGTGCAGAAGTGAGGATCAATTCCACGAATATCTGAGATTTTCCAAGCAATAGCCTTCTTATGAGCTTTCAGCACGGCAACGAGGCGAGTCTTCTCTTCATCTTTCAAATCCGTTGCAATAATGACGGGCGACTTCTTGTTGTCGTCAAGGAACACGTACTCGAGATGTGGCGGCAACTCCTTAAGTTCCAAATCCGGAGGATTTTCGACGGGAGGCGTTTTCAAAGTCGTGGCATCGATAGCAATAACCGTGGGAGATGGAGGCGAAGGATTGTCTTCGGTGAGAAGATTGTCAAAGAAACTCATGTCTTCATCCCCCTCGGTGGGAGAATCATTAGTAGCTAAATTCACATCTCCCATGGTATCTTCAAGATTGTTCCAGAATAAATCACTATCTCCAAATAGAGACAACGATGAATCAATGGAGGACACGGTCTCAACAGTGGGAAGAGAGGTAGGAATACTTTTGCAAGCATCATTAAAGTGTTCTTCACAAGCCTCATCAAGAACGTCAATACAATTAACGCTCTCATATGAATAAGGCTGTTTAGACAACTTTCCCATGTTGAAGACTACTTTGTCGTCACCCACTCTCATGATAAGCTCTCCGGCTTCAACATCAATAAGAGTGCGACCGGTCCTCAAGAATGGATGACCAACAATAAGTGGCACACGGGGGTCCATCTCGTAGTCGACGACAACAAAATCAGCAGGAAAGGTGAATTTGTCGACTCCTACAATGACATCTTCGGCTATCCCCACTGGATAAGCAACCGTACGGTTGGCCAATTCCAAAGTCATTTTAGTGGGGACTAGCTCTGGGAGAGATAATTGCTTCCAAACACTTAGAGGCATGAGATTAATACTGGCACCTAGATCGGCTAGGGCCATGCAATTCTCTACTCCCGGGAAATTGCAAGGGATAAGAAAACGACCCGGATCACCAAGCTTGGTTGGCAATTTCCTTAAGAGCACTGTAGAGCAGTTCTCATTAAGTTGGGTGTTGGCAATATCGAGGAGCTTTTCCTTGTCGCTCAGAAGGTCTTTAAACATTTTGGCATATTTGGGCATGTGAGCGAGAGCCTCAGCGAAGGAGATATTAAAATTCAGTTGTTTGAACATTTTAAGGAAATTCGAAACCTGAATATCATCCTTGCTCTTTTGCTTCTCTTTCCTCAACCTTGAAGGATAAGGTATATTGGAAGAAGAGGAAGGCTTTGGGAGTATAGGATCACTCACAACCACGGGTGGAGGAGGGGTAGAATGAAGAGGTGGAGAAATTGGGGAAGGAGAAGGAGGAGGAATAGGAGCAGTCGACTCGTTCTCCTTAGTCACAACCACCGGTGGGGGTATAGGAAGCTCGGGTTCCTTGGTACCTTTACCACTTCGAGTAGTGATTGCTTTCATCTCCCCTCTTGGGTTCGCAACGGTGTTACTCGGAAGAGTACCCGAAGAAGAGGGTTGACTACTTTGGAAGAAACTAGCCATCATGTTCCTCAGATCATTAGTCTGGCTATCCAACGTGTTTCTCATGTCAGCTCTCAAATCATTTCCTTGCTTGACCAAGTCTGCCTTCAAATTGCGCACTTCCTCTTGGAGATTTCCCACTATCACATCATTGGTCCTCATATAGGTGGCAACCTCTTGGTGTAATGCGGTGGTGGCTTGGTTGGGAGGAGCATTGTATGCAGGTGGTTGGTAAGCTGGTTGTTAGTATACTTGATTGTTACGTTGAGGTGGTTGTTGTTGCTTGTGAGGTGGGATGTATGGTTGTCGAGGTTGTTGTTGTTGTTGAGTAGGGCGGTTAAGGTTTTGTTGTTGGTTTGGGTTGGTAGGAGGGAAACCAGGTGGTGAAAGATAGTTGTTGCTGCGGTAGCTGAGCAAGTTACGGTCACCTTGAGGTCTAGCTTGATAAGCAGGTTGTTGGTAGGTGCCATATGCCGCATTCACATTCTCAGCAGGGTAATCTTGGGTGGCGGTACAATTTGTGTAAGAGTGAGGACCACCGCATATCTCACAAGGTTGGCTGACAACGTTCACTTGTGCATTTTTGGCGTTGTTGCTGTTGTTGTTGCTGACGGTGTGGGTGATAAGCGATTCAAGAAGCGTAGTGATTTTGTCTAATCGCTTGTCGCTGTCATTAGTGCTAGCACTAGCAACATTGGTCCTAACACTCTTGGTTTGCACACGAGATTTGTTCTCAATGATGTCCCAAGCAGCATTGGAAGTCTTAGCCAATAAATTACCCCCCGAGGCACTATTCAGTGAATCTTGGTCACTCATGCTTAAACCATTGTAAAAAGTATTAATTTGATGTACTTTGGTAAAACCATGTTGTGGGCATTTTCTTAAAAGATCTTTGAAACGATCCCAAGATTCACTGAATGACTCATCGTACTTTTGTTCGAAATTTATGATTTCATTCCGCAAAGCGGTAGTACGAGAGGGTGGAAAAAAGTAGTTGATAAACTTTGTTTCCAAATCCGTCCACGAGAGAATACTCTGTGGCGGTTCCTTAGCAAGCCAATGCCGGGCTTGTCCCTCTAAAGAAAAGGGAAAAAGTTGTAACCTTATCACTTCTTGTGGAACTCCATTGAACTTGACCGTGTTAGTGAGTTGTAGAAATCTCTTGATATGGTCGTGTGGGTCATCAATGGTTCGTCCCAAGAATGGTTGAGCGGAGACCATCTGGATAAAGCCTGACTTTAGCTCGAAATTGTTGGCGGCAATTGGTGGAATAACAATTGGATCCGTATTGCCATCGACATGAGCTTGTAGCAATTCAATCATTGGGCGATTATCCGGAAGGTGCTCATTGTTGTTGTTATTCATGTTGTTGAAAGGTGGGTTGTTGTTGTTATTATTGTTGTTCGGAGGTGGTATGTTATTGTTGTTTTGTACACCAGCCATGTCTAAGTTATCGAGAGGCTCGGGCTCTTGATAAGACGTGGATCGAGTGCGCATACACCTGCAAAAGAACGAACAAGGAAAAACAAAGCAAAAATATTTTTGGTTTTTATGTTTTTTGTTTACTTTTTAGGATTTTTGAAAATTTTATATTTTTTTAGTGTTTTTGTAAGGTTTTGAAAAAGTAACGTTCACGGGGAACGGATCCCAAAATCCAAGTTCTCACAAAAAACTTTTGATCTTAACGAGAAGAGCCGGCAGCGGCGCCATTTGATACACTGATTTTGCTAGGGTTCAATTTTACTCTCGATATCCTCTCGAATTGATCTAGGTCTTAAGTGGAATGATTGTTCTTGGTTACTAAAGAAGAGGTTTGGTTTTCTAGTCTAATAAGAAGTGGAAATGAAAATTCAAATCAAAGACAATTACTTTAATTATGATTAACAAAGACTTGTATTAAACTAAGGTTAAAATCAAGATTAACAATTAAAATTGAAATTTAAGCAAACAAACATAAAGAAACAGTAAAGTAGACAAACATTAATCTAAGGAGAAAACTTGATTCGGAACTTTTAAACCTTAATTCGGAACTTTTAAACCTTGATTCGGAACTCACTCATGCGGAACTTACTGATTCGGAAGTTACTATCCATTCATCCGGAACATTCTCATCCGGAACTTTCTCATCCGGAACTTATCCGGAACTTTCTGGCTGATTCGGAACCTTCCGAATGAAGATTGTTGATTCGGAAGTGGCTTGATCCGGAACTTATGCTTGACTCGGAACTTTCCGAATGAAGGGTTGGTTCGGAACTTTTTGTTGATCCGGAACTTACTGGCTCGGAAGTCACTGACTCGGAACTTAATGCTTGGTTCGGAAGTTTCCGAATGAAGGCTTCATTCGGAACTTTTTGTTTGATTCAGAAGTTCTGGAAACCAGATACAGTAGCAGAATAACGAAGAACACGGAACACAAACTTTAATCAAAATCAAACCAAATACTTAAGAAGGATTTACCAAATTAAACACAAATCATTTAGACACTATAAGCAACGAATCCCACTAATAAAAACACAAATCCAAACAACTTTTGAAGATCAAATCAAGAAAATAAAAACTCAAAAACTTGAAGATAAAGATGATGAAGAACAAGATGAAATGAAAGATTAAGCAAGAACTTGTATTGATTGATTAATGTTTTGACAAGGTAAAACAAAGATTAAAATTACAAGATTAAAGAATTAAAGATGAAAATCACCAATCACCCTAGTGGTGATGGTAAAGCTACGAACCAGGAAGAAGAAAGAGTGGGGAGGAAGAAAGAATAAAACTACTCAAAAATGTGTGAGGGGGAAGGCTATTTATAGCCTTGTCTTTTGGTTGGTGAGTGGGCTTTCTCCCGTTCTTCATGTCTTTTCGTCTTTTCAGAAAAGTTTCTGTTTTCGATTCTGATTCGGGATTTGTCGTCGATTAAATTCAACTCGTCTTTTAATTTCTTCGTTTAAAGGACTTGAGTTTCTTCGACTTATATAAATCTTCCATCTTTGGTCCTTTTCTTCGATAAATCTTCGAATAGGCCCAGTGACTTCAAATCTTTTGCATCTCTTGGACAATAGACTTTATCTTGAGTCTTTTTCTTCAGTAAAACCCGTGCAATCCCATGTTTTCTTCAATATTCATCCGGTTGGCTCTGAAAACACAATAAACACAAAAACCACGCATAATTCCAAACAAATGATATTAAATACGTGTTTTGGTCTCGTTTTAGCCCGAATTAAGTGGTAAAAGGATGGGTGTTTACACACCTATCAACTGCAACCCGGTTTTCACATTAAAGTCAAGTATTTCTTATGAAAGCTTTGGCTCTCAACGGGAATTAATTTTCTCGGGCAAGGTTTACTTTAAAACCTTGTAAGGGATCAAGTTTACTTTATAACTTGGTCTAGCACAAATCTATGTACGCCTCAGTGCATTTATTTATTAAAACAAGAGAAGTCTTGTTTTTATGAAGCTATCATCTCTACAACCATAGCAATCTACAATTGGTTTCTACATACTGGACGATGCAACTACTCAACCGATGACTACAGCTCTTTCAATAGAACACGGGTCAACAATTGAGGGGGAGCAATTGTCAAGCATTCAGAATCTTTGATGCCGAAAGTGCCAAGTTCACAAACTGGTGTCAAGACAACAATACCAATCGTACACGTGGTGTCAAGAGATGACTTCAGACATGACGAGGCGACCAACATATGCTGACAAGAATCATTTGATCGTATCATATGATGTTCTCATCTATCAGGTCCAACCTTGTCAATTCTTTTCTAATATGGTGAATGTGATCATGTTACTAATCGGTATCATATCTCACGGAATTGCATTTTTCTTCCCAAAACCTTTGTTAAAAATTCATTAAATCAATTGATATTAAAAACATCGATTGGGTTAATATTTTTAATTTGGGGGAGAAAATGTGATTTAATATGGGAAATTATCAAAAATGGTTTGACTTAACGTGATGGCTCATCCCGACATGTGCGAAATGTTTTCGAATATCGTGGCATATGTTAAGGGGGAGCAAAACGGATTTTCATGGTGACATATACTTACCCAAAACCCATTTATTTCACGACGATGAAGATTGTGGTGACATAAGAATGGTAGGATAGGTTAAGTCCAATGATTCTTCTTAAACCGGAGGAATCTTCCCAAGGACATTCCATAGCTAGAAATAGTAGTCCTTAGGAAAGATGGAGAAAGAATGTGAACGTAGTTGAATGCCGAACAAGTACTTAAGTTAGCACTGGAACAATCACAACAAGGTGCTAGTTATGACGTATTGGTAAGCATTGAAGGGGTTAAAGAATGAAAAAGAATTGTAAAGATAAAGGGTGTAAAGAAAGAATCCCTCCTTACAACTTTAGGCAGAAACCGGGTCAACACATATGCTATTGAGATCATTTTAATGATGCTCGATATTGAAGATAGACATCATGGACCAAGTGATGCAATGCACAACCCATCCCAGCTAACTCAGATATCTCTCAAAAGGTATTTGTTTTATTCACACGGAGACAACGCATTATCTATCGATTTATTCACTCCGAATAAATAGGTATTGAAATGGTGGCACTCCTCTCCAGCCTCCGATTACTAAAATCCAAAGTGCACGATCGAGTCTAGAGCCATTTGAGATCATCAAATATCTCATTAGGACATACTTTCATAATTCCTTGCTTCTTCACACACTGTGAAAAGTAAGAAAGATCTTAAGAGTCCTACGCAAAATCTTCATGATCTTGCCTGGACATCCGAGTAATACAAAAGTATTTACAATGAAGATGGAAATCCTTCTTGAGCGAATATCAAAAAGCTCATGGTAGGTGACTTGTGTGATTCTTTATGAATCAAGCTTGTGATAACTGGAAAGCAACAGTGGTTTAATTCTTAACTGAACTTAAACACGTTCCAGGCCTCTACGCAATATATTAGTGATCTTGCCAGAACACTCAGAGTGATACCTTAGTTTTCACAGTTATGAGTGGAAATCCTTCTAGTTTTAACCTCAAACAGCACTTGGTAGGTGACTTGTGCGATTCTTTATGAATCAAGCTTGTGATAACTGGAAAGCAACAGTGGTTTAATTCTTAACTGAACTTAAACACGTTCCAGGCCTCTACGCAATATCTTAGTGATTTTGCCAGAACACTCAGAGTGATACCTTAGTGTTCACAGTGATGAGTGGAAATCCTTCTAGTGTTAACCTCAAACAGCACTTGGTAGGTAACTTGCAAGATTCAATATGAATCAAGCTCGTGACAACTGGAAAGCAACGATGGTGCGATTCTTTAATGAATCAAACTTGTTCCAGGAATCAGAATTGACGGCTTCAATCATGCGGATAATTTTATCCAAATGATTCACTCTTTACGTTCGCAGTCAGCTTTGGACGGTCGAGTAAAGAGAACGGGTTTACCCGCGAAATCTTGTCAAGGAGATTTTTAATTAAATCTACCTGCCACAAGTACGATATTTTATATCGTCCAACGGTCTTCACCGACCGGAGGTAAAATGCTACCGAATTAGAATGAAATGTTCAAAGCCATTTCGTTCGTGTCTACTTATGTTGCAGCATTTGAAGACGGTGGCGTTGCGGAATCCGAGAAGAAGTCGTCCCCGCATGCTTATACTTTATGTATTTAATACCTCATCTAATTCAAGAAAGCCTAAAAGTTAAGTCTTCCGCTGTATCGAACTCTGAAGCTTTCAAGAATTACGAAGGTATAAGTATGTGGGACATGGTGTCACGAAGAAGCGAAGATCACAAGTGATGGATGCACGAGTTCAAGGCAAGAGATTAATTCTCAAGATTGATATCAAAGATCACATCAGCATGTTCACCAGAAAAGGAAAAGAAAAAGAAAGACGAAGACTACGAGCTCAAGACAAGCATAGTATGCTAGGATTATCTTATTATTGTAACTTGGGTAATGCCCTTGTTTGGAGTGACCTCCCTTAGGGGGAGATTGTTGGAAATACGTTTTACGTATTAAGAAGGATCGGTCACTCCAACAATAGTCCATGTAATAGCTCGTAGTTTAGTTACTTATCTTTATTTAACAAACAAACCCAAGCCTAGCCTACAACATGTGTAGGCCGGCCAAATGTAAGCCCAAGCCCATGACAAGGGCTTGGGTATATAAACCCTCTCCTTAGATGGATAGGGTGAGTGGTTATTCATTTTTACACATAGTTCTTCTTATTTTCTTTCTCTAGAATTGTGTGAAATCCACCATCTCTCTATCTCTTTCTCTCTCTAAAACATAAGCAAGATTTACATATCCAACATGAGTGTTTGAGTTCTCACTTAACTAGAAAGTGGGGTGAGTGAAGATTGGTTGTAGCTACGATTAGAACTCGACATCTAGCATAGTACCGAAAAAGAAGATGGGCGACGAAGATTGGTTCTAGCTATGATTAGGACTCGACATCTAGCCTTGTGTTGGAAAAGAATATGGGCGACGAATATTGGTTCTAGCTAGGATTAGAACTCGACATTTAGCTTAGTGTCGAAAAAGATTGTAAGCAACAGTGTAAGGTTTTCTCTTGCCAAGAAGAGGGCTTGTGGATATAATGGAACTCTCGAGTAAGGTGTAATCGAGGAGTGGAGTAGGAACAAAGAGAGAGCTTTGTTTCCGAACCACTATAAATCTTTAGTGTCGTTCCTTAAGTTGAATCTTTCCTTACTTTTTACTTATACTTGTCATTACATTTAGCATTCCATCATTATAATCACTTGATATAGCACATGTTATGAAACATTGGAAATTGGCCTAACTATTATGAAACATATTGTAAAGTAATAGTCATTTCTAATAGGAACATAATTTTAATTAGGGGAACTATTCAACCCTCTCCCCTTCTATTTTCTACAATTGGTATCAGATTGATGGTCACAAAAGATCTTTAAATTATATTGTGCTTTAAAGTTTGGATCGATCTATTGTCTCTACTCATTACTAGAAAATTTTGCATCAGTAACAACCATTTTCATCGCTATTCCATCACAATAGCCCTTCAACGAAAAAATATTGACAAATATATTCCATCGCCGAAAAGTGCCTCACAAAATTTTTGTGACAAGTTTAGCGACAAAAATTTCAAAGTATCAGCGACGAATTATCGGTCTCCAGCCCCTCACTAGAACCTTTATAAAGTTACTTGAATGAAATTTGCTTCGACCATAAAGCAACAGCTTAGCGATAAACTTTCTGTCATTGAACAACAAACACTACACCAAATTGGCCTAATGAAACCGTCTATAAACGACACAAATCCGTTGCAAAAAACTATTTGCAATAGATTCTGACTATTGCAAATAAAATCTAAATCGCTACAATAAAAAGATAAACAAAATATCAATAAGAAACTAATAAGTTTACATATATTTCACTTTTTGTAAACTTACGCACGAATACAAGATCTAAATTACATGTGGAATATAACAAAATGTCTACAAGGAGATATCTAAAATCTAGCATAAAAAATTACCAGTTATTTATGGCTACATCATACAACTTAGTTGGATGATGATATTTTTGTGTCTCTCTATCTCTTGCGAATGCTGAAGCTTCCTGTTATTTGAATTGTCTTTTTACGAAGGCTTCACGAGTTAACATTGAGTCCTCCAACTCTTTCCTTAAAGCAGCTTCACAACATGCTTATGTTGAGGCACTAATATTTCTTGAAATCAAAGTACCTAATAAAATATGAGTCAAAACCAATCTAAGTAGAAACATCAAGGAATATAAGATCAATAAAGTATAAGATGTAAAAATTCATGTGGTCACCTTAAAACATACTTGTACCCAGGTGCATCTTCACGACACTTTGAATGAATATGAGCCCATTATAAGCGTATAAGGCCTCCCTTCCCTAATAAAAAGAAATTATTTTAGCTTCAACATCCTCACTCCCATACCCCTGTAATGGAACAAGAGTTTGAGTTATAAAATGTCGAGCAGGGACTTTACAAAGGTATAAGCCTTAGACCTTTTAATTGTACATATACACTATAAATTCCCAATGAGCACATATTAAATACATTTGTATAGATACTACAAGTACTATCACAATTAGCTTATGTATATGGTAGAGATATCATACAACTTAATGTTATAGATATAAGAGAACATCAAAGTTTTGAAAATATAGATCATGTCCAGTTAACTTTGATGGATACATAGATTAAGCATTCAAGCATATCACCATCTGCTCGACTATAGAACAATGATAATCTTTATGAAACAAGGGGGTTGATGTTTTCTAGAGAGAGAAACTTAGAGAGAGAAATGAAAGAACTTTGTTATATGGAAAACAAGAAATGAAACAACCAACACCTCTTTCCATGGTGGAAAGAGGTTTAAATACCCAAGTCCTTAATGGACTTGGGCCTCCGGCCCATGAACATGCTCATGGGTCGGGCTATTTAATAAATGAAACTAAACACTACTACGAGCCTATAACTACATTGTTAGAGTGACCGAGATTTCTATATACTTAAAACGTATTTCCAACAATCTCCCCCAAAGGGAGGTCACTCCAAATTTACAAAGTCCTAATCTAGCATGTTAGATCTTGTTCTTGAGCTCGTAGTCTTCTTTTTATTTCTTTTTCTTGCTTTTGTGAATAGGTGTTGAATAATATCAGCCTTTTGCTTGGAACCACGTTCTTTTGGCCTTTCACGTGCAGTCTTTATTTTCTTGTGATGTTCGCCTCTTTGTGACTTCATGTCCCACACACTTATCCTTTGTTGAATTCTTGAAATTTTTCAGAGTCGATACAGCGGAAGACTTTTAGGTCATACTTTCTTGAATTTGCAGGAGTATTTGATGCAGAAGGAATAAGCATGTGAGGACGTCTTCAACAGGTACACCGCAACGCCACCGTCTTCAACAGGTACACAACAACGCCATCGTCTTAGAGAGCAGCAACATAATAAGACACGAATAAAATGGCTTTGACATTTTATTCTAATTCGGTAGCATTTTACCTCCGGTCGGTGAAGACCGTTGGACGATATTAGATATCATACCTGACGGATAGTTTCAATTAAGTAACTTCCTGACAGGATTTCGCGGGTAAACCCGTTCTCTTTATTCGACCGTCCAAAGCTGACTGCGAACATAAAGAGTGAATCATTTGGATTAAAAATCCTTATGATTGAAGCCGTCAATTCATGAAACCTGGAACAAGTGAATTTTAATTAAGATATTCACCATCGTTGCTTTCCAGTTGTCACAAACTTAATTCAAATTGAATCTTGCTTGTCACCTACCAAGTGCTGTTTGATGTTAACACTAGAAGGATTTACACTCGTCACTGTGTACACTAAAGAGTGTCACTCTGAGTGTTCTGGCAAGATCATACGATAATGCGTAGAGGCCTGGAACGAGTTTAAGTTCAATTAAGAATTAAACTACTGTTTCTTTCCAGTTGTCACAAGATTAGTTCTTAAAGAACCGCACGTGTCACCTAGCATGAGCTTGTTTGATGTTGGCTCAAGCAGGATTTCCATCTTCACTGTAATACTTGCGTATCACTCGGATGTTCTGGCAATATTACAAGAATACTGCGTAGGACTCATAAAGATCTCTTACTTTTCACAGTGTGTGAAGAAGCAAGGAATAAATGGAAAGTGTCCTAATGAGACTTTTGATGATCTCGTGGCTCTAGACTCGATAGTGCGTTTTGATTTAGTGATCGATGGCTGGAGAGGAGTGCCACCTATTCAATATCAGTCTATTCGGAGTGAATAAACCAATAGATAACGTGTTGATCTCCGTGTGATTAAAACAAATACCTTTTGAGAGATATTTGAGTTAGCTGGGGAGGGTTGTGCATTGCATCACTGGGTCCATGATGGCTTTCTTCAATATCGAGAATCATTAACAAATGATCTCAATGGCATATGTATTGACCCGTTTTCTGCCTAAAATTGTAAGGAGGGCTTCTTTATTTACACCCTTTATCTTTACATTTCTTTTTCATTCTTCAACCCCTTCAATGCTTACCAATACGTCATCACTAGCACCTTGTTGTGATTGTTCCAGTGCTAGCTTAAGTACTTGGTCGGCATTCAACTACGTTCACATTCATTCTCCATCTTTCCTAGGACTTCTAGTTCTATCTAGGGAATTGTCCTTGGGAAGATTCCATCGGTTCTGATGAATCATTGGACTAATACCTATACCTACCACCCTTTTGTCACCACATCCTTCGTGAGTTAAGTGTGTTTTGGGTTGATATAGTCACCATGAAAATCACTTAAAGCCCTTGTGATATTGTAATCAAAGTTTTTGTGCTTTAAGTGTTTTGATCATCAAAAACGCTCCCCCTTAACTTGTGCATTACACATGTTAGGTTGGTTTATCTTTTAAGCCTTTTTCATTATTTTAGCCAAATATCATTAAGTCTCCTTAATCCCATTTTCTCCCCTTTCCAAAATGTTAACCATCAATATTTTGGATATTAATGGATTAACCGGTCTTTGGGTAATAAAATGAAATTAGATGTTGGCCAAAGAACATATTAATGCTCCCCCTCAAATTAATGAGGTTTAGTTGTAGTGCTTGAGTATGATATATTTTGAAAGATTTGGAATCTCGAGAGAAATTCTTGAAAAATATCATACTTTTACACTACAACATGCCACAAAAGCTGATGATACAAAAAGTAACATATTCACAATTATAGACATATGGAGTTGACCTGATATAAGACGAACCATCATTAAGTGGTTCGTTCCGTGAACCTATGGTGAGCTCCATATGGTCGTCCACCGACGAATCGTTCTATACTTCGTAGCAACCGGCGCTTCCTTAGAAGTTCCTCAATCTTCCTGATTGCGTACGATGCTCCCTTTCTGCACTGGGTTGTCCAGGTGTATTTGACTGCCGGAAGAGGTAAGCTGGCATTGAGAACCGGCAGATCATCTCGAACATTCTTTAGCGTTCCATCACTGAATTTGTGCAGTTCTGAGAATCGCATATATTGCATGACGCCAGTCTCATTGGGATAAAAGATCCCTGCTACCGGCGTTGTGGTACCCATGTAAACCTTCTTGTTCTTATGGAAATTACTGAGTGGAGTCGTATGGGGACGTTCCAGGTTTAGCTTCTTCTGATAGCTTTCTACTCCAAGTTGAAAGTCTTCCACCCGGTTTTGAATGACGATTTTCCTGGCATATTGACGAAAGTTGGAGCTCATGGCTATGACAATCTCTGGTGGTAGATGATCAACTTTTTCTTGAGCCAATAGCAACAAAAGACCTTCGATGTCTTCAAGTTGAAGGTACTGGAGATCACTTTCGTCAATGCGGTATTCTTTCTCATCGGTACGTTTGAGCACGATTACATTCAAGTAATCATAACCGAACACAGACTGAGTGGTTGCTCCTTGGATGCTTTTGATTCTGTGAGCTGAGACAATAGAGGAACCTCTCGTAGGACGATGGAAATGATTGTAGGCTAACCTTTTCTTTGCAGTCCAGTGAGAGATGCCAAGTGAAGCATAGGTATCATAAAACTTGAGCAGCTTCTTTCTCCATATTGAGTCAGGCACTTTATCCTCTATCCATGGAACATTCTCCAAGTTAACAGCCTTGAGCATTGTCAGTGACGTGGCATATTTCTTTGCTCCATTTTCAAGGTATTCAAGATCGTGAGAGACAAAGTGCTCTATTGGGATCGTGGCAGAACCGGTGATGACCGTTGGTGTAAGAGGGAGCAACAAGGGAGTCTGAATTCCTGTAGTTTTCGCTCTCATTGCCTTTGTAAGCTCATTCAAGTGATACTCTGCTTCATTATGGCTGATCTTTAAAGTGTCAAAGAAGTCCACATTTGCAGCTGCCATTTTGATCAGATCCGGAGTCATCTTCGGTTTCCCATGAGAATACCTTAGAAAAGCCGAGAAATCGATAGGGTTGTTGAGGAATTGAGTCATCTCCATTTCAGTTGCAGTGTCAAATGGATGATGTGGTGCTGCATTTGTTAGCCAAAGTTGCTCTTGTACAGTATCATCGATGATGAGAGATTCAGCAAACGTCGGTTCTGGAACATTTAAATCTTCAACTTCCATATCAAAGTCATGCTGATCTGCAGATGGTGTTGAAGGTTGATTTTGCATCATCGGTATATCATTGTGAGGTTCTTCTTCAAGCAGTGGCTCTGTCGGTTCTTCTGCTTGCATATATTCTACAGATTCATTGTGAGAATCAGTAGTAAAAGCTGGTGCAGTAGATATACCTGTAGCAACATTCTGAGTTTCTGGTGCTGTTGACTCCAGCGTCTTTGCTGTGGTGTCAGCAATGTGTTCTGCAGTTTCCTCTAAACCCTTCTCAGTAGCCTTACCATTGTCATCCTTGTTTGACTCTTCGGCATTTGTACCTGTTTCGTCATTCTTATCACCCTTGTTGATTCCATTACCCTTGTCATTATCATCATCGTCATCCTGATCATCATCTGTATCCTCGTCCTCATCTTCATCTTCATCCTTATCCGTATCCTTGTCTCCCTCCTCCTCTTCTTCCTCCTCATCTCCTTCCTTATCCTTATCCTCATTTTGATCATTGTTACCATCATCCTCTTCACCGTTACCCTCGTCATCTTCCTCCTCTAGTTCTTCTTCATCGTCAGACTCAGAGTCGGTAGTGTCTGCAGGTGTCTCTTCAAGAATTGCTTTGTTGAGATATTGCAGAACTTTTCGTCTGTATTTCGAGTTATGAGCTTTCATGTCTAGTAGACGTGTCTGTAACAATGTCATTAGTTGAAGAGTAGATAAACCATTACCGACAAGATTTGGTAGTTGTTGATCAACATAAGACTTGACTTCTCGTCGAATGATCGTGGTCATCTGCTCGTCCATTGACCCAAGAAAAGCAACATTTTCTTTATCCTGAGTTTTCTTCTCTTTAAGAAATGATTTATGTTGTGATTTAAGTTTGGACACTCTGTCTGTTAGTTTCTGAGGAGTAGGCTCATCAGGTTGCGGTTCCTTGGGAGGAGTGGTGAACCTTTCAGTCAATGTAGCTATTTGTGTAGCTTGAGCCTCTAGCTATTGTTGAAGAGACTAGATCAGTGGATCATTGATTGTGAGGAAAGGATTGGATGTGGATGATACTTGTGGTTCAGTTGGTGGAGGTGTAACCATAACCGTTAAGGTGGTGGTGGATGATACTGGTTGTTCAGGGATAGGTGTTGGTGTAGATTCAGTGATAGGGGCGGTGGTTGATACAGGTTGTTCGGCTGTGGATGACGGTGTAGATTCAGTGGTGAGGGTGGTGGTTGATACTGGTTGTTCAACAAGTGTGGGTGTGATAGTGGTTGTTATGACCTTACTGATGACTGGGGTGGATAGTAGTGGAGTGGTGGTTGATGTAATAGTAGTTATAGGAACATCCACCATTCCTTCATTTGTTGACGGATCAGTGTTTGTGACCTCGACACCCTCCCCTTCTAAATTTAGATATTTCATAACATCATCATAGTTTGAAGTAGACATACTTTGAAGTTGCGTTTCTGGTATGAAAGTTGCATGAGCATCGTCATTTAGCACCATGTGAGTCGGTTGTGGTAAAGATGTGGTGATATTGGCATCTCGATACATCATACTTGTATCAGTGTCAGCACTGCTCTCACGTTCTTCACTTTGTTCCCGACTTTCAAAATGATAGTTAGCAGCATCTTCATATGCATCTTCATAAGTATCTTCCTCAGTAGGATCGTCATAAAATGACATATCATCATCAGGATTACCAAAATCTGCTAAGTCTTCAAACACTCTTGAGCCTGATCCTCCAAAAGCTTCCTGTCGGCTTTGTTGAAGAACGATACGCAGTCGTTTGGCTTCAGAAATTTGTTGTTGAGCAGGTTCATTTAATGCAACACTTGCTTCTTTGCCTTTAGTCTTCTGTGTTTTCTTAGGCCTGCGAAGTGGTACTTCTTCCTGTTCTTCCTCAGTATGGATCAGCTCATCTTCATCATCTTCATCAACTATTTGCATTTTTCCTGGGCCTTTATCTTTAGAAGAAGCAGCTGATTGGCGCTTTGAAACTCTTTTCTTGCGTTTACCTTTTTGCTTCTCTAAAGGATGTGAATTTGCACGTTTAAATTGTGCGTCAATATCATTAAGCATCTCTTGGTATTTATCACTCTCCTTGATTCCATCATTAAGCATTGTGTCGGGTACTAGGGCAGGAAGTAATGCATACTTTGTGGAATTAGTGTCTGCATTCATTGTGAGAATCACATAATCATCATCTTTGGTGTGATAGAAGAAATTCCCGCGAGTGTCAATGGTTGGGTCATTCTTCATGAAGTGACTGATAATGAGCTTGGTGAATCTCGGGAATGGAAGATGCACGGATTTCTTCTTCGTTCCAGTAAACTGATAACAAAATTCTTGCCAGAGAAGAAGTGCATAGTCTACTTTAGATGCAGTATACAATCCCCCAAATAAGTGAGCCTGTGGTGGTCTCATTGCATCGGTGCCCCTAGTTTTTCCAGTAAGTCACTTGACAATGATGGTGATAAGTGCTTTCCAGGGTTGCCCTATGTGTGAGGTGTTAAACTGTGATAGATTGTGGATTTCACCTTCATAATTCATGGCACGAATGATTCGAAGCACTTCATTGTTCTTTGGGTTAGCCACAAATTTTTATCTTTGTGCCAACCTAGGAAGTTTAAACAATTTCCGAATAATGCTCAAGTTGATAACCCTTGGTGTCTTGTTCAGTTGGAAAGAGATAGTCTTTTTGGAGAAAGATGCAGTGTTCCAGAATTCATGCATGTAGACTACGGGAACAGATGCAGTACATCTGAGTGTATCTCTGATGGGTGAGATGTCTAGGATATCCGTAGCGATTTTGAAAGCTGGTAAGGACGGATCAAAATCCTCTTGTAATCGAGAATAGTTCTCAACATAAGCACAAATGATATACACAAAATATATATATATATATATATATCTTAAGTCTATGCCAAGTTGAATCATAGGGAAAAATTCATAGCAATTATTACCACATATTATAGAGAAACAACATACACACATAGTTCAGATGAACAAGGTCGTTACATTTAACAACACACTTAGGATAATGACATATATGCCAAGGACATTTTATTCTAAAGAGATAACGACCTAACATTAGTCCTTAAAATATTTGGATTTCTTGGTTGTCATAACCAGAACCTCGGTAGGTCTAGGTTTGATTTCTACTAACACCTCAGTAGGTCTTGGTTTAGTTTCAACCAAAACTTCAGTGGGTTTTGGTTTAGCTTCAACCACTACGTCAGGAATTATAGGATTATCCTCAACCCAAAATATAGTAGGCTTGAACAAAGGGCAAGACAACGATGAAGCTTTGTCTTCCATGGCCTGGAAACAAAACACAAGACATTGACTAAGTAATTTGTATCTCTTTTGTTTACAGAGGAGTCAACTTATTAAATAAGATGAACTTCTGTAATAAGAAACCGTTTAATTATTCTTATGAGATAAAATTAACTAGTTACAATAAAACTTGGTTTCGTGTTAGTGGCCCTAATTTACTTAAAGCCTAATGAGGAAATAGTGCAAGCTAGGTCGAACTCATTAGATAGTCTAAGGCAAGTGCATAATACTTATAATTCCATAGCATAGTTACAAGGTATCGGAATCATAAGAATCCTAAGTCCATCGCAATATATCAATCCATCGGATTCCTAACCAAGCCATCGCAATGAATCAAGCATCGCAATCCTATTGAATTAAAGTCCTATCGTAATATTTATGTCCATCGCAATAAGTACATTTCCATCGGAATGAATGAGAATCCATCGCAGTATGTCCCATCACAATACTTACTGCGAAGCCATCGCAATAACGCATCGGAATGCAACATCGCAATATGTCATCGCAATGCGCCATCGGAATGACCCATCGTAATGAGCCATCGCAATGAGCCATCGGAATGACCCATCGCAACAGCCCATCGCAATGAACCATCGCAATGACACATCGTAATGAGCCATCAAAATGACTCATCGCAATAGCCCATCGCAATGAGTCATCGGAATGACTCATCGCAATGACAGGCATCGCAATGATGGTGTCGCAATGTTCATCGAAATCCGTGACAGGGATCCGATCTTAAACGTTGACTATTCGATCCAGGAACTAGGCAATGTTTTAACCAAATTCGATCCAGGAACTAGGCAATGTTTTAACCAATTCAGGGCAAGACCATTGATAATCTAGTCATACTGAACAAATCCCACAACTTAAATATCATATTCATTGCAAAAACACGAGAACCCTAAATCTTGATATGATCGAGTGACACAGTTTTGATGAGATGCAATAAAATGGGATAAGTGATAACAAGTAAAGCATGATTTTAATACCTAGATTATGAGCAGATGATGATGGTTCAAAGACACAATGATCAATCGTTGTGCAAGGTTTCAACAATGGCGGAAAACAAATGTGATGTGTGTGTTTGCAATAGTGACAGGGAAGAGGGGGGGTGAGATGTTTTGACTTGGTCAAAATGTTGTCAAGTTGACACATACACCCACCATTTTGCCAAAATTGCAAGAATGGTCCCCCTGTTTTAAAATTTTAGTTAAAGTGATCAGAGTTAACCGAATCAACTTAACAAAAAAACAAACCCGCTCACAAACACGACCACAAATACTTAACGCCAAAATTCAATGACTTATTCATGAAATTCTATACCACACAAGGCACACATAGCATAACAGATGATGATGAATAGTTAATGTTGTCTGACAATCCTTTTTAACGACCAAATTTGATTCCACGAAGATTTAATATTTGCTCCCCCTTAAACCCGGACCTGTTTTCTATTTAAAGAGCTGTAGTCAATGATTTTAAGGACACAAATATTAAAGAGGGCATTTGCCGGTTAAGTGATTTTATGGAACGATTCTGGTGGCAATAAGATTTCTCTTATTTTGACAAAATAAGTGCACTGATACGTACACAAATTTGTGTTAGACTAAGTTATAAAGTAAACTTAGTCCCTTACAAGGTTTTAAAGTAAACCTTGCCCGAGAAAATTAATTCCCGTTGTGAGCCAACGTTTTCATAAGAAATACGTGACTTTAATGCGAAAAGCGGGTTGCAGTCAGAAATAACTACAAGCCATTATGGGCATGTTTTAAAACTTGTACAACTTTTATACGCACTCTATTTATGGCGCCGTGTCAATATTAATCGACATTTCTAAAGCCGTAAATATTACCGTACTAAAAGGCATGCCCGATTTGAAAAAAATTAAAATATTTTTGGATTTTCTTGATTTTATATTTTTTATGGATTTTCTATGTTTTATATTTTTTATGGTTTTTCTATGTTTTATATTTTTGTATTTTTCTTTTGTTGGTTTAAATATATACGATAGTATACAAGATCACGATCAAAGGATACTCGAGAATAGTTTACCACTACTATTCTTCATATTCTTCTGCCAACTCCTTAAGTGTCGCTGGTGAGAATGATTTCATGCCTAGTTTTTCGATCAAAAACTCGATACGTCCTCGATCTAAGGCCTTTGTGAATATATCTGCCAGCTGATACTCAGTGTTGACGAAGTACAGTTCGATCACTCCATTTTCCACTTGGTCCTTGATGAAGTGGTAGCGGATGTCAATGTGCTTTGCTCGAGAATGTTGAACGTAGTTGCAGCACAGAGCGATTGCACTTTTGTTATCACATTACATCGGGATTTTGTTGAATCCAAGACTGTAGTCAGTCAATTGTGATCTCATCCAGAGAACTTGAGCACAACAACCGGACATAGCAATGTATTCAGCCTCCGTACTTGATATCACAGCGCTTTTCTGCCTTTTTGATGCCCAACTAACAAGTCTATCTCCAAGAAGTTACACACTGCCAGAAGTGCTACGTCTGGTATCTTGACACCCGGCATAATCCGCATATGCATATGAAATTAGTGCAATAGAGGAATCCTTCGGATACCACAGACCACGATGAAGTGTTCCTTTTAGATACCGAAAGATCCTTTTCACAACATGTAAGTGCTTTTCGGTAGGCCGAGCCTGATACCGGGCACACATGCCTATAGCAAATTACAAATCAGGCCTGCTAGCAGTCAGATAGAGAAGGGTGCCGATCATTCCACGCTAAAGTTTAGGATCGACAGCTATCCCTTCCTTATCTTCATCTAACTTGGATCTCTCCACCATTGGAGTATCCACGGGGTCACAGTTTTCAAAATGATATTTATTTAATGATTCAAGAGCAAATTTGGATTGATTAATGAAGATGCCTCTGGGATTCTAAGAAATTTGCAACCATAAGAAAAATGAAATTTTTCCCATCATCGACATCTTAAAGCGCGTGGACATAATTTTCTCAAAATGGTCAGACAAACGTTGATTAGTAGCAGCAAATATTATATCATCAACATAAATTTGTACCAGTATCATGTCGTTGTCCTCCTTGAGAATGAATAATGTTGGGTCCACTTTGCCTTTGGAGAAGCCTTTGGAGATGAGATACAACGATAAGAGATCGTACCATGCGCGTGGAGCTTGTTTCAACCCGTAAAGAGCCTTCTTGAGCTTATACACGTGATTAGGATACTCTGAATTGACGAATCCATTCGGCTGGCTTACATAGACGTCTTCCCTTATTTCACCATTGAGAAATGTTGTCTTAACATCCATTTGGTAGACAATCATATTCATGTGAGCAGCATAAGCAAGGAATAGTCTAATTGCCTCCAATCATGCAACAGGAGCAAAGGATTCTTCAAAATCAATACCCAAAGCTTGTTTGTAACCTCTAGCAACCAATCTAGCTTTGTTTTTCAGCACACTACCTAACTCATCGAGTTTAACCTTGTATACCCACAACAATGTCAAGATTTCAACGTTGCTGGGTAACGGAACTAATTCCCACACTTCTAGACGTTGGAATTCATTAAGTTCCTCTTGCATGGCTTCAATCCATGATGATTTGGTCATGGCTTGTTGCAAGTTTTTAGGTTCAGTGTCTGAAAGAAATGCATCAAAATAGCAATATAATGCATGTTCTTGGAGTTGATGGCGTGTTAAGACTGGTCGATCGATGTCACCAATAATATTGCGGATTGGGTGATCCTTTGTCCATTTAGTGTTGTGAGTTTCAATCCGTGGTGGTCGGGAGTGAACGATTGCAGGAGCTTCCTCTGAGGTAGACGCACCGGTAGGGTCTTCAGGTATATGTGAACCAAAGAAGGGAAGCTCTTGTAAGTGAGCATATTCTAAATCGTGATCATAGAGATCCTCTTTAACATCATTAGGAACGATTAGGGGTGAAGATTCAGGTGTTGTTTGTGAATTGGTGGGGGATGGGACATCTGGTTCAAGAGTAATAGTAGATGCCTCAGATAGATTTCCATTATCTTGAGCAACAACTTTGGGAATCGGAGCTACTGCTACAGGTGCTGGAGAATCATTACTCGGTGGATCAAAGAATTCATCAAACATAGGTTGAAATAACTTATCCCACTCAGACCTTGTAGGTGGTATAAATGATGGAGAAGTAGGAATGTTGGGAGTTAATCCGGAACTGATTGTACCGGTTCCCATCTCGTGTAATGCGGGTTCAGAGCTGTGTTGCTCAGAAGCCATCGCTGTCAGCTCATCAAAATCGACATCCAAAGTTTCTAGTATTTTTCCAAGACGAAGGTTATAAATTCGGTAAGCTTTCTTTGCAGGCGAGTAACCAATAAAAATTCCAATATCAGCCTTCGGCTGAAGTTTGCCCAAATTCTCAGTATTTGTATTTGGATAACACAGTGCACCAAACACATGAAGATATGAAATATCGGGTTTGTGTCCATGAAGTAGCTCATATGGAGTTTTACCATGATGTTTACGAATGATGGAGCGGTTTTGGGTATAACATGCGGTTGCCACTGCTTCAGCCCATAAAAATAAAGGAGCATTCGCATAAATCAACATAGTTCTAGCAGCTTCCATAAGTGTCCGGTTACGTCTTTCAATGACACCATTTTGTTGTGGAGTGCGAGCCACAGATGTTTCATGAGAAATACCAACCTTTTCATAATAATTTCGAAGAGTCTGATTAACGAACTCAGTGTCGTTATCGGTCCAAATGCGGCGAACAATAGCATTACGGCGTACTTGGATCATCTTTAAGAAAGTAATGATATACTCTGGTGCTTGATCCTTGGATGCTAAAAATTTTACCCATGTAAACCTTGAGAAATCATCCACTATGACGAGGATGTATTTTCTACCACTCACACTAGCCGTACGCATTGGCCCGCAAAGATCCATGTGCAAAAGATATAGTGGTTCTTGGTTGGTGTCTTCTGCTTTAGGTTTGTAAGATTTCTTGGTGCTTTTCCCCAAAGAACACGCGGAACATAAATGATCCTTGTCGAACTTAAGTTTTGGAAGACCACGAACAAGTTCGTTTCTAGCCAAATGGTTAATAGCATCAAAGTTAAGATGAGATAACCGTCGATGCCACAACCATGACTTGGTCTTAGATGCTTTGGAGAGCAGGCAAACAGGAGAGGCGACCATCATGTTTTGGATAGACAATGTATAGAGATTATCCCCTCGAGAACCCTTTAACAAATCATTTCCTGCAAGATCGCGAATGAAGCAAGTATGTTGTCGAAAGGCCACTTCAAGGTTTGAATCCCAAAATTGTCCTACTGAGAATAGATTGTGACCAAGTCCCTCCACATAATAAACCCTTGAAATTGTAACATTCCCAATTTGGTATTCACCATAACCCATAATCTTTGCAATATGGTCGTTGCCGAATTTAACCGTTCCTAGAAACTTGCTGACGAAATTTCTGAGCATCGAGCGGTCTCTAGTCATATGTATGGAGCACCCCGAGTCCAAATACCAAAGAATAATTTAGACGACCTGAAAATATTACCAAACACAGACGATGTATCGGATTCTAATTGTTCCTCTGAGTTAGCAGGTACAGATATAATTATCTTAGATTTGCTATCAAATGAAACTTTAGGCTTCCAGATTTTCTTACTAGTGGTTGGCTTAGATTCTAGTTGTCTAGTATTCTGAGGTACTTTTTGACTGGGGACATTACCACTGGTAGGCACAATAGTGGGGGCAGACCTAGTTAAAGGGCGCTTTTTCCATTACTTAGTGCTAGTTTTCCTATTTAAAGGACGCTTAGACCTAACTTCCGTGGATGTGATCCTAGTTAAAGGGCACTTAGTTCCATTAGCAGTGAAGGTCCTACCAGTGGGTTTCCATTGCCAACCAACTTGGGTGAATTTCTTCCCCGTTGGAATCCATTCAAGATTGTTCTTAATAGCATACATTTCATTCACGTGATCAACAAGGCATAAATCATGACGCTGAGAAAACATGCATTCATTACAATTCCAACATTTCGCATTAGAATTCACATTTTGCTTAGGTTTCCACTCATAAAGAGAACCTTTTGTCTTAGCTACATGATTCTTTTTATTTGAAACTGAAATAACATTCCTCTGGTGCACTTCTACTTTCTTTTTCTCAGTCCTAATAGTGGAAGGCTTGATCCTGTCTTTCTTGTCTTGAGATCCTTTAGCCTTAGTGGATACAGTTACTCCTGTAGAAGTCAAGGGAACATTAGTGACAGATTTTGACTTAGCCTTGATGGGTGTGTTTAAAACAGGCTTAGCTCCTGGGGTCTTATTGAATGGAGTAATGGCAATGGTGGTTTGTTGTTTAGATGGTACAGATATCGGTTTCCCAATGTACTCTAAGTTTGCTAAACAATCCTGAACGCGATCCACATATAATAAAAGCTCATATACACTATGACTTGTGGGATCACGTTCACGCATTTCATCAACAATCTCTCTAGCTAGATCAGCATGTTCTAAGGCATTTTTCATATATGTGGCAAACTTAGTGGGAATTTTCTTAAATTTTGGGTCCCGATATAGCACACGTGGGTTGGGTTTGAGAGCAGTAGAGGTCGAGGCAGAGACAGTAGTTGGATTATCAACACTTTCTCGTCCTTTGAGTTGAAGTGTCTCCTTTAATTCTGCTATAACCATGTTTTTGTCTATGAGCTGAATTTTTAGGTCAGAGGATTCCTCACATTTCCTGTTTAGTTTGTCAATTAATGACTTTTGTTCTGTCGCATTAAAAGCGAGGCGTTCTTCTATTGAACCATAATTTTGTGAGTCACCCTGCCTTACTTGTTCACGCTCTCCTAGCATAGAATTAATTCTATTTTCTAGGACATGATTCTTAGTCTCTGTAGCCTCTAGTTCCGTTTTTGTTTCTAGTAATTCTCTCTTAATTCTCATCATCTCTTCCTCTAAATTCTGAACCATCTGAATCATCTTGTCACTTGTCTCAACGGAGTTTCCACCATCATTTAGTTTTGAAAGAGTTTCATTTTTAGATTGATTCTCAATTTCAAGAGATATAGAATGTTGTTGAAGCTCATTAAAACTTTTTGAAAGTGTATTATACGAATCTTGAAGCTTTAAAAATTCAGTGTTGGATTCATGACAAGAATGATTATCTACAGTATCCACATGTTCAACAGTATTCACAGATTCATGCACATCATCACAAATATTCATAGTAGATGAAATTTCATGAGTATATTTAACAGTAACAACTTGCATCACTTCGAGAGACATCATATGTTCTAAAAAGCGGCCATATTCGGATAAAATCTTTTCCTTTTCAATTAAATGTTGTTCATAAGCATCATCCATTTGATTGAAAACTTTTTGAACTTCACCACTTTCAAAACTTAAATTACACGCTAGATCATAGACTCCTTGTTTAATATGGTCCACAAACGGAACGATCTCTTTCTCAAACACCGTTTTCATGTGTTCGAACGCCCATTCTCCAGCGGTTTGAGCCGTTCAAGTCGTACATTCCAGGATGACCTTGTCAAACTCGGTAAGGTATTGCCCAATCTCTTCCAAGCTGAGCTTTACCGTACTAACCGGTGGAAGATTCTTAGGAATTTCCTTCGGTTGGTCCGAGTTAACGAGTGTAGGAATTATACTAAGGCATTCTCTAGTAGGCATGAAATTGGATGTTTGGATAGTTCTCTTTTGCATATTAAAGCGAATTCTAAGATCTATTGTGGCATTTTTTGCATTCATTTGAGCATAATCATATTCAAGATATGTAGGAAGTAATTTTAACCGCTTTTCATCATATGGTGTCATACTCTCATAATCATTTGAGAACACAGTCGGATCTAATACCAATCCTAACTTGGTTGCATCATAAATTCGTGGGTTGTGGTTAAGCGCTTGCTTTGCATACCCCGGGTTAGGTGGTAAGTCTATAAGACGCGATAGATTGAACTCTTTAAATGATGCACGAAACAAGTGTACTAGATGTGAAGCAGCATATTGTTTTAAAAGCTTAATTTCCGTTTCTTTTATTCTCTCAGACGTCTTAATTTCCATTTCAATCTGTTTGGACTCAAGAATTTCAAAATCCGTTTGAAGTTGTTGAAAATTAGTAACGACTGACTCTTTTTCTTTAAGTTCATTCGAAAGATTTGCTCTTAAACTCTCAATTTCTAGCAGATTGTCCATTTGAACTTTCCTAAACCTATCAAATTCAGGATTGGTTAAGGTAGTGGACACAGGAGTCATTTCCAAGGTTTTAACCTTGTCCTTATGCAAAGCAAGCTCGGCAGATAAAGTCTGATTAGCATTAAGGGTTTCAAGGACCGCATTATTCATTTGGCTAAGCAAAGATGCCGGAACCATACCAAATCAGGTTGAGCAGACGGATTGGTAGTCGTAATAGCTCCCGGTTGTGGTTCACTCAAAGTCTGAGGACTTTCACTGATATTGCTATCATTGTTTGTCTCGTCGATTGAGTTACTAACCACCGGAGGCTGTTCCGAATACTCAGACATTTGCTCAACTTGATAAGATACAATACTAGTATCTGTAGCAGTATGTGGTACCTCAGAAATGGTATCAGCTCCATATAGTGAAAGGTTTGCCATGAGAGCTGCTTTTGCGGTGTTAAGATCATCACAATCAGAGTCATATGCATCCAAATCATCACATTGATATGCAGCATTGTTGGTGATGACTGTTGTGAGACCATCAGTTTCCGCTACTCCCGGATCTGCAAGGAATGCCAATTCTTCTTCATCAAGCTCACGACCTTGGGCTTGAGCATTCACCAGGTAGATCTTCTCCTGAAACCATGTGTCGTCCCTTTTCCTCTTAGACTGCTTGCACTCTCGGGCCATGTGCCCTTCCCCTTTGTAGTTGTAGCAAATGACCACCTTCATTTTACCAGTGTTGTTTGCTCTTGTATCAGTAGTAGTGGATGAACGTGCACCAGCAGTAGACGAATTAGATCTCCCTTGAAGTGGTTGCACCATGACTCTTCCGTCCTGAATTGTTGCCTGATGTCGAGAGTTAGACGAGTTCCTTAACTGATTGTTAGTTGTTGTTGGACCTCTGTAACCTCGTTTGTTTAATGTTTGACTTAAATAAGCAGACATCTGAGCAAGGATACCAGTGGGGCTATCTCCTTGTCTAAATTCAGGGACAGGGATGTCATCTTCATAGTAGAATGCTGGTGCTGCTTGAGCTACAATTTGATTGGATGGAGCACTGACTTGTTGTGAGTAATGAGGTTGAGGAGCCTCAAGTTGTGGATAGGTACAAGCAAGGTTTGATGGAGGTTGATACGGTGAATACTGGTGTGAAGCATAAGGTAATGGGTGTGAATCTCCTTGTGATGATGATGTTGCTGGTTGGTGATAAGATGTAGGCGGCGGTGGCAGAATCGATTACTGTGGGAAGCTTGGTGTTTGATACACAGGTTGATATGAAGATTTGTGTTCTAAAGCAAGCTGAGAGTTGTGGTATGACAGTGTAGGATGGTTTGCCAATAATGCCATTGGTTCATGATAAGGTCCTTGAGAAATTCGGTTTTGGATCACATGCTTCTCATGTTGTTGTAAGAAAACATAGAGTTGATCTAAATTGGACTTGTGTAAATCACGAATCATCTTGACATCAGTCACATATTGACTCCATTCAGGGGGTAGTGTGTTCAAAAACTTGGTGTTTAATTGAAACTGTTCAATCCTTAGATTATAGACATTCATGTCATTCATCAAAGTGGTAAAACGCCAGTAAAAATCATGAAGAGTCTCCCCTGGAAGGTATGTGAACCTATCAAACAAATCATACAGTTGACACTCTCGTTCTTGCTTAGTGAGAGATGTCCCTTGTAGCAAAACCGCAAGTCGATCCCAAAGATTCTTTGCCACTGTATGTTCACTTACCATTCGAAAGATATCAGGTGGAAGGGCTTGAAGAATTGTCTGAACAGCCCTTTCATCAGCATCTGCAATGATTTTGTTGGCATCGGTTAACTCATGATACTCCCTTGGCCTTGTCACATTGTTGACGTTAACCTCTCCCCAATCTAATGGTCCTTTATCAATTGATTGAAGCATAAGTCGACCATTTTGTTTGCCCATGATGTACGTTCTCATACGGCCTTGCCATGCTTCAAATAAATCTTTGATGAGCAAAGGTGGGCGAGTATCGGTACCCGAAATGATCGAAATATCGGTAAGTGAAGTCATAGTTGGCATATATGAATGTGAATTCATTTTGTGATCCCTTGAAAAAGATTATCAAAGATGATCGAACAATGAAATAAGGTTATGAGTTTTTTGTGTTGTTAACTAAAAGATGTTGTTATTTTGTGGTTGTGTTTGCTTTTGAAATTTACCAAATTACCAAATTAAATGCCAAATAGAAGAAATCCACTAAGTATCCAAAAAAACAGGTTCTGTCGGAATGTTCTTTCTGTCGGAATACCCAGATCGGAAAGTCCAGATCGGAATGTCTTACTATCGGAATGCTCAGATCGTAATGTAACCCTGTCGGAATGCTGATGGTATCGGAATGCCTAGATCGCAATGCAAAGCTGTCGAAATGATTCAGATCGCAAAGTCCTCTCGGAATGCTCAGATCGCAAAGTGCTGTCGGAATGATTCAGATCGGAATATAGCTGATAAAATTTAGGCAGAGTAACGACTTAAAACTTCCTTATAACCGTCGGAATCCCAGATCGCAAAGAACGATCGGAATGTCCAGATCGGAATAAGTGTCGAAATCCAAGTATCGCAATGTAGAACCAGTCACTTTCCGATGGTGATGGTTACTGCGATGGAAACCCCTTTTCACTTGTACTTTCCGATGGTGATGGTTGCTTGAAATTCGGAATGAAGAAAACAAGAACTTTTTGAATTTTTGATCCAAGAAAGATTGTGTTTTAACCAAAACTAAGATACCAAAAACACAATAACACGAATCACTACGTTATATTACTTGAAATCACGATCAAACACAAAAAAAAAATTGATGATTCGGCAAGAAGTACTCAACAACCTACGAAATGTTTATAAAACATACGCAACACTAAAAACAAACATATATTTCATCCCATGCTCTTGATACCAATTGTAGAACAATGATAATCTTTATGAAACAAGGGGGTTGATGTTTTCTAGAGAGAGAAACTTAGAGAGAGAAATGAAAGAACTTTGTTATATGGAAAACAAGAAATGAAACAACCAACACCTCTTTCCATGGTGGAAAGAGGTTTAAATACCCAAGTCCTTAATGGACTTGGGCCTCCGGCCCATGAACATGCTCATGGGTCGGGCTATTTAATAAATGAAACTAAACACTACTACGAGCCTATAACTACATTGTTGGAGTGACCAAGACTTTCTATATACGTAAAACGTATTTCCAGCATCGACTCTTACTACCTAGGGTGAGCAAATGGACCAAGAAACTAACCGGAACCTATAACCAAACCAGAACCCAGAATCGAACCAAAACAGCCCGAACCAAATTCTAGAACTGCGGTTAGGTTCTCGGTTACTCGATATTTCAAATGTTGGTTCTCGGTTTGGTACCGCGGTTCTCGGTTTTGTAACGAAGAACCATACGACATTCAAATTTAGTGCATAATAAAGTAGAATACGACTACACTAACAGGAATATGCATGAAACTTCTGATTGCAACTCTTTGTCCCTTTCTTATCTTTAATGTAATTTGATGTTTTCATACTAGTGAACTGTGAATTAAATTAATGCGGCAAAAAAATCTTTGTATATACTAAAAACTAATCACATGCAAACAACAAATACTCTAACATCTAAGTCATTAGTTATTTTCCTTCTTTCTTTGCTTCTAATATTTGTATCAATAAAAGAGGTGCGACAAGTTTTTAAAATCCGCATAAATACTCTAACATCTAAATCGCTTTTTAGAAATTAATGTATAAAATATTTATAGTAACAAATATTAACAATAACACATTTATTTCGGCCTCATCAGGGTACTGTTTCGAACTAAGAAGAACACAACAAGCTAAAATACTTGACAATTTCTTTTATATAACTAAAATTATTAAGTGACTTTGCTTTGCAATCAACATGTGATATAAATTTAAGTTAAAATAAAACAAACATGTCGATATCATAGACCTTTGCATAGTCTCTAAGCCAGGTCATGATATTATGCGCACCGTCAATCATTTCCCCAAGAGCAGGAAATGATAATTAGGTAATCGGGTGGATTCATGTCTTTGATATCACATTCCTTCTACATCCCAGCTTATCCATAAAGGCTGGTGAGTATGTCTTCTGATAATCTTTGACTTATCTGACATGAATGTCTGGTGTGCCATTTGAGGCTTTGCCTTTAGTTGGTCTTTGTCTCTGTCGTTGGACTCCATCAGCGACACATAACACTTAGTCTAATTTAAATCAAATCAAGACTGAGCCATAGTTAGAACTTTCATTGGCCCAACAATTATCTATGATACCATTTTATTATATATGATACATAGGATTTTTATAAAAAAGTAAACTACTTTTTCAACATTATCATGGATAATGACTGTTTATCATATATGATACGTGTTTATTAAATATTATACATGAAATAACTTAAAAAGTCTAACTGAACACAAACACCAATAACATATGAAACGAACAATTATCATATATGATAATACACATATTCAAATCACAAAAGCAATATAATATATCAAGACACGTGTGTATCATATATGATACACAAAGAAAATAAACAATATAATATATGATAAATCATATTCAAAACATCTAAAACCACAAAAAGTCATCCATAACATAAAACTCATAAAAAGCTAAGAATGCTTATTGCCACTGATAAATGTAAAACAACTTAATGCAACTTAATAAGAAAAAAACTAGCTAAAAAGTTTATCAAAACCTTAATTAACACTAGAAACAATTACATCCAACACATAGAACTTTACATAACGCTACTTTGATAACTAGATTGACTCAAATAAATTAAACTAAAATCAGTTTTGTTGAATGTAATTATAATGCTAAATAATGAACTTATTCACATTAGAATAACATATAACACATGTTTGATCATAAATTGAGCTAAGTAACTGAAATGCTTATTAAAATTCAAATAAATAAGCTTTAAAATCAGATTAACAAACTAATCTAATTAGCTAATCAATAAGCTTATTAATAATCTAATTCATAACCGCATTATACCTTTGAAAAAAGAAGCTTAAAGTTCAACGAATTGAAGAAGATGAAGAATAGACATTTACCTAAAGGATCGAACGATCGAACAATAGTAGATAGATCGACATTTATAGACAGAGAAAATAGAGAAAAATAATGGACTGACCGATCAATTATGAATCAATCGACGGTTATAGATAGAGAAAGTAGAGAAGAGTGGTGGGTCGATCGATGGTTATATAGAGAAAAAGTAGATAAGATGAAGATGCGCAAGAGAATAAAATACCACCAAATGTAAATTAAGGATATAATCTCAATTTTTAGATGACAAGCAAATGAAAGGTAGTGGTGATGAGTTCTTCTATATCTTCAATAAGTTTTATATCCAAATATATTTAAATCTAATTATATCTTGTATATAAAATGAGTTTTAGTTTTAGTCGAGTTAAGTATGATTTTAATTAAACTTCATATGTAACATATATATAATTATTATTTTAATATTTTTCTTTAATTTTAACTATTTACAATATTTACAATATAAATTTATCTTAAATGTTTTAACTATGACTTTTTAATTGAGCTTCTCAAACAACATGAAATACAATTTGAACACAAACCATTTTTTAATGCATATCTTATTATGTTAGATGATTACTTGCGAATAGTTTGATGATGTATATATAATAACGTTAATATGTGTATTAAGTTTTTTCTACTAAGAGTAACAAGAATTGTAATTAAATATGTAATTAGTTGCATAGAACAATTTTTATGATTTTTTGCATAGAACAATTTTTTGTGAGATATATTTAGTTTTTTTACATATAATAATAATGGAAAGTTTTTTGTGATTCTTGCATAGAACAATTTTTTGTTTAAGGGGTGTTTGGTTGGTTGTAATGTAATGTGATTTGGTGTAATTGTAATTTGAATTATATTATAATTTTATTTGGTTGATTGTAATGAGGAATTTATATTACATTACATTAATTGTTTGATTAAAAATATAAAAATGTAATTGTAATGTATACTTTCCAATTACAACAAGTGATGGAATTAAGATTACATGGCAAACTGGATGAAATGTTTTAGATTACATTGTAATTCAAGATTTTATAATTTTATTATCGTTATTTATAAATAATAATAATAATAATAATAATAATAATTATTATTATTATTATTATTTTTATTAAACCATCACTTTATTAGCAACATAAAGGGATTTACAACAAATTGGATGGAAGACGAGATAATATCTACGCTCCCACCCCTTTAGTAATAGCAAAACCAATGTTTATTTAATATATTTTTTTTTAAATAAATTGATTTTAAATTATTATTTTTAAATTGATAATATATTAATTCATATTATTATCATTATTATTATTTTTATTTACTTATTTATTATTATTAATATTATTATTAAATGTATTAATATTTTATTTGTAAAAATATCAACAAAATTATTTTGAGTGTGTCAATCATATTATGTAGTGTGTAAATCACCTCCTTATATTCACGGTGTACTGATATTTTTAGAATGTTGATATATATGCTTACAAATAAAACCTAAAATCATGTTTACTTCATACATTTTTCAATTGTAATATACATTTTCTCTCTCGTCACTTTTTACCAATCAATTTTTTAAATCCACAAGTCATATGTTTAAGTTTAAGGAGATGATTTGCATACTAATAAAAGTTATTAGGACACTCACAACAAATAAAACACATTATAATACACGATACAACTTTGTAATGCACAACTTTAAGTGTCCCAATTAATTTTGTGAATGTACAAATCAATTCCTTAAGTTTAATTGTAAGTTCAAGTTGTAAGCATACAATTCATTTTTCATATTTTTAACACAAAAAGGAATGCAAAATAACTTAACTTTTTTCTTAAAACATTGTTTGCTAGGTTTATTAACCCAAAAGTAAACTTTCTTACGCGACTAATTTCCTCCGAAACTACAAGGATCCTTTATCTGTTTACTTTTGTTGTCTCTAGAATTACACGACCAAGTAAACGATAGTGACTTAAGTTGAATATGATTACACACGGTTTTGTACTTAATAAGTCTGGTCTCTATCAAGAATAATTAGCATTTTCACTTTCAACAGAACGAAAAGAAAAGTAATTAGGGGACCCAGAATACAAAGTAGGAGGTCACGTATGCCTTTTGAAAAACGCTAGTGTGTTTTTTTCGGTTCATATGAATAACGTTAACAAAAATATTTCGTCAACTCGTAGAAGACTGAAATTGTCAATAAACAAAAACTTGACAAAAACAATATTCAATACACGCATGCATTCAAACTTCAAAGTAATGGATCCGTAAGTATATTCATTTTATGGTTATAAAAATCAACTTCAATTTAAACGATCTTTATCGTACTAGTTAAATATCCCTAGAATGGTCAATGTTAGTGTGGGTTGTGGTGTGTAGCACATGTAGTGGCGGAGCCAGAAAATCTAATCAATGGGGCAACTTTGATAACGAGGTGTAATTTTTTTTTAATACATGTTAAAGTGGGTCGGGTCGGTCGGTATAAATTAAACACGATAAAAAATACGCGGTACCTCATATAGGCACTAAAAATGGCGTATATAAGACAAAATTTAACTTATAATGCATTTAATCAAGTTCATTTTACTTAGATCAATTGTTTTTAGTGAAACAAGTAACACTTTTTAAAAACTTTGAACAACTAATATCAAGTAGGAGTATGGGAGAAAAAAGCAAAACATGAATGTACTATGTATTTATAGAAAGCAAACTAAGTATTCAAAATGAGTTGAGTTAGTTTATATCTTTGTTTTTACTTGCAAAAAATGAACTAATTTTAGTCATTTATTATATAAGATAAATTATATGAAAAAGATAGAGAGGTTATTTTTGTCAAAATGTCAAAAAATTATAAAAAATCAAGAGAGAGACTAAAGCTGTAAATTTTTTGGAATGATTTTATCAAAGGTGATATTTTGCTAGTGAAAAAAAATGAAATATCACCATTGATAAAATTATCTTATTACCGATGATATTTTATTATTTTTTTCACTAGTGAAATACCACCAGTGATAAAATTATTTTATCAGCTGTGATATTTCATTGTTTTATTGACTGGTGAAATATCACCATTGATAATAATTATTTCGAAAAATTTACAACTTTAGTCTATTTATCTAATTTTTGAAACTTTTGGACTTTTTAGCAAAAATAATCCTTCCGTGTTTTTTTTTAAATCTTATATTAATCTACACATAATCAAACCAAAATGAATAATAAAATTATTCCCCTTACCTGTGAGAAAGAAACAAAATTACATTTTAAACTTTTTATCATTCAAAATATAAAAGATCTAAAAAAAAACCTTTCAAAATAAGACAACAAATTAAAGGTAGCCATCAGTGGTACAATTATATACTCTATTATAAATATAATTTGTTTTATACTCCATAAAAGAATTGTTCAATAATATCCATCGGGTAAATATTACCACTCACTTTCCCACTTTTCAAAAAAGTCAGCACTTTTCTCACTTCTCCATTGAAACTTGTCATCTTCATTACTGTATATCTTTTTCACCCACAAAGAAAAAAGAACCAAGCCATGTATGCCTCTTAAAAAACAAAATATCAGTTTTAAATCACTTACGTTTTTTACTCCGCTACATTGAGGGCACTTTCATTTTCTGGACTGAAGGCGCTGTAATTTTTTTCTTTTAATTTGACATTTTTTCTCAAGAATCTTGTGTTTAAAAGAAAACTTAGTTGGGGGCATGTCCCCCCACTGGTTTGTACATGGCTCCGCCCCTGAGCACATGTAACCTATGCATTTCCTAGTTTCCTAAACATGAAATTACATGTTAACATGAATCACACCGTTTCATTGGTAAATTAAACACCTTAAACTCAATAACATAACATTTAGAAAAATGATCCATAGCTTTTTAATTAGGACTCTCCACTTATACAATAAACAATCGTACTGTGTACACGTACATTATGCCTTAAATGGTTATATATTGTAATTCGCAAATCAAATTGTCGTTTAAGTTCACGCACATTGATTACATTAACATCTCGTAACTTTCAATGGTCAAATTGTGCTATGTATACTGAAAGGGGTTCAAAATTTTGTAATTTTCTGCATTTATTCTTTACTCTAATTAGTGGAGGGCAAATTAGTTTTTTTTTTTCTTTAGAAATGGTTCAGTTTGAGTCAACCAGTTTAACTTAAACTGATTTTGGTTGAAACTGGTTTTTAATTTTAACCCTTTTGTTTGATTTTAACCGGTAAAACCAGTTTTTAAATTGGTTCAGGCAATTCTATTAAACTGATGATGAACCCGCTGGTTCTTTTTTAGGGAAACCGATTTCAAAGAACTGGTTTTGTTAAACCGGTTTTTCTTTTTTTTCTTTTTTATGAACTTATTTTTTTCTCACCCCTAACCGTAAGACTCAACCCATTGAAGTGTGGCCAAACACAAGAGGAAGAAAATCTCAAAGTCCAAAATTCGATTAGTCCTAATCTGAGCATATTGTCAGCTCAAATTGTAAAGAAACCCAGAATGTTCTATAATAAATATAAATTAGCAAAATGAAGTAACATCACAACAACAAAATGATATAAGAATAAGTTAAATTTTAAAATCGAAAGCGAAACAATATTAAAAAGTCTTTTGTTAAAAGGGAAAACCTAAAAACTCCGCCACAACATGTGACAACAAACTCTCAAAAAAAACTATGCTATAGTTATACGCTAATGATTTAAAAAAACTCTTGTAGCCTTTTACGGATTACACAAAATATGTCACCCGAAATATAGAAACCAACTATTAAAACACTGTGATCCAGGAAATAATCACATGTTAACAGTTTTCGACACACATATTACAAACATAAGATTTAAAATCGGCTTCGTTGCTACGTGCAGGTACAAAAATTCTCGTTATGTTGATAAAGTTGTATCTTGGGACTTGGACTTAAAAGAGGCCCAAATAAAAAGAATTCTAATGACCTTTTAGAATGCATGTTGACAAACACTTGATAAGCCCATTGTCGACAAGTGTTAATGTGCAATCACCGTGACCATAAGAGGGTGCGCGGAAGTATGTATATGAAGATAGCAGGTACCGCGCGAAGCGGCGGCGGGTATCATGTTACAAAATTTTTTAGCGAACAAATGTTATTTGGGTATTCGTTTTTAACAGTCTGTCACGTTTCGAAAAATCCATCATTGTCTTCCCAGAAAACCACATCACCAGGACCACAACAACCGTAAGTTACTTATTGATATGAGGTATTTTAAAAGTATGAGTTTTTAAGTGTGTTAAAAAAAATGACCGTATATATTTCTCATGTTAATAAATTTTTCATATAGATTGGTGTTCGCGTCGACGGCTCTGCCGATATGTCACATAATCCTGGTGTTATCGCCACATTTTAGGTTTTTTTTATAAAATCTATGTATTTATCATGTTTTAGAGGTGAAACATATCTAACTTATTGTTGTCAATCTATAATAGTTATGTGAACATTGTTTGGAAAAGAAAAAAAAATGGTGATTGAGTTGTACATTATGTTCTTTGTGTTGTAATAGAAGGGGTTGAGGTGTATTTATGTTATCATTAATTGTATTTTTTCTAGAAAAAGTTTGGATTGTACATCATGTTGTTGAACTTGTATTACTTAAAATCAAATTTAAGTTGATACATTAAAGGATGTATAGTATGTTGTTGTAGTTGTACATTTGGCTTGTAAAGTTGTACCTCTTAATTTTTTTTGCATTTAATAAGAGATAATGTGTAATTTGTTTTATAAGGGAGTAAGATATGTTTGATAAGAGTTTTTTTTAAAATTTTAGGTATTGTTTAGTTGGAGAAAATTCTCTCACTTTTTTAGAAAAAATTTTATTAAAAAAATGAAAAATAAAAAACCTGTTCAACAACATTATTTTTCAATATTTTTCAAAAATTACAAAATTTCATTCTCTAAATTTATATACAAAATTAGAAAACTCTATTTTACTATTTTCTAAATTTTCACCTCATACCCTCCATTGTTTTTTAACCCATTTCAATAACACGTTACTCTATTCAGAATTCACCGTTTATCATTATTTTTACGTTTTCGTCATTATATGTACGTCTTCGTCAGTAAATTTACGTTTTCGTCAGAAAGTTTACGTTTTTATCAGAAAATTTACGTTTTCATCAGTAAGTTTACGTTTTCTTTTGTAAATTTACGTTTTCGTCAGTAAATTTACGTTTTCGTTAGTAAATTTATGTTTTCGTCCAAAAATTTACTTTTTCGTCAGAAAATTTATGTTTTCGTCTGTAAATTTACGTTTTCGTCAGTAAATTTACTTTTTCGTCAGAAAATTCACGTTTTCGTCAGAAAATTCACGTTTTCGTCAGAAAATTCACGTTTTCGTCAGAAAATTCACGTTTTCGTCAGAAATTTTACGTTTTCGTCAGAAAATTTACGTTTTCGTCAGAAAATTTACGTTTTCGTCAGAAAATTTACGTTTTCGTCTGTAAATTTACGTTTTCGTCTGTAAATTTACGTTTTCGTCAGTAAATTTACGTTTTCGTTAAAAAAATTACGTTTTCGTCATAAAATTTACATTTTCCTCTGTAAATTTACGTTCTCGTCTATAAATTTATGTTCTCGTCAGTAAATTTACATTTCGTCAGAAAGTTTACGTTTCGTTAGGAAAATTTACGTTTTCGTCAGTAATTTTATGTTTTCGTCAATAAGTTTACGTTTTGGTGAGTATTTTTACGTTTTCGTCAGAAAATTTACGTTTCGTCAAAAATTTACGTTTCCGTCAGTAAATTTACGTTTTCGTCAGAAAATTTACGTTTTTGTTAGTAATATTACGTCTTTTCATCTGTAAATTTAAGTTTTAAACGAAAACGTAGTATTACTGAAGAAACGTAAAATACTGACGAAAACGTAAATTTTCTGACGAAAACGTAAATTTACTGAAGAAAACGTAAGTTTAAACACGAAAACGTAAAATTACTGACGAAAACGTAAATTTACTTACGAAAACGTAAATTACTGACAAAACGTAAGTTTGCTGACTAAAACGTAAAAATACTGAGTAAAACGTAAATTTACTGACCTAAACGTAAATTTATTGACGAAAACGTAAATTTAAAGACGAAAACGTAAAATACCGACGAAAACGTAAAATACTGACGAAAACGTAAATTTTCTGACGAAAACGTAAATTTACTGACGAAACATAAATTTAAAGACGAAAACGTAAAAATACTGACGAAAACGTAAATTTACCTACAAAAACGTAAATTACTGACATAAACGTAAATGCACTGACGAAAAAGTAGTATTAGTGACCAAAACGTAAAATTCCTGACAAAACGTAAGTTTACTGACGAAAACGTAAAAATATTGAGTAAAACGTAAATTTACCGTAAATTTATTGACGAAAACGTAGTATTACTGACAAAAATGTAAATTTACTGATGAAAACGTAGTATTACTGATGAAAACGTAAATTACCGACGAAAACGTAAAAGTACTGACGAAAACGTAAAACTACTGACGAAAATGTTAAAATAATGACGAAAACGTACAATTACTGAAGAAAATGTGAATTTAGGTTTCCTTAGTTATTTATGTCTTCGTCAGTTTTTGTACGTTCTCATAAATTTTTTACGTTTTCCTCAGTTTTTTAAGTTTTTATCAATTATTCGCTTATTCATAAATGAAATGAAATTTGGAAAATGAAAAAATACAACTCCATCTAAACAAGATTTCAATATTTTCAACTCTTTTCTAGAAAAGAAAAGTATTCCCTAGTCTAGAAAATTAGAAATAGAAAAATGTGAAAAAATTTATGCAACTAAACAGAGCCTTAGTTTTTTTATGAAAAAAAATAGTATAATAGCTTTTTTTGACACAACAATTTTTTAGATTTATTAACTTTTTATTTTAAACAAATAGTTATTAAATAAAAAATTGATTCATAAACCTTTTTAAATTGTTAAGATCTGTTAAAACTGTAAATTACTGATATAATCTCAAACCATATTATAATTATTTAGATATGTCTTTTTAAATCATTTTACATATTAATTTTACAGTTAACAACTAATATACCAAACATTTTTATTAAAAACATACAGCTTATAACTCATGTTAACAACTTTTTAGTAAACAACTTACAGTTAATAGCTTACAACTATTTTTGTCAAATATAGTGCGGTTACACAGGGCTTTTATTTTTAAAAATGTCATATTTTTATTAATTTTGCATGTAAATACATATATGTGTTGTAGTCATAAGTGTTGTCAGAGCTGACACGTAGGCTATGACATCATAATGCTATGACACCATATTTTATGGGGTAGCAGTGAGCCCAGGGGCGGAGCTAGGGGGTTCCCGGGGATGCACGGAAACCCGATTTAATTTTGTCGTGTAGTGTATATATTTGCTAAAAATCTTTATTTTTTTCAAAATGAACCCGGTTCCAAAATTATGTACTATATAGATACTCGTATTAAAATTTGTGTACACCCGATGACTTTATAGTCTGGCTCCAGCCCTGAGTGAGCCGTGTTAAAAGTGGTGTCATATGAGTAAAAAGTGATATAGTGGGTCCACATATACCCTCTTTATTATATAAAACAAAAAACAAAAAAAAATCTAAAACGCGACCTTTTTTGTTGGCTGAGAACTATGACGCGAGCCTCTTAGGTGTCAAAGATGATGTGGTGCGCCAAAATTTATGTTGGCTGGTGGTGTATGGCGTCATTTAGCAGCCAAGTGTATCGTGAGCTGTAAGGGATATAATTCAAATTATATACGATTTGTTTTTTTCTTCGTCTCTTAGTTATTATAGTCCATGTATTATTGTCAGTGAATTATAATTACGAGACGACAAGAATATAATTTTACAAATGTAATATGACATTTTTGTTTATTTTGCGAAAAGCCACCAAAAATTACAAGACCGTCATAGGGAGTATTGTTAGGTGTGTTCGACATATTGAATTGAGATGGTCCTGAAATTGAAGCTGGGGAGTATTGTTAGGTGTGTTCGACATATTGAATTGAGATGGTGCTGAAATTGAAGCTAAAGCTTTAACTCGTATGTATTATAAACTGCAAGCTTGATTTTTATTGTTTGACAAATTAACTGTAACTAAAATTAAATAAAGACATATTAAATTATCTTAGGTTACTCACAACAACGATTCTGTGTGATTCTGATTTTTTTAGTCACGTCAATTTTCTCTCTGCATCAATCTAGTGTGATATATTTGTCCCAACGAGGCGACCTAATTCAATTTTTAAAATTTTTTTTTCAATAAAAGAACATTTTATTTAATAAAAAAGACATTTTATTCAATAAAAAACGCATTACATTAAATAAAAAACATTTCATAAAATAAAAAATATTACATAAAATAAAAAATATTACAAAACATAATAATAATAATAAATAGTAAAATTTAAAAACATAAACACATGGATTATCAAAGTGTGGCATTTCAATGGTATTTTATGCGGGACGTTGTTTCAAAATTTTCCAACATCTTTTTCTTTGTAAAGCAAAACACAAAGTAGAGAGACTTTCAAGAGATTCTTTATTTAGTAGGAAATAATTATTTTATTCATTCTTTTAAAAAAATATATATGTTCCTTAATTTAGTAAAAATGGTCTAATTTTCGTACTTATATTTATTGAAAGTTAAAATTCGGATAAAAATTATAATTGTCAAAAACGAGAAGAAAAAAACATACAGAAAAAGCGGGTTGAAAATATAAAACTCTAAGGTTAAAACTATAATTTATAAAATTTTAATAGGTTGTATATCGCCTCTTTAATGCTTTATCCCCAAAAGCAAAGTCAACAAACCACTACCCGTATGAACATAAACCACCATCCGGTTGAACATAAATTTGGAGCTCATCGAAACACAAAGAGGCTGATGATAACAACACAAAGAAGCTCATCCAAACCAGCAGAACATATGATGGCCCTATCACCGTTACAAAGGAGGTCAGTTCAATTAATCAGTTGCAAACCTTAATTAAGATTAATCCATTTAGTTTTGATTGAGGGTTTTTGTTGGGATGTACCAGTTTGATTTCAAACGTATTGTTAATTTTGTAGTTTTTTATTTGTTAGTGTTAATTAGTCAATTACAAACATTAGGGTTTTTGTTGGATGTGTCAGTTTGATTTCAGTCAAATCATGTTGTCAACAAGAGCACCACTACACCTCTATCTAATTTCATGCGCAGACTTGCATCTCAGTGTGAGCTTTTGTAGCACCCTAGTTTAGTACTCATTTTGTGTGCTCAAATGATGTGAATTCTTGGATTTTTAAGAATAACATGACGTAATTATGCATTTAGATGTTACAGCTACTACTTTAAACATTGGTTATATTGCTAGAAGAGAATGCTATATACGTGCGCGTGTTAGCTTACGTAATATTACAATTTTGAGTTTGGATGGAGAATATATGTGTGTTTTTGTACTTTGTATGCGTTAAGTCGTTAACATCTCTCCCTGCTGGTATCACTTTTAGTTTATATAATTTATCTGCATTGTTAAAGTTATGGTTTACTGTTTCAAATTAGTTGTGTGTTGAAGTACCTGTAAGTTCTTGGTCAGGGACAAGGTTGCAGAAATCGCTAGGCGTTAGTGAGGCGGTTGGCCACCTTCGAGGCGGAATTCGTCTAGGCGGATTGGAATTTTATGCATAAAAAAATTATAAATAATACGTATAACATGACAAAATACTTCTAATTTCTAATAATTCAAAGTTCACATAGCTTGAAGTTGCAAAATACACAAATAAACATAACAATTTAAGGACTTAAAACTTCAAACGTGACATACAGTTCAGTTGGTTCCAATTCTCACGAAAAATCCATTACTTTATGTTAACAATCATAGGTTTATCTTTGATTTTAAGATGTTATGTTAAAATAAATATGGAAATTATATATTAGAAAGAAAATTCTTAATTTTTTGTAAAAAAATATTGACTTTTTGTTGACTTTCTTTGACTTTTTGACCGCCTAGCCCGCCTAGCACCGCCTAGGCGGATGTTTGACCGCCTTTTGACTTTTCCGCCTAGCTTGACCGCCTAGCCATAAATCAAGGCGGAGTATGACCGCCTAGCGCCTAGGAGGCCGCCTAGCCCGCTTTTTACAACACTGGTCAGGGATACAAAAGGGCAAATTTTGGTATTTTAAAAGCATGAGAGGCGAGGATTCACAGATTAGGAATTTAGAATTAGACATAATTTGCGTCTATAGCAACGAATAATGATGGATATTTACACTACATGTATCAGTACGTGTTTATTGACCCCTCTCCGCTGTATTATCTTTTGAACTCTAAAGCTGCAACATTTTCGAAGTTATTATTCAAAAATAGTCTTATAAATACTTGAAAAATGAAAGGATTGTGAATTCATTGCTTAAATTACATTGCTATATAAATAAGTGAATAAAGAGATAGATACAATTTATGTACACCCATGTGAAGGAAAAGAGATCACTTTGGTGATTGTGTTATCTATCCAGTTAATACATGAGAGACAAAACCTAGATCGTTGCGAACGTTTTTGTTCTGCATGCTTGAGCCACTTTGTTACTTTATGACGTAGAAGTTCTTAGGACATAGAAAGGGTAAATGGTATGTTTTATCTTTTATTAGTAATATATTTCCGGTCACTTTGTTATAAGTGCTTACTTATAACTCGTCATATGTGTAGGTTATTCATATGGTGTCACTTATGACAGTCACGTGATTCGCCAAACAAAAAACTGTAAATTTTGTTGTTATTTTGTTCACAACATAAGTCGGCAAGGAATATAACTTAATCACAAGATATGATGAATTGTTGTTTATTTACCGATACGGCATGGAAGTTTATAATGGTAATACAATGGTTTTAAATGTAGAAATCTATGGACCTAGACATGAATCATGAATGATGAAGACCCAATGAACTATCCTTGAGGATTTTTAGCTACAGCTGTGGCTATACAAGGTACATTCGAACATCAACTTTTTATTTTTTATTGCAGTTTTAGTTGATTATGCGAAACAACATCCTAAATATATATATGTAGGTGGATTTTTATAATAGTGCATAATGGAGGGCATGAAACTTGATAACGAAACTATATATTGATGATTTTTTTAATTGGGAAAAAGGACAAGGTTACACTAAACGTTGTCTCTTCTACTATAGGTTTATATGGCCTTTACAAAGTGTTTGGGAATTTGATTATATATATTAAAGAATATGATGTTTTGACGTGTTTTGATGAAAGTGATTATCTGCTCATTTTACGCGGGAATAAGTATTTAACGTAGGCACGTTATTAATAAGTGTGAAAACACTTATCCTTTTACCACTTATTTCCAATAATAACAAGACCAAAACGTGTAATTTATGTCGTAAAAGTCGGAATTATGCGTGGTTTGTATTTTTATTGTGTTTTAGGACCAAAAGATTAAAAAGGAAGAAAACACGGGCTTTCACGGGCTTTTATCGAAGAAAACGGGAAAAGACGAAGTCAAAAGATCAAGAGTGCTTAAAGAACGGAAGTCCAAGGCCAATTATGAAGATTTATCGAAGAAAAAGTCTAAAGACGGAAGTTTAATGAAGTCGAAGAACTCAAGTCTAATAGAAGAAGAAAATTACAAGAAAAGTTCAATATATATCGACAAATCCCGAGACGACGTCGAGGAAGACAAAAGATTTAAGTCGAGTCGAGAAGACGTGAAGAAAGAAAGAAAGAAGAAGCAACACATGCACTCCTTCCCATTTTTCCCTATAAATACCCTCCTAATACACATTAGGAGGGTTGGTTAGTTTTTAGTAGATAGTTTCATTTTTCATTTTCCTTTCTAGTTTTTAGAGAGAGAAAGTTCTCAACTTTCTCTCACTAAGTTTTCATCTTTCTTTCTTTTAATCTTTCAAGATTAAGCCTTTTGTATTTGAATTTTATTAATCAAGTTCAAGTTAAGCTTTTAATCTTTCATCTCTTTCTACCTTTCTTTGATTTTAGTTTACTTTTGGTGCGAATTACATTTGATCCGTGTTGTTCGTAATGTTTTTCGTGCTCAAAAAGTTAATCTTTTTATAGTTACTTAAGCTTTCATACGATTAAGCTTTAAGATTTTTGTGCTTATTGGATTATTTGTGTGTTTAGCTTATTTACTTTTAAAAGTTTTCTTAAAAAGTTCATCTTTTTATAGTTTGATTTAAAAGATTGCTTATTTTAAGTTTGGATAAGTTTAGCTTATTGCTTATTTTAAGATTGCTTATTGGATTATTTGTGTGTTTAGCTTATTTTAAGTTTGGATAAGTTGTTATTAGTGCTTATTTTTTCCTTTTCATTATAGATTCGTTCAAGTTTGGTGTTAGCTTAATCAAATAGCTTATCACCTTGGCTTATTTTCGAATCCCATATTAATCGGAAAAGGGTAAACCCTTTTCCGATTAGAGTATTCCGATTTGCCTTCTCATTCCGATCTCTATGATCGGATTAGGTAGTTAGATATTCCGATTGGCAGCCTCCATATTCCGATCTATCAGATCGGATTAGGGTTTTAGAATATTCCGATTAGGGTGGTTTTGTGACATTCCGACAGCAAGTATTTGTTAACATTCCGATTTGACTGTTTTCAATTATTCCGATAGCCCCAATTTACATTATTCCGATCTGATTCCTTTTCTAGCATTCCGATTGCCTTTCTTGTTGCACATTCCGATCAGTTTCCTTTTTATGCTATTCCGATTAGTGCTTTTTCCAACTTTCCGATTGCAGCCATATTCCGACCAAGGGTATATTCCGATCTGTCTTTCCGACCAATATTCCGATTAGGGTTTGGATTAATTTCTTGCTTTTACAAAGTTTCCAAGTGTTAGTTTTATTAAGTGTTCAAGTATTTTTCTAATATTGTCCTTAAGTTTTCATTCATTTCTTTTTAACTCGTTATTTTTAGTTTAATCTTTAAAACTTCCACTTTACTCTTCGACACTTATTTATTTGCTATTAGTTTAAAATAGATAATCAACCAAACCATTCTCTTGTTCACCAAAAGACAATTGAGTCGCACTTTAGACTGGAAATCAATTCGAAAAGATCGGACGATAAATAAGATTTTATACTAGGGGTAAAAACCCGAGTATTAAATGGCGCCGCTGCCGGCTCTTTTCGTTAAGATTAACGGTTTCTAGTGAGAGACGCATTGAATTTTGGGATCCGTTCTTTGAACGTTATTTTCCTTGCTTTAAAAATTTTCAAAAACCCAAAAAAATATAAAATTCTTCAAAAATACAAAAACATTGAAAAATCATAAAAAGCAATTCTTTTCCAAAGGTTTGCACCAAAAAGATTATATAGATATTCTCTCTATGTATATTTTTCTTCTGCAGGTGTATGCGTACTAGATCTTCGAACTATTCTGAGCCCGAGACTCGTGAAGATCTAGATATGGCTGGTGTTCATAACAACAATAATAACCCACCTCTACCCAATTTGAATAATAATAACAACAAAAACAATGTCCCCCTACCTGATTTACGAACAATGGAGGAATTGTGTCAACCCACCATGAACGGACGCGGAGGCCCGATTGCGCCGATGCACATCACGGCTCAGGAGTTTTCGTTGAAGCATCACATGATCCAACAAGTGCAAACTAACCCATTTCGCGGAATTCCGGATGATGATGCCAACAAACACCTCGACAAATTCATTACCATCACCCAAAGCATGAAGTCACCCGGTGTTTCTATGGATGAACTTCGCCTTCAACTATTTCCCCACTCGCTTTCTCACCATGCCGAAAAATGGTTTGACCGTCTCCCAAAGAATTCTATTCATACTTGGAATGACATGACTCAACGCTTTTTGTCGCGTTACTTCCCACCATCCATGGTCACAAGCCTTCGTAACCAAATTAGTGGATTCATGCAAGACAATGATGAATCGCTCTTTGATACTTGGGAACGATACAATGACTTGATCGACCGTTGTCCGAACCATAACATGCTCCACGTCACTCTCATTGATACTTTCTACAATGGTCTCACTTTTCGTGATCGTGACACGATCAACGCCGCCGCCGGTGGTACTTTTATGAAAAGGAGACCGGAGGAGTGTAGAGAGTTGATTGAAAACATGACTAATCACCACAAGAATTGGGATTCATCCGCATCCTCAAGATCTAACTCGAGAGTCAATGTTTCGTCTACTACTTCCAATCCCGAGATAACCGAACTACCCAACAAATCGCAGAGATGAACAAGAATTTCATGACCATGGCCACAAACCACTTTCAACAAGCTAAAGCCGTTTTTATTTCTTGTGACACATGTGGTGGTCCACATTCCTACATTGATTGTCCTTCCACTCAAGGCAATTTTTCTGAAAACGTTAACGCGGCATACAGTACTTATCCCACAGGAGGCTATCAAGCTCGTCCTCAAGGAGACCGTAACTTGCTAAGTTATCGTTCAACCAACTATCTTGCACCACCTGGTTTCCCTCCTCCAAACCAAAACCAACAACAAAGCTATAACCGAAACAACCAATCCTAACCTCGTGCTACCAATCAATATCAATCCCAAAGAAACCCATACCCAACTCAAGGAAATTCTCAAGCTTACCAAGCTCCACCTCTCAATCAATCGATGGCATTGAATCCAGACGTCGAGACGTTCATGAAGACTAATAGAGAGATGGTGACGAATCTTCAGAGTCAATTTATCAACTTGAAGAATGACATGGCGAAACAAGGGAGCGATATTCGAGCCGAGCTAAGGAATGACATGGCAAAACAAAGTAATGAGATTCGTGCAGACATGAGAGACTCTTTCAGCACTCAAGCGGTTAACATTCGTGATATGATCGGTTCGCCCTTCCAAGGTTTTCAACCCTCTTCTTCGGGTACTCTTCCGAGTAACACCGTTGCGAACCCAAGAGGGGAGATGAAAGCAATCACCACTCGTAGTGAAAAAGGTTATACGGAACTCGAGCTTCCTACACCTCCACCCGTGATTGTGAACAAGGAAAAAAGAGCAACTTTCCCCACCTCCTTTGCCTTCTACCCCCATTTCCCCACCTCCCGTGGTTGTGAGTGATCCTACCCCCCTAAAGCCTTCCTCTTCATCCAATATACCTTATCCGTCAAGGTTGAGGAAAGAGAAGCAAAAGAGCAAGGATGATATTCAAGTTTCAAACTTTCTCAAAATGTTTAAACAATTGAATTTTAACATCTCCTTTGCCGAGGCTCTCGCTCACATGCCTAAATACGCGAAGATGTTTAAAGATCTTCTTAGTAACAAGGAGAAGCTTCTTGACATTGCTCAGACCCAACTTAATGAGAATTGCTCTGCCGTTCTCTTAAGGAAATTGCCCACCAAACTTGGTGATCCGGGTCGCTTCTTGATTCCTTGCAACTTCCCGGGAGTAGAGAATTGCATGGCCCTAGCCAATCTAGGTGCCAATATAAACTTAATGCCTTTAAGTGTTTGGAAGCAATTATCTCTCCCCGAGCTAGTCCCCACCAAAATGACTTTGGAATTAGCCAACCGTACGGTTGCTTATCCAGTGGGGATAGCCGAAGACGTCTTTGTTTGCGTTGACAAATTCACCTTCCCGGCGGATTTTGTTGTCGTTGACTACGAGATGGATCCTCGTGTTCCATTAATCGTTGGACGTCCCTTCTTGAGGACCGGTCGCACTCTCATTGATGTAGCCGCGGGCGAAATAATCATGAGAGTTGGTGACGATAAAATTGTCTTCAACATGGGTAAGATTTCTAAGCAACCTTATTCATATGAGAGTGTTAATGCTATTGATGTTCTCGATGAGGCTTGTGAAGAACATTTTCATGATGCTTGCAAAAGTACTCTCTCTTCTCTACCCAATGTTGAGACTGTTCCCTCAATTGCTCCGGCATTGACTCCTTTTGGAGAAAGTGACTTGGATGATTTCGAAGCTAGCTTGGGTCCGCTCGATCTTAAGTACGATGATTCTTCCACCGATTGGGATGAAGACATTCGTACTATTGAGAGACTTCTCAATGAAGACCCGTTTTCTCCTCCTTCTCATAAAGAGGTGACTAATGATGATCCATCGTTAGTTACACCATCTATTGAGGATCCTCCTACTCTTGAGCTTAAGGACCTACCTCCTCATCTAGAGTACGTTTTCCTTGAAGACAAAAAGAAGTTACCGGTCTCATCGCAAAGGACCTGAAAGAAGAAGAAAAATCCCAACTTATCGCCGTATTAAAGAAACATAAAAGAGTTATCGCTTGGAAAATCTCCGACATTCGCGGAATTGATCCTCACTTTTGCACACATAAAATTCTCATGGAGGACGACTTTAAGCCCACAATTCAAAGCCAACGAAGGGTGAATCCTAAAATCCATGAAGTCATCAAAAAAGAGGTTATCAAACTTCTTGATGCGGGTATGATTTACCCTATTTCGGAATCACCATGGGTTAGTCTAGTCCATTGTGTGCCTAAGAAAGGTGGAATCACCGTTGTGCCCAATGCCAACAACGAGTTGATTCCTAGACGTCTCGTTACTGGGTGGAGAGTTTGTATAGACTACCGCAAACTCAATGATGCCACAAGAAAGGATCATTTTCCTCTTCCTTTTATGGACCAAATGCTTGAACGTTTAGCAGGTAATGAATATTACTGCTTTCTTGATGGTTTCTCGGGTTATTTCCAAATACCCATCGATCCCCAAGATCAAGAGAAGACAACATTCACCTGTCCCTATGGCACATTTGCTTACAAAAGAATGCCTTTTGGCTTATGCAATGCCCCCGGGACTTTCCAAAGGTGCATGTTGGCTATCTTCCATGGTTGAGCAAACCATGGAAGTCTTCATGGATGATTTCTCGGTCTTTGGGGATTCCTTCTCTTCTTGCCTTGCCAATTTAGAACGTATGCTTAAGCGGTGCGAAGACACTCGCCTTGTTCTGAATTGGGAAAAATGCCATTTTATGGTAAAAGAAGGCATTGTGCTAGGACACAAAATCTCTAAAGCCGGTCTTGAAGTCGACCGTGCTAAAGTAGATGTCATAGCCAAATTACCTCCACCTTCAACCGTGAAGGGTGTGAGAAGTTTTCTGGGTCATGTGGGCTTCTATCGTCGATTCATTCAGGACTTCTCTAAAATCGCTCGCCCGATGACCCACCTCTTGGATAAAGATACTCCTTTTATCTTTTCTAAAGAGTGTATCGAAGCCTTCAATCTTCTTAAGGATAAGCTAACTAAGGCACCGGTCTTGGTTACCCCTAATTGGGAGCTACCCTTTGAGTTGATGTGTGATGCTAGCGACTTTGCTATTGGTGCGGTTTTGGGCCAAAGAGTAAATAAACACTTCCAACCAATCCATTACGCTAGCAAGACAATGACGGGGGCTCAATTGCATTATAAGACAACCGAAAAAGAGCTTTTAGCTGTTGTCTATGCTTTTGAAAAATTTCGCCCCTATCTTGTCCTGTCCACCACCATCGTATACACGGACCATTCCGCGTTGAAGTACTTGATGACTAAGCATGACTCTAAGCCTATACTTCTTCGCTGGGTTTTACTCCTTCAAGAATTCAACATTGAAATTCGTGACAAGAAGGGTGCCGAAAACCTAGCCGCGGATCATCTGAGTAGACTTGAGGATCCATATCAAGGGGATCATCCGAACAAAGAGATCAATGACTCTTTCCCCCTTGAGACCTTAATGTCTATAAACCTCAATCTTGATGACACCCCGTGGTTTGCCGACATTGCAAACTACTTAGCGGGTGATGTTCTCATCAAAGGGTTAACATCCCAACAAAAGAAGACGTTCTTGAATGATGTTAAGACTTACTTTTGGGATGACCCTTTTTCTATTCAAACAATGTGTTGATCTGATCATTCGTCGATGTGTTGATGGACCGGCAGCTTTGCAAATCCTTGCTGCTTGCCATAAAGGATCCACTGGCGGTCACTTTGGTCCCAACTACACCGCTAAGAAAGTGTTTGACTCTGGATTCTATTGGCCCACCATTTATCGTGACGCTCACGAAATGGTTAAGCATTGTGATGCTTGCCAACGCCAAGGCAAGATCACACATAAAGATGAGATGCCTCAAAATTTCATACAAGAATGTGAAATCTTTGACATATGGGGCATCGACTTTATGGGGCCATTTCCATCCTCCAAAGGGAACAAGTACATCCTCGTAGCCGTTGACTACGTTTCTAAATGGGTTGAAGCTAAGGCTGATACACTTGATTTGCTATGGTTCAGATTAATTCTCGGAATCTTCTCGAATTGATCACAGCTCAAAGTGGAATGATTGTTCTTGGTGACAAATAGGAGATTTGGTTTTCTATTCTACTAAAAAGGTAAATGAATGAAGTAAATAAAGATTTAAACCAAAAACAGTTAATGAAATCAAACTTGAATTTAAATTAAACAATTAAACGATTAAACAGTAAAATAACCTCACTGAAAACTTGCTTGATCCGGAATAATGTTGATGTGGAATAACTGGAGAAATGCTCTATCCGGAATAAATGCTCTATTCAGAATAAAGGTCATGCAGAATAAAAGGCTATTCGGAATAAAATGCTTATGCGGAATAATGGTGCTATCCGGAATACATGGGTGATTCGGAATAATGGTGCTATCCGGAATAAATGGCCATCCGGAATAACTTTGCTACTCGGAATAAAGGTGCTATCCGGAATAAGGTGCTATCCGGAATAAATGGCCATCCGGAATAAATGGCTACTCGGAATAAATTTGCTACTCGGAATAAATGGCCATCCGGAATATTGGTGCTATCCGGAATAAATGGGGAATGAAGAACAGTAAACAGAAACTAAAACAGGGGAAAACGATTTTATCAAAGATCAACCAAGTTTTTAACCAAATCTTAAACAAAACTAATCACAAATCATCTACTAACCATAAACATCAAACCCAACAATAAAATCACAAAACCCACTTACTTTTGAAGATCAAAATCAACTAAATGAGAATCTTTAAAACTTTGAATCAAAGAACAAGATGAACAAGATGAAATGGAAAGATTATATTGATGATTAAGGTTTAAACAGTCAAAGGAAATGATTAAAACTACAAGATTTGTGAAAACAATAATCAAAATCACCAAACACCCTAATGGTGTTGGTGATACCTACGAACAAAAGAAAAGAAAAGGGGAAAACTAAAAACTGGCTAAAATGTGTGAAGGATCCCTGTAAAACCCGCAATTTAAATCCAAGAACATTAATTATACATAGTCTCAATTTTAAATAAAACATGACGTTATTAGTTATTCAGAAAAATCCAGGAATGTTAACTGTACGCAGCCTCAGTTTTATTTAAACGTTACATAATTAATTATTTCAGAAAATAATTAATATTAGTTATTCCGTATTACATAAGTATTATTACAGAAAATAAATACTACGACTCAAAAAAAAATTAAAACACGAGAACTAAGACAAGTTTACACGATAAAATTTTAAAGTGTCGAAAAATTAATAAAAGACACACATATTAAATGTGTTGGGCTGGCTGTTTAAAAAAAACAATAATAGGGAATGGGCCTTGGAGCCCGACTTTGTTTGAAAAAAAAAACAAACGGGATAAATCCCTTCTCTCACAAACAGACGACAAAAAAAAGAGAAATAAGAAATTAGGGTTTAAGCTTTTGGTGGCTGCCGACTAGGATAAAAAAAAGAAAAAAAAGAAAGTTGTTTCGGATTTGTTCCTCTCATGGATTCGTGCATCATCGTCACCCTCTCTCAAATCACAGGTACCACCTCGTTTAATCACGAATTGGTTTTAATTAAGGCTGTAAAAACGAAATTATAATGAAGAAGGGGGGTCGGGTTTTGATTTGGTCAGGAAAAACCGAGACCATAAGGTCTCGGTGTCGTGAATGTTGGCCAGCCGTGACCCATACAGGGGCGGCGTGGTGTTGGGTTCCCCAACAGTAGCCAAAAACACAGCAGGGGCATTTGTTTTGTTATAGCAGTGGGTAAAAACCCCACAGCAGGGGTGTTTGGCTTTTCGAATAACAAAAACCACCAACAGGGGTGTTTAGGTTTAATTTACAGAAAGGGGATGTTTGGGACTATTAAGCAGTGGGAAACCTTAAGAAACAGTGGGAAGAAATTAAAGAGCAGTGGGGAATTTTTAATTAGAAAATAAAAGGATTTAGTTCTGAAATTAGCGACAGTTTGGTGACAATAATTTCTGTTGCAGAATTTGCTTAGTGACAGTTTTAAAAATTCAGTTTTTAGCGACACTTTTAGTGACAGATTTTCTGTCGCTGATTTTATATATATTTGTTGAATTGTTCTAGTGCGACCGAGGAGGGGATATCTCGGTAGGCACGGGATATAATTAATAATAATAAAAATAAAGATTTGGAATTATACCTTTCAAATTACTTTACTTTAAATAAATGTTTTAAAATGTATTTAAAGTATTTAATATAAATTAGTTTTATAAATTTAAAAGGTATAATTTTATTAAAGAAATTATAAATGATTTTGGAAACATTGTAATTTAGAAAACTTTCTATTATTAACAGGATACTAAATATAGAAATACTATAGCGTCAGAATACGTGTTATACCGTAATTAATAATAGAACAGGAATACGTTAATCAGAAATATTAGAACATTCAGATTTATCAGTTTAAATATTAACAGTATTACAAGAATAAAAAAAATTAACTAAGTACAGTTGAGGTAAATAAAATAAACGAATATCAGTTAACTTATTCGCGTCCTTTATTCGTGTAGCTCGCGTGAAATCAGAGTAGACTTTCTATCAGTTGATCTCGGTCATGAGGTACGGATTTTCGTCCTTTCAGTAAGGACTTCCTTTCTATGCATGATTAGGATTCCCCGTCTTCAGCCAAATGTTTTTCCCCAGTATTTGTTTAAGTTTATCAGTAATCATATTAATAACTAAATAAATTGCCTGAGCATTATACACAAGCACGACCAGTTTATGTACTAGTTACGGAGGTACCGTAACCACGGCACTAGAGGCACCGGTGTCGTGACTCACATGCAGGAGAGTGATATCCTGCATCGTCCCACTCAGCTCAGCTTGGCCATTTTATCAGTATTATTAGTGGGGCGTATGGATGCATCCTAGGCTTATATGTGTTACAAGTTATCAGGGTGACTGTGGTGTGTGCTCTACATCCTTCACATTGGAGCTGATCCCTCCACCCAGCACAGTATTTAGAGGTCACCCCTCTACAGCATGACGAAGGTCACCCCTCCAGTTATTCATGCACGGTTGTTACAGCACGTGACCTATATAAGCTCTGGCAAATAAAATACAGTAAATGCATGTTTTAGAATTAATAGTTATATTTCAGTATCAGTATATATGAACCACGTTTCTCAGATTTTATGCAGAGTTCTACCACATGTTACATATCAGTCTTATAGCTTCATTGTTGTCTTCTATTTCATTACATTCAGAAATTCCTTATCATGCTTTATATCCGTTCACTGAGCGTTATGCTTAGCCGTAGTTCCCTTTCATGTTCTAACGGCAGGTACCCCAGGACGCTCTTAGGATTCTGAGAGCAAGTGCATTTGGATGGAAGCTATCCAGACTTCTTACTTTATGTACTTACATTATTCTGCTTATTTGGACATTGTTTAGTCCTTTCCTTCAGTATTTTATTTTCATGTTTTGAGCTTATGGTTGGATTACCGATGTTTGATTCCGGTATTTCCGTTATGGTCATTTAATGTTTTAGGACATTTACCTTATGCTTTGATGACGCGCCATAAATACATGTAACGGTCCACTTATCCAAGTAGGGTGTTACAATTATGGTATCAGAGCGCAAGGTTCGACCTGTAGGCTCTAAAACTTGACCTGTGACTAGTGGGTAGTCACCAGGAACTTCCCAGATTTTGGCGTCGTTATCTTTCATGTTTCTCATGTATTTATCAGTCAGTTTCCTTCAGTTATCAGTCAGTTTTCTTAAAGTTTTTGACTAAGTAAAAGGTTGGTACAGGACTGACCATATTTAGTCGCATGTGCTTTCTGCGAATTTTGTTTTGGTGAACCGACCCATAGGCGTTCACCTTTGTCGTTCAGATTTTGTATTGGTAAACCGACCATAGGCGTTTATCCCTACTCAGGCAGATTCATGCTTCAGTCAAATATTACTTGGTGAACCAGCCAAAAACGCTCACCATTTTTTCAGGTCAAATTTTCATGCTATTCAGTCGAATGATGTTTTGTGAACCGATCCATAGTTGTTCACCTTTGTCATATCAGGACATCTCATAAAATTTTGACAAGTATGGATTGGACTACAGCCAACCATATTTAACCCCAGATTATAAATTTCTATACATGACAGTTCTCATGAAATTTTGACAAGTATGGATCAAACCAGAATAGCCCATACTTAGTACATGTTTTCTTCTTTGAATTATGTGGATTGAACCATAGTCGTCCACATCAGTTGATATTACACTTCAGTTGATTAGACTTTTTATGTTCCTTGTAACAGTCAAATTTTCATACCCTCACGTTGATGTCGTCTTCATGATGATTCAGTTTAATGTCTCCTTACGAGGATTATATTTTCAGCAAAGTAATGATGTTTTCATGTTTAGATACACAAGAATTTTAGTAAAACCCGTTTTCATGATAAATCATGATTGGCCTTCATAAATCATGCTTCATGCTAACCACTATTGGGACTTCGATTATATCATATTTTCTAGCCTCGATATAACCATCAGTAAGTCGACGCATGAATTGTTAGCCTATCATGTTACTTATTTCAGATCAGTTACTACCTTTTAAATCAATTTATGTCTGTAATCATGTCAGACAAGCGACACCAGTATCGATCATCCCATAAAATTTCCACCAGTGCCATGTACAGTATTCCATATGTACCGCATGTACAGTGTCTCAGTTATAATCCATGTACAATATTTCATGTGTACTCCACGTATAGTGCCTCAGATATGCTCCATGTGCAGTATTCATTTTGTACTTCATGTACAGTAGTCCAGGAGTACTCCAGGTACCCTACTCCATGGATATTGCTAATCGATCCTCAATCATCTCAGGCGTGGCCACTTGTTGATATTCTACCAGGTGCTGTTGCTGCTCGTGAGTTGAAGATTTTACCAGATGCTGATTGCTGCTAACACTTTGAAGACCTCACAAATGCTGATGTTGTTGATACTTTGGAGATGTCTCAAGATGCTGATGTTGTTTATACTATGAAGACTCTACAGAACAAGGACGAAAACTATAAATTTTAATTTTCTGACGAGAATAAACTTCTACCATCTGACACTACCATTCTATTCCAGGCTTTTACTTTCGCAGCTAAATGTCACACTTCACTCAACTAACCGTTCATTCAGAAGAGTGGGAACCGGAACCCAGCCGGCCACCCAGCAGAATAGTTACATGAATCACGGTCATGATAATGACCATCATAAAGTGACAAACAAAGCAGTAGTGACAACCATCGTACTTATAATTAATCAGTCAGTAACCATCGGAACTCCGGCACGAACGTGACCAGAAATACAAGAGGTCAGTAGTATAACCGGTCCGCCAATCCTAGCAGTTACCAAACATTTTCAGCCTTGACCAGATTCATCCACTAAAACACATGACAAGACATCAGTCAAGACATGGGTCTCAGGTATCATTTCGAAAAACACATATCATGGTACACGTCATACGAATCTTTCCTCAAAATACGAGTTAGGACTCATAACTCCAGTATGTTTCTAAACCAGACCCTCAGTAATTCAGGGTACTTTTCAGAAAGGGGTATACCCGTTCTACTATGCTACGCATGTAGCAGATCATAAAAAAAAAATTCAGTCACCACCACTAGAGTATTATTCAGATTAAACAAACAGTATTCATTCTGTGAGGTTACAGACGAAAACATTCAGTGAAAAGTCGCCATGTTTACTTCACGTGTTCCTATGTCAGCTTTATCTTAAATCAGGTAGTTACCTGCTTCTCAGCCAGAAAGGACTCAACAGTATATCCATTTTACCAACTCCTGAACACATTCAGTTTACTTCTGCTAGAAAAATTAGTACAAATTGTTCAGCTTTACAAGCACGTGAATTATTATCTTATAGCTGCGAAGACTCCTAGTCAGTATTCCTGATGCGAATTCTGTAATTCCTTAAATTCATGATCAGCAGATTACCCCAAAGTTCCTGATGTAATTCCGGGAGGTTTTTCCAGAAATTCCCTCCTAACCACAAGACCGAATTTAACGTAGAGCTTGTCTCAAGGAAAGAACCTGTTTACGAAACTCTATTATAGGGCTTTAGCTGAGTTGAAAGAGTTGCAGCATTTGCTGCAAGAGTTACCGGAACGAGGCGTTATTCGCCCTAGCGCACCACCAGGGAGTGCACCGTTCCTGTCTTTCAGGAAGAAGGCCGGGTAACATGAGATCATGTATCGACCACTGAAAATTTTTGCAAGATCACCATTCTTAATCAATGTTAATTCCATAAATGGCAGGTTTATCTGATCTGCTACGATGTCTTAAATATTTTCCAGAACAATTTCCGATCATGCTACCATCAATGGTGAGAGTAAGAACATGATGTTTTCCAGACTGCTGTTGCACATATTACAGTCTCTATAATTTTTTTGTTTTATACTTCTGAGCTCCCTAACGCTCCAGCTATAGTATGAAATTCACGAATAAATTTTTCCATGATTCTCAGACAAAATCGTCAGCATATTCATTGATCACTTTCCGGTCTGCTAAATTCTACAGAAGAACACGAGAATAATCTTCTCACTGTTGTACAAAATCTTTGATAGGAGAAAATTATATATACAACTTTCCAGATATGAATTCCAATTGAACAAAGTGGCGTTTCTGAGCCATTCTACCTTAGCAGAAAGAAATTTCAATAATGTTGCGAAGGTGAAGGCCATCACCTGATGGTCCCGACCGACGCCTGTGAACGAAGTACCAAATTATCTAGAACTTAATTGATTGCTACCACAGAAATTGCTGACAGCTCTCACTAAAATTCTTCCATGACTATTCAATCAGATTTCCACCAGAATGTACCAAAATTCCAGGCGGAATTTTGATAGAAACAGTATAACACGTGGAGGCGGCTATGTTCATATCTAATGCATGCCATTCTAGCAGGTTTAAGATAGAACACCGACATGCTAGTATGTTACTACAACCCCTTTGAATTTCTGAACAGAAATGAGGCAGGAGTCCATGGAAGTTATTATCAGTTACCACAGACGCAAGAGAAATATGATACTACCTAAGTCTTAGTCGACTATTTAACCCAACTTATACGTTTCCTTTCATCCGAAAGGATTACGCAGTAGCGGATCTGCAGGGAATTCAAGAATAAATCGTACGATTTCCCGGTATTCCATCAACCATCATATCAGATAGAAAGTTCACGTCCGCGGGTTTCACTCACGTTCATGTTCACGATCGCGTTTACGTCCACCTTTACGTTTACGTCTTACGTTCACATTATGATGTTTCAGTCCATATTTTGTACTATCTCATGTTTAAGTTCGCGTCCATATTCATGACATTGTTCACGTTCAGATTCGTGTTCCATCTCACGATACACGTTTCCCACCTTGTTAACGAGTATGGTTACAGAAAACTTAAGAAACCAGATTCACGTTTAGCACAGCTTTTTCATAACCAGACAGACGTTTCACATCTCAGACCGTATCGTTTGGCATTCCTTCCTCAGTTAACATACATTCATGATATGTTCTGGTGGCACATCCACAGTATGCTTCACGTATCACATTCATGATATATTTCATGCGCAGTAATCCTTTTATGATCATGAACCACGTTCACAATTGCTCACGTAGCACGTTCAAAATTGTTCACGTAGTTCGTCGCTATATGTTTCAACAGCTTGCTCAGAGAATAAATGATATCCTCTCAGAATATTGTACATACCATTTCATGTATACTACATGCTATAGCGTATTCATTCTATCAGATTCAGAAAATCAATCTTAAGTATGGAGCCAGAAACTATTTCAGCAGTTATCAGGACAGGGTCATCCGGACCAAGAATTTCAATATGTCAAGATCTTTAAAGGAACCGTTTCGAGCGGGAAGCCACTTGAAACGGAGGAGTCCATCCGGACCTCTCATCATTTTCCTCCAATAAATCCAGTTAAGTTCTTCCAGTCATGTTACGTTCCATGTCCTCTTTAGTCACGTCACGTTACATGTTCACTTCAGTCATGTTATGTTTATACTTTTCAGCAACATTATGTCTTAATTAGAAGACGAATGATCCTTCAACTTATATGTATTTTCAGCCTTCATGCTCTTTCAGTACATAGGTCCTTTCAGCTTTTATAAATTCATCAGCTTATTACCGTTAATTCGAGGACGAATTTCTCCTTTTTAGAGGGAAAGAATTGTAAAACCACGGCATAAGCGCATCCTAAATTCGAGGACGAATTTTTTTTAGAGGGGAAGAATTGTAAAACCCGCAATTTAAATCCAAGAACATTAATTATACATATTCTCAATTTTAAATAAAACATGACGTTATTAGTTATTCAGAAAAATCCAGGAATGTTAACTGTACGCAGCCTCAGTTTTATTTAAACGTTACATAATTAATTATTTCAGAAAATAATTAATATTAGTTATTCCGTATTACATAAGTATTATTACAGAAAATAAATACTACGACTCAAAAAAAATTTAAACACGAGAACTAAGACAAGTTTACACGATAAAATTTTAAAGTGTCGAAAAATTAAATAAAAGACACACATATTAAATGTGTTGGGCTGGCTATTTAAAAAAACAATAATAGGGAATGGGCCTTGGAGCCCGACTTTGTTTGAAAAAAAAAACAAACGGGATAAATCCCTTCTCTCACAAACAGACGACAAAAAAAAAGAGAAATAAGAAATTAGGGTTTAAGCTTTTGGTGGCTGCCGACTAGGATAAAAAAAAAGAAAAAAAAAGAAAGTTGTTTCGGATTTGTTCCTCTCATGGATTCGTGTCATCGTCACCCTCTCTCAAATCACAGGTACCACCTCGTTTAATCACGAATTGGTTTTAATTAAGGCTGTAAAAACGAAATTATAATGAAGAAGGGGCGTCGGGTTTTGATTTGGTCAGGAAAAACCGAGACCATAAGGTCTTGGTGTCGTGAATGTTGGCCAGCCGTGACCCATACAGGGGCGGCTTGGTGTCGGGTTCCTCAACAGTAGCCAAAAACACAGCAGGGGCGTTTGTTTTGTTATAGCAGTGGGTAAAAACCCCATAGTAGGGGTGTTTGGCTTTTCGAATAACAAAAACCACCAACAGGGGTGTTTGGGTTTAATTTACAGAAAGGGGATGTTTGGGACTATTAAGCAGTGGGAAACCTTAAGAAACAGTGGGAACAAATTAAAGAGCAATGGGAACTTTTTAATTAGAAAATAAAAGGATTTAGTTCTGAAATTAGCGACAGTTTGGCGACAATAATTTCTGTCGCAGAATTTGCTTAGTGACAGTTTTAAAAATTCAGTTTTTAGCGACACTTTTAGTGACAGATTTTCTGTCGCTGATTTTATATATATTTGTTGAATTGTTCTAGTGCGACCGAGGAGGGGATATCTCGGTAGGCTCGGGATATAATTAATAATAATAAAAATAAAGATTTTGAATTATACCTTTCAAATTACTTTACTTTAAATTAATGTTTTAAAATGTATTTAAAGAATTTAATATAAATTAGTTTTATAAATTTAAAGGGTATAATTTTATTAAAGAAATTATAAATGATTTTGGAAACATTGTAATTTAGGAAACTTTCTATTATTAACAGGATACTAAATATAGAAATATTATAACGTCAGAATACGTGTTATACTGTAATTAATAATAGAACAGGAATACGTTAATCAGAAATATTAGAACATTCAGATTTAATCAGTTTAAATATTAACAGTATTACAAGAATAAAAAAAATTAACTAAGTACAGTTGAGGTAAATAAAATAAACGAATATCAGTTAACTTATTCGCGTCCTTTATTCGTGTAGCTCGCGTGAAATCAGAGTAGACTTTCTATCAGTTGATCTCGGTCATGAGGTACGGATTTCCGTCCTTTCAGTAAGGACTTCCTTTTTATGCATGATTAGGATTCCCCGTCTTCAGCCAAATGTTTTTCCCCAGTATTTGTTTAAGTTTATCAGTAATCATATTAATAACTAAATAAACTGCCTGAGCATTATATACAAGCACGACCAGTTTATGTACTAGTTACGGAGGTACCGTAACCACGGCACTAGAGGCACCGGTGTCGTGACTCACATGCAGGAGAGTGATATCCTGCATCGTCCCACTCAGCTCAGCTTGGCCATTTTATCAGTATTATTAGTGGGGCGTATGGATGCATCCTAGGCTTATATGTGTTACAAGTTATCAGGGTGAATGTGGTGTGTGCTCTACATCCTTCACATTGGAGCTGATCCCTCCACCCAGCACAGTATTTAGAGGTCACCCCTCTACAGCATGACGAGGTCACCCCTCCAGTTATTCATGCACGGTTGTTACAGCACGTGACCTATATAAGCTCTGGCAAATAAAATACAGTAAATGCATGTTTCAGAATTAATAGTTATATTTCAGTATCAGTATATATGAACCAGGTTTCTCAGATTTTATGCAGAGTTCTACCACATGTTACATATCAGTCTTATAGCTTCATTGTTGTCTTCTATTTCATTACATTCAGAAATTCCTTATCATGCTTTATATCCGTTCACTGAGCGTTATGCTCAACCGTAGTTCCCTTTCATGTTCTAACGGCAGGTACCCCAGGACGCTCTTAGGATTCTGAGAGCAAGTGCATTTGGATGGAAGCTATCCAGACTTCTTACTTTATGTACTTACATTATTCTGCTTATTTGGACATTGTTTAGTCCTTTCCTTCAGTATTTTATTTTCATGTTTTGAGCTTATGGTTGGATTACCGATGTTTGATTCCGGTATTTCCGTTATGGTCATTTAATGTTTTAGGACATTTACCTTATGCTTTGATGACGCGCCATAAATACATGTAACGGTCCATTTATCCAAGTGGGGTGTTACAATCCCTCTTTATATAGGTCTTCCATTTGGTTGGTGAGTGGGCTTTCTCCCTTTCTTCTTGTCTTCTCGTCTTTTCAGAAAAGTTGACGTTTTCGTTTCTGATTCGGGATTTGTCGGCGATTAAATTCAACTCGTCTTTTAATTTCTTCGTTTAATAGACTTGAGTTTCTTCGACATATGTAAATCTTCCATCTTTGGTCCTTTTCTTTGATAAATCTTCAAACAGGCCCATTGACTTCAAATCTTTTGCATCTCTTGGACAATAGACTTCGTCTTGAGTCTTTTTCTTTGATAAAACCCGTGCAATCCCATGTTTTCTTCAATATTCATCTGGTTGACTCTGAAAACACAATAAACACAAAAAACCACGCATAATTCCAAACAAATGATATTAAATACGCGTTTTGGTCTTGTTTTAGCAAGAAATAAGTGGTAAAAGGATGGGTGTTTTCACACCTATCAAATCCCCTACACTTAACCATTGCCATGCCCTCATGCAATGCTTAGTGATAAAGCAATTTTACACTCTTCTCATAATCAATCAACCTTGGCCTTATTAAAATACTACTAAACAAAAATTAAAGTACTAAGAGAAATTAAAACTTTAAAGTAAACAAAAGGATAGAAAACCATTTTCACTTGAAATAGCTATATGGAAATAACTTGCAAAGAGATCAAGGACTTACATTAGGGCTTTGGTGCTGCGAAGATTTATCACCCTCAAGTTTCACGTTCCCCAACTAAGCTTAAAAACGAGATCATTTTTATTATAAGTTAGCAAATTAAACACTTACACACATGGCTTAATTATATGCTTAAACTCACTTATTCCTAGAGGTATCTCTTATATTTTATTTTTGTCTTAGAATGATCATGAAGATGCATTTTTGGACTTATATCGATAGTTTATTTAGGCTGAAAGCAAAGTAGGATGATTTGATCAATAGTTAGCTAAAGGACAAAATCTCTTAAAACTGCTTCTCGGGATATCAAAAAGTTCATATCTTGGCATAACTCAGTTCACGATTTGAGACCTTTCTCGGGCCGATATTTGGCATGTACTTCATACTTCATATCTTGAGAGACGTTCTTGAGATAATGGTCTTCTCTTCGTTAATAGAGTTTCTTCACTTGGAGACTTTTGAGGGGTACTCCAACTTTGTTGACCACGACTTCATGATTATTTCTTCAATCTCTAATTGGGATTTTGAGATACAACGATCCGCCTCCTTTTCGGACTTGGATCTATTTATCCTCATACCTTGTTAGGGTCTTTTCGGATAGACTTCTCCATGATCTTTATGGGAGTTGATTGCTTTTCGTCGTGAGTCTTGATCCTTCATATCGATTTTGGGAATAATGATTTTGCACATCACTTTGGATCTTTAGCAATAAGATTGAATCCTCATGCCTTGTTAGGGCCTTTTCGGACTCGCCAATCTTCGCGCCCCGCTTCATAAGTTATGCCTTGGCTATGAACTCTTATCATTACCGAGCAACTTTTAAACGATCTTGGGCTAGAAGCTAAGTAACTTTTCAAATCGTACGACCTTACTTATTGCAGATAAATTATTAGCAAGTGATGGGAGAATAGGCAGATAATTACACCAAGTGAGCTTGTGCAAGAATACCGACTTATAATTGACTCTATCATTTCTCGTTCTCCACAATTTAAAATCTCAAGTAATGAGACTCGTGGATGCTTAGCCTAATAAACCAATTAAGGTCTACATGGTTAAGGATACTAGCTAGAATAAACTTGGACAAGTCTATTCGGGTTGATAAAAAAAATCGCAACGGGCCTAATATGTCAAAGACTTCAAAACTAGCTACACCACTCTATTAATATTTTTGACTTTATTGCGTGATATATACATATGAAAGCAGTGATAAGAATTTAAAAATTACGACTAAATGGCCAAAGTTAATAAAAATTTTGAAAAGTGCTGAAAAAGATGATTTTCCGGTTAAATGAAGGCATTTTCATGGAAAAGTCCACTTAAAAATTCGATAGAAGTCCCCCCTACACTTAAGATAAACATTATCCTCAATGTTTAAGCAAGTGGGAAAAGTCTCCCCTACACTTATGACATTGTGCACGTTGGTTAAATCAAGTTAATGAAGAGACGACTAATGTGATCAATTTCAAATGTGAGTATGAAGAAAATTGAATCACGATAGTTGAGAGATAGAACCGGATTTCGGATAACACGGGAGCACGGTTCTTCAAAGGTTCCAAAAGTGCATTCATCCCTGTAAGCACATAACCATACAAACACAAAAAGAACTATAGAGGCCCCCCTACACTTAGGAGGTTAAAACAGAATAGGATAGATACTCGAGTTGCCTCCCGAGGAGCGCTTGTTTTTGATAACCGAGTCACGAGCCTGACTCGACCCAAATTTAGTTCATGGGAAACGTGGTGAGGGATGGAATCATCTCATGAGAGATATCCTCACCAAAGTACAACTTCACTCGTTGGCCATTCACCTTAAAATTAGGTCCATTAGGTTGAGCGAGCTCGAGAGTACCATATGGAAAAATTTGGGCAATGGTGAATGGGCCGGACCAACGAGATTTCAGCTTGCCCGAAAAGATTTTCAACCGAGAGTTAAAGAGTAAAACTTTGTCTCCAACTTGGAACTCTCGGTTTTTAATCTTGGAGTCGTGAATGAGCTTAGTCTTTTCCTTATAGATCAAAGAATTTTCATAAGCCTCATTACGGAGTTCATTGAGCTCATTGAGTTGGATCTTGCGTAGGTCACCGGCTTTCTTGATATCAAAATTAGCCCACTTCAAGGCCCGGTAAGCCTTGTGCTCCAACTCAATGGGGAGGTGGCACGCTTTCCCGTACACGAGACGATATGGTGTACAACCAATCGGAGTCTTGTATGCGGTACGAAAAGCCCACAGAGCATCATCAAGTTTATCAGCCCATGAGGCACGATGCTCTCCCACGGTTCTTTCAAGAATTCGCTTTAATCCTCGGTTAGAGATTTCAGCCTGGCCATTAGTTTGTGGGTGGTATGCGGTGGAAAGACGATGATTTACACCATACTTATCCATGACTCTTGCAAATTGATCATTGCAAAAATGAGTCCCGCGATCACTAATAATGGCACGAGGCACACCGAATCTAGCGAACAGCGATTTCAAAAAGTTACAAACCACCCTTGCGTGATTAGTGGGTAAAGCTTTGGCTTCAACCCATTTAGAAACGTACTCAACGGCTACAAGGATGTATTTATTTCCTTTAGAGGAAGGGAATGGCCCCATAAAGTCGATACCCCAAACATCAAAGACTTCACACTCTTGTATGAAATTATGAGGCATCTCGTCCTTATGTGTGATCTTGCCTTGTTTTTGGCAAGCATCACAACGTTTAACCATCTCGTGAGCGTCACGATAAATGGTGGGCCAATAAAATCCTGAGTCAAACACTTTTTTGGCGGCGTAGTTGGGACCAAAGTGACCACCGGTGGGTCCTTTGTGGCAAGCGTCAAGGATTTCTAAAGCTGCCGGTCCATCAACACATCGGCGAATAATCAAATCGGCACATTGTTTGAATAGATACGGGTCATCCCAAAAGTAAGTCTTGATGTCTTTGAAGAACTTTTTCTTTTGTTGGGATGTTAACCCGTCAACGAGAATTCCACCCGCCAAGTAGTTTGCAATGTCCGCAAACCACGGGGTTTCATCAGAAGTCGAGTTGATAGACATTAAGGTCTCCAGGAGAAAAGAGTCATTGATCTCTTTGTTCAGATGATCCCCTTGATAAGGATCCTCAAGTTTGCTGAGATAATCCGCGGCTAGGTTTTCAGCCCCCTTCTTATCACGAATTTCGATTTTAAATTCTTGAAGTAGCAAAACCCAACGGAGAAGTCTTGGTTTGGAATCTTGTTTAGTTAACAAGTACTTCAACGCGGAATGATCGGTATAAACGATTGTGGTGGAAAGGACAAGATAGGGGCGGAACTTTTCAAAAGCATAGACAACAGCTAAAAGCTCTTTTTCGGTTGTCGTGTAATGCAACTGAGCCCCCGTCATTGTCTTGCTAGCGTAATGGATCGGTTGGAAGTGTTTGTTCACTCTTTGGCCCAAAACCGCTCTAATAGCAAAGTCGCAAGCATCGCACATCAACTCGAAAGGCAGCTCCCAATCAGGGGTAACCAAGACCGGTGCCTTAGTAAGCTTATCCTTAAGCAAGTTGAAGGCTTCAATACACTCGTTGGAGAAGATAAAAGGAGTATCTTTTTCCAAGAGGTGGGTCATCGGGCGAGCGATTTTAGAAAAATCTTTGATGAATCGACGGTAGAAGCCCGCATGACCGAGGAAACTTCTCACACCCTTCACGGTTGAAGGTGGAGGCAACTTAGAAATAACATCGGCTTTAGCACGGTCCACTTCAAGACCGGCTTTGGAGATCTTGTGTCCTAGCACGATGCCCTCTTTTACCATGAAATGGCATTTTTCCCAATTAAGAACAAGGCGAGTGTCTTCACACCACTTCAGCATACGTTCTAAATTGGCAAGGCAAGCAGAGAAAGAATCGCCATAAACCGAGAAATCATCCATGAATACTTCCATAGTTTCTTCAACCATGTCATGGAAGATAGCCATCATACACCCTTGGAACGTCCCAGGAGCATTGCATAAACCAAAAGGCATGCGTTTGTAAGCAAATGTTCCATAGGGACAAGTGAATGTGGTCTTCTCTTGGTCTTTGGGATCAATGGGAATTTGAAAATACCCGGAGAAACCGTCTAAGAAGCAGTAATAGTCATTACCCGCTAGACGCTCGAGCATTTGATCCATGAAAGGAAGAGGAAAGTGATCTTTTCTCGTGGCATCATTGAGCTTGCGATAGTCAATACAAACTCTCCACCCAGTAATGAGACGAGTGGGAATCAACTCGTTGTGGTCATTGGGAACAACGGTTATTCCGCCCTTCTTGGGCACACAATGGACGGGACTTGCCCACGGCGAATCCGAAATAGGGTAAATCAAGCCGGCATCAAGAAGTTTGATAACCTCCTGTTTGATGACGTCATGAAATCGAGGATTAACCCTTCTTTGGCTCTGGATTGCGGGTTTAAAGTCATCTTCTATGAGAATCTTGTGAGTACAAAAGTTTGGATCAATTCCGCGGATATCGGAAATTTTCCAAGCAATTGCCTTCTTATGATCTTTAAGCACGGCGATGAGGCGAGATTTCTCTTCTTCGTTCAAGTCCTTGGCAATGATGACGGGCGACCTCTTCTTGTCTTCAAGGAACACATACTCGAGATGGGGCGGCAACTCCTTAAGTTCTAAATCCATAGGATTTTCGATGGGAGGCGTATTCAAATTCGGTTCATCAATAGCAATAGCCTTGGGAGATGGTGGGGAAATATTGTCTTCTTTAAGAAGGTTCTCAATGAGGCGAAGATCTTCATCCCAATCGGTGGGAGAATCGTCATGTTTTAAGTTCACATCTCCCATGGTGGCTTCCAAATCTTTCCAAAGGAAATCACTTTCTCCAAATAGAGATAGTGATGAATCAATAGAGGAAACGGTCTTAACATTGGGAAGAGAGGTAGGAATACTTTTACAAGCATCTTTGAAGTGTTCTTCACAAGCCTCATCAAGAACGTCAATACAATTAACACTCTCATATGAATAAGGTTGTTTAGAAAGCTTTCCCATGTTGAAGACAATTTTATCGTCACCCACTCTCATGATAAGCTCACCCGCTTCAACATCAATGAAAGTGCGACCGGTCCTCAAGAATGCACGTCCAACGATTAATGGCACACGAGGGTCCATATCGTAGTCGACCACGACGAAATCGGCAGGAAAAGTGAATTTGTCGACTCCTACAAAAACGTCTTCGGCTATCCCCACTGGATAAGCAACCGTACGGTTAGCTAACTCCAAAGTCATTTTGGTGGGGACAAGCTCAGGGAGAGATAAATGCTTCCAAACGATTAAGGGCATTAAGTTAATACTGGCACCTAGATCGGCTAGGGCCATGCAATTCTCTACTCCCGGGAAGTTGCAAGAGATTAAGAAACGACCCGGATCACCAAGCTTGGTTGGCAATTTCCTTAAGAGCACTGCAGAGCAATTCTCATTAAGTTGGGTGTTAGCAATATCAAGAAGTTTTTCGTTGTCGCTAAGAAGATCTTTGAACATTTTCGCATACTTAGGCATGTGAGCGAGAGCCTCAGCGAAGGAGATGTTGAAATTCAATTGTTTAAACATTTTGAGAAAGTTCGAAACCTAAATATCATCCTTGCTTTTGAGCTTCTCTTTCCTCAACCTTGAGGGATAAGGTATATCGGAAGAAGAGGAAGGTTTTGGGAGAATAGGATCACTTACTTCCTTGGGTGGAGGAGGGGTAGAAGTAAGAGGTGGATAAATTGGGGAAGTAGAAGGATGAGGAATAGGAGCAGGTGACTCGTTTTCCTTAGTCACAATCACCGGTGGAGGTATAGGAAGCTCGGGTTCCTTGGTACCTTTGCCACTGCGAGTGGTGATTGCTTTCATCTCCCCTCTTGGATTCGCAATGGTGTTACTCGGAAGAGTACCCGAAGAAGAGGATTGATTACCTTGGAAGAAACCAGCCATCATGTTCCTTAAGTCATTCGTTTGACTTGCCAAAGTGTTTCTCATATCAGCTCTCAGATCGTTTCCTTGTTTCACCATGTCTGCTTTCAAGTTGAGCACTTCCCGCTGGAGATTTTCCACAATCACATCATTGGTCCTCATGTAGGTTTCCACATCTTGGTGTAATGCGGTGGGTTGGTTCGGAGGAGGAGCATGGTAGGCGGGTGGTTGATAAGCAGGTTGTTGGTAAACTTGGTTGTTTCTTTGAGGTGGATATGGTTGTTTGTGAGGTGGTTGGTATGGTGCACGAGGTTGTTGTTGAGGAGGGCGATTGAGGTTTTGTTGTTGGTTTTGATTGGGTGTGGGAAAACCGGGCGGGGAAAGAAAGTTGTTAGAGCGGTAGCTAAGCAAGTTGCGGTCACCTTAAGGACGAGCTTGATAAGTGGCCGGAGGATAGGTATCGTATGCTGCATTAACATTCTCAGAAGGGTAGTCTTGGGTGGTGGTGCAAGTGGTGTAAGAGTGAGGACCCCCGCATATTTCACATGGTTGGCTTACAGCATTGACTTGAGCATTTTTAGCATTGATGCTGTTGGTGTTGCTAGCGGTTTGGGTAGCAAGAGATTCAAGAAGCGCAGTGATTTTGTCAAGTCGCTTGTCGTTGTCACTAGTACTAGCACTAGCGGCATTGGTCCGAACACTCTTGGTTTGCACACGAGACTTATTTTCAATAATATCCCAAGCGGCATTGGAAGTTTTAACCAAAATATTACCCCCCGAGGCACTGTTTAGTGAATCTTGGTCATTCATGCTTAAACCATTATAAAAAGTATTAATTTGGTGCACTTTGGTAAAACCATGTTGTGGGCACTTTCTTAAAAGATCTTTGAAACGGTCCCAAGATTCACTAAAAGACTCATCGTACTTTTGTTCAAAATTAATGATTTCATTCCGCAAAGCGGTAGTACGAGAGGGTGGGAAAAAGTAGTTGATAAATTTGGTCTCCAAATCCGTCCACGTCAGAATACTTTGTGGCGGTTCCTTTGCAAGCCAATGCCGGGCTTGTCCCTCTAAAGAAAAGGGAAAAAGTTGTAAACGGATTACCTCTTGTGGAACACCATTGAATTTGACCGTATCCGTGAGTTGCAAGAACCGTTTGATGTGGTCATAAGGATCATCAATGGTACGCCCCAAGAATGGTTGAGCAGAGACCATCTGGATAAAGCCAGATTTGAGCTCAAAGTTGTTGGCTGCAATCGCGGGTATGACAATTGGATCATTGTTGCCCTTCACATGTGCTTGTAACAGTTCAATCATAGGGCGATTGTCCGGTAAAGGTTCATTGTTGTTGTTGAGAGGTGGATTGTTATTGTTGTTATTGTTTTGAGGTGGGTTATTGTTGTTGTGTACACCGACCATGTCTAAGTCTTCGAGAGGCTCGGGCTCTTGATAAGACGTTGATCGTGTACGCATGCACCTACAAAAGAACTAACAAAGCAAACAAGAAATATTTTTTGGTTTTTATGGTTTTTTAATTTTTTGTATTTTTGAAAATTTTATATTTTTTAGGATTTTTGAAATTTTTTATGAAAAAGTAACGTTCACGGTGAACGGATCCCAAAATCCAAGTTCTCACACAAAACTGTTAATCTTAACGAGAAGAGCCGGCAGCGGCGCCATTTGATACACTTGATTTGCTATGGTTCAGATTAATTCTCGGAATCTTCTCGAATTGATCACAGCTCAAAGTGGAATGATTGTTCTTGGTGACAAATAGGGGGTTTGGTTTTCTATTCTACTAAAAAGGTAAATGAATGAAGTAAATAAAGATTTAAACCAAAAAAAGTTAATGAAATCAAACTTGAATTTAAATTAAACAATTAAACGATTAAACAGTAAAATAACCTCACTGAAAACTTGCTTGATTCGGAATAATGTTGATGTGGAATAACTGTAGAAATTCTCTATCCGGAATAAATGCTGTATTCGGAATAAAGGTCATGCGGAATAAAAGGCTATTCGAAATAAAATGCTTATGCGGAATAATGGTGCTATCCGGAATACATGGGTGATTCGGAATAATGGTGCTATCCGGAATAAATGGTCATCCGGAATAACTTTGCTACTCGGAATAAAGGTGCTATCCGGAATAAGGTGCTATCTGGAATAAATGGCCATACGGAATAAATGGCTACTCGGAATAAATTTGCTACTCGGAATAAATGGCCATCCGGAATATTGGTGCTATCCGGAATAAATGGGGAATGAAGAACAGTAAACAGAAACTAAAACAGGGGAAAACAATTTTATCAAAAATCAACCAAGTTTTTAACCAAATCTTAAACAAAACTAATCACAAATCATCTACTAACCATAAACATCAAATCCCAACAATAAAAACACAAAACCCACTTACTTTTGAAGATCAAAATCAACTAAATGAGAACCTTTACAACATTGAATCAAAGAACAAGATGAACAAGATGAAATGGAAAGATTATATTGATGATTAAGGTTTAAACAATCAAAGGAAAGGATTAAAACTACAAGATTTGTGAAAACAAGAATCAAAATCACCAAACACCCTAATGGTGTTGGTGATACCTAAGAACAAAAGAAAAGAAAAGGGGAAAACTAAAAACTGGCTCAAATATGTGAAGGATCCCTCTTTATATAGGTCTTCCATTTGGTTGGTGAGTGGGCTTTCTCCCTTTCTTCTTGTCTTCTCGTATTTTCAGAAAAGTTGACGTTTTCGATTCTGATTCGGGATTTGTCGGCGATTAAATTCAACTCGTCTTTTAATTTCTTCGTTTAATAGACTTGAGTTTCTTCGGCATATGTAAATCTTCCATCTTTGGTCCTTTTCTTCGATAAATCTTCAAACAGGCCCATTGACTTCAAATCTTTTGCATCTCTTGGACAATAGACTTCGTCTTGAGTCTTTTTCTTCGATAAAACACGTGCAATCCCATGTTTTCTTCAATATTCATCCGGTTGACTCTGAAAACACAATAAACACAAAAACCACGCATAATTCCAAACAAATGATATTAAATAGGCTTTTTGGTCTTGTTTTAGTAAGAAATAAGTGGTAAAAGGATGGGTGTTTTCACACCTATCAAAGGCTCTCCCAACGAACGATGTGAGGGTGGTTGTGAACTTTTTGAAGCAGCTGTTTGCTCAATTCGGTGTTCCTCGTGCTATTATCAGTGACCGCGGGACTCATTTTTGCAACGATCAATTTGCAAGAGTCATGGCTAAGTATGGTGTTAATCATCGTCTTTCCACCGCCTATCATCCCCAAACCAATGGGCAAGCCGAGATTTCCAACCGTGGATTGAAGCGAATTCTGGAGCGTACTGTGGGAGAGCATCGTGCCGCGTGGGCTGATAAGTTAGATGATGCTCTGTGGGCTTTCCGTACAGCTTATAAGACCCCGATTGGTTGTACACCTTATCGTCTTGTGTACGGGAAAGCATGCCACCTCCCTATCAAGCTGGAACACAAGGCGTACTGGGCCTTGAAGTGGGCTAACTTCGACATCAACAAAGCCGGTGATCTTCGCAAGATTCAACTCAACGAGCTAAATGAACTGAGGAATGAAGCTTATGAGAACTCGCTGATCTACAAGGAGAAGACCAAGATCATCCACGATGCTAGAATTAAGAACCGAGAGTTCCACATTGGTGATCAAGTCTTACTTTTTAACTCTCGGTTGAAGATCTTCTCTGGCAAGTTGAAGAGCCGCTGGTCTGGTCCATTCACCGTCGCCAAAGTCTTTCCGTATGGGACCATTGAGCTTTCTCAGCCAAATGGGCCTAATTTCAAGGTGAATGGCCAGCGTTTGAAGCTGTACTTTGGTGAGGACATCTCGCATGAGATGATTGCATCCCTCACCATGTTTCCTATGAACTAAAATTGGGTCGGGTCAGGCTCGTGACTCGGTTATCAAAAACAAGCGCTTCTCGGGAGGCAACCCGTGATCTATCCTTTACTGCTTTTATAATAAGTGTAGGGGGAGCCCCGTATGTGTTTTTGTCTTGTTTCTTGTGTTGTGCAGGGATTAAAGCTTCAAAGAGCACCTCGATAACTTTTGACGAACCGTGATCCCATGTTCCCATCTTCCCGGTTCTATCCTAAACTCTTGTGATTCAATATTTCATATTTAATATGTTCTCATTGAACTCACTTTAGTTGTCCTTTCCTTAGCAAGATTTAAACAAAGTGCACAATGTCCTAAGTGTAGGGGAGTTTACTCCCACATGCTTAAACATTGAGGACAATGTTTATATCAAGTGTAGGGGGACTTCTATCGAAGTAAGTGGTCTTTTCCTTGAATTTGCCCTCATTTTAACCAGAAAATTTGATTTTTCGACATTTTCCAAAAAATTTAATCTATTTTGGCCTAGTTGTATAGTTGTATTTTCCTTTGTTATGGTTATTTTCTTTCCTTGCTTAAATAAAGTTTAATAAAGTGGTTTTTAAATTTTTCTTAGTCATGAATATTTTGACTCAACCCGAGTTTACTTATCTAAGTTTACTCTAGCTAGTATCCTTAACGTGTTTAAGTCAAGTTTTCCTAGGCTTTTATATAGGGAGCTATAAAACGCGAAAGTCTTAGCTCTCACGGGTTAAGAACAAGAACTTTTCGCAAGTTCCTATAATTGATCCTAGAGAGTTGTTTATCAAGGGAACTTTAAAATGCGATTTCTAAACTTGAAAAAGTCTAAGAATTTGCAAGATCCTATAGACGACTCGAAAACCCAAAACTTTGATTTAATAGGCTAAGCATCCACGAGTCTCATTCCTTGAGATTTTAAACTGTGGAGGACGAGAGATGATAGAGCCAATTATAAGTTCGGTATTCTTTCGTGAATTTATGTGAGTTAATTATGAGCCTATTCTCCCATCGCTTGTTATTAAATTTATCTGCAATAAATAAGGTTGTACGATTTGAAAAGTTACTTAGCTTCTAGCCCAATATCGTTTAAAAGTTGCTCGGTATGGATTAGAGTTCATAGCCAAGGCATAACTCATTGAAGCGGGATGCGAAGATTGGCGAGTCCGAAAAGGCCCTAACAAGGCATGAGGGCTACATTTTGTTGCTAAAGATCCAAAAGTGATGTGAAGAATCATTTATCAAAAATCAATATGAAGGATCGAGACACACGACAAAAAACCAAAAAAACTCCCCAAAAGATCATGGAGAAGTCTATCCAAAAAGGCCCTAACAAGGTATGAGGATAAATAGATCCAAGTCCTAAAAGGAGGCGGGTCGTTGTATATCAAAGTCCAAAATAAAGATTGGAGAAAAATGTGATCCAAAGATGAAGAATCTCTCAAAACTTCAAGTGAAGAAATTCCTATTATGAAGAGAAGACCATAATTTCAAGAACGTCTCTCAAAGATTTGAAGTATGAAGTCGCTGCCAAATATCGGTCCGAGAAAGGTCTCAAATCGTGAAGCGAGTTATGCCAAGATATGAACTTTATGAGGTCCCGAGAAGCAGTTTTAAAAGATTTTGTCCTTTAGCTAACTATTTATTAAACCGTTCACCTTATTTTCGGCCTAAATAACTATCGAAATAAGTCAAATAATGCATCCTCGTGATCATTCAAGACAAAAATAAAATATAAGAGATACACCTAGGAATAAGGGAGTCTAAGTAAATAATTGGCCCACATGAATTCATGTTAGTTTGCTAACTTATAATAACAATGATCTCGTTTTTAAGCTTGGTATGGGGAACGTGAAACTTGAGGATGATAAAAGTTCATGGCAGCCAAAACCCAATGTAAGTTTTTAATTTCTTTACTTGTTTCTATCTTTTTATGTTTAGTATTTAATAAAGTCTAAGGTGGGTTATTTATGATGGAGAATGTAAACCGTGCTTTAAAATTAATGCATTGCATGAGGGCATTGCAATGGTCAAGTGTAGGGGATTTAATAAGTGTGAAAACACTTATCCTTTAACAAGACCAAAACATGTAATTTATGTCGTAAAAGTCGGAATTATGCGTGGTTTGTGTTTTTATTGTGTTTTAGGACCAAAAGATTAAAAAGGAAGAAAACACGGGCTTTCACGGGCTTTTATCGAAGAAAACGGGAAAAGACGAAGTCAAAAGATCAAGAGTGCTTAAAGAACGGAAGTCCAAGGCCTATTCTGAAGATTTATCGAAGAAAAAGTCTAAAGACGGAAGTTTAATGAAGTCGAAGAACTCAAGTCTAATAGAAGAAGAAAACAAGACAAGTTCAATATATATCAACAAATCCCGAGACGACGTCGAGGAAGACAAAAGATTTAAGTCGAGTCGAGAAGACGTGAAGAAAGAAAGAAAGAAGAAGCAACACATGCACTCCTTCCCATTTTTCCCTATAAATACCCTCCTAATACACATTAGGAGGGTTGGTTAGTTTTTAGTAGATAGTTTCATTTTTCATTTTCCTTTCTAGTTTTTAGAGAGAGAAAGTTCTCAACTTTCTCTCACTAAGTTTTCATCTTTCTTTCTTTTAATCTTTCAAGATTAAGCCTTTTGTATTTGAATTTCATTAATCAAGTTCAACTTAAGCTTTTAATCTTTCATCTCTTTCTACCTTTCTTTGATTTTAGTTTACTTTTGGTGCGAATTACATTTGATCCGTGTTGTTCTTAATGTTTTCGTGCTCAAAAAGTTAATCTTTTTATAGTTACTTAAGCTTTCATACGATTAAGCTTTAAGATTTTTGTGCTTATTGGCTTATTTGTGTGTTTAGCTTATTTACTTTTAAAAGTTTTCTTAAAAAGTTCATCTTTTTATAGTTTGATTTAAAAGATTGCTTATTTTAAGTTTGGATAAGTTGTTATTAGTGCTTATTTTGTCCTTTTCATTATAGATTCGTTCAAGTTTTGGTGTTAGCTTAATCAAATAGCTTATCACCTTGGCTTATTTTCGAATCCCATATTAATCGGAAAAGGGTAAACCCTTTTCCGATTGGAGTATTCCGATTTGCCTTCTCATTCCGATCTCTATGATCGGATTAGGTAGTTAGATATTCCGATTGGCAGCCTCCATATTCCGATCTATCAGATCGGATTAGGGTTTTAGAATATTCCGATTAGGGTGGTTTTGTGACATTCCGACAGCAAGTATTTGTTAACATTCCGATTTGACTGTTTTCAATTATTCCGATAGCCCCAATTTACATTATTCCGATCTGATTCCTTTTCTAGCATTCCGATTGCCTTTCTTGTTGCACATTCCGATCAGTTTCCTTTTTATGTTATTCCGATTAGTGATTTTTCCAACTTTCTGATTGCAGCCATATTCCGACCAAGGGTATATTCCGATCTGTCTTTCCGACCAATATTCCGATTAGGGTTTGGATTAATTTCTTGTTTTTATAAAGTTTCCAAGTGTTAGTTTTATTAAGTGTTCAAGTATTTTTCTAATATTGTCCTTAAGTATTCATTCATTTCTTTTTAACTCGTTATTTTTAGTTTAATCTTTAAAACTTCCACTTTACTCTTCGACACTTATTTATTTGCTATTAGTTTAAAATAGATAATCAACCAAACCATTCTCTTGTTCACCAAAAGACAATTGAGTCGCACTTTAGACTGGAAATCAATTCGAAAAGATCGGACGATAAATAAGATTTTATACTAGGGGTAAAAACCCGAGTATTAGTTATCCAGTTGCATTCTTAAACTCAAAGTGTGGAAATAACTGTATTTTATTTATATGATGTTTTAGATTGCTTCTTTAACATCTTATCAGCTATTATGTCTTTACAGCGTGCCTTTATATTTTGTAATTTAGGTTCTGGATAAGGAACAAGCAGAAGTTGGGTTCATGTATAGTCATGAGTATGCTAGGCTGGAATTGGAATCGAGTGAGTTGGAAGAGCTGTTGGAGATCGGGTAGACTGTGCGACACATGACCCTTTTGATTTTTTGTTTACTATAGAAAATGAGATACTATAGACAATATATCTTAATAAACCCATCAGACAACCAAAAGTGAATCTGGTAAAATGTTTTCTCTCTTTATTTAATAGATAAAGGGAATATGGAAATAGTTACCCCCAAATGTCTAGGTTTAAGTTCACGGAACTTCTGTATGTTGTTCTAGCTTTAACCGTCACTAATAGTATTGCATTGTTAAAAATGTCTTAATAAGCCTTTGTCATAAACAAGACTTACTGCTGAGGACTTGCCAATTACTTTTTGTGGTACTTAAATTGAGCTCAAAGAACCTGGTTGATGCTTATGTTTTGGTGATTTTAATATCCGGATGATTCGAGGGAGTGGTGGAAGGTAATGATTCTTTATCATCACTCCTTTTTAAATGGTAATTTGGGTCATAAAATATCAGTATGACTACCGCAGGCAAGTCACCGAGGGACCAGATCGGTCTGTTGGTGTTTTATCTACAAAGATTTATTGGTTGATATATTAGATAGCATAGCGAATAAGGTATGCTTACAAAGTTTGTTCATTTTTAGTTTTGACATCCAAAACTCACTTTAATGTTGCACTATGTAGTTTATATTAAACCTGTTTCTAAAAGTGCAGTATGAAATATGGAGAGAGAAGGTGTTGTTAAATATTAAGTAGGTATGTTGATACACCATTAATTTATAAAAAAAACTTAATCTTCAAACGTAGCAACTTCATGGATAGGACACGCCAACAACCATTTGAATAGTACGTAGGTCTGTGAATATATGAATGGTTAGGCTGTAACCGTAGAATTAGCATGCATAGTGTTGAGATACGTGGTGGGTTTCCGTAGATGGTTTCGTACTATCGTACATCTATAGCCGATGATGTTTCTGGAATTTTGGAACATCAAACGGACACACAGAGAACCATTTTAATACTGCGTAGTCTGTAGACTTGTGATTGTTTGAATTGTTAATTTGAAACGGTAGAATGAGTATGCACTGTGTAGCGATATGTGGTGGGTATCCGTAGATGATGCTGTACAATCATGTATGTGTGGATGATGTTATTGATGGATTAACTTTATTTATCATATTATTTCTACTTTCATAGCTGAATAAAGAGCCATGGAAGAGAGTGAGCACCCTAGCGAGCGTATGTATATGCTTTGACAACCATAATGGTTGTGTTTGATTTGGGTCCTTTGATTTACTATGTTCCTTACTAATGTATGGTCGTAGTCAGTTATAATGTCAAAGTAGGATGGTTTATACACATCTTTTTATCCTTATCCACCGTGACATATTATTTATTTGCGGTTCTCTATGGCGTCATCTGATTTGAATGAAGTAGAATCCGATGAGCCTGAGGTCAGAGTGATCATGTTAGAGTTAAGTTGATAACGATGATTTGAGGGCAGGTGGACAAGCAGATGCCTCATAGGTTTACCGTGATGACTCATTATCTGTACTCATGGTTAATTTATACGTACTTACAATTTGTCTACAAAGGAATATTGTTAGTAGGAGATCATAATGTTAATAAGATCTTTGTATTTTTTTTGTTAATGAACTAATGTACCCATATGGAACGATGCATGAATTCCTCAATTCTTTAACTAATAAAAAGTCAAACAACAGATCTGGATTAAATGAAGAATGTTTTACTTTACGTTCAGATATAGTCGGCAGTGTTGTAAAAAGCGGGCTAGGCAGCCGCCTAGGCGGCGCCTAGGCGCTAGGCGGTCATACTCCGCCTCGATTTATGGTTAGACGGTCAAGGTAGGCGGAAAAGTCAAAAGGCGGTCAAACATCCGCCTAGGCGGTGCTAGGCGGCGCCTAGGCGGAGCTAGGCGGCCAAAAAGTCAAAGAAAGTCAACAAAAAGTCAATATTTTTTTACAAAAAATTAAGAATTTTCTTTCTAATATATAATTTCCATATTTATTTTAACATAACATCTTAAAATCAAAGATAAACCTATGATTGTTAACATAAAGTAATGGATTTTTCGTGAGAATTGGAACCAACTAAACTGTATGTCACGTTTGAAGTTTTAAGTCCTTAAATTGTTATGTTTATTTGTGTATTTTGCAACTTCAAGCTATGTGAACTTTGAATTATTAGAAATTAGAAGTATTTTGTCATGTTATACGTATTATTTATAATTTTTTTATGCATAAAATTCCAATCCGCCTAGACGAATTCCGCCTCGAAGATGGTCAACCGCCTCACTAACGCCTAGCGATTTCTGCAACCTTGACAGTCGGTACTTAGGGTCGTCGAATTTAGATAACTAGAAACAAACATTCAACATGTTAACTATATACAATATTTATAGTATTCTTTAACGAATAAGATTAGGTTGTAAAATAAAACAAACATGATTTATTTTATGCAAAATCCGTATGTGTTTTTAAAAAACTGGTTCTAATAGCCAAAAAAGCGTTATTATAAAATTTAAAATAAAAACTTGTGCGTGTGCGGGTATTATAACTAGTACATAACATTCAAAATTCACATGACGAAGAGTGCGGTGCGGCTTCTTGATAAAGAGTATTTTCTGAAGTCCCAAACGGATGCCTACGTACGACGTTACCGTAAATCGCCGTAAATTGACCAACTTTAAGACGAATCGCACTTTTCCATTTGCTGATAATTGAGTCATAACCTCTTTTTTGCTCACCCGTTTTGAAATCACGTACCTCCGACCAAAACACTTTCGACTTATGATGACGGGAAGTCTCCGTAACGTGTACCCAAGCTTGACACAAGGCTACCGCCTCCTTGGTACTCCACGAAATTTGAGAACTCAATTAGTTTAGGCATAATAGAAATTGTAGTTTGGAAAATTATGTGTTTAATGTGTGTGAAAAATGTTGAATAAATAAGGTTTTTATAAGGATAAAAGGTTAAATTAAAAAAAAAGGTTTGAAAATAACGGATACTTTTTGAATGTTGCTCATGCAACTCGATCGTCTGCCCGACCTATTTGGTACACACAAATCACATGATCCGGTCACCGCAACGGAGCGACCGGGTATGATATAGGTCGCGACCGAAATGTTGTACCACCGTCGCGGGTAGCCTTAATACTGGGGTGACCATATGGACCGAGAACCGAACCAGAACCGAGAACCAAACCGGAACCGACCATAACCGAACCGCATTTTAGAACCACGGTTCAGTTCTCGGTTCTTAAATTTATCAAATTGTGGTTCTCGGTTCGGTTCCGGACCCGAAGAACCGTTCAAATTTTAAGTTTATAAGACTTTTATGTTTTTTTTTATGTAATATTTCACATATCAAAAATTTTAATATATATGTTCATCTTTATTGCAACATAATATTTATATTTATACATAATAAATTTTATTATGTTTTATAATCTATAAATAACAACAACAAAAAAGTCGTTGAATACAAACGATTTGAATGAGAATTAAATTTTTTGAAATAGTTTTATATTAAAACTATCATTTTTTATCTTCTTATAGTATATTTGCTAAAAAAAAATTTGTTTAGAAGTAAATATGCGTACAAATAAAAAATATAAAATGTTTGGGTGTTTTTAAAATTTTGCGGTTACAATCGGGTAAGATCCCGAAATACTCGAATCGGACCCGAGAACCGAGCGAAACCGAAACATAATATTCGATTCAGTTCTTAGTTCCTAAATTTTACTTTTTTCGTTTCTCGATTCTTGCGGTTCCGGTTCGATTCCGTACGGTTCCGAAACCGTGCACACCCCTTATATGTGTAAAATGTGATATATTGATTGAATGTTTTGTGTCATTACATAATGAAGATTGCCAATGTATTTATAACACATACATGACTTATTGAACAAGCAAACCTAACCCTAATGGACCCAAACCCATAATCGGGGTTGGGCCATACAATAACCGTCTAATACTCCATCGCAGTTTGAACGGGAGGCTTCCGAACGTTCAAGCTGGAATGAATGCTGAGACCCGCATCTTCTTTTCTTCATCTTTTTTGTTTGAGCGAAAATATAATTGTATTCTACGGCATAGTTGTTTGCTGCTTGCGGCTTCCTCCTTTGCGTGGCTTGCTTTGCCTTTAGGTAGGTGCTGCATTTTTTAACCAAGTATTTTCGAAAAATGGCAATGAGATCTTCGACACAACGAACAAAAATAAATGAAGGAAAAAAATGGTTGATTGAAGGTGACTGAACACAATTTTTTTTTACGGCTAGGGTTTAGGGTTTATGCAGGATACAAAGACACGATCCTAATAAAAGAAAAAGCAATAAAGCGAAAAATAACGAGATCCCTCCGGATCATCGGTATGTAAATCGATGACCGGAGGATAACAAATTTTGTTGGTAGATCTAACCTGCTCTTGATACCATGTAAAATACTGAAAGTGTTTATTGGCTTATTGAACAAACAAACCTAATTCTAATGGACCTAAACCCATAATCGGGGTTGGCCATACAATAACCGTCTAATAATATGTTTACTCGTAATATCTTGAAGAGTGTTAAGTGATTTTACAATACACAAGCTCTACTCATTTTCACTAGCTTGAGCTTTTAGCTTATACTTTACAAAGAAAATTGAACAACTTGTGCGAGAAGAAAAGCTTTTTCTATAAACTAACTTATTATAAAAGCTCATGTTATCATTAACTTTAGAAGCACAACCTATACCTTACTTGGTAAGCTAATACGATCATCTATTCTATGACTTTATAAGGAAACGAAGGTAATGATTCATTTGTTTATTACTATAGCTATTTCACTGACCGTTTGTTACTTTAGACGTCCATCACAATAGGCCGTGTATATTATTGCCACATTTTTGCTATTGGCTTGTTCTATCCAAGGATTCAACTGATAACCGTATAATTACTCATGTCAAGAAGAAGCTCGGTTTTATTGGCTACTTGTTGATTGTACCAATGTGTTCTCCTAATAAAAAGTGCTTGAAAAGAAGAAATTTTCAAAAAGAAATATAAACTTATTTCTATCAGAAAATTGTGCATTTCTTTCTTATAAACTTTTGTATAAATCGGGCCTACAATTTATAGGGGATCCATTCTCCAACTCACCTTTGGGATAAGTCTAATATATCTCATTTTTTCTTTCTAGTCCAATTCAATTAAAATATGAACATATTCATTTTCCACTAAATCCTATCACTCTAAAAATATCTTATCTTTTTCAAAAGTCCCCTGTGTTCTCAAAACAAAGCAAGAAACCAAAATTTAAAAAAATATGTCAATCCTGGCACCAAATTCACATATTCTTTACAAAGAACTCCATCACAGAGACCAATATCATCATCAGCCACCACAACTGCAATATTGGAGTAATGGGTGTTGCTCAAATTCAATAAAAACAAATAATGTGCTTGGTTTTGATAGAAGGAAAAATGATCAATGGAAAAAAGTTGTGAAAAGAGATTGTAAAGCTGAAGCTTTTTGGGACGTATCAAGGCCTTCTTCTGTAGAAATGGAGCCTATTACTGATGCTGATCATTTGGATTTTATTTTGGACCAAGCTAAACAATGTAACCAGCCTATTATTATTGATTGGTATGTGTTTGTTTTCGGCTTTTTTTTAATGTTCTCAGCCTATTATTATTGATGTTTTTAGTGCATGAAATTTTGATCATTTGCATATATATGCTCTAGTGATCATTTATTATAGTGTGGAAAAATAATCAGAAGTACAGTAGAATTTTTTGTGTTTTGAAGACTGCGTAATAAAGTTCCTCCCATTTTGGTCATTAAACTTGATAATATGTTTCACTATTGCCATGTTTGTTGTCATAAAAAATGTAGTTTCACAGTTGTTTCACATTAATCATTTGATAATAAATCAAATCCAAGGAAAATGTTACTTAAAATATGGCTAAATCAGCAGGATAACTTCTGCAAGTAATATAAGTACACAAGCATGTGGCGTTTTTACAATATTGTCTTTTAACGATTGCATAGAAACAAATAAGAATGTATATTGAACTATCTGTGTTTTTGTGTAGGATGGCTGCTTGGTGCAGAAAATGCATATACTTGAAGCCTAAATTGGAGAAATTGGCTGCAGATTACGACACCAAGTACATTCTTCGTATTTGTTAACATAAACAGTTTTCACTTTCATCTATACCTTGTGTATATTATGTTAAAGTTTGTTGTTTGACATTTCTTTGTCTGCTCATGAACTATTGACTAGGCTCAAATTTTATTTTGTGGATGTCAACAAGGTACCACAAGCACTAGTGAAACGTGGAAATATCTGTGTGCGTAACATTTCCAAAAATTTGAATTCCATAGATGTAGTTGGTTTTGATGTCACAAATAAATCAGTTGATCTTACTTGTGTTTGTTTGTTTTGTTGATGCAGAAAATGCCAACAATTCAGGTGAGTTTATTGTGAACTGACGTCTATAACGTGTTTTAAATCATGTACTTAATGTCTCTGTTATGTAATTAACCTATGGTTAATGCTGCATATATATGTAGTTGTGGAAAGACGGAGAGATGAAAGCAGAAGTGATCGGAGGACATAAAGCTTGGCTTGTCATTGAAGAAGTTAGGGAAATGATACAAAACTGTGTATGATTTTCGGTCCTTTGCGTTCTAATTCATGTTCATATATATTTTTAATCACATCACATAATACCAATATTAATGTACAGTTTTCATACATTAATTCCAGTTTTCCACTTCTTAGTTCTTATCTCTATTACTTTTTGTATCAAGAAAGAAGACCCTGTACATTTCAATAATTCCATAGTTTCCTTGTCAATGTCCATAGGGTGTAAGTAGTTAGTGTACATGGCCGATCGATGAGGGACTTTTTAGTAAACGCGATCTCTAATGTTGATACCAACTTACATGGTCCACTAACTGAGTCTTAATAAACTTTACACATTTCGACTAATGACTTGATCCTTAAGGAAGTATATATATGACAGAGCGATATTGAGACCGGGCGCCGGCTCAGCTTACATGCTCCATTAGAATAGTCACCTACTCGCCTATACATACTAAGTGGTTAAATTACATTACAGTTATGTTCTATCATTAGTGCATAAAGCGAGTTGTATTAAAACAGTTAAATAAACAAGAAACATACCAGATGGGTCAGAAAGTATACAAATGCATGAAAAACTTGTAAACCAAGTAATGATTGTGATTTTAACAATATAATTTTTTCACTGTATTTTTTATTTGTTAACTTAACAAAGTGTGGGTGGGACTGTGGGTGGTCTCAGCAAGTTTTTCCTGCCCATTTTACCACTTCTACTACTTATATACTTCTCAGCTTTTCGCAATTCATGTATTATGTATCAACATATAGTTCGACTTCGATAACCACTCCAGGGGGTTAGAATGGTGCAGGTAACTAAAAGGTCAACTAGAAGTCTTATACTGCAGAACGAGAAGATGCCAATTTTTTTAAATAAACAATTAAACACATAATTCAAGTGTCAATTACGGTAGAAGGTCGATATCAAGTGAGAGCAATAATAGCCTAGTTTGAAGAATGTAAAAATCATACTATTTGATGTACATGAAACCAACTGCAAAGGTCGATTTTGCAAAAAATGCAACATTATTTACATCGACACATAAACCATAATCGATAACTGTCGAAAGGTTGATATTAAGTGAGAACAAAAATCATTGCGAGCTCGAATTAAGTTTTGTAACCTGCCGAAGCCTAAACCATAAGGTTGTAAGCGAATGAAAAAGTTGTTTTTTGATATAGTATATTAAAGTTATAAAAAGCAACCCATCAAGACACTTTGGCCGAGTGGTTAAGGCGTGTGCCTGCTAAGTACATTGCTAAGTACATGGGGTTTCCCCGCGATAGTTCAAATCTCTCAGGTGTCGGAATTTTTTTATTTTTATTTTAAAGTTTTGCTCTTTGTATTAGCTTTTTCTTCTTTGTGTTATTTTAGAAGAAAGGCTAGCAAATAAAGAAAGGGACAATGATTTAAAATGTATTCGACGAGATACATGTATTTGTTATAAATATCGTGTGCTAACAATATTTGATGTTAACAAATGATATTTGTATTTTACACCGTGTAACAAATAAATATTATAGCACCAAGTGATAATGACTTGGTGTATTAATAGCAATAAAGATTAGAGGTTTTTTATTTATTACAATGATCAGATGTATAAAACTATTCTTTCAAAAACTTTGTATCACCCGAGTCTTTCTTCAAAATGGTTTAAAAAGTTATCTTATTAAAAGTCTTTGTAAAGCTTTTCCAAACAGTAAAAAGCTTTTCCAGAAAGCATGCCATTGCTGATGCTCTTAAAGCTAATCTCATACCGTAATAAACCTTTTTAAGTTATATTTAGAGTTAAGTTCATATATTAACAATGTATTTTCTATCGCTTATAGATTTAGATAATCAACTAATTTTATTACTAATACGGTTATTCAAACCGGCTAATATTTTGTAATGTAGGTAAGAAAACCGGTTGGGTTTGCCAACTAGATAATTTATTTCCACGTATGTATTTTTTTTAATTTTATTTGCTAACTAGATAATTAATTACCCTTAACATCCACAATAACAGTTAGATAGGAAAGGATAGAAGAGTTACCATCTTGGGCTTTGTTCAAGCGTAAGACACACCAAACATCACACCTTCTAGGCATGTTATGAAGGAGCTTGTGAAAAAGGCAGATGGCTGATTTTTGTTGATGGGCTACAATAGCCTAAAAAATAATGAGAAAGATGATTGTCCTTTTTGGATACCTGCTAACACAATACCACCAAGAAAAAGAAAAACAAGCTCAAATAAGCTCAACAACAAGCTTGTTTGTCAAGTAACCTTGTTGCTAGCTTATTTAAACAGTGAGAACCAATAAAACTTCAAAGCTTGAAATTTTATGAAAACCACTTAGAAACAAAAACTTTTGCCAGGAAAACTCAACAATGTTTATAAGATTAAAAACAAACTTTCATTTAATCTATAAAATTACAAAAAATTTGTTGGAACAAGGAATAGGTCACAAGTCGACCCTTTTTGTATAGAACTCAAAGACTATTCTAGAAGAAAAATAATAATCTAAACCCTAACAGCTTGAATATCCATTTATGCCCTTGATTTTGAATTCTTCAAAATAGTCAAATTCGACCATGTGATGTGCTAGGATTGGTGAGCTGTTGTTGACTAATCTGAACTGTTGAGGAAACCCATTGGGAACAAGAAAACGATTTCATCCATTGATTTGCTGTCTTGATTCCTTTTGTTGAGCCAATAAAAGTTTTAACTATGGCCCAGTCTAGATTTGTTTAAATTAGACTAAGTGTTACTGATCGCTAAGAGGACCAGCGACAGAGACCAGACTAGTGGAAGGCAAAGCCTCAGCTGGCACACCAGGAACATTCAAGTCAAAGACAACGTCAGAGAAGTCGAAGACAATCTGAAGTCATACTCACCAGCGATTATGGATAGCTGGGATGTAGAAGGAATGTGCTGGTGTTCAAGGATCTCTGAGTTGACAATACTCAGAGATCACTTAAGAACCCTAGAAGTCTGATACAAGCAAAGCTTGTTCAATCCTTTTATAATTTAGGCGGGAGAATCTTCTAAGTGTTTTGAGCGGGACAAAATAAGAGATTCAAGATAAAGCCTAGTACGACCTAGTGGGACAAAAGGTAAACAGTTGGCAGAACTGTTCACCTAAAGTTGTTTAAAGGTATGTCTCGATTTGGACATGCATTTATTACGTTGTACTCTTCCATTCAGAAGATGACACGTATCAACTACTCCCACTAAGGAAGCAACCTCGTACCACTATAAATAGGAGTGAGAAAGAAGAATTAAACCAACCCTTGTGCTTGGATAAATTATCTAAGTTATTTCTCACTTTGGAACCGCTGAGCCCTCAGCTGTCTACCAGCGTCTCATTGGTTCCCTTGTAAACTTGAGTCTCGAATCTAGTTTACTTGTTCTAGGGTTCATTTCTTATTGTCATTCAACGAGTGTATTCATAACACTTTGTAATACTTTGTTTATAACAGTTAATAAAGCATTGCGCGTTTGAAAAGTATTTCATTGTGTTTTCGTGGTTATACGAGTTATAGTTTCAACAATTGTCATATTAAGGGACTTTCAATTGGTATCAGAGCGGTTTGATTTATAAAACATTTTATAAACCGTTCTTGTTTTTAAAATCAAGATCCTAATATGACTGATACTATACCTCCTCCACCCTTTGGTCAAACCAGTCAAGGTACCACTTTGACCACCGCACCGGCCACCACATCTACTACCATGCCTACACCAGTTGTAAGCAATGGAATCATGATGATGACCTTCCCCAACTACTTGATGTTCGTGGGGGGTCACATGTGTCCAATGTTCCAGCGTTTGATGAAGAAGATTTTTCAAGTTGGAAAAGTGAATTTCTTATATATTTAGATGGATTAGAACCCTTCTTGATAGAAATCTTAGAAAATGGTCCCTCTGTACCAATGGCCGTTTCCTCTACCCCTGAGAGACCCATCAAGAAGCCTGTTAAGCAATGGTCTCCAGCGGATAGACGTCTGGCTAACCAGGACAAGAGACTCAAAAGTATCATCGTCTCTTGCCTACCCAAGAACATTATGAAGTCCATCATAAAATGCAACTCTGCTAAGGAGATGTGGACTGAGTTAGTTCTAGGGTATGAAGGTCCAGAGGAAACAAAAGAAACCAAAATTCAAGGCCTTAGACTTAAGTTTAATGTTTTTAAAGCATTGGAAACAGAAACTGTTGCTCAAACTTATACTAGGCTTAAGATTTTGTTAAATGATTTGGGAAATAATGGAGTTGTTCTACCTAAGGCTGAGGTTAATGCTACATTTGTCAATAGTTTACCTAGAAAATGGCTTAGCCTAAATCAGACCTTAAGAGCAAATAATGCTATCAAAAATGATACTTTAGCCCAACTGTTTGGTAGATATAACTATGAAGAAGGGCTAATTGACTCCATTTATAAATCAGAGACTGATAGGTTTACCACCAATATCACTGGATCAAAAGCTCTTTTTGCTAACCATTCTTTTCAGGACAGCGACTCTAACATAGAAGAGGACACGAAAAGCAGTCAAGAATTTCTTGATGAATTACATGCTGAGTTCCATGACAGAGCCCTTCTAGCTGACCAAAAGAGGTACTACAAGAGATCTGGTAGAGTTGGAGATGCAAAGGTTGATAAATCCAAGGTGTCATGATACACTTGTGGAAAGACTGGTCACTTTCAGAAGGATTGCTGGTCAAATAAAAACTCCTCTTCAAGCTTTCCTTCATCCAACAACAACCACAACAGCAAGAAGAAGTTTTCTACCTCACCTTTTAAGCAAACTTCCCACTCTGACTCAGAGGGAAAGAAGGACTACAAAGTTAAGTACAAATCCTTGAAAGCTGAGCTGTTAAAACTCAACCAGAAAGCTGATGATGCAGCTAAGAAAAAGGATGTTAAGAATACTGAAAAAGGTCTGATTGTTGCTTCATTCGACTGGGATGATGAACCCCTTACATCTGAGGATGAAGGAACCACTACCGTTAGAGCCTTTATGGTTGTCGCTGATGAAGAACCTGTTGTAGGAAAAAGTGAAGCAAGATCTGATCAATGGGTGGACATCACCATGAAAAAGGTACAAAGACTGCTATCTATGCCTGAAGGTCCTGATAGAGACCATTTCAGTTACTATACCTTGGTTGACCTCCACTTTGTGGAAGAGCAAAGAAAAAACCTGTTAAACAAGTTTCATAGTCTTAAAACAAAGTTAAATCTTTGCCAATCTGAATTAACAAATCTTAAACCATTTGTGAATCTTGCAAATCAACTTCAAAATGAAGTAAGCAAATTGTCCATTGAAAATGAGTCTTTAACTGATGAAAACACTGAACTCAGAAAAAACATTGAAAAATGGAATTTGGCTCAATCCACAGTGGAAGAAATAGTTGCTAAAGCCATACCAGGAGATGTGGTTCAGGCTATTGGGGGAAAGGGTAGATACAAAAATCATATACCTTTACCCAGTGTTAAATTGTCCCTTCAGATGTTTCTTCTCCATCTTCCACCTCTAAGGATGAGATAAACTCTGACAAGCAATCAAAGGTACCAGCCTTACCAAGACTCGCTGGTGCTAACCCATCTGATTCCTTGCTTGGCCCAAAACCTCCAACCAAAACCCCTGGGAATTCAAATCTCAAAGTCGCTGACAAAGCGCACAAAAAGGTTTTTGTGGCCAAGGACTCCAACAAACCCACTCCTCCCCCTGAAGAGCTTTCACCCACCAAACAACTTCTCCTCACCTTGATGGAAGAAGTAAAGGGGTTGAAAGAACAAATCAACCCCAAAGTTAACAGTCAATCTGTTAACTCTCTTGGTGAAGGATCTAGTAGCTCTAAGGGGAGAGCTATATTCAGGCATTGCAAGCATTGCGGTTTTAAAAATCACTCTTCCGAGGACTGCTCAAAGAAACCGAATGTATCACATGTGAGCCTACTGAACACACCTCTAGAGAGCATGAGGAGATCATTGCTGTTTAACGAACCAGAACTCAATTAAGATCAAAAACTCCTCACAGGCCCTCTAGAAGAGTTGAGCCCAAACCCAGAGACAATTCTCAGGGTTATAGACCAAATCCCCCATGCAAGTACTGTAGCTTCTTTGACCATCACTCTGATGAGTGTGAGCATTATCCCGGATGTGACATCTGTGGCAGTATGCGTCATGAACCCAGAGATTGCAACCAAAGAGGGGGAGATAGAAACCAGAGAAGACCAAATGTCGCTGGTCAGCGACAGCATGGACCCACTGGAAAGTGGGTTCATCATTGAAACTAATCTGGATTTGTTATATCTATGCAGGAATATCTGAAGAAATCTGTTTGGTATCTGGATAGTGGGTGCTCCAGACATATGACAGGGGTTAAACAATATCTGCATAGATATAAGAAAGAGTCTGGTCCAAAAGTAGTATTTGGAGATGACTCCTCAGGGGCTACTGAGGGTTATGGCTCAGTGGATTGCAACGGAATAACCTTCACAAGGGTCGCTTATGTAAATGGACTGAAGCACAACTTAATCAACATTAGTCAACTCTGTGATCCTGGTTTCAAAGTTCTGTTCACCAAGACCCAATAAACAATCTTCAATTAAAATGATGATGTTGTTCTAATTACACCCAGAAAAAGGGATGTGTATGTCATTGACATGACATCATGTCCAGAAGGGAGAAACACCTGTCTCTATGCCAAAGCATCTGATAGTGAAAATTGGCTATGGCATAAGAGACTCTCCCACCTCAACTTCAAAAACATCAACAAACTGGCCAAGAATGATTTAGTAGCTGGGCTTCCCTCTCTGACCTTCACCAAAGACAGACCATGCTCAGCCTGCGAGAAAGGGAAGCACCACAGAGTCTCATTTAAGACAAAACAATCATTCTCCATAAATAAGTGCCTCCATCTTCTTCACATGGACTTATTTGGACCAGTAAAACCTCAATCCCTTAATCACAACAAGTATACACTAGTCATTGTAGATGATTTCTCCAGATTCACATGGGTATTCTTTCTCAAAAGAAAGAGTGATGCTGCTGAAAGAATAATGTCTTTCATCAGAGAAATAGAGAACTTCAATGACTACAGAGTTAAGGCTATCAGAAGTGATAATGGCACTGAATTCAAGAACCATGCCATGGAAGCCTTTTGTGATGAAAATGGAGAATCACAGAAATTTTCTAACCCAGGTACCCCTGAACAAAATGGTGTCGCTGAAAGAATAAACAGAACTCTCATAGAGGCTGCTAGGACCATGCTCAGTGAATCAAGACTTCCAAAACAATTTTGGGGTGAAGCTGTGAACATAGCCTGTTACACACAAAACAGATCCATTATAGTGAAGAGACACGGCAAGACCTCTTATGAAGTGTATAGGAAGAGAGCCCCTGATGTAAGTTACTTCCATGTCTTTGGTTGCCCTGTTTTCATTCACAACTACAGAGATCACCTGGGAAAATTTGATGAAAAGTCTGATGATGGATTCTTTGTTGGCTACTCTCCCACCTCCAGAGCCTATAGAGTATTCAACATTCGCAGACAAGAACTAGAAGAATCCATCCATGTCACCTTTAATGAAGCAGATGCCGTCATTACTCACACCAACACAGAAGAATGTGACATTGAATTCAATGAAGTCAAATCATATCCAGAGGATGATTTCTCAAATCCCAAGGAATCATCTCAGGCCTGTCACAAGTACTTTCCTTATGTTCATGCATTTGATCCTCACTCAATCTCTGACATCACTCTAGAGGTTGAAAATGCTGAACCAATCACTCCACCCACTATAGTGAATGTTGATCTTATCGAAATATTCTCTCACCCTGATGAAGAGATTATGGATGAAAAAATAACATGTGAAGATCCCCCAGCATTCATTGTACATGCTGTTACTCCTGAACCCACAGAGACTCCTGCTCCTCAATCCAAATGGAGTAGGAACCAAGATATTCTTTTGGTGAATATTCTTGGTGAACCCTCTGAGGGAGTCACCACCAGAGGCAAATTGAGATCTCTAGAAACCGCCTCAGCGAATGAATGCCTTTTCGCTGATTTTATCTCTGAAGATGAACCTAAGAATGTGGCTGTTGCGCTTCTAGATGAAGGGTGGGTTGTGGCCATGCAAGATGAGTTGAATCAGATCAATTAGAAACAAGGCGTGGACTCTGGTAAAAGCTCCAGCTGGAAAAAAATGGTTGGAACTAAGTGGGTCTACAGAAACAAGAGGGATGAAGCTGGCATGATTTTTAAAAACAAGGCTAGGATTGTGGTGCTAGGGTACAATCAATCTGAGGGTATTGACTATCATGAAACGTTTGCACCAGTAGCCAGATTGGAAGCTATCAGAATCTTCCTAGCCTTTGCAGCTTATATGGGGTTTACTGTATACCAGATGGATGTGAAGAGTGCTTTTCTAAATGGTAAGATTGCAGAGGAAGTATATGTCTATCAACCCCCAGGGTTTGAAAGCAGTGAGTATCCTGATCACGTCTGCAGACTTCACAAAGTACTCTATGGGCTGAAACAAGCGCCTAGAGCCTGGTATGAAACCCTATCAAAATTCTTACTTGAAAATAAATTTTTCAGAGGTACCATTGTTCAAAACCTGTTCACTTATAGGTCCAAGGGTGATGTCATTTTAGTACAGATTTATGTGGATGACATAATTTTTGGTTCAACCAATATCACTTTGAGCAAACAATTTGCCAAACTTAAGACCAAAAAATATGAAATGAGCATGATGGGGGAATAAACTTTTTTCTTGGGTTTTCAAACTAAAAAAATTCAAAAGGAATTTCCATTTGTCAAGAAAATATGTTAAGGATTTGCTCAAGAAGTATGATCTGTCTGATTGTGCATCAGTGAAATGCCCCATGCTTTCTCCCAACAACTTGGGAGTTGATGACTCAGGGGTCTCTGTTAATGAGACCTTATATAGAGGCATGATTGGGTCACTGATGTACCTCACAGCAAGCAGACCAGATATACAATTTGCCACATGTCTCTGTGCTAGGTACCAAGCTAACCCCAAAGAATCCCACCTCGTAGCTGTTAAAAGAATTTTCAGGTACTTAAAAGGATCTCCCACGCTGGGTCTCTGGTATCCAAACGGATCAGGCTTCGACCTCAAAGCCTACTCAGACTCTGACTATGCTGGGTGCTGTCTTGATAGAAAGAGCACCTCTGGGAGTTGTCAAATCCTTGGTGGAAAGTTAGTATGCTGGAGTGTTAAGAAACAAAACTCTGTGGCCATGTCGTCAGCTGAAGCTGAATACGTAGCGGCCGCTGGTTGCTGAGCTCAAGTTCTCTGGATGAAAAGTCAGCTGGATGATTATGGGATCACTTATGAAAAGGTTCTCATATTCTGTGACAACACAAGTGCTATAGCCATCTCCAATAATCCGGTATTTCATTCCAGAACTAAGCATATTGACATCAGGTATCACTTTATCAGAGACCATATTTTAAAAGGTGATATTGAGCTTCATTTTATACCCACTAAATACCAGCTCGCTGATATATTTACCAAGCCTCTGGCTGAGCCAAGTTTTACTAGGTTGGTTGTTGAGCTGGGTATGCTCAATATCGGTAAACAAATCTGATAAATGATCTATGTCTCTGGGCATTTAAGGGAATTGAATGTAACGAGGTAGTTACATTCCAACGGGAGTTAATATATTCTCATATTTAATTCAAATGATTATTTTTTATTGTCAACAACTTTCTCACTTTCCAAGGGGACAGAAAAATCACATGAAGAGTCAAGGGGTCCCACTTTTCCTAAAAGGTAAACTTTTTCATTAAATGCTTTAATTGAAAAAGGCTAAACCTTTAATCAAAACCCTTGACTCATTTTTCAAACATCACATTACTCATTTCTTTCACACACACATACTATTCATCTTCTTCACATCCTCCATTTCTTCCTTCCATCAACAATGGCGTCTTCATCAACAAACACATCTTTCACCGTCTTGGCCGCCTCAAACGTAGATTTTGGGATAACCGGTGGAAAGATTGCCCTGAACAACTGTGTAGCACTTTTGGAACATAACAACCCTCTCTACCATCCCTTTTTATCCTTCCTCAAGAACTCCACCATTTTCAAAGCCATTACTAGGGTACCTTCCACATGCTACCATCAATACTTGAGGGAGTTTTGGTACAACGCTGAAGTTGATCAAACCTCATAACACATCACCTTCAACCTTTCCACACATCCGCAACCCCTCACCTTTGATTTCCACACTTTTGCCAAAGTCATTGGACTTCCAGTCAATGAAGGCATGTCCGCTGTACCCGCCAGCGCCACAATGAAGAAGGCTCTGGCTACCCTTCGTCCTCATGATGACGATGACAAACCCTTCACCACCCAAGGCTTCCAAAACAAATCACTGATCAAAGTGAATTACTTTTCACCCATCTGAAGGACGCTGATGCTGTACATTGTGAAATGTTTGGGAGGAAACCAGGGGTCACATGATCAGCTTAATGGTGCTCAACAAGCAATCACTTACAGCTTAATTTGGGGGCAAGATATAGGGATCGCCCACATACTTTACACTGACCTTATTGCAAAGCTAGAAAACAAAGAGAAGAAGAATCGACTGGCCACCATCTGCTACACAAGATATCTCTCTCTCCTTATAGAGGATATGCTTGGTGAAACCTACACAAATGATGAACTTCACTCCTTCTCTCCCTATCACATCACTCCAGCCTCACTAAAGACTCCCTTGGAGGATGAAGTGCCTCTCAGCAGGCATATGACAAAGGTTGTTGGGTTACTCGTTGCTGATGGAGAGCCCTTGATCCCTCACAATAAGGTGAATGCTGAAAGACAAACTGACAAGTCTTTGTCCAAGACCTCTGTGCAGTCCACTTCTTAGCCCAAGGCACCCAAGGACAAGAAGAAGAAGAGGAAAGACATCCCCTTTTCCTCTGAAACCCCTTCTGTTAATCCTTCCAAGACAAAGAAGACCAAGAAGAACCCATCCCCTTCTCTGGAGGATGTGGTTAAAGAGCCTGCCGCTGACAAACAACCAGAGTCTAGCGTCTCCCTGTCAGCAGAGACGACTAAGAATCTTCTCAACACTGATATCTCTCAGGTATTAGTTTGCCATTTTTCTTCTCTTGGAGGTTCACATACAATCACTCTCCACATTCTGTAGGAGAGAGTGATGAAGTCTTAGGGTTTGCCTCAACCCATAGAGTGTCTGTGTCAGCACCTAGAACTCTTAGGTTATCTGTACACTCTGTCTTAACACAAGGATATGATTCATTTGTGCTCATAACGCACCCCGATGATCCTTCACCCTCTGGACTGTGCTCTTGTCTATAACCACTTGAGCATGCTATAGGTCCCGACCCAAATTCTCTGCACCTCACGTAGTCTCTGGGTCCCCTCATATGAAAAGAGTCCTAAAGAATTTATTCTTTTGGGGGGACTGAATAATCACCCTCAGTCTTCCTAGGGGCAGCGATAAAAGGCGACCATTACCTTCAAATATGTCACAACTAAAAGAGTCCCAAAGAATTTATTCTTTTGGGGGGACTGAATAATCACCCTCAGTCTTCCTAGAAGCAGCGATAAAAGGCGACCTTTAACTTCCATCAATTCACAATTAAAAGAGCCCCAAGGAGCAATCCTTCAGGGGGAGCTGGATAATCACACCAAGCTATCCTAGGGGCAGCGAACGACGACCATTCACCACATAATTTTCACAACTCAAAAGAGTCCCAAGGAGTAATCCTTATGGGGGAGCTGGATAATCACACCCAGCTATCCTAGGGGCATCGAATGGCGACCCTTCAACATATATGTTTCACACTAAAAGAGTCCCAAGGAGAAATCCTTATGGGGGCTGGATAATCACACCCAGCTTTCCTAGGGGCAGCGAATGGTGATCTATAACTTCATATTTTTTTCACACTGGTTACTAACAAATGTCATAACAGGCTCATAATCTTCATGAAGAACAGCAAAATGATGATGCCTATTCCATTGCTGGTGATGAAAATGTTGAAGCCCCCCATATTGATCTGGATGCCATGTCAGACGTTGACTCCATGCCAGAAGATGAGGTCTTTATCATTGAAGATGACCTGACCATTTCAGACTATGTTGATATGGATGTTGATGATGACCAAGTCACATCAGAATTAAAACCCATCTCCTTCCCATCAATGACAAATGTTCAAGAACTAGCTGCCAAGCAGCTATGGAACCAGAGGCTCAGTACACCAACCTAAGTTCTCTTCCCCACTTTGCCAAATGTCATAGAACTGGGGGCAATGAAACACTTGGAACATTTACAACACCTCAAGCCTGTCCATGTTCCTAGAATGAAAGATGTTCAGGAACTAGCCGCTGAGGATCTTTGGGTCAAGAGGGGGGACATCAGTAAAACCAAGCCTAAAGTCACAAATGATGCCATCCTCTCTGAATTAAAAACACTCACCCATGCTGCTGAGGAACTCACCACCACCCTAGAGACTTCACTAACTTCATCTGTGGAATCCTCTATGACTGCACTGCTTCCGCAACTGCTGGGAAATGCCTTGCAAACTCACCTCCCAGCAGTTCTCAACCAGAGTCTTCAGCAATCCACACCATCAGTCCTCACCAACGCTGTGAAAGCAAATGTTGTTGCTATTGCCAAGGCATCTGAGCCTTCCAGACAACTTCTTCAGGAGCTATTACAGGGGGAACTCAAAGAAATATGCTTATTTGTTCATCAAGAATTTCTTAAGTTCCTCAAACCTGGATCAGGTACAGCTTCTGTCAGCGCTATGCCTGAGGGGGAGAATTCAGCAACCTCCACCTCTGAAGAATAAGCAGACACTGCTCCACCTAAGGGGGAGCAATCACATAAACAACCAACAACCTCAAAAGTGATCCCAACACCAAAACCCATCAGATCCTTCAACCCAACACAGGACAAGGGAAAAGGAATTGCCACCGAGGCACCTGAAACAACCCTGTACTCCCTCCAAGAAGAAGGTGGATCCACTGCCAAGCACTCTGACTTGACCAAATTTAAGAGCGCTGATGAACCACCACTAACCCTAGAGCAGGCAAAGGCTCAAATCTTGGAACAACAAAGGTTAGCAAACATTAGATCTGTTGAAATCAAAAGCAAAGAAGCTCTGAACAAACTACTCTCTCCAGGTGTAAAGGAAGCTCAGCTGAATAAGCTCAAAGAACTTGAAGTTAAAAGGAGAAACCTTCAAAAGGAATATGAGAGAATAGTGGACCAAAGAGAAGAGCCCGGTCAAATCACCAAGTACGCATGTTACACTGAAAAAGACAAAAGAGTAGTGATGACCTTATACAGAGAAAACCAACTGACCAACTACAAAGTCTTCAGTGACTTTAAACTCAGAGATCTGGGCCTCTCTGAATGGTTAGAAATGCTGTCTCTTGCCCAAAAGAAGACTGGGCCTGGTGCTGCCCAAATGATGAAAAACATTCAAGCTAAGCTGAATTGGGTAAGGGACATTGCAAAGAAGCTGAAGGTACCTCTGCCTCATCAACTATCACAACAACAATGATCTCAAGGACAACGAAAAAGGAAAACCTAAATGGGGCCTCTGGTAGAAAAGATGGTCACTGAGAATATTGTTGTAGATGGAATGCACAAAAACCTGGTACTGCCCAAAGAGATCACTAAACCAGTGGGTGGCCAAGTGTACTCAGAACTAGAGACAGGAATGGTCTTCATGAATGGTAATTGTGAGTATTGCTTTCAGCGGATGAATGAACTACATCTGGCGTCAACTATCCAACTCATTAGACTTAAACAGGGCATCCTAAGGAACTGCAAATTAGCTGATGATTTTGAGTTTGAAGTTGAGCTGATCATTAACTCTAAGAGTGACAAAGTTGAAGCTCATAGAATCTGTGATCAAGGCCTTGATCGTTGAAGAACCTTTTATTTTGTTTATGTTTACATCGCTGGGTGTTCTTGTAATAGACTAGTTTCTTTATGTTTAATAAAACTTTGAGGTGTGTTTGTTAAATTATGTGTAAGAAGAAGCTGTGTACTCACTTACAATAATTTTAGACTTAGTATAATTTATAAACAAATAGGGGGACATTGTTGGGCCAATGAAAGTTTTAACTATGGCCCAGTCTAGATTTGTTTAAATTAGACTAAGTGTTACTGATCGTTGAGAGGACCAGCGACAGAGACCAGACCAGTGGAAGGCAAAGCCTCAGCTGGCACACCAGGAAATTCAAGTCAAAGACAACGTCAGAGAAGTCGAAGACAATCTGAAGTCATACTCACCAGCGATTATGGATAGCTGGTGAAAGTCCCTTAATATGACAATTGTTGAAACTATAACTCGTATAACCACGAAAGCACAATGAAATACTTTTCAAACGCGTAATGCTTTATTAACTGTTATAAACAAAGTATTACAAAGTGCTATGAATACACTCGTTGAATGACAATAAGAAATGAACCCTAGAACAAGTAAACTAGATTCGAGACTCAAGTTTACAAGGGAACCAATGAGACACTGGTAGACAGCTGAGGGCTCAGCGGTTCCAAAGTGAGAAATAACTTACATAATTTATCCAAGCACAAGCGTTGGTTTAATTCTCCTTTCTCACTCCTATTTATAGTGGTACGAGGTTGCTTCCTTAGTGGGAGTAGTTGATACGTGTCATCTTCTGAATGGAAGAGTACAACGTATTAAATACATGTCTGATAGGTGTGTAAACACCCATCCTTTTACCACTTAACTACAATAATAACCAAGCCAAAATGTGTATTTTATGTCGTAAATGTCAGAATTATGCGTGGTTTGTGTCTTTGTTGTGATTTAGGATCAAAATCTAAAAAAGGGAGGAAAACACGGGCTATCACGGGCTTTTATCGAAGAAAAAGACAAAAGACGAAGTCGAAAGATCAAGGGTGCCAAAAGAACGGAAGTCCAAGGCCAATTCTGAAGATTTATCGAAGAAAAAGTCTAAAGACGGAAGTTTAATAAAAGCCGAAGAACTCAAGTCTAAATTAATGAAGAAATTACAAGACAAGTTTATTAATCCCGAGACAAAGTCGAAAAAGTCGAAGAAATTAGAAGACGAGAAATTGAGAAAGAAAGAAGAAGGAACCAACACATGCTTAGTTTTCCTAATCACTATAAATAGACTCTAAATGTGTCATTAGGAGTTGTTGGCTAGTTTGACAATCTAGTTCTTCCATTTTAATTACTTGCACCTTTACTTAATTGCACCTTTAATTACTTGTCTTGCACCTTAAATTTAAGCTTTTAATTCTTGTCTTTACTTTAATTGTTGAATCTTTATCTTAATCAAGTTTTTATTTTAATCTCTCATTCTACCTTTCTTGTTCTTGATTTAATTTTCATGTTTATGTGCTAATTGTTATGCTTGTTTGATTATTGGTTATGCTTTTATGTTTTTGATCTTGTTAGCTTATTGATTTATAGCTTATTGTGTTTTTCTTAAATTTAATCAAGTGCTTATTAGTTAATTTTTATAAAAAGTTGATTTTTAATATTTTTATTATTAAGTGTTTTTAAAAGTTTTTGAATTTTGGCTTAATTGCTTTTTCTTAAAAGTGTTTTGGTTAAACTTTTAGATTAGTGCTTATTTGTGTTTAGCTTAATTTTGGTTTTGAGCTTATTTGATTTTGATTGATATCCGGGTTATGTAAAACCCTCTTATTCCGGATAAGGGACTTGAGCAGTATTCAGGATAAGCTTACCAACAATTGATTCCGGATATAGACGAGATTTTTATTCCGGATAAGGCTTCAAAGCTTATTCCGGATAGTGGTGACAACAGTTATTCCGGATAAAGACTTAAGTTGATTCCGGATAAGCGTCCGGAATTTATTCCGGATAAGGCTTGTTTGGTATTCCGGATAACAAGCTCGTGGGTATTCAGGATAAGCCGTAGTACAAGTTATTCCGGATAACGCTCAGTACATTATTCCGGATAAGCAGTTATTCCGGATAAGAAGGATTTGTGGAATTATTCCGGATAAGCGGATTCAGATTATTCAGGATAAGGAACCGAAATTATTCAGGATAAGGAGTGAAGTCTACATTCCGGATAAGCTTAGGGTGACGGATTCCGGATAAGCTATTTTAGTTTATTCCGGATAAAGCTTCGAACCATATTCCGGATAAACAGATCAAGTTGATTCAGGATAATTATTTTAGTGGGTATTCCAGATAAGGTGACAATATTCCGGATAACTCGTTGAACATTATTCCGGATAAGCTGTCTTCGTTGGGTATTCCTGATAGTGACAGTATTTTGGATCCCGACTCAGGTTCTGTTTACTTATTTTTTAATTTTAAGCATTTATTTTCCTGCCATTTTTCTTAAGTGTTATTTTAATTGCTTTGTCTTAGATTAATTTTAAAGTTCACATTTTTACTACATTGTCAATTTAATTTTTGTCACGCTTTAATTTTCTGTCATTTAATTAATTTTCTTTTTAAGTTTAATTTTGCACCATTTAAGTTTTAATTAGTTTAGATTTAAATTACCGTCATTTACGTTAAAGTCTTGCACATTTATTTTTCAACAACGACAAATATTTTTCTTAACCAAAGTCAATTGAGTCGCACTTAAACCAGTAATCAATTCGATTAGACATACGACAAAGAACTTAGCTTTTTAACTGAGTAAAACCTATGTATTAAATGGCGCCGCTGCCGGCTCTTTTCGTAAAGATTAACGGTTTTCTGTGAGATACGCGTTGAATTTTGGGATCCGTTTACTCGTGAACGTTATTTTTCTTACTCAAAATTTTTCAAAAATCCATAAAAATTAAACATTGTTAAAAATCCATAAAAAAAAATTTAAAAATTTTCAAAAATCCAAAAAGATTTTATTTTTCTTTTTATAGTGTATATATATTGTCTATTGCTTTGGTATCTTTTTCTTTTGCTTTCCCAGGTGTATGCGTACTAGATCTTCAACTTATTCATAGCCCGAGACTCGTGAAGATTTAGCTATGGCAGGTGTGAACAACAACAATAACCCACCACACCTCAACAATAACAACAACAATGTTCCCCCACCCGATCTTCGGACAATGGAGGAGCTTTGTCAACCCACAATATTTGGACGAGGAGGACCGATTGCGCCGATGCAAATCACGGCTCCGGAGTTTTCGTTGAAGCATCACATGATCCAACAAGTGCAAACTAATCCATTTCGCGGATTGCCTGATGATGATGCCAACAAGCACCTCGACAAATTCATTACTATTACTCAAAGCATGAGTTGCCTGGTGTTACTATGGATGTCCTTCGCCTACAGCTCTTTCCACATACTTTATCACACCACGCCAAAGAATGGTTTGATCGTCTCCCGAAGAATTCCATTCATACTTGGGACGACATGACTCAACGATTTTTGTCGCGCTACTTTCCACCATCCATGGTCACGAGCCTTCGAAATCAAATCAGCGGTTTCATGCAAGAACCCGATGAGTATCTCTTTGATGCTTGGGAAAGATATAATGTTTTGATCGATCGATGTCCAAACCACAACATGCTCCTCGTTACGTTGATTGATACTTTCTACAATGGTTTAACTTTTCGTGATCGTGATACGATTAATGCAGCCACCGGTGGCACATTTATGAAAAGAAGAACCGAGGAGTGTAGAGAGCTTATTGAGAACATGACTACTCATCACAAAAATTGGGATTCCTCCGCATCTTCAAGGAACAACCCGAGAGTCAATGTTTCTTCTACTTCAGCAAACCCTGATATGACCGAATTCACCCGCATGATGGCCGAAATGAACAAAAATATCTTGCTCATCGCTACAAACCAACAACAACAAGTTAAAGCTGTAGCAATTTCCTGTGAGACATGCGGCGGTCCTCACTCATACACTGATTGTCCTTCTGGTCAAGGCAATCCGGAAAACGTGTATGCGGCTTATGGTAACTATTCACCGGAAATTTACCAAGCCCGACCTCAAGGGGATCGAAATTTGCTGAGTTACCGTTCTAACAATTATCTTTCACCCAGTTTTTCTCCTCAAAACCAAAACCCCAACAACTACAATAAAAGCAACCATTCCCACCTTGAGCTTCTACTCCTTATCACCCACCCGCTCAACAAGCCCCACCCATTAATCAAGATGTTGAAGCTTAAATGAGAGCCCAAGGAGAGCAAATCAAGAATCTACAAAGCCAAATTATCAATTTGAAAGGGGATATCACTAAGCAAGGGAATGACATTAGATCCGAGCTTCGAAATGATATACAAACCTCCTTCAGCACTCAAACGAATGATTTGAAGAATATGCTGGCTATTTTCTTACCAACCACTCAACCCTCTACTTCGGGCTCTCTACCTTCAAACACCGTCACCAACCCGAGAGCGAATGTGAGTGCTATTACTACCCGTAGTGGAGCAACTTTAGTTGGACCATCTATCCCACCCCCAGTTACACCATCTACACCTCCTCCACCACCATTTATCCCTACTACTCCCACACCTAGTATTAGTTCACCATTACCGTCTCCGCCTTGTCATGAAGAAGTACTCAAGAAGAACCCTTCACCAACCCCACCTTCCACCTATAAACCCAGCATTCCTTACGCTTCTCGACTCGACAAGGCTAGAATTTTGACTAAGAATGACGTTCAAGTCTGTAACTTTTTAAACAAGATTGCCGGCATGACCGTCACCTTTACCCTTGTTGAAGCTCTTGCCCAAATGCCACAATTTGTCAAGATGTTTAAGGAATTGCTTAATAAGAAGGAGAAGATGGCCGAGTTTGTTAATACTCGCTTGAATGAAAATTGCTCTGCAATCTTTCTTAAAGAACTTCCGGAAAAACTTGTAGATCCCGGTCGTTTTGTGCTACCATGTACTTTTAACCAAACCGACGAATTTACTGCCTTAGCCGATCTCAGGGCAAGTATAAATTTGATGCCTTTAAGTGTTTGGAAAAAGTTATCATTACCCGATCTTACACCAACGAAGATGACTCTTGAGCTTGCAAATCGCACTCTCGCTTACCCCGTTGATATTGCCGAAGATGTGTTCATTAAAGTTGGCACCTTCACTTTTCCGGTCGATTTTGTTGTTCTTGATTATGAAATGGATCCTCGTATTCCTTTAATACTTGGTCGGCCATTCTTGAGAACCGGAAAAGCTCTTGTCAATGTTGCCGAAGGTAAGTTAATCTTAAGGGTCGGGAATGATGCACAAGTGTTCGAAATGGGGAAGATCGCAAACAAATCCTATAAAAGAGAATCGGCGAATATGATTAATTTGCTTGATGATTTTGTCGTCTACAACAATCCTCTATTCGACTCTTGCTATGATAATCCACTGTTCCAAGATGATGTGGATGATTCTCTATCACATTCTGATCCTCCACCAATTTATGATTCTCCATCGATCTATGATGCTTATGATGATGATTCTAGCTCCGATGGGGATGATTATGATGATTTTACTTCTGAGTATCCAGACATGCCCACTTATGATGATTTTGATGAGGCCGATACTCTCTAGAGTGATTCTTCACATGATGAAGATCCTCCGCCAACAACACTTGATCCTACTTTGGATGATTACTCATTTGAGGAAGACTTTGCTACTTTTCTCAACACATACTTCCCAAATGAGAGTGATGCTCCTCCTTTGGACTTTGATGATTATGGTCTTTATCCTACTTTGGATATGAAGAAACCCGCTTCAAAGGAGAAAAAGCCGGCTGACACCGATATCCGCAGCACTTATGTCTTGACACCTCTTTATCCACCTTCTGAGGATGAGATTGCGAGATTTATGATCGGATCTTCTTCAAGATCTGCTGAGCCTGAGTGTTATTTTCCCCTAAAGGAAAAGGTGTTCGACCCCGGTATTGCACTTTTTAAGCCATCTCAGTATCCATCTGATGAAATAAAAGGAAAAATCTTTGGAACTTATGGAGATATGCTTGCACTTCACCCTTGCTACCACCGTGCTCCATCTTTGCTTAAGGGAACCTTGCCTACTCTTCTTTGGCTTGCCTTGTTCACCTTAAGCTTGTGCTATTTGATGGACGAAAACCATGTATTTGATCCCGGTGGATGTGTTTCAAGTTTCTTCCTATGCTAATCAAGGTCGAGTCAGGCTCACGACTCGTTTAACAAAAACAAGCGCTTCTCGGGAGGCAACCCGCAATATCTATCCTTTTTCTATTATTTTTATAATAAGTGTAGGAGGAGACCCTAGTATGTTGTTTGTTGTCTTCTTTCTAATCATGTACAGGGATTCGAGCTTTCAAAAATCCATTCTTGATGACTTTTGACGAACCGTGATCCCGTGTACCCGTCTTCCCGGTTCTATCCTAAACTCTTTTGCTTCTCTATTTTATATTCTTCCATATTAAAATAGGAATCACTTTAGTTGTCTCTTCCTTAGCAAGATTTAAACAAAGTGAACAATGTCCTAAGTGTAGGGGAGTGATAGGTGTGAAAACACCCATCCTTTTACCACTTATTTCTTGCTAAAACGAGACCAAAACGCGTATTTAATATCATTTGTTTGGAATTATGCGTGGTTTGTGTGTTTGTTGTGTTTTCAGAGCCAACCGGATAAATATTGAAGAAAACATGGGATTGCACGGGTTTTATCGAAGAAAAAGACGAAAAGACGAAGTCTATAGTCCAAGAGATGCAAAAGATTTGAAGTCAATGGGCCTATTTGTAGATTTATCGAAGAAAAGGACCAAAGATGGAAGATTTATATATGTCGAAGAACTCAAGTCTATTAAATGAAGAAATTAAAAGACGAGTTGAATTTATTCGTCGACAAATCCCGAATCAAAGTCGAAAACGTCAACTTTACTGAAAAGATGATAAGACAAAAAGAAAGGGAGAAAGCCCACTCACCAACCAACCACATGTCCTATAAATAGGCCTCCTCCTCAAAATTTGAGGAGTTAGTTTTTCATTTTCCTGTTTTTCTTTCTTTTGGTTCGTAGCTAAACCAACACCACTAGGGTGTTTGGTGATTTTCATTTTTCCTTTTTGAATCCAAGAATCTTGTAAGTTTTAATCTTTCATTTTGTTTGTTAAAACCTTAATCTTTCATTTAATCTTGTTCTTCCTTCTCTTGTTGATTCTTAAGTTTTAAGTTTTTTTTATTTTGTTGAGTTTGATCTTTAAAAACAAGTGGGTTTTGTGTTTTTGTTGATTTGGTTTAAAGTTTATCATTAGTAGATGATTGGTGGATAGTTTGGTTTAATGTTTGGTTAAAACTTGGTTGAATTTGGTTAAAATTCGTGTTTTGTTTTTCCCCTGTTCATCGTCTTCATCAGTTGCCCAGATTCCGAATGAAGTGTTTTTGTTAATTATTCCGAACGAAGCCTTATATTCCGAACCAAGGATTTCATTTAGTATTCCGAACGAAGTGTTTTTCAATTTTATTCCGGATGAAGCATTATTCCGGATGAACAAGTATTCCGGATGAGCTAATATTCCGAATAAACATATTATTCCGGATCAAGGGTATATTCCGGATAAAGAAATTATTCCGGATCAATTAAGTTATTCCGAGTCAACAAATATTCCGAACGAAGGTATTCCGGATGAAGGAAGTTTATTCTGAACGAGTGTTTTCATTTTTTTTATTCCGAATGAGTCACTTTTTCCGAATCAAGGATTAATATTCCGAGTCAGCAAAGTATTCCGGATCAACTAGTATTCCGAGTGAACACATATTCCGAACCAGCAGTTTTATTCCGGATCAAGGGATTCGTCAAGTTTTCCGAATGAAGGATTTATATTCCGAGTGAAGCCTTTTCCGAATAAAGCAAATATTCCGAATAAGCTATTATTCCGAATGAGCCTACTTTCAGAACGAAGCCACGTATTCCGCATGAGCTGTTATTCCGAACGAAGGAAACATTTTCCAAGTGAGCAATATTATTCCGCATGAGCAAAATTTTCCGAATGAATGATTTTCAATTTTTCTTATTTTCTGAGTTAAGTTTTTAAATTCCTTTTCCATTTATTGCTTACGTTTAATTCCAGCTTTACTGTTTTTAAATTGTTTTTAAATTGTTTTTAGATTGTTTAGTTATCTTAATTACTTCGCGCATTTACCTTTTTAGTAGAATAGAAAACCAAACCCTTTTTACTTTCCACCAAGAACAATTGAGTCGCACTTTTAATCGGTAATCAATTCGAGAAGATCGGTTTAACGAACTTTCATACGAGCTTAAAAACCTTGTATTAAATGGCGCCGCTGCCGGCACTTTTCGTTAAGATTAACGGTTTTTAGTGAGAGACGCGTTGAATTTTGGGATCCGTTCATCTTTGAACGTTATTTTCCTTGCTTTAAAATTTTCAAAAATCCTAAAAAATATAAAATTTTTAAAAATACAAAAAAAAAAATTAAAAAACATAAAAAACAAAAAATATTTCTGCTCTGTTATTTCTTTTGTAGGTGTATGCGCACTCGATCAACGTCTTATCCCGAGCCCGAGACTCTTGATAACTTAGACATGGCCGGTGTACACAACAATAATAATAATCCACCTCAACCCAACATGAATAATAACAACAATGAACCTCTACCGGACAATCGTCCAATGATCGAACTTTTGCAAGCACATGTAGAGGGCAACAACGATGCTATTGTCATACCCGCGATTGGAGCCAACAATTTTGAGCTCAAATCCGGTTTCATTCAAATGGTCTCTGCTCAACCATTCTTGGGGTGTTCAATTGATGACCCTCATGACCATATTAAGAGGTTTCTTCAACTCACTAATACGGTTAAGTATAATGGGGTTTCACAAGAGGTAATTCGCTTGCAACTTTTTCCTTTCTTCTTAGAGGGACAAGCCCGACATTGGCTTGATAAGGAACCGCCACAAAGTATTCTTACGTGGACGGATTTAGAGACCAAATTCATCAACTACTTTTTCCCACCCTCACGTACTACCGTTTTGCGGAATGAAATCATTACTTTTGAACAAAAGTACGGTGAGACATTTAGTGAATCTTGGGACCGTTTTAAGGAACTTTTACGAAAGTGTCAACAACATGGTTTAACAAAAGTACACCAAATTAATACTTTTTACAGTGGTTTAAGCATGAATGACCAAGATTCACTAAATAGTGCCTCGGGGGGTAATCTTTTGGTTAAATCTTCTAATACCGCTTGGGATATTATTGAGAACAAGTCTAGAGTGTAAACCAAGAGTGTTCGGACCAATGTGGCTAGTGCTAGCACTAATGAGAGCGACAAGAGAATTGATAAGCTTACTTCGCTTGTTGAATCACTTGCTCTCCAAGCCACCAATAATACCAAAGCTATCACTGCCCAAGCTAGTGCTTTGACTCAATCATGTGATATATGCGGGGGATCTCACTCATACACCGATTGTCCTTCGACTCACGACAATCCGGAAAATGTGTATGCCGCCAACGGTACCTATTCTACAGGAGGCTATCAAGCACGTCCTCAAGGTGACCGCAACTTGCTCAGCTATCGCTCAAACAACTTTCTTTCACCACCCGGTTTTCCCCCACAAAACCCAAACAACCTCAATCGCAATAATCAAAACCAACCTCGTGCTCCAAATCCATATCAAAACCAAAGAAACCCATATCCACCTCAAAGAAACAACCAAGTTTACCAACAACCTGCTTATCAACCACCTGCCTACCATGCTCCTCCCAACCAACCCACTGCATTACACCAAGAGGTGGAAACCTACATGAGGACTAATGATGCGATAGTGCAAAATCTTCAGCGAGAAATGGCCAACATGAAAGCAGATATGGTGAATCAAGGGAATGATCTTCGAGCTGATATGCGAAACACTTTGGCAAGTCAAACGAATGGCTTAAGGAACATGATGGCTAGTTTCTTCCCAAGTAATCAAGCCTCTAGATCGGGTTCTCTTCCGAGTAACACCGTTGCTAATCCAAGAGGGGAGATGAAAGCAATCACCACTCAAAGTGGAAAAGGTTTAAAGGAACCCGAGCTTCCTACACCTACACCGGTGATTGTGACAAAGGAAAACGAGTCTCCTTCTCCAAATCCTCCATCTTCTATTCCTCCAATTTCTACTTCTCCAATTCCACCACCTTCTACTTCTACCCCTCCTCCACCCAAGGATGTGAGTGAGAATTCCATACCAAAGCCTTCATCTCAACCCAATATACCTTATCCTTCAAGGTTGAGGAAAGAGAAATTGAAGAACAAGGATGATATTCAGGTTTCTAACTTTCTCAAAATGTTTAAACAACTGAATTTCAATATCTCCTTTGCTGAGGCTCTCGCTCACATGCCGAAATATGCTAAAATGTTTAAAGATCTTCTCAGTGATAAGGAGAAACTTCTCGATATTGCTCAGACCCAACTTAATGAGAATTGCTCCGTAGTGCTCTTAAGGAAATTACCAACCAAACTTGGTGATCCGGGTCGTTTCTTGATTCCTTGCAACTTCCCTGGGGTAGAGAATTGTATGGCCCTAGCCGATCTAGGTGCTAGTATAAACTTAATGCCTTTAAGAGTTTGGAAACAATTGTCTCTACCCGAGCTAGTCCCCACACGAATGACTTTGGAATTAGCTAACCGTACGGTTGCTTATCCAGTGGGGATAGCCGAAGACGTCTTCGTTGGTGTCGACAAATTCACCTTTCTGGCGGATTTTGTTGTCGTTGACTACGAGATGGACCCCCGTGTTCCATTAATCGTTGGACGTCCATTCTCGAGGACCGGTTGCACTCTCATTGATGTAGCCGCTGGCGAATTAATCATGAGAGTTGGTGACGATAAAATCGTCTTCAACATGAGTAAACTTTCTAAGCAGCCTTCTGAAAACGAGAGTGTCAATTTCATTGATGTTCTTGATGAGGCTTGTGAAGAACATTTCAAAGACGCTTGTAAAAGTGGTTCTTCTTCTCTACCCACTGTTGAGACCATTGCCTCTATTGCTCCATCACAAACTCCATTTGGAGAAAGTGATTTTATCTTGAAAGAATTTGAAGCAACTTTGGGAGACGTGGACTTGCAATATGACGATTCTCCCTCCAACTGGGATGAAGACATTCGGACCATTGAGAAACTTCTCAATGAGGACCATATTTCTCCACCATCTCTAATAAGTGTGAAAACCCTTATCCTTTTACCACTTATTTCCAATAATAACAAGACCAAAACGTGTATTTTATGTCGTAAAAGTCGGAATTATGCGTGGTTTGTGTTTTTATTGTGTTTTAGGACCAAAAGATGAAAAAAGGAAGAAAACACGGGATTTCACGGGCTTTTGTCGAAGAAAACAAGAAAAGACGAAGTCAAGAGATCAAGAGTGCTTGAAGAACGGATGTCCAAGACCTACTCTGAAGATTTATCGAAGAAAAAGTCAATAAGATGGAAGTTTAATGAAGTCGAAGAACTCAAGTCTTAATTAAAGAAGAAAATTATTAAGACAAGTTCAAATCCCGAGACGACGTCGAGAAAAGACAAAGAATTAAATCGAGTCAAAAAGAAAAGAAAGAAGAAAGCACACTACACATGCACCTTCCACTTAGCCTATAAATACCCTCCTAATCACATTAGGAGGTTGGTTAGCTAGTTTCATTTTTTAAGTTTTCTTTCTTGTTTTTAGAGAGAGAAAGTTCCCAACTTTCTCTCACTAAGTTTTTCATCTTTTCTTTTAATCATTCAAGTTTAAGCTTTGTGTATTTGGATTTCATTTAATTACAAGTTCAAGTTAATCTTTTTGTTCTTTAATCTCTTTTCTACATTTCTTGGTTTCACTTTAATTTTTGATACGAAACTTCATTTTCCATACGGGTTGATGTTTAAGTGATTGCAAGGTTAATCTTTTTATTTCCTACATAAGCTCTCTACGGTTTAGGCTATAAGCTCCTTATGCTTATGAGTTTATTTCATGCTTTAGCTTATAACTTTTCGGATTATTAAAAGGGTTTAGTGTTTATAAAGTTTCTTTTATTAAGTTTATGATTTTCGTCTTTTAAAAGGTTGTCAAATTTAAGCTTATTAAGTTGTTTAAGATTTGGTTAAGTTAGCTTATTGAACTGCTTATTGAAACCTTGGCTTAATCTTCATTTCCGGATTGTTGTGTTCATCGCAATACTGGGTTCTACACAGTCCGACGACTGTTTGTTTGTATCGCAATAACCAAGAGTGGTTCTACTTTGCGATCGAAAGTACTTCCCCCTTATTTCGATCTGGATTGCGATCGCTCATTGCGATCGCATATTCCGACGGGTGATAAGGTTACTTTGAATCGGAACTCTGCCAAAATTTTGTCAGCTACATTCCGATAGGTTGATCATATTCCGATAGATGCACATTGCGACAGAAGTGTTTACTTGCATTCCGATCTGAACTTTGCGACAGAACCATATTCCGACAGAATTGACTTTGACATTCCGATGGGTATTCAGATTATCATTCCGACAGTTTTACCTTTGATTATTCCGATGGCTTTCATTTTGATACATTCCGATAGAACATGTTTTTAAGTTTTATGTTTTAAGTGTTTATCTAAATAACTTTTAGTTTAATTTTTAAAAGCTTTAATTTACTCAACGACATTTTCATACTTGCTTTTAGTTTAAACTAGATAATCAAACAAACCATTTATTATTCCACCAAGAACAATTGAGTCGCACTTTCCACCAATAATCAATTCGAAGAGATCGGACGATAAGATTTTTTACTTAGCTTAAAGCTTTGTATTAAATGGCACCGCTGTCGGGTCTTTTCGTTAAGATTAAAGGTTTTAAGTGAGAGACGCGTTGGATTTTGGGATCCGTTCATCTTTGAACGTTATTTTCCTTGCTTTAAAATTTTCAAAAATCCTAAAAAATATAAAATTTTCAAAAATAATAAAAAATTAAAAAACAAAAAAACCAAAAATATTTCTTGCTTTGTTAGTTCTTTTGCAGGTGTATGCGCACTCGATCAACGTCTTATCCCGAGCCCGAGACTCTCGATAACTTAGACATGGCCGGTGTACACAACAATAATAATAATCCACCTCAAAACAACATGAATAATGACAACAATGAACCTCTACTGGACAATCGTCCAATGATCGAACTTTTGCAAGCACATGTAGAGGGCAACCACGATGCTATTGTCATACCCGCGATTGGAGCCAACAACTTTGAGCTCAAATCCGGCTACATTCAAATGGTCTCTGCTCAACCATTCTTGGGGCGTTCAATTGATGATCCTCATGACCATGTTAAGAGGTTTCTGCAATTCACTAATACGGTTAAGTATAATGGGGTTTCACAAGAGGTAATTCGCTTGCAACTTTTTCCTTTCTCCTTAGAGGGACAAGCCCGGCATTGGCTTGATAAGGAACCGCCACAAAGTTTTCTTACGTGCACGGACTTAGAGACCAAATTCATAAACTACTTTTTCCCACCCTCTCGTACTACCGCTTTGCGGAATGAAATCATTACTTTTGAACAAAAGTACGATGAGACTTTTAGTGAATCTTGGGACCGTTTTAAAGAACTTTTAAGAAAGTGCCCACAACATGGTTTTACCAAAGTGCACCAAATTAATACTTTTTACAATGGTTTAAGCATGAATGACCAAGATTTACTAAATAGTGCCTCGGGGGTAATCTTTTGGTTATGTATTCTAATGCCGCTTGGGATATTATTGAGAACAAGTCTAGAGTGCAAACCAAGAGTGTTCGGACCAATGTGGCTAGTGCTAGCACTAATGAGAGCGACAAGAGACTTGATAAGCTTACTTCACTTGTTGAATCACTTGCTCTCCAAGCCGCCAACAATACCAAAGCTATCACTGCCCAAGCTAGTGATTTGACTCAATCATGTGATATATGCGGGCGATCTCACTCATACACCGATTTTCCTTCACCTCACGACAATCCGGAAAATGTGTATGCCACCAACGGTACCTATTCTACGGGAGGCTATCAAGCACGTCCTCAAGGTAACCGCAACTTGCTCAGCTATCGCTCAAACAACTTTCTTTCACCACCGGTTTTCCCCCGCAAAACCCAAACAACCTCAATCGCAACAATCAAAACCAACCACGTGCTCCAAATCAATATCAAAACCAAAGAAACCCATATCCACCTCAAAGAAACAACCAAGTTTACCAACAACCTGCTTATCAACCACCTGCCTACCAGGCTCCTCCTCTCAACCAACCCACTGTTTTTATTAACGAGGTTGAAACTTACATGAGGACTAATGATGCGATAGTGCAGAATCTTCAAAGGGAAATGGCCAACATGAAAGCAAACATGGTCAAACAAGGGAATGATCTTCGAGCTGATATGCGAAACACTTTGGCAAGTCAAACGAATGACTTGAGGAACATGATGGCTAGTTTCTTCCCAAGTAATCAAGCCTCTGGTTCGGGTTCTCTTCCGAGTAACACCATTGCTAATCCAAGAGGGGGGATGAAAGCAATCACCACTCGCAGTGGAAAAGGTTTAAAGGAACCCGAGCTTCCTACACCTACACCGGTGATTGTGACAAAGGAAAACGAGTCTCCTTCTCCAATTCCTCCATCTTCTATTCCTCCAACTTCTACTTCTCCAATTCCACCACCTACGGATGTGAGTGCGAATTCTATCCCAAAGCCTTCATCTCAACCCAATATACCTTATCCTTCGAGGTTGCGGAAAGAGAAATTGAAGAACAAGGATGATATTCAAGTTTCGAACTTTCTTAAAATGTTCAAACAACTGAATTTCAATATCTCCTTTGCTGAGGCTCTCGCTCACATGCCCAAATATGCTAAAATGTTTAAAGATCTTCTCAGTGATAAGGAGAAACTTCTCGATATTGCTCAGACCCAACTTAATGAGAATTGCTCCGCAGTGCTCTTAAGGAAATTACCAACCAAACTTGGTGATCCGAGTCGTTTCTTGATTCCTTGCAACTTCCCGGGAATATAGAATTGCATGGCCCTAGCCGATCTAGGTGATAGTATTAACTTAATGCCATTGAGTGTTTGGAAGCAATTATCTCTCCCCGAGCTAGTCCCCACACGAATGACTTTGGAATTATCCAACCGTACAGTTGCTTATCCAGTGGGGATAGCCGAAGACGTCTTCGTTGGTGTCGACAAATTCACCTTCCCGGCGGATTTTGTTGTCGTTGACTACGAGATGGACCCCCGTGTTCCATTAATCGTTGGACGTCCATTCTTGAGGACCGGTCGCACTCTCATCGATGTAGCCGCGGGTGAAATTATCATGAGAGTTGGTGACGATAAAATCGTCTTCAACATGGGTAAACTTTCTAAGCAGCCTTTGGAAAACGAGAGTGTTAATTTCATAGATGTTCTTGATGAGGCTTGTGAAGAACATTTCAAAGACGCTTGTAAAAGTGGTTCTTCTTCTCTACCCATTGTTGAGACTGTTGCCTCTATTGCTCCATCACTAACTCCATTTGGAGAAAGTGATTTCATCTTGAAAGAATTTGAAGCAACTTTGGGAGATGTGGACTTTCAATATGACGATTCTCCCTCCAATCGGGACGCAGACATTCGTACCATTGAGAAACTTCTCAATGAGGACCATATTTCTCCACAATCTCCTAAGGATATTTCTACCAATGATCCGAAGTTGACTACGCCGTCCATCGAAAATCCTCCGGATTTAGAGCTTAAGGATCTTCCGTCTCATCTCGAGTACGTTTTCCTTGAAGACAACAAGAAGTTACCGGTCATCATCGCAAATGACCTAAAAGAAGAAGAAAAATCCCGACTTATCGTCGTGCTGCAGAATCATAAGAAAGAGATTGTTTGGAAAATCTCCGATATCCGTGGAATTGATCCTCACTTTTGCACACATAAAATTCTCACGGAGGACGACTTTAAACCCACTATTCAAAGCCAAAGAAGGGTGAATCCTAAGATCCATGACGTAATCAAAACAGAGGTTATCAAACTTCTTGATGCGGGAATGATCTATCCTATCTCGAATTCACCATGGGTTAGTCCCGTCCATTGTGTGCCTAAGAAAGGCGGAATCACCGTTGTGCCCAATGAAAACAACGAGTTGATTCCTACTCGTCTCGTTACAGGGTGGAGAGTTTGTATAGAATATCACAAACTCAATGATGCTACGAGAAAGGATCATTTTCCCCTTCCTTTCATGGACCAAATGCTTGAACGTCTAGCGGGTAATGACTATTACTACTTTTTAGACGGTTTCTCCGGGTATTTTCAAATTCCCATCGATCCCAAAGACCAAGAGAAAACCACATTCACATGTCCTTATGGAACATTTGCCTACAAAAGAATGCCTTTCGGCTTATGCAATGCTCCTGGGACATTTCAAAGGTGTATGATGGCTATCTTCCATGACATGGTTGAAGAAACTATGGAAGTCTTCATGGATGATTTCTCGGTTTATGGTGATTCTTTCTCTTCTTGCCTTGCCAATTTGGAACGCATGCTTAAGCGGTGTGAAGACACTCGCCTTGTTCTAAATTGGGAAAAATGTCATTTCATGGTAAAAGAAGGCATCGTGCTAGGACACAAAATCTCCAAAGCCGGTCTTGAAGTGGACCGTGGTAAAGTCGATGTTATTGCTAAATTACCTCCACCTTCAACCGTGAAGGGTGTGAGAAGTTTCCTCGGTCATGCGGGCTTCTATCGTCGATTCATCCAAGATTTTTCTAAAATCGCTCGCCCGATGACCCACCTCTTGGAAAAAGATACTCCTTTCATCTTTTCCAAAGAGTGTCTTGAATCCTTCAATCTTCTTAAGGATAAGCTAACTAAGGCACCGGTCTTGGTTACCCCTAATTGGGAGCTACCTTTTGAGTTGATGTGTGATGCTAGCGACTTTGCTATTGGAGCGGTTTTGGGCCAAAGAGTGAACAAACACTTCCAACCAATCCATTACGCTAGCAAGACAATGACGGGGGCTCAATTGCATTATACCACTACCGAAAAAGAGCTTTTAGCTTTAGTGTATGCTTTTGAAAAGTTCTGCCCCTATCTTGTCCTTTCTACCACCATCGTGTATACCGATCATTCCGCGTTGAAGTACTTGATGACTAAGCAAGATTCTAAGCCAAGACTTATTCGTTGGGTTTTGCTCCTTCAAGAATTCAACATTGAAATTCGTGACAAGAAGGGAGCCGAAAACCTAGCCGCGGATCATCTAAGTAGACTTGAGGATTCTTATCAAGGGGATCATCCAAATCAAGAGATCAATGACTCTTTTCCCCTTGAGGCCTTAATGTCTATCAATCCTAATCTCGATGACACCCCGTGGTTTGCGGACATTGCAAACTACTTAGCGGGTGGAATTCTCAAGGAAGGGTTAACGTCCCAGCAAAAGAAAAAGTTCTTTAAAGACATTGAACATTATTTCTGGGACGACCCTTACCTCTTCAAACAATGTGCGGATCTTATCATTCGTCGATGTGTTGATGGGCCGGCAGCGGTACAAATCCTTGACGCTTGCCATAAAGGACCCACCGGTGGTCACTTTGGTCCTAATTACACCGCGAAGAAAGTATTAGACTCTGGATTTTATTGGCCCACCATTTACCGTGACGCTCACGAAACGGTTAAGCATTGTGATGCTTGCCAACGCCAAGGCAAGATCACACATAAAGATGAGATGCCTCAAAATTTCATACAAGAATGCGAAATCTTTGACGTATGGGGCATCGACTTTGTGGGGCCATTTCCATCATCCAAAGGGAACAAGTACATCCTCGTAGCCGTTGACTACGTTTCTAAATGGGTTGAAGCTAAGGCTCTCCCAACGAACGATGCGAGGGTGGTTGTGAACTTTTTGAAGCAGCTGTTTGCTCGATTCGGTGTTCCTCGTGCTATAATCAGTGACCGACGGACTCATTTTTGCAATGATCAATTTGCAAGAGTTATGGCTAAGTATGGTGTCAATCACCGTCTTTCCACCGCCTATCATCCCCAAACCAATGGGCAAGCCGAGATTTCCAACCGTTGATTGAAGCGAATTCTGGAACTTACTGTGGGAGAGCATCGTGCCGCGTGGGCCGATAAGTTAGATGATGCTCTGTGGGCTTTCCGTACCGCTTATAAGACGCCGATTGGTTGTACACCTTATCGTCTTGTGTACGGGAAAGCATGCCACCTCCCCATCGAGCTGGAACACAAGGCATACTGGTCCTTGAAGTGGGCTAACTTCGACATCAACAAAGCCGGTGATCTTCGCAAGATTCAACTCAACGAGCTTAATGAACTGAGGAATGAAGCTTACGAGAACTCACTGATCTACAAGGAGAAGACCAAGATCATCCATGACGCAAGGAGTAAGAACCGAGAGTTCCACGTTGGTGATCAAGTTTTACTCTTTAACTCTCGGTTAAAGATCTTCTCGGGCAAGTTGAAGAGCCGCTGGTCTGGTCCATTCACCGTCACCAAAGTCTTTCCCTATGGGACCATTGAGCTTTCTCAGCCAAATGGGCCCAATTTCAAGGTGAATGGCCAGCGTTTGAAGCTGTACTTTGGTGAGGACATCTCTCATGAGATGATTCCATCCCTCACCATGTTTCCCATGAACTAAATTTGGGTCGAGTCAGGCTCGTGACTCGGTTATAAAAAACAAGCGCTTCTCGGGAGGCAACCCGTGATCTATCCTTTACTGCTTTCATAACAATTGTAGGGGGAGCCCCGTATGTGTTGGTTGTCTTGTTTCTTATTTTGTGCAGGGATTCAAGCTTCAAGGAGCACCTCAATGACTTTTGACGACCCGTGACTCCGTGTACCCCTCTTCCTGGTTCTATCCTAAACTGTCGTGATTCAATTTTTCATATCTGATATGTTCACATTGAAATCACTGTAGTTGTCCTTCCCTTAGCAAGATTTAAACAAAGTGCACAATGTCATAAGTGTAGGGGCGTTTACTCCCACATGCTTAAACATTGAGGACAATGTTTATATCAAGTGTATGGGGGACTTCTATCAAAATAAGTGGTCTTTTCCATGAATTTGTCCTCATTTTAACCGGAAAATTTGATTTTTCGACATTTTTCAAAATTTTTAATCTATTTTGGCCCAGTTGTATAGTTGTATTTTCCTTTATTATGGTCATTTTCTTTCCTTGCTAAAATAAAGTTTAAAAAAAGTGGTTTTAAATTTTTCAAAGTCGTGAATATTTTGACTCAACCCGAGTTTACTTATCTAAGTTTACTCTAGCTAGTATCCTTAACGTGTTTAAGTCAAGTTTTGCTAGGCTTTTATATAGGGAGCTTTAAAACGCGAAAGTCTTAACTCTCACGGGTTAAGAACAAGAACTTTTCGCAAGTTCCTATAAATGATCCTAGAGAGTCGTTTATCAAGGGAACTTTAAAATGCGAATTCTAAACTTGAAAAAGTCTAAGAGTTTGCAAGATCCTATAGATGACTCGAAAACCCAAAACTTTGATTTAATAGGCTAAGCATCCACGAGTCTCATTCCTTGAGATTTTAAACTGTGGAGAACGAGAGATGATAGAGTCAATTATAAGTTTGGTATTCTTTTGTGAATTTATGTGAGTTAATTATGAGCCTATTCTCTCATCGCTTGTTAATAAATTTATCTACAATAAATAAGGTTGTACGATTTGAAAAGTTACTTAGCTTCTAGCCCAAGATCGTTTAAAAGTTGCTCGGTATTAATTAGAGTTCATAGCCAAGGCATTACTTATTGAAGCGGGATGCGAAGATTGGCGAGTCCGAAAAGGCCCTAACAAGGCATGAGGGATACAGTTTGTTGCTAAAGATCCAAAAGTGATGTGAAGAATCATTTGTTGAAAATCAATATGAAGGATCAAGACACACGACGAAAAGCAAATACTCCCCAAAAGATCATGGATAAGTCTATCCAAAAAGGCCCTAACAAGGTATGAGGATAAATAGATCCAAGTCCTAAAAGGATGCGGATCGTTGTATATCAAAGTCCAAAATAAAGATTGGAGAAAAATGAAGAAGTCGTGGTCCAAATATGAAGAATCTCTCAAAAAGTTCAAGTGGAGAAATTCCTGTTATGAAGAGAAGACCATAATTTCAAGAACGTCTCTCAAGATTTGAAGTATGAAGTCGCTGCCATATATCGGTCCGAGAAAGGTCTCAAATTATGAAGCGAGTTATTCCAAGATATGAACTTTAAGAGGTCCCGAGAAGCAGTTTTAAAAGATTTTGTCCTTTAGCTAACTACTGATTAAATCGTTCACTTTATTTTCGGCCTAAATAACTATCAAAATAAGTCAAACAATGCATCCACGTGATCATTCAAGACAAAAATAAAATATAAGAGATACACATAGGAATAAGGGAGTCTAAGTAAATAATTGGCCCACATGAATTCGTGTTAGTTTGCTAACTTATAATAGCAATGATCTCGTTTCTAAGCTTGGTATGGGGAACGTGAAACTTGAGGGTGATAAACGTTCATGGCAACCTAAAACCAATGTAAGTCTTTGATTTCTTTACTTGTTTTATATTTTCTTATTTTCCTTAAATGTTTAGTATTTAGTAAAGGCCAAGGTAGGTTATTTATGATGGAAAATGTAAACCATGCTTTAAAATTAATGCATTGCATGAGGACATTGCAATGGTCAAGTGTAGGGGATTTAATAAGTGTGAAAACACTTATCCTTTTACCACTTATTTCCAATAATAACAAGACCAAAACGTGTATTTTATGTCGTAAAAGTCGGAATTATGCGTGGTTTGTGTTTTTATTGTGTTTTAGGACCAAAAGATGAAAAAAGGAAGAAAACACGGGATTTCACGGGCTTTTGTCGAAGAAAACAAGAAAAGACGAAGTCAAGAGATCAAGAGTGCTTGAAGAACGGATGTCCAAGACCTACTCTGAAGATTTATCGAAGAAAAAGTCTAAAAGACGGAAGTTTAATGAAGTCGAAGAACTCAAGGTTTAATTAAAGAAGAAAATTATTAAGACAAGTTCAAATCCCGAGACGACGTCGAGAAAAGACAAAGAATTAAATCGAGTAAAAAAGAAAAGAAAGAAGAAAGCACACTACACATGCACCTTCCACTTAGCCTATAAATACCCTCCTAATCACATTAGGAGGGTGGTTAGCTAGTTTCATTTTTTAAGTTTTCTTTCTTGTTTTTAGACAGAGAAAGTCCCCAACTTTCTCTCACTAAGTTTTTCATCTTTTCTTTTAATCTTTCAAGTTTAAGCTTTGTGTATTTGGATTTCATTTAATTACAAGTTCAAGTTAATCTTTTTGTTCTTTATTCTCTTTTCTACATTTCTTGGTTTCACTTTAATTTTTGATCCGAAACTTCATTTTCCATACGGATTGATGTTTAAGTGATTACAAGGTTAATCTTTTTATTTCCTACATAAGCTCTCTACGGTTTAGGCTATAAGCTCCTTATGCTTATGAGTTTATTTCATGCTTTAGCTTATAACTTTTCGGATTATTAAAAGGGTTTAGTGTTTATAAAGTTTCTTTTATTAAGTTTATGATTTTCGTCTTTTAAAAAGTTGTCAAATTTAATCTTATTAAGTTATTTAAGATTTGGTTAAGTTAGCTTATTGAACTGCTTATTGAAACCTTGGCTTAATCTTCATTTCCGGATTGTTGTGTTCATCGCAATACTAGGTTCTACACATTCCGACGACTGTTTGTTTGTATCGCAATAACCAAGAGTGGTTCTACTTTGCGATCGAAAGTACTTCCCCCTTATTCCGATCTGGATTGCAATCGCATATTCCGACGGGTGATAAGGTTACTTTGAATCGGAACTCTGCCAAAATTTTGTCAGCTACATTCCGATAGGTTGATCATATTCCGATAGATGCACATTGCGACAGAAGTGTTTACTTGCATTCCGATCTGAACTTGGCGACAGAACCATATTCTGACAGAATTGACTTTGACATTCCGATGGGTATTCAGATTATCATTCTGACAGTTTTACCTTTGATTATTCCGATGGCTTTCATTTTGATACATTCTGATAGAACATGTTTTTAAGTTTTATGTTTTAAGTGTTTATCTAAATAACTTTTAGTTTAATTTTTAAAAGCTTTAATTTACTCAACGACATTTTCATACTTGCTTTTAGTTTAAACTAGATAATCAAACAAACCATTTATTATTCCACCAAGAACAATTGAGTCGCACTTTCCACCAATAATCAATTCAAAGAGATCGGACGATAAGATTTTATACTTAGCTTAAAGCTTTGTATTAATCTCCTAAGGATATCTATATCGAAGAACCGAATTTGACTACGCCTTCCATCGAAAATCCTTCGGATTTAGAACTTAAGGACCTACCGTCTCATCTCGAGTACGTTTTCCTTGAATACAACAAGAAGTCACCCGTTATTATCGCAAAGGACTTGAAAGAGGAAGAAAAATCTCGACTCATTGCCGTGCTGAAGAATCACATGAAAGCGATTGCTTGGAAAATCTCCGATATTCGTGGAATTGATCCTCACTTTTGCACACATAAAATTCTCATGGAGGACGACTTTAAACCCACTATTCAAAGCCAAAGAAGGGTGAATCCTAAGATCCATGATGTAATCAAAAAAGAGGTTATCAAATTCTTGATGCGGGAATGATCTATCCTATCTCGGATTCACCATCGGTTAGTCCCGTCTATTGTGTGCCTAAGAAAGGTGGAATCACCGTTGTGCCCAATGAAAACAACGAGTTGATTCATACTCGTCTCGTTACAGAGTGGAGAGTTTGTATAGACTATCGCAAACTCAATGATGCTACGAGAAAGGATCATTTTCCCATTCCTTTCATGGACCAAATGCTTGAACGTATAGCGGGTAATGACTATTACTTCTTTTTAGACGGTTTCTCCGAGTATTTTCAAATTCCCATCGATCCCAAAGACCAAGAGAAAACCACATTCACTTGTCCTTATGGAACATTTGCCTACAAAAGAATGCCTTTCGGCTTATGCAATGCTCCTGGGGCTTTGCAAAGGAGTATGATGGCTATCTTCTATGACATGGTTGAAGAAACTATGGAAGTCTTCATAGATGATTTCTCGGTTTATGGTGATTCTTTCTCTTCTTGCCTTGCCAATTTGGAACGCATGCTTAAGCGGTGTGAAGACACTCGCCTTGTTCTAAATTGGAAAAAATGCCATTTCATGGTAAAAGAAGGCATTGTGCTTGGACATAAAATCTCAAAAGCCGGTCTTGAAGTAGACCGTGCTAAAGGGATGTCATAGCCAAATTACCTCCACCTTCAACCGTGAAGGGTGTGAGAAGTTTCCTTGGTCATGCGGGCTTCTATCGTCGATTCATTCAAGATTTTTCTAATATCGCTCGCCCGATGACCCACCTCTTGGAAAAAGATACTCCTTTCATCTTTTCCAAAGAGTGTCTTGAATCCTTCAATCTTCTTAAGGATAAGCTAACTAAGGCACCGGTCTTGGTTACCCCTAATTGGGAGCTACCTTTTGAGTTGATGTGTGATGCTAGCGACTTTGCTATTGGAGCGGTTTTGGGCCAAAGAGTGAACAAACACTTCCAACCAATCCACTATGCTAGCAAGACAATGACGGGGGCTCAATTGCATTATACCACTACCGAAAAAGAGCTTTTAGCTGTAGTGTATGCTTTTGAAAAATTCCGCCCCTATCTTGTCCTTTCTACCACCATTGTGTATACCGATCATTCCGTGTTGAAGTACTTGTTGACTAAGCAAGATTCTAAGCCAAGACTTCTTCGTTGGGTTTTGCTCCTTCAAGAATTTAAAATCGAAATTCGTGACAAGAAAGGTGCCGAAAACCTAGCTGCGGATCATCTAAGTAGACTTAAGGATCCTTATCAAGGGTATCATCCGAATCAAGAGATCAATGACTCTTTTCCCCTTGAGGCCTTAATGTCTATCAATCCAAATCTCGATGACACCCGTGGTTTGCGGACATTGCAAACTACTTAGCGGGTGGAATTCCCAAGGAAGGGTTAACGTCCCAACAAAAAAAAAGTTCTTTAAAGACATTGAACATTATTTCTGGGACGACCTTTACCTCTTCAAACAATGTGCGGATCTTGTCATTCGTCGCTGTGTTGATGGGCCAGCAGCGGTACAAATCCTTGACGCTTGCCATAAAGGACCCACCGGTGGTCACTTTGGTCCCAATTACACCGCGAAGAAAGTATTCGACTCTGGATTTTATTGGCCCACCATTTATCGTGACGCTCACGACATGGTTAAACATTGTGATGCTTGTCAAAGACAATGCAAGATCACACATAAAGATGAGATGCCTCAAAATTTCATACAAGAATGTGAAATCTTTGATGTATGGGGCATCGACTTTATGGGGCCATTTCCATCATCTAAAGGGAACAAGTACATCCTCGTAGCCGTTGACTACGTTTCTAAATGGGTTGAAGCTAAGGCTCTCCCAACGAACGATGTGAGGGTGGTTGTGAACTTTTTGAAGCAACTTTTTGCTCGATTCGGCGTTCCTCGTGCTATAATCAGTGACCGCGGGACTCATTTTTGCAATGATCAATTTGCAAGAGTCATGGCTATGTATGGTGTCAATCACCTTCTTTCCACCGCCTATCATCCCCAAACCAATGGTCAAGCCGAGATTTCCAACCGTGGATTGAAGCGAATTCTAGAACGTACTATACGAGAGCATCGTGCCGCGTGGGCCGATAAATTAGATGATGCTTTGTGGGCTTTCCGTACCGCCTATAAGACGCCGATTGGTTGTACACCTTATCGTCTTGTGTACGGGAAAGCATGCCACCTCCCTATCGAGCTGGAACATAAGTCATATTGGGCCTTGAAGTGGGCTAACTTCGACATCAACAAAGCCGGTGATCTTCGCAAGATTCAACTCAACGAGCTTAATGAATTGAGGAATGAAGCTTACGAGAAATCTTGATCTACAAGGAGAAGACCAAGATCATCCATGATGCTAGAATTAAGAACCGAGAGTTCCACGTCGGTGATCAAGTCTTACATTTTAACTCTCGGTTGAAGATCTTCTCGGGCAAGTTGAAGAGCCGCTGGTCTGGTCCATTCACCATTGCCAAAGTCTTTCCCTATGGCACCATTGAGCTTTCTCAGCCAAATGGGCCAAATTTTAAGGTGAATGGCCAGCGTTTGAAGTTGTACTTTGGTGAGGACATCTCTCATGAGATGATTCCATCCCTCGCCTTGTTTCCCATGAACTAGCTTTGGGTCGAGTCAGGCTCGTGACTCGGTTATCAAAAACAAGCGCTTCTCTGGAGGCAATCCGTGATCTATCCCTTTCCGTTTTACCTCCTAAGTGTAGGGGGACCTATATAGGTTGTTTGTGTTTGTATGGTGATGTGATTACAGGGATAAGTGCACTTTTGGAATCCTTGAAGAACCGTGCTCCCATGTTATCCGCAATTTGGTTCTATCTCTCAACTATAGTGATTCAATTTTCTTCATACACATTTGAAATTGATCACGTTAGTTGTCTCTTCCTTAGCTTGATTTAACCAACGTGCACAGTGTCATAAGTGTAGGGGAGACTTTTCCCACATGCTTAAACATTGAGGACAATGTTTATATCAAGTGTAGGGGGGACTTCTATCGAAGTAAGTGGTCTTCCATGAATTTGTCCTCATTTTAACCTGAAAATTTGATTTTTCGACATTTTTCAAAATTTTTAATCTATTTTGGCCTAGTTGTATAGTTGTATTTCCTTTGTTATGGTTATCTTTTTTCCTTGCTAGAATAAATTTTCAATAAAGTGGTTTTAAATTTTTCAAAGTCGTGAATATTTTGACTCAACCCGAGTTTACTTATCTAAGTTTACTCTAGCTAGTATCCTTAACGTGTTTAAGTCGAGTTTTGCTAGGCTTTTATATGGGGAACTTTAAAACGCGAAGGTCTTAACTCTCACTGGTTAAGAACAAGAACTTTTCGCAAGTTCCTATAATTGATCCTAGAGAGTCGTTTATCTGCGATTTCTAAACTTGAAAAAGTCTAAGAATTTGCAAGATCCTATAGATGACTCGAAAACCCAAAACTTTGATTTAATTGGCTAAGCATCCACGAGTCTCATTCCTTGAGATTTTAAATTGTGGAAAACGAGAGATGATAGAGTCAATTATAAGTTTGGTATTCTTTCGTGAGTTTATGTGAGTTGATTATAAGCCTAATCTCCCATCGCTTGCTAATAAATTTATCTACAATAAATAAGGTTGTACGATTTGAAAAGTTACTTAACTTCTAGCACAAGATCGTTTAAAAGTTGCTCGGTATTAATTAGATAGCTAAGGCATAACTTATTGAAGTGGGATGCGAAGATTGGCGAGTCCGAAAAGGCCCTAATAAGGCATGTGGGCTACATTTTGTTGCTAAAGATCCAAAAGTGATGTGAAGAATCATTTATCAAAGATCAATATGAAGGATCGAGACACACGATGAAAAGCAAGTACTCCCCAAAAGATCATGGATAGGTCTATCCGAAAAGACCCTAGCAAGGTATGAGGATAAATAGATCCAAGTCCTAAAAGGAGGCGGATCGTTGTATATCAAAGTACAAAATAAAGATTGGAGAAAAATGAAGAAGTCATGGTCCAAATATGAAGAATCTCTCAAAACTTCAAGTGAAGAAATTCCTATTATGAAGAGAAGACCATAATTTCAAGAACGTCTCTCAAAGATTTAAAGTATGAAGTCGCTGCCAAATATCGGTCCGAGAAAGGTCTCAAATCGTGAACGAGTTATGCCAAGATATGAACTTTATGAGGTCCCGAGAAGCAGTTTTAAAAGATTTTGTCCTTTAACTAACTATTGATTAAATCGTCCCACTTTGTTTTTAGCTTAAATAACTATCGAAATAAGTTAAACAATGCATCCTCGTGATCATTTAAGACAATATTAAAATATGAGAGATACACCTAGGAATAAGGGAGTCTAAGTGAATAAATGGGCCACATGAGTTCGTGTTAGTTTGCTAACTTATAATAACAATGATCTCGTTTTTAAGCTTGGTATGGGGAACGTGAATCTTGAGAATGATGAACATTCATGACAACCTAAAACCCCAATGTAAGTCTTTGAATACTTTACTTGTTTTATTCTTTTGGTTTCCTTAGTGTTTAGAATTTAATAAAGGCCAAGGTGGGTTATTTATGATGAGAAATGTAATATGTGCTTTGAAACTAATGCATTGCATGAGGGCATTGCAATAGTCAAGTGTAGGGGATTTGATAGTTGTGAAAACACCCATCCTTTTACCACTTATTTCTTGCTAAAACGAGACCAAAACGCGTATTTAATATCATATGTTCGGAATTATGCGTGGTTTGTGTGTTTGTTATGTTTCCAGAGCCAACCGGATAAATATTGAAGAAAACATGGGATTGCACGGGTTTTATCGAAGAAAAAGATGAAAAGACGAAGTGTATAGTCCAAGAGATGCAAAAGATTTGAAGTCAATGGGCCTATTTAAAGATTTATCGAAGAAAAGGACCAAAGATGGAAGACTTATATATGTCGAAAAACTCAAGTCTATTAAATGAAGAAATTAAAAGACGAGTTGAATTTATTCGTCGACAAATCCCGAATCGAAGTCGAAAACGTCAACTTTACTGAAAAGACGAGAAGACAAAAAGAAAGGGAGAAAGCCCACTCACCAACCAACCACATGTCTTATAAATAGGCCTCCTCCTCACAATTTGAGGAGTTAGTTTTTCATTTTCCTGTTTTTCTTTCTTTTGGTTTGTAGCTAAACCAACACCACTAGGGTGTTTGGTGATTTTTATTTTTCCTTTTTGAATCCAAGAATCTTGTAAGTTTTAATCTTTCATTTTGTTTGTTAAAACCTTAATCTTTCAATATAATCTTTCATTTAATCTTGTTCTTCCATCTCTTGTTGATTCTTAAGTTTTAAGTTTTTTTTATTTTGTTCAGTTTGATCTTTAAAACAAGTGGGTTTTGTGTTTTTGTTGATTTGGTTTAAAGTTTATCATTAGTAGATGATTGGTGGATAGTTTGGTTTAATGTTTGGTTAAAACTTGGTTGAATTTGGTTAAAATTCGTGTTTTGTTTTTCCCCTGTTCATCGCCTTCATCAGTTGCCCAGATTCCGAATGAAGTGTTTTTGTTAATTATTCCGAACGAAACCTTATATTCCGAACCAATGATTTCATTTAGTATTCCGAACGAAGTGTTTTTCAATTTTATTTCGGATGAAGCATTATTCCGGATGAACAAGTATTCCGGATGAGCTAATATTCCGAATAAACATATTATTCCGGATCAAGGGTATACGCCGGATAAAGAAGTTATTCCGGATCAATTAAGTTATTCCGAGTCAACAAATATTCTAAACGAAGGTATTCCGGATGAAGGAAGTTTATTCCGAACGAGTGTTTTCATTTTTTTATTATTCCGAATGAGTCACTTTTTCCGAATGAAGGATTAATATTCCGAGTCAGCAAAGTATTCCGGATCAACTAGTATTCCGAGTGAACACATATTCCGAACCAGCAGTTTTATTCCGAATCAAGGGATTTGTCAAGTTTTCCGAATGAAGGATTTATATTCCGAGTGAAGCCTTTTCCGAATAAAGCAAATACTCCGAATAAGCTATTATTCCGAATGAGCCTACTTTCAGAACGAAGCCAAGTATTCCGCATGAGCTGTTATTCCGAACGAAGGAAACTTTTTCCATGTGAGCAATATTATTCCGCATGAGCAAAATTTTCCGAATGAATGATTTTCAATTTTTCTTATTTTCTGAGTTAAGCTTTTAAATTCCTTTTCCATTTATTTCTTACGTTTAATTCCAGCTTTACTGTTTTTAAATTGTTTTTAAATTGTTTTTAAAATTGTCTTTAAATTGTTTTTAGATTGTTTAGTTATCTTAATTACTTCGCGCATTTACCTTTTTAGTAGAATAGAAAACCAAACCCTTTTTACTTTCCACCAAGAACAATTGAGTCGCACTTTTAATCGGTAATCAATTCGAGAAGATCGGTTTAACGAACTTTCATACGAGCTTAAAAACCTTGTATTAGGGAGTTTACTCCCACATGCTTAAACATTGAGGACAATGTTTATATCAAGTGTAGGGGGGACTTCTATCAAAGTTAAGTTGTCTTTTCCATGTATTTGTCCTTATTTTAACCGGAAAATCAATTTTTCGACATTTTTCAAAATTTTTTATCTATTTTGGCCTATTAGTTTTTCCTTTGTTATAGTTATTTTCTTTCCTTGCTAGAATAAATTTTGAATAAAGTGGTTTTAATTTTCAAACGTCGTGAATCTTTTGACTCAACCCGAGTTTACTTATCTAAGTTTACTCTAGCTAGTATCCTTAACGTGTTTAAGTCAAGTTTTGCTAGGCTTTTATATAGGGAGCTTTAAAACGCGAAAGTCTTAACTCTCACGGGTTAAGAACAAGAACTTTTCGCAAGTTCCGATAAATGATCCTAGAGAGTTGTTTATCAAGGGAACTTTAAAATTCGATCTCTAAACTTTAAAAAGTCTAAGAAGTTGCAAGATTCTATAGATGACTCGAAAACCCAAAACTTTGATTTAATTGGCTAAGCATCCACGAGTCTCATTCCTTGAGATTTTAAATTGTGGAGAACGAGAGATGATAGAGTCAATTATAAGTTTGGTATTCTTTCGTAAATTTATGAGAGTTGATTATAAGCCTATTCTCCCATCGCTTGTTAATAAATTTATCTACAATAAATAAGGTTGTACGATTTGAGAAGTTACTTAGCTTCTAGCCTAAGATCGTTTAAAAGTTGCTCGTTATTAATTAGAGTTCATAGCCAAGGCATAACTTATTGAAGCGGGATGCGAAGATTGGCGAGTCCGAAAAGGCCCTAACAAGGCATGAGGGCTACATTTTGTTGCTAAAGATTCAAAAGTGATGTGAAGAATCATTTATCTAAAATCAATATGAAGGATCGAGACACACGACGAAAAGCAAATACTCCCCTAAAGATCATGGAGAAGTCTATCCAAAAAGACCCTAACAAGGTATGAGGATAAATAGATCCAAGTCCTAAAAGGAGGCGGATCGTTGTATATCAAAGTCCAAAATAAAGATTGGATAAAAATAAGGAAGTCGTGGTCCAAAAATGAAGAATCTCTCAAAACATCAAGTGAAGAAATTCCTATTATGAAGAGAAGACCATTATTTCATGAACGTCTCTCAAGATTTGAAGTATGAAGTCGCTGCCAAATATCGGTCCGAGAAAGGTCTCAAACCGTGAAGCGAGTTATGCCAAGATATGAACTTTATGAGGTCCCGAGAAGCAGTTTTAAAAGATTTTGTCCTTTAGCTAATTATTGATTAAATCGTCCCACTTTATTTTCAGCCTAATAACTATCGAAATAAGTCAACAATGCATCCTCGTGATCATTTAAGACAAAATTAAAATATAAGATATACACCTAGGAATAAGGGAGTCTAAGTAAATAATTGGCCCACATGAGTTCATATTAGTTTGCTAACTTATAATAACAATGATCTCCTTTTTAAGCTTGGTGTGGGGAACGTGAAACTTGAGGATGATAATCATTCATGACATTCCAAAACCCTAAGGTAAGTCTTTGATTTCTTTACTTGTTTTGATATTTTATATCTCTTTAATAAAGGCCAATGTGGATTGATTGTGATGAAAAGTGTAAACTTGCTTTGTAATTAATACATTGCATGAGGACATTGCAATGGTCAAGTGTAGGGGATTTGATAGGTGTGTAAACACCCATCCTTTTACCACTTAACTACAATAATAACCAAGCCAAAACGTGTATTTTATGTCGTAAATGTCGGAATTATGCGTGGTTTGTGTTTTTGTTGTGATTTAGGATCAAAATCTGAAAAGGGAGGAAAACACGGGCTATCACGAGCTTTTATCAAAGAAAAAGACAAAAGACGAAGTCGAAAGATCAAGGGTGCCAAAAGAACAGAAGTCCAAGGCCAATTCTGAAGATTTATCGAAGAAAAATTCTAAAGACGGAAGTTTAATAAAAGCCGAAGAACTCAAGTCTAAATTAATGAAGAAAATTACAAGATGAGTTTATTAATCCCGAGACAAATTCGAAAAATTCGAAGAAATTAGAAGACGAGAAATTGAGAAAGAAAGAAGAAGGAACCAACACATGCTTAGTTTTCCTAATCACTATAAATAGACTCCTAATGTGTCATTAGGAGTTGTTGGCTAGTTTGACAATCTAGTTCTTCCATTTTAATTACTTGCACCTTTACTTAGTTGCACCTTTAATTACTTGTCTTGCACCTTAAATTTGTAAGCTTTTAATTCTTGTCTTTACTTTAATTGTTGAATCTTTATCTTAATCAAGTTTTTATTTTAATCTCTCATTCTACCTTTCTTGTTCTTGATTTAATTTTCATGTTTATGTGCTAATTGTTATGCTTGTTTGATTATTGGTTATGCTTTTATGTTTTTGATCTTGTTAGCTTATTGATTTTATAGCTTATTGTGTTTTTCTTAAATTTAATCAAGTGCTTATTAGTTAATTTTTATAAAAAGTTGATTTTTAATATTTTTATTATTAAGTGTTTTTAAAAGTTTTTAAATTTTGGCTTAATTGCTTTTTCTCAAAAGTGTTTTGGTTAAACTTTTAGATTAGTGCTTATTTGTGTTTAGCTTAATTTTGGTTTTGAGCTTATTTGATTTTGATTGATATCCGGGTTATGTAAAACCCTCTTATTCCGGATAAGGGACTTGAGAAGTATTCAGGATAAGCTTACCAACAATTGATTCCGGATATAGACGAGATTTTTATTCCGGATAAGGCTTCAAAGCTTATTCCGGATAGTGGTGACAACAGTTATTCCGGATAAAGACTTAAGTTGATTCCGGATAAGCGTCCGGAATTTATTCCAGATAAGGCTTGTTTGGTATTCCGGATAACAAGCTCGTGGGTAATCAGGATAAGCCGTAGTACAAGTTATTCCGGATAGCGCTCAGTACATTATTCTGGATAAGCAGTTATTCCAGATAAGAAGGATTTGTGGAATTATTCCGGATAAGCGGATTTAGATTATTCAGGATAAGGAACCGAAGTTATTCCGGATAAGGAGTGACAGTCTACATTCCGGATAAGCTTAGAGTGACGGATTCCGGATAAGCTATTTTAGTTTATTCCGGATAAAGCTTCAAACCATATTCCGGATAAACAGATCAAGTTGATTCAGGATAATTATTTTAGTGGGTATTCCGGATAAGGTGACAATATTCCGGATAACTCGTTGAACATTATTCCGGATAAGCTGTCTTCGTTGGGTATTCCGGATAGTGACAGTATTTTGGATCCCGGCTCAGGTTCTGTTTACTTACTTTTTATTTTTAAGCATTTATTTTCCCGCCATTTTTCTTAAGTGTTATTTTAATTGCTTTGTCTTAGATTAATTTTAAAGTTCACATTTTTACTACATTGTCAATTTAATTTTTGTCACGCTTTAATTTTCTGTCATTTAACTAATTTTCTTTTTAAGTTTTAATTTTGCACCATTTAAGTTTTAATTAGTTTTAGATTTAAATTACCGTCATTTACGTTAAAGTCTTGCACATTTATTTTTCAACAACGATAAATATTTTTCTTAACCAAAGTCAATTGAGTAGCACTTAAAACCAGTAATCAATTCGATTAGACATACGACAAAGAACTTAACTTTTTAACTGAGTAAAACCTATGTATTAATGTCCAAATCGAGACATACCTTTAAACAACTTTAGGTGAACAGTTCTGCCAATTGTTCACCTTTTGTCCCACTAGGTCGTACTAGGCTTTATCTTGAATCTCTTGTTTTGTCCCGCTCAAAACACTTGGTAGATTCTCCCGCCTAAACTATAAAGGATTGGACAAGCTTTGCTTGTCTCAGACTTCTAGGGTTCTTAAGTGATCTCTGAGTATTTTCAACTCAGAGATCCTTGAACACCAGCACATTCCTTCTAAATCCCAGCTATCCATAATCGCTGGTGAGTATGACTTCAGATTGTCTTCGACTTCTCTGATGTTGTCTTTGACTTGAATGTTCCTAGTGTGCCAGCTGAGGCTTTGCCTTCCACTGGTCTGGTCTCTGTCGCTGGTCCTCTCAGCGATCAGTAACACTTAGTCTAATTTAAACAAATCTAGACTGGGCCATAGTTAAAACTTTCATTGGCCCAACAATCTCCCCCTATTTGTTTATAAATTATACTAAGTCTAAAATTATTGTAAGTAAGTACACAGCTTCTTCTTACACGTAATTTAACAAACATACCTCGGAGTTTTATTAAACATAAAGAACCTAGTCTATTACAAGAACACCCAGTGGTGTAAACATAAACCAAAATAAAATGTTCTTCAGCGATCGAGGCCTTGATCATAGATTATCTGGGCTTCAGCTTTGTCACTCCTAGAGTTAATGATCAGCTCAACTTCAAACTCAAAATCATCAGCTAATTTGCAAATCCTTAGGATGCACTGTTTGAGTCTGATGAGTTGGATAGTTGACGCCAGATGTAGTTCATTCATCCGTTGAAAGCAATACTCACAATTACCATTCATAAAGACCATACCTGTCTCTGGTTCTGAGTATACTTGGCCACCCACTGGTTTAGTGATCTCTTTGGGCAGTACCAGGTTTCTGTGCATCTAATCTACAACAATATTCTCAGTGACCAGCTTTTCTACCAGAGGCCCCATTTGGGTTTTCCTTTTCCTTTGTCCTTGAGAAGATTGTTGTTGTGATAGTTGAGGAGGCAGAGGTACCTTCAACTTCTTTACAGTGTCTCTTACCCAATTCAGCTTAGCTTGAATGTTTTTCATCATTTGGGCAACACCAGGCCCAGTCTTCATTTGGGCAAGAGATAACATTTCTAACCATTTAGAGAGGCCCAGATCTCTGAGTTTAAAGTCACTGAATACTTTGTAGTTGGTCAGTTGGTTTTCTCTGTAAAGGGTCATCACAACTCTTTTGTCTTTGTCAGTGTAGCATGCATATTTGGTGATTTGACCGGGCTCAACTCTTTGGTCCACAATTCTCTCATATTCCTTTTGAAGGTTGCTCCTTTTAACTTCCAGTTCTTTTAGTTTATTCAGCTGAGCTTCCTTTAAAGCAGGAGAGAGTAGTTTATTCAGAGCTTCCTTGCTCTTGAGTTCAGCTGCTTTAATGTTTGCTAGCCTTTTTTGTTCCAAGATTTGAGCCTTTGCCTGCTCTAGGGTTAGTGGTGGTTCATCAACGCTCTTAAATTTGTTCAAGTCAGAGTGCTTGGCTGTGGATCCACCTTCTTCTTGGAGGGAGTGCAGGGTTGTTTCAGGTACCTCAATGGCAATTCCTTTACCCTTGTCCTATGCTACATCTGTGATGGGTTTGAAGGATCTGATGGGTTTTGGTGTTGGGATCACTTTTGAGGTAGTTGCTTGTTTGAGTGATTGCTCCCCCTTAGGTGGAGCAGTGTCTGCTTCTTCTTCAGAGGTGGAGGTTGCTAAATTCTCCCCCTCAGGCATAGCGCCGGCAGAAGCTGTGCCTGATCCAGTTTTAAGGAACTTAACAAATTCTTGATGAACAAATAGGAAAATTTCTTTGAGTTCTGCCTGTAATAGCTTCTAACGAAGGTGCCTGGAAGGCTCAGATGCCTTGGCAATAGCAGCAACATTTGCTTTCACAGCTGTGGTGAGGACATATGGTATGTATTGCTTAAGACTCTGGTTTAGAACTTATGGGAGGTGAGTTTGCAAGGCATTACCCAGCAGTTGCGGAAGCAGTGCAGTCATAGAGGATTCCACAGATGAAGTTAGTGAAGTCTCTAGGGTGGTGGTGAGTTCCTCAGCAGCATGGGTGAGTGTTTTTAATTCAGAGAGGATGTCATCATTTGTGACTTTAGGCTTGGTTTTACTGATGTCTCTCCTCTTGACCCAGAGATGCTCAGCGGCTAGTTCCTGAACATCTTTCATTCGAGGAACATGAACAGGCTTGAGGTTTTGTAAATGTTCTAAGTGTTTCATCGCCCTAGTTCTATGACATTTGGCAAAGTGGGGAAGGGAACTAGGGTTGGTGTACGGAGCCTCTGGTCCAATAGCTGCTTGGCAGCTAGTTCTTGAACATTTGTCATTGATGGGAAGGAGATGGGTTTTAATTCTGATGTGACTTGGTCATCATCAGCATCCATATCAGCATAGTCTGAAATGGTCAGGTCATCTTCAATAATGAAGACCTCATCCTCTGGCATGGAATCAATGTCTGACATGGCATCCAGATCAATGTGGGGGGCTTCAGCATTTTCATCACCAGCAATGGAATAGGCATCATCATTTTGCTGTTCTTCATGAAGATTATGAGCCTGTTATGACATTTGTTAGTAACCAATGTGAAAAAAATATGAAGTTATGGATCGCCATTCGCTGCCCCTAGGAAAGCTGGGTGTGATTATCCAGCCCCCCCCCCCCTAAGGATTTCTCCGTGGGAATCTTTTAGTGTGAAACAGATATGTTGAAGGGTCGTCATTCGCTGCCCCTAGGATAGCTGGGTGTGATTATCCAGCTCCCCCATAAAGATTACTCCTTGGGACTCTTTTGATTTGTTAACATTATGTCGTGAATGATCGTCGTTCGCTGCCCCTAGGATAGCTTGGTGTGATTGTCCAGCTCCCCCTGAAGGATTGCTCCTTGGGACTCTTTTAATTGTGAGTTCATGGAAGTTAAAGGTCTCCATTTATCGCTGCCCCTAGGAAGACTGAGGGTGATTATTCAGCCCCCCCCAAAATAATAAATTCTTTGGGACTCTTTTAGTTGTGACATATTTGAAGGTAATGGTCGCCTTTTATCGCTGCCCCTAGGAAGACTGAGGGTGATTATTCAGTCCCCCCAAAAGAATAAATTATTTGGGACTCTTTTCATATGAGGGGACCCAGAGACCACGTGGGGTGTAGAGACTCTGGGTCGGGACCCATAGCATGCTCAAGTTGTTATGGACAAGAGCACAGTCCAGAGGGTGAAGGATCATCGGGGTGCGTTATGAGCACAAATGAATCATATCCTTGTGTTAAGACAGAGTGTATAGATAATCCTATGAGTTCTAGGTGCTGACACAGACACTCTATGGGTTGAGGTAAACCCTAAGACTTCATCACTCTCTCCTACAGAATGTTGAGAGTGATTGCATGTGAACCTCCAAGAGAATAAAATGGCAAACTAATACCTGAGAGATATCAGCGTTGAGAAGGTTCTTAGTCGTCTCTGCTGACTGGGAGACGCTAGACTCAGGTTGTTTATCAGCGGCAGGCTCTTCAACCACATCCTCTAGAGAAGGGGATGGGTTCTTCTTGGTCTTCTTTGTCTTGGAAGGATTAACAGAAGGGGTTTCAGAGGAAAGGGGGATGTCTTTCCTCTTCTTCTTTTTGTCCTTGGGCTCCTTGGGCTGGGAAGAGGACTGCACAGAGGTCTTGGACAGAGACTTGTCAGTTGGTCTTTCAGCATTCACCTCATTGTGAGGGATCAAGGGCTCTCCATCAGCAACGAGTAACCCAGCCACCTGCATCATGTGCCTGCTAAGAGGTACTTCATCCTCCAAGGGAGTCTTAAGTGAGGCTACAGTAATATGATAGGGAGAGAAGGAGAGAAGTTCATCATTTGTATAGGTTTCACCAAGCATATCTTCTATGAGGAGAGAGAGATATCTGGTGTAGCAGATGGTGGCCAGTCGATTCTTCTTCCCTTTGTTTTCCAGCTTTGCAATAAGGTCAGAGTAAAGTATGTGAGCGATCCCTATATCTTGCCCCCAGATTAAGCTGTAAGCGATTGCCTGTCGAGCACCATTAAGCTGGTCATGTGACCCCTGGTTTCCTCCCAGACATTTCACAATATACAGCATCAGCGTCCTCCAGATGGGTGAAAAGTAATTCACTTTGATCAGTGATTTGTTCTGGAAACCTTGAGTGGTGAAAGGTTTGTCATTGTCGTCATGAGGACGAAGGGTAGCCAGAGCCTTCTTCACTGTGGCGCTAGCAGGCACAGCGGACATGCCTTCATTGAGTGAAAGTCCAATGACTTTGGCAAAGGTGTGAAGATCAAAGGTGAGAGGTTGTGGATGTGTGGAAAGGTTGAAGGTGATGTGTGAAGAGGTTTGATCAACTTCGGCGCTGTACCAGCACTCCTTTAAGTATTGGTGGTAGCATGTGGAAGGTACTCTGGTAATGGCTTCAAAAATGGTGAAGTTCTTGAGGAAGGAGAACAATGGATGGTAGAGGGGATTGTTATGTTCCAAGAGAGCTACACAGTTGTTCAGGGCGATCTTACCATCGTTTATCCCAAAATCTACGTTTGAGGCGGCCAAGACGGTGAATGATGTGTTTGTTGATGAAGACGCTATTGTTGATGTAAGGAAGAAATGGAGGTTGTGAAGAAGATGAATAGTATGTGTGTGTGAAAGTAATGAGTAATGTGATGTTTGAAAAATGAGTCAAGGGTTTTGATAAAAAGGTTTAACCATTTTCAATTAAAGCATTTAATGCAAAAGTTTACCTTTTAGGAAAAGTGGGACCCCTTGACTCTTCATGTGATTTTTTTCTGTCCCTTGGAAAGTGGGAAAGTTGTTGACAATAAAGGTAATCATTTGAATTAAATATGGGAATATATTAACTCCCATTGGAATGTAACTACCTCGTTACATTCAATTCCCTTAAATGCCCAGAGACATAGATTATTTATCAGATTTGTTTACCGATATTGAGCATACCCAGCTCAGTAACCAACCTAGTAAAACTTGGCTCAGCCAGAGGCTTGGTGAATATATCAGCAAGCTGGTATTCAGTGGGTATAAAATGAAGCTCAATATTACCTTTTAAAATATGGTTTCTGATAAAGTGATACCTGATGTCAATATGCTTAGTTCTGGAATGAAGTACCGGATTATTGGAGATGGATATAGCACTTGTGTTGTCACAGAATATGGGAACCTTTTCATAAGTGATCCCATAATCAGCCAGCTGACTCTTCATCCAGAGAACTTGAGCACAGCAACCAGCGGCCGCTACGTATACATCATCAGCTGATGACATGGCCACAGAGTTTTGTTTCTTAGCACTCCAGCATACTAACTTTCCTCCAAGGATTTGAAAACTCCCAGAGGTGCTCTTTCTATCAAGACAGCACCCAGTGTAGTCAGAGTCTGAGTAGGATTTGAGATTGAATCCTGGTCCGTTTGGATACCAGAGACCCAGTGTTGGAGATCCTTTTAAGTACCTGGAAATTCTTTTGACAGCAACAAGGTGGGATTCCTTGGTGTTAGCTTGGTACCTAGCACAGAGACATGTGGCAAATTGTATGTCTGGTCTACATGATGTGACGTACATCAGTGACCCAATCATGCCTCTATATAAGGTCTCATTAACAGAGACCCCTGAGTCATCAGCTCCCAAGTTGTTGGGAGGAAGCATGGGGCATTTCACTGATGCACAATCAGACAGATCATACTTCTTGAGCAAATCCTTAACATATTTTTCTTGACAAATGGAAATTCCTTTTGAATTTTGTTTTACTTGAAAACCTAAGAAAAAAGTTAATTCCCCCATCATGCTCATTTCATACTTTTTGGTCATAAGTTTGGCAAATTGTTTGCTCAAGGTAATATTGGTTGAACCAAAAATTATGTCATCCACATAAATCTGTACTCAAATGACATCACCCTTGGACCTATATGTGAATAGGGTTTGATCAATGGTACCTCTGACAAATTTATTTTCAAGTAAGAATTTTGATAGGGTTTCATACCAGTCTCTAGGCGCTTGTTTCAGCCCATATAGTGCTTTGTGAAGTCTGCAGACGTGATCAGGATACTCACTGCTTTCAAACCCTGTGGGATTGATAGACATATACTTCCTCTACAAGCTTACCATTTAGAAAAGCACTCTTCACATCCATCTGGTATATAGTAAACCCTATATAAGCTGCAAAGGCTAGAAAGATTTGATAGCTTCCAATCTGGCTACTGGTGCAAACGTTTCATCATAGTCAATACCCTCAGATTGATTGTACCCCAGCACCACAAGCCTAGCCTTGTTTTTAACAATCATGCCAGCTTCATCCCTCTTGTTTCTGTTGACCCATTTAGTTCCAACCATTTGTTTCCCAGCTGGAGCTTTTACCAGAGTCCATACCTTGTTCCTCTTGATCTGATTCAACTCATCTTACATGGCAACAACCCACCCTTCATCTAGAAGTGCAGCAGCCACATTCTTTGGTTTATCTTCAGAGAGAAAATCAGCGAAAAGGCATTCATTCGCTGAGGCGGTTTCCAGATATCTCAATTTGCCTCTAGTGGTGACTCCCTCAGAGGGTTCACCAAGAATATTCACCAGAAGAATATCTTGGTTCCTACTCCATTTGGATTGAGGAGCAGGAGTCTCTGTGGGTTCAGGAGTCACAACAGGTTCAATGAATGCTGGGGGATCTTCACATGTTATTTCTTCATCCATAATCTCTTCATCAAGGGGAGAGATTGGTTCGATGAGATTAGCATTCACTATAGTGGGTGGAGTGATTGGTTCAGCATTTTCAACTTCTGGAGTGATGTCAGAGATTGAATGAGGATCAAATGCATGAACATAAGGAAAGTCCTTGGACAGGTCTGAGATGATTCCTTAGGATTAGAGAAATCATCCTCTGGATATGATTTAACTTCATTGAAGTCAATGTCACATTATTCTGTGTTGGTGTGAGTAATGACAGCATCTGCTTCATTAAAGGTGACATGGATGGATTCTTCTAGTTCTTGTCTGCGGATGTTAAATACTCTATAGGCTCCGGAGGTAGGAGAGTAGCCAACAAAGAATCCATCATCAGACTTTTCTTCAAATTTTCCCAGGTGATCTCTGTAGTTGTGAATGAAAACAGGGCAACCAAAGACATGGAAGTAGCTTACATCAGGGGCTCTCTTCCTATACACTTCATAAGAGGTCTTGTCGTGTATCTTCACAATAATAGATCTGTTTTGTGTGTAACAAGCTGTGTTCACAGCTTCACCCCAAAATTGTTTTGGAAGTCTTGATTCGTTGAGCATGGTTCTAGCAGCCTCTATGAGGGTTTTGTTTCTTCTTTCAGCGACACCATTTTGTTCAGGGGTGCCTGGGTTAGAAAAGTTCTGTGATATTCCCTTTTCATCACAAATGGCTTCCATGGCATGGTTTTTGAATTCAGTGCCATTGTCACTTTTGATAGCCTTAACTCTGCAGTCATTGAAGTTCTCTATTTCTGTGATGAAAGACATTATTCTTTCAGCTGCATCACTCTTTCTTTTGAGAAAGAATACCCATGTGAATCTAGAGAATTCATCTACAATGACTAGTGTATACTTGTTGTGATTAAGGGATTGAGGTTTTACTAGTCAAAATAAGTCCATGTGAAGAAGATGGAGGCACTTATTTATAGAGAATGATTGCTTTGTCTTAAATGAGGTTCTATGGTGCTTCCTTTTCTCACAGGCTGAGCAGGGTCTGTCTTTGGTGAAGGTCAGAGAGGGAAGCCCAGCTACTAAATCATTCTTGGCCAGTTTGTTGATGTTTTTGAAGTTGAGGTGCGAGAGTCTCTTATGCCATAGCCAATTTTCACTATCAGATGCTTTGGCATAGAGACATGTGTTTGTCCCTTCTGGACATGATGTCATGTCAATGACATACACATCCCTTCTTCTAGGTGCAATTAGAACAACATCATCATTTGATTGAAGATTGTTCCTTGGTGAACATAACTTTGAAACCAGCATCGCAGAGTTGACTAATGCTGATTAAGTTGTGCTTCAGTCCATTGACATAAGCGACCCTTGTGAAGGTTATTCTGTTGCAATCCACTGAGCCATAACCCTTAGTAGCCCATGAGGAGTCATCTCCAAATACTACTTTTGGACCAGACTCCTTCTTATATCTATGCAGATATTGTTTAACCCCTGTCATGTGTTTGGAGCACCCACTATCCAGATACCAAACAGATTTCTTCAGATATTCCTGCATAGGTATAGTAAAGCCAGATTAGTTTCGATGATGAACCCACTTTCCAGTGGGTCCATGTTGTCGCTGACCAGCGACATTTGGTCTTCTCTGGTTTCTATCTCCCCCTCTTTGGTTGTATTCTCTAGGTTCATGACGCATACTGCCACAGATATCACATCCGGGATAATGCTCACACTCATCAGAGTGATGGTCAAAGAAGCCACAGTACTTGCAAGGGGGATTTGGTTTGTAACCTTGAGAATTGTCTCTGGGTTTGGGCTCAACTCTTCTAGAGGGCATGTGAAGAGTTTTTTATCTCAACTGAGTTCTAGTTCTTTGAACAACAATGATCTCCTCATGCTCTCTATAGGTGTGTTCAGTAGACTCGCATGTGATACATTTTGGTTTCTTTGAGGAATCCTCAAAAGAATGATTTTTGAAACCGCAATGCTTGCAAGGCCTGAATAAAGCTCTCCCCTTAGAGGTACTAGATCCTTCACCAAGAGAGTTAACAGATGGACTATTAACTCCGGGGTTGATTTGTTCTTTCAGCCCCTTTACTTCTTCCATTAAGGTGAGGAGAAGTTGTTTGGTGGGTGAAAGCTCTTCAGGGGGAGGAGTGGGTTTGTTGGAGTCCTTGGCCACAAAAACCTTTTTGTTCACTTTATCAGCGACTTTGAGAATTGAATTCCCAGGGGTTTTGGTTGGAGGTTTTGGGCCAAGCAAGGAATCAGATGGGTTAACACCAGCGAGTCTTGGTAAGGCTGGTACCTCTGATTGCTTGTCAGAGTTTATCTCATCCACAGAGGTGGAAGATGGAGAAGAAACATCTGAAGGGACAAATTTAACATTGGGTACAGGTATATGATTTTTGTATCTACCCTTTCCCCCAATAGCCTGAACCACATCTCCTGGTATGGCTTCAGCAACTATTTCTTCCACTGTGGATTGAGCCAAATTCCATTTTTCAATGGATTTTCTGAGTTCAGTGTTTTCATCAGTTAAAGACTCATTTTCAATGGACAATTTGCTTACTTCATTTTGAAGTTGATTTGTAAGATTCACAAATGGTTTAAGATTTGTTAATTCAGATTGGCAAATATTTAACTCTGTTTTAAGACTATGAAATTTGTTTAACAGGTTTTTTCTTTGCTCTTCCACAAATTGGAGGTCAACCAAGGTATAGTCACTGACATGGTCTCTATCAGGACCTTCAGGCATAGATAGCAGACTTTGTACCTTTTTCATGGTGATGTCCACCCATTTACCAGATCTTGCTTTACTTTTACCCACAGTAGGTTCTTCATCAGCGACAACCATAAAGGCTCTGACAGTAGTGGTTCCTTCATTCTCATATGTGAGGGGTTCATCATCCCAGTCGAATGAAGCAGCAATCAGACCTTTTTCAGTCTTCTTAACATCTTTTTTCTTAGCTACATCATCAGCTTTCTGGTTGAGTTTTAGCAGCTCAGCTTTCAAGGCTTTGTACTTAACTTTGTAGTCCTTCTTTCCCTCTGAGTCAGAGTGGGAAGTTTGCTTGAAAGGTGAGGTAGAAAACTTCTTCTTGCTGCTGTGGTTGTTGCTGGATGAAGGAAAGCTTGGAGAGGAGGTCTTATTTGACCAGTAATCTTTCTGAAAGTGACCAGTCTTTCCACAAGTGTAGCATGACACCTTGGATTTATCAACCTTTGCAGCTCTAACTCTACCAGATCTCTTGTAGTACCTCTTTTGGTCAGCTAGAAGGGCTCTCTCATGGAACTCAGCATGTAATTCATCAAGAAATTCTTGACTGCTTCTAGTGTCCTCTTCTATGTCAGAGTCGCTGTCCTGAAAAGAATGGTTAGCAACAAGAGCTTTTGATCCAGTGATATCGGTGGTAAACCTATCAGTCTCTGATTTGTAAATGGAGTCAATTAGCCCTTCTTCATAGTTTTATCTACCAAACAGTTGGGCTAAAGTATCATTTTTTATAGCATTATTTGCTCTTAAGTTCTGATTTAGGCTAAGCCATTTTCTAGGTAAACTATTGACAAATGTAGCATTAACCTCAGCCTTAGGTAGAACAACTCCATTATTTCCCAAATCATTCAACAAAATCTTAAGCCTAGTATAAGTTTGAGCAATAGTTTCTGTTTCCAAAGCTTTAAAAGCATTAAACTTAAGTCTAAGGGCTTGGATTTTAGTTTCTTTTGTTTCCTCTGGACCTTCATACCCTAGAACTAACTCAGTCCACATCTCCTTAGCAGAGTTGCATTTTATGATGGACTTCATAATGTTCTTGGGTATGCAAGAGACTATGATACTTTTGAGTCTCTTGTCCTGGTTAGCCAGACGTCTATCCGCTGGAGACCATTGCTTAACAGTTTTCTTTATGGGTCTCTCAGGGGTAGAGGAAACGGCCAGTGGTACATAGGGACCATTTTCTAAGATTTCTATCAAGAAGGGTTCTAAGCATCTAAATATATAAGAAATTTACTTTTCCAACTTGAAAAATCTTCTTCATCAAACGCTGGAAAATTGGACACATGTGACCCCCCAGGAACATCAAGCAGTTGGGGAAGGTCATCATCATTATTACCAGTGCTTACAACTGGTGTAGGCATGGTAGTAGATGTAGTGGCCAGTGCGGTGGTCGAAGTGGTACCTTGACTGGTTTGACCAAAGGGTGGAGGAGGTACAGTATCAGTCATATTAGGATCTTGATTTTAAAAACAAGAACGGTTTATAATTTTTTTTTATAAATCAAACCGCTCTGATACCAATTGAAAGTCCCTTAATATGACAATTGTTGAAACTATAACTCGTATAACCACGAAAACACAATGAAATACTTTTCAAACGCGTAATGCTTTATTAACTGTTATAAACAAAGTATTACAAAGTGCTATGAATACACTCGTTGAATGACAATAAGAAATGAACCCTATAACAAGTAAACTAGATTCGAGACTCAAGTTTACAAGGGAACCAATGAGACGCTGGTAGACAGCTGAGGGCTCAGGGGTTCCAAAGTGAGAAATAACTTAGATAATTTATCTAAGCACAAGGGTTGGTTTAATTCTCCTTTCTCACTCCTATTTATAGTGGTACGAGGTTTCTTCCTTAGTGGGAGGAGTTGATACGTGTCATCTTCTGAATGGAAGAGTACAACGTATTAAATGCATGTCCAAATCGAGACATACCTTTAAACAACTTTAGGCGAACAGTTCTGCCAACTGTTCACCTTTTGTCCCACTAGGTCGTGCTAGGCTTTATCTTAAATCTCTTGTTTTGTCCCGCTCAAAACACTTGGTAGATTCTCCCGCCTAAACTATAAAGGATTGGACAAGCTTTGCTTGTCTCAGACTTCTAGGGTTCTTAAGTGATCTCTGAGTATTGTCAACTCAGAGATCCTTGAACACCAGCACATTCCTTCTACATCTCAGCTATCCATAATCGCTGGTGAGTATGACTTCAGATTGTCTTCGACTTCTCTGACGTTGTCTTTGACTTGAATGTTCCTGGTGTGCCAGCTGAGGCTTTGCCTTCCACTAGTCTGGTCTCTGCCGCTGGTCCTCTCAGCGATCAGTAACACTTAGTCTAATCAAAACAAATCTAGACTGGGCCATAGTTAAAACATTCATTGGCCTAACAGCTGGGATGTAGAAGGAATGTGCTGGTCTTCAAGGATCTCTGAGTTGACAATACTCAGAGATCACTTAAGAACCCTAGAAGTCTGATACAAGCAAAGCTTGTCCAATCCTTTTATAGTTTAGGCGGGAGAATCTTCGAAGTGTTTTGAGCGGGACAAAACAAGAGATTCAAGATAAAGCCTAGTACGACCTAGTGGAACAAAAGGTGAACAGTTGGCAGAACTGTTCACCTAAAGTTGTTTAAAGGTATGTCTCGATTTGGACATGCATTTAATACGTTGTACTCTTCCATTCAGAAGATGACACGTATCAACTACTCCCACTAAGGAAGCAACCTCGTACCACTATAAATAGGAGTGAGAAAGAAGAATTAAACCAACCCTTGTTCTTGGATAAATTATCTAAGTTATTTCTCACTTTGGAACCGCTGAGCCCTCAGCTGTCTACCAGCGTCTCATTGGTTCCCTTGTAAACTTGAGTCTCGAATCTAGTTTACTTGTTCTAGGGTTCATTTCTTATTGTCATTCAACGAGTGTATTCATATCACTTTGTAATACTTTGTTTATAACAGTTAATAAAGCATTACGCGTTTGAAAAGTACTTCATTATGTTTTCGTGGTTATACGAGTTATAGTTTCAACAATTGTCATATTAAGGGACTTTCACCTTTGTTGCTAAAATTGGCCAAACCCATGGGCGAGGAAGCATGTGGTGGGACTATACAATGAGCTGGTGATAGTTTAGTGGGTGGGTTAGGATTAAGATGTGTTTAATTGTGGATCTGGAAGCTTACAACAATTTCCCCTTTGATAGGGGGATTTTAGGTTTTAGGGTTCTTATGGATTTGAGGGTGATTTGATCCGAAAATGGGGTTGGTGTTAGTGTTTAGCGCGTCATTAATAAACAAATAATAGTTTAAAAACTATTATTGTTTATTAACCCTACTTAGTGGAGATCTGATGTGGTGAGTAGAGTGGGGCGGGTAAGAGTCGGTTTGGGCTTGTGTTGGGTTATAAATGGGCTTATGTTAGGTTTAAACCAGATACGAGTTTCATAATAGGCAGCTTTGGTACTCCCTCTATCAACAGCTATTCAAACTTCATAAACAGATATTTAGGGATTTTTCTTCATTATAGTCTTTGGCCTAATTACAATTCTGGCCCTTCAAATTTTATAAACATCAAACAAGGACCATTTGTTGGTCCCTTGTAATTAGTACTATACTTAAGTATACTAAGTATAGTCCTAACCCATGGTTAAGTAATGCAATAAACTTAATACAAGTAAGTAAATAACACAAAGGTTTTCAACGTTTTACTCTTAGCTTTATTAAATAATTATACCCTATTGTATACGAAGCTACAATAGGGATTGAATAGAAAATGTGTGGTTTTGTGATCTCCTCACTAACAAGCTAGTCCAATCCTAACGATTGCAAAGCTTGACGATTCTATCAACAGGATTTAGAACTCAAGTGTGTGATCGTGTTTGGAGGAGAGAAAACTTATTTGTGAATGTCTAAAGCATTAAGTGCACAAACTTGTTTTCTCTCCTTTACAAGCATCCTAATTATAGAAGGAAAGTTGGGTAGAAGACAATAATTGCCCATGTGCAATTCTTGTCTTATTGGTACAGTGTAGTATCTTGTCTTACCCTATTCTAAGTAGTAAGACGTAAGTCCTTTACACTTGTCAATACCCCATCTATCCCAAAAGGGTAAGTCACGCTAATTGTGTGATGTACTTCATCTTGTCACAATTCAACTTATCCCGCCTTTTCTTCAGTCTTGGAGAATGCTTGTTTTCTTCAGGGAGATCGTATGGGGTTCAGTGAGTCTATTGCCGCAACTCACTGAACCCATCACCTTCTTCTTTGTCATAGAAGACATTCATTGAGCTTCGCCTCTCTGAATGCTTGAGTATTCCTTTTAGACTCAGTCTAGGAACTCGAAGGCAACTCACTGAGTGACTGTTCACTCAGTGACCTCGTTATGTTCAAGGTTTATAATTCACTTAGGCTGATTGTTATTCAAATCCTTCAGGGAGGTCATCAGGTACTGAATTGACCTAACAATCTCCCCCTATTTGGATATAAAATTTGCCTAAGTGAAATTGTTATAAGTGAGCAAAGAGGCTTATTCTTATTACAAACTATTCTACTTGATGAAAAGACTCGATATAACAAAGTACTTCATTTTCATTCATCATTACATAAGATTGAATAGTCTGATACAAGAAACATAAATAAAACAAAAGATTACAGTTATTCAGGAATCCATTGCTTCCCTCTTCACCCTTGATGACTTTAACACCTTTTCTTTGTTAGGCCTCCTAGAAATTATCTCCCTGAGCTTCTCAGCAAATCTTTTATTCTCATCAGTCTGAACTTGTCCAGCCATCACAAGAAAGATGAGAACACTCTCAGTAGTGCATTTCTCTATGTCACTCATTCTTTGAAATGCTTGATCCCCAAATACATCAATGAAGAAGATACCCCACTCAGGTTCTTTTATAACCATGTTGTTCACAAAGGGGATATTTTCAGGGAGAGTACGATTGCAATCTAACCCAGGGATCTTAGTCTCAGCTTCAAGCTCAACTCTTTTTCTCTTTCTTCCCTGAGTTTTGGTAGGATCCTGTTCAGTTAAAGGAAGATCTTCAGTGATTCCTAATTTTTCCTTCATCTTATTCAACCTCTCATATCTCTTACTGAGGGAGTTGAGTATCTCAGGGACACATTTGTTTGTTTTGGTCCTGAAAATCCTTCCCATTTCATCCCACTCATTGAGACCGAAATCACCAAATGAAAATTTCTTCATAACTACAAAGTTCCTCTCATCATTGTTTCTGTAGGCAGATACTGAGACTGGTGTGGTGTGAGGAATGATCTGAAGGTTAGTGATTGGTTCAGACTTTCTTCTTTGGGTGAAGACTTTGGTTTATTGGTCATACAGTTTCTTAAGTTGGGTGGTTCTTTGTTGTTGCTTCTAGACCATTTCATCCTGAATGGCCTTGAGTTCTTCCTCCTGATTTTGGATGAACTCCTCTCCCCCTTTCTTGCTCAGCAAGACCTCAGGGTTACCACCCACTTCTTTCACAAACTCAGTGGATACCTTCAAGATCTTAGCCTTTGTTGCTTCATTAGCCTTAGCCGACTCCATTCTATCTAAGTACACTTGGATTTGATCAGGAGTCATTTGGTACATTATTCCATTTATCTCATATGGTACCAAGACACTGGCATCAGGATCAGGCCTTACTTCTCTTGAAGCTTTTACAAGTTTCTTTGGTGGAGGTGTTAGGGTTTCATCAGCTATACCTTTGCCCCTATCTAACTTAGATACTGAGGGCTCAGGGTTGGGAGGAATTGAGTTTAAGGGTTAGGGTTGTGCTAGTCTTTCCTGCTCCCCCTCAGTATGAGAAAGAGGTTCAGTCCAAGTTAACATCATTGGTGGCACATTCTCCCCCTCAAAAGTTGAAGGATCAGCCTGACTAATCCCAACTTTTGCCCTTTGTGAGGGTCCTGGGGTGGTGGAGGATCCCTTGAAAGTCTGAAACATCTCAGTCACCATTTCCTTCATGGACTGAGTGCGACAACCCTGGTTTTGAGGTTCGTCACTGATACAAAAGATTTTGTATATAAAAAGTTATCGTCACAGTCTCTTCGAATTGAAAAATGGATTAAAGTGTGACTCGGTTGTCTTTGGTGAAAACAATAGTTGTGTCGTTGTAGTATATTTAAAAGTGATAAGCTTAAAAGTAAATGACGGTTAATTAAATCTAAGTCTAATTAAAAGTAAAGGGTGGAATATTAAACACTTTGAAAAGTTAAATTATTAAATGACTTAAAACTAAAGGGTGACGAAAATTAAATTTGACAAAGTATTAAAATGTAACTTAAAAATCAAACAAGGAAAAATTTACTTCCAAACTCAAAACCATCGGAATCCACTATTGGAATGCTGTCACCAAGTCCATCGGAATCCATATCGCAATGTGTCTATCGGAATGTCACTTCCATCAGAATACACCCATCGGAATAAGTTCAGATCGGAATATTGCTATACAAATTTGGGCAGCACTTCGACTCAAAATACCTCAAGAGCCGTCGGAATGTGCGATCGGAATGTGCGATCGCAATCCCAGATCGGAATGAGGGTGTTGTTACTCTAGATCGCAATCCCGGATCGGAATGCAAAACCCTTGTCCCAATTCTGTCACAATCGAATGTTGAGAAGAAGAGCCGTCGCAATGTGTAGAACCCTTACTTTCCGATGGAGGATCAAATTCGCAATAAGCTCGAGTACAATAAGCTATAACTAATAAGCTGAATTCAAAAACTAAAATGAAATGGAAACTAAACGAGGCAATAATCTTAAAAGATAAAACCTTTCGAAATTTAAAAGACGAAACTTAATAAAATGGATTTTACAAAAATAAAACTTTTAAGAAAACTTCAAAAACAATTAAGCTAAATACCAAATAAGCACATAAGATTGTCAAACTTATGGCTTATTTCGTATGAAAACTTAAAGGGAAAAGAAAAGACAAAACCTTTAATCAAATAAGCAAAGAGATTAAGCAAAACTTGCTTAATCCGAATTTTAAAACAAACCAAAAACAAGAGAAAGGTAGAAAGAGAATGATAAAAGTAAACTTGATTAAAAGTAAATAAAGATTAAAGCAAAAAAATGAAGAACACTTATTGGAATTAAAATGAATTAAAGTGCAAGACAAGTATTTAAAATGACATGAAAAGTAAATTATGCAAGAAATGAAAATGGAAGAACTAGTGTCACTCTAGCCAACAAGAACAAATTAAAGGAGATGAAAACTATTTATAGGAGGATTAGGGAGGTGCTTAGGAAGCTTCCTCCCCTCTTTCTTCTTTCTTTAATTGCATCATTAAGATCTTAATCTTCTTAATTCTTTGAATTTAATGACTTTGTCTCGGGATTTCTTTAAACTCGTCTTGTAATTCTTCAATAAATTAGACTTGAGTTCTTCGGCTTTAAGTAAACTTCCGTCTTTTGACTTTTTCTTCGATAAATCTTCAGAATTGGTCTTGGACTTCCGTTCTTTTTTCACTCTTGATTTCTTGACTTCGTCTTTTGTCTTTTTCTTCGATAAAAGCCCGTGAATGCCCGTGTTTTCTCCCCTTTTCACATTTTCGTCCTAAATCTCAACAAAAACACAAACCACGCATAATTCCGACATTTATGACATAAAATATACGTTTTGGCTCGGTTATTATTGTAATTAAGTGGTAAAAAGGATGGGTGTTTACACACCTATCAAATCCACTACACTTGACCATTGCAATGTCCTCATGCAATGCATTAGTTACAAAGCACGATCACACTTTTCATCATAATCAATCCATGATGGCCTTTATTAAAGAGATAGAAAATAATAAACATTCAAAGTAAAGAAATCAAAAACATACCTTAGGGTTTTGGAAATGTCATGAACGATCATCACTAATAACAAGATTTTTGCTAGGTTCAATTATCGTTCTCGGTGTCTAATCGAATTGATTTCCGGTTCAAAGTGCGACTCAGTTGTTTTTGGTTAAGAAAAAGGGAAGTTGATTATCTAAAACTAATTTAAAAGTAAATGAGAAAAATATTTAAAAAACAAATTAAAGACAAGTTCAAATAATAAAAGTAAAACAAGGTGAATATTAAAAACTAAAAGTTAAAACGATATTAAAACGAATATTAAAACAACAAATAAAACGTAATTTAAAGCGAAACAATTAATAAAAATAAATATAAAAGACGAAATTAACTATCGACTCGAAAATAAAGTTTACTAAATGAAAAAGGAGAGAATAAAACTAAAATGGTATTTTAAAGCTAAATGAGGCAAAACCTAAAGCGGGTACTAAGTAAAAGATAAAACTTAAACTTTACGAAAAAATATTAATACTAAAAATCGACGAAAAATTCAACTAAAAATATGTAACTTTCAAAAATAAAATCGGAACAACTTTCAGATAAAACTAGACAATTACAGAACAATACTATTAAACAAGCAAGCAGGCAGGCTAGCTGCTGGAAGCAGCCAGCCTAGCTGCTTGTTTTTGGCGCCAAAATGGCTAAGCAGCCAAGCTAGTAGGAGAATCTTATATAATAGTTCATTCGGAACTTTTCTGTTTATACATGTGTTCATTCGGAACTTAACAAAGTTCCGATTCGGAACTTTTTGGCAATGTTTATTCGGAAGTTTTTGTTTAGCTTCATTCGGAAGTTTTTTTAAAAAATCATTCATTCGGAACTTTTAAAAATCATTCATTCGGAACTTTTAAAAATCATTCATTCGGAACTTTTTAAAAATCATTCATTCGGAACTTTTAAAAATCATTCATTCGGAACTTTTTAATAACTATTCATTCGGAACTTTTTAATACAAATTGATTCGGAACTTTAAAATGAACTCATTCGGAACCTGGAAAAATAAGAACAGTACGTAATGGAAGAAACAGGGGAACACAAATTTTAGCCAAAATTCATCAAGTTCAACCAAAAGATTAACCCAAAATAACCACTAAATATCAACTAACAATAATCAATCAAAACAAATCATCAAAACTAACAAACATAACCAAATCAATCAAAACCCACTTGACCAAAATCATAAAAATTCAAGAACATGAACAATGAAGATAAAGAACAAATCAAACAAGAAAGGTAGAAGAAGATTGGCAATAAGATAAAGATTAACAACAATTAAAGGTAAACTTACTTGGAATTAAAAGAAAATCAAGGGTGCGTTACATGAAAATTAAAGTGTATAAAATTAAGGAACAAGAAAAATGAAAATGAGGAAGAGAGGCTTGTCAAGCCTCCAACAACCTAAACACATGGCTAATAATGTGTATTTATAGGGGAGGAAGGGATTAGTGGAAGGAAGCTTCCTCCCCTCTTTCCTCTTTTCCTTAATTGCGTCATTAGGTCCCTCCTTTCTTTAATCTTCTTAAATCTTGGACTATAATGACTTTGGCTCGGGATTTCTTTGAACTCGTCTTGTAATTCTTCAATAAATTACACTTGAGTTCTTCGGCTTTTGGTAAACTTCCATCTTTTGACTTTTTCTTTGATAAATCTTCAGAATTGGTCTTGGACTTCCGTTCTTTTTCCACTCTTGATCTTTCGACTTCATCTTTTGTCTTTTTCTTCAATAAACACCCGTGAAAGACCGTGTTTTCTTTCCTTTTCACATTTTGACCCTGAAACACAATAAAAACACAAACCACGCATAATTCCGCCATTTACGACATAAAATATACGTTAGGTCCAGTTTTAATGTAATTAAGTGGTAGAAAAGATGGGTGTTTTCACACCCATCAAATCCCCTACACTTAACCATTGCAATGCCCTCATGCAATGCTTAGCAATAAAGCAAGGTTTACACTTTCCATCATAATCAACCTACCTTGGCCTTTATTAACAACTAAGGAAAATCAAAAAGATAGAAAATAACAAGATGCAACAAGGAAGAAACTTGTAAAGAAATCTATAACTTACATTAGGGCTTGTATGTCATGAATGTTTATCACCCTCAAGTTTCACGTTTCCCATGCCAAGCTTAAAAACAAGATCATTGTTAGTACAAGTTAGCATAACAAACATTTACTCATGCGGTTCAATTAATCACTTAAACTCCCTTATTCCTATGGGTATCTCTTATATTTTATTGATGTCTTGAATGATCACGAGGATGCATTGTTGACTTATTTCGATAATTTATTTAGGCTGAAAGCAAAGTTGGACGATTTGATCAATAGTTAGCTAAAGGACAAAATATCTTAAAACTGCTTCTCGGGATATCAAAAAGTTCATATCTTGGCATAACTCGGTTCACGATTTGAGACCTTTCTCGGGCCGATATTTGGCATGTACTTCATACTTCATATCTTCGAGAGACGTTTTTGAGATAATGGTCTTCTCTTCGTTATAGAGTTTCTTCACTTGGAGACTTTTGAGGGGTACTCCAGCTTTGTTGACCACGACTTCATGATTATTTCTTCAATCTCTAATTGGGATTTTGAGATACAACGATCCGCCTCCTTTTCGGAATTTGATCTATTTATCCTCATACCTTGTTAGGGTCTTTTCGGATAGACTTCTCCATCATCTTTATGGGAGTTGATTTCTTTTCGTCGTGAGTCTTGATCCTTCATATTGACTTTGGGAATAATGCTTTTCACATCACTTTGGATCTTTAGCAATAAAATTGAATCCTCATGCCTTGTTAGGGCCTTTTCGGACTCGCCAATCTTCGCGCCCCGCTTCATAAGTTATGCCTTGGCTTTGAACTCTTATCATTATCGAGCAACTTTTAAACGATCTTGGGCTAGAAGCTAAGTAACTTTTCAAATCGTACGACCTTACTTATTGCAGATAATTTATTAGCAAGTGATGGGAGAAAAAGATCATAATTAACTCACATAAGTTAATGAGAGAATACCAAACTTGTAACCAACTCTATCATTTCTCGTTCTCCACAATTTAAAATCTCAAGGAATGAGACTCGTGGATGCTTAGCCTAATAAACCAATTAAGGTCTACATGGTTAAGGATACTAGCTAGAGTGAACTTGGATAAGTAAACTCGGGTTGAGTCAAAATATTCACAACGGGCCTAATATATCTAAGATATCTAAACTTGCTAAAACCATTTTATTAAAATAAGAGAAAAATAGCAAAAATAAAAGGAACTACAACTAGGCCAAAATAGATTAAAAATTTTGAAAAATGTCGAAAAATCGATTTTCCGGTTAAAATGAGGGCAAATACAAGGAAAAGACCACTTAACTTCGATAGAAGTCCCCCTACACTTAATATAAACATTGTCCTCAATGTTTAAGCATGTGGGAGTAAACTCCCCTACACTTAGGACATTGTGCACGTTGTTTAAATCTCGCTAAGGAAGAGACAACTAAAGAGATTCCTATTTGAATATTGAGAAATATAAAAATAGAGAATCGAAAAGAGTTTAGGATAGAACCGGGAAGAAGGGAACACGGAATCACGGTTCGTCAAAAGTCATCAAGAGTGTGGCTTTGAAGCTCTAATCCCTGCATATGATAAGAAAGAGAACAAGAAACACCAACGGGGCTCCCCCCTACACTTATGGTGAAAGAAGATAGATAATTGGGTTGCCTCCCAAAAAGCGCTTGTTTTTGTTGACCGAGTCACGAGCCTGACTCGTCCCCGAATTAAATGGTCCATGGGGAAACCTCGAATGTGATACCGGGATCAAAGACCTTGTCCTCGTTCCCGGTTGACATCAACAAAGGAGAGGCGGGGGGGATAAGTCTTGAAAGGGAGAAAGGTCCTTTCAACATACGTAGTGTATGTGAATTCAAGATCCACGGGAGGTGGGTTGGGTATGGTAAGCACATTGTCATCCCCTAAAGACAATAGATGCTGAGCAAGTGGCAAAGCCGTATTATTATCAATTAAAGCATAATCAATGTCACCTCCCGGGTCAAAGCACTCATCCTCATTTCCCGGTATAAAACGAGTAGAGTAAAAGTGATACATCACCCGCTTGGGTGTGCACGTGGGAGGATGAGGTGGCAATATAATATGAGAAGTATGAGAACAATTACCTTCCACCTGCGTCCCTTTTTCAGTAGATTCACATCTTTCCACCTCTGGGATAGAAGGTGTAGTGTCATCGTGTAATAAATCCTCTAGAAAAAGTATATCTCCTTCCTCATCAGAATACCCGGATATGTATTCCATGGGTGTATCAATATCAAGAAATTCATCGATCTCAGGAATGTGAAAACCATCATCACTAAGGAGTGAAGTATTTTGCTTTAGAAATTCCTCCTCGTCGAAAATAACCTCAATATCGTCATCACTCTCCTCATTATTTATAGGGCCAATAATATGCTCAGGGATATGGGTACTCGTCTGATCTTGCTGCTGTAAAAATGACTCCATAGAAGTTCGCAGCGTGTGTAAAAGCTCTTTTGATTGCGCTTGAAAAGCTGTAGCAAGATCGACAATTGGTTCTTGGTAACTTATCCCATGACGAGGCTGATGATCGAGTGAGTGCGGTGGGGGCTCAAGATTTTGAAAACCGGAATTATAGCACGGTTGTGGCTCATAGTTGATCATCGGTTGACAATAATAGGTATCGTGAGGACCCCCACAGTTGTTGCAAACCGGGTAAGGAGAAAAATCAAGTGCGTCTTGTGGATAGCTATTATCATTGTCATAATTGTACCCCGGTTCTTGCCCGTGACCATACGGGTATCGAACCGGGCACGAAACATGCCAATGAGAATCGCTTCCACAATAGATGCACGGGGGAACAAGAGGTGGGTTCAAAAAGAGTGAATTAGTCGAGTTGCACAAGGGACAAAATCCGAATTGTGTGTAGTCGATATCGTTTCCGCACCGCTCACATGTACACCATTGACAAGAGTTGTTCCCGGATAATTGTTTCCCACACCGGACGCAATGGACATAAAAATCCATAAAGAAAAATAGATAAGCAAAAAGAATATTTTTGGTGCAAAACTTTGAAAAAGAAATGCTTTTTATGATTTTTCAAATGTTTTTGTATTTTTGAAAATTTTTGAATACGAAAAATAACGTTCACAAGTGAACGGATCCCAAAATCCAACGTGTCACTCACAAAAAACCTTCGATCTTCACGAAAAGAGCCGGTAGCGGCGCCATTTTAATAACAAGATTTTTGCTAGGTTCAATTATCGTTCTTGGTGTCTAATCGAATTGATTTCCGGTTCAAAGTGCGACTCAATTGTTTTTGGTTAAGAAAAAGGGAAGTTGATTATCTAAAACTAATTTAAAAGTAAATGAGAATAATATTTAAAAAACAAATTAAAGACAAGTTCAAATAATAAAAGTAAAACAAGGTGAATATTAAAAACTAAAAGTTAAAACGATATTAAAACGAATATTAAAATAAATAATAAAACGTAATTTAAAGCGAAACAATTAATAAAAATAAATATAAAAGACGAAATTAACTATCGACTCAAAAATAAAGTTTACTAAATGAAAAAGGAGAGAATAAAACTAAAATGGTATTTTAAAGCTAAATGAGGCAAAACCTAAAGCGGGTACTAAATAAAAGATAAAACTTAAACTTTACGAAAAAATATTAATACTAAAAATCAATGAAAAATTCAACTAAAAATATGTAACTTTCAAAAATAAAATCGGAACAACTTTCAGATAAAACTAGACAATTACGGAACAATACTATTAAACAAGCAAGCAGGCAGGCTAGCTGCTGGAAGCAGCCAGCCTAGCTGCTTGTTTTTGGCGCCAAAATGGCTAAGTAGCCAAGCTAGTAGGAGAATCTTATGTAATAGTTCATTCGGAACTTTGCTGTTTATACATGTGTTCATTCGGAACTTAACAAAGTTCCGATTCGGAACTTTTTGGCAATGTTTATTCGGAAGTTTTTGTTTAGCTTCATTCGGAAGTTTTTAAAAAAAATCATTCATTCGGAACTTTTAAAAATCATTCATTCGGAACTTTTAAAAATCATTCATTCGGAACTTTTTAAAAATCATTCATTCGGAACTTTTAAAAATCATTCATTCGGAACTTTTTAATAACTATTCATTCGGAACTTTTTAATACAAATTGATTCAGAACTTTAAAATGAACTCATTCGGAACCTGGAAAAATAAGAACAGTACGTAATGGAAGAAACAGGGGAACACAAATTTTAGCCAAAATTCATCAAGTTCAACCAAAAGATTAACCCAAAATAACCACTAAATATCAACTAACAATAATCAATCAAAACAAATCATCAAAACTAACAAACATAACCAAATCAATCAAAACCCACTTGACCAAAATCATAAAAATTCAAGAACATGAACAATGAAGATAAAGAACAAATCAAACAAGAAAGGTAGAAGGAGATTGGCAATAAGATAAAGATTAACAACAATTAAAGGTAAACTTACTTGGAATTAAAAGAAAATCAAGGGTGCGTTACATGAAAATTAAAGTGTATAAAATTAAGGAACAAGAAAAATGAAAATGAGGAAGAGAGGCTTGTCAAGCCTCCAACAACCTAAACACATGGCTAATAATGTGTATTTATAGGGGAGGAAGGGATTAGTGGAAGGAAGCTTCCTCCCCTCTTTCCTCTTTTCCTTAATTGCGTCATTAGGTCCCTCCTTTCTTTAATCTTCTTAATTCTTGGACTATAATGACTTTGGCTCGGGATTTCTTTGAACTCGTCTTGTAATTCTTCAATAAATTAGACTTGAGTTCTTCGGCTTTTGGTAAACTTCCGTCTTTTGACGTTTTCTTTGATAAATCTTCAGAATTGGTCTTGGACTTCCGTTCTTTTTCCACTCTTGATCTTTCGACTTCATCTTTTGTCTTTTTCTTCAATAAACGCCCGTGAAAGACCGTGTTTTCTTTCCTTTTCACATTTTGACCCTGAAACACAATAAAAACACAAACCACGCATAATTCCGCCATTTACGACATAAAATATACGTTAGGTCCAGTTTTAATGTAATTAAGTGGTAGAAAAGATGGGTGTTTTCACACCCATCAATCACCCTCATGTTTTCACTTTCTCCAAACCAAGCTTAAAAACGAGATCATTGTTATTATAAGTTAGCAAACTAACACGAACTCATGTGGGCCAATTATTTACTTAGACTCCCTTATTCCTTAGTGTGTCTCTTATATTTTATTATTGTCTTGAATGATCACGAGGATGCATTGTTTGACTTATTTCGATAGTTATTAAGGCTGAAAATAAAGTGGGACGATTTAATCAATAGTTAGCTAAAGGACAAAATCTTTTAAAACTGCTTCTCGGGACCTTATAAAGTTCATATCTTGGCATAACTTGCTTCACGATTTGAGACCTTTCTCGGACCGATATTTGGCAGCGACTTCATACTTCAAATCTTGAGAGACGTTCATGAAATAATGGCCTTTTCTTCATAATAGGAATTTCTTCACTTGAAGTTTTGAGAGATTCTTCATATTTGGACCACGACTTCTTCATTTTTCTCCAATCTTTATTTGGGACTTTGATATACAACGATCCGCCTCCTTTTTGGACTTGGATCTATTTATCCTCATACCTTGTTAGGGCCTTTTTGGATAGACTTCTCCATTATCTTTAGGGGAGTATTTGCTTTTCGTCGTGTGTCTCGATCCTTCATATTGATTTTTGATAAATGATTCTTCACATCACTTTTGGATCTTTAGCAACAAAATGTAGCCCTCATGCCTTGTTAGGGCCTTTTCGGACTCGCCAATCTTCGCATCCCGCTTCAATAAGTTATGCCTTGGCTATGAACTCTAATCCATACCGAGCAACTTTTAAACGATCTTGGGCTAGAAGCCAAGTAACTTTTCAAATTGTACAACCTTATTTATTGCAGATAAATTTATTAGCAAGCGATGGGAGAATAGGCTTATAATTAACTCACATAAATTCACGAAAGAATACCAAACTTATAATTGACTCAATCATCTCTCGTTCTCCACAGTTTAAAATCTCAAGGAATGAGACTCGTGGATGCTTAGCCTATTAAATCAAAGTTTTGGGTTTTCGAGTCGCCTATAGGATCTTGCAAATTCTTAGACTTTTTCATGTTTAGAAATCGCATTTTAAAGTTCCCTTGATAAACGCCTCTCTAGGATCAATTCTAGGAACTTGCGAAAAGTTCTTGTTCTTAACCCGTGAGAGTTAAGACTTTCGCGTTTTATAGCTCCCTATATAAAAGCCTAGCAAAACTTGACTTAAACACGTTAAGGATACTAGATAGAGTAAACTTAGATAAGTAAACTCGGGTTGAGTCAAAAGATTCATAACGTTTGAAAATTAAAACCACTTTATTAAAATTTATTCTAGCAAAGAAAGGAAAATAACAATACAAAGGGAAAACTAATAGGCCAAAATAGATTAAAAATTTTGAAAAATGTCGAAAAAATTGATTTTCTGGTTAAAATGAGGACAAATACAAGGAAAAGGCCACTTAACTTCGATAGAATTCCCCCTACACTTAATATAAACATTGTCCTCAATGTTTAAGCATGTGGGAGTAAACTCCCCTACACTTAGGACATTGTGCACGTTGTTTAAATCTCGCTAAGGAAAAGACAACTAACGAGATTCCTAGTTAATATTGAAAAATATGAAATAGTGAATCGAAAAGAGTTTAGGATAGAACCGGGAAGACGGAAACACGGAATCACGGGTCGTCAAAAATCATCAAGAGTGGATCATTGAGCGCTCGAATCCCTGAATAGAAGAAGAGAGGAAATAGCAAACACCAACGGGCCTCCCCTACACTTAGGATATAGATAGATAAAAGATAGATACATGGGTTGCCTCCTAAGAAGCACTTGATTTTTGTTCACCGAGTCGTGAGCCTGACTCGACCTTGATTATGATAGGAAGAAGCATGAAACATATCCACCGGGATCAAAGACATAGTTTTCGTCCATCAAATAGCACAAGCTTAAGGCGAACAAGGCAAGCCAAAGAAGAGTAGGCAAGGTTCCCTTAAGCAAAGATGGAGCACGGTGGAAGCAAGGGTGATGGGGTGCAAGCATATCTTCAAAAGTTCCAAAAATATTTCCTTTTATTTCATCAATGGATACTGAGATGGCTGAAGAGTATCGATACCAGGGTCGAACACCTTTTCCGTTAGGGGAAAATAGCACTTAGGCTCAGCAAAATTTGAAGATGATCCGCTAAGAAAATGCACAACCTCGTCCTCAGAAGGTGGACAAAGAGGTGTCAAATCATACGTGTTGCGGATGTTGGTGTCGTCCGGTTTCTTCTCCTTTGAAAGAATTTTCTTCAAATCCGAAGTAGGATCAAGACCATAATCATCAAAGTCCAAAGGAGGGGAATCACTCTCATGAGGGAAGTATGTATTGAGAAAAGTAGAAAAGTCTTCCTCAAATGAGTAGTCATCCAAAGTAGTATTAAGCATGGATGGCGGAGGATGTTCATCATGAGAAGAATCACTCGAAAGAGTATCGGCCTCATCAAAATCATCATAAGTGGGCATGTCGGGATACTCGGAAGTATAATCATCATAATCATCTCCATCGGAACTAGAATTATCATCATAAGCATCATAGATCGGTGGAGAATCATATATGGGTGAAGGTTCCAAATTGGAGAGAGAATCATCCACATCATCTTGAAAAAGTGGATTATCATTGCAAGACTCGAATAGAGGATTGTTGTAGATGACAAAATCATCAAGCACATTAATCATATTCGTTGATTCTCTTCCATAGGATTTGCTTGTAAGCTTCCCCATTTCAAAAACTTGTGCATCATCCCCGACTCTTAAGATGAGCTCACATTTATCCACAGCTATTAAAGCTCTACCGGTTCTCAAAAATGGGCGTCCAAGTATTAACGGAATACGAGGGTCCATTTCATAATCAACAACGACGAAGTCGACCGGAAAAGTGAATGTGCCAACTTTAATAAACACATCTTCGGCAATACCAACGGGATAAGCGAGAGTGCGATTGGCAAGCTCAAGAGTCATCTTGGTGGGTGTAAGGTCGGGCAATGATAACTTTTTCCAAACACTTAAAGGCATCAAATTTATACTTGCCCCGAGATCGGCTAAGGCAGTAAATTTGTCGGTTTGGTTAAAAGTACAAGGTAGCACAAAACGACCGGGATCTCCAAGTTTCTCCGGAAGTTCTTTAAGAAGGACGGCAGAACAATTTTCATTTAATAGAGTATTAACAAACTCGGCCATCTTCTCCTTTTTGCTAAGCAATTCCTTAAACATCTTAACAAATTTAGGCATTTGTGCTAGAGCTTCGACAAGGGGAAAAGTGACGGTCATTTCCAAAATTTTCTTCAAATAGTTTGACACTTGAATGTCATCCTTGGTGTGCATTTTGGCCTTGCCTAAGTGAGATGGATAAGGAATATTAGGTTTGGGTGGTGAAGGTGTAGGAGTAGCAGGTAAAGGTTGAGATGTTGAAGGTTTAAAGGTGGAAGGTGGGGTAGGTGGAGGATTCTTGGTGGGTACTTCGTCATGACGAGGAGGAGACGGTAATGGTGCACTAATACTAGGTGTAGGAGTAGTAGGGATAAATGGTGGTGGAGGAGGTGTAGATGATGGGGGCGGGATAGGTGGTCCTACTATGGTAACTCCACTACGAGTAGTAATAGCACTCACATTCGCTCGCGGATTGGTGACGGGGTTTGAAGGTAGAGAACGCGAAGTAGAGGGTTGAGTGGTGGGCAAGAAACTAGCCAACATATTCTTTAAATCATTCGTTTGATTGCTGAAGGAGGATTGAATATTATCTCGAAGCTCGGATCTAATGTCATTCCCTTGCTTAGTGATATCCCCTTTCAAATTGATAATTTGGCTCTGTAGATTCTTGATTTGCTCTCCTTGGGTTCTCATTAAGGCTTCAACATCTTGATTGATGGGTGGGGCTTGTTGAGCAGGTGGGTAATAAGGATTAGAAGCTCGAGGTGGGATTTGGTTGCTTCTATTGTAGTTGTTGGCGGGGTGTTGGTTTTGAGGAGAAAAACCGGGTGAAAGATATTTGTTGGACCGGTAACTCAGCAAATTTCTATCCCCTTGAGGTTGGACTTGGTAATTTTCCGGTGAATAATTACCATAAGCCGCATACACGTTTTCCGGATTTCCTTGAGTAGAAGGACAATTAGTGTATGAGTGTGGACGGTCGCATGTCTCACAAGGATTGGCTATCGCTTTAACTTGTTGTTGGTTTGTAGAGAGGAGCAATATATTTTGTTCATTTCGGCCATCATGCGGGTGAATTCGGTCATGTAAGGGTTTACTGAAGTAGAAGAAACATTGACTCTCGGGTTGTTCCTTGAAGAAGCGGAGGAATCCTAGTTTTTGTGATGAGTAGTCGTGTTATCAATAAGCTCTCTACACTCCTCGGGTCTCCTTTTCATAAATATGCCACCGGCGGCTGCATTAATCGTATCACGATCTCGAAAAGTCAAACCGTTGTAGAATGTATAAGGTCACAGGGAGCATGTTGTGGTTTGGACAACGATCGATCAAAACATTATATCTTTCCCAAGCATCAAAGAGAGATTCATCGGATTCTTGCATGAAACCGCTGATTTGATTTCGAAGGCTCGTGACCATGGATGGTGGAAAGTAGCGCGACAAAAAGCGTTGAGTCATGTCATCCCAAGTATGAATGGAATTCTTCGGGAGACGATCAAACCATTTCTCGGCGTGGTGTGATAAAGTATGCGGGAAGAGTTGAAGGCGAAGAACATCCATCGTGGCACCGGTCAACTTCATGCTTTGAGTGTTTGTAATGAATTTGTCGAGGTGTTTGTTGGCATCATCATCAGGCATTCCTCGAAATGGATTAGTTTGCACTTGCTGGATCATGTGATGCTTCAACGAAAACTCCGGAGCCGTGATTTGCATCGGCGCAATCGGTCCTCCTCGTCCAAACATGGTGGGTTGACAAAGCTCCTCCATTGTCCGAAGATCGGGCTGTGGAAGAACATTGTTGTTGTTATTATTGAGGTGCGGTGGATTATTGTTGTTGTTCACACCTGCCATAGCTAAATCTTCACGAGTCTCGGGCTCTTGATAAGTAGAAGATCTAGTACGCATACACCTGCGAAAGCAAAAGAAAACAATACCAAACACAAAGAGAATATATATACACTATAAAGAAAAATAAAATCTTTTTGGATTTTTGAAATTTTTTAATTTATATGGGTTTTTAACAATTTTTAATTTTTATGGTTTTTTGAAATTTTTAAACAAGAAAAATAACGCTCACGAATGAACAGATCCCAAAAAGCAACGCGTCTCTCACAGAAAACCGTTAATCTTTACGAAAAGAGCCGGCAGCGGCGCCATTTGATACAAAAGATTTTGTATGTAAAAAGTTATCGTCACAGTCTCTTCGAATTGAAAAATGGGTTAAAGTGTGACTCAGCAGTCTTTGGTGAAAACAATAGTTGTGTCGTTGTAGTATATTTAAAAGTGCTAAGCTTAAAAGTAAATGACGGTTAATTAAATCTAAGTCTAATTAAAAGTAAAGGGTGGAATATTAAACACTTTGAAAAGTTAAATTGCTAAATGACTTCAAACTAAAGGGTGACGAAAATTAAATTTGACAAAGTATTAAAATGTAACTTAAAAATCAAACAAGGCAAAATTTACTTCCAAACTCAAAACCTGTTGGAAATACGTTTTTACGTATTTAGAAAGGATCGGTCACTCCAATGATATTGGGCTCGTGATCCAATATAGTCCATATAGCCCACATGTAGGGTGGGCTATATAAACCCCCTCCTAACATGTTAGGAGGGGTTGGTCATTCACTTTACACACACTTCAATCTAATACTTCTTATTCTCTCCAACCTTTCTCTAGTTTCTCTCTCTACATCTTCATCTATCTTTCTATCTCTTTAGATAATCACAACACAAGGATAATCCAAGGATTACGAGGACCTACAAATGGTATCAAGAGCCTGGGTTTGATTGGTTTTGTTCTTGTGTTCTTGATTTTGTGTTTTGATACAACCCACGTCCAAATTTTTTTTGTGTTTTTATGCTTTGATCTTGATACACGTTATCTAGTTACTTGTTGTAGTGATTTTGGTATCTTGGTTTTGGTTAACAACACAAACTTTCTTGGATCAATCGTTCAAAATTTCTTGGTTTTTCTTCATTCCGAAATTCAAGCAAAAACCACCATCGGAAAGTACAACTGAGAGGAATTTGATCGCAATAACCAGCTGGTTCCACTTTGCGATCACTGTATTACGATAACTTATTCCGACGTGAAATTCCGATCTAACATTGCGATCTGGGATTCCGACGGTTTTAAGGATTCTTGTGTCGTCACTCTGTCCATTTTATTTTAGCTACATTCCGATCTGGACATTCCGATAGTGATATTCCGATCTGGACATTCCGATCTGGACATTCAGATAGTGTGACATTCCGATCAAACATTTCGATGGGTAATATTGCGATGGGTATTGCGATGAGTATTCCGATGGTTTAATCATTAATATTCCGACAGGTATTCCAATCCACATTCCGACAGACTTTCCGATAGGACATTCCGATGGTTATTCCGATGGGTATTCCGACGGATTAAATTTGAGGATTCCGATACAGTGACAAGTATTTCAAGATTTTTCTGTAATTTTGTTTTGGAATTTTTGGTTTATCGAGAACAATTATTAGGGGATTTTAACATTATTTCTCGACTTCTACTCACAACAACAAACACAATTACTTTCTTTCATTGATCGATCGACAAGTAATCCTTACATTCATTTATCATCGATTTTTAATGGATTCGTTGAACTCGACATCTCGAGAGGGAGACTTGCTTCTCATGCAAAACACAGCTAAATAAAGTGGTATAACGTTCTTTCGACTACTCCAGTCTCATCTAGTGACCATTTCTTGGTTTCAAGGAGGAAGCGAATTTCTGACACTCTTCGGTCAAGATCGTTATATATTCATCGATTCCATATTCCTCAACTTGAACCAACTAGCTGAGCAACTTCACAAAGAAGACTTTAATCACTCTGCATCAGCATCTGCATATCAAGCTCTAGTGACACAACTTACGCACTTCTTCAAATTCAACATTTTTAAGTCTGACAATTCAGGGATATGTCGATCATTTCTTCAGTACACACAAACGGAAATTAAAGAGTTTCGTGGTACATTGTTGAAATTAATGATATCAGTCTCGTCTTCGATTTATGAAAGATCTCGACTTCAACAAGAGTATGATAATGGAGTGCAAGAATCTACGATGCAGATGCAAGAGGAGAATGATCATACGGTTGAAAACTTGGAGCCTAAAGATTGCAAGAGCAAGGATTCGGGAGGAAAGCATGATACAAGCAGCATGTCAGGGATTGATGACACCATACCCGTATCTGACGAAGAGTCTACAAACACGGTACAAAGGAATTTGGTATATGATGTCTATGCCGATGAACCACCGCATGTTGCGCATTCCGAACCTAATTATGACAAACATGGGATGGAAAAGGGTGATAGTTTTACCACTTCAGATTCATCCGATGTGAGTCAAAATAGGGGAGAAATTGTTCAGAATGTTATAGTTCATCAGGATAAATGCTTTATGACTGCTTCTCTAACCGATTCTGATTCCAAGATTAAAGAGCTTGAAACGATTTTAGCTCAGCATTCTAAAGCTCTTGAGGATGCCAAAATTGAATTTTCGAAGAAAACGGATGAATTTGAAAAGTATTTTGAAAAACTTGAAAATTCAAACGTTGTTCTTGAAAGAAAATTGAATAAAAAAATTCAAGATTCTAAAGCTGAAAAAGATAATTTTGTGAGACAAATTAAGTCGCTTGAATATAAGTTGGCATCCCAAGATGAATTGCTCAAAGAGAATGAGACTTTAAAGGCTCAAGTACAGGAAAAGGTCTTTGCTATAGCGGCTCTGAAAAACGAGTTGCGGAAAACTAAAGGAACTAGTGTGGACACTAAGCTTGAAAAACCATCAATCTTGGGGAAACCGCCTACAAATCAGTTCGTTAGACAACCGACTGCATTTAGATCCGAGCGACCTCAATCCTCGAGACCGCGGTTTGCCTCCCAAGTTGGTATGGTTCATCTTTCTAGACCAGTCACTCCACCATCTAGGACCAATGTGACTAAAACAGCTTTTGCAAGACCTAATCACATGATTGCATCTAGTCTCCCTATACATAATCCAAAGAACACGTCTAGAACTAGTTTAACTGACGTTCACCATAAACTTGGTCTAAGGGATGCTATTCAAAAGACACAAGTAAGAAATAAGAATTTTAAACCTAGTGAGATGTCTTCTAGATTACCCAACACTGCTAACCGTAGCATGTCATATCCTAGGAACATCAATCAATCATCTAGGAATTCTAGATCTTACTCGGACATTAAATATGCTACTTGTAAAACATGTAGGAAATGTGTCTTTAAAGCCAATCATGATTCTTGTGTCAAGAAATTACTTAATGAGGTGAACTCCCGTGCTAGACTTAAAACCCAGTGGATAGCTAAAATCAAACCCATTGGTAAAATGTGGCGCCCCACTGGTAGAACTTTCACTCTTGTAGGAAACGAGTGCCCTTTAACTAGGATAGTCTCTGATTCTACTAAGACTGCTAGGGAGGAAATTGAAAAGGATGATACATCACTTAAGCATGAACTTAAGGTTTTCTATAAAAGGAAACGTTTGCCATCTAAGATAAGTGAATCATCTACTCAGGTCGCCTCTGGCACAAGAAAAGACAACTGTGAACCCCCACTTGCTTCTAATATAGATATCGCTAACCCATATCAAAGCATGCAAATTCCAAATGAGAATGCAGGTACCAAAGATGATGTTCCAAAAGAACGAAGCGGTCCAATCATTGTATACCATTCAATTAAGGACACTCTCAGAGTTTGGTTGCTGAAGAAGCTGATATCTAAGAAACAAGTGTCTCGGGGATTTGCAGTTAAGCTTACAATGTAAAAGGACTTACAGTCACATAACAGACTGTAACTCGCTCTCAAAAGACAGGAAAGTTCATCCCGATGATGACTTATCCTCAACACGAGAAATTAAATTTTCTCGGACACGAGCTTCCGTTAAAACTATTCAAAGGTTTTAAGCTCGTGTAAAAGGACTTATATGTCACATCACAGACTATAACTCGATCTTCAAAGAAAGGAAAGTTTATCGCCGATGATAAACTTATCCTAACCACGAGAAATTAAGTTTTCTCGGGCATGAGCTTATATTAAAAACATTCGAAGTTTTTAAGCTCATGCACTATGGTTCATCATTAAATATCAGATGATGACCCGATTTTCAGAGAAAGGAAAGTTTATCGCCGATGGTAACTTATCCTTAACAACGGGAAGTTTACAACTTCTCGGACTTGAGCTTGTTTTGTAAGATATTCAACATCTTAAGCTCAAGTAATTGGTTTTTCAAAACAATGAACACAATTTTTCGAGAATTTCTCAAAAGGTTTTTCTAAATCTTTCAAAATTGTGTGTTCAAAAATGTTTTGATAAAAAGAGCATGTCTTCTGGAATCGATAATATTTACGATACTAGAAATGTCATTCAATAATGACACGGGGTTGTAAATAAAGTTCGAGAAGAAGTTCAAATGATTTAAAACATGCTCAAAATGGCTTGCTATTATTTTTGATAGTAACCCGCTTTTCATATTACAGTCAAGCATTTCACCGGAAAGCTTTGACTCAACAACGGGAATTAATTTTCTCGGGCATGGTTTACTTTATAACCATGTAAGGGATTGTGTTTACTTTATAACACAATCTAACACGGATATATGTACGTTTCAGTGCATTTATTTGTTAAAACAAGAGAAGTCTTGTTTTTATGAAGTTATCATCTCTACAACCATAGCAATCTACAATTGGTATCTACATACTCGACGATGCGACTACTCAACCGACGACTACAGCTCTTTCAATAGAACACGGGTCAACAATTGAGGGGGAGCAATTGTCAAGCATTCAGAATCTTCGATGCCAAAAGTGCCAAGTTCACAAGTTGGTGTCAAGACAACAATACCAATCGTACATGTGGTGTCAAGAGATGACTTCAGACGTGACGAGGCGACCAACATATGCTGACAAGAACCATTTGATTTTATCATATGATGTTCTCATCTATCAGGTCCAACCTTGTCAATTCTTTTCTAATATGGTGAATATGTGATCATGCTACAATTCGATACCATATCTCATACATTTGGTATCATGAAGATTAAACGGACTTGCATTTTTCTTCCCAAAACCTTTGTTAAAACTTCATTAAATCAATTGATATTAAAAACATCGATTGGGTTAATATTTTTAATATGGGGAGAAAATGTGATTTAATATGGGATATTATCACAAATGGTTTGACTTAATGTGCTGGCTCATCCCGACATGTGCGAAATGTCTTCGAATATCGTGGCATATGTTAAGGGGGAGCAAAACGGATGTGCATATCAAAATGGATTTTCATGGTGACATATACTTACCCGAAACCCATTTATTTCACGATGATGAAGATTGTGGTGACATAAGGATGGTAGGATAGGTTAAGTCCTATGATTCTTCCAGAACCGGAGGAATCTTCCCAAGGACATTCCATAGCTAGAAATAGTAGTCCTTAGGAAAGATGGAGAAAGATTGTGAACGTAGCTGAATGCCCACCAAGTACTTAAGTTAGCACTGGCACAATCACAACAAGGTGCTAGTTATGACGTATTGGTAAGCATTGAAGGGGTTGAAGAATGAAAAAGAATTGTAAAGATAAAGGGTGTAAAGAAAGAAGCCCTCCTTACAACTTTAGGCAGAAACCGGGTCAATACATATGCTATTGAGATCATTTTTAATGATTCTCGATATTAAAGACAGACATCATGGACCCAGTGATGCAATGCACAACCCATCCCAGCTAACTCAGATATCTCTCAAAAGGTATTTGTTTTAATCACACGGAGACAACGTATTATCTATTGATTTATTCACTCCGAATAAATTGGTATTGAAAAGGTGGCACTCCTCTCCAGCCTCCGATCACTAAAATCCAAAATGCACGATCGAGTCTAGAGCCATTTGAGATCATCAAATATCTCATTAGGACACACTTTCATATTTCCTTGCTTCTTCACACACTGTGAAAAGTAAGAAAGATTTTAAGAGTCCTACGCAAAATCTTCATGATCTTGCCTGAACATCCGAGTAATACGAAACTATTTACAATGAAGATGGAAATCCTTCTTGAGCGAATATCAAAAAGCTCATGGTAGGTGACTTGTGCGATTCTTTATGAATCAAACTTGTGATAACTGGAAAGCAACAGTGGTTTAATTCTTAACTGAACTTAAACACGTTCCAGGCCTCTACGCAATATCTTAGTGATCTTGCCAGAACACTCAGAGTGATACCTTAGTGTTCACAGTGATGAGTGGAAATCCTTCTAGTGTTAACCTCAAACAGCACTTGGTAGGTAACTTGCAAGATTCTATACGAATCAAGCTCGTGACAACTGGAAAGCAACGATGGTGCGGTTCTTAATTGAATTTCACTTGTTCCAGGAACATGAATTGACGGCTTCAAATCATGCGGATATTATTATCCAAATGATTCTCTCTTTATGTTCGCAGTCAGCTTTGGACGGTCGAATAAAGAGAACGGGTTTACCCGCGAAATCCTGTCAGGAAGTTACTTAATTGAAACTATCCGTCACGGGTACGATATCTAATATCGTCCAACGGTCTTCACCGACCGGAGGTAAAATGCTACCGATTTAGAATGAAATGTTCAAAGCCATTTCGTTCGTGTCTACTTATGTTGCGGCATTTGAAGACGGTGGCGTTGCGGAATCCGAGAAGAAGTCGTCCCTACATGCTTATACTTTATGCACTTAATACCTCATCTAATTCAAGAAAGCCTAAAAGTTAAGTCTTCCGCTGTATCGAACTCTGAAGCTTTCAAGAATTACTAAGGTATAAGTATGTAGGACGTGAGGTCACGAAGAGGCGAAGATCACAAATGACGGATGCACGAGATCAAGGCAAGAGATTAATGCTCAAGATTGAAATCAAAGATCACATCAGCATGTTCACCAGAAAAGAAAAAGAAAAAGAAAGACGAAGACTACGAGCTCAAAACAAGCATAGTATGCTAGGTTTTTCTTATTATTGTAACTCGGGTAACGCCCTTGTTTGGAGTGACCTCCCTTAGGGGGAGATTGTTGGAAATACGTTTTTACGTATTTAGAAAGGATCGGTCACTCCAATGATATTGGGCTCGTGATCCAATATAGTCCATATAGCCCACATGTAAGGTGGGCTATATAAACCCCCTCCTAGCATGTTAGGAGGGGTTGGCCATTCACTTTACACACACTTCAATCTAATACTTCTTATTCTTTCCAACCTTTCTCTAGTTTCTCTCTCTACATCTTCATCTATCTTTCTATCTCTTTAGATAATCACAACACAAGGATAATCCAAGGATTACGAGGACCTACAAAACTATCGGAATCCACTATCAGAATGCTGTCACCAAGTCCATCGGAATCCAGATCGCAATGTGTCTATTGGAATGTCACTTCCATCAGAATACACCCATCGGAATAAGTTCAGATCGGAATATTGCTATACAAATTTAGGCAGCACTTCGACTCAAAATACCTCAAGAGCCGTCGGAATGTGCGATCGCAATGTGCGATCGCAATCCCAGATCGGAATGAGGGTGTTGTTACTCTAGATCGCAATCCCGGATCGGAATGCAAAACCCTTGTCCCAATTCCGTTACAATCGGAATGTTGAGAAGAAGAGCCGTCGTAATGTGTAGAACCCTTACTTTCCGATGGAGGATCAAATTCGCAATAAGCTCAAGTACAATAAGCTATAACTAATAAGCTGAATTCAAAAACTAAAATGAAATGGAAACTAAACGAGTCAATAAGCTTAAAAGTTAAAACCTTTCGAAATTTAAAAGACGAAACTTAATAAAATGGATTTTACAAAAATAAAACTTTTAAGAAAACTTCGAAAACAATTAAGCCAAATACCAAATAAGCACATAAGATTGTCAAACTTATGGCTTATTTCGTATGAAAACTTAAAGGGAAAAGAAAAGACAAAACCTTTAATCAACTAAGCAAAGAGATTAAGCAAAACTTGCTTAATCCGAATTTTAAAACAAACCAAAAACAAGAGAAAGGTAGAAAGAGAATGATAAAAGTAAACTTGATTAAAAGTAAATAAAGATTAAAGCAACAAAATGAAGAACACTTACTTGGAATTAAAATGAATTAAAGTGCAAGACAAGTATTTAAAATGACATGAAAAGTAAATTTTGCAAGAAATGAAAATGGAAGAACTAGTGTCACTCTAGCCAACAAGAATAAATGAAAGGAAATGAAAACTATTTATAGGAGGATTAGGGAGGTGCTTAGGAAGCTTCCTCCCCTCTTTCTTCTTTCTTTAATTGCATCATTAAGTCCTTAATCTTCTTAATTCTTTGACTTTAATGACTTTGTCTCGGGATTTCTTTAAACTCGTCTTGTAATTCTTCAATAAATTAGACTTGAGTTCTTCGGCTTTAAGTAAACTCATGTCTTTTGACTTTTTCTTCGATAAATCTTCATAATTGGTCTTGGACTTCCGTTCTTTTTGCACTCTTGATTTCTTGACTTCATCTTTTGTCTTTTTCTTCGATAAAAGCCCGTGAATGCCCGTGTTTTCTCCCCTTTTCACATTTTCGTCCTAAATCACAACAAAAACACAAACCACGCATAATTTCGACATTTATGACATAAAATACACGTTTTGGCTCGGTTATTATTGTAATTAAGTGGTAAAAAGGATGGGTGTTTACACACGTATCAGTCACTTAGTTTTATTTTGGGCTAGTTACGTGTCATTACGTGTTTATATGCTAATTGGTGTGTATAGATTGTGGTTTGGATATCGTTTCCGGTACGGGGTACCTTGTGAGTGAAACAATGTGTGATGATTTCATGTTCATGAGTTCACATGGTAGTGACTATGAAGTGAGATGGTGTTATTTAGTGGTTTTACGTATACGTATATGTATTATAGAAAATCGTATTTTTACGATTTACGGTTTAGTATTTAGAGGTCTCGGATGAGGTAATTAGTCATATGGATATTTTTCGGGATGGTTTTAAGTCATCTAGGACTTAGTTATAAAGTTTATTTCAAAATTTGAGATTTTTTTTAAATGTGTATATTTTAGGACTTTTACGGTAAAACGCGTAAATTTGACTAGTTTTACGGTTTTGAGTTTTTGGAAGCTTTAGGAGTTGTAATAAATTAAGGAAAATTAAGGTAATATTATTAATACCAATATTAATAATAAAAAGAAAAAAAATAATAAAAAAAGGGGGGGGGAGTCGGTTTGGTAGACGCAAGAAGGAAAAAAAAAAGAAAAAATGAAAGTTTGTAATGGCTTGGACTAGTACATAAGGTATTATTAAAACAATACTAGAGAAAAAAAAAAGAGACGATTCATAAAAAAAAAAAAAAAAAAACGCAGCCATGGAGGAAAAAAAAGAGAAGTAGAAAAATTAGGGTTTTTCAAAATCTTGATCTTTGATCAATTGAAGGTACAATCTTGTTTTAATATTTGTTCTTATATAATTAAACATGTATACATCATCTTATGATGGATTTAGGTTAGGGTTTAATGTAAAAACAGTAAATTAATGTTATATTAATGGTGTTATAATGATTACATAAATTAGGACTTGTAATTAGTGGGATTAGGGTTAATTAATGAGGTTAATTTTGTTAACCCCGTTTTTAAAAACTGGGCAAAATTTTGAGTCAATTGTTTTGATCATATTGGGAGTTCTACAAACTCTTATTTTACGATCCAAGTATCCCTGAAAAGGTAATTGAAGTGGCTTTCCAATTCAAGAAACGAGAACTAAATTGGAGGTCAGGAAGTGGGTCAAAAACAGGTTACAACAGTCGGAGGTCAAAACAGTTTTGAAGTCAGTCTGTTTTCTTTTTAAGTTTTGGGTTGTTTGGGGTACTTAGGGTTGCATTGGGATCTTCTAACGAACATGAGAGATGGTTTATATATTGTAGTAAGTATTTCCACTTGGGCTAAGGTTGTGGTTTAGGGTAAGACCCCCTAATCATAACAAACTTTTTGTATGTTTAAAATAAGTAAATCTGGAATGATAAAAGTATATATATATATCGGGGCCTTAACAGTAGCTTTAAGGTCGGGGCAAGTAGGAGGTGTTAGCTAACATATGTAAGGGCATAAATATTCCCTTTATAGAGATCATGGGTATGTTTAAGTGGGCGTTTGGCTTATAGTTTGGAGACCTAAAACTGGGACTGTTTTGGGTAAAATGTTAACGGGACGGGATATGAAGTAAAATGAGTTAAGATCTTTATAGAGGGGTGTAATGAGATGCTTAGAGCATATCTATGAGGTACATATATATGGTAGAAGGTTAGATGTCCATCATAGGTTGATGAGCCATTTTAGTGTTTGGTTCAATGTTTTGATTATGTGTTTTTGGTTGATTAGCTTTTGCTAGTGCGCGGATGTTTGGGGAAGCTCAATCAGGTGAGTTTCATATTCCCATATCTTTTAATGATTTTGGCTTCCAGATGGGATGGAAGAGACACTCTTTATGGTTTTGTAAATTGTTGCTGTGAATGTTTTATGATTGGTGATGGACTTGTGTGTACTTATGTGATTAACTGCTAATTGATTCATGATTGTTTTGTGTTTTGACTTGGTACCAAGGGGTTGTTGACAAGGCGGGGCCTTGGGGAGGTACATAGATGTGTGAGCATCTATGGGACCATGTTGTTTTGTAAGGCTGGGAGCCTTGGATTGGGATTTGGTTCATAGGTGTTTGGATGCCTATGGGAGTATGGTGTTTGGTAAGGCTGGGAGCCTTGGTTTTGGTTTGATTGGTTAATTCTTGAATGTTAGCTGTTAATGCATGTTAGTATTACATTGTCCATATGTTTTTTAACTTTTGGTTGTTACTCACAGCTTATGGTTTGTTTTGGCGTTAGAGTCTAAACCTATGACTCTCACCAACTTTATGTTGACGTGTTTTAGTGTCTCTTTCAGGTGTGAATGTGGTTAAGCTTGAGGATAGAAGTGGCTAGACTTGGATGCCTTAGGATTGCATATAGAAGGAGATCCTTGTTCCTTCTTAGTTTACCTATATGTTTGTAACACCCCATTTTGATAATGGAATGTCACACGTAATTATGGCGTGTCATCAAAGCATACAAGGATAAATGTATAAAACATTACATGACCATAGGGATAACCGGAATCAAACATCGGTTCCCAAACATAAGCCCAAAACATAATAAAGCAAAAGAAATGAATGAAAGACTACACAAGCATAAATATATGAAGGCAAAAGGAAAAGAAGTCTCTAGCAGCTTCCATCCTATGCACGTCCTCCAAATGCTCGAATCTTTCCTAGGGTGCCTGCCGTTTTGGGACATGGAAAGGAAAGTAACGGCTGAGCAAAACGCTCAGTGCACGGATATAGACATAGTATGAATGACTAAGCATTATAAAGACTTAATAGCAGTGGAAATGTATAAGTCCTGGAAAACCTGGAACATGTTCATAAAACTGGTTTTATAGTTTGAAAAGCCTTATGTTTATCTTATGAAAACTGTTTAACATATTTTACCATTAGCCAATATAGGTCATGAAAATCCACCGTGCATGAATACTTGGAGGGGTGACCTCATCATGCAAATTAGAGGGGTTGCCTCTAATTTAATATACTGGTTTTTGGGTAGGAGGGATCAGCTCCTTGTGTAGGATGCAAGGCACACACCACATTCACCATGAAATCCTGACTGAAAACATGTAACTAGGATGCACCCATACGCCCCACATGATAAATATAATATAAATGGCCAAAAGCTGAAGGGACGCCACGAGCAATCACTCCGCCGCGGTGAAGTCATAACATCAGTGCCTCTAATGTTATGGTTATGGTACCTCCATAACTAGGTGAAACTGGTCATGCATGTATATGGCTTTAGGTATTCTAATTAAACATAAGCAATTCAAAAACATATAAAACAAATACTGGGAAAACAGTTGGCTGCATACGGGGAATCCTGATAAGGAAAGAATGTCCATACTGAAAGGACGGGAATCCGTACCTTATGTCCAGTGAACGAGAAAGACGAACTGCGAGGAATCCTACTTCCGAATCACTAGTGCTACATAAATACGTACATGAATAAGTATCTGCTTACTAAATACATAGCTGGTTTTATGTCATGTCTTAGCTTATTTTATGTGTTCTTACCATGTTTTACTGTTTTAAAGCTTTAAACTGTGTTAAATCTTATATTCTGTTTAATCTGATTAAGTATTTCTGGTATTTCATGTGCTATTATACTTACTGTGTAATAATAAGTAACTTTCCAAAAATAGCAGTTTCCTAAAATAGAAAGTTTCCAAAAATAGAAAGTTTCCAAAAATAGAAAGTTACCAAAAATAGAAAGTTTCCAAAAATAGAAAGTTTCCAAAAATATAAAGTTTCCAAAAATAGAAAGTTTCCAAAAATAGAAAGTTTCCAAAAATAGATTTACTGCTTAAAATAGATAAGTTTCTAAAAATAGTAAGTTTCCATAAATAAATTAGCTGCCTTAATTAATTAAGTTTCCATAATTAGAAATAATCTGGTTAAATAAGCTAAGTATATAAGCCTAAGTGTTTTCATGATTATTTTCTAAGTCATATGATATAATGTATAGTTTAATAATTATTTCATGTAATTTAATTAAACTATAGGTTATAATATTTAATTAAAGTATAACATGTTTTTAATTAAATAAGTTAAATACTTAGGTTAAAATATGTATTATTATATATTAATAATATAACCTAAGTCATGTTAATTAATTAATTATATCCATGGTTTTAAAATAATTAATTAATTATAAGTCTTAAATATAATAATACTTAGGTTAAAATAATTTCATGATCATTAATAATTAAATAACCTAAGTCATGTTATTAAATTAATCACATCATTTCATTAATTTAATTTTAACCTAAGATCATAAACATACAAAAAAAACTAAACATAAACCATGAACCGGATCTAGACTAAAAAGCATGAACCGGACATGAAACCGACACCGTACCCCGAACCAACTCGGGATACCCCGTGTTTCCTTGCTTCCGTGGGACCCACACGCACCAACCAAGACCATATGGTCTTGGTGGTGGTCGGCTTGGCAAACCGAAACCCATTCGGGTTCGGTTGCAGCCTGCGGCCAAAACAAACACCCCTTAAAAACACCCTTTTGATTTTATTTAACACCACATCATGTTAGATCCATGTTTAATTATTATGTTTTTATAAAAACATCACATGTTCTTGATTTATAAAAAGATTAAATCAAAAGAAAAGGTTTAAAAAGGATATACCGAATTCGTGGATCAAAAGGACGAAGAACCAACACGATCAATCATTAAAACTTCAAGATCCAAGATCACAAACCACCTCTTGTGGTGTTCTTAAGGTGGCGGCACAAAGAAGAACAAGGAAAAGGGTTTTAGGGTTTTTCTAAAAATCTTATGTGAATGAAAATGAGTAGTGAAAAATATCCCTTTTCCTTTTTAGTGAAAAATTGATGGGCTAAGCCCATCCCCCCTCCTAATTTCGTAGTAATGGGGCCCACAAGGGGTAACCCGAATGTTTTCCGTGTCTAAAACATTGGTGTGTTCTCGTGTGTTAAGTTATACGTTCGTGATTATTTGTGTTCGCGTTTTAAGTGTTCTCGTTACGTAAATATCGTGATCTAATATATTTAATTACGCTCGTAATAAATATATATACGTAATTAATAATAGTTCGTGTTTTAATTACGTTCATGATTTCATGATCGCATGTTCGTGATTAATTATTGTCAAATAATTATTACGTGCTCGTGCGTAGTAAATACTTATCGTGTTCTAACACGTACGTATACGTAAAATCCTAACACGTAATCGTAATCATGCTATATTAGGAAAGTTTAAATCTAGTACGTACGATCTTAAGGGTACTATTCATGGTAAAAGCATGCGGGTTTTACAACTCTTCCCCCCTAAAAAGAATAATTCGTCCCCGAATTATAGATAACGTAACTGAACGAGAAACATACCCGAATCAAACTGAGAGGGTATGTAAGATAAATTAACGTGCAGGTGACCTAGCAGAAAGAACGCGGAACGTGACATGTCTTAAAAGGACCTGGAACGTGACATGGCTGAAAGGACATATCTAATTGATAAGAGAAAACGGATAAGAAGTCCGGATGAACTTGTCCGTTTCCAAGTGGCTTCCCTCTTGGAACGGTTCCTTGTAAGATCTTGACACGAATGATAAGTCTTGGTCCTCCTGACCTTGACTTGGAATACGAAGAAGTTCTTGGTTATCGACGTAAGGTAGATCCCCTAAATTCGATCGAGGAATAAGAATTAACATGTAAGAGTAACTGAAACATTATGGTGCAAAACAATCCAACTTAACCGATAACCAGCAACGATGCGCGAGACATATAGAAACGTAGTACGTGAAAATTTTTGAACATGATACGTGAAAATTTTTGAACGTGCTACGTGGAGATATGACGAGTGTAGTATGAGTAAACATATCGTGATCCCTGATACGTGTAACATATCTTGATCATGATATGAGGAACGTGGAATGAACATTACATGTGAAACATATCGTGATCATAGAATATAATGGCGGTAACGACAAACGCTAGAAGGTGAGACATAGATTATGACGAGAAACGTCTATCTGAGGATAGGGAGTTATACTAAACTTGGGTCTGGTCTCTCAAGTTCTTGCAAACTACCCATAATGAGAAAAGAAATGAACGTAAAATCGTAAACCAAAATACGATCATGAACGTGAATAGTGTCATGAACGCGAGCGCGAAAGCAAGGCGTGGAATTAGAACAAGGACGTGAAGTAAATATGGAGCATAATTATGAATATTTGTCTGACCTGATAACTGAGGAATTGCCAAGTGATCGGATGAGCCTTGGCTGGAACATGTCCGATCAATCTGTTGGTTCTGAAATCCTTACGGATGTAAGGATTCTGCAGACTTGATCAAATTGTTTGCAATAACCCAGATAGCATCATGCTTCTTCTGAGTTTGCGTTAATCTGATAACCAAAATCCGTGGAGATCTTGTCCCATTTCAATTCACAATTTCAGATGATGAAAACATCCCAGTTTGTTGGTGTCCTATCTTAACCTGTTGGTATGTCAGGAACCTAGATATGAACGTAACTGTATCTTGCTTCGTAGAACTTGATACATAGGAGTTTGTGAAACTCTAAGTCTCTGAATCTAGACTTCTCCTAGCGTAGGATTTCCTAGAACACCTAATGTAGTGTAGGGTTCTCTCCTTTACGCATAAGCTGAGTCATGGTAAGATTAACCGTAGAACCCATGTGATTCAGCGTGTCACTGTGATCAAACAGAATTGATATTGGAAAATTTTCCAGGGTTAAATTTCTCTTGTCATAGAATTTGCAACATAGTGCAGATATGGTCTTCTTGTTCTTCTTCTAGGCTTAAAGGAAATCAGGTTATCCTCAATGAAAACACTGATGAATTTGCTATGAGTTCATGGAAACTCATTCTTATAGTTCCGTTGGAGCATTGATGAGACTAATTCAAAATCATAAATCTAGCATGACCGAGTCGTGTACGAATAACAGTCATGGACATGTCCTGCTGTTTCATTTGTCACAGTTGGCAGCATGATCATGAGTTCGATCTTGGAAAAGTGATTAACACCATACGGTTGATTGGACATGTTGTCAATATGTGGAGGAGAATAACGGTCATGAATGGTGATTTGTTTACGCCGACGGTAGTCGACACATAATCTCATGGTACCGTCCTTCTCCTTGTAAGTTCTTCTGGAATGTATGGGAAGATTTTGGAATAATCAACTGGCTATGCGTAAAAGACTTAAGTGGTCGTGTCTTACTGACAACTAGAAAATTTTAGCGACCATGGCTAACAACGCACATGCTTGTAAGCATAGATAATTTGTACAGATTTTCTCGAGGGAAAATCAAGCTGAATGTATTCAGGAGCCTGAACATTACTGTACATAATTATGAATCGTAGCATTGTGTGCTGTTCATAGTACATAATTAGGATAAAATTCATCTCGTGTCTGTCCGAGGAAATGCGTTAGCAGCTTGGATCTCATCATTAAGCTGAAGGAAAACCTTCGTATACGTGGGAATACGAAAGGCGTCCTTCATGGTTATAAATATATGAACCATGGTGAAAGAAATGAAAGTGACATCGGCAACGTGACAGTTCTCACTGATGCGCTGATAATGGTATAGAAATTCTTGTGGCCTGATTAATACATGGCACAACAAAATAGATATACCCTTGGAGGGTACCCTGAATTTCTTAGAAATGTTCTATAGTTGGACGTGAGTCATGTGTCTTGACTCGTTTCTTGGAACTATAAGCATGACATATGTCTTGACTGGTGTCTTGACATGTGTCTTCAGGAGGTATACGTGAGACATGTGTCTTGATTGATGTCTTGACATGTGTCTTCATAAAGTATACGTGAGACATGTGTCTTGACTGATGTCTTGACATGTATCTCGAGATGTGAAACAAATATAACCACAATATAAGGTTATTATGCCAGAATTGGCGGATCGGTTGGACTACTAATCCTTGTATTTCTGATCACGTCCGTGGCCAGAGTTTCGGTTGCGATTTCTAGGATAGTTGCTGTCATAGTAGTGGTTACTATCGTCCTGTCTGTCAGTTCCATGATGGTCATTCTCATGACCGTGATTCATGTAACTATTCAGCTGAGTGGCCGGCTGGTACCGGTTTGCACTCATATGGCTGAAATGACAGCCGAATGACGTGTGACATGTAACTAAGAATTAGGGACAATGATTGATGGGAATCGTCTGATGGTGAAGCATCTTCTCGTCCAATTGCTTTGCTCCGACGCCTTTGTCTTCGTCTTGTAGGATCTCCAGGTTGTGAACAGCATCCGCATCTCGTAGCGTCTCCGAACGTCAGCAGCATCAACCTTTAGTAACATCTCCAAGTTATGAGCAGCATCAGCAATTTGTAGAGTATTAGCAAGTGTGCATATGCCTGAGATGATTCAGAATCGACTAGCGAATACTCGTGCAGTATTGCGAGTGAAATACACATGGATTTAGGTACGTGTAATACATGTGGAACACGGTACATGGAGTACACATTGCATGCACATGAAATGATCGGTATGGGGTCGATCATTAGTCATGATTTAAGGAAAATATATCGGTTAAACGGTTAGGAAAACCATCATGATAACCTGGCAGTATTAGCATAGACATCATTCTGGTTATAACGGAAACGTTAAAGTGTGGTTACACAAAATTCAACGATGATTCTCCTGACAGCATGATCAATGAAAACCAACCATGACTATCATGAAAGCAGGATTCAATGAAATCTAACAATGTCTTGCAGGACAACGTAAATAACAAAAGAGGTGTAAGACATAATCAACATGAAGACGGAATTATAATGAAGAAACATGAAACCATCTATCATGAAGAAGTGTATAACATAATCAGCATGAAACTGAAGTTAAACATGACAGTATGAAAACATACTTGACATAAAAACATAATAACTTATGAGGGGACATGAAAAAAATTTATGCCAATTTAAATCATGAGAAAAAATTTTATGCATGAAAAACAGTGCATGAATGCGTAATGTAGTTTATAAAAACCTTTTATATGTGAAAGGGGACGCCTATGGGTCGGTCCCAAAACAAAAGACATGGCGAGGGGACGCCTATGGGTCGGTCCCAAAATTAAAAGTTTCGATAAAAGCGCATGCGACTAAATAGGGCCAATCCTGTACCAACCATTACTTAGTCATAATCCCTGCAACAATGATACATGAAACATAAATAAATGAAACTCATATGTCAAAACTTATCAGAAAAAATTTTATGTGACTAATTATGAACTACTGGGGTTCAGTCCACATAGCCACAGTTCACGGGGAACATTATGCATGAAACAATGACACATAACTAAATATGAATGACGGTTGTCCATCCATATTAGTAAAACAATATCGATGAAAACATCAAGGTTAAAACCTCAAGGTGCTGAAAATATCATGGTTAAAACAACAATGCGCTGAAAACGCCAATACATAGAATGACAAGCGTTGGCTTAGGAAGCTCCTGGTGACTACCCACTAGTCACAGGCCGAGTTTTAGAGCCTACAGGTCGAAGCCTTGGCTCTGATACCATAATTGTAACACCCCATTTTGATAATGGAATGTCACGCGTAATTATGGCGTGTCATCAAAGCATACAAGGATAAATGTATAAAACATTACATGACCATAGGGATAACCGGAATCAAACATCGGTTCCCAAACATAAGCCCAAAACATAATAAAGCGAAAGAAATGAATGAAAGACTACACAAGCATAAATATATGAAGGCAAAAGGAAAAGAAGTCTCTAGCAGCGTCCATCCTATGCACGTCCTCCAAATGCTCGAATCTTTCCTAGGGTACCTACCGTTTTGGGACATGGAAAGGAAAGTAACGGCTGAGCAAAACGCTCAGTGCACGGATATAGACATAGTATGAATGACTAAGCATAATAAAGACTTAATAGCAGCGGAAATGTATAAGTCCTGGAAAACCTGGAACATGTTCATAAAACTGGTTTTATAGTTTGAAAAGCCTTATGTTTATCTTATGAAAACTGTTTAACATATTTTACCATTAGCCAATATACGTCATGAAAATCCACCGTGCATGAATACTTGGATGGGTGACCTCATCATGCAAATTAGAGGGGCTGCCTCTAATTTAATATACTGGTTTTTGGGTAGGAGGGATCAGCTCCTTGTGAAGGATGCAAGGCACACACCACATTCACCATGAAATCCTGACTGAAAACATGTAACTAGGATGCACCCATACGCCCCACATGATAAATATAATATAAATGGCCAAAAGCTGAAGGGACGCCACGAGCAATCACTCCGCCGTGGTGAAGTCACAACATCAGTGCCTCTAATGTTATGGTTATGGTACCTCCATAACTAGGTGAAACTGGTCATGCATGTATATGGCTTTAGGTATTCTAATTAAACATAAGCAATTCAAAAACATATAAAACAAATACTGGGAAAACAGTTGGCTGCATACGGGGAATCCTGATAAGGAAAGAATGTCCATACTGAAAGGACGGGAATCCGTACCTTATGTCCAGTGAACGAGAAAGACGAACTGCGAGGAATCCTACTTCTGAATCACTAGTGCTACATAAATACGTACATGAATAAGTATCTGCTTACTAAATACATAGCTGGTTTTATGTCATGTCTTAGCTTATTTTATGTGTTCTTACCATGTTTTACTGTTTTAAAGCTTTAAACTGTGTTAAATCTTATATTCTGTTTAATCTGATTAAGTATTTCTGGTATTTCATGTGTTATTATACTTACTGTGTAATAATAAGTAACTTTCCAAAAATAGCAGTTTCCTAAAATAGAAAGTTTCCAAAAATAGAAAGTTTCCAAAAATAGAAAGTTACCAAAAATAGAAAGTTTCCAAAAATAGAAAGTTTCCAAAAATATAAAGTTTCTAAAAATAGAAAGTTTCCAAAAATAGAAAGTTTCCAAAAATAGATTTACTGCTTAAAAAAGATAAGTTTCTAAAAATAGAAAGTTTCCATAAATAAATTAGCTACCTTAATTAATTAAGTTTCTAAAAATAGAAAGTTTCCATAATTAGAAATAAGCTGGTTAAATAAGCTAAGTATATAAGCCTAAGTGTTTTCATGATTAATTTCTAAGTCATATGATATAATGTATAGTTTAATAATTATTTCATGTAATTTAATTAAACTATAGGTTATAATATTTAATTAAAGTATAACATGTTTTTAATTAAATAAGTTAAATACTTAGGTTAAAATATGTATTATTATATATTAATAATATAACCTAAGTCATGTTATATAATTAATTATATCCATGGTTTTAAAATAATTAATTAATTATAAGTCTTAAATATAATAATACTTAGGTTAAAATAATTTCATGATCATTAATAATTAAATAACCTAAGTCATGTTATTAAATTAATCACATCATTTTATTAATTTAATTTTAACCTAAGATCATAAACATACAAAAAAAAACTAAACATAAACCATGAACCGGATCTAGACTAAAAAGCATGAACCGGACATGAAACCGACACCGTACCCCGAACCAACTCGGGATACCCCTTGTTTCCTTGTTGTCGTGGGACCCACATGCACCAACCAAGACCATATGGTCTTGGTGGTGGTCGGCTTGGCAAACCGAAACCCATTCGGGTTCGGTTGCAGCTTGCGGCCAAAACAAACACCCCTTAAAAACACCCCTTTGATTTTATTTAACACCAAATCATGTTAGATCCATGTTTAATTATTATGTTTTTATAAAAACATCACATGTTCTTGATTTATAAAAAGATTAAATCAAAAGAAAAGGTTTAAAAAGGATTTACCGAATTCGTGGATCAAAATGACGAAGAACCAACACGATCAATCATTAAAACTTCAAGATCCAAGATCACAAACCACCTCTTGTGGTGTTCTTAAGGTGGCGGCACAAAGAAGAACAAGGAAAAGGGTTTTAGGGTTTTTCTAAAAATCTTCTGTGAATGAAAATGAGTAGTGAAAAATATCCCTTTTCCTTTTTAGTGAAAAACTGATGGGCTAAGCCCATCCCCCCTCCTAATTTCTTGGTAATGGGGCCCACAAGGGGTAACCCGAATGTTTTTCCGTGTCTAAAACATTGGTGTGTTCTCGTGTGTTAAGTTATACGTTCGTGATTATTTTTGTTCGCGTTTTAAGTGTTCTCGTTACGTAAACATCGTGATCTAATATATTTAATTACGCTCGTAATAAATATATATACGTAATTAATAATAGTTCGTGTTTTAATTACGTTCATGATTTCATGATCGCATGTTCGTGATTAATTATTGTCAAATAATTATTACGTGCTCATGCGTAGAAATACTTATCGTGTTCTAACACGTACGTAATACGTAAAATCCTAACACGTAATCGTAATCATGCTATATTAGGAAAGTTTAAATCTATTACGTACGATCTTAAGGGTACTATTCATGGTAAAAGCATGCGGGTTTTACAATGTTTGTTTGGTTTGTGTTTATAGTTTGTCTTGGGTAAGTGGTAGGACTGTTACCTACTTATCTAGACTCCTGCATTGTTGAGATATTGTCATGACTTTTGTGTCACCATTTTTTGACATTTCTTATTTCATATAGTTATCTCTATAGACACGCCATGTTGTGATGATATCCATACGTCGCGCCTCATATTCCGCCATTGGTGGGGTGTGACCGAATGGTATCAGAGACAATGGTTATAGAGAATTAGGTTGCCTAGTCGCGTAGCCTAGTCTATAGCTTAAGGGTCCCTGCATATAGGCGTCATAGGAGTATGTGTGCATTTTACATAAATTGATGTGTTTGGATGTTATTTATTACGATGTTTTGACTAGTATGAATTGAACGATAGTAAGTTCATACATAGCCACATGTTATTTTCTTTTCGGGTTGTGACTAGTGCGGGTTGAACCATAATCGTCCACGCTAGTCATTGTCGTATTTTGCTTAAATTGTACATTATAGTACATAATTTGGTACATGGTAGTTCTATCTTTTGTTGGGTTATTTTATGTACCCGAGAGATATTATTTTCTTTTGATGTTTAAGTCATGTTCCCTAAGAATCATGTGGTGGTTCGAGTTATTAGGAGTAGGTGGATATGAAGGATTTTAAGCTGTTTCCACTCTTACGGGCGACATGACTTATAACTGATTATGTTTTCGTTTTGGATTTAGTCTATGCTGTTTTAGCTACACTATGGATTTCTGTATTCCAAGAGTTTTACTATGTTATTTTAATAGATGGAGTTTTGGACCTTATTGGTTATGTGGTTATGAGCTTATGTGAGTAGATGGATTTATGTGTTATATGTTGTATTGATTCTTATAAGTGTCGTCATAGGAGGGAGTGCATTGGTAAAGGGTAATTGTATAAGTATGGTGACCAACATAGTTATACAAGTACCACAACTTCAATGGGTTCTCAAGTATGATTGCCTGAAAGAGGGTTAGTACATGCTTGTATATGATGAGATGTAGAATTTGGGTATACGTATAATATATGGGTTTATGTAATGGCTGCCTATGAGATGGCTATCGTTCTTTTTGTGTTATATGTTTTGGGTTATAGTTGTGTTGTGTGATTATGGGGTCACACGATATGGTTTGGTTTTGGAGGTGGGTGATAGGTGTGTAAACACCCATCCTTTTACCACTTAATTCTGGCTAAAACGAGACCAAAACACGTATTTAATATCATTTGTTTGGAATTATGCGTGGTTTTTGTGTTTATTGTGTTTTCAGAGCCAACCGGATGAATATTGAAGAAAACATGGGATTGCACGGGTTTTACTGAAGAAAAGAACTCAAGATAAAGTCTGTTGTCCAAGAGATGCAAAAGATTTGAAGTCACTGGGCCTATTCGAAGATTTATCGAAGAAAAGGACCAAAGATGGAAGATCTACATAAGTCGAAGAAACTCAAGTCTATTAAACGAAGAAATTAAAAGACGAGTTGAATTTAATCGACGACAAATCCCGAATCAGAATCGAAATCGTCAACTTTTCTGAAAAAGACGAGAAGACACGAAGAACGGGAGAAAGCCCACTCACCAACCAAGGGAAACACCTATAAATAGCCACCCCTCACACATTTAGCCAGTTAGTTAGTTTTAGTTTTTCTCCCCCACTTTTCTCTCCTTCTTGTTCGTTCCATCACCAACACCAATAGGGTGTTTGGTGATCTTGATCTTTGTTTCTTAAACCTTGTAATTTTAATCTTTGTTTGTTCTTGTTAAAACATTAATCATCAATACAAGTCTTGTTTAATCTTTCCATTTCATCTTGTTCATCATCATCTTTATCTTCAAGTTCTTAAGTTCTTATTTTATTGAGTTTGATCTTCAAAAGTTGTTGGGATTTATGTTTTTGTTAATGGGATTTGTAGTTTATTGTTAGTAGATGCTTTGTGTTTAGTTTTATTTAAGTTTTTGGTGAAAAACTTGGTGATTTTTGGATTAAAACTAGTTTCCTTGTTCTTCGGGGTTTGTTACTGTACCTGTGTTCCCAGACTTCCGGATGAACACCAATCTTCCGGATGAACACCAATCTTCCGGATGAGCACAAAAGTTCTGAATGAATAAAAGAGTTCCGAATGAGCCTTTTTTCTAAAAGTTCCGAACGAATTAAAAAGTTCCGGATGAACACTTTAGTTCCGAATCAACTTCTTTATTAAAAGTTCCGAATGAGTTTTGTCTAAAAGTTCCGAATCAGTTGAAAACTTCCGAACGAACTGAAAGTTCCGGATGAACCTAATCATCCGAATGAACCAAAGTTCCGGATGAATCTAAAGTTCCGAATGAAGGCTAAGTTCCGGATGAACCTAAGTTCTGAATGAAGCAAAACTTCCGGATGAACCAAACTTCCGAACGAAGTTCCGAATCAAGGTGTTCCGAATGGAAACTTCCGTATGAGCAAAGTTCCGAATGAAGGTTAAAACTTCCGAATCAATTTTCTGTTAGTGTTACTGTTTACTGTTTAACTGATTCTTTACTTTTATTTCACAATCTATATTTTATATTTCAACTTTAATTTTAATTTTAATTTTAATCTTAATTTCAATTTTAATTCACGTTTTTATTAATTGCCATTAAAGTAATTGTCTTTGATTTAAGTTTTCATTTTAGTACATTTAAATTTTTATTAGATTAGAAAACCAAACCCTTTTATTTAGTAACCAGGAACAATCATTCCACTTAAAGCCGAGATCAATTCGAGAGGACTGTGAGAGAATTAGAACCCATATAAAATCAGTGTATCAAATGGCGCCGCTGCCGGCTCTTCTCGTTAAGATCAAAAGTTTTTTGTGAGAACTTGGATTTTGGGATCCGTTCCCCGTGAACGTTACTTTTTCAGAAATTTTTTTCAAAAACAACTAAAAAATATAAAATTTTCAAAAAAAAAAAATTAAAAAAATAATAAAAACCAAAAATATTTTTGCTTTGTTTTTCTTTGTTCGTTCTTTTGCAGGTGTATGCGCACTCGATCCACGTCATATCAAGAGCCCGAGCCTCTCGATCACTTAGACATGGCCGGTGTACCACCTCAAAACAATAATAACAACAACAACCCACCTTTCAACAACATGAACAATAACAATAACAATGAGCCCCTTTCGGATAATCGCCCGATGATTGAACTGCTGCAAGCTCATGTCGATGGCAACACGGATCCGATTGTCATACCTCCAATTGCCGCCAACAACTTTGAGCTAAAATCAGGCTTTATCCAGATGGTCTCCGCTCAACCATTCTTGGGACGTACCATTGATGATCCTCACGACCACATCAAGAGGGACAAGCCCGGCATTGGCTTGCTAAGGAACCGCCACAGAGTATTCTCTCGTGGACGGATTTGGAAACAAAGTTTATCAATTACTTTTTCCCACCCTCTCGTACTACCGCTTTGCGGAATGAAATCATAAATTTTGAACAAAAGTACGATGAGTCGTTCAGTGAATCTTGGGATCGTTTTAAAGATCTTTTAAGAAAATGCCCACAACATGGTTTTACCAAAGTACATCAAATTAATACTTTTTACAATGGTTTAAGCATGAGTGACCAAGATTCACTGAACAGTGCCTCGGGGGGTAATCTATTGGCTAAGACTTCCAATGCTGCTTGGGACATCATTGAGAATAAATCTCGTGTGCAAACCAAGAGTGTTCGGACCAATGTCGCTAGTGCTAGCACTAGTGACAGCGACAAGCGATTGGACAAAATCACTACGCTTCTTGAATCGCTTGTCACCCACACCGTCAGCAACAAAAACAGCAACAACGCTAAACACGCTCAAGTTAACGCTGTCAGCCAACCTTGTGAGATATGCGGTGGTCCTCACTCTTACACCACTTGTACCGCCACCCAAGACTACCCTTCTGAGAATGTTAATGCAGCTTATGGCACCTATCCTCAACCTGCTTATCAAGCTAGACCTCAAGGTGACCGTAATTTACTTAGCTACCGCAGCAACAACTATCTTTCACCACCTGGTTTTCCTCCAACCAACCCAAACCAACAATCAAACCTCAATCGCCCTCCTCAACAACAACAACAACCTCGACAACCATACATCCCTCCTCACAAGCAGCAACAACCACCTCAACGTAACAACCAAGTTTACCAACAACCTGCTTATCAACCACCCGCATACAATGCTCCTCCCAACCAATCCACCGCTCTACACCAAGAAGTGCAGACCTACATGAGGACAAACGATGTGATCGTGGAAAATCTTCAGCGTGAAGTGATAAATTTGAAAGCAGACTTGGTCAAGCAAGGAAACGACTTGAGAGCCGACATGAGAAATACGTTGGATACCCAAACTAATGACTTGAGGAACATGATGGCTAGTTTCTTCCAAGGTAATCAACCCTCTTCTTCGGGTACTCTTCCGAGTAACATCGTTGCGAACCCAAGAGGGGAGATGAAAGCAATCACTACTCGAAGTGGTAAAGGTACCAAGGAACCCGAGCTTCCTATACCTCCACCGGTGATTGTGACTAAGGAGAACGAGTCACCTGCTCCTATTCCTCCTCCTTCTCCTTCCCCAATTTCTCCACCTCTTCCTTCTACTCCTCCTCCACCCGTGGTTGTGAGTGATCTTATTCCCCTAAAGCCTTCTTCTTCATCCAATATACCTTATCCATCTAGGTTGAGGAAAGAGAAGCTCAAAAGCAAGGACGATATTCAGGTTTCGAATTTCCTTAAAATGTTCAAACAACTGAATTTCAATATCTCCTTCGCTGAGGCTCTCGCTCACATGCCCAAGTATGCAAAAATGTTTAAAGATCTTCTGAGCGACAAGGAAAAGCTCCTCGATATTGCCAACACCCAACTTAATGAGAATTGCTCTGCAGTACTCTTAAGGAAATTGCCAACCAAGCTTGGTGATCCGGGTCGTTTTCTTATCCCTTGCAATTTCCCAGGAGTAGAGAATTGCATGGCCCTAGCCGATCTAGGTGCCAGTATTAATCTCATGCCTCTAAGTGTTTGGAAGCAATTATCTCTCCCAGAGCTAGTCCCCACCAAAATGACTTTGGAATTAGCTAACCATACGGTTGCTTATCCAGTGGGGATAGCCGAAGACGTCATTGTAGGAGTCGACAGATTCACCTTCCCTGCTGATTTTGTTGTCGTCGACTACGAGATGGACCCCCGTGTGCCACTAATTGTTGGATGTCCATTCTTGAGGACCGGTCGCACTCTTATTGATGTTGAAGCCGGTGAGCTTATCATGAGAGTGGGTGACGATAAAGTAGTCTTCAACATGGGAAAGTTGTCTAAACAGCCTTATTCATATGAGAGCGTTAATTGTATTGACGTTCTTGATGAGGCTTGTGAAGAACACTTTAATGATGCTTGCAAAAGTATTCCTACCTCTCTTCCCAATGTTGAGACCGTGTCCTCTATTGATTCATCGTTGTCTCTATTTGGAGATAGTGATTTATTTTGGAACAATCTTGAAGACACCATGGGAGATGTGAATTTAGCTACTAATGATTCTCCTATCGATGGGGATGAAGACATGAATTTCTTTGACAATCTTCTCACCGAAGACAATCCTTCGCCTCCATCTCCCACGGTCATTGCTATCGATACTCCGACTTCGAATACGCCTCCCGTCGAAAATCCTCCGGATTTAGAACTTAAGGAGTTGCCGCCCCATCTCGAGTATGTATTCCTTGAAAAAGAGAAGAAGTCGCCAGTCATCATTGCTAAGGATTTGAAGGATGAAGAGAAAACTCGACTTGTCGCCGTGTTGAAAAAGCATAAAACAACTATTGCTTGGAAGATTTCTGATATTCGTGGAATTGATCCTCACTTCTGCACACACAAAAGTCTCATGGAGGACGACTTTAAGCCCACAATTCAAAGCCAACGAAGGGTGAATCCAAAAATACATGAAGTCATCAAAACAGAGGTTATCAAACTTCTTGATGCGGGTATGATTTACCCTATTTCGGATTCACCATGGGTTAGTCCAATCCATTGTGTGCCCAAGAAGGGCGGAATAACCGTTGTTCCCAATGAACACAACGAGTTGATTCCCACTCGTCTCGTTACTGGGTGGAGAGTTTGTATAGACTACCGCAAACTCAATGATGCCATGAGAAAGGATCATTTCCCTCTACCTTTTATGGACCAAATGCTTGAACGTTTAGCCGGTAATGAATATTACTGCTTTCTTGATGGTTTCTCGGGTTATTTCCAAATACCCATCGATCCCCAAGATCAAGAGAAGACTACATTCACTTGTCCCTATGGCACATTTGCTTACAAAAGAATGCCTTTTGGCTTATGTAATGCGCCCGGGACTTTCCAAAGGTGCATGTTAGCTATCTTCCATGACATGGTTGAACAAACCATGGAAGTCTTCATGGATGATTTCTCGGTCTTCAGGGATTCCTTCTCTTCTTGCCTTGCCAATTTGGAACGTATGCTTAAGCGGTGCGAAGACACTTGCCTTGTTCTGAATTGGGAAAAATGCCATTTTATGGTAAAAGAAGGCATCGTGCTGGGACATAAAATTTCCAAAGCCGGTCTTGAAGTAGACCGTGCTAAAGTCGATGTTATCGCAAAGTTGCCTCCACCTTCAACCGTGAAGGGTGTGAGAAGTTTCCTAGGTCATGCGGGCTTCTACCGTCGATTCATCAAAGATTTTTCTCAAATCGCTCGCCCGATGACCCACCTCTTGGAAAAAGATACTCCTTTTATCTTTTCCAAAGAGTGTCTTGAAGCCTTTGACTCGCTTAAGGATAAGCTTACTAAGGCACCTGTCTTGGTTACCCCTAATTGGGAGCTGCCTTTTGAGTTGATGTGCGATGCTAGTGATTTTGCTATTGGAGCGGTTCTGGGACAAAGAGTGAACAAACACTTCCAACCGATCCATTACGCTAGCAAGACAATGACAGGGGCACAATTGCATTATACGACAACTGAAAAAGAGCTTTTAGCTGTTGTCTATGCCTTTGAAAAATTTCGCCCCTATCTTGTCCTTTCCACCACAATTGTGTATACCGATCATTCCGCGTTGAAGTACTTGTTGACAAAGCAAGATTCAAAACCAAGACTTCTTCGCTGGGTTTTGCTGCTCCAGGAATTTAAAATCGAAATTCGCGATAAAAAAGGAGCAGAAAACCTAGCCGCGGATCATCTCAGCAGACTTGAGGACCCTTACCAAGGGGATCATCCAAACAAAGAAATCAATGATTCTTTTCCCTTGGAGACCTTAATGTCTATAAATTTGAAATCTAATGAAACCCCGTGGTTTGCGGACTTTGCAAACTACTTGGCGGGTGGAATTCTCAAGGAAGGGTTGACGTCCCAACAAAAGAAAAAGTTCTTCACCGACATCAAGACGTACTTTTGGGACGATCCTTACCTATTCAAACAATGTGCCGACCTGATAATCCGCCGATGTGTTGACGGACCGGCAGCGTCAGAAATCCTTGATGCTTGCCACAAAGGACCCACCGGTGGTCACTTTGGTCCCAACTACACCGCTAAAAAAGTGTTTGATTCGGGATTTTATTGGCCCTCCATATATCGTGACGCTCACGATATGGTTAAAAGATGTGATGTTTGCCAAAAACAAGGCACGATCACACATAAAGACGAGATGCCTCAGAATTTCATTCAAGAGTGTGAAATCTTTGATGTTTGGGGTATCGACTTTATGGGGCCATTCCCTTCTTCTAAAGGAAACAAATACATCCTTGTAGCCGTTGACTACGTTTCAAAGTGGGTTGAAGCCAAAGCTTTACCTACTAATGACGCAAGGGTGGTTTGTAACTTTTTGAAAGCTCTTTTCGCTAGATTCGGTGTGCCTCGTGCCATTATTAGTGATCGTGGGACTCATTTCTGCAATGACCAATTTGCTAGAGTCATGGCTAAGTACGGTGTAAACCATCGTCTTTCCACAGCCTACCACCCACAAACTAATGGCCAGGCTGAAATATCCAACCGAGGACTTAAGCGAATTCTGGAAAGAACCGTGGGAGAGCATCGTGCCTCATGGGCTGATAAACTTGATGATGCTTTGTGGGCTTTCCGTACTGCTTACAAGACCCCGATCGGCTGTACGCCTTATCGTCTTGTGTACGGGAAAGCGTGCCACCTCCCCATTGAGTTGGAGCACAAGGCTTACTGGGCCTTGAAGTGGGCCAATTTTGATATTAACAAAGCCGGTGACCTACGCAAGATCCAACTCAATGAGCTCAATGAACTCTGTAATGAGGCTTATGAAAATTCTTTAATCTATAAGGAAAGGACTAAGCTCATTCACGACTCTAAGATTAAGAACCGAGACTTCCATGTTGGAGACAAAGTCTTACTTTTTAACTCTCGGTTGAAAATCTTCTCGGGAAAGCTCAAATCTCGTTGGTCCGGCCCATTCACCATTGCCCAAATTTTTCCATATGGTACTCTCGAGCTCGCTCAACCTAATGGACCTAATTTTAAGGTGAATGGCCAACGAGTGAAGTTGTACTTTGGTGAGGACACCTCTCAGGAGGTGATTCCATCCCTCACCACGTTCCCCATGAACTAATTTTGGGTCGAGTCAGGCTCGTGACTCGGTTATCAAAAACAAGCGCTCCTCGGGAGGCAGCCCGAGTATCTATCCTTTATGTTTTAACCTCCTAAGTGTAGGGGGACTTCTATACGTGTTTGTCTTTGTGTGGTGATGTGATTACAGGGATAAGTGCACTCTTGGAATCTTTGAAGAACCGTGCTCCCGTGTTATCCAAAATCCGGTTCTATCTCTCAACTATCGTGATTCAATTTTCTTCATACTCACATTTGAAATTGATCACTTTAGTCGTCTCTTCCTTATCTTGAGTTAACCAACGTGCACAATGTCATAAGTGTAGGGGAGATTTTTCCCACATGCTTAAACATTGAGGACAATGTTTATCTTAAGTGTAGGGGGGACTTCTATCGAAGTTTTAAGTGGACTTTTCCATGAAAATGCCTTCATTTAACAAGAAAATCCTATTTTTCAACATTTTTCAAATTTTTTATTAACTTTGGCCATTTAGTCGTAATGTTTAAATTTTTATCGTTGCTTTCATATGTATATATTCCGCAATAAAGTCAAAAATATTAATAAAGTGGTGTAGCTAGTTTTGAAATCTTTGACATATTAGGCCCGTTGCGATTATTTTGACTCAACCCAAATAGACTTATCTAAGTTTATTCTAGCTAGTATCCTTAACCATGTAGACCTTAATTGGTTTATTAGGCTAAGTATCCACGAGTCTCATTACTTGAGATTTTAAATTGTGGAGGACGAGAAATGATAGAGTCAATTATAAGTCGGTATTCTTGCACAAGCTCACTTGGTGTAATTATTTGCCTATTCTCCCATCACTTGCTAATAAATTATCTGCAATAAGTAAGGTCGTACGATTTGAAAAGTTACTTAGCTTCTAGCCCAAGATCGTTTAAAAGTTGCTCGGTAATGATAAGAGTTCATAGCCAAGGCATAACTTATGAAGCGGGGCGCGAAGATTGGCGAGTCCGAAAAGGCCCTAACAAGGCATGAGGATTCCATTTTATTGCTAAAGATCCAAAGTGATGTGAAAAGCATTATTCCCAAAGTCAATATGAAGGATCAAGACTCACGATGAAAAGCAATCAACTCCCATAAAGATCATGGAGAAGTCTATCCGAAAAGACCCTAACAAGGTATGAGGATAAATAGATCCAAGTCCGAAAAGGAGGCGGATCGTTGTATCTCAAAATCCCAAATAGAGATTGAAGAAATAATCATGAAGTCGTGGTCAACAAAGTTGGAGTACCCCTCAAAAGTCTCCAAGTGAAGAAACTCTATGAACGATGAGAAGACCATTATCTCAAGCACGTCTCTCAAGATATGAAGTATGAAGTACATGCCAAATATCGGCCCGAGAAAGGTCTCAAATCGTGAACCAAGTTATGCCAAGATATGAACTTTTTGATATCCCGAGAAGCAGTTTTAAGAGATTTTGTCCTTTAGCTAACTATTTATCAAATCGTCCTACTTTGCTTTCAGCCTAAATAAACTATCAAAATAAGTCCAAAAATGCATCTTCATGATCATTCTAAGACAAAAATAAAATATAAGAGATACACCTAGGAATAAGGGAGTTTAAGCATTTAATTAAGCCATGTTGCAAGTGTTTGATTTACTAACTTATAATAACAATGATCTCGTTTTTAAGCTTAGTTTGGGGAACGTGAAACTTGAGGGTGATAAATCTTCGCAGCACCAAAGCCCTAATGTAAGTCATTGGTTTCTTTGCAAGTTATTTCTATTCTTTTGTTTCCTTTTAAGTTTAATTTCTTCTAGTACTTTAAATTTTTGTTTAGTAGCGTTTGAATAAGGCCAAGGTTGATTGATTATGAGAAAAATGTAAATTTGCTTTATCACTAAGCATTGCATGAGGGCATGGCAATGGTTAAGTGTAGGAGATTTGATAGGTGTGTAAACACCCATCCTTTTACCACTTAATTCTGGCTAAAACGAGACCAAAACACGTATTTAATATCATTTGTTTGGAATTATGCGTGGTTTTTGTGTTTATTGTGTTTTTAGAGCCAACCGGATGAATATTGAAGAAAACATGGGATTGCACGGGTTTTACTGAAGAAAAGAACTCAAGATAAAGTCTATTGTCCAAGAGATGCAAAAGATTTGAAGTCACTGGGCCTATTCGAAGATTTATCGAAGAAAAGGACCAAAGATGGAAGATCTACATAAGTCGAAGAAACTCAAGTCTATTAAACGAAGAAATTAAAAGACGAGTTGAATTTAATCGACGACAAATCCCGAATCAGAATCGAAATCGTCAACTTTTCTGAAAAGACGAGAAGACACGAAGAACGGGAGAAAGCCCACTCACCAACCAAGGGAAACACCTATAAATAGCCACCCCTCACACATTTAGCCAGTTAGTTAGTTTTAGTTTTTCTCCCCCACTTTTCTCTCCTTCTTATTCGTTCCATCACCAACACCAATAGGGTGTTTGGTGATCTTGATCTTTGTTTCTTAAACCTTGTAATTTTAATCTTTGTTTGTTCTTGTTAAAACATTAATCATCAATACAAGTCTTGTTTAATCTTTCCATTTCATCTCGTTCATCATCATCTTTATCTTCAAGTTCTTAAGTTCTTATTTTATTGAGTTTGATCTTCAAAAGTTGTTGGCATTTGTGTTTTTGTAAATGGGATTTGTAGTTTATTGTTAGTAAATGCTTTGTGTTTAGTTTTATTTAAGTTTTTGGTGAAAAACTTGGTGATTTTTGGATTAAAACTAGTTTCCTTGTTCTTCGGGGTTTGTTACTGTACCTGTGTTCCCAGACTTCCGGATGAACACCAATCTTCCGGATGAACACCAATCTTCCGGATGAGCACAAAAGTTCCGAATGAATAAAAGAGTTTCGAATGAGCCTTTTTTCTAAAAGTTCCGAACGAATTAAAAAGTTCCGGATGAACACTTTAGTTCCGAATCAACTTCTTTATTAAAAGTTCCGAATGAGTTTTGTCTAAAAGTTCCGAATCAGTTGAAAACTTCCGAACGAACTGAAAGTTCCGGATGAACCTAATCTTCCGAATGAACCAAAGTTCCGGATGAATCTAAAGTTCCGAATGAAGGCTAAGTTCCGGATGAACCTAAGTTCCGAATGAAGCAAAACTTCCGGATGAACCAAACTTCCGAACGAAGTTCCGAATCAAGGTGTTCCGAATGAAAACTTCCGTATGAGCAAAGTTCCGAATGAAGGTTAAAACTTCCGAATCAATTTTCTGTTAGTGTTACTGTTTACTGTTTAACTGATTCTTTACTTTTATTTCACAATCTATATTTTATATTTCAACTTTAATTTTAATTTTAATCTTAATCTTAATTTCAATTTTAATTCACGTTTTTATTAATTGTCATTAAAGTAATTGTCTTTGATTTAAGTTTTCATTTTAGTACATTTAAATTTTTATTAGATTAGAAAACCAAACCCTTTTATTTAGTAACCAGGAACAATCATTCCACTTAAAGCCGAGATCAATTCGAGAGGACTGTGAGAGAATTAGAACCCATATAAAATCAGTGTATCAGTGGGCTTTATGCCTTGTTGTGGCATGGTGAGATGGTGATTACTCGTATGGAAAAACGAGCGTATAAAGCGATTGATTGACTTGACATGTATGATAACGAGTATGTTTGGGAGATTCGATAGGTATACATATGCGGATGTATATATACTAATAGATGTTATGTTATGATTTACGGTCGTTCAGTAGTTATTATAACTTGAACGTACCTAGTGCTTTCTTGTGTTTAAACAATTTATTAGTGCTCGAGTTTGGTGGAGTTTCAACGGCGTTTTGAATCTTTTTAAGTGTGTCTTGTAGCGTATTCTTTGAGTTTCATATTTCACGTGTACGTTTTAAAATGGTGTTCTTGGTTTTAAGTCTATTAAAATAACTTGGGATTTCTTTTGAGATAATGAAATCTTTTGTGTTGGGTCTTACATTTCTTTTGGTCGGTATATATTGAGAAAAAGGGGGACTTGTAAATCTATTATAGGGTTAGATAGTTGGTTGTATTCGGTAAAATAAGGGTAAGGTGTTGGAGTCGTGTTTGAAACAAGATGTAACATAAGATTTCTTTTTAATCAACACTTATTTATTTCAAATTCTAAAAGACTTTCTTTAAAATAAAGCGAAGTAAAATTTCTTTCTACTTACATAGTTTATATAATTGGGTTTAACCGATTCACGTCATTTATAATTATTAATACAAGGTTAAATTGAGTGTATGAAGATTTCACATACAATTTTATCTTTCATTAATATAAAACTGTTTTGGTCATAACTTGTTCGTTTTTAGAGCTTTTTGAGTGATTCAAAAGCCAAAAATTATGTACTCGGAACGTACTTTTCAAATATTCAGAAAGTATAGTCATGGGAGGTCAGTGGACTGGTCGGAATTGTTGTACAAGTGTCAGGTTCAAGGTTGAGTTTTGAATAGTAGTTTATTTTTATTTGGGGTGCACGGGATACCTAGTCTTTGGGTTGAGTTTTGAGATCGCCTAGAAGGTTGTTTGTAGATGGTTTGAGTCACATAGATGTGGGGAGGTAAAAAATAATAATAATAATAAATAAAAGTATATTCTTTTGGAAAGGTCGGTCTTTTGCACGGTTTAAATAATATGTCGTGGGGCGTAATATGTTTTGGTTGCCATTGGGTGTTTCTTGGATTATTTTTCGTTGTCATGGGTCATTTTGAATTGATACATGTTCTGGGTTTGAGTTATCTTTTGAGTTTCGTGGTTTTTGACTTGTTTTAATTGGTGCACGTGAAATGTCGTTAGTTATCCGTGGGTTTGATTCATTGATCGTATCTGGTGTATTCAGGATGTAGTTTTGGTTTCGTATTGTTCGGGAGCGTCGAGGTAGTCATATGAAAGACTTGGTCGCGCCTACACGACTAAGTAGGTGACCATGAGAGAACGGTCGGAATACCCTTAGTGGGGAGGAAAGAGGTTCGTAGACGAACTAATGTGGTCATGAGGTCTATTAGGAGTGCCAAGGAAGATGAATAGAGATTTGTGTAATGTATGGATATTGGCACAAGTAACGTGTCATAGAGAGTGTTGGAAGAGGATATAATACCTCAAAGGTATTTATGATTGTGCGTAAGGCATGTAAGTTTTCCAAAAATTTCCTGAGATTTAGTAGGTTTGCCTATTACTGTGAAGTAGAACCATAAGTAGAGCAAGTAGGAGAAGTGAGAGGAGTTGTAGTTAGTGCCTTTCCAAGGCAAATCGTTGATGGAGTGATTTAAAAACAAGAGCTGTTAGAAATTGCAAGGAATTTCGGATAAAAGTTGAGTTGCTTAGTAGTAGATTGGATGTGGAAAGAGGTTGAGTGGTCCGATGAGAGGAAGTACCGGTCTTTTAAGATGTGTGTAGAAATTTATAAGTAGAACGAGGTAGGAATTTATTCGTATTGTCGCTAAGAGAGGGTGCAAGGAGGACATAGTTGAAACTGCTAAGGATGTTTTATGAACGCTTTGGGTTTACGGTTATGCATTTGGCTTTGCCAAAGCACTAGCGGATTACATGGATTCAATGAAGCGAGTGTGCATGAACGTATATAAATGAGTTGTCATCGGGAGTATCGACGACATCTTGATCTACTCAAAGTCTAAGAAAGAGAGTGAGGCAAAGTATGTGTTGGTTTTGGAGTGGAATTATACGTGTGATTTTCAAGTGTGAGTTTTAGTATTAAGTCTACCACGATGAGTAGTTAGAGATGATGGCATATCATGGAACCAACAAGGGGCGAAGTGAAGAAGGATGAGGAAGCATTTTGGAGGCTGAAGAGGTGGATTGGATAATGAGCCGATCTTGGCATCATCGGAAGGACTGGATGAATTCGCGAAGCATGACGATACGTGGAGCAAGGATTGGGAGGTGTACGAGAATGACAAAGAAAGGCGATTGCTTATACGTTGCAAGAACTGAAGATTTGGAAGAACTAGATATGACTTAATTAGTGGAGCTGGATTGTTATATCTGCCTAGAATGCTAGAGGCATTTGGTGTATGAGACGTAGAGAATGATCTATACGGATCATGAACGTTTCCAACACATACTCAATCATCTTGATTGAACATTTGACAAAGGTGATGGGTGGAATTAAGTGGTGAAAGAAAATTGCATGGCCAAGTACCATCTGGGAAAGGCAAGCATGGTTGATGAGACATGGAATAAGAAGAATGAAGTGAAGCTGAGACGAACTTGAACTATATGGATGACGTATTAGGGTGGTTTGGATGAAGGATGTAGGTTGCACGAGTTGAGTTGTCTAAAGCAGAGAACGCGTCAACATGTGTGTTGCGTGGCTTGGACAATCATATAGAGAAAATGGACATAGACTATACTTCCTACATAGATAGGAGTAACTTAGAAAGGGCGATGTAAGGACGAAGTTAGTGAAAGGGATACATAATGGGGTGGAGGAATAAGTACGACGAGAGTTGGGTGATAGTCGGTAGACTGACTAATTCATCTCATATTTCAAGAGGAATGAGAAGTCACGTGGTTGAGAAGTTGGAAGGATTGCGTACGGATGTGATGGAATAGAGGGTTCTGCGTAAAAGTTAGCCTAATATGTATGGAATGCCTTATGAAGGATTATGGCAAGGGAAGAAACGATGGGAAGCATCACATCGTGATGTATGGTATGAGTTGAGGAGGAAGAAGGAAGTGTGTATAGAAGCGAAGCATGAATGAAATAGGTCGAGATAGGAACCGGAGGTAAAACTTTGGTAGAGCTTAATGAGTAGAATAAAGCACAATGCAGGCTAATACTGTCGTAGTGTAGAAAAGAAAATGGCACTGACCTATACTGATTATTTGGGAGGATTAGTATCGATACTCGAATGGATGAGGAGTTATAGGTGTGATGTGCCATAGGGACGAAGGGCTTGGTCTAACTGAGATAACCGTCCTTTTGATGATGTGTATAGATCATAAGTTGATTTGGATTGGAAGAACTAATGGATATGTGAAAGACCGTCATAGGTCACTTTGTAAGGAAATTGGAATTTTTAAGTAGTTTGGGGTACGGACTGAAGGGAGTTGATGAACATGATTGGATATGAGTATATCCAGCTAACTGGGAAAAGGATAGGCAAGTGAGATATTTATACAACCTTAGGTGTTACACTGAGGGCATGGGTGATTGATTTAGAGGTAGTTAGGAAACTCGTTAGCGATGGATGAGTTTTCATATAATGATAGTTATCATACTAGAAGTCGATAAGTGCCATTTGAGGCACTATATGAAAGGATAGGGAGAGTTGTCCCCATTATGGACTAGAATTGGTAAAAGAGGCTACTAATGTGGTAATGGTGTTTGTGGACAGGATGAGAGCAACAAGGGATGCTATGTAGAAAAGGAGGAAACCACTAGATTTAGTGACAAAGTTATGTATGAAGTTTCACCTATAGTAACGGGTGGTATGTTTTGGTAAAATGGAAGAGTTGATATAGAGTTTTGTAGGTCCATTTATGATCTTTGGAAAGATCGGACCATTAGCTTATGAGCATAGAATTACCTGGGGGAAATGAGTTGTATACATGATACATTTCATGTATTGAGATTGGTAATGGTTGTTTGAGAATGCATTTTGCATGTACGGTTATTCGGGACTTGTGTTAATAAGAGTCTTTGTTTTATCAAAGAGTCATCTGTGAGATTTATTGACTGTGAGGTCAAGAGTTTGGCAATGAGTTTAATTATCTTTGGTTTGTATATGTGGTATTTTGAAACTTGAACTAAAGTTCACGTGGAAATGAGAGGATTTCGTTTAGAAAAGGTATCCTCATGTGATTGTTGTTTGTGTGTTTGATCCTAAGGAGTAAATCTCGGGACGAGATTTCTATTAAGAGGGAGTGATGTGACAACCCTGGTTTTGAGGTTCGTCACTTAGTTTTATTTTCGGCTAGTTACGTGTTGTTTATGTGCTAATTGGTGTGTATAGATTGTGGTTTAGATATCGTTTCCGGTACGGGGTACCTTGTGAGTGAAACGATGTGTGATGATTTCATGTTCATGAGTTCACATGGTAGTGACTATGAAGTGAGATGGTGTTTTTAGTGGTTTTACGTATACGTATATGTATTATAGAAAATCGTATTTTTACGATTTACAGTTTAGCATTTAGAGGTCTCGGATGAGGTAATTAGTCATATGGATATTTTTCGGGATGGTTTTAAGTCATTTAGGACTTAGTTATAAAGTTTATTTCAAAATTTGAGATTTTTTTTAAAAGTGTATATTTTACGACTTTTACGGTAAAACGCGTAAATTTGACTAGTTTTACGGTTTTGAGGTTTTGGAAGCTTTAGGAGTTGTAATAAATTAAGGAAAATTAAGGTAATATTATTAATACCAATATTAATAATAAAAATAAAAAAATATTAAAAAAGGGGGGGAGTCGGTTTGGTAGACGCAAGAAGGAAAAAAAAGAAAAAAGGAAAGTTTGTAATGGGCTTGGACTAGTACATAAGGTATTATTAAAACAATAGTAGAGAAAAAAAAGAAGAGACGATTCATTAAAAAAAAAGAAAAAAACGCAGCCATGGAGGAAAAAAAAAGAGAAGAAGAAAAATTAGGTTTTTTCAAAATCTTGATCTTTGGTCAATTGAAGGTACAATCTTGTTTTAATATTTGTTCTTATATAATTAAACATGTATACATCATCTTATGATGGATTTAGGTTAGGGTTTAATGTAAAAACAGTAAATTAATGTTATATTAATGGTGTTATAATGATTACATAAATTAGGGCTTGTAATTAGTGGGATTAGGGTTAATTAATGAGGTTAATTTTGTTAAACCCGTTTTTAAAAACTGGGCAGAATTTTGAGTCAATTGTTTTGATCATATTGGGAGTTCTACAACTCTTATTTTACGATCCAAGTATTCCTAAAAATGTAATTGAAGTGGCTTTCCAATGCAAGAAACGAGAACTAAATTGGAGGTCGGGAAGTGGGTCAAAAACAGGTTACAACAGTCGGAGGTCAAAACAGTTTTGAAGTCAGCCTGTTTTCTTTTCTAAGTTTTTGGGTTGTTTGGAGGTACTTAGGGGTTGCATTGGGATCTTCTAACGAACATGAGAGATGGTTTATATATTTTAGTAAGTATCTGCACTTGAGCTAAGGTTGTGGTTTAGGGTAAGGCCCCCTAATCATAACAAACTTTTTGTATGTTTAAAATCAGTAAATCTGGAATGACAAAAAGTATATATATATAATATATATATATATATATATATTATATATATATATATATATATATATATATATATATTATATATATATATATATATATATATATATATATATATATATATTTATATACTATATATATATATTATATATATATATATATATCGGGGCCTTAACAGTAGCTTTAAGTTTGGGGGCAAGTGGGAGGTGTTAGCTAACATATGTAAGGGCATAAATATTCCCTTTACAGAGATAATGGGTATGTTTAAGTGGGCGTTTGGCCTTATAGTTTGGAGACCTAAAAACTCGGACTATTTTGGGTAAAATGTTAACGGGACGGGATATGAAGTAAAATGAGTTAAGGGCTTTATAGAGGGGTGTAATGAGATGCTTAGAGCATATTATTGAGGTATATATATGGGAGAATGTTAGATGTCCATCATAGGTTGATGAGCTATTTTAGTGTTTGGTTCAATGTTTTTGATTATGTGTTTTTGGTTGATTAGCTTTTGCTAGTGCGCGGATGTTTGGGGAAGCTCAATCAGGTGAGTTTCATAGTCCCATATCTTTTAATGATTTTGGCTTCCAGATGGGATGGAAGAGACACTCTTTATGGTTTTGTAAATTGTTGATGTGAATGTTTTATGATTGGTGATGGACTTGTGTGTACTTATGTGATTAAGTACTAATTGATTCATGATTGTTTTGTGTTTTGACTTGGTACCAAGGGGTTGTTGACAAGGCGGGACCTCGGGGAGGTACATAGACGTGTGAGCATCTATGGGACCATGGTGTTTGGTAAGGCTGGGAGCCTTGGATTCGGATTTGGTTCATAGGTGTTTGGATGCCTATGGGAGTATGGTGTTTGGTAAGGCTGGGAGCCTTGGTTTTGGTTTGATTGGTTAATTCTTGAATGTTAGCTGTTAATGCATGTTAGTATCACATTGTCCATATGTTTTTTAACTTTTGGTTGTTACTCACAGCTTATGGTTTGTTTTGGCGTTGGATTCTAAACCTATGACTCTCACCAACTTTATGTTGACGTGTTTTAGTGTCTCTTTCAGGTGTGAATGTGGTTAAGCTTGAGGATAGAAGTGGCTAGACTTGGATGCCTTAGGATTGCATATAGAAGGAGATCCCCGGTTCCTTCTTAGTTTAACCTATATGTTTGTTTGGTTTGTGTTTATTTGTTTGTCTTGGGTAAGTGGTAGGACTGTTACCTACTTACCTAGACTCCTGCATTGTTGAGATATTGTCATGAATTTTGTGTCACCATTTTATGACATTTCTTATTTCATATAGTTATATCTATAGACACGCCATGTTGTGATGATATCCATACGTCGTGCCCCATATTCCGCCATTGGTGGGGTGTGACATTGAGTGTCTACTTTGATAGTTTGAAACATCCAACTGAATAAGGGATTGAGTGTTTTCTATGGTGGTGATCCTTGTCCTTAGCCTAGGAATATCAGCTTCTTTCAGGGATTTGGAAATGTCAGAGAGATTGGTGGCATTAGCAATGTATCCTTGTGCGGGCCCTTGACAATCTGAACTCTGCTTCAGCATCCATATGAACATCCTCATAGATGGCATCACATTTCCCTTTCACCACATCCAAGTCAGACCTGAGAGAGTCTAACCTAGTGAAAAACCTCAGTGAGCCTGTCCACCTTCAGTAACTCAAGTAATTGACCAACTCTGGAATTGGACTCAGTGGTACTAGTGATCAGTCCATCCAGAGTTTTCTTCAAGGACACATTTGCTTCGACAGTAGGAAGAGCATGGTTAAGAAAGTTGATGAGCTTCTTCTCTTGATTTTCATGACTATTGTTAACAGAGCTGATGAATTCCATTTGGTTATCTACCTGAATTCTCATCTTCTCCTCAGCCACGTCAAAACCTATCACCATACGTCCTAAACTCATCAAGGAGTTCATCAGCCTTTGAAGCCAAGTCTTCATGAACCTGAGTGACCTCAGCTTGCAAGGCTTTCAAAACTTTCTCATCCAGAACCACAGTATGAGTCCCCAATAGAGAGGTGTCAAGTTTTGCCTCTTGGGAGGGCTTTTTCGATACCTCAGGGGAGGGGCTCTTTTTTTCGGATGCCTCAGGGGAGGCCTTTTGTTGAGCCTCAGGGTGAGGGCGGTATGTACTCGAACAAGGGTGGGGACTGTGGCTTCTGGTCTGATTGAGAGGGGCCTGAGTTTCAGGTTCATCCCTAGCCTCAATCATATCATCGTCGTCACTGAAACCTTGGAGTAACTCGTCAGGCTTCTCGAGTAAACTTATAAAATCTCCAAAGTTCAGTGAACCCTTAGGTTTATCCAGCTCCCCTTCAAAAGAAGGTTGACCTTTGTTATCGTCACTCCCTGCCCCAAATCCTGAGGCTTGGGATTTAGCCAACTGATACTCAGGGGCAGTTTGTGATTGATCAGTTGTGGAGGTAAGATCCCTATCAGCGGGGTGTTTTACCGTGG